>OY754337.1:45769163-47111170 GCA_963573305.1 Pyrrhosoma nymphula | reverse complement strand
AGATAGTGACGAGAGTGTGGTTAATGTTGAGGGGCTTCTCCCCCCCCCGCTTGAAACGGAAGCCCCTGATGGAAGTAGTAATGCTGGTGCCCCACGACAAGGATCCGGCCAAGAGTTGTCCATCTCTTCATTTCCTTCTTCTACTCCATCGCCGTCATCATCTCGCTCTCTGTCTCCTTTTGCTGCGCCAACATCACCAGGTCTATCTGGTTTAAGGTACGAGGCTTTGACTCCATGGTGATTCCACGATAACTGAGCTCCCCCTTCCCCTTACATTAGTGTCAACTTCTTAAGTCTAGTTGTATTGTAAAGACGCAGCCTGTGAAAGTATTTGGGGCCGTCCTACTTATTTTTAATTATACTACGCTCCTGGTTTGATAAATTGCTTTACCCTCCATAAAGTAGCGCAGCGGCGCAGTTCACAAAGCCTCTCCTATCATTTTTTCCCTCGGTTTTCCTGCCACTTCAACATCATCAGAGCGGTTCTTCAGCAATGCAGGAAACGTTTTGTTGGACGACCGACATCCACTCACCGATGAAAATGCGGAAATGAGAATTGTAATATACCACAACAAAGAGTTGTTGCTTAAATTGTAACTTGGAGCTTGTTTCGCTCTTTAATAAATAGGCCTTGTTTCTCTCAATTAAGTTTGACCCAATTCAATCTTCACTTAATAGCCACAACAAAAAAACTACCGAGACATCTGCACCGATCATCGAGAGTCATCAATCATCGATAGTCATCGATCATCGTAATTCATCGATCATCAACATTCATCGATCATCGACATTCATTGATAATCGAATGTTCATCGATCATCGAAATTCATCGATCATCGTGTACACTCTATTCGATGATAGCCATCATCAACGAAGCATTTCGATGAAATGTTTTCAACGAAAATCGATGACCAAAATCGGTCATCGCACAAGCCTAAAAGAGCATGCCCAACTGCTGTCCTGATAATCATTAATTTTTTTGTAATAATAACAAGGTTAGAACAACAGAATTAAGAATGAAATTTTATGAAGTATTTGCAAAGGTTAATGAAAAAATGCTACGCAAGTAATCACTAAGTAATAACATCGCTGAGTAACAGACCAACTGAGAATAGTTGAAGATACAGAACACGCATGTGCGGAATAGTGGATGGTCTAGTCTGACTAAAAAGCCACATGGTGCTCAGTTATCTGTGACTTTAGTAGTGAAAAATAAGATTAATTGGTTCAGGTCCATGATTAACAGGCTAATAAATACAAGACAAAAAATTACAAAATGAAAAGTTTCATGGAGATTATAAAAGGCACCCGATCTTTTCATTAAAAAGAATTACATAGAACCATAAATGTAGGAATTAGTGATAGGTCGGTCGTGATTGATCGAATCCCGAGATCAAGTTCTCATAAAAAATTGATCGATGGACTGGATCTCTCCAATGACCGAGGAGTTCATCTTTACCGATCATGACAGGAATGATTGTATGACATTAAGTTTAGATCACGAGATGTGAGACCGGCCAAATAAATCTTAAGTGATTTGTCTAACGTGAGATGCGTAAGTTACTTGATCGTTCTTTAGATGTAGGCAGGTAAGTCGTGTGAAACCTACCCTGAATTTTTTTTATAGTCGTGATTTCTCAGTTGCACAATCAAAGATCGTTTCTAGCATAAACAGTCAACAATTTATATCATGAGGCAAATATCTTGGATTGAGAAAGTTTTCCCAGTTTTGCTGGCTCACTTTTTAGTTGAGAATAATAACATAATTAAAAATGAACACCTAATCCGTTATACTGTCGGCAAAGAGACTGCTGGGTTAAGATACAAGACGAATTCAATGGAAATTAAAAATGATCCAGGTAATTATCCGTTTGTTAATTTGTTAAGCGATGCATTATTTGTGACTGCGTTGGCTATGTAGTACCATTATTTATAACCTGCAATAGGTTAATCGTCACCTGTACGTAGTACAATACAATACTATTTCCTATGAATTGTTTTCCTTTGATGCGATAAGTCGTAAATTGTGAGATATATAAATATATGAGTACATACTGATCGCTTAGAAATCAAACTTGTTACCCTTCCCACGATATTAAGCATACTGGCTGTTTATACAAACAGCTGTGCTTCATATAGCCAATTCATTTCACAAATTCAACTCCGCTCCTCTCTCTTCAATCACTTTTTCTAGACCTTGATGGTGTTGCTGTCAATCAAGAACATTTCCAGTGCTTCATTGGATGTCCATTGGTTTTCCTTTCATCTGAATTTTCTTCTCATATATATCTCCCTAAGTACCGGCCTGTTAAAATCACCGGTGTACTCATCCGGCATTGTATTTTCGCCGAATTGTTTTTGGAATACAGTTTTGTTTTGGCGTTCATGCACATATTTTTAGCTGTAATTCTAACCAACGAATCCTAATTTCCGAGAATAAATTTTCGTATGTGCCAATATGTTTCCTTTGTATTTAGAGGAATGGTATTTTAAGAACTTACTTTCAGGAACAATAGCGTGATAACGCAATGATATTAGCGTGATTCCGGCTAATATAGAGCCAGGTTAGATGCAAACATGGGTTATGACATGATACTGCAAATTACGATAACCCACAGGTAAATTGATTTCTACTTCCATCATTATACTTTTGTAGAGAATGTTAACTTGTAAGAATGTCCAGGCTTGATCAGTGAATATCAGTATGATTTTCCAGAATAGTTAATGACAGTGATCATGATTACTTGTTTCTATCATATTTATTCATTATGCTATCTATATTTGGGCTGCTTTGCTGGGCTGTGGGCCAAGGAAACTGGACTCAAATTCGTTTGCATTTGCAAAGAGTGCAGCTTCAATAAACTGTACAATTTATATATCGTAATACTGTAATTGGTTGTAAGAAAAAAAGGAATTACATGAGAGGGTCATTACATCAGTCTTAGGCAAACCCATTGAAATAGGCAAAGAGTTATTTCAATCAGAAAGGGAAAAAATGACAAGTTAGGTATGTACTAACATGTTTAGGAAGGCAATTTATGACTTCATACCACCGATATCGTAATTTTCTGTGTGCTGTAAACAGAGTCATCTGTTATAAAACAACGCTGGCAATCTGTAATCAACAAAATCATCACATCATCCATCAAAATGTGTACTCTGATGAGCTTAGACCATATTCATTTAAAATTTAATTCCCTGCCAAGGATAAATTATTGTTCATGATGCAACTAATTAGTCATTACTGACCCAAAATAGGATTAATTAGGCAACATGAAGTTGGCACATGCTAACAACTCACGGTAACTACCATGGAAACTAAATAACTACTATATATGTCGTGCGGTTTCACCGATAATCAGCTGGTCGTTCTCCCGGGCTTCCCGCTCGCTCGTAGCCGCAAGAGTCATCATGCCAATTTCCACACACATGATACACCTTCGTATCAATATTCTCGACAAATAATACGTCTCTAGCACAAGTGAAAGTGATACTGACTGTAATTGAAAATTGCTACATTCGGATAATTTGCTTTAAATTCTTACAGCCAAAAGAAAACGTTGATCGGTTCAAATTCAAACTACATTCCAAAATGAACTTTTGCAGCATTCTATGTAACATTGTCTATGTATTTATCATTGGTTTTTATAATGAGTTTTGAATAATTTGTGGTCCATAAAATATGTCACTCTTCAATAGTTCTGTAATCATAAGGGATATTTCTAATATTCTTCTTAATTATGCTTAAAATCACAAACCAAGAACACTGTGTAGGAACAAAACAAACATTCGAACGTATAGCACAATTGTGCCTTCTATTGTTTTCGAAGAATTACCCACCACTCCACGGAAACCAGCACTAAACAAGGTAGCTGTACACATCGGTCATGATTACAGTATATAATCACGAACCACCAGTGGGAGCAGCGTTCTCTACGATTTTGTATCAATCACGACTTTCCCGAGAGATCATTGATCGTAGGCAACTTGAACAGATCACTAGCTGGAACATCAATCAATCATGACCTTACACTCACGATCGAATCACAAGTGGGAGCGATAGGCATGACCGAGATCTCTCAAAAGACCGACTTTGCCCATCACTAGTAGGAATACATATCTTAAGATATGTTATCTGATAGATTAATCATCTGGCGATGATATTCCTCCACAAAAGCAGAAATTATTTGTCTATCAATAACTTCCGATAATAGCTTCCACAGAGGGCACTTAACTTTCATTCAGTAAGCACCTTTACAACACCATGGAAACACCTCAAATATCAGAATAACATTGGCACATTACCTTAACCAAAATTACTAATTCAAAATGCCCACTGCTGCCAAAGCAAGGTGAATTCAAACTCATCACGAATTGACAGATCTTTTAAGTTCATGGAATGGATGTACAGTAAAACCCCGCTTTTAAGTCCCCGGAATTTACGTTTTCCCGTGATTTACAACTTTTTCTCCCGGTCCCAAAAATATTTGCATCATTATAATGTATTTTCATCCCGCTATTTACACTTTCAAATCCCGCCATTTACGACATTTAAAGGCAAGAAAGATGGCGGCTGGCGCACTTCAACTGGCGACTCTTCGAGCGTGATTACTGTTAAATATGGATAAAATACATCTTAAACATGATATATGAATGCTGATTTATTTGGTTTCCTTTAAAAACACTATTATTCGTTTGATGGTAGCACATTACATCGATAACATTGCTGAAAAGTATTTATGCCGGATATTGTAATGCTTGCAATCGGGATTCTCGTACTAAGGAGCAATACCAGGGAATAGAATTCTCTTCCCTGGCCGCACTAGATGTTTAAACAGTACATTTAAATTTGTAGCGGATGCCATAAATATATTTAATTAGATGTTATTTGGTGAACTACCACTGTCATTTTCACGAAAAGTTAAAACGTATGTTAACTCTTGTTCTCATGCTTTGCAGCGATCTTTTTCTTATTTCTCATAACTCACGCACTAATGCCATTCATCTTGTGTTTTTAGGTTTTTAGTTACTTTACCTTTAGTTTTATTTAATGAGCAATTACTTACGGCAATCGTAAGGAAACTTATTTTAAAATGGCAAACAAGCGTGCGAGATAATCGTTATCATTTGAAGAAAAAAATTAACATTTTGCCAAGAGAATTGACTCTAATACGGGCACTCGAGTGTCCCTGACCAAAGAACTTGATATACCAGGTTTAACGTGGAACACAACTGTAAAAACCCGTAAATATATAGAGAAAAGTGCTAAGGAATGCGGCCGTATTGGAAAAAAGCGTAAATTCATTAAATACTCCAAGTATGATGAACTTGAAGAAATATTGAAGACAATGTTTCAATCTTCCCCCGAAATAATAAATTTTTAATGTGGACGAGACAGGTCTTTTTTTTAATAATGCCACACACAAAACCCTAGATGGACTTCAAAGGGGACCCTTGTCATGGGGCCAAGCTCAGCAAAGGTCGCCTTACTGTTTTATTAGGAGCTAATCCAGATGGCAGTGTGAGACTGAAGCCTTTTGTTTTTGAAAAGTCCAAAAATCCATGTTTCTTTAAAAACAATAAGAAAGACCTTGGCTACAACCTATACAGCCAACACAAAGGCATGGATGATATAGACTATTGTTGACGAAAAAATTTATGCCCTCGATGCAAAGATATGATATGTAGGTAGACACCACCTCAAATCAAGTTAAGTTAAAATATGAGAATACTTTTATTTTTTGTTAACTTTTGTTTATTCATTTATTTATGTCTATTTGGTGACCCATCAAATATTAAACATCACCTGATAATTTAAATAAAATTATTTAACATTAGGCTATGATTTTGCTTCTATTTCCTACAAATTATGATTTCCCTCGATTTACATTTTCCCGCGATTTACACTTTATTCCTTCATCCCTGTCAAAAGTGTAAAAGAGAGGTTTTACTGTATATAAGAACTAAAACAACACCACAAGACTCCTATGGAAACTTCTTAGCCCTATTATCAATTCCACCTATAGTAGATCATATTATATAATGAGTTAGCACTAAAAACTCACATTTGTAGATTAGAAAAATGCAGAAATTATAAAACATTACTTATTTAGCATCCACATATGTAGGCTAGTCTCTTTTGGCGCCAGAATAATCCAAGTTAAAATTAATAGTGGCATGGCATTACCAGCAATTTGACATTAAATCCACTTCTACTGAACAAAATCAAATCCTTTTTATTAAACTCAGAAAATTAGGTTTGCCAACATTGGAATAATTTAGGGACTCTGCATCACAATTATTGTCTATCATCATGTGCCAATTGTGCTTAGTGCTTCAGATTATTTTACTTCACCCCTAATGAAAACACACATACAATTATCTAAACCTAACTTTGTTAGGCATAATTGGTTACCATTAGGAGATAACTAAATTATTGCTGTATCGTCTTATTAGAGCAATGAAAATTTCCACTAGTACATTTGAAAAATATGAATCAAGCTGCATGAAAACCACAGCAAAACAAAATTCCATGAGGCCTAATTGCAACTGCTCATGATCCTTGAACTTGGATAGGTATTTGGGATACTGTAGCCACCTTGTAAACACTATGTTTACTTCCACTGAGAATGTTACAGTGCAACTGAATTGATTCTATAGATCCCAAAAAAAAATAAATATCCTATCTTCAAAACTAGCAGGAGATTTTCCAACTCTAATAAACATTACATCTGTACCAGGCACTTCTATTCTTCACTTATCACTGTACATCACCTGAATGCTGCCTTCTAAATATGAATTTAAAACCAGTATTTTGAACCTCACCTATAACTTCCACATCAATCTGTTTCTCATCCCTAATGAAGAATATCACATATCGATGCTTCTTGTCCTTCTTTATCTCTTCATATGTGGTCTTGCACACATCAGACACTGTTACTCCCGAAGCCTATTGAAAGAAAGAAAAACAATCAGTAACCATCTGCATAGCAAGGGTGTGAGTTAAAACAAAATTATTAAAATTTATGGCATGTGCATTTAAAGGAGCAAAATATTTAACAGTATTTTCCCTGTAGGTATACACACAACGAAGGCAAACAGTGCATATTAATTCAAGGGGGAAAATGCCAAGGGTGACTGCAATGCATAAGGAGAGTCAACGCTGGGAACAAAAAATGGGGAACAATCACTAACTTACACCTCACAAAGTCCAAGATTTGGGTTTCTTTTGTTAGAGTGCTGGAGGGATCAATGTTACACGTGTGGAAACTCAAGGCCACGAACGATAAATGTCTCATTCTGAACCATTGAAGCTGGAAATATATCATCTATGACTTTATCCCCAGCTAATTTCCTCACTGGGTAGGTACAAAAATTCATTAGAAACTCAGCATGCCAAGGAAAAAGATTCTCTGAATCACTTAATGAATCATGCCACCTCACCTTACATGGAGCAGTACTACTTCCAGTGGAGAGTGTTGAAACACCATTAAAGTAATTATATGAGGCAACATGTCATAAGTAATATTTTTTAAACTGGGTCAACATAACTTGAACGGAGAAAAAAAGTTTGCTGACCACTGATACATACATATTACAAAAAAAACCTTAGAAGTCAAGGCTTGGAATAGCAATCATACAGACAAAAGTCAATACATTTTAATAATGCTAGGAAAAATTTGCCAAACAATAAAAACTACCATCCTAAGATGCCATGACGACATACTGCAAATGATAAAGCTTGCTGAGCCATATCTCCTCCTCTTTCAACGATCTCTGCCTCCTTTTGTTAGAACATTTTTATTTTGTATGAATATCCACAACGAAAGTACACAATCGATTATGGTGACCCTAAGAAGCAATTATTTTTAGCAATTAAGCACCTTTCTCCCTAATCCCATTGAAAACAATTGTAGCTGACAAATGGGATCCCAAGATACCACTGGATCATTGATTAACCATCAGCCCCAACATCAAAACTGAAGCTGGATACAAGTTTAGAAAACAACCAAGTGTTAAAACACTCAGACTTAAAACTTAGTTTTCCCCATTTACTCAATGTGCATGAAGGAGTTACAGCACCTACTTCAAAAACTTTACTCCCAAAATAGGACTTAAAAAATTCTTCGGAAAAATAATGTTTAAAAAAGTAATACCATTGAGTAATGAACCATTGAATGCCACATGGGAAATAAAGGGGTTTTTAAGTCTCATGCCACAGTCATCAAAACTCTTCCATGTTACAGGTATTTAAAACTTTATCATGTAAAACAGTTTTTAAAAATACCTTAGCCGATCAAGTCATGTGCTGTTACTCACATTTAAATAAAAAAGGGACAGATCTTAGCAACACAAACTGAACTACAGTTATCAATAGTAATTCTGAAAATTACATAATGCAAGTTTTTAAATTAAATTTGAATCATAATTTCTTGTTAACTTTTAGAAACTATAGATCATACAGGCTGAATGCTAGGATTTAAATAATTAACTTCAGGGGAGAGATAATTTTACTTCTGAACTCAAAACCTTGTTGCCTAACCTTCACCGCACAAACTCCAATATTGCACAAAATTAAGAGTGGTAGAACTCAATTTTCCATCAAAACATAAAATAAATCAACTTTAAGGACTTTCAAATTGAAAAGAAAAATGAAAGGTTCCAGGTACAGTGAACCTAGTATCATGAACCAAATGTGAATTGTCTTATGACTTCTCACAAAAGGAGGATGTTTTAGCACATCAACCTTAATCCTGAACAGAAAGAGTTGTCTCACAATTTAGTATGTATTACTGGCGGTGATATTCTAATGATAATAAGATGAGGATGACAACAAATTATGCATGTGAATGTGGACACAAAAAATTTCCAGCATACGACAAAATTAAGGGGTACAACTAGTAATGGATAATCCTTCGAATCACTCAAATCATAAATCATGAACTTTTCAAACAAACAGAAATTAAATCTCTCTTCCGAAATGCACAACTGCATGAAGATGTGGCTTGTGTATAAAGATTCCATATTTGTGAAAGTTCCTTCTCCCTCCCCCTCCTTTCTAGGAAAAATTCTGTATACAGTGTGTCCTCGTTTAACGTTGTTTCGCGATAACGTTGTCCAACAATTAAAACCCTTAATCGTTCAACGTAGTGCTTTACTATAACATGGTTCAAATTTTGCAAAACAAAAAAAAATGAATTACGAATAGGACTCAGGGTCAAATGATGCGTAATTTCCATTCGGCTTTGGGTTCACCTGAGCAAATAATTTTTGCGTTATTTGTTTCATAATTGTCATATTTGCTTATTACTTACTACACTGTTATTGGGGGGCAATGCATTGGGTGATTTAAAACTCAAACCAATGTTAGTGTACCATCATGAACGACATGGTATTAATAATACCATGTCTGAATGGTAGATCAAGGTGCAGATATCTACGGGAAAAAATACCTGAAAATTCCATACCACCATAAGGTAGAATTGGTGGTAGAAAAAGTTGATTCACTGCTGTTTGAGGTGAATCGAAAACGTGTTTTTCGTGTTGAATTAGTGAGTAAGAGGAAGTTTTCTAAACCCTCCATGATGCAGTAAATCATCGAGGGTGATACTGTTTCTAAAACATTGTTACGAAATAATGAACATTTTGTACACAGCACTGAACTTCCCTACTTCACTAACTATTTTAATTGATTTCCTACGTCTTCACGATTGCAGCGAGCGAAATGTTTGCCCTTCACTGCATTCGCATGCACAGGCTCCCGCAGTGAAGGACAAAAATTTCTATTTACTCAAGAGGGAAACTGGTGCTAACAGCACTAAATATCATAAATATTGGAGGGAAACCTGGTGATCATTGTTTTAAAAATGCATTTTCAGTTTGTTTCATCTAAGATATGAAGCTCTCTGACTAGATGCCATCTGTTCGACTGCCCGCGTAATTAAAATACGACGTAAATCAGTGGAGGATAGTTGGATCTAAGTAGTTCATAAAAACACAAATTTTAAAGGAAATTGGTAATTTTTGTGCATTAATCCATTGATAACGCCTATCAACCAGGTCCCCTGTATTTTTAAATATCAACAGTAAGTTCCTATCACCTGTAGTTTTCGTACCGCCAGGATAGAGAATAATTCCAAAATTTCTTTTGTGAGTGAAAATATCAAAGTTTCACCATTAAAATGTTTTAGAAAATTAGTTTGAACGCTTCATTCAATAATGCCATATATCCAACCTTTTATTGCTGTGCTGAAATCGTTTTTGTCATGAAATGAAGAATTGTTAAGTTTGGAAGAGATTTTAATTTTTTACATTGTTTCTTATGGAAAATACTGCATCGTGTAATGTTGTTTCGCTTAAAGTCTACTTTTTCAGGAACTCGTAAATAACGTTAAATGAGGACACACTGTATAAGCAAGCACTTGAGACCATCTTTACCTAAAGATGATGTAAATAACATTGAAACCTAGGTCATAATGAAGTCTTTTAAAAACTTTAAATAGTGGAAAATTGCTTTAAACGCTCCAACCACATCATGTATAAATTCCACACCTTATCACCTGAATCTTCAGAATTCAAAGGTAAATATTGTTAAATATGATGAACCAAAAACAACAATAATAAACATAGGTTGCCTGAGAACCAAGGATGGAAACCCATATCCTATACTATTAAACGAGCAAGTCTTGTATATATAAATGTGTGTATTTATGTAAATTTTATTTCGAAAACAGCTCTGAACAATTTTGATGAAAGTTACAAATTTACTAATATAGGGTACAAAAAAGCGATTTACTTTGGTCTTGACTCTGGAAAAAAACTTTTTTACAAGATATTGGGCAAAAAAATTTGCATTTTCAACATGCAAAAAAGCTAGGCTACTCCGTTTCTGTTATACAGAGGTTTCTTTGTTTGCTTTGTTTAATTGCTTACACTCCTGATACAAATTTAAAATGTTACTTTTAGATGTGTTGTTCGTACTTTTAGTGTTGCTTTTATTCATTATGGATCATTGAATTTTCCCGAAGAATGTGTTAAATCGAATTCATTGAGATTCGTTTGGGGACAGCTGCTTGCATGGTAGATAAATCTACCACATCCAGAATTTCATAACGAGTTAGTGCGATCGTTTCTGTGACATCATCCATTTTGTGATGACATTTATGAAAGGATTCGAAATTTGAATTAATGTTTTGCAATGGCTTCATTCACCGTAGATGACGATCGTACAGACAATAGTTGAGGAGTGTATAGTTACATTTCTCGCGGTCAAGTTTATCACAAACTTAATGTAGCAGCTCACCCTACTCAAACTGATGATGGAAAGTTTGAACAGCCCCAATATGGACAGATATATATTTGGATAATCAGAACGCTCTAAGTGCACACATAAACAATGCCATTTATCATGGCATAAGCGAGAATCTTATTAGTCTCTTGGAAAATATTTTGAAATCAGAAAATCCGTTTGCTCTTGGATTCATGATAATGCAGGAAGTTGAAGAAGAAGCTAATAGACACGCTGCTGCAGAAGGTGTAGAGCCGCCTTATGTTAAGCGGCATTTTTTGATTACCTGATTTTGATGATCACAAAGGTTTAACATCCCCCTTCAGAATGAAGTTTGTGCCATTGTTACCCTCAACGCTGACCAAAGCTTTCCAGATAAAAAGTGAATTATTCATAAACGTGGGAAATCTTTAGTTACCATGAATAATATTGACAATCTTGTTGGGCTCTTTACTTATCCACTATTTTACCCAAATTATGCAATTTTGGATTCTCTGTATTAATATTCCTTTAAGAACATCTTGGGGGAGTGTGGTGGCCTAGTGGGTAGAGTACTTGGCTTACTGATTGAAGGGTCCAGGGTTCAAATCCGGGTGAAGCCTTTTGACGCCCCCAAACAAAAATAAATCCTCGGAGTGCAAGGTGGCCCTGGGAAAGGAACTGGCCCCCCTACCCTGAATGTGTGAAATTCACACACCTGTGGCTTAGTCCGGAGTGAGCTCTACCCTAAACTATCCAAACCAACCTTCGGGTTGAATCACTGAGTGAGTGAAGAACATCTTATATCAGTCATCAAAATTTGAGTAGATTTGAACTAACTCAGTACCGATTAGAATTTAGACCTCAACTTGCCAAATATTATCATTCAGGCATTAACCTAAGAAATCCTGATCTCCGCCTTTTGAAGTTCAATGCTATACATTTTGGTGGTCGGCATTTTCAGCAGGTTGATACTAATATAAGAGTGGAACATGATAGTATCTAATGGATTGAAGCAAATTTAAAAGAAATACTTGCAGAAAACTGTCCAAGAGTGATTCAATTTTTCAGTGAATTGACTGAAAAAAAGAATGCTGTTTTTGGTGAAAGGATTATTTTGCCTTCTTCGTTTCCTGGATCTACACATTTTTACACTGAACATTTCGAAGAAGCTATGACCTTTGTCCGTCGACATCGATCATCAGACTTCTTTATCACAATGACGTGCAATCCTGAATGGCCTGAATTTGCGGAAGCAGCTCGTACAACTTTTGAAGATGGATCAACCTTGCAACAATTTGCCCAAGAGCGTCCTGACTCAATAACTTCGACACACGAAAAATGTTGTATGGAAAGAAATATTGAATAATTTTTAATCTAATAATTACAATAATCTGTCAATGAACATTGGAAATAATGAAAACAATGTAAATATTGAATTTGTTGATGATTTCAGAATTTCATTAGAAGAACATTTTTGTGTTAGAGGTGTTTTTGAGTTTACTTTATACTACCTAATTGCATCATCACTACTATATTTAAACAAATAAATATCCGTTATACTTTATAAAATTTGTTTTATTAAAACCTTTAATCGCACTATGTGAATGCTCAATGTAATTAAAATAGACAATAAGTAGCGGAATAGGAGCATACAAGTTCTTAGTACACCAAATAAACATCGAGCAACCAGGTACTAATTTGTTATTGACAAACATTCAATCGTGATTTTCAACAAAATTGAACAAAAATAACCTGTAGCAATAAAAGAAAAATAGGGATACAGCAGAGTTTATAACATTTCAGAAATTATGCCAAAATATTGTTGGGTGAATGTCACAAAAACTCACTATTCTTCGTCTATGATATCGCGAGTTGCTAAACGTGAAATTCCTAAGGGCAAGTGGAGGAAATCGTACGTAAAAACTACTACCACTATATATTTGTGGATTTTAATTTTTTTTCTGCCAAAGACAATGACAAGGGAACATGACTCTAAGACTACCACAACCCAACCTTGCGTGACAGAGATGACCTCGCATTCCGTGGAGTAAAATGCTGGAGTTCCTGAAAGAAGGCTGCCCATGTGGTTTCATCCCCTCCCAAGGGTTAGTGACTCGCTGTGAAGTGTCTCACCGCAACCATGTAAGCTTCACCAGTGCTTACCAAGCGCCGATCTTGGCATTAAAAAATGCCGCCTAACCTCTCGTCGCCTCGTAATCATAGCATCATTCCAAATACAATACTGCTGTTCGCAGGACTTCAAATAAAAATTATATTTTCAAATTAAAAATTATATAGGTACCACGAATTCAACGTCGTATCCTGGATTTTGAAAAAAAATTATTTTTCTGTTGATTTTTCCCCTGCAGCCACGTGAGAGATTTCAATAAGTTATAAAACAAGATTACGATTCAACTATTTAGTAGGAATAAATTACCAATTAAAACTACAAATTCGCATAGCCTGGTTGCGACTCAAATTAATTCAGAATACTGTTAGAAAATGCGAATCAAAGGTATTTCATTCTCTTTCCTTTGAATCAACCACCTAGACTGAATGAACTGACACCTACCGGCTGCCTCTTCCCTACAATTCCCTCAATACCCCTTCTATTGACATAAAAACATCTATTTCATCATTCACAACCGCTATCAACAGACTTCCTCTCTAAATCCCCCTTCCTATCTTCCTCCCTCCCTAAATTACCACTGGATGAAGCTGTCTTTTCATTCAGTGGATATTATTCAGTGTTTAAGTTTACGAATTTGTTGTCCTATGTTTTGTCATTGAATTATTGTAAATAAGGTCTCCTTGGCTGTTTTTGAATGTCATGTTAAATAAATATTGGGCACGAAAAAGCAAATGTCTCCATAAAAGTAAATATCTCCAATTCTGTCTATCCCAGAACAATCAAACAAAAACTGATTGATTCAGTAAATGATGAACTTAAATTAAGGTAGGGAGACATATCCACCTAAAATTAAGTCTAAGGGTCCAAATATTGCTTCAAAGTTTTCATCACATCACCTAAAAAAATCCATTTATACATTTTTTAGGAAGGCAAGAGATATAATGTTTGTAATTTTTGTATTTGAAAGGTATAGTTACATGCTTTAAGTACACAGAGTTTTAAGTTGTGTACTTCAGTGGTTTTTTAATTAAAATTTTTAAGTCCTCGATTTTTCAAAATCTTCAGAGTTTAATGTCCATTATCTTTGTTGGGCATGAAAATAAAAATTTGAAATTTGGCCCTTTTATATTCCTATATATGAGGAACGAGTAGTAAAAATTTTGTTTTGTGGACTCTCAACTTTGAAAAAGTCGAGATCAACACAGTGCCATTAAGTACTATCTAAAGTAATGTTTTATGCCTTTTAAATTATTATTATAACTCATTAATCAGTTTTTTTTCCTCATTTTACAAGTTATAATATTTATAAAGTAAGAATTTGGTGTTGTAAACTTTAGCTAAAATGTAAATGCAAGCCTTAGAAATCAAAGAATATTTGGGAATATAAATTATACTGTTTGTCCTCACCATATTATCATATCACTGAGCTTCTTTTTAACCAATTTGGTGTTTTTAAATTGTTTATTCATGTTGTTGACCAGACTTGTTTGCTTTAGGCATTTCCACAGCCTCATAAATTAGGGAATTAAGTTTAGATAAAAGAGTAGTTGCCATTGAAGCAAATATCACCAAAATTTCAGAAATTTAAAAAGGAAAATTAAATGCAGATGAAGACCGCAATGAGTCTCTAACAAATCCATCACAAAGTACAGATGATTGGAATTCTAAAGAGTATGAGGAATTCATAATTAAACTAAAAGAAAAATGTAAAATCTCCAATAAAGAGGACAAAGTTAAAATAATTAGTTTATTACCATCTTTATGGTCAAGGAACAAGATAACCAAAGAATTAAATGTTTCTGAGGGTCTCATAAAACTTGCAAGAGAACTAGAAAAAAGTAAGGAAGTATGCCGGACTAAATTAAAAGAAATAGTGTTAAAAGATTGTCTTCAGATAGAGTGAGGAAAGTTACTGAATTCTCATAATGAAAAGTATATTCCATGAAGTCACGCCCGAGACAACGAATTACTGAATTCTACTTGTGTGAACAATACATTCAAATTTGTTCCTGTAAAAAGGATTATGTATCCGTGCAAATTGATGGAAAGCCAGATCACAAGCAAAAACAACTGCTTTTATGTAATTTGAACGAGTTGTATGCCCAATTCACAGAAACTTACCCGGATATTAAAATTGGTCATTAACAATTTTATGAACTGCGGCCCAAATGGTGTATTATAGCAGGGGGTTCGGGAACCCATAGTGGTTCTAACCCACAATTTCTTATACTTTTGGAATTGGATGAAATAGATACAAACAGAGGGTGATTGTTGACCGTGCAGAAATGATAACAGTGACAACGCCAAGAGATGAGTTTCTAGAATCACTAGTGGAAAAATTAAATGAATTCAAAGCGCATCATTATGTATCAAAAGAGCAGTGTGCATCCTTTAAAGACGTGAAGGGTGTGTGTACAAAAAAGTAATGTGTTCTTGTTGCTGATTTTTCTGAAAATTTCACATTTATAGTGCAAGATGAGATCCAGAGTTATCACTGGGTTAATAAGCAGACAATCATCCACCCTTATGAGTATTACTACATTGACGAGGACACAGGGTCAGCTAAAAACCAGTCTTTGTATCATAAGTGACCATCAGCAGCACAATACTGCAGTGGTCCATTCATTTCAGAAGTATCTCATAGAAGATATAGTGTCCCTGCTGTTAAATAGGTAATATATTTCACTGATGGCTCCAGCATTCAATATTTGAAAAAAACTTTCTCAATCTTTGCCCCCATGAAAGAGACTTAGGATTAGTAGCAGAGTGGAATTTCTTTTCTACTGCCCATGACAAGAATACATGCGATGGTGCTGGGGGGACCACGAAGAGAGAGTTAAAGCTAACAGTCAATAAAAAACAATCAAATTATGAATGCCAAAGACATGTTTGATTACTGATCTGTAAACCTGAAAGATATTCTGTACTTAAAAATTGACAGTGAGGAGATGACAAAAAATGAAACATAACTTCTAGATAGGCTCAAAGATTGCCTCAAAATTCCTGGGACCCGATCCTTACACGGAAATAAGCCTTGGTCCGAAAATAAAGTAAAATGTTATACAACAAAATATTTTAAATTTAGGGAGCTGACGACATCAAAGAATGCCTCCTTATCTTTTCACGAAGAGGACATCATTGCCTGCACTTAGGACAAACAGTGGTTGCTTGGAAAAATCAAAAGCATTGGGTATAGAGACTATTTGGTTCATTTTTTTTAACCCTCTGGACCAAGAACTTCGTTCAATTAAGTAAATAAGATGAAACTTGGGTGCCTTTTAAGTAATATCTTGATGAAGCTCACATCACTAGAACTAACAACAATCACAGGGCACAACTACAACATCTCACAAACATTGTGCGGAGAAATATCTCAGATACTTAATACACATCTATCATAATAACTAAGGTCAGTATTTTATTTCAGCAATAAGATATACACAACAATAAAAACAAGCTCAGTGTTTAATATGGTGAGGAAAAACAGTATAATTTAAATTCCCAAATATTATTTGTATTCTAAGGCTTGCACTTACATTTTAGCTAAATTTTACAATACCAAATTTTTACTTTATAATTAATAACTTGTAAAATGAGGCGAAAAACTGATTAATGAGTTATAATAATATTTTAAAATGCATAAAACATTACTTAAGATGGTACTTAATGACACTGTGTTGATCTCGACTTGGTCGATATTTTGATAATTTTCAATGTTTAATACCTTTATAAATAGTTGAGCCCACAAAACAAAATTTTTACTGCTCATTCCTCATATGAAGGACTATAAATGGGCCAAATTTCGAATTTTTATTTTCATGCCCAACAAAGATAATGGACATTAAACTTTGAAAAATCAATTTCTTTAAAAATGTTAATTAAAAAACTACTGAAGTCCACAGCTTAAAATTCTGTGTACTTAAAGCATGTAACTATACCTTTCAAATAACAAAATTACAAACATTATATCTCTTGCCTTCCTATAAAATGTATAAATGGATTTTTTAGTACTTGATGAAAACTTTGAAGGGTAATTAACTAGCATAAGTCTAAGAGTCCAATTTTTGGAACCTTAGACTTAATTTTAGGTGGATATGTCTCCCTACCTTTATTTAAGTTCATTATGTACTGAAATCGATCTATTTTTGTTTGATTGTTCTTGGGTAGACAGAATTGGATATATTTGCTTTTATGCATAGCACTGAAATCACCTAAAATCGTTGTTTCGTTAACATAAAAATGACCACGAATAGGAAAATAAAATTTAAAAAAATAAAATAGTCATATTTGCATTCTCAATAAATGGTAGTTTGTATGGAAAAAATATAAAAAAATATTTGAAATGTTGCATCAAACACCTCTGGACCACTATACATGGATTGACCCCATATTTATACATGGATTTAAACATCCGATGTCCACCAACCATTTCAGCAAGGTGTTCACATCCGCAGGAAGGATTACAAGATGAAATATGGAGGAGGAAACTAAGTACGAAGTGCCAGATCGAAATATAACAAAAAAATATTAAGAATTCCCGTCGTGAAGAAATAAAAGAACAAAAGCCATATAAGAGCGCATGAATTACAAGACTAACGGATAACCTAAACCGAATGGGATTGGGGCGATGGGGACTTACACGAAAATCTTCCTATGCTATCTTATTCTTTAAATCAGGGGGTATTTCGATATTCTAAGCAGGTGGGAAATGATACTAGTTTCCGTGTGATACACCTTTTTATATAATATTTTATAAGTTACGAACAAAAATGTATGCACTGAAATGGTTGAAACCTACATGAGAAAGTTATAGAAGTCAACCATTAAGGTCTACACGTGAACAGAGGGACATAGCATGAAAAGTTCCGTATCACATGCTCAAATGTATTAACTTGTATATTCCACACTTTTAGCAAATGAAACCTGGCCGGCTTCAACGCTCACACGCCATTTTCAAGGGTAATTCCTATCCCCCCTTGGCGAAAGAGCGTTTGAACCGGTCGCGGTTGCCGCTAATAAAAGTTCGAAACATACAAAGTTTATATAAGTATGCCACAAAATAAAAGTTCCACGACAATGAAGATTTTTGTGCTACAATGCATGCATGCAGTATCGCACATTTAGACACTCTCAGTAAACGCAAGTTTCCAATGTGAATCCTCCCCTTATAATTGAATAAAACTCCCTTAAGTCTGCCATATATGTTTGACACCGTAATTATATCACATTAAATTAACCGAAAAATAATAAATTCGACCACAACTGATCAAATACGGGAAAAGGCTCGCATTCTTGCGCTCCGCTGGTATGCTGCAGGAAACGGTAGACAGGCGAACGAGTGGAGGTCATGCATGCGTCATGTTCGAACGCCTATCAGGAGTATCGGTAACGGAACTCCGGCAAAGAGAACAAACTTCCGGAAGCCAGCGCGGATGCGGTTCATTTGCTTCGAAAATGACTGAGATTCTCAAACGCATGGAGAATTGAAGGTTTAAATTTTCCACATTTACGCATTCGTTTAATGGATTACAATTTACATCTTACGCACGCATCCAACAAATTGGCGATGGAAATAAAATTATAACGCACAGCCTTCAATCAACTTATGCGGTTCCTAGAGACAATTAACCCATCACGTTATTCGACCGCATACTAGTCCACAAAGACCATTCGGGTTAAAATGCGACAACTGGGGGATTCTCCAGTTGGGGAGAGGGAGAATGCCAATGTTAGAATAAAAGAGGCCGCGATGTGGTCTCATTTGCCAGGCAACTCCTTAAGAGGGCCGAAGGAAGGAAACTGCGGGGCTTTTACTCAACGTGTTCAAGAAGGATGCGGTTAATTTTTCATAACCCGTGGTAACATGGACGCTAAAAGATAACAGCATTCACCTTCAAACTTCCTCCTAATTCCGAAGGAAATCGTCATATTCGTTCCCTGAAAGCAAAGGGGTAGTGACACTTGGGCGTGGCAAAAACGGGAAATTAGTTTCATATATTACCAGCAGATACCCACAAACCAATGACAGCAAAACATTAGTACCAACGGAAGCCTAACCGAAGTCGGGCTACTCAAATATCTAAAAATAAGGTTTAGCCAAGAAAGTCTTACTTCAAATATGTTGTTTACCTGCAACTAAATCGAATTTCATTCCCATCTAATACTCTCGCAGCATTATTTCCTGGATACTTTAACTTCGTCGTAAACCGCAGGTGAACATAAGAAAGGAAAAGGAAATGTTGCCACTTCCGGCACCTGTGAACTTCACACAGCTTCAAAATGAGTACTATGAGAACCTATGATTTGTCCTCAGCAATCTAACCAGGACAATTTTCGACCAACAGGTCCAATTATTACATATTTCCAATTTACCAAGGAGAGCTTATCAATCATCAAGCATCGATCGGAGAAAGAAAGATGAAAGCCGTTATTACATAGTTTTAAACGGAAAGGACACGATTAATTAATCAACAGCGAAACAAGGTCTCCAATTCCCCGAAGAGAAGTGGGAATTTCGGAGCAGGGAACGCGGAGGGTGAGGCTGCGTTTACTCCACTGAGAATTCCTGCCTTCTAAGGCAAGAAAAGCGCCACACTCGACGACTTGATTTAATGGGGTCATCTTTCTTTTTGGCCGACTCTTGCGGGCTTGCACAGTGGACCTTGGTTTATAGGTACACGTTGCCCGTCGAGATGTTCCAGACATTATCAAGAGTATTTTTCACCCCTCGTCGGCTTATATTCCTTATTTGTGAGAATCCATTTTGTTGACCCCATATCAGTTGGCGAGATGGGGATCCCCAACATAAAGGAGGGATGCTGAATACATGATTTTTGACATAAATTAATCAGTTTAGTAACCAAGGCCCGTCACATGTGAGAATAGATGAAACAAGTATGGAAATCTTAGTCATTAAAAATGGAATGAAACGACTAACCACTGTTTTAGCATTCAAAATCAACTGGGGAAGGAAATAATGCTTGCAGAATGTCGGGCAAATTAATCTATTATCCGTGATCGTGAAGTGAATCACATCCTGCGCCCATCCTTGCTCAAGGATTTAAAATTCCAGTATTGAATTACAAAGGAAAAAATAAAAAGGCGATACCGACTATATTATTAGATTTTAAATGATGATGAAGAGCTTCGTCGAAACCTAGGTTGTCTTGTTTTAATAACTGTGGAAAAACCAAGTTATACTTTTCATTTACAATTTTTTTAATAAATTTAGTTTAGCTTCCGAGAAACTGAGGCGGCTAAGTAATTTTTTGATAAACTAATTTAATTTGCCTAATAATGACCGTATTGGCTGAAAGTGTAGATCCTCCGAACGATATTTACATGGGGTCACACAACCTTGTTAAAACTAAATGGCGACACAAAATTGAAAGAGGGCGGTCGCATTACAAAATGTACACATCTTGCAGGAGAAAAGTTGGTGAAACGAATAACTTAAAGCATTTACGATTGATCGACCATGTCTTACTATCAGATATAAATAATAGCCATCTCATATATTTACCAACCAAGTCACTCAGGAATGAAAGAAACTTTGAAATCTTTTCCATGTCCTAAAAGAATAAATTGTAAGAACTGTAAAATTCGACAAGTACAAGGGAAATTCCAGTATAATTTTTCAAGGTGCATATAACTCCTTTTTCCCAGGTTTCAGAAGTTGGACAGCCTTACCCGAATAATAAAATAAATTCGGACTTATGGTCGTCAAAGGAATCTGCTGGTGCCGCCATAGAATCGGTCCCACTGGTTCCGTGACGCCTCCTCCCCTACTTCTCTGGGTGCATCGTCTAAATAACTCGACTAGTCCTTATCCGACGAATGCGTGAGGCTTCGCCTCGTGACAAGCATTAGCGATATATACTAATGCATAATTAGTCGTAGTTACACTAACTTTAGGGTATAGTGTAATGCATGTTGGTGAATACTCACCCCCTGCCACACACCCCTGAGGTGGCTTGCAGGGTATTTTGTAGATGTTTGCCACGGAACGGAAGTAGCAAAGGCGATGCAAGAAACTAACAAGCAAAATTGCCTGTCAAGACGGAACACTTAGTTAAAAGCAGATTAATTAAAATCTTCCAAGGGCCGGCAAGATTTAATCACGCCGACAACACACAGAAGATAGGGCGACAACATGCTGATTCATTACTGGACAGATAACGTACACATCGGATTTGTAGAGGGAGATACAAGCCTGCAACAAGGACATCATGCAGTGCTTAATTCACAACGAACTCATGTGCCGCCAGTCTGAAGGCAGACACCTAAACTCCACAGGCCACGTCCCTGGATAATTTGAATTAATCAAGCTAGTTCTTGTTCCTTCATTAAAGATTCAAAACAGGTTTACTACAATGTTAAGAACACTCCCGTGCTCCTCTCTATAATAACTTTAACGCTTTCGCGTAGCAGAGTGTAGAAGGCAGGATTCAGTTTCGGTAGCATGAATGAATAAATAGAATCTATCAGAAATGAGGCGATGCCAAGGCTCTTATATCTTCCTGATTACCCGAGTCATTTAAACGCCCTAAAGCCCACACGCTGATCTTTGGGTAACTGCCAAGCCGGACACTATGAATACTTAAATGGGGACATTACACCCCCCCCCCCCCCAGCACGCTCTCACAATCTTGGTTTCTCAAAGCAAAAAGTATGGAACTAACTTCAAAAATTACACCAAAAAACCTTGATAAATACAGGAGTGAAGTTTTTACGTTCGTACGTGAAATTCATGACTTGCTAAGGTGAAGATATACGGCTGTGGTACTATTTAGAGGCCCCGAATTCAGAATGCGTTACTTTGAATGATCACTTCATGGTGGGTCCCTATCAATGATTCATCAGCACGAGATTTTTTCGAGTACATAGATTCCTATTAATTTGATCGCTATATCGCTCACAAATTTCGCTGCCGAGATTACTAATGAAGATAACTCGTTTGCTAGCACCCGATTCCAGACTAGAGTAAAAAATGACGCAAGCAACTACTAGTCTTGTGTAGAAATGAAATGTATGCAACTTGCATTATTTCCAATTGGCAAAGGCAGGTCTTCCGCCGCAGCAATTTCCACCAAGTGCAAAGCATATACATACATATTAATACAACTACCACAGGTTTTACGACCAAATTCACACCGCATTATGGCAGACAAGACATGACCATATATAGTCAAAGGAGTGAGAAAACCCCCAAGTCACTTTCACTCCTGGCGCGCACACAATCACACCAGTCTCATTGAAATACGCTCACTCACCACCCCCACTCCGATTAGATGACGAACGCGTTAAGGGGGGGTTGGCGATAGCGAAGTTGCTCGGGGCATGCGCGTGAACCCACCTCGAAGTCAACAACCCTTACATATTACACTCAAAACTACATACGATACTGTCACACATGCCTCTGCGAAGAAAAAAATCGTAAGTATACTTAAACGGGGCTCAATTTTTGAAGTGCCTTTCATAAGGGTAATTTTTGGGTTCCAACCAATACTTCATTCCGCAGCCCACTAATTTAGAAGGATTTAAACGTTTTCCGATAGCACTTTCTTGAAGTAAAAATTAAACACATCAGCTACCTAAATAAAAATTCACATGGGGTACAACTGAGCACGGAAACCAAACAAAAACAAACGCATGCAATTATTTGCCAGTTACCGGCATAGCTCAAAGCGTCTTGATGAAACTTATAAAAGAAGCAGTTTTATCCTCAAAAGGGACGGATCCAAACTTCATCATACAAAACGAGCCGTCCACACATTTGCTGCAAGCTGCAAGGAAAATCAACCGAAATTTATAATAAGCCACTGAATTAACCGTAAAGACACGCAGTGCTATCAGTAGTGGCGGTTTTAAGGCGCAACACACGGTTAGAAGAATAACTTGACGGACGCTACAAAATCCCAAGTTTAATCGCAATCCGGGTAAAATCCGGTGAAACAATGAATTTACAATTCCATTTGCCATTTTTGACCCTGGAGCGTTACTAGGTTGGTGAACCATAAATGGACGCGATTTCAAAAGCGAAGCCGAACGCCAGGCGAATTTCGCTAAACAATGGTCTATATTCCGCCTAGATATTCTACTCACGTAAGTACATAACTATTTGGAACCCACATAGCGTCCTAAAACATTATTTTCGTCCGCAGAATGACACCGCGTAAAGTCCGCCATATAGGCAATGCGGGCAGTCATTCTATACGGGAGCGCTTAAAGCGTATTCCGTGGGACGGGGAAAGTGACGCGAGTTGGAGAAGACCACCTAATGCTATTTTGGTACAGTCTACTCCCAACTAAAACGCCGACCCTATACAACCATTCAAGGAACCCTATGCCTTTATACGATTATACCAGAAAATACATCGCGAAAGCGTAGATCATGAGAAATCAGCGTAACCGAAAACGGAAGACCGGTGTTGGACGCCGTATTGATCTTAACTGGTCGGGCTGTTGGTCGAAAACTCAAGATTGAATGCGCGAAATAAGAAAACGCGTCACTCCACACTGCTCTCCCACGTTCCAAAGGCACTTAATTAAAACTATATGATCAGCAAGGGAACATACAAACTAAAATTTAATGATACAACTTCTGACAGCTAAAAGTCAATAAGTGCATTGGCATGACATCAAGCAGAACGCCTAAACGTAAACCTCACTCGATCTACAAGGAAAGACGTTCCTTTAAGATCGAGTTACACTTAAGCATTCACGAACAACTTAATTATAAATTTAATATTTTAAATTGTTTAACCAAACATAACACAGGACGAATTCGCATAAGCAAAGGGTACCAAACATTTAACTGGTGAAAGTAACACTATTTATACAGGATGAACTATTTCCACGACGCATCTACTCATAACGCCGGAGAGGAACGCCATTGATGCTAAGTAATTAATCACAGAAAATAAACAAGAAACATCACGGCACAACTTAGAAAGTTGCATTTTTGAAAAACTCCATGGAGGGTATCTAATATGACGTCATATCCTGCTTGCCCCACCCCTGCTCAACTTCGCGGAGTCACCTGACGAATCTTCACACTGCCGAGCATTAATCATTACGTGGACACACTCGACATAGATCTAACTCGAGTCACTGTTGCAAAGACAATAACGATCAGTACACTATGAAAACAATGTAAAACTTCTGATGCTGAGCTGTTTTCTCGATGAATAAATCACTCCCAACATATAATGCACTGATTCGCATATTAGCGTATAAATACGCTAGAACTACACACATTAAGAGAAGTACGTGACTATTTCTAAAACCACAGAATTAGTGAACCCGGATACTAATGAACCTTTGGAAGTACATAAGATAACCACAATTAGTCCACGTATTCCACACCCTGCCACTCCACGTGACTGATGAATTAGCACTGAGGTACTGAAGTCGTCTAACAATCTTAATAATTAGTATTATTCATGTTTACATTATGCACAATTTATAAGGTTTGATAAAATGGCGGCTGCCGGTAACGTTCGTCGCCGGAGGTATCACAAAACACTCAAAATAACCAATATAAATTGTATCAGTACGAAAAATGAGAACAAGGAGAGTTAAGACGAGAAAGATAAATTAGTTGCACTAACCATATCCCCTGAGCTTAGTGCCTTAGTTGGTTTCCTTATACCACTTTCCTTCACAAACAGCACTTAATCCTGCGGTGAGTAGGGTGTTTCACTACTGTGAAGGGGCGGTCGGAGATTTTTGTAGTAATGCGCACGGTCTGACTCGGTTGTAAGGCATACAGCTATTGGTCGAAACTCGGCGAACAGATGAGTGCCGGCAATTTCCCAATGAGATACGAATTTCCTTCGAAGTTGATTAAAAAAGAAGAATTTGTAAAGTTAATCTTTGCCAATGTAATAGTTTCTGAATTCGTTATTTTTACCGCTCAAATGTCCATTTTCTCATTAATGACAATAAGGAGATATGTGTTGAACCTTAGAGACATCGAGTGGAACTATTTTGTGGTAATTTCGATTACATGTCGTATTGCGTCAAATGAGCTTTATTTCTTATCTGTTATTGCAAATATAAATTCCTGTATGCTTCGAAGGAATTTAACAATAAAAATATTAAAATTTTGTGATATATGATATAAAACGATTTTGATTTCATATCTCAGACCGATGAGCAATCCAAGAGCCAATCAACTCCAAGCCCCGAGGGATATTGCCTTTTATGGTATGCAGTAGTGATGGATCTTATTTTTGCGTAAATAATTTTTGTGAATCATGGCTGTGACTCCTATCAGTGAGTGGTAATTCTCGAAACACCGGCATTGTGTACCACGACTGAATTTATAGAATAGATATGCTTTGCTAACGAGTAAGTAGGCAGTAAGTTTCAGATGAATGTCTTCAATTTTTCGCCGAGCTTTAAACGTAGGGGCTTATCTCCAAAAATAAAATTTCGTCATTCGCACTTATTATGAGCAAACAAAGATCAGCCGGCATCCCTATCGTAAAAACCCATCCCAACATCAAGCTTGAGGAAAGTGGCATGCATGTAACAGAAATTTTATATGCGTAGTGATCTGCCGCTTACATTTCTTTTAAAAAAATTACTTTCTCCGCGGGAAAAGGTTATGTTTTAAATCACCATACGGTTTTCAACATTTAGCAATTTAATGTTATCACATACATCTTTTAACAAAACTATTTTAGGTTTTGAAAACATTACTCAACTTTATCAAATGAAGCGAGATCCATATTTAAGCCTAAAAAATGGAGTATGATAAAAAATCCAACATCAAGGAAAATAAAACAATCTCGTTAGCCCATGGGCGACTGTAATTTGCCTAGAGCATTTATTTAAAAAATCACACAATCATAGAAAACATGGAATACATACTTCCTGCACTCCACAAGAAATCTCCCAATGTGAGTATTTCATAAGGTTAAGCAGGTGACAAATGACTGTACAGTAAATGAAGTGGAAGAAAATTCACAGATGCGAAATTTCACATGACATGAAGATGTATATTAAATACATCATGATGAAGATCTAATGGCAATTCATAATCACGCTGGAAAATCAAATAAGACCCCTCTTTTTTTTATAATCTTCCAAATTCAATGATCTTCTAGGCCCTGTATCTTTCACTGGATTCATAGGTTTTGGAGTCACACTGACGGGGTTATCTGTAAGAAATTACAGTATTAATTCCCTTAATATATACACAAATTTAAGCCAAGTAAAAATGACATACCTTTACAATAACTTTAGTCACAACAAAACATGAAAGTAACAGCACCATATTTACACAAATAATGCAATTATTGGAACTTGTTTGGTTTTCTCCAGATACTTAGCAGACCACAGAGCAATACTCAGCTTAACTCTTTTCACATTAAATTACCCCATTATTTTCTCAACAAAAAGATACGGTGGATCAGGGTTGTCCAACTTGCAAAGCCTCAAGGGCCACAACTTAACCTTTAACATGGTTGAGGGCCATATAGTAATAAATTATTATTTTTTAAGTAACAATAACAAGTGACGTAAGGTATAAAAATAAACAAATTTCTGAATTTTCATCTAATAACCTTTCGTGGTCCACAATAAACAGTACCAGTTGGACAACCCTGCAGTAGATGAAAGTAGCAACATCATATTTGTTAAAATTAGTGTTCTTTATAATTAATTGACACTTGATATCCAATTATTTCAAGGGCACTTCTCCAATATTTTATTCTCATATCTGTATTTTTAGCCATACAATATCATCTCCAATCAAAACACATTTTTTTTTAAATTCAATAAGTTTCTAATGACAACATCATAAAACAACCACAAAGGAAAAAAAACAAATGGTCATTGGCCGACACTAATCCTTATTGAAGATATTGCCTGCCGTAAATATGGCAATGAAATATGTAGCAATTGCCACAGGAAAAAAATCGTCCTGGACAGGGAATCGAGCCACGAACCTTTGGGTTGCCGGACCAATGCCTACACCACTACATTGTAATGTATGAACTAACATCCAACTACCTTGTATACTCCTAAATTGCCACAGGAATTAGAAATTAATATATATATATATACAATATGCCAAGAGGGTGGCCGATAAAAATATACACACGGAAAAAAGAACACTTACAAATAAAAACTTCCGATATTTCGGTGAAGATATTCTGATTTTTAGTTAAGATTAAGAAGAAATATCGGAAGTTTTTATTTGTAAGTGTTCTTTTTTCCGTGTGTATATTTTTATCGGCCCCCCTCTTGGCATATTGTATATTTATCACCCGAGTGATTCTCCTGGAAGTTTTATAAATATATATATATATATATATATATATATATATATATATATATATATATATATATATATATATATATATATATATATATATATATATATATATATATATATATATATATATATATATATATATATATAGAGCTGACGAAGGACCAACTGGTTCGAAACGTTCCGTAAGAACGAATTCTTTATCTTTTCCTCTTTCTCCTACCTCCTGTAAGTTTGAATTTATATATATATATATATATATATATATATATATATATATATATATATATATATATACAGGTGGGGCGGAAATAAATATAGAAACACAAAAAAGAAGAACACTCACACACTATACGTTCTGATATTTACCAACTGAGTTTATCAACTGAGGTGTCACAGGCGTGACAAGCTAAAAAAGATATAGGCACACAAAAAATAGATAACTCACACGTTTTTTTGATATTTCGACATGGCATACCTGGTGACGGCTTTTGCCGGCTAATGGTGGACATCTGTGTGTGGGGCTAACCACCCCACATGCGGTTAAACTGGTTCCAAAAAAGATAACCAGGAAAGCCACCCACAACCGGCCCCTCTCGGATGGGGGCTTTAGTACATTTGGGTGTGGCAATGAAAATTCACCACCTCAAAAGGGAGCTCATATGCAGTGGACGGAAGCTCTAAGGGGCAACCTCCTTGCATGCCATGCTGCCAGCGAGCCCGATCGCAGGGGGGTATATGGCAAGAATGCACTCATTGTGGTGTGAGATGCTCCCAGAACATGATCATCTATCGCGGCAGAATCTGTGCGATTATGCCAACCACCTGCAAAAATAGGAAACTCCCCACAAACCACCAGTTCAGAGGAACACACCACCGGCTAGACCACTCTCCCCGATGCAGGCAGCCTCTCCACCGCCTGAGGCGAGAACGACATTTGTTTCAGTCTCTCGGCCAAATGGGGAAGAAGCTGGTCAGGCTGTCTCTGAACTACGAACGTGGTTGTTAAGCACCATTAACTATGATGAAGGACAACCTAGGCAGAGAGACATCCACCGAAAGATCTCTCTGCGGAGAAACCACCTGCCCCAGTTGAATGGTCTTATTGACGAAATCCTAACAGAAACGTCGGACCTTTGGACGGTAAATTTGCGTGGTCTACGCTGCTGCCAAAATTATGGCTCACTCCCAAAAGAACACCTCTTGGGAGGACAAAGCTGCAAAGAGGTTGGAACAGTTGGAGGCCAAGATCACGCAGGCGAGACAACAGACGTTGAGAACCCAGTGTGTGATGGAATACATCTTATCTGGGCAAACTTTCACTCCCAAAGTTCGGTACATAGCACACAGTCTCAGATACAACCATCACACACTGAATAAAAGCATGCTGCTCACCATTAAGCAGCACGTGGTTGGTAGAGTACGAGCACTCACTACTGCCTGGAAAAAACTCCTCAAGAGGAGTAGGACCGTGAGGGAAAATTCCACCTTTCTCCTTCACCTGTCCCGTCTCTTTCGACCACCGTCGTTGAATCTCCGCCACCTGTCCAAGAAGTTGAACGTTTCTGGAAGAATATCTACGAAACGTTCAAGCCATTCAACGGAGACACTTCGGCCATATGCTTCTTTAAAGAGTTGTGTGACCACCACCTACAAGATGTGGATGGACCTCTTTCAGTCACAGAAAGTGACGTGAAGAAGGCCTTCTCTGGCAAGAAGAACTTCTCGACTCCAGGAATGGATGCCATGAATAACTTCTGGTGGAAGAAGTTTACTTCCACCCACCAACACCTCGCCAGAATCTTCACGTCCTTTCTGATAGGTAGAGATCCTATTCCACCTTCGCTGACTGAGGGACACATGGTTCTGATACCTCAGAAAGGAGACTTGTCCAATCCAAGGAACTACCGCCTTTAACCTGCCTCAACACTGTATATAAGGTGTTCACCTCGATCTTGAGAGACCTTATCCTCCACCACGTCCAGCCTGTGTGGGAGGAGGTGTACGAGCAGAGGAACTCAAAGCAGGGAATCGCGGGGTGCAAGGACAACCTGCTCATTGATAGGTGTATATCCCAGGATGCCATCCGGCATAAGCGAAACCTATCAATGGCCTGGGTGGACTACAAGAGGGCCTTTGACACCACTTCGCATAAGATTTTGATTGTTATGCTGAAGTTGATGAAAGTCCACCCAGATGTAGTGTCCTGCATCCAATGCCTGTTACCACTCTGGAAAACATGCTGTGTTCTGACTTCAGACAAGCCATCAGTTTCCACAGGGTTGGTAACATACCACGGTGGTGTTTTTCAAGGTGACAGCTTGAGCCCCTTACTATTTTGTATTTCCCTCCTATCCCTGTCCCTTAGGCTGCGACGAGGTAGAGGGTACATGTGCAGTGTTCCAGGTGACAGGAAGCATAAGGTCACCCATTTGTTCTATATGGATGACCTGAAGCTTTATGCTTCTAATGCGAAAGACCTTTGCACTGCCCTGGGGGGTTGTGTTTGAAACGCTCAGAATGATTCTGAGCACGTAACCTAGGAGTCACGTGTTACAATTCCGAGCGGTTCGGAATTTTGGTGTGTTTGAACCACTCGTAAAAATATTTCGTGGTATAACCGCTCGGAATTATTGCACCTAGGAGACACCGCTCGAGTTGAGAATTCCGAATACCGATACAGTAAACAATATGGTGGACGCTATGATGTTTATGCGAATGCTTCAAATTTTTTAAGAAGAATTGCTCGATGAAAGGGCGCAGAGGAATTATAGGACGCGAGAAGATCCCTTTCAGCTGAGCGATACGGGCTGTATAAACTTGTTTTGTCTGAACAACGCGCTCGCAAGAAATTTAATAGATTCCTTGGGTGAGGTCATGCTTGAAGCTTCGAGGAACTCGGCTTTAAAAATTCAAACCAAGGTAAGTGTCTCAAGTTTTATTTTCCTGATTACAGTATGGATTATTAATTAATAATCGTTATAGTTTAAAAATGTTCTTAAAAAAGTTAAAAGAATGATATAGCTTGAACACATCTTTGCGTTATAATGCAATTTGTATTTTAGCTATAAATGATGATATTTAACGGTAAATTCAGGTTTGTATTTTAGCTAGTTGTAATAAATATGGGATGTTTTTTGACTTGGAATATATACAGTTTGCTGTATGAAATGCTCCATAATGAAAGTATTACATGTAGTATGGAAACTAGCCACGAACGTTTTATGTATGTGCATTTTCGTGTTTTTGAACTAGTCTCCAAAATAATAGCCACCGAACGGTGCGCGCTCCTTAAGTAAATAGCGTAAACAGTCTGTTTGGGTACGATGGTGTGTTTACTTTTGGCTGTTTTTATCAGAATCGCATCTTATGTCTCTCTCGGTGTTAAATAAATGAAAAAGGAATAACATTTAAATATGGAACATACCATTACAAAAACAGGGATTTGAGGGCCAACGACTTTAATAATATGCAGTCAATAAGATTCCCATATCAAAGGAATTCCTTTTTGGGGAAGTTCATGTTATGCTTTTTAAACTATTGTACTTTTTAAACTGTAATATCTCTTATCATTTAACTTGATTTTGAAAGACGGTGAGACTTATGATAAGGTATTCTATGAATGTCCGACAAGCAATACACGTATTACACTGCCGATATTGTTTTGTAGACTAAAGGAATTGAATTCACTGTGTAGCTGTAAACAATTATAATTTACATCCATTAGGTATTTCATTTTTTACAACCCGAATTATATTGTAATTGATGTGTGTTATTTTTAATTTTGGTTGAATCATTTACTGTCGTAGGCATAACGTGATATATGATCGTAATCATTGTTCCTTTTCCTATAAAATCCTGAGAAATTTTTTTTTGTATTAGCGGCACTAAGGTTTTATGCCGGAGGGCCGTCTCAATCAAATACAACTCAGGATGGTTTCATGGCAAGGGAAAGGTAATCGTAGAACCGAAAGAGATCCAGGAGAGGTGGAAGGAGTATGTTGAAGAGCTGTATGGTAAAGAAATAAGGCCCAATAGGTTAGATATAGAAAGGGAAGAAGATATCGACAGAGATGGCATCGGACCAAGTATCCTAGATAGCGAAATCGAAAGAGCTCTACGAGACATGAAAAGGAATAAGGCGGTGGGAATAGACGACATACCTGCAGAGTTTTTAAAGAGCATGGGGAAGAACGGAAGAGGAAAACTTTTTGTGCTTATTCGTAGGATTTATGAGGATGGAGTGTGGCCGGAAGACTTTGCGAAGACTGTACTAATTCCTATACCAAAGAAGAGTAAGGCAAAAACGTGCGAAGACTATAGGACAATAAGCTTAATATCCCACGCGGCCAAAGTAGTTCTGAGAATTCTAAACAGAAGGCTGGAGAAGAAGGCAAAGGCAAAAACCTGGGTGATGACCAGTTCGGGTTTAGGAGAGGAACGGGAATGCGAGATGCTATAGCAGTGATGAGGACGCTAGTAGAAAGAAACCTAGAGTATGGGCAGGATGTTTTTGCATGCTTCGTAGATTTCGAGAAGGCGTTTGATCGGGTGGAATGGACGAAACGAATGGGAGTGTTGAAGAAATTAGGGGTCGATTGGAGGGACAGGCGTCTGATTCGGAATTTGTACATGAACAAGACGGTGCAGGTTAGTGTAGCCAATGGAGAATCGGGATGGGACGGGGAATGCGGCAAGGGTGCCCACTATTGCCGTTGCTTTTTAACGTGTATTCAGAAGAAATGGTAAGGGAGGCATGGGGGAGGAGGAGGTAGGAATAAAGGTAGGAGGGGAGCTGATAAAATCAGTGAGATTTGCAGATGATCAAGCATTGGTTAGTCAGTCGGCCAAGGGGTTGCAGTCAATGGTGAATGCATTAGAGGTGCAGTGCGAGAAGTATGGGATGAAGATCAATCACAAGAAAATGAAAGTAATGAGATTTTCTATAAATAAGAAGGCGGGGCTGAATATAAGGGTGGGAGCGCAGAAGATAGAGCAGGTCGAGCAGTTTACGTATCTGGGTAGTATTTTGGAGGAGAATGGGTTTAGTGGTAAGGACATCAGATGCAGAATTCGCTCGCTAAAGAAGCATTTTTTAAGAGAAGGGAATTGATGAGGGGGGGGTCTGAGAAGAGACGTAAAAAAGAGGCTGGTGAAAACTTTAATATGGAGCGTGGCGCTATATGGGTCGGAAACTTGGTCATTGCGAAGGGAGGATGTGCGTAGACTTGAGGAATTTGAGATGTGGGTTTGGAGAAGGATGGAGAAGGTTAGCTGGATGGCGAGAAAGACGAACAAGGAGGTATTGGATATGGTCGGAGAGGAGAGGAAGCTTGTGGCAGAGGTTCAGAGAAGGCAGAAGAGATGGATGGAGGAGGTTTTGAGAGGAGAGGGCATGTTGAAGAGAGTGATAGAGGGGAGAACACTGGGGAAGCGTGGAAGAGAAAGGAAGAGGATAGGAATTCTAGACTAAATAAGAGGAGGTAGAAGATATGAAGAATTGAAGAGGGATCTAATAACGGGCCACTAGGAGGGAAAGGGAGACAATGTTTATGAGGTTGGGATGCAGAATGGGGACTGTCCAAGAACCTACCAATCAGATGGTAGAATACTTGAATGGATGAAATGAATGTATTCAAATGATTTTTTATGAATATTATGTAAAATATCTCCATTTTATTTTATGGTTAAAGTCACTCGCACTGTTGAGTGGGTTGATAATTTAAAAGTTATTATATTTTGACTTTCCCATTCTTGAGAATTTTCTTGGATCATTTAGTTTGTTTCATTATAAATTAATAAATACCTAAATCAATGGAGATGGATTTATACCTGCTCCAAAAGGAATACCATTGAATTAGGCACCATATTCTTGGCCTTCTTCCCCGTAGTTATGTGATGCAGATTTAAGAATTTTAAATGTGAATTCAAGGGGGTCAAGGTGGTGTGGAGGGGTAGTACATTTAGTACAGGTTCAACCTGACACTGGTCCCCACACACCACTAGGGGTTTAGCTGAGAGGTGGCCGATGAGCCACCTTGAGGATGCTATCTCAAGACCGTCCGTGATGCAGTGCTGAGTGAGAGACAACACTGCAGCGTGGTGATGAGCCACGTCCTGCACGAGGTGGCCCTGCTCATACAGAACACGGCGGATCTAGACTGGGAGGTCGATAAACATCCCTGGTGGTGGACAACAGCAGCCACCAGTACTGGCATGGGGCCGAAGATGGTATGGGGGTTTAACATAGGGTTAACAACCCTATCTTAGAAAACAACCTTGTTACGGGTACAGAATATATGCCTCGGAATAAAACTGGAATTAAGGAACAGACCCGGCGAACGAATGGACTGAGTAAGATTAAAGGAAACATATATCTAGCCACATGGAATGTACAAACTAAGACCACGAAAGTGGTGGCTTAATGATGTTGAGACAGACTTGAGAAAACTGGGAGTCAGGAGATGGAGGCGTGTTGCAGAAGATAAAGAAGAATGGGGGCAGATATTTCTGAAGGCCAGAGCCCTACATGGGCTGTAGCGCCAATAATGATGAAATGTGAATTCAAGATATCCAGGAGCTACAAATGATGCCTTCATTTTCAACAATTCAAACCTGAGACAAGCCCTGATGACAGCACAACAAAGGTCTAATGTCTGGCTACTGGGTAATATATTCATGACTATTAATTCCAGGAAAATTACATTTAATCCTGGTCATTGGTTACATACATATTGATTACTTTATAAGTAATTTTAAATTAACATTAATGAATTATATCATACAACAGAACTCATTTACTTAATAATTTTTTGTGCAGCTCTGCTATTGATCAACCAGTGTATGATTATGCTAACTATATTTCATCTAGTTATTTCACACCTCAAGTAGCAATCCATCACCTAGAGGGGCCAAATGATTTCATATATGATGACAGATAATGCATGTTGTGGTTAACCCACAAGATACCTTAACAACCTTAATAAACATTAATGCGTTGAGATGTTATGTACCATATTGAATTCATGAAATGACTTTTAGATTCATCTATCATCAATAACATTGGAAAATTCTCTTCATCGTTAGCATCTTTCCAACTTTTTATCAGTGAATTATCACTCTCCGGAACACTCTTCCTGGTATATTTGTAATAATTAATAGTTTCATTCACAATAAACTTCATGATATCCACTAAAAATTAACAAATGGAAAAAAAACTGGTATTGCAGAATCTCTCACTTTACAGAACACTCGCCTCACATCCAGAATCTTTGCGAACGCATCCATGAATTTCCAGATTCAGATCCGTAGAGTGTCATGCGAGTTTCAGGAGTTTATTCTTCAAAGGTGGTGGTAAATCTTCGTCTGGGCTATCTTCAGATTCCGAAGGTGAGCACAATTTTTTTTTTGCTCTCCAACGATTCTGGTGGTCCGTATGCCCCTGCGACCCCGATAAGCCATTGGCTTGTCTTCAAGTATCTCAGGGACCTAGCCACCAGAACTTGACAGAAACACCCTGGACATGCGAAAAACCAACCCAGGAAGGACTCAAACCCGCGACCCTCAGATTAGCAGGCGAGGACTTTACCCTGCCGCTACTGTGGCGGGCAATTATTTTTCTTTGGCAGAGGCTTTGATGCCTGACGTAGATGGTTGGGGAGATTCAGCTCTAGAAGCACCTTTCTCTTTTTCCTCAGAGTAATCTTCGGAAAAATTGTCAAAAAATTCGTCCCCGATCTCATTTTCCTCCAGAGTTTCTAAAACACGTTGCGTTGGAATGCTCTTTTTGATGAAAATATGTCCTTAAAATATATTTTTTTCAGAATTAATGAATATCTCAAAAGGGATGGTGGAGAATAAGCCAAGGATAATCCAAGTGCACAATAAAGCCTAAGTTACAAGGATGCCGAAAAAAGTTCAAAGTAAATCACTGGTCACTGTAAAAGCAACAAACTAGTCCCAAAATGCCATGACAAATGTGCAAGGTGACGGGCAGGAAAATGCATGAATAAAACACTTCAGAAAATCCAAAGAACGCCCTACCACCAATTCAAAAGCAGAGTTCGGTAAAAAGTCCAGAGATGAATGTTCAAAACAAAGCAGGGGCCTATCCCGGAAGAGAAGTGCACGAGAGCCCAGAGATATTATCAATAAAATGTTAAGTGGAATTATTTCTGAAGACAAAGTCCAAATAGTATGCGATCAGTCAAAATACAAGCAAGAGGAAAGACAAAATCTAACTCACAATGGCTAGTTCAGTAGAAGACTGAAGCATCAAGTATAAAGACGCATCAAGAAAAAAATAATGGTAAAGAAAGCCATAGAGGCAATAAATCAAGTAGCTGTGAGCAAAAAGATTCTCTAGAAGAACAATCACAAAGATGAGGGATAATTAAGGACTCTTATTTGTTTAGGATTAGAAGGGGAAAATCCAAGGCCTTCATCCTGAGAGACGGAAATCTCAAAGCTCAGCAGTAAAAAGAAAGCAGACAAAAGAAAGGCCCATAAATACGAGCGACTGCCCTGTGACAGTCAAGGGAACTTCTAAGAATCATGTAGAACCCAAAAGAGTTCATCAGAGCAATCAGCGACACGCACACCTCTCCAAACACAACGCAGCAAAGCAAAAATGTGCCAGGTGCGTGTACTCATTTTTCGCATGGTGGGCATGAAATCCACAGGGCACATTAATTCACCCACAGTACAGTGGGTACGTCGGCAGTGGGTGCGTTAACATGCCCACAGCAGCAAAAGGATAAAGGGTGTCCACCAGGTGATGTATAGCAGGTCAGCCTCCAGGTGAGTGGCAAAATAATCATCTTTACTCATCACACAAGGAGTCACAGGGAATAAGCAGAAAAAAGGGCAGCGGCCCTTCCTCACAAGAGTGAATGTGGACACCATAGTGGTCAGTAGACACTTCACTACAGGTGTTCTTTGTGATAAGAATTAGGACAATAGAATGAATTAGGAGAATCGCTCTTAGAGTTTCAAATAAATTAACAGTAGATATTAAAAAAAAAAACATCCCAAGGAATTTATACATGGAAGGATATACAATTGGAATTGCAAGTGGATTGATCGATCAATTAATAAAGAGGCACTGAGAAGAGTATGAGATGATTGCAATGTCATGAGAACTCCGAAGAAAAGGAGGGACAACGTAATTTGGCATATTTTAAGATACAAGGGTCTAATGAAGACAGCCAGAAGCAGAGTAAGACCTTGGCTGAGATACATGAAGCAAATAATGAATGACGAGGAAACAATGGCATATGTAGAGTTGAAGGGGCTAGCTGATAGAAGCATAAAGTGGAAAGCTGTGTCAAACAAACCATAGGGTTGACAACTAGCAATGATGATGATGACAAAGGCACAACTGTGATTTAACAGGAACTAGGTCAGTTCATATAAGAGTACATTCAGACTAGACATTTCACAAAGAATGAAACATATTCTAAGGCATGTACATAAACTAATTTAGTCCAACTACCTGTATTCATTTGAAATTTTTCAGGAAGTAACAAATTTCATTCCATTTGGATTATTAAAAATTCCTGCTGAATCTTATGGTCTGTTGAGTGTCCTTATTTCCCTATTTGTGGGAGTATTAGGTCTCAATAAAAGAGTGGTTTCAGATGTGATATGTTGGAGTATCATAATATAATTTCCACAATATATATATACTTACGTTGGAGTATCATAATATAATTTCCACAATATATATATTGTGGAAATTATATTATGATACTCCAACATATCACATCTGAAACCACTCTTTTTATTGAGACCTAATACTCCCACAAATAGGGAAATAAGGGCACTCAACAGACCATAAGATTCTGTTGCTAACACCTTTTGATTTTACTGACTCATGCTGAAGGTTAATAAGAGGTAAAAAGTGGCTAGCAAAGAATTCCTGTACATACACAATCTGAGGACAAACAAATATTCCATCATCCTCAGCAGGAGTGTACAAAATAAGACCCGAAATTTTATTTTAGGTGCATATAATTAATTGATAGAGACCAAATAAGAGCTCCAGGTACTAAAAGCACTAGACCGACACAGACACTGAAAGTGCCTAAAATGGTACTGCTCACTTATTAAAAACAAACATGTTGACATGGGAAAGCAAATTTCCAGGTAAGTTCGCATTTTCCAGGTTTTCTAGAGCCATTTTCAATTCCCTTGACTTTTCCAGGTTTTCCAGGTCTGTAGCAACCCTGAATTAAAAAGCCAAATAAATAAGTTTTTAAGACGATATCCCTGGGTTAGTGAAGCTTGGGTTCATACTAGGATGCATAGTTATTCAAGTGGAAAATGGTTTCACCTCCAACTGTTTGCATCCTTCTTTTTGTGATACTAACAAATATGAGTTCACACAGCTCATGATAATGGGATATATTGATGCTGGTGCTTAGGGTTAAAATCTAACCATATAATTTTAGTACATAACTAATTTTCATTTATGGAAGAATTAGAGATAAGTGAATAGTTGCCATGCAATTATTTTATTATACGTAAGCATAATTAATTACGCTTTTGGGTCCTATACCTCCATTCTTCCGTAGGTTTTCTCGCTCATTAAAACTCATAAACCACTGAAATCATGTAAGGGGAGTAAACGAAGAAATTGACATGAAACTTGTGGTCGTACTCCAATATGTCACGGCAATATTGAAGCAAATATTTCCGGGTATATATTGGGAATACGCTTTCTTCTTTTGGAAATTTGATGAACATTTATGTGGAGCACACACTTATTTCATCGCATTAATTTACTATATATGATGTCCCCTTTAAATTTTCCATCAATTCCCCGTGATATCTAACATTATTGGAGACTTCAATCCCAAAATTATGAATTGTGGGCTGCTCAGGTGGGCTGTGGGTTAAGGTAATGGTGTTTGTTAGTGCCTGTGGCTTGAGGAGTAAATATCAGTGGGGAATAAGTCAAGATATTTCCTTATAAATCAGCCATACTTGTAATAGCAGATGATTCTTCAATTATAGTACTGAAGAATTGGCAACAGAGAAAACTGGATACCTAAATCATTAAACACAATCTAGCAGAGGAGCTTGAAATAATGTAAACCCACAGTTATGCTATTTAAATATCCTCAATATGTTCACGTGAGGTTCGTGTGCACTATACAAGCAGATTTAGTCCCGTAGAAAGATAATTCTTCTTTAGATAGAGTGTATTCCGCAGGCATTTTAAGAGAATTTCCACTACATTTCCCAATCGTGAGCTTCACAAACACTATAGTCTGCAGCAGTCCGAGTCAGCTGTTTTGTTTACATTAGATTGTCAGCTGTTTTAGGAGTCCACTGTGATTGGCTACCGAGAATTAGCGAGAATCGTACCAAGATGTTTTCATACACATCATCATAACCTCATATCACCTTGCCATCACCGGGTGGTGGAACTTCTACCCCCTGCTACAGAATTGCAACGGTGATGACGGGTGAATTTTTTTGGTGATGTTCATCACAGGTGATAGTCATCACCCGAAATACAGCATACGGCCCCAGGTGTTCCATAGCGGCTGACATTTTGAAGGGAGACTTTCCCAATGTCTTAAGTGCTAATGAAACAACCCTGTAGACGATGGGAAAGTCTCCCTTCAAAATGTCAGCTGCAATGGAAAACCTGACCCTGTGTGAAGCCTGGGAACAGTTGTGTTAGCAGAGGAATATATATCATGTCTCCAGCAAGTACAACATTAATTTAAAACTTTAGTGTCTATGATCACTAACTCTTTGTTTTCTAAATACCTATTAGAAAGTATAATCTAGCTTTTTCATGCCTAAACATCTTCCTGTTTTCAAATTTTATATACACAATAATTCACCTGCCAATATGAATTATCAATGAGAAAGGCTTGGTTTACTATCGTCACTTAATAAGAAAGTAAAATATACTAAGATGCAAAGTAGACAGAAAAAGCGACTATCATCCATTTTAGGAAATTAACAATAAGCATTTTATAACAACAAGTATTCTGAGAAATCTATTGAATTGGACATTTTAATTTTGTTATACTAAGTAAATGACAATTAATTACAACAATTTATCACCCACTCACAAGGAGATAAAAAAGTGGCATCTTAATTTACATAATCCTGCGTAAATGGATAACCTCACAACTTAGTATTATTGCATTTTACCAACCAACAATTGAGAATTTAGTCATTGGCCTTCCTTAAATACTTTTACAAAATAAAGCAATAAAAATGCAGCATTCTCCAAACAATATAACACAAAGCAAACAATATGAGAAAAATTTACTTACTTGGCAAGGGTACTTCTAAGTCAATTTTTATATCAAAGTCGTGGGCTGAAAACAGATCGTCTGTTTTCATTCTCACACCACTTCCTGAGGAATCCCTCTTGTCTTTACTCCGATCACCATTGCTTTCAAGTGATATATCACCAATAGCTGGAGAGGCATTTGATCCTTTTCCATCACTGTCTCCCTGAAGTGGGTAAAAATATAATATCATGTTAAATGCATTGTTTAGATGCACATCTTGCTTAGTCAATCTCAAGATATACACTTTCCCCATAATTCCGTATTTTCATGCACCCCTAAGAGTACACATTCCACAGGTTGGGAATCCCTGCTATGTAGCAATAAGTTGAATATCACCAGAAATCATGACTAAACTAATGGTAAAAGTATCGATTGGAAATAAAATGGAATGCTTGCTAATAAGCATCCAATTCCACCCGATTGCTGCCGAATGGCCAATCTATGTGTATGAATATGCAAAAACTACCTCACTGGAATCGAAAATACCTTCTACCACTTCAGAAAATTAAAAATTTACTCAATAGAGGCTGATTAAAACTGAAACTAATGAAGTGGCTTCGAGAGAACCCAATTAAGATTGAATATGATTACCTCATGTGATGTCTTACTCCTTGTTCCCTCAACAATTACCATTATGACAGAAAAAAGTGGATTATATGGTAAGGTTTCTCTCATACAGGTGGTGAAAGAAAGAGGATAGGAAACACACAAAATGTGACAACACAATGGTTTTGTGAAGATGGAATGATGGCAGATTCCAAGTGAAAAAAATTCGACTAGACCGGGAATCAAACAACGGACCTTCCGATGTCACGCCGAGCTATTATTATTATTATTATTATTTTCGACTTGTCACACTTTCTCAGCTAGTATTACACCAACTGGAAAATTTTCACCTATCCTAAAGGTGGATTAGGATTAGGCTCGGAAGTTCAGGAAGAGAATTCACCCTATCCTACTGTGTCCGAATTTTCTTGGCTTAGGAATCTCCTCACGATTTGGCAAGTTTGGAGTAGCACAGCTTTTTGCCCGAGGTTAGTTATTATTTTTTTTATTCCCAGCTTCTCAGTTTGTTTTTTAAACATATGGGACATCACTCCCTCAGCAGAGATTACTATCGGGTGAATAGTGACATCATTTAATTTCCAGATATTTTTTATTTCGTCGGCTAAATTTCTGTATTTTGAGATTTTCTCTCTCTCGGTTGACCTTACATTGTGACTTAGTGGTACTGCTATATCGATTATATTAGCCTTTTTTTCTAATTTATTGATTAATAGGATATCCAGTCTATTGTAATCTATGGTTTTGTCGGTGAGAATTGGTCTGTCCCAGTACAAAACATGGGTTTTTGTTTCAATTACAGCAGGTGGCTGATACTTGTAATATGGTGGAATATTTTTCTTTAAGAGCCCGTAAGTTAGTCCCAGGTGTTGGTGGATTATTTTTGCCAGTTGGTTATGTCTATTCAGGTAGACATTCCCTGCAAGAGCTGAGCATCCTGCCATTATGTGCTCAATTGACTCACCAATGCATCCACATTTTCTACATCTATCGGGTATTTCTAGTTTAAGTATATGTTTTTCATAGTTATGGGTGCGTATAACTCTGTCTTGAATGGCCATAATAAAACCTTCGGTCTCGGGGTAAAGATAGCCATCCTGGAGCCATTTTAAAGATGAAGTTTTGTCTACCCAATCCTCCTGGATAACTGTTGGAAATTTTCCGTGCAGTGCTTTGGATCTCCATTCTTGTTTCTGTTGGGCAATGTCTGGCAAGTCCTTCTGATAATCCTCATCTCTCAGGTTCAGAGGTGTGTACCCCAAGTCAGCTTCAACGATCTGTTTCATTATAACATCATTTGATGCTTTTAAAGTCAATTTAATAGACTCTTCCTGAGATCTGCACAGTCGCAATATATTTATTAGGCCTCGGCCTCCTTCCTTTCTCGGAATATACAGCCTAATGACAGAGGCCTTACAGTGTAAACATCGGAACTTGTTTAGTAGTCGCCTAGTTAGTCTGTCCAGTTCATTTAGATCTGTGTCTGACCATTTTAAAATTCCGAAGGAGTAGGTCAGGGCCGGCACTGCCCAGGTATTTATGGCCGTTATTAGGTTCCTCCCGGATAGTTTTGTATTCAGGATCTTTGTCACTCGTCTTTTATATGCGTCTGTTAGAGTTTTCTTTAATGAAGTGTGGTCCAACCGATGGTTTTGATGAAAGCCTAGGTACTTGTATGTACCGTCCACAGGAAGTGTCTCTATGTCCTCTATACGTTCCTCGGATATTTGGGGTTCTCCCTTACGTAAGTGCATTACAGCACATTTATCCAGCCCAAATTTCATACCAATGACCTCACTGAACATTTTTTATTATTATTATTATTATTAGCTATCTAGTCTTGTAAGAAACACTGGAATCGGCAGGGGGTTTATATGAATCAAACACCCCCAAGAGTAGCCCGTAAATGTCGCCGAGAGATGGAGCAGGGCAATTTCACTCACAGGCAGAGAAGAAATTACGTACACAGAAGAGGAAAGAAAAGCATCCTGCGATCCAAGCGATCCTGTTCTGTATCTTTACCACTTTCTGTGTGCCTGATTCAAACTTTGCTTAGGGTTCTTTGCTTGAAGGGCAGTACTAACTGCTCACTTCTAAAGCTGACGAAGGACCAACCGGTCCGAAACGTTCCTGTAAGAACAAATTTTCCGCAATTTACACCACTTTTGCAAAGTCCCATTCAATTTCCTATGTTCCCAACGTATGCAGAACCCCGAATTTAGACTATGCATTTTTCAGTTTTCCCGCAATTTGCACCACAACGCGCTCTTTCAAAAAATGAAATTCACTTCTTAAGTCCATTGCTCATGCGTATCATCCTTTGTAAAACACTTTTTGACTTTTTCTTGTACATATATGCAGAAAAATACGAAAGAGAGTAGCAATAGGACCCGTTTTAAGGAAGAATTTGAATGTGGCGGGAATAGTATACAGCGCCACTAGTAACAGAAATTTGAACTACATCAACTCGTAATCTGCCAGATAGGATTCAAACCATGATTCAAGCTATGAAATGAAGCGTAGTCTTTTTTATGTAAAGCATTTTCATTCCAGTAAGTAATAATTCTATAATATCGTTCTTTTACTATTTCTATGCATAAAAATTATAATAAATATCTGGGTTTAACTTCATAAATCGCTGAAAGATAGTACTTTTCCGGCGATTCTATTGACGCCCCTGACGACAAGTGCCGTGTTGGACATCGAAACGCCAGATTACATGGAACCTTTCGCCCGTTTGGACATCCCAAAAGCTTTAATTCGAAAATAATAATTTTTATAAAAAATATATTTGTTAATATAATAAGGAAAATTTGAGCATACCGAAATAAAAATGTAAACTATGAAACATTTTCATGACGCAACACTCCTTGCTGCGGCTGATTGATTAATGCGATTAACGTCAGTTGTTTCATCGTTTTTGATGGTATCGTCGTGTCGGGAGTTAAGAAGTTAAGGTTAATTTCAATGGAGCAGTTTAGTCTGCTTCATCCACATTGCTGTTTCAGGAGGCTAATGAGGATAAACTTCTACTTTTTCTGCAACCGATAGTTTTGTGCCGTCGCTTCACGCCACAGGGATCACTCCGCCCGCTTAACGGACAAGGTCTGTGATTGGATATAATAACTGTGCGTACCTAGCAAAGAATTTTAATGAAGTTTATTGCACCTTACAGCCAGAGAATGAGCAAAAAGCGTTATATTTAAGCATGGCTAAATGTGCGCGCCATGAAATAGCGTAGCCACGCCAAGTCACTATTCCATTATAGTGGTTTCTCAGCCAACAGTGAGGATTTCAGACTGCAATGTGCGTAACCAAATCTTATAATTCGTTTAGATTGCATGTACAATTATTTTTTTCGAAATACTTTTACAAGTTACATTATATTCCAGCGATTAAAGGAAATATTTTTATCAAGAGCAGAGTCAAAATCTCTTAAAACAGCGTTTATGGTTTTGATTTACTGATTTCTCGGAATATGTATTTGGTTGTTTTCGCAACACTGCCGGACTATAGCGTGTTCCTGGATTTCCGGGTTATGGGTGCTCGACTGTAATTGAACCTGCGGGGAAGTATTAATTTTTTACCTAAGTAGAAACTATGAAGAATAAAAATGGATTCAAAACCAGATATGATAAAAAATTAAAGAACTCATGGTGGACGACTGAGATCATTTGCACTGCCTCGATTCCAGAGTTATAACTATGATAGGCAAGACACAGTGTGTGCTGTTCAAACTCTAAGAAATTACTTAGTAGGTAGTGACTGCTGTGAGCAAATGCTTGAGGAACTGCAGAAAATTGAAAATAAAGTGCATAATATTATTAATAGGCAGAGCAAGTCCAAGCAGTTGATATCAAATTTCTAAAAATAATCATGCTATATTCATTAGATAGTTTCAATGGCTGCTAATAACAAAGATAATGCAAATAGCCCTGCCATCTTCATCCTTTCTTAATTTTCAATTTGTCTAAGATGTTTAGTGTATTTTTTTCATCAAATATAAATAAATGAGAAGTGCTAGTTCAAGGAATAAATTATGACACTGCTCTTTTTCAGTTTATCAGTATTTCTTGTTTTTACCCTTACTTCAGTAAAAAAACATGATGTATACGTGAAAATTCTACTTTTCCCGCAATTTGCACTTTCCCGCAATTTACACTTTTTTTCTAGGGTCCCTGGAAAAGTGTAATTTAGGGGTTTTACTGTATATATAAATATATAAAAACTTTGTCACAAGTGTACCTAAAATGAAAACACATAAAAAAGACACTCACATGGGTTGTAAATTTTTCGGTGGATCACCGCCACCTTCTTCAGCGAAAGGTATAGGAAGAATCCTATATGATTCTTCCTATACCTTTCGCTGAAGAAGGTGGCGGCGATCCACCGAAAAATTTACAACCCATGTGAGTGTCTTTTTTATGTGTTTTCATTTTAGTCACACTTGTGACAAAGTTTTTATATATTTGTGTTCACGCTCGTGAAAGCTTCCAATGATTATATATATATATATATATATATATATATATATATATATATATATAAATTCAAACTTACAGGAGGTAGGAGAAAGAGGAAAAGATAAAGAATTCGTTCTTACGGGAACGTTTCGAACCAGTTGGTCCTTCGTCAGCTCTAGAAGCTCTATATATATATATATATATATATAAAACTTCTTGGAGAATCACTCGGGTGATAAATATATAATATGCCAAGAGGGTGGTCGATAAAAATATAGATACAGAAAAAAAGGACACTCACAAATTTAAACTTCCGATATTTCGGTGGGATCGTGACCACCTTTCTCAGGGTAGAGAGTAGGAATGAAGAAATGGAGAGATTGAGGTATGGGAGGGGAAAGAGGTGGAGACGAAGGTGTAAGGGGGTAAGGAGGGGAAAGAGGGGGAGAGGGAGGTGTAAGAAGGAAAGGAGGGGCAAGAGGAAGAGTGGGGAGAGGGCGAGCGGGGAGAGGGCGAGCGGGGAGAGGGCGAACGGGGAGAGGGCGAGCGGGGAGAGGGCGAACGGGGAGAGGGCGAGCGGGGAGAGGGCGAGCGGGGAGAGGGCGAGCGGGGAGAGGGCGAGCGGGGAGAGGGCGAGCGGGGAGAGGGCGAGCGGGGAGAGGGCGAGCGGGGAGAGGGCGAGCGGGGAGAGGGCGAGCGGGGAGAGGGCGAGCGGGGAGAGGGCGAGCGGGGAGAGGGCGAGCGGGGAGAGGGCGAGCGGGGAGAGGGCGAGCGGGGAGAGGGCGAGCGGGGAGAGGGCGAGCGGGGAGAGGGCGAGCGGGGAGAGGGCGAGCGGGGAGAGGGCGAGCGGGGAGAGGGCGAGCGGGGAGAGGGCGAGCGGGGAGAGGGCGAGCGGGGAGAGGGCGAGCGGGGAGAGGGCGAGCGGGGAGAGGGCGAGCGGGGAGAGGGCGAGCGGGGAGAGGGCGAGCGGGGAGAGGGCGAGCGGGGAGAGGGCGAGCTGGGAGAGGGCGAGCGGGGAGAGGGCGAGCGGGGAGAGGGCGAGCGGGGAGAGGGCGAGCGGGGAGAGGAATAAAGGGGAGAAAAAGGAAGAGGAGAGTGGAGAAAGCAGGGAGAAAGAAGTGGGAAGTTATTTCTCAATGGTTACCGTTCCGGAAACGTTAAAATCAAAATTGATGTTGGAAGGAAATGCGAAAATATGGGGGCATACTCAATCGCCGTTTCCCTCTACGTTGATGAAATTCAAACAAAAGTTCTTAGCGAATTTTTGAGACCCTGATACTCGATATAATTACCGCAATATAGTAATGACGGGAAAATATCAAAGGGGTATGGGATCCATGAAACAATTGAGAGGTTTTTTAGGGCTATGTAATTTTTATACAAAATTTGTTAAACGATATGCTTATCGTACGGTCCCTTTGCTACGTTTGTTAAAGAAAGGAAACCCGTGGAAATGGGGGGAAGAGCAACGCGAGGCGTTTGAAAGCATCAAGCGAGGATTTTTAGACTTGGTTATGCTCGAATTTCCAGATTTCTCGAAAATTATTTACGTGCAAACCGACAGTAGCGATATAGGTTTGGGAGCCGTGATTTTTCAAAAAGACGATAATGGTTGTGATCATGTTATTTCATTCGCAAGCCGTTTGTTGAAGGGTCCCGAATTAGCATATTCTACAACAGAAAAAGAGGCCCTCGCTATTGTCTGGACGTTGGTTAAGTTCAGAACTATGTTATTAGGAAGAGAAATAGTGATAATAACTGACCATAAAGCCCTTTTATTTTTGACTAAGTGTCATTTTAATAACTGTCGATTAACCCGATGAGCCCTGTTAATCCAGGAATATCATTTCAGGGTCGAATTTTGTCCTGGAAGCGAAAACCCGGTAGCAGATTGGTTGAGTAGATATCCTCCAGAGCAATCGTCTTCGGGAATGCTAATGCCGGGGCACTATCTCATGGCCCAAATCGACCTTGGGATTACGCAGTTCCCAACGGACGAATTTAGGGACATTGGTCAAAGGCAACATGACGACCAATCCTTACGCCCGATCATGGATTTTTTGCAAGGAATCCATGCGGAGATGGATCCGACACAGGGCGAGCGGGTGAGGAAGTTAGCAGAATCTGCCGTATTACGCGGTGGAATCCTATTCAAGAAAATTCCATCAATGGACGGAAGAGTTAACTATAGGGTATGGCTTCCAGAGGGACTCAGACGGTGTATCATAGATTACGTGCATTCTCAATTCGCTCATTTTGGTGGCACGAAAACCACCGCGGTGGTCAAAACTAGGTATTTTTGGTCAAACATGGATCGAGAAATTCAACAGCAGGTAGCCAAATGTGACATCTGTCAACGGACGAAATATCCTTCAAAGAATTTTCAAGGGCCAATGGCAAATATAATCCCTGATGCTCCTAATCGACTCGTCGCAGTCGACCTTTACGGGCCCCTTCCAAAATGAAGGGGGACAACAAATATGTGTTTGTATGCCTCGATGTATTTTCCAAATTCGTTCAGGCGTATCCCATAAACAGACCTAAGGCAAAAACTTGCCTTAACTACTTAATAAATAAGTACTTTCAGTTGTGTGGCACTTCCACCAACGTTTTGTCAGATCATGGTACTATGTTCACATCTGGTCACTGGAAAGAGGGGTTAAATCAGCTAGGGATACGAGTATTATACTCGTCAATACGTCATCCCCAATCGAATCCTAGTGAGCGGACGATGAAAGAATTGTCAAGGGTTTTCCGTATGTATTGTAATCAGAATCACCGAAGCTGGGTAGAAGCTATCCCATATGTTAATCGTTGGTTTAATGAAGTGGTCCACGAATCCATCCAAATGACTCCTTTTGAAGCCCATTTCGGATTCAAACCTCCTAATAGGTTTCCCGACGGTTTAATTTTTCCAAAGGATAAAGTAATGGGTAAAAGATCAATTATTAAATTGATTAATCAAAATTTTAAAAAATCTGCAACAAAGAGGGTTAAGTATCAGAAAAAGACACATTCAAGTTTCCAAATTGGGGATTTGGTACTTTTAAGGACACCCAGGGTGTCCGATGCCAAAATTTGACTTTTTCATAAATTTTTTCATTTATTCACGAGCCCTTTCAGGATCTCGGGTCGAGCTGCCCCAAATGCTTACATTTTGGTAAGGGAGGACGGATAAAGTTTAGGAACGTTCAATGCTTTTTCCTTAATTCCTTATCGTTCGTGACTGATATTTTTTTTTTCAAAGTGAATTTTTTTTTTCAAAGTGAATTTTTTTTTTTAAAGCTTTTGTTGCTTTGCGATGCATGGACTCATTTCTTTCTTTTGGGACCCATTTTTCATCCCCTTGGGAGAGAAATTCATCCATGCAGGGGGGCAATGTGATGATATGGCCTCATCACGGTCTTTGTGTATTTTATTCCTTTTTTTTTACCGTTCATATTTGGCGCGGGCGAGCACAGCAGGGGTAAAGGATGAATTTTGTTTGTCTTTTGTTATGTAAAATGGGCTTAGACCATATATACTAGTAGACACGCCACGGCCCACCCCTTCTCTACAGCTCCGCGTGTTGCCAACATCTCTCCCCCACCTCCTACCCTTTTCAGCCGTCGTGACGTCAACTTTGGGAAGGTTCGTTAGGAATTGCGTTGAAGCGCATGGCTGGAAACATGTAAACGCCGTTTCAATGTTGTTATTCGAGTGTTTGCTGCGTGGATTTGAGTGAATATATACATGATGTTTTTATATCACTTATAAGAAGTGATCATATAATCATGGTTGCATACTGTGCTGCCTTTAACTGCCAGGAAAAAGCAGTTAAAGGAGGAGTCTCATTCCACAGGTAGGTACCTACTTTCTGATTTATATTCCACTCGTACTTCCTGATTCATGAAGTCTTTCTACCTGGCTAACAGTAAAATATTTGATTATGTGTTGGTTTCTTTGAACTTTCAAAAGTTGGTAACATTCTGTTAAAAGAGAATGATATCTGGAATACCAGTTATAAGCGTTGATGTTGGTTTTCCTTTCAAGGATGAGTAAACCTAAAGTTCTGTGTATTGCGAAAGCCACGATAATAATATATGCATAAATATAAACATTAAAAGTCAAATAAATGGTTGAAATGATTAGAAGCTTGTATACAGGTCAATCAGTGAAAAGGGGATGCCAGTCTGTGTAAGCAGTGGGTCAGTGCCACAGTCTAAACTACTTTGTATAGACTGTGTCAGTGCTATGAAAAGGAAAGACTTTGTCGCAAGTAAGAACTCCAAGCTGTGTGGTAAGCATTTTTCACCGGATTCCTTCAATACTTCTCCGCGGAGCAGTTTGAGTGTGTTGAAACCTGCCGCTATTCCAATTAAATTTGATTTTCCAGAGAATATGATGAAGCCCGAAAATTTTAATTTATGCTTTGTGGAATGACATTAAGTCTGTGTCTTCCCCATGCTGCAATAATGGGGAGGACGAATGATGTATTCTAGGGAAAAGTTTAATAAGTAGCTCACTTTTTCAATGAATGTAATGTTTGTATTTTTTACTGAGCATGCTTAACTTGTTTTTTTTTATTATTCCAGACGTACACATTATGCATAGTAGGTTAGACTTTAGTTGATGTGAGTGTAATGATTGAAAGTCGTCCTTTTTTCATGAAAGTCATTTTCGAAGTATTTCCCCAGTACATTAATTTCTTTTTAATTCTAGGCATGGTCGTATTATGAATAGAAGAATATCCTATTTTGATGAGCGAGTGTATAACAAGACTAAAAAAGACCTAGTTCCAATTATAGTAATTGTCCTAAGATGTTGTATTATGTACTATCTTCTCAATAATACCTATCTACCATGTGTTTATATTCATCTTGCAATTAATTTCATTACATGTTTCAGCAGTATCTCTTGTAGGTAGGAATTGGCACAGTGCATATTTTATAAGCTATGAACTAATAATTCTTTTCTTGCACACTATTCTCTCATTTCCAGATTGTATTGATATAGGCATTTCGTGGTTTCAAAAGGTTTGCCTTACCGCTTGCTGTAATTTATACTATCAATTCCTCTTGATGTGATGATTGCAATGTAATTTGTTCTTATCTGTTTAATTTGAACATTTGTATTTTTTTTCTTTTTTCAGTTTATGGGGGTAACAAAATCCCTAGCAAAAGGATATTTTTATTATTGGGCAAATGTTCGTGTCCATTGTACGGGTTTGCACTTGCTTCTCTCTCGAAAGAAAATTGTGGTTTTACATCAATGTGTCATGCAAATCAATGTGATTTATTCATTCAATAAACTGTAGTATATTTGTACCATGCCACGTTGTTAGCGTACATGTTGTTTTGCCTTTTGTGAATGAAGTGCTCACAGGTAGCTTCCTATTGTCTTTTAGCTTGTTTCCCTCGTCAAGCTATGTACGTTGCTACACACACCATCGCTGATTAGTGCTTCCATCTGACCATGCCATGCATTAGTAGTGTCATTTTGTTTTGCCCTTGGTGATAACAGTGTCCACTGGTACATTCCTCTTGACTTTCGGTTTGCTTCCCTTGTCAAACCATGTACGTTACCACCCACACAAGTTGAATGAATGAATTTTTTCATGAATGTCATATTCGTATTTTTTCCTGAATGTCTAACTTGTTTTTATTATTCCAGGCATACAAATTATGAATAGAAGATTGGCCTATAGTTGATGTGAGTGTAATTCTTTAAATTATGCTTTGTGGAATGACATTGAGCCTGTGCTCTTCCCCATGTTGCAATAATGGGGAGGACGAATGATGTATTCTAGGGAAAAGTTTAATTATTAGCTCATTTTTTCATTGAATGTAATGTTTGTATTTTTTCCTGAGAATGCTTAACTTGTTTTTTTCTTATTCCAGGCGTACACATTATGAATAGTAGGTTAGCCTAAAGTTGATGGAAGTGTAATGCATGAAAGTCTTCCTTTTTTCATGAAAGTCATATTCGAAGTATTTCCTCAGTACATTAATTTATTTTTAATTACAGGCATGGTCGTATTATGAATAGAAGAATATCCTATTTGATGAGCGAGTGTATTGCAAGACTAAAAAAGTCCTGGTTCCAATTATAGTAATTGTCCTAAGATGTTGCATTATGCACTATATTTTCAATATTACCTATCTACCATGTGTTTATATTCACCTTTGCAATTAATTTCATTACATACATGTATCAGCAGTATCTCTTGTAGGTAGGAATTGGCACAATGCATATTTATAAGCTACAAACTAATAATTCCTTTCTTGCACACTATTCTCTCATTTCCAGAATGTATTGATGTTGGCATTTTGGGTTTCAAAAGGTTTGCCTTACTGCTTGCTGTAATTTATACTATCCATTCCTTTTTCTGTGAAGATTGCAATGTAATTTGTTCTCATCTGCTTAATTTGAACATTTGTATTTTTTTTTCAGTTTATGGGGGTAACAAAATCCCTAGCAAAAGGATATCTATATTATTGGGCAAATGCATTGTACGGGTTTGCCCTTGCTTCTTTCTTAAAAGAAAATTTTGATTGTACCGATGTGTCATGCAAATCAATGTATTTCATTCATTCAATCACCTTTCCACATTAGTTTTGGATGAGAATGTTTTCTGTCAATACTTTGCTGTTCAATTTTGAATTCACTGAAAATATGTATTGAATTATTCTTTTACTGAATGTTGTTGAGTAATTGTGACGCAGTTTAATTCAGATTCATCAGTCTTTCTTTGTCATGCAAGACATTCAAGTTGTTTAAAATCTATTTTTAAGTAAAAATTCTTGTTATTCTTTGTCTCTCTTTCTGACTTCTTTTGATCTATGTAATGCCCATTAGGTAAATAAAATGTTGAGTGAATTATGTGTAGTTTTTGTTGGTGGCACATTACTTTTATCTCACTCCCATGTCATTGGCTTATAGTTTACATAGTCACATTGTAGCAATGTCGTTAATATTGAATGAGAAGCAGTAACTTTGTAATTCCATATGTATTTATTGTAAACGACCTGGGTTTCGACGTAGCACGTCATCATCAGGTGCTACGTCGAAACCCGGGTCGTTTACAATAAGTACATGTGGAATTACGAAGTTACTGCTTCTCATTCAATATGCTAAGCAAATTCCATAGAGTTACATCTGTGATTTATAATGGAAGCATAAGCTAAAAGTTAATGGTGGTAGAATTATTGCAGTTTTATTGAATAATTTAACTTACTAATATTTAAGTCTGAAATCAGTTTAGCCAAAGTTTTTTTTAATGACAATGTTTTACCTGCCAAAAAACCGATTGCCTTCAAATTAGAAATTTTTTGATTAGCCTGTAGATAAGATAATATTCTCTTACGTGCCGTGATATTCTTCACTGTAATGTCTTCTCTAGGGAGACAGTAGTACGAAGAAGTTTGTCTAACGAGTATTAAGAAGATGACGAAATCCTTATTTTCGTTATTAGCTGAAAGTCAAGGATACAGGCTGAACATTTCGCAATTCCAATGTTTTTTTCTTCCTAGTTATAATCGGCAGAATAGCATTATGTTTTTCGTTAATTCCTTGTGAAATAAGTGCTTAAAACGTAATCGTTAAGAGTTGACATTCCGAGATGCTAGTCAATGCATTTCATACGGTCGCGTCTTGCCATATCCTGGTTTTGGTCATTTTGGCTTAAATTCATTGCTCCGAGATGCTGTATTTCATTGAGTAACTATTATTTGAAGCTTACATACATTTTACGTACCTAATCTCTACAATTTTCAGCGAATTTCGAACGAATGAGTGATTAAATACATAAGGCGCATATACGGTACGTCGTCTGCATTCCCAAACTTGACGTCACGCTCCCCCATCCCCCTTGTTGCGATCCTGGCGACATCGTACAAGCGAAACGGCGTGTCTATATACTTAAATGGTCTAAGAAAATGGGTATATAAGCCCAGGTGTTGAATGACCTAGGGACATGCTTGTAAAAGTTGTGAGTAAGAGCAGACCATGGGTCGGTTTCGTCACAATATATATATATATATATAATATATATCCACGTTCCACGAACGAACCGACTCCCGAATAAATTCCTAAATTCTCATCTTCCTTCCATTTCCTCACCCTCCTGTACCACTTCTAACATTGTTTATATACTTCTTTGTAAGCTATGCGCGGCCTTTTATATTGGACTTTGTAGTACACCTCTTAATATCAGAATAAACAATCACCGTGCCTCATGCAACCCATCCTCCCAAAACTTCTCTCACTCTGTCCCTACTCATGCCGCTTCCCATACCACTAATTTGATAATTGCTACAATGTAGCTGTTCTGGCCTCTCTACCCCCCACAGCCACTCTCACTTTGAGAACTTTAGAGCAAACTTGTATATTTTATTTCAACGCTCTTCAGCCACCTGGCCCGGTCCCATTAATTTGTAAACATCCTCCCCTCCCCCAACCTTCAACATTGTACTTATAATTTTGTAGCATCTTCTCCCCTCCCAACCTTCAACTTTGTATCTTTCTGTCTCTTAACTTGGTCATGGCAACTTCACCATTTCGTCTTTTCCATTTCCCTTACCTCCATTCCACCCCTCCTTTACTTTTCACCTTCCCTCTCCTCACTGCTCTCTTCCCCTCACCATCCCAAACATTTCCTCTTCATTCTTCCTATACCTTTCGCTGAAGAAGGTGGCGGCGATCCACCGCAAAATTTACATAACCCGTGTGTGTCTTTTTATGTGTTTATGTGTTTTAATCGCACTTGTGACAAAGTTTTTATATACTTGTGTTCACGCTCGTGAAAGCTTCCAATTATTATATATATATATATAAAATATGCCAAGAGAGTGGTTGATAAAAATGTAGAAACAAGTGAAAGTCACAAATTAAAACTTAGGGAGGGCAAAGAGGGGGAGACGAAGGTGTAAGAGGGGAAGGAGGAGAAAGACGGGGAGAGGAAGGTGTAAGAGGGGAAGGAGGGGAAAGAGGAAGAGCGGGGAGATGGCGAGCGGAGGGGAGAGAGGAATAAAGGTGAGAAAAAGGAAGTGGAGAGTGTAGGAAGCAGGGAGAGAGGAGTTAGTTCGTTTCGGAATTTCATTTAATTTCTGCATATGGCTGCTTACTCTTTCCGAAAGTAATTTATGAAATTTAGTCAGAGAACGCATCTTAAGAAGTGTGCTTATAAGGTTTTCTTTGACCTAATTAGGCGCATAGATAAATCTGGTGTAGGTGTAATTGCAATACACAATTAGTTACAAGAATATTCACAATAAAAATAACAATAGTTTGGATGGGATTTAAAACTGGATCACTCTGTTTCGCTCTGTAGTAACCCATAGTAATGTCAGGCTCGAATTTTAGTACACACCTATCACCTCAAAGTATTCGGGGAAAGAAAATTTCAGGGGCAATGTATTAATGCTCAAACTATAACTAATTAATGGTTTAATTTTTAAATAGTGAGAGTTCCTGGAGTATCCAATATCATATCAAGTTCTTTTGCTATGCTTGGAACTATACGACTGCGCTTCTTTGGTTATCAATTTTTTTTTCAATAACAAGGAAAGCCTTATTCACTTCAAATATATTCGGATCAAAGTAGCTCGATGCTACTTTATTCCAATATTGGAATGCCTAGGAAAACACTTTCGATCCACATCATAAACTTCAGCCAGTACTCAATTATTGTTTCGTGGTGGAAATTGGATCAAATTTCTTAATTGACATATAAATAACCTGATGCCAATAATTTCACTTTTGTAGTTTCTTAAATACCTCTTTCCATCTACTCAGTTAGTGAGTTAACTCTATTAGCGACAATCTTTGCATAAAGGCACCACCCCCTTTGGCCCTTTCAATCTTTCCTGGGAGAGCAATAAACATTCCGAACCAAAGGAAGCCCCTTCCATCACCCTTGGTCGAGGAAAGGCCCTAAAGTGACAATGGAAGGGGGCAGAGGCTTCTTATTCAACTGGGAGTGAAGAAGCAGCGTTGTGGTCGGTCGAGCTGTTTCCGCACATTATGTGGATGTGTGGAAGCGGCCCATACATGTAGGGTTGCCATACGTCACAGATTTCGCAGACAATCCGTGATTTTATGCTAGAAGACAAATCGCTGAATGTTATCTCTTATAACATTCAGCGAAAGCAGTGAGTGCTAAAAAAATTTGTTATCATAAACTTGAGTTTTAAAGGCAAACACCATTCAAGTATTACACCATTCCTTACGATAGAAGTTTCCAGATGGCAACACTGTGGCTGACGAAGATCATCGATATATTGCCGATCTCGTGCTAACAGTGACAGCGGAAGCAATACTATAATTGATTCTCTGTGATTTTGCTGTTTCCGGTTCCTTTATTTCTAGTGCCAGCCTTGTGTTTGTACGTTCTGCAGTTTTTATGAGGTTAACATTCATGTGGAGGGTAAATCTGAACCTGAACCCGATCCACAGTTACTGGTGACATCATTACGTGGAATTTTAAAATAAAATGTTTTTGAAACGAAAAGTTTACTTCCGAGAAGAATACATGTATCAATATCCAAGCATTAAACGTGGAAGAAATGAACATGAGGCTTTTTGTAAAGTGTGTGGGTAAGTACAGTATATACACTAAAAAGTACATTTTATTTTAATATTCTTTCAAATTAAGGGTAAACTTAAGTAAGATAAGCTTTTTGGACTCTGCTCGCGTCTTGGAACGACAAAACCAATCATAAACACGAAAAGTGATCTTCAACTGTGAAAACTGCCAACATTTACGAAATTATCGTGCAAAATTTTGGCGTGTAATTTTAACATTCATTTAAACATGCGCATACTTGAGCCTCAAGTCTTGAGGTTAACTGCCAACTAATCCTGAATTATTTCATTTATATTTCAATCGCCAATAGAGAGAAACGAGCTCTGAACGACCATGTAACAAGCAAGAAACACACAAGAGCTGTGAATTCTGCTTCAACTTCCAAACAGTTGACCAGTTTCTTTAGTGGTAATCAAACAGAATGGAATAAGGTAGCTGCAGCAGAAGCCACATTTGCATTTCATGCTGTGAAACATCATCATTCCTACAATTCTTCCTCATGCACATCAAAAATCATGTGTGAGCTTTTTAGTGATTCAAATGTAGCTTTTCAGTTTTCAAGTGCAAAAATAAAAACTAAGGCAATTGTTAACAATGCTATATCAACTTTCATTAATGACAATGTATCTATCTGTAGTCTATCAAAAGTGAATTATGCTGGGATCAGTACAGATGCTAGTAATCACAAGCATATAAAATGTTTCCTGTTTTGGCCCATTATTTTGATATTACTGAAGGTGTTCAAAGTAATTTATTATAATTAAATGAGTGTGACAATCAAACCTCCAGTACAGTGTCTGATTGTGTACATAAAGTAATTTCCAAATTCAGCGTTAGTGACAAAGTTTGTGCTTTTGGTGCGGATAACACTAACGCTAACTTTGGAGGTGTTGGAAGAAAAGGGGAAAACAATGTATTCAGAAAACTAGAAAACAAATTAAACAGGTCTTTAGTAAGGGGTAGGTTGCCCAGTTCATGTATCACACAACGCACTCCAAAGTGGAACAGACATAATTTCACAAGATATTTAAAGTATAATAAAAAAGTCTATAACCACTTTTCAATTTATACTGTTCGTGTAGCAGCACTAAAGGATTTTTGTGATTTCCTGCATATGACACACAAAGATCTACTCAGGCATGTAAAAACTACATTCCACAGGAGATAAATCATTCGCATTGACAGGGATCCCTCGATTTCGCAAGTTTTTGCATTAATGAATGTGTGTATAAAATAAAATAATCATATGAAACGAAAGAAGTCCGAGGATAGAGACCTCAGATAGGCATCACATGAAAGGGAACCCTACACCTCCCCTCGGAAATAATCCCTGTCGCAGGTCAAAATTTCCCCCCGTGGGACTTTCCCCTAGCTCAACTACGGTGAGGGAGGGTCCTTGCTCCGCTTGGCGAGTTTATTGCTTCCCGCTTAGGGGGGCGTGGTTCAGCCATGTTCTCACATCGTCATCAACTCGGGACTTAGAAATTTTTCGGCACCGAGGTGGTACGATTTTTTGAACAGGACTGTACTTCGAAAATATCTAATGTTGCTGAAATTCCTATGCATAAAAAATTTACCGTGAGTTGGTAAAAAATCTTGAAACAAACTCCATTCGTATTACTTTTAATGAATCCTGAGCTCAGTAGTTTCCCATTTTTCTCAAACTAGCCACCCGGTAATTTGCAGTTATATTCATAGAAACAACCTCTCCAGGCTCCTAAACCCCTTTCAAATGACCACCCCTCTTAACAACAATTTTCCAGTGGAATCATCGACAGTCTCTTAATACAGGTTGACTGTATATTGAAGGTTTTTGTAAGAGATGTTAGCCAAAGAACAAGCATTTTCTGTCTACTGCTCATGAAACTGAAACAGCTGCCATTCTATTTGCTGATCTCTAAAGAAACTGTTTTAGAGCAAAAATCATTTTTTAAACTACTGTCATGTGGTCTTAGATTTTGGTTATCTTAGACCCACTAGCTCACCGATGTTAAACCCTTCTTCAATACCCCTCTTTCAAAATATCTCACTCAATACATATGTACTAGAGTAGTCTGCAAAGGATATCACAAGGAATCTTTAGCATATATATGAAGAAACATACATTACTTTTTCTTACTTTAAAGTATCTATAAAATGTGATTGAAAATTAACCAACTTATAGATTTAAAAAAAAATTCTTAATATTACATACACATATTCATGGAAAAAAAACTATTTCAAAAGATTATACATTTTTGGGTTGGTAACAAAAATTCAAGTGTATTCCATATTTTTAAAGCAATAAGTAATTTTTTTAGTTTATGTGGCTGATGGATATCTTGTTTTAAGATATAACTTTAAATACTGGGTCAATAATAAAAAATATGACATGCTCACTTGATTACTAGCATTTCCACTGGAACTGTTGTTTGCAGCAACTGCATTTGAAGCTTCTTCATTTTTCTGATCATGGACTTTAAATACCATACAAGGCTTTGTACTTCTCCTCGTGAAAGGGTCGTCAATCTTCTTTCCCTTATTTGCTCTCACTTCCTCCTGTTCAATGGAATTAACGGATAGCAATTTCAGTATTTAGGATGAAAAATCCAATCAGTAATGATGCCGGATGATTTGAGAAGGAAATCATAGGCATTAGAATTGAGGACAGGAATACTCCTGGCAGGAGCAAATATGAGGGATATTCACAAGATCTTCAAACCAAGTTGCCATTAAGGACAAGAGCACCTGGAAATAGAACATCAACCATTTAAAAATAAACTGCAATTTTAATTTTTAACTTAAAAATGCAGTTTAACTTAATCAAAGGTAGAGTTTGAAAAGAGAAAAGACAACTCACAAGGAGTCGCACTTGCCAAAGCAATAATTAATTGCAGAAAGTAAAAAGAAAACACTATATACTGGTGAAGCGCACGTGCAGATATATACTATGTTCATTTATTGTGATATTTGTGGCACACAGATTGGAGAGGCATCCCAAATTGAGAGGTTAGCCTCAAGGAATAAAAGCCTTCTGAAGCCTAAGTCAACAGGAAAATATTTATCAAAGAGCAGCATTCCTTTTCCACAATTTTCCAGTAGTGATCTTATATGGAATATGGAAATGTTAACAATTAATATGGAAGACAATATAGCATAACTTTGCAAGAAAGCATAGATGCAGACAAGGAAGACTAAGCTTTCTCATTTGTATCAACAAATAGGAAAGGTTATCTGAAAACATATTAGAGAAAAAGAATGCCACAATAGTCAAACCTACTTTGACAGCACCTAAATTGGCAATGACACACTATGTTCCATTATTATTTGATGTGTCACCAAAAATTTCCAGATACCATATTTTCTGGATCATTAGATACAAAGGCATATATGATATACCCTTAGTTTTGGCCATCTATTATGGGCACCTGAAAATTGACCATACAAGACAGTAATTTTTCATGGATTTTTTCAGGGAAAAAAGCATATCTTATTAGCCAGGAAAGATGGGACTTATGTACATATTCTATTTATCACGATTGATCCAAATTTGATATTTGAATTCACCTCACTTCCCATTAAATCCATAGACTATTATCATGCATTTAAATGAAGAAGAATCACGAAATTGTACTATTACTACAAAAAATTCCAATGTCCTTCAAACATGTAATAGAAAGACACGGGGAAATTTCATTCTTTTCTTTCAGGCACAGACTTTTCCACATACATGCAGTGGCATTTGCTAATTTCGAAGGCAAGAGAAGTATCACAACTGAGAGGAAATTATAAACAATTTTTCGTTCTGTGAGCAAAGGAATAAATTAAAATAATCATGGACAACAAGAAAAGACAGACAGAGCCATACAACACATCTTACCATAATTGCTTTTTCCGCCTCCTCTACATTTTTCTTCCGATTTCGGTCGTTAATGTAGCTAATACTGGAAATTGTGGAAGTGCGCATTTTGTCAAGCTCCTCAGCCCGCTCCTCTAATTCCATTAACCTCTGTGCAATCCTAGTTGCCTCCTCTTCATCCCCCCTGAAACATAAGGACATCGATGCTTCAGGCAAAACAAGAGTTGTACCATATGAAACAACAGCACAAAAGGTTTCTTATGCTGAAATGCTGCCATGGGTCCAAAACACACAATGGTCAATTAGCAGCTATAGAATGTATTTTGTCGTGAGTTCAAGTCAAAACTTATACATGAGCAAAAGAAAAGCTATGCTAGGTAAAAACTGCAGAAAGGAGAATATGTATGTATATGGGTGATGGAAACAAAAACAGGTTATACACAAAATCATAGCAAGTACAATCAGTTTAGCTTACAATCAACTTCCAACTATGTATAGGTAGAATTAAGAACACGTCCATACCTTTGGACAGCCATATCTCTGTCCTTCATTAGCTGCGTTTTCTTCATTGCATAGTTGTATGGATTTGTCTTAAACCTCTCTTTTTCCCTTACAATCTATAATAGAGTAAGAAGATGGGTAATAGTTATAAATGCAAAGATAGACTGATAAGTGTGAGTGCAAAGAAGAACAACAGAATGTATTCTACACCATTTCTCAAAGATTATGTCATTCTGTCTGACAGGACCCAAGTTATGAGTTCAACAGTTTCAGCCTTTACTTATTTTTTTAAAGTAATTGCTCACATACAGCATTTCTGCCAATTTACAGTGATGTAGCAACAATAATTTACGATGTGGAAATTCATTTTTCAATGAGAGAGAAATAATGTCCATATCTTTCCACTGATATCTAATTATAGAAGTTACAATGCCCAACTACTTTCGATGCAAAGGCATCATCTTCAGGTGTAAAGTTTGTCATTTATTTACTTATGACCATTGTTTCCAGGTAAGGTGGAATAGTAGAAAGATGCAACGAAATAAATCAGACATAGAGAGGTATACATATACAGATATAAATCTGCACCTACACTTCGCAAGTACATAGTGTTTCCTTTTTACTTTCTGAAATGAATTACATATTGCTTTGGCAAGAGGAAAGACACATTTTTTCTCTCTCATTCACAGTTTTAAGGGCAAACCTAGAGCAAAATGATGCCAATCTGGCTTATCTTAAAACTTAATGAATATTCCAATGACTTCTAGCATGGAGGAGCAATCCCACATCTGTAGCACAATGTTCCAATTATTCTAAATGATTAATTGCCTTATCAAGGAAAGATCACACAGAAACCCAAGATTTGCAACTATATACACTCTTGGCCACGAAGATTCATAATAAACAGCACCAAGTGACCATCATTCTAGAGCATATACGACAATGGCCAAGTTTTTGTTCCACCATTATTGACTAATCTAAATAACCACAAAAAAGGAATCATGACTGCAGTGGACAAAGATCCTCTAAGTAGCTTTTGATATGAATTCACCAATTGTCTTGATGTTGTCCACACTACATGTGGACGGCAAGTAACACATCTATAAAACTCTTAGTAAAACTAATTTATACTTAGAATTCTTAGTAATAGTAACATGAACATGTACCTACATTGTAACATTCAAAAAAATACCAAGATGGTATGATGAAAAATAATAATTAAAAATTGTGTCCACCCTTTAGAAACAACATTATTAGTGTGCCCCATTCGACATTGTATTTCATTGTAGCACGTAGAGAGTCATTTGATAGGTATGATTCATATCATTTGCATTGCTCATCTTTGCATGTGCCATATACTAGCATGTTTTAGAACTCCTTAGTCTTTCACCAGTACAGCATCAATTTGTCGTGTTTTAAAAATGATGTACCGTATTTCTCCGAATATAAGCCACACTCGAGTATAAGCCGCACCCCGTTTTTGGGGTCTCATACTGGGAAAAAAGTTAATATGCAAATTTAAGCCGCACCTTTTTTTAGTGCATCCCGTACTACCTACAGTATTAGGCATTTGAATTATATATCTGTTTTTAAATTACCTATGTAACTGTGGCACAATGTTACTTATATTATCCTTTAATATATGAATAAATTAAGTGCCAATTTGACCATTTTTAGTGTTATTTCTTACTTTCCCCGTGGCTTAGGCGAGTTTAGCTGGCGTCCGCATGAATCCAAATGGCTGGTTTGCTCAAATAGGTCATTTTTACGATTATTTTAGAAAGTTCTCAAATTTAAGCCACACCTCGAATACAAGCCGCACCCTGATTTTGAGACCCCAAAATCGGGAAAAAAGTGAGACTTATATATGGAGAAATACGGTATTATGTAAATATAAGACCATACATCTCCTCATATAAACCATCAAAATTATAAAATCTGAAGATTCTTGCAAAATTGAGTGGAATATGTACACAATGCAGAAATAACACAGGCAATTTTCCTCAAAAATAAAATTTATTTACGACCGGGGTTTCATTGTTGATACATCATCTTCAGATGTGGGTCTTAATGGGTCTTCATCTTTTTAATAAGTTACCATTTACAATAAAAGAAACTGTTTCATCACAAATTTAAATATAACTTAAGAATTTTTCTTCTCAATAAATTATATTACTCAGTTAATGAGTTCCTTAGTGACTTTATTTGATTTTTCTTTCTCTTTTTTGTACACCTGTGTATATTTATCTTTGTTACTTGTGTTTACTTTCTTATATTTTTATAGATTTTTTTGTTCTTGGGTTGTATTGCTCTTAATTTGGTTCTTTTGGATACCTCTTATACTTGACGTGCCTTATATCTGGAACATTCACCCTGTTGTCTGTATCCAAATCTCTGGGCAAATAAAAAAAGGTTATAGATGACACCTAAAGATGATAAATAAACATTGAAACCTCGGTTGGAAGTAAATTTTATTTTTGTGGAAACTTGCACACATTATTTCTTCATTGCCATCAAAATTAGCGGATGACTATATATACGGATGTTTAAACGAAATTATATATATAAATATATAAATATACAGTGAAACCTCGTATTTGCATTATCGGAAATTATGTTTTCCCACAATTTACACCACTTTTGCAAAGTCCCATTCAATTTCCTATGCTTCCAACGCATGCAGAAACCCGAATTTATACTATACATTTTTCAGTTTTCCCGCAATTTGCACCACAGCACGCTCTTTCAAAAAATAAAATTCACTTCTTAAGTCCATAACTCATGTATATCATCCTTTTTAAAACTTTTTGACTTTGTCTTGTACATATATGCGGAAAAAATATGAAAGAGAGCAGCAACTGGACCTGTTTGAAGGAAGAATTTGAATGTGGTGGGAATAGTATACAGCACCACTAGTAACAGAAATTTGAACTACAACAACAAGTAATCTGCCAGATATAATTCAAGTTATGAAATGAAGCGTAGTTTTTTTATGCAAGGCATTTTCAATCCAGTTAGCGGTAATTCTATAATATAGACCTTTTACTGTTTCTATGCATAAAAATGATAATAAATATCTGGCTTTAACTTCGTAAATTGCTGAAATATAGTACTTTTCTGGTGAATCTGTTGACGCCCCTAACGACGAGGGCAGTGTCGGACATCGAAACGCCGGAAAACATGGAACCTTAGGCCGCCCGTTTGGACACCCCAAAAGCTTTAATTCACAAAAAACCATTTTTATAAAAAATATATTTGTTGATATAATGAGGAAAATTTGAGCATACCATTATAAAAATGAAAACTACGAAACATTTTCATGATGCAACACTCCTTGCCACGGCCGATTGATTAATGCGATTGACGATCAGTTATTTCATCGTTTTTGATGCTATCGATGATGTTTGATGCTATTTTGAGCGATGCTTCACGCCGCTCGCATCGCTCCCCCCGCTCAGATCGGACATGGTCATAGTATCTGTGTGTATGTAGTAAAGAATTTAAATTAAGTTTCTTGCACCTTACAGCCAGAGAATAAGCAATAAATCACAATATTTAAGCATGGCTGAATGTGTGCTCCATGAAGTAGCGTAGCCGCAGCAAGTCACAAGACTAAAAGTAGCAGTTTCTTAGCCAACAGTGAGGACTTCAAACTGCAATGTGCGTAAGTTAATCGTATAATTCGTTTAGATTGCGTGTAAAATTATTTTTTAATAAAATTACTTTGAAATACTTGTTGCATTATATTCCAGAAATTAAAGGAAATGTTTTAATGAAGTGCAGAGTCAAAATCTCTTAAAACAACATTTACGATTAAAATTTGTGTTGTCCGGCAGTGTTTTCACAACACTGCCGGACAATAGCGGCAATTGCCGGACAACTAGAAACTATGAAGAATGAAAATGGAGTTTTATCCAGATATGATGAAAAATGAAAGAACTCGTGGTGGACAACTGAGATCATTTGCACTGCCTCGATTCCCGAGTTAAAACTATGATAGGCAATACACAGTGTGTGCTGTTCAAACTCTTAAGAAATTACTTGGTAGGTATACCTATAGTGATTACTGTGAGCAAATGCTTGAGGAACTGAAGAAAATTGAAAATAAAGTCCATAATATTATTAATAGGCAAAGGAAGTCCAAGCAGTTGAAATTATTTTTTAAAATAATCATGCTATATTTATTAGATAGTTTCAATGGTTGCTAATAACAAATATAACGTAAATCGCCCTACCATCTTCATGATCCTTTCTTAATTTTTAATTTTCTATTCGTCTAAGATATTTAATGTATTTGTTTTTCAATGCCATCAGATGGACTGTATGAGCCAAAAAAAGTCAATGATCTGAAACGATCCTTTCTCTTTGGACTCTGACCTTTCTCATAAGAATATTTTCTCATTACAATAAAAATATTTTTATATTTTCGATACAATTGAAGCAATCGTGTAAAGCAGGAACCATGTCGCGCTTATTCATTGGAGCTTTGCTGTGATGGTAGTGCAAAGGTCAATCTGGACCTCTGATTCAGCCAACTTCGTCTTCACAGCGTAGCTCACTCTCCCCCAACCCCTGCCGACACCGGATACTTTTTTTGGGTTCGCTTCGAGAGGATGCTGTTACATCATTCCGTGATGAGAAGATGGTGGCAGTTTCTTCCCCCTTTCTCGGCCCTTATGACGGCTTGGATGATTCCTTGACAACACCGGCCAGCCATTTTTGATACAATTTGAGCTGTCATGTAAAGCACAAACCATAGCTCTGAAACGCATCGTCGCATCAGTAGAACTATCGACGTAGTGCATCGACCTATGCGAAGAGAGAATCCGAACTCTGACCTCTTTTTACTTTCTTTTTTAGGACACATTCACTAAAGTGTGAATTTTAATACTTCGGATGTAGATCAAATTTTTGGAATGAATTAGGATTCGATTTCAGTATCCAGTAAAACGTAATATCTGTGGATCTTTGGATTCGACGTATCCGATCCGACCATCCCTAGTTGAAATGCTCGAAAATGCTATGTAAATATCAAGATTATTTTACTCAAGATTATTTTGCAGAAGATATACTGCGTAAAATTAAACAACTGCATAAAACCAAGAAACTACGTAAAATCAGGTTTTTACCATAGAAATTCCCTATGTTCCTGGCCGGACTTAAAACGAAAAAAATGGACGAAAAGTAAGAAAAATCTACGTAAAATCAAAGTGTGCAAAATCGAAGTTTTACTGTATATATCTATCTGGAATCGATGGAAGCGAAATCGACTTTAGGCGATCGATTCTCAATACCGATTCTAAGCCTGACAATCGACATTTGGAATCGACTCATCCTTATTATAGTTAGTTTTAAGTAGTATTGTCAGAACACTGATACATTAGCATGAACTGCAGTTAATGAAACAAGAGCAATTTCCACAAGTATGACATTTAATGCACGACCGGTTTCGCTTTTTACAGCATCTTCAGGTACATATATCAAGTGTGCTCAAGCTTATATAGGGATGCGGGAAGGGGGGGTGGTAAGACAGGGTAACGGAAGAAGGGGAGGGTAAAGGAGAAGGAGAGAAGGGTGGATAGTCATAGGTGCCTATATAAGCTTGAGCACACTTGATATATGTACCTGAAGATGCTGTAAAAAGCGAAACCGGTCGTGCATTAAATGTCATACTTGTGGAAATTACTCTTGTTTCATTAACTGCAGTGATGTTCCGGTTCCACTCCATCACGCCTGAAACCTCAGATTTTGTACATTAGCATGAAGTCGGCTTTTTGCAAAATCCCTTATTTTATTATTATTGTTGTTTTTGTTCAGAAAGACTTAGGATATTCATCTGAATTTCAAGAATTCACATGAGATTGGTTGATGCCCGTCAAGAAATGGCAGGAGATTATGTGCTGTGATCTCTTATTGCTTTCTTCTGTCGTGAATTGAGAAAAACTGTGACTACTCAAGTGTGTTGGGGAAGCTTAATTCGGAATGCAACTTTTGCATTTGTCGAATAAAATTTTTTCCATGGGCATTTATGCATTGTTTTTTGGTCATCCACATTATCCGTAATTTTAACAGTTAGATTTTCATTGGTTTATAATCAACAATTTTGATTACTCATTTCAGATGAGGTTAATTTTCTATTATTTCTGTATTTGTGTAGTCTTCTTCTCCTTCTATCGTATCGTTTTTGCCTGGATTTTGCTGTGGGAGTTCCACTAACATCGTTACTATAATCAATTAGTCCTGAAATGACTGTTAAACACAGTTTAATCCATAACAGTTGCATGATATTGAAGAGTTTAGCTTGTGAAGCAGACAATTTTACAGGTGCATTGGAACTTCATTCACTTTTAGATGGTTTAAAGGATAGGATAAAATTGATGTAATACACTCTCATATTTTTAATTCAAACTTTCGGCCCAAAAATAAGATTTCAACTTCTCGAGTCGACCTATACTCTAATGCCTGTTGCTCATGGTAAAATTTTCAATAAAAGAGTTAAATAATTATTTTTATTGAAACTTTAATGAATCGTACGTAAAAATTGCTTGCTTGCTCACAGTAAAACTATTCATAAAACCGCAATGCTGACCAATCTGCCATCTATGAGACACTTTGCGAACCGGTGAAGTGATAAATGCACTCTCTTTTGGAAGACTGTTTAGTTAAAAACTATATGTGTGTTGTTTATTTACTTACTGATCACTTTGCTTTGGCTTTGTTTATACGTGTACTCCCTTATTGTGCCTAATATGAGAATATGAATGATCAGGCCAACATTAATGGCAATAATTGCCATCCCAGACAGCACAAATTTGGAAATATTACTGTATTACAGTCATTTTACAATCGTATTACAAAAATGGGGTATTCGTATTCCAATTGTATTATGATCGTAATACTGTGTCAAATGTCCGCTAATACAATTGTATTACTAGGCGTATTACAGAGCCAAATTAAAATTGTTTTACAAATTGTATAACGATGGTATTACAAAGCCAAATTACAATAGTTTTACAAAATGACGAATTTCTTTCGTAACTACCCACGTGGAAATTTCTTGCTCTGTAACTGGAATAGAACTATGTAACTGGTCTGTAAGAAGACTTCTGTAACTTGGAATGAATTGAAACTAACTCCACGGCCGAGTTGCACCCCAGCTACAAACCAGCAGGGATATGGAACTGGGGTATCTTGTCCTTGTTAAAATTTGGCCCTACTTCAAAACGTTGATCATCAATCTAGAAAATTCTTGTGTCTTTGGCAATGAAATTTTTATTTATGGAGGCAAAATTGTAATCATCGAAATAATTTTCTTTCTTGGATACCAAAATAAAAATATCATATAGTGAAATTATTATTATTTCCGCATTTTCAGAATTTCACTGACAATATGCGATGTGCATTACTTTTACCTAGTGCCTACCTAACTAACTTCGCATATCTCGACATATATAACGCCTATCGATGTTTACTCGCAATTGAAAGTTGCGCACCTAGAAAGTCTTATATATGTGGCCATTCCCGTGCGTCAAAGTGACTTCGAGAACTAATTTTTAAATGTCAATGCCGTTATATTTCGAGGAAATACCATCCAATTATACGATAACCGTTACAAGGCTTTATTTATTTGAAACCTATGTTGCCACATAGGATGACTACAAAGTCAATATTAATGAGAATAAACTAGATTATTTCCATAAAACACATGTTTGTTTACATTTGAATGAAGACGTAACTTATCCAATTGTATTACAATCGTAAAATTTCCGGTAATAACTTTGTATTACAGAGCCTAATTACAATCGTTTTACAAACTGATATATGGTGGTATTACAAAGCCAAATTACAATAGTTTTACAAAACAGAATCTCTTTCGTATTACCACACAGGTAATACGAAAGAAATTCAGGAGGACTTGCGTAAATGTTACGAACATGAATAAACATATGTATATATTCATAGGTACGAATGTGGAAAGGAGAAAAATTATGACTATACCAATAAAAGCATAACAATAATATAATGAACAACAGAAATTAATTACGTAAAGCTATCAATGTAGTGTTTACTCGATCTCCGAATTGTTTGCAAGCATCCCATTTATACCAAATTTTCGTTCGAAGGATGATCCACAGGCTAGCATGCGATGAATGTTTAGCAGTTGAATGGCGATTAATGGCAAAATATCTTGATTTTACCATGATTTGGCGATAGTAGCTCGTGATAAAGCGTCCACAGCAAAGATTATACCTAGTATTCTTGGATTACACATTACAAAGATAATACATACATATCATACGCATTATGCTGGACAAAAGAAGTACATAAACACCTGATGTGCACGAAGCCTTGTATTATTTTCGGCCTTACAATTGTAATACAATGGGTTTACAAATTGTATATTCCTGGTATTTTGATGCCGTATTACAATAGTATTACCACTGATTTGTTCGAAAGATGCTTGAATACAATTGTATTACAAATTTTTTTCCAAAAATTATACAATTCGTAACTGTACAAGAGATTTACCATTTGTATACCAGCGGCTGTGCTGTCTGGGATGAATTGATAGTTCCATGAACTTCTAGCCATGCATGTTTACTTTTTTCTTGTTTGGCTTCCCATGGATACGAGTTTATCAACGCGATGGGCAGAACATCTAATTGGTTGTGGCATAAAATTGTTTTATGGAAATAGAACCTGTGCTATTCAATAAATTTTTTTATTAAACTAGGTTTTATAGAACAGTTTTATTGTTAGCAAGCTCATTTTTATAAAATTAGTCGATTTTATATACTTTTTACCAAACCTTTTACTGTGAGCAACAGGCAGAATATATACGGAAGGAATGTATGTTAATCTTTCGTTCATAACAAAGATGGAAAAATTAAACAATTAATATGACCTTGGTGTATACATACAGCTAAAATCGATATATTTCAAGCATTTTCTTGAAAATTTTCAGTTGCATGTCACTTTCATAACTGGTGAGTCGAGTTATTTTGTCGATGACCTACATGTGCCATATTAGGCATGATAGCATTCAGGTGATTAAGAGGAAACAAGGAAAATCCCAGGAATGGAACATGGGTTCGAGTCCAAGAGTTTATATTTTTTCAACAGATTGTAATGGGGAAATAAAAAGTCTCTGTAAACGACAATTTCATTTAGTTCATCAGAACTTCAATGAGGACATCACCCCATACCAATAACAGCGTGAAGCGTGAACTAACTATCAACGCTGTTTTTCCGATAATTTTTGCAAATTTTTCAATGCATTTTTATGCACGGCATTACTTTGCATTTTCTTTTTAAATAATATTTGTATGTTCACTTAAATAAAGATGAAAATAGGAATGTAAAGCTTTCCTTCAACAGGAATCGCAAAAACACTGAAACGCAGGAGAAAATAGCAACAGGCACATACCCACATGGCTAATATTGTTTGGTTTACTCCAAGGTTCTTAGAGTATAAGGTTGCCTCATTCGTCACTGCGCAGGGGCAAACAGAACCGCTGCTACGTCACTGACGACCGGAAAAACCCATCTGCATGGTGCCTGTATCCTCCAACGTGTTGTGCGAAGGTCTCAGAGGCTTTATACTGTTGCTTATTTGTGCAAATTTACTGTGTTAATTAAAAATCGTGCTGTTTATGGTGCTAAGACTCCGTAATTGTTGAGAAAAAATTTTTTATTTTGGATAAGTACATCCTTCATCACATAAAACGAAACGAAGCTATGCCGCGTGCTCGTTGTACTGTTGCAACATGCACCAACAGTCTTATAAAAACGAAGAATTGTGGGCAGACTGTATCATATCACAGATATGTAAGCTAATTTAAGAATCCTCATGTTTCTTTATTACTTTTTTTTTAGCAACTGTTATGTCTCACTGTGCATTAATTCGGAAAATTAAACAGTTACGTGAGTTGGTGAACCTAAAGATGGAATGACTTCTACGAGTTTTTAAGTTTGGTCGTTTTCACTTTGAATGTGCAGCTTAAAAATATATGATATTTGTAATGTTCAGTTATCACAAACCATATTAATAATGGTATTCTCCTAATTACCAACCAGTTCCTCACTTGTAAGGAAATGCCAAGCTAATCAGTTCGTCCAAGCAGATCAGCAAGGAGATATATATCTTTGCACCCAGTAAAATAGTAATGAAATTATCACATTCATCTCTATGCTAATGTAATATAATATAATCCATTTTAAAGTTAATTTTATAGCCATTTTAGCTATTATTTCTACTCTTTGACAGATTCAAAAATGTTAACACGCTCATGAAATAATTTACTCCGAGCAGCCGTTTCCTCGACTTTATGCACTTTGTAACACATTTTAGGGAAAACAAAAAATTTCTACCGCATTATCCTTTTACCAAAAGTTACAAGAATGATTAAAGATACGTGCAAACGCACATTTATAAAACGCATAACTTATAGTTAACTAACGAAAATGTTTAAATTAAATCTGGTCCCACAGTTTTTCCCTAATCGTAAAATTAAAATTATGTCAAGACATTCTAATTTATTTGAACATATTCTTTGGTCCATAATCAGTATCAATATTATTATTTGAGCACGTTATACATTTCTAATACATGCTGGTTCATTATAATGACAGTAAGATCATGATCCACTCAGAAAACTTTTCCTTCCATCTTAGTAGTTATTCATAAAATGTTTTACCACTAAATAGCTTACTATGATAATTCATCAAACGTAATTTTAATGCTAAGGAATTTCTACAGAAAGTGCTAGAGAATTCTGGAAACACTCCATAAAAAATGGTTTCAACATTTTAAGGAATGTCTACAGAACTGTCTAGGGAACTCAATAGAAATATTTTTTAAAGAAAGTGTACAGATTTAAAAAAATGTATGGGCCATGAAAATAAATGGTGTTAAGTTTGTCTTACCGTAAAGTATTTTCAATCCAAAATTAATCGTTATCACTGCTATTGCAACTACTACTGCATTGTACTGGGGCTAACGTCAGGAAAACTCCAAATCCAACTTCAATTCATCAAGTATCTTGATAATTGTTGGAAAATCTTTTATGTGGTAAAATTAATGCACTTTACGGCGAATAACTCCATGAGTGAACTCGTCAAGCACAATGCAAGATCGTCCGCGACTTTTTTTCAGCGAAGACGCTTCACTGCCGACACTCTCTCTCCTTTCTTTAATGATATTGAGGAATGTTTTCTCACTCACGCCCGCACAAATTGCTGTATTGAACACCACTTTATTGGTGTCAATAACCAAATCACCCGACTTACCCTGCCAAAAAGTCCTTAATGTTGATGATGAAATCCTTATCGCATTTTCTTAAATTCTTTGGCCTCTCTCTTTCACGATTTTCAACGTCGGAACTTGTTCTTGTAATTCGCAGTCTGAGGACACTTTTTTAATGTGAAGGCATCTTGCTCGCACTGAAGTATCAGCTGAACTGAAAGAGACTGACAGAACAGAAACGTACTGTTCTCCACAATGACAATGGGGTGTACACTTATTTTGGGAGAGGGCCTACTGCCTGGTTTTCTGGAAGTTTCTTCCCCCGAAGGTGACAATACGTCAGGGTTGACTGGGTTCGGATACTCTCTCACTCCAATTTTTAGTGGCACATCTTCCAACACTTTTTCCTAGAAGGGACTGCATTGGTACAGTGGAGGGGAGAAAGTGACCATTTCCTTAGTTAGTTAGTAGAGTTAGACTGAGGTCATATAACTCGTCAAACTCAGTACCAACCCTACAATGGAATTTATAACCTTTCCTTTAGGAAATATTCCGTGAAAAGACTGAGAAGTCTTTTCAGCCTACCCAAAAGCTTTTAACTTTTCGGAGTGCATTTTTATCGGATCTTCTTTGCTCTTGTTTAATTTACTCAAAACCATATTGTCTTCAATTGGATAGAACAACATTATAATTATGAAGTACTGAGGCTGTTGACTGCATGAGTAAATAGATTAGATTTTCCTACAACAGACGAGACAGAAGAAGCCGTGACATTGGCTCAGGAAGAACCTGTTAATTCAAATGGTGTGGGAGTTTGGGTCGTCAGTGACGTCAAACCAATAGGAGCCAGAGTTGCAAATGAGGCAACCTTTACTCTAAGAACCTTGGGTTTACCCTTAGCCATGCCATGATGCTTACGAATTTCAGGCCTAACCTTTCAGATGATTCAACACTGGTCTCGAGATAGTGATTAATCTGCTTTTCTCCTTACGCTTATGGCTGAAGCCCAAAAGCTGAAGTCACAAAAACACCTACTCCGGGGTCTCACAACAGTTGTAAACACGCAGCCGCAATAATTTCTCCTAAATTACCATTATGTAACGTAACTTGAAAGTAGAAGGGCACAATTTTACTGCAATAAAAGGTGGGTGCATATAATTTGATTGAGATAAAATCCAGTAAAAATAAATAGGTCAGTGAAAGAATGAATGCATAATTAAAGCATACGATTGGAATTGATTTAAAAATTAAAATTCTGGCCAGAATAAATTATTTTAAATTGGAAATAGTATAACTTATATACTACCAAAATAATTAAGCAAAAAATTGCGACTTAAGAAGGAAAAAAATTTGCCAATCAGGAGGTCCGAACCAGAGGAAAAATATTGGTGGCCCAAGATGTTACCACTCGACCAGATATTCTGGTAAAGTTTGGGCATTTAAACTGGAAGATATACAGTAAAATCCCGTTTTTCCGGACATGGTTGGAGCCAGTTTCATCTACATTGAATATTTGTTCAGCAGTCAATTCATGATCGTTGATGATTTTTGAAATGTCTCCAAATATTCGTTTGCACTTTCTTTGTCAGCTGAACACTTTTCACCTGACACTGCAAGTTTCCGATTGCCATGACGCACTTTGAATCTGTAGAGCCAACCAATAGAAAATTCACAAGGCCCCGCAATACCCAACATTTCTGAAAATTGCTTGGCTATTTTTTATTAGTATAGGCCCTGAGAGAGGTTTTGCTTCACTCCGCTGTTGCATAAACCACTGAAATAGCACTTCGTCCAATTTGGGATTCATGGCTTGGCGGTCATACTTCCTTTTCGCACCTCATTTCGTAACCTCAGTTTCTTGAAAAACTTCATGAGGTCTTCTTTCTTGGCTCTGAGGTCGTACAAAGTGGTGCTCCCGATACCATATTCTTTTATTAACTTATTTGCCGGTTCTCCTGCATCTAAACGACATAATATTTCAACTCTTTTGTGGATGGTTAGCGAAGATCGCTTCCGTTTCCTTTGTGGACACGATGCCTGTTGGGAATACATCGTTTCAGATACTGTCACACCTTAATAACTATCAGAAAATTATAAATTCACTAATAATGAAAAAAGTGGCTGTGGTACTCCGCTTAACTGGTAAATTCACAAAGAGAGGCAAGACCAGCGCCTCGAAGTGATTTGTGGTGAGTCTGTGAGTGAGAAAACGGCATTTCCGTAAAACTGGTATTCCGTAAAAATGGGATTTTGCTGTAGAATGTGCCCCCGTATGTACGGCGGGTTGCATCTTTCCAGGGTAAAAAAAAATTTCAATTGCAAATATCTCGAAAACTTGGGCCTGATGGATGCTTTACCAAAAACACATATCTCATGAATTTTCGTTTTCCATCACCCTACAAAGTATGATCGCGATCCGCCGATTACCGTAGGGTGCCTTCCCTTGTTAGCATATTTCACACTTTGCAATCACGCATGGAATAAACGAGGTACAGGCAGTCCCCGGGTTATGGACGACCCAACTTATGGCATTCCGTACTTATGGACGGGCCCCCGGGGCTCCTCATAAAGAAAATAAAAATTGATCGTTTTTTACGTTTTGCTTTCGGAACATTATGGTGGCCCCTGTTTCCCCCTGCCATTCCAGTAATCACCTCCTGAGTTCGGTGAGCTGTCTACATATAATAAATAGATAGTAATTGGCAAAAGATGTTACCTATAGAGAAATTATTATTATTATATGTTCTCCCTGAAGCCAACACACCAGAGATTACTATCTCCCACGCCTGTGGCGGGTTGCCAATCAATGACCTCTAAATTAAGATTCAGGCACGTTACTGACCAAATTAATGCAGCCAACCTAAAGTTAAATTAATTAAACAAACTAAATCCTAAATTTTAATTCATTCCGCACACAAATGGTAGCCGCTCAACCCCCAAAACCATGATATTGGTTTATCTATTGAATATTACCATTGGTTTTCAGTTCACTTGTATAACAAAAGAATTTGCAATTTTGAAATCTCAATTATTACAAAAGCTTGGAAAACTGGAATCTTCGACTAAAAAAAATTATGTCTGGATTTGCGTTGTAATTTATAATCACTGTGGCTGCCACAGGGTGGCCACACCATCACTGCGTAGTATACTGATACACTGTGGTGAAGCATTTCATCTCATTGTAGCGGGATTTGTTAAGCTTGAGGAGCAAGATCCCAACAACGAGCAGTTTACAAAGCTTTACCATGCAGTTAGTGAGAATATCAGCTGCTACAAAGATGTTTTGGATGAAAAAAAGACAAAAGCTAAGTGAACAACCCTAGATGTCTTTCTAAAGAAATAAAAGTCAGTGTTAGACTCCACTTCTCCGGGAAAGAATCAAATTCACTCATGGCCCCAGGCCCATCCTCTCTAGCACCAGAATCTGATCCTGATTCTCCACCACCATCTCCTTAATCATCTTCTGATTGTTAACCTACCTCTCTGGCTCAAAAATGCTCTTCCAGTAAGCAAGACATGGATACAACGTTAGGTAACTGTTCACTTATTATTCTTTTCAGAAATTTCTTTTGTCTAACCTTATGTACAAGATTGTTTTTACGTTGATTGTTTAAATTACATGAAAGAGCTGTTAGGTAAACTAATGCTAGTACAAACTACTACTACTCTTGTGTGATATTCATTAAAATCCAAGTTATGTACAAATCTGACTGACTTACAGATCTGACTTACAGACATTCTCAGGAACCTATCTCGTCCATAACCCGGGGAATACCTGTACTAAGTCACTTAGTGACGTAAAAGTAAACAAAATGTTAAAACATGTAAAAGATATTACCAAAAACAGAATGAACAAAGGCAAAATAAAATTGTAATTGCTTACAAAAAATAAAAATATAAATAAATTAATTAAAGCATTCATACTGTGTTAAATTGAATCATAAGCTACATCTCCTGCACACCTCCTCTTGCCACCTCATTTGTAATCAGGATATCAACAATGCACATCATCATTTTCACAAAAAGAAAATCATGACGTATGAATCATCTTCAGAGTGAATGAAAAAATATTTTTTGTTCATACATTTATATGCCATACTTGCACCTTACTGATTGCATTTATGGTCGGCAAATAAACAATCCACCGATAGATAGTGAAATGAATGTGGAAAAGGGCATGTATGTAGGAAACCTAACCCTGTCGTTATACAAGATATGCCTGCACTAGCTAATTGCTTGGAACCAAATAAGAAAAATAATCACCTTTTCAATGTCTTCTTCTTTAAATTCATAATGCATTGCTTCCTCAATGTCCTTCATTTTTTGATCAAGTTCATCATTCGTAGGCAATGAAATCCCCTGAAGTGCACAAGCCTCCCGCCATTTCAGGAACTCACTGTCTGTGAACTCTTGATTGCTTACATACTCTAACCTGAACACTCTCTCTTGTAATCCATGCCTGTGAAATGATGCAAAATGTAACAAAATGGGTAAGACAAGACAAGAGAGGTGTTGAAGCTTAGGGATATAAAACAATAATATATGATACCCATCCAACATAAGGATCAAATTATCTACACTAAAACTTCAGAAAACTGATATGTTCTCAATTTGATTGCTAACAATGATATAAGATACTTAACATCCAAATTATCCACATAAAAATTGAATGCCACAAATGATATCTCAAGTTTATCACCAAATTAGGTACCTTAATCTCAACCCTTTATTTGTTCTTGTGGTTCCAAGCTGATATATCTTTGCTGTTTCACAGACATCTGATATTTCAGCAACCTGGAAGGAGAAAGAGAAAAATGAAGGAAATTAGTAGTGGCACTAAAAGAACACAACAGTTTCATGGCAACTGTTTCACAACCGAAACATTTTCACAATGAAACATTTTCATGAAACATCCTGTGGCAAACAACATAAGCAGGCAAACCAAACATTGGGCATCCATCGGCGATGTTGGAAAGTTGCCGGTAGTTCTGAATTCTGACCCCCACACTACAGGCAAACACTGAAATGCAGCCACACGTGCAGCGCAACAATTACTGAATAAAAGACGTAACAGCTTCACTCATAAGTTGCAAATATCAAGATTCTACTTTATCAGGTAAGATTCTAATAATACTGAAGACTGAAATAAAGCTTATACGGCCTCAGATACCTCTTCAAGGGGAGACTTATCTATGAATGAGTCACTCGCACTCCCAAATGGAATTGGTCAATGCAATCTTCTCATTTTAATTATTTTCCTCTCCCTAAGCTCTGCCCTCTGCCATATTTTTCCTAACCTCAACTTCAGGTTTGACCTTGACAACTGATGGCTAAGGGGTATAACAAGTGTGACAGCAGCAGAGTGGTAGGCAGCCTCCTCTGGTAGCCTGGGTAAGGATAACGAAACAATACAGAATAGGGGATTAACCGAGGGCTGTTTACTTAAGGCAACCAGTTCATTCCCTCAAGCATCCATTCCACGAGTAAAGGAAGCTTCCCATAAAAACACAGAGCACTTACATGTAGGCTTGTTCAATGAGTCAATTAATCAAAATTATCGACCATTATTTTAGTCATTGCGATGTGATGAACCACGTCGATGATGATGAAAGTCATCAACCATCGACAGTGATTAGTCAATGCGAACTATCGATGAGAATGACCAAAGGGCAGATGACAATTATCTGTGTTGTGTCACCCGCCCTCCAATCCATACCATACCACCAGTGGCAGCTAATGAGCCACTTCTTCCTTTGTCTCCCTCTCCTTGTTCTATAGCGCAGCACTATCGAGCCCTACCCGGTTGGCATTGGTGTCCAGTCCAGACAAGACATGTTATAGCTTGTTTCCTAGTGCCAGTCTCCCAACGTTACTATCATTCAGTTGATCCAGGACAGGCTGGGGATATAGGAATCAGCCATGATTTCCGTTAGATCTGTCTGTTTTCGTGGAGCATTGCAAAGACATTGGTGGAAACCATGTAAAATGTATTTATTGTACTCTTGAGTTTGTCACATGCCAAAGGGTCTACAACTAATATTTAGAACCACTTGAAGGTGATGCATGGTAGGTAAAGGAAATTGCTGAAATGAGAACAGTCTTGTACCACAACAAAGATTTGGTGCTTAAAATGTACTTGAGACTTGTTCATGGGACCAATTCATTTTTAAATTGAAAATTTTCGATTTTCAGATTTTTCTTTTTTTAAGCCTCTGGTGCTACTGAACACTACTGAAAAATATTATGTTGAAATTCACAACAGTTATCAGTAACATAGGCACTCCTGTACTTTGGTAAATCTTTAAAGTTAACATTATCGGAACACCATTTGAAGCAACTCTTAGGGTTTTATTCACAATTTTGGACTGAGGATTATGAAACTTAGTAGATATTTTTAGTAGGATAGTAGTCCTTGCCCTACCAAAATAAACAGCTTACTTTTTTCTATTTTTTTGGTAATCAATTATAACAATTTTAATAAATTTGGAAAACTATAACTGTGTAGCTAATACCAAAAAATAGAACAAAATGAGATTTTCTGTTTATTTTGGTGGGGACCGGAAAACAAATCTGCAAAGTTAAACAAAACCTCCATAAAAAATTGTGGATAAAACCTTATGAGGGGTTGGAAAAAATAATCTCCCGAGAGAGTTAATTTTAAAGATAAGCAAAAGGACAGGTATGCCTATGTTACTGGTGACTATTTGCTGCTCTGGACTCCAGATCATAATCTATTGGGCAAGTCAACATATTTTTCAGAAGTGTTCAGTAGCACCAGAGGCACGAAAGATGTCAAAATCTGAAAATAGAAAATTTTCAATTTCAAAACGAATATGTATGTCCCTTTAAAGTGGGTGAAATCTGATATGCATGTACAGGCACTTCCAATGAAAAGTTAGCACTTCTGAGCCAAAATTTTCTAAGTCCGGAGGTGACGGTGATTTGACAACGCTGCGTCACGACTTCCCTCTATCAGAGCATCAGGAAGCTCTAACCGTAAACAAACCCTCTTCCCTCCTCCGCCTTCCTTTCCTTTCTTAGCGGAAGCGACCAAGGGATTACTGACGGTCGGTCTTCTTCTCATGCCCTAAAGATGGTCGTTTCTCCGAGTCACGCAGCCCGACATCTGAGGTCCCGAACATACCTCTACGCTGGCCACCACCATCATGCATTGAAATAACATTAAAATCGACGTTCACTTAGAAGAGGAAATCACAAATCATCATCAGGGTGATAATGACCCTCCAATTTGTATGTGTCCCTTGAATAATCGATGAATAATTGAATAATTAATTCCTTGATTTATTGGTGTTGTTTCACGTTTGTGCTATTTCAGAGTGAGTTCATCAACATGTTTTATTCTCACATCGATGTGGTCAGAAGCTTTATAAATATGCGATCTCAATGTTTTAAGACTAGGAATAGGCTCATAAGAAGAAAATAATGTTCCGAATTGTCGTAATTTCCATGAGTTTACCGTAGGATTAATGGAATAGACTCGTAATTTGAATAATAACAATACCCATTAGATTATTGCTTGTATAATACCAATACACATCTGTTAATGACCACGCAGCCGTTTCCCTAAAATCTGGTCTAATATCTGCTGCGATAAGAGACGAGGGCCTCCCTGCGACAATGATGCAATATGGGGAGCTGCACAAGATAAGGACCTAGGTTGAGAGGAGAAGAGAGAAAAGACCTCAGGCAGGAGACCTTCCTCATGCGACTCCTTTCACCCAAGTCGTCGGCATATAGATCTTTAGTTAAAATACCTCCTATTCACGATTCTATTCTTCACCCACGAAATTCTGCGGTCATAAACTACGGCCACCATGCACATATTCCTGTAATGCATTAAAAGCAATCTTATAAATCTCCTTAGCGGTCCCTTAAACTTATAGGGCTGTCTCCGCTACCGGAACTGCATTTTTACACTCACAATCTCCTGCGTCCTTTATTCAAAAACATTGACCGCAATGGACTTTGATGGTTATGGAAGGTGGGATATGCATGAGGGTTACAGGTCCTAATACAGCTAATTGCACACGCATGCGTCCACAGCTAAATAATTATTCATATCAGATTTAACTGATTGCAAGAGCTCCGTAAGCATGTGGAGACGTTTCCGTTGGTCAAAGTGCAACTAATGCTACGCTCACATTGGTTATTCAATGCCTCTTTCCGTTTTTCAAAGGATGAGGACAGTGACAACATAAGAATATTCCCGACTACTTATTGTTTATAGAGGACCTGCAGACGGTCACAAAATACCACCGACTTCATCGGTCTATCTTAGGAAGCTTGATAATTTAAATTTAGATCATCAATTATGCTACATTTTAATCTATCTGAAAATACTTATCAACAGGTTAACATCTACATTTACGTAATACCGTGCAAGCCACCGCGAGGGCGTGTGGCAGAGGGTGAACTTTCGTTTTTCAGCTGCACTCATTGCCACTCCACTGACTCTATTTTGATGACATTGCGAGAATATTGAACCGTGCGACCGGATAAGTTTATGCGGAATCACGTTAAGTTATTTTTCTTTGCATACGCTCCGGGAACATACTTGTTATTCACGCCCTTCAGCCCTTGAAATGAGTGGAGTCTTTTTAGGGTCCATGAAACATTCCAGAAATACACAAGTTAGGATTCTTTTGCATGTTGTTCATGCACACTTTCAAATTAATTAGAAATTTATTTAATCACCAAGTGGTTCAACAGTGGACACCAGCTAGGATTCTTGGCGCATTGTGATTCAGTATGGGTAGTTGATTTACTTTGCACATATTATCAGTGATAATTTTACCTTTCGGGTATCCTTCGCTTTTAAGTAGCAGTATTCAGTCATATCTAGGATATACGCAATCGCAATCTAGTGCTCTAGTGGAAAGGGACAAGGGAGAAGTGAATGCCAGATGGGGGGCAGCATGTTCCCTCTGACCACATTTTTGAGTCCCTGTACTGAGACAATGGGGATGGGGAGGACCAGTCTCCACAAGGAATAATTTTCCACTGCCCAAAAACCTTACTCCATACGTTTTATTGCACCCGAGACCCCTTCCACACGGTATACCTCGGGTCAACATCCTCTGAGTTTATGCCCTTGCAGGCCAGTGCTCATGCAGAAGGGTTGATCCGGAAGCAGGTAAAACATTAGAGACCTCTGCCCATCAACTCTTCCACCTGAGTGATTTTAAGTTTGTTTCTAGTCACATTACCAGACAAATATTTCAAAACATTTAAATGCCCACGAGTGAACACGTTTATGAAAATGGTTTCTCGATTTAGATTTGCTGATCTCTTATTAATTTCATACATGGTGTGAAGGAAGTAACCATTCACACACAAAAATGAATCGATTCCATCCATTTAAGAAATACATCCAAACATTTTGGCGGTATTGTTTGGTGTGCAATATGGTTGAATAATAGAACACCTGTCCATCAGAAGGTAAAGAGAGGAAAAGCATATTGCAATTAGTATTCTCAGTTGCGATTTATGTTTGTAAGGAAATTTACTAACTGCCCTCCACACTTTCCGCAATCGGAACAATTGGCCCCTCGAATGGAGATCGCCGGGAGGCAGCCGGATGCCCACGCGTCCCGTGTGCGAACCGCTCCTGACGGGGAATTCCCAGCTAGACATGTTTCCTTGCCGCCCCTCCCCTACGGGAGGAGGAGAATAGTGTGTGGCGATCCTTCGGCAGGGGTAGGAGGACAGGCGGCTCAATGCCACGGTCGGGCACAAGAGTAGAGCGAGAGTCGGGGGTATTTTGCGACCGCCATGAGAAGAATGATGGGAAGAAAACCGACCGTAATCCCTTGGTCCCTTCCGCTCAGAAAGGAAAGGAAGGCGGAGGAGGGAATGGGTTTTGTTTACGGTTAGAGCTTCCTGATGCTCCGATAGAGGGAAGCCGTGACGCAGCATTGTCAAATCACCGTCACCTCCAGACTTAGAAAATTTCGACTCTGAAGTGGTAACTTTTCATTGGAAGTGCCTGTACCTCACACCTCTTTGAATGGGTGCAGGGTGCAGTTTTATTTCACTGTTGATGTGGATATTTTTTTCTTTTTATAAATAGACGTCGTTCCCCTCAATTAAGTTTGATCCAATTCAATCTTTACTTAATAGCCACACCAAACCACGAAATGAGACATTCTGCACAGATCATACAAAGTGATTGATCATCGATAGTCATCGATCATTGATTATCGTCGATCATCGTATGCACCATATTCAATGGCCGATGACAACCATCAGAATCAAAGCATTTTGACGAACTTTTTTCACCAAAAATTGATAGCCAAAATTGGTCATCACACATGTCTGCTTACATGGTCCTTGTCTCAAGAAAGAGTATTATCGACTCTCACAAGAAATTGTACATACTGAGGGCATGTGGGTAGTATAATGCAGAAATTTCATTGTGCTTGTTTCATCAATCGCCGAATTCTTCCATGCATTCAAACTGGTTCAATGAGTAATCTTGACTAGTTATAATTTCTGCTTGGATAAATGGAGTCCAAAATAAAATTATGGAACAAAATTTACATTATTTTCATAAAGCCAAAAATGTGGTTTCACCCTCACGTATTAGAAGGTGAGTATTGCGAAGATTTAAAGTTGCAAATTTCAAAAGGAGGCCACTTTGTACAGAAGAGATGTGAAGACTACATGTCATGTCATGAAAGTTGGCATCAGAAATTCCCAATAAAATACCAAAATAAATAAGGAATCAACTATTTGGATACATTTTGTAATCATAAAATCCACTTACAATCAATTTGAGAAATACAAAAGATGTGCACCTTCACAATGTGACCTTCTGTCTGTAATGATAATGACTGACTATCTTCATTGGGCAGTTCATAAAGCGAGCCTGTCATAATATGAACCACTCATGAAGTGAGGTCAACAGTATTTCGAATCAACAATCATACTTCATGACCATGGAGTATTAAACATATTCCTCTGATTCAGCACTTAAAAACTATTTACATCTAATATTAAGGGAATATCTGATTCTCACCCTGTACACAGGCTTCCCATTTGTGTTGTTCCCAATTCCAATCCTCACAAAGCAGCCAATCACTACTCTCGAGAAGAAAGGAAGGTGCACAAATCTTTCCAGCTTGTGCCTAGAGAGACGGATCTTGTTCAAGTCTTCTTTCTTAGTCACATACTGCACCTTCTTCTTTACACTTGCAACAGACCTTTGAAAACGTAAAGAAATTCATAATAAAGACTTATGCTAAGAGTAGAAATAGAAATTGTAACAAGAGTTAACAGTTATTGTAAATCAATTTTAGCAAATTTTAAGTTCAGAAATATTTTTCCAACTATAATCAATTTAACATGTAAATGTTAAAATCATTTATTGATCTATAATAAATTAAACCACAGAGAATGTATCAGGCTAAACTCTTAAGAAAACCATGCATGTTCACTATCTCTATTTTATTTCAACAATCTGAATAGAGTGAACCCTTATTAATCAAGCCAATGCATGCCCATACCAGCCAGGCAATTCAAGATTTGAATTTTAAATTTTGCTGTTTCCCCTAATTATTAAGTTTTCTATTTGGCATATTTTATGCCATAAACCTTAACACTTTGGGTGCTGGGTGTATTTTGCAAGGTCTATCCGTCAGTGCTGGCTATTTTTTGCACTTTTTATAGCGATGTTATGAAAAAACTATTTAAGGTACACCAGAAATGTTAACATTATTTTAAAGATAACATATTTATCTTTTAAATGATATATATTTTTATCACATTAAATTATGCACAAAGGAACAGCTTGCGTTTAAAAAAAGCAATATTTTGAATTTTCAAAAAGTTGAAAATTTATTTTTTTTGCTAAATATATTTTGAAAGTAATAAAATTACATATTTTGCATTTGAAAGGGTTTATCAACATGAAATAAAATAATAAAATGGGATGTAGAGACAATCAATGCAAATTTACTCCAAGTAAAATAAAGTAAAAAAAGTATAAATACAGTCATTTTGAGAAGTTCTTCCTCGTGTGAAAAAGCTTGAAACATGGTTCTAAGCAAAGACCAATTTTACAGGCATTACATTGGTAGGACGTGCATTTTCTAGCTGCTTTCCCAGTAATGTTACGTCCTTTTTCAGAACACACCTTACACCTTTTTTGGGCCTTCTTTTGACCTGCAGGTATAGGAATTTTTTCAATAAAATGTTTTTCTGAGAGTCGAGCTGTTTGCGCTCTTCCCTTATCAAGGGTGGATGCATCTTCTATGGTCACTAACTCGGTGCATATTTTCTGCATGAAATGAGTCACTGGAACCGATTTTCTATTCAACTTATTGAACATGATAGTTGCATTCGTGATTGCCATTACGATAAGATGAAATGCCAACTTACGCCACCATTTCACTGACCGATGATCCAGTGCACCGTAACTCATGAGTTGGTCACTTAGGTCGACACCAAACTTTTTCTTATTGTAGTCTATCACTACTGCAGGTTTCGTTTTTATTCTTCCTCTTCTATCGTTGAAGGTGATCATGTCACTCGTATGTCGAGTGGAAAGCAGAAACACATCGCGCTTATCTTTCCAACGCTGGACCAATATGTTGCCATTTCGTGTGAAAACTTGCTCTCCTCGAGAAAGGCGAGCATTTTTTATCAGCAATGGAATTCCAGCTCTATTTTTCATCAAAGTTCCTACTAAGCCCGTTTGAAGGCTTTCCAATTCACGAGCCAGGACAAGGCTTGTGTAAAACCTGTCTGTGTACAACGTATGCCCATTACCGGCAAGTGTACATAATAGTCTCTTGACTATAGCCAATCCAGAGTTTTCCTGGCCATGAAAAACATCTACATTCCAAATATAACCACTACTTGCTTCTGAGAGCATATACAGTTTTATACCATATTTATTAGGCTTCTGAGGCATATACACTTTGTAGCAAAACCTACCACGAAAGGGACACATTCCTTCATCTATAGTTATATCCTCTGCTGGTTGGAAAGAATTTTGAAATTTATTTCGGAGAACCTCAAGCAAAGGACGCACTTTGAATAGGGGATCATGACCATCTACTCCTTTTTCCACGTATAGTTTGTTATCTGCGAGATGGAAATTTCCTAAGATTGAAAGAAATCTATCTCTAGGAAAAACACCAGGACAAAAACCACACGCCACAACGGGATCAGTACTCCAATGATCAGAAATACAAGGACGTTCGCTAATACTCATGTGCATTATGACTGCCAAAAATTTTTTTATGTCCGCTTGAGTAACTGTTTTCCAGGACTGCAATCTGCTGTTTGCGGATAGTAAGTTCCTGCTTCTCAGTTTTGCAATTCTTTGCCTTGCGTATAAGTTGGTATGTTCTTTCATATGATTTATCAAATCGATATCGAAAAAATGTTCAAAAAAATCCATCATCTCACTTGAACAATTGAGCCCAATATCTGATCTAACACCATGGTCACCAGTAAAGACAGTGATGTTGGGAACGGAGTCAATTTCACTCCAAACATCCCCCGGGCCTGCTCCGTTGGCAATAGATCGTCTTCCTCTTGGTGCACCCCTGCGACCACGTAACATTGTCTGTGCTCTGCCTCGCTTATTTGGTGGTAGAACAGTTTCAACTTCATCCATAGCTTCAGATTCTTAAATAAATATAATATAAACAATGAGAAATAGCAATTAGATGAAGTAATGTCACGCCAAAAATGTTGTGAAACGAATAGGCACACATGCTTGTATTAGGACAATACGGGCAAAAATGAAATTACCTGATGAACTATCTTCTTTGGGGTTATAATCAGCATCACGATCCGAGTCGTCAAACTCACTCTCACTACTTCCACTATCAAAGGAATTCAAAACATTTGCAATATCTTCTTCAGCTAGTATACGCTCCATGTCCACCGGCAGCAGAACACACGGATGAAAAAGGCGGCAAAAATTTTGGACAGCTCGGACAAGGCATGACTTGCAAGAAAAAAATGTCAAGACATATGCCATCCAGTGCCATTAAAGTGAACTGAAAGAGCTCTTCTATGAATCCGAGAAATACGAGCGGCGTAATTTAGAGGCGGTAGCCGCTACAATGTGTACAAAATGCCCGTCGTAATATTACGCCGCCCGCAAATTTCGCAAGAACACGCGCGGCGTAATATTACGCCGTTAGCACTCAAAGTGTTAAATTTATTTTCTCCAATTGCTCCTAAAATATTCGCAACATGTCTACCAATTTATACATGGATACTGACTAAAGGGATCAGACGAAGCAACAATTCAAATTTTTCTAAGGGTTGGAGAAACAAGTGTAAATAGAGGAAACGTACAAATGACAGAAAGAGGTAAAATAAATGTTAAGCAAAACAACAATTTAATAACATTTACTCCAACAGAGATCTCTTTCCAGTAGCAAAAGCATAAAGTAACCAGCTTGAGGTCAGCCATTTATTGGGGTTTGTATAGAGTTCATATGATCGTAAAATACCTCCAAGGTTTTTGACTTTCCAATTAACAATAGCTAATGCTTCTAACTCCCATCAGTCCATATCATTGAAACAGTTTTCAATCACTTTGTTCCCCTCCAAATTGAGATTCACCCACTGAAACACAGGGTTTCCACTAAAGCAATACTGACAAAACAATAAATTTCTATTCCAATAGAACTGAAAGCACTTTTACAAATGTAGCACCACAAATGTTTCCTTATTTTTTAAGCTTCCACTATCATTCTTAAACTGATATTTTATTTTAATCTCACTGCCGACATTTTTATATCAACCAAAAACTGCCTAGCAAATACAATTGTACCTCAACCCAAATCTATTCACCAAACAACTAAATGAAGTTTCTGATGTAGACTTCTGCAGTGTTTCATGATGAAGTGCTGAATAGCTTCCAGTGTTCCACCACATTGTGTGTCTCATGATGACGACGGTTTCGTCCTCTGGTACAAGGATGAAACTGTCATCATCAAAAGACACGTACATAATGCGGTGGAACACCGTAAGCCGTTCCGCACTTCAACTAAATGCAGTTAATTTTGTACAGCCTGAACAGCCAGAAAACATTCCATAAAGTTCAGATTTCAGTGTATTTCATAATATTTCAGCAATCACTTATTGTTAGACAAAGTTTATCTCCTGAAAATCTAAAAAATGGATATCTATGGTTCAAAGAATCCCAACCTCTAACTTTTAAATGAGCAAACAAAAGTAGCTATACCTCTTTATAGCCCTTACTTTTAATGAGAAGTGCAGCTACATACTATCCTTCAAAATATCACGTTTTTCCGATTTGTACAAATCACACATTCCCTCAGTTTAGATTTTATTGCAAGTCCTCCACAAAAGTATCCTAGAGGAATTAAACTAACATAAATTCACCACATATTTACAATTTATTACATGCACACAGGTAACCCCAATTACGTACATTCTAATAAATTGTAACCAACAATGGATGACCACAAACAACCATGCTTCGGGTGGAGAAAATTTCACACAGTTGGGATTCGAACAAGTGTTCTTAAGCCCTGTACACAAGGTGACATTTTTGGCAACAGAGTTGATGCGGGAAGTGGCTAAGCAGTAAATTTCCCTGTGTGAACAACCAAATCGCATGCCATGTGTTGACATGCGATAGAATCGAATGTGATTGCCTTGCTCTGGTAACGATGAGAACATGTTCAATTTCTCTAGCAATCTAGAAGATCATGTTCAACTTTTCTAATGTGCATTTCTGTCATCATTTGTTTTTGGATAGAAAAATAAAATTGTATGAAGTGGAAGATTTTGAAATGGAAGAGTTGAATATTAATCCACCAACTGATTAGTGAGTATCAAAATTAAATTTTTATTCCTTAAGTGCACTACCATTCCCAAATAATGACAAGGCCAACTATGTTTAAATCCACAGAGTATTTTATTGGTATAACTAGTTTCAATGCTACGGCTGATGATGACGCCGTAGCGTTGAAACTAGTTGTACCAATAAAATACTCTGTGGGTTTAAACAGAGTTAGCCTTGTCATTATTTGAAAATGGACTTCCACAAAGTTACGCCAGAACGGATTGAATTCATGCACTACCATTTATTTTCTGAGTAATTATGCACAGATGCATGATCAACGAATATGTTTCCAGTTATAAAGCATGATGATACTGCATAGTTTTACTATTACAGCTAAATATCACCAATGCAATCTGAACATCTTCCATTGCATACGCTAAGCAGTAACCTGCACTTAACTGTTTCAACGACTTGGTCACTGCCTGTGGCTTCGCGTGTACACACTGATGAAATGTCAATCGCCATCAGTTGTTGCCATTCCATCCGACAAGGTTGGCCGCAGGATTGCAGGCCAATTTTGGCACAATGAATATTCTTGTACATACAGGTCATTAGGGTTGGCAGGTGAGGACTTCTGCCCATTGCCACCAAATCCACATGAGGTATCCATCATTTGGTAGAGGAACTGAATTAACATAGTGTGTGTTTTCCTTACCTTTTATCGGATTCAGAGTCACTGGAACTTCGGGAACCCCCACTACTACTACTGCTGCTGCTACTCCGATGCCGTCTTCGGTTTGAGCTAGAGTCACCAGAGCCACTCTTGGCCACCTCCCTACTACTAGGCTTCTTTGCACCATCCGAACTCTCAGATCCACTGTCATCTGAGTAAATATCAGATGCCTTGAGCTTTGTCCTCCTCTTCTTCTCCGACTCATGGTCCTTCTCTCTCCGATCCTCCTGCACCGAGGATGACTTGCCACCCTCCTCGTCCTCCCCCTCCCCGGCACGACCCTCCTCTCCCTCCTCGGCACCTTCCCCACCCCTCCCGGCACCCCCACTCCGCTCCTCTTCGTCCTCCTCCATGTCCTCACCTCCTTCCTTCTCATCCTCCTCACCCTCCTCCTCTTTTCGCTTCTCCTGCTCAATCTTCTGCTGCTGTTGCTTCTCCTTCTCCTCTGTAATCAGGAAAAAAAGAGGCTTGAGGCATTGCTTCTATTTACCCTGGGCTAGAATAGGCAAATAGCCTCCTCTTCCCTTTAAACCAGCACCCGCAATAGTACACATGTGAAAAAATACAATTTCCGATGAAAAGAGCACACAATATTATAGAATATAAAAGTTCATATGACATCAGCTCTCACTGGGGCGAAAGGGTGAGAGCCTTCCTCCAATCCAATTCCACAAGGAAGAGACAGCTATTTTAGGAGGGGAGGTTGCCTTATGAAGAGTAAGAGGGGAAGTAAATATATTATTAAAGATGGGTCAGTTCCACTTTTTATCGGTTCTAGTTGGTTCTTAGGTTCAGTTATTGGTTCCAGTTTTCAGTTATAACCCTTAACTTAACACTCTCTCTCATTTTTATAAGGGAAGATAACATTTTTGTTACATTACAATGCATACCCAGAATAATGAGCATTCTACTCCCCGGAAACTGTGGGATGAGGGTGTTTCTCGAAGCATCTTTCCCCCCGGAAGGTTGGGAGGAGAGTGTTTCTAGAACCTTCCTTTTCCCCGGAAGCTTCCCCCACTCTGGCTCCTAGAAACCATATATAAGGTGCACCTTTCTGGACCAAAAGGAGAGACGGGGGTGGAGACGGAGGAGGGCAAGAGACTTGAGGATGGCAAGGAGACCCTACCTATTCCATTGGACAGCCGGGTCGTGTATTGCAATCGACCTCATCCAAATCCTACCTATCCCTTGTACAGCCAGGTCGTGTATTGCAATCGACCTCATCCAAATCCTACCTATCCCATTGGAAAGCCGGGTCGTGTATAGCAATATAGGCCTGGGCGGTTAAACCAAACTCAATATCAATACTCAATACTCAAAAGTATTGAGATTGACCTCAATGTCAATATTGGTAATTGAGTCGTCAATTATTGATGTTGATGTTGAGATATTGAGCACTCAATACTTCAATATCTCAATATAAATATTGAGGTCAATATCGCAATATCAATATTGAGTTATTGAGGTCAATAACTGAATATTGACATTGAAAAAGCGAAAAAAACACATAGCATTTGTGCATGTCGAGATGTCGCGATTTAAATGTATCACTAAAATACAAATGAAAAATAGGGTGAATTCAATAACAAAAATAGTTGTGCCGATATAGCACAATATCTGAGCTGTATTTACATTGGGATAGGGCAGTGCTCAATGTTTTTGGAGATAAAAATTAGCATTTCGGCGTTGTGTCCAGTTAATGAAGTTCTTGTATCTGTAATAATGTTTCCCCCGGTGCTGAACAATCTTTCTGAGGGAACACTAGATGCAGAAATCACTAGGTACTTTCGGGCGAACCGTGACAGCTTCGGAAGCGATCCACTGCGCAGATGCCACCAGGACTTCCATGATCAGGATCGTCTTCATTTTGAGATTCCTGATTTACTCTCCTCTGTTGTTGTAACTTAGCTTGTAGCCATGCGGAATGGGTCAGTGGGTGCCTTGACTTTAAGTGACTCACAGCGTTTGATGTGCCACCGTTGTTGCATGGCAGTATCTTCTGGCACAAAGTGCATTTCGCCTTGTCGCGATCAGGCGGGTCAGTATCTTTAAAATATCGCCATATTACTGCTGTACGCTTAGCGACGAACATGATGACACGCTAGTAACTAACTTGAACACCTGGACTGAACGAAAAATGTGCTCCACCAGCAAGCGGTGTTGTGGGATGAAGCCAGAGCTGAGCCCTGCACCACCGCCGCGACAGTTCCTATCTTTACGCTCGGCAGTGTTCAGGTCTCCTGCCGTTTCACGAGCCAACTCCCGAACACTGCTGAACGCCCCCTACCACTCCAACACCCAATGCTACTGCCATTGTTGTCCTCTGCGGGGGCGTGGAGTAGCGTATAGTTAGGAACTTATGAACTGTTTCGGTGGTGGCCGAGGCTTGGCTTGGACGAGAGAAGGGAGGGAACGCCGCGCTCGTTAACTGCTCGATTGGCACCCACGGAAAGATGGAAAACGTCAATATAAAAACGAACTCAAAATTCAATATAATATAATGAAACCCCAATAAAGAATATTGAGCTCAAACCTCAATGAAGAATATTGAGCTCTAACCTCAATAAAGAATATTGAGTTACACAACCTCAATATTTAATATTGAGATATTGAGGAACAGAATATTGACCCACATCAATATCATATTTATTGAGACTCAATATAAAAAAAATATTGAGTTATACTCAATATATTGAAATTTTGCCCAGCCCTATAGCAATAGACCTCATTCAATTCCTTCCCCATCACGCTAATTACTCCTACCCCCTCGCAACTTCCGACCTCGGTTCGGCTCTTCCTTCACTCTCCAAACGGTCTCTCCCTGAGACTGGGAACACCAACCAATTGTCTTGTAATGATGTAAGAAAGTAATAAAACCACACTGAAATGAAACCAATGAGGCTATCTTTTAGTGAAGACTCCCACTCAGTGATGTTGGCGTCAGGACGACGTGACAGTTTGCTAGTTATTTTTAATTGGAATCCAAACTGGAGTCTACATAAATTTTGCACTGGCTGTAAGGTCAATTATTACAAGATATTTTCTCTTCTAATTTTCGAGCCGAGTGAGCCACAAGTACAGGGGTGTTGGATAAGGGGGCTCCACTGTATTACACTATGTGTAAAACTCTTTTGCTGATTATATCATATAGTACTTCCATACTTTGGTAGACATTCCATGGCGATTCATTGAAACAAGAAGAGAGACATAATTTTCCCAGGTGTCAATATCGATAACCGTAAAAACATTGATAGCATTTCACCACCATTCCTAGCAATGAAGGAAGTTCTCTGCTACATTATACATAACAAGCACAAATACATCTTTAATTGCTTTGATGGTAACGTTGAACCACATTCCATTATTAATTGTCTTCATCATTGAATTCTAGCTCAGTCTATCTTTTGACTTAGAGTGAGTCGGTGTTATGCATCAACAAAAACTCAGGTGCATCATTCCCATATTTTCTAAGATCTTTTATTCATCAATGACTTGAAATCGACCTGTCTTCATCGCTTCCACTGCTTTTGTGAAAGTTGGAGAAGATTTGGGCTCTGCTTTGTCTTTCCTGTTTTCTTCTTCTTCCTTTCTGTTCATAGACTTCATCTATTGACATCAACCCACTGATAAAAATATGTGATCATGAGATTAACTGACTTTTTCTATTTCATTTAGGAAGATGGAAGATTGTGTTTGGAATAATTATTTATTCTTTACCTAATTATCTAATAAATAAAGCTTAATTTATAGTATGCAGTCACAAATTCCAACAACCAACCTGCAGACTTTGATATCAGCATCACAGGCGACATACTCGTTGAAGGTCTTCCCCTACCCCTTCTCCAAACAGCTGATCCCAGCCCTCAAGGGTGTGCTTATATACTTCCTCATCACTAAGCGATGCAGAATCGTCCTCGTTTGTGCTGTGATGAAATCCAGAGGTCCGAAAGCAAGTTCTTATGTTCTTGCCTTTGACTGACAAGGGGAATACACGACTGTCGGGTGGCTAATCGAGCTCAAATTTTCTGATTTGGCAGTTCATGATTATTAAATCAATATGCCGAAGCGAGACGATGCACCTCTCGTAACTTTTTGAGAAAAAAGCATTTAAAAATTGTAAAAAAGCATGTTGCTGTATGTAAGCTCTGATGAATACTCAATCTAATATGGCGGTGGTGGCCTAGTGGAAAAGGCGGTCAAAAACCAAAACTGCCAAAGCGAAGGTCACGAGTTTGGTCCCCTCTCACGGAAACTTTTTTTACTTTATTTTTCAAGGGTTTTTTTGTTTAAATTTTCATATATTGATCTTTTATCATCATTACTTCAATGAAAAATATTTTTAAGGCAATTATTTTAAACATTTATGAGTCGTTAACAGGGTAGGGAATGGAGCAATGGCTAAAATAACCTTTTCAAGGGTGGTAATATATATGTTTATTTGTTATATTTAAAGGTATATTAGGATATTGCGATTATAAATTGTTATATATAGGGGTAGGGACAGTATAATGGCATTGGAATAAGTAATTGGGGGTGAAATCCACCCCAAGATCACTGACCAGAGACTGTTTTTCGTAAATGTGAACGACGTGTGATTTCCTTTGAAAATCCAGGACAGTCGTTGCGGCTGTGGAAAGATCTAGTTCTCCATTTGCAAATCATTTTGCTTTGCCTGTTTCTACAACAACTATCATCCGGAAACTTGCAAATGATAAATAAAGAAGTAACTGGAGCGGTTAAGTAGTGTACTGGCCTTCCACATCATATTCTCGGGCACAAATTTCAGAGCATTCCGAAATCCCATCCTTGGGTGTAACGTGGATTACACCGTTGGTTCAGTACACCGTCCGTCGGATGGGACGTTAACCCTTCCGCGCGGTTGGCCGTATGGCGTACGTCATCGGCAGTCTGGTCCCACTAGCGGTTCGCCGTATGTGGTACGGCGGCTGATACTCCCTCGGTTAAGATTTTTTTTTCTCTTCATCTCAGCACTTTTTGAAGGGTGAATGTTATCGCTGGCCTCTGAGAAGATGCCTCATCATTATCATAGTCTTTTGCAACATGAAAAAGCACTTCATAGGCAATAAAGATAGAAGAATATCTGAGCTCATCACCATTGCAAGTTCTGCGTTGACCTCCTTCCTCATCACAAAGAGCTCTCTTATTCTGCTTGCCTTTTGTTTATGTCTGGCATCTGGATTCTGTCTCTCATATTATGGGACCTTCCTAATCACTTCTCTTAGACCATTCACATGCTTCGTTCATCCTTTTTTTACCCACAGAGTAGTGACCACGTCGCCTCACTTCCAAACTCTCTCAGTGTGTAGATCCCTTTCGTGTGGAGAAGTCCAGGAAGCACAATACAAATTTAGAAATGGAGTCCAAAAGGAATAAGTTATTTTTGAGCGAAGAAGAAATACAAGATATAGTTGAAAATGTGGGAGAAGAAGATGAAGTGCTTCTTGATTCAGGTAGTGAGTGTTCAAGTGAAGAAGAAGGTGATTACTCAGTGAATACCGTTCCCCAAATTTGTGATAGCGGAGACGTAACTGACGGTGATACACCAAGTAGGGCACATGATCTTTCTTCCTCGTGGGTCTGGGATGATTTTGATGAATGCAACATTCCAAAAAAAATTCCTTTCACTGGGAAATGTGGTCCAACAGTAGTTGTTGATAATATTGTTGAGTCTTTCACAAATATTTTTGATAGAGAAATAATGGAAAAAATCGTTTTCGAGACGAATAGATACGCAGATAATTATTTAGAAAATAATCCACTATCCTCTCGGTCACGATTGAACAATTGGAAACCTGTTGATGTTGGAGAGGTTTTAGTGTATTTTGGGTTGATAATGTTGATGGGAATTATACAAAAACCGACTATTCGTTCATACTTTTCACGAAACCCACTTCTGGAAACAGAAATTTTCTCTAAAACTATGTCCCAGGACAGATTCGAATGTATCTCAAAGTTTTTACATTTTGTTGATAATGATAATATCCGTCACTATAGCGATCACAAAAAACTTTTCAAAATTCAACCTATCACAGATTACTTGAAGAGTAAATTTGAAAAAATGTATGTACCAAAAGAAAATATTGCTGTTGATGAATCTCTTACTCTATGGAAGGGGCGTCTATCATTCAGGCAATATATTCCTTTGAAGTCATCTAAATTTGGCATAAAAACCTTTGAGCTTTGCGAATCTGATACAGACTACTTATGGAGTTTTATTGTTCACTCAGGAGCTGATTCAACTATTTCAATCACAGGAACTCCTGATGGACTCAAGACATCAGCAATAGTGATAAAGCTAGTACAACCCTTATTTGAGAAAGGCTGTTCGTTATGGTTAGATAATTATTATAATTCACCTGCTTTGGCAAAGTTTTTTTTGGATCACGGTACAAATGTTGCTGGAATTTTACGATTATCTCGGAAAAACGTCCCAAAAGAGGTGAAAACAGCAAAGTTGAAAAAAGGAGAACATATAGCGAAAGTTTGCGACGGAATAATGATAATGAAGTGGAAAGACAAAAAGCCAGTTTCACTTATTTCAAGCTTCCATTGCAATAATTTTCGTGAAAAAGATGGAAAAACAAAACCAGTGTGTGTTTTAGAATACAACTCCGCAATGGGTGGTGTTGACCTAAAAGACCAAAAGCTTCAGCTGTATTTATTAGAACGAAAAAAGACTAAGAAATGGTATATAAAACTATTTAGAAGGCTATTGAATGTTTCCGTTCACAATGCATTAGTAATATTCAATAGCGGTCAAAAAAAAGGTAGATCATCTAAACTTTCGTCTTCAGCTAATTCAGCAGCTCTTTGAAAAATACGGAGCTAGCTCAAATACATCGACCACTAGGAGGCCTCCCACAAATCCGTCACCACGCCGTTTAGTCGAGAGGCATTTCATTGAAAAAATACCGCCCGCCAGGAAGAAGTCCCGGCCTCAGAGAAGATGCCAAGTGTGCTCCGCTAGAGGCAGAAGGAGGGAAACAGTGTACTGGTGCCCTGACTGCGATGCTGGCTTATGTTTAGAGGAGTGCTTCAAACTTTATCACACCAAAGTTAACTTTTAGGACTCAAGTTTTCTAACTTGAAGTGATTGCACAAGCTAAATTATAAAGAAAAATGTAAGTAAATTTTTATGACATTAACACATCATTTTAGCATATCATACTAAATTTTTTCCATGATACAATGAAAACTAACACAGATATAAATAATTGTTTGCCAAGGTGCAGAAAATGAGATTTTTTTTAAATTTAAATACCGCGAGTAGGGCCTGGCTGTTTAAATGCGTTGACCGGCTGGAAGGGTTAAACTGTGGTCCCCTTGGTGCCATTAGTTAAGAGTAGGTTAATGCCGACACCGAGTTTCTATCCACCCTCCATCTTCTGTTCCAAATCCCTAACTGATTCATTCCCAATTCCCAATGGAAGCATAAGCAGTCTTTGGGGTGGATTTCACCCCCAATTACTTATTCCAATGCCATTATTGTCCCTACCCCTATATATAACAATTTATAATCGCAATATCCTAATATACCTTTAAATATAACAAATAAATATATATATTACCACCCTCGAAAAGGTTATTTTAGCCATTGCTCCATTCCCTATCCTGTAAGCGACTCATAAATATTTAAAATAATTGCCTTCAAATATTTTTCATTGAAGTAATGATGATAAAAGATCAATATATGAAAATTTAAACAAAAAAACCTTGAAAAATAAAGTAAAAAATGTTTCCGTGAGAGGGGATCGAACTCGTGACCTTCGCTTTGGCAATTTTGGCTTTTGACCACCTTATCCACTAGGCCACCACCGCCATATTAGATTGCGTATTCATCAGAGCTTACATACAGCAACATGCTTTTTTACAATTTTTAAATTCTTTTTTCTCAAAAAGTTACGAGAGGTGCATCGTCTCGCTTCGGCATATTGATTTAATAACCATGAACTACCGAATCAGAAAATTTGAGCTTGATTGGCCACCCGACGGTCGTGTATTCCCCTTGTGAGTCTCAAGCATACTTCACATAATGCATTGCTTTCAGGATATTTACTTTTCTTCCTGACTTGTGAAGGCTGGCCATTGACAAGTACTTTCCTGTACAACTTACCAATTAGCAACAAAATTTTACGATTTTGTCCACCCATCTTGGCATCCAGTGCTGGCAGGCACTTTTCAAAAATTGTTGTGGGCATCCAGGCATTAGAGTTGCAATCATACATCCAAGGTAATGTTTGGACATGTTTGAAGCATCTGGGGCATTTATACTTCCCAATCACTTATGGAATCCATTTATCCGTTCCAATTTTGTTGCAACATAGGAGGACAGTCAGCCTCTCCTTACTCATTTTACCTCCATGACACTTATCTCCCCTAAATGCCAATGTGTTATAAGGAATAAAATTAAAATATAAGCCCGTCTCTTCCACATTAAAAACATTATTCGGGCTGTAGTTTTTGATAATGACATAGATGAAGATCACATGCACTGTTGCTCACGCAGTTTTGATTTCATAGGCGACAACGATAAAACAAACGAATATCGCAACAAAATTCACTCTTTGTGGGGAACTTGTCAAGCGTTGAATAGGTGATTCTATTGTTTGAGATTGCTTTTTTCTTACTTCATAAACAATTTTATACCATAATATGCCTATCGAAATATTATTGTAATTGATAACGATCTTTTTTAATGCGAGAAATGAACCTCTTGAGATTTATCCATCATCTGATTAACCTACGAGGTGGTTATTTCCAAGGACAAATTTGGTTCGGTCCCCCTCCAAACATGCTAAAGAGGTAATCAAAACGTGCTAACCATAGTTATTTACATGCACTGTGACATGGACCTGAGAAAATGAACGTCCAAATGAGGAAAACATGCTATCAAGGAACGTCTTAACCAGAATCCACTTTACCATGAATACTGACAACGCTCCCTGCTGCGAGATAGACTTATCATTTATAGTACATACCTTTCGTACACATCGAAATGAATCATCCTAGACATGTTTTCAATATTTATACTCTTTGAAACAATTACAACAGACAATACAATATGCAGACTACTAAAAATACAATAAGTCCTCGACTTACGAAATTTCAAAGATACGAACATACATATTCAATCAAAAAATTCAAACGTGTGAAGGAATTTCAAATTTGGTGCCACCGGATAAGTTATTTGGCCGATACAGCTGGCGGTGCGGCACGCAGCAACTCATGGATAGGTGCTACCTCTCTTTGCTGAGACGAATTTTAACAATATTATCCTTCGGGGACACGTGTTCAAAATTGTTACTTTATAGAAAGCGTGACAAAGAAACTTACTACTAATGGCCCATAGATAAGCGCGTATTACGTAAGTACTGACTGTGATTAAAGTTTGAATGCTCCAATCATGACATAAATGTTACAAATTATTTGGAGAGTTATACTTTTTAACGGGTATAATTTCTGCTGGCATATGCTATCACTTATTATTATTTTTATTTTTATTGTTATTATTTAATCATCTTCGGTAACAATGAGAGTCCCATTTAGCTAGTGATTTTTCAGATCCCAAGAGCCCTCCCTATACAGAGCTTCCACTGCACTTGTTATAACTTCACTGAAAATATGCATTTTGGTAATATTATGAAATGTTTTCTCATTGAAACCATTTTTTTAAATACACCCATCTAGTCCCAAAATTGTCTACAGCTATTATTACATTTGCTGTGCTTTCCCATGGACAAATCAAGGTAGATGAGCTCTACGGCCTCTATAGATTAAACAGATAAAATATTTCTCCAATGGCCGTAAAATATATGCACCACTCGTCAAAAAAATTAAATACTTACTGTGTTGGTTTGCGGGAATGAGGTTCCACAACAGGGACCAACCACAGCCTCTCCACCAGAATACCCTCCTGTGGTAGTTTACAGGAAAATAATTTCCTCGCCAGGGACTACCACAGACACACACACACACAACCCAATTGGAATCCTTTGTAGGCTAATGAGACCTAGCTAAGGATTCCTGGGTTATAACCTGGGATCCTTCGGAGGGCTGTAGTGACTCTACTAAGGCTGCCAAGTTATTAACACAACCACACACGCAATCACACAAAACACTCACTCACACACACAGCAGGGCCCCAGATTTCTGGGAGAACAGCTCAAAAAGAGCGTTGTCAAATAGAAAAACAACAAACAGGGAACGAGGGTGAAATTCGTATACGCGTATTTCGACCACAAAGTGGTCCTCTTCAGCGAGCTGAAGGGAAGAACACTAGCAACACGAGGTTGAAAGACTTTCCCGCAAACCAACACAGTAAGTATTTAATTTTTTTGACGAGTGGTGCATATATTTTACGGCCATTGGAGAAATTATTTTATCTGTTTAATTTCACATGGACAGTAAAAACATTTTTTTCCTGAACGTATCCCACAAAAATGAGGTGTCTTATATGCCATTAAAAATGGTAGGTGTATGCATCAGCCTCTTTCAACATTATGAATACAGAAAGAGAATAACAAACAAAAGTGTGCTAACCTCTTTCTCTTCTCTCCTCCCGGCGAGCCTTGAGTGCGTTCATGGCTAAAGCCTTTTTGTCTACTCGACCCCGATTCTCCTCCACTGTCTTCTTCCGCTCCTTACTCCTCTCTTTGGCATCAGACTTCATCTTCTCAGTCTCCCGTTTCTTCTTAATCTCTTGCTTTTTGGCCAACCGCAGTTTCTTTTCAATTTCAAACCTTTAGTCAAAAAGAAAGTACAATTTGCAGAATTACAACACAATGATAACTGCAGATGTCACCTTTTTTAAATATCCTTATATAAATAAAGAGATTTCTAAAGCATGCAAATTATTGGCTGCTCAATTAAATTGTTATTATTGTAGCCAAGTCAAAGATTAAGGTCCAGTTGCAAAACGAAAGAAATTTCACCAATGATACTCGCCATAACTAAATGGAGAGTATCAATCAAAAAGGACACCAAGTTCATAACTGACAAAACATAAATGTCCAATTTCTTACTCCAACATCACCCACTTCCTATACAATCACAATGAGCATGAAAATGTTTTCCATGATTTTTTATTTAAAAACTATGGTGAGAGTATCACATGAAGGTACATGGTACATGCATAAATACAATAATGCAAAAGCAGTATGAAGGGCCAGAAGCACTGATTCTTGAATATGCGACATTTAGGTAAGATGCTGTCTCAGGCTCTACTTTGTGGAACCATTTCATTATCTAACAATTAAAAATACTTTGAAATTCCACAGTTTAATAAAAAAATGACTGGTTTTGTAACAGAGTTACATCTTAAGGTCATCAGGTAACCTTTAGGTCACCTGAAGATGCAACTCGCTCATTACGAAACCAGTCATTTAAAAAAAATAAAACTGTGGAATTGCAAAATATTTATGAAGTGGAATTTGCATGTAAAAAATCATTCCCCTGGACTGGACTAGATCCCCAAAATTTGTACCTAAGGCTTTTCAATCAATGAAGCTACCCACGTATTCTTTCCAATAGTGAATTTCAGAGGGGCATTTAAGGAACTAGATGTTCTCGCGAGTACCAACCATACAGTCTGCAATGCTAGGGCTACCATTAAAACAAATATGAATGCTTGCAAAATCTTTGTATAGCACTAAAGCAAAATAAAATATTGAATGATAATGAATTTCTTGGTTTTATTTTTCTACTCATAGAAGAGATTTCAGTTCAGATGTGTGTATTTTCATTAAAATTCTATGTAAAACAATTCATAGCTAGAAATTTATTTAACTGCTCCACAAACTGAAATACATATTTAATAAATCTCACCACATTTACATAGACTAGTGATCTGCACAGTGGGCTGTCTATGCTCAAGCCCACTACCACACATAAGCACAATGTCCACTAACAGTTAACCTTTTGTAATTTTTTTAATACATAGTATGTATTGTGAATCCATCACTACAGATCAAAAATTGCTACTAAATTTGTAGCAGTTACATCCCCCACAGCCACAAAATATTTATTCAATCATTTTGCCCTTAAAATTTGGCAACTTTCAATGAATTTTATCAGCAAGCTGTAGCAAAAACTACCACTATTTTCCCATTAAAAATAATTTCCATCTCGTTTTTACCAGTGTATATAATAGGAATTTATTCAGCCAGAAAAACTTAGAAACTTGTTTTTTTAACAAAACGTAATATGTATTGAAATTTGGAACCTTGGTTGATCATGGGTTATTTGTTTACATTACTCTGATTAAACTCTGGGATGTGCAGCTTGAAGTCCATTCCTGGCATGATTTTTTTTTTGTGAATTTTGTATTTTTATGCGCCACCTCGGTGGAAGATGTTTTCACGGGATGTGACCAACAAGTGAGGTGATTAACAGCACTGAGAACAGGTGAATAGATTCATAGTGGAAGATTACATTGGGAACAGATGAAGGGTAGAGAGAAACCCCACATCTTTGTTGGCTTTGTTACTTTAAGCAAAATGTGTCAAGGGGTCCACAGATAAACGTTTTTCCGGCTCCATTTGAAGTGCTCCCTACATATCACCTGAGTGAATAAAATATTTCAACCTCTCCAGTATTTAAACCAGAACTGTCAGGATGGGAATTCAGTACTCAAGACAACACATTCCTACTCTATGTAAAACTTCACAATAGATGTTGAAAGACAGGATAGATGATCCCCATACTCAGTGCCAGCTTAGCACACTTGGGGGCCTGTAGGCTAGGGTGCGGCTTATTTTTCGAAAATCGGGAAAGCTAAAAGTTCCACCCGTCAAAACATTCATTTTGATGAGAAAACACATATGTGAAATTTTTGTTGAGTTGCGATATCGTTAACACGTGCCGCATGGGGTCTGAAATACCCCACTCAAAAAAATGGAAATGTCGCATCATAATAACTGCTTTTATAGTAAACCTATGATTTTACGACCCTTAAGGGCTAAAATTTAATTATTTTTTACCTAGCTTTAGCCGTTTAGGAGATGCAGAAGGGCCAAGCAGGCTCGAAATGCTAATTAGGGGGCGCCGCGCTGCGCCGCCGGCGTGGACGAGTTCGCCTATCCGTAAACCCCCCCTCTAAGCGGCCCACGACGACACAGCAACTGCTACGGTGTCTCGTGGTAATTACATAGTTCTGGAGCACTCATTCACTAGTTATGGTAAAGAACATGGTGTTTTAGTAATTATTTCAATTTATTATTAACTCGGTCATAAAAATTCCAAATCAGTCATCTTCATTTCAAAGAAATCTGTATAGCTAGCAAAATCAAACAGCAATCTGAAGGACAGTGCACAATGAAAAGGAAATATACAAGGAGTTTCAGATACCAATACTTATCTATACGTTTTTATTAATGTTGTCTCCCTTACATCTGGCACCCTCCTTCTATGTTCTTTAACAACAAGTAACAATTCCATGCTACCATTTCTTGGTAGTAATGACACCCAAGAGAGATTGGCAATAGTTGTTACAGGTGTCAGAACCAAGAAAATGCTTGCAGCCCCAGAGCTTCCGAATGGAAGCGGAAAAGCCATTGCAATAGCAGCTTTTAATATAGTGATACAATGGAACGTTACCAATAATGTTAAAGCAATTGCATTTGATACAACCAGCGCTAACAAGGGTTGGTTTATTTTTCTTTGCCTGATGTTTTTAGTTATAATGATGCAACTGATAAGTAATACCAATGTTGTATTCTTTTCAAGGGATTAAGAATGGCGCCGCAGTACAGGTTGAGCACTTATAGAAAAAATAATTGCTATGGTTGCCTGGCCGACACCATATCTTTGAAATTGTTTTGGAGGGAGTTTATCGCCAAATAAGGGGACGTTCAGCTGGGCTATAAACTTCGCTATTAAAAAAATTTCCAGCGTCAGTGGGCATCTATTGATACAAGTACTTATGACGCCATTGATAGTTACCCAGATGCCGGAGAAAGTTTTAAAATGGAGACGAAACTCTCAATAATTAACTTCTCACAGAAGCAAATCAATGTACGAGGCTACTATTTTTTGTTCGTAGGAATTAGTTATTAAAATATTACAAAGCTAATATCTCAATTTGCCTTTTTCAGATCGGCCAGCCTAGAGATGATTACTTGGAGCTTTTAGAGCTCTCAATAAAATTTTTTGGGGGTGAACCTGCCAAAGCATTGTGCGAGGTGGATGTGCAAAGCAATTTACGCACTTAAAATTTGGGTTTTTCGTGAGCAAGTGCTAATTACCGATGCTGATTCCAAGGGGCTATTTGATGTTTGCATATTTATTGTAAAAGTTTATATCCATGCCTGGTTTGTTTCCCCGTTAGCCACATCAGCACCTAGAAATGACATACTTTTTTCAAAGAAGCTCATTGAATATGAGAGCATACTGTCGCCAAAGTTGCTTAGAAAAAAATTACGGGACACCTTAGGTATGTACCTGAGTGAGGAGCTGGTGGGTCACTCAGTATTCGATTCCTGTCTTAACGATGAAGAAAGAGCGAGGCTAGTGGAAGGTATCAAATCTCGTGGAGCACAATAAGAATGGTCCAGGAGGAGACACATTCATTTAGATGATGTACCACAAATGAGTATTGCCAATATAGCCACGAATGAGTATTGCCAATATAGCGACGAAAACAACCGCTAATTTTTTTCAAATTTTGGAATTAACTGCGATGTTTTTGATCTACCAGTCAGCAGTTGGGCGAGGAATTCAAGTTACCACCATGGTGAGAGAGTAGTCAAGTCATTGAAAGTAGTTAATGACCATGCCGAGAGAGGAATTAAATTGTTGAAAGATTTTTGCAGAACTTTGACCAAAGACTTGGAATTGTTACTTGTTGTTCAAGAACATAGAAGGAGGGTGCCAGATGTAAGGGAGACAACATTAATAAAAACGTATAGATAAGTATTGGTATCTGAAACTCCTTGTATATTTCCTTTTCATTGTGCACTGTCCTTCAGATTGCTGTTTGATTTTGCTAGCTATACAGATTTCTTTGAAATGAAGATGACTGATTTGGAATTTTTATGACCGAGTTAATAATAAATTGAAATAATTACTAAAACACCATGTTCTTTACCATAACTAGTGAATGAGTGCTCCAGAACTATGTAATTACCACGAGACACCGTAGCAGTTGCTGTGTCGTCGTGGGCCGCTTAGAGGGGGGGTTTACGGATAGGCGAACTCGTCTGCGCCGGCGGCGCAGCGCGGCGCCCCCTAATTAGCATTTCGAGCCTGCTTGGCCCTTCTGCATCTCCTAAACGGCTGAAGCTAGGTAAAAAATAATGAAATTTTAGCCCTTAAGAGTCGTAAAATCATAGGTTTACTATAAAAGCAGTTATTATGACGCGACATTTCCATTTTTTGAGTGGGGTATTTCAGACCCCATGCGGCACGTGTTAACGATATCGCAACTCAACAAAAATTTCACATATGTGTTTTCTCATCAAAATGAATGTTTTGACGGGTGGAACTTTTAGCTTTCCCGATTTTCGAAAAATAAGCCGCACCCTACTGTAGGCACCAACACGGCCCACGTTAATGAACAAGTCACAAGAAAAGAGGATGGCCCCTCAGGGACCCCCAAAGCCTCGGGGCCCATAGGCAACTGCCTACTTTGCCTTATTGGTAATCCGGCACTGCTCATACTAATCACAGTGTATATATATTATACCTTGAGTAAATACACATGTAACCAAAATAACCCTCAACAAGATACTCACCTGGTCTTCATAACCTCTCGCTGTTCAATTCTCTTAAATATTTCCTGTTCACGCTCCTTTTCTGTCATACGAGCTAGCCTTGCCTGGTCCTCCTCATCTCCCATCAGGTTCTCATCATAGCCATCATTGAATTCTTCTTGACTGAGACTGTCTTCCTCCGATGATGACGATGAGGAAGATGAAGATGAGGAGGAAGATGACGAGGATGATGACTTAGCAGCCTTTGTTTCTGTTTTAGCCTCAACAACGCCATCTTTCTGCTCTCCCCCAGATCCTGCACCACTATGCTCTGAATCTGAGACTTCACCTAAAACAAAGAGAACAACACATTTTATGCAACCTAGCTTTAGAATTTATACTCTAGCTTCATTTATAAAATCCCATTATGATTTCACCATGATGAAACACATTGTATATTTCAGAATATATTATTGAAAATTCAGATTCCAAGTTACTTGATGGATTGTTTTTTTCATATATAACTTAATGATCCTATTACACCTCCATTTTCAATTAATTCCACAACAGCTCCATTATAGTTTTTTGTAACTACCAATTCAAAGCAGCTTTTGCACCCACTGTTGTACATTTCAGGGGTGAATTTCAAAATAATGCCATAGTAAGTAAAGATCATGGAATATGGGAACCTTGGGATATTTGATGTTCCTATTGTTTTAAACTGGGGATTATATTTACATTAGGCCATAATACCAGCAAAAAGTAGACTCCCCATTTCTCCATGGAGACAAGATTTATGTGCACACATTCCTTTTGATGCTTAAATTTGAGCACATGAGGAACTATCACTTCGCATTGACCCAAATCAAATTTAACAAAAAGCATTAGAATTTTTAAAAAGGTAAAAAAAAACATTGACCAACAGATGCATTCACAAACTGAAGTTAAGCTTTGAGAGAGATTATGTAAAAAAAATTTAACAGTCAGATACGGTGATTCAAAGACATGTCCCACTCGCACATTTCAGTATCAGCTGATTCACTGTTGGATCAAATCAGATTCACTGTTGTATCAAATCAGAGCAGAAATAGAGGGCATAACCCCATTGCCTCCCCAACTTCATACTCATTGGGTGCATTCCACTAGACCTGTGCGCCGCCGCCGATGGTTCTGATGACGCCACCGCCGCCAACGGATTACATGCGGCACACGCTGCCGATAGCACCGCCGGTCCTCTAGGTCGGTGGCGCGGCGCCGTTCTGTGCAGCCATTTACAAGCCATTGCTTTTAAACATAGATACTGTATTTGTTTACTCTAATCATTGCGGACTCCTCATCATTGTATTTCATAGTATTGTCTAACACCACTCACTCATTGTCATTGTGACCTAATTGTTTGGCCACCGCTGCAGGCGGGTTGCCAAATGTTCCCAAAAATTAAGGTATAGTTTGTTTTAACAATTAGTGATTGCTGCGGCTCATTTCCCCTCTTCGCTTTGATTCTTCCCCTTGAGGGGAGAGGAGGCAAAGGGGAGAGGATTCGCAATTCCCCTCCGTATCTCAACGTCAAAGGAAGCGGAAAAAACCCAAGTGTTTGTCATTCGCCTCTGACATCAAAGGAAATGATGTAAACATGGAAAAAACCCAGGACGTTAGTCATGGGTCCGTCCTAGCCTGTCCCAAGGGTACGACAATATGCAATATTATAAGGAAAGGTATATTTCATATTTTACTCATCAGACAATTTAATGGAGGTAAGGTAACAAAATTAACATGAAAATATGGATTTAACATGAAAAAATTAATGTTTTATTGACTCGATAAAGTTTAGTTCAATCATTTAAAAAGAGCTTTAAATATTTCACATATTATCCTACCTGCTACTTGTATGTACATTCGTCGAGTCGGCTAGTATACTCTTTTGTTTAGGCAAAATATTACCCTTTGCGAAGTATCCAAATACTGGTTTCTGGGTAAGGTCACAAATGTCACTAATGTAACAGTCACACACATAATTGCTATTTGATCAAGTATATTTCTTGATAGGCTTCGGCTCGGAAAATTCTGGCAAACTCACACTCTTTACTTCGATGTTGTAACACAGTACAGATCTTGTTTGCAACAATTGCACAAAACAAGGGGAAGCCGATCGTCTGCGTCATTATATTCAAACTGTTCCCCAACATGTTTTTTCCATCCTCCCGTTATGGGAATCATTGTTTTCGTTTTACCAAATCAGAATAAGCAAATCTTTGAGCGATTTTCCTCACGCATCCTAGCCTTTGGCATTTTGACTTACGACTCATATAAATAAACAATTTATAAATGTATCAATGGAAAGAAAATAGAGAAATATAACTGGTATTAAATCGATAAAAGTTTAAAACATTCAATTAAAAGGCATTTAAAGAAAATGTGTGTACGATAATCTGTATCAAATACACAGAAATTAAGTTTTCTGGCAAATCCCTCAAACGATTATTTTCTTTCGGGTCTTAAAATATTCATGTGACACTGTAAAAATGATATTTGAAAAGATTTCATTAGTGCAAGCACTTTTGATATAAAGTATATCAAAGCCCACCATTGCAGCCTACCGTAAAACAATGTAATCGCCAAGACATCAGCAGAATAATCACAGCAAGGTTTCTGGATATAGTTCCGAACTGGGAAATTAGAAAATTTCAGCATGAATGCTTCGATTCCTTTTAAAATAATGGAGTTAAAATTTTTCCCAGCGACTCAAGGAAATTCCCGGCTTTTTCCTGGTTTTACCAATTGAGTGGCCACCCTGCTTATATCAGATGGGGAATAGACATGGTGAGCACTAGATAATAAAAAAAACTTTGCATCAAAATATTCACATCCGTGATGAAACTGAGTTTGTTCGTGCTCATTTTCAGCAAAGACACCAGACATGGATAGCAAAGTTTTTAATTGCTCTGTGGTAAAACTCTCACGTTTGTAATTATTATTTGTTATGAATTTGATAACTACACAAAAAATTAAGCCCCGACTATTGTGAGCATAAAGAATTCCACTCTAAGTTTACCGAATGTTTCATCTGCACAAATTGCTCCATTCATTGCCATTCATGTGCGCCGATATGCTCCAATCCGTGCTAACTTCAACTCCAAGAATGGAAAGCTCCCAGTGTTACCACTTCCACCTCTGACGGCACTAGACAGTGCACATGTACAGTAGGGTGGGCAGAAAAACACGAAAGTGTTTGAATCGAATCGTAATAGCGCGGAAAATTTGCTACTCGTCACCCTGATCACAAAGAAAGAAAAATTTTCGAAATCGGACCATGTCTTCCGGTCACATATCTCGTTCGTAGTTTTGAAAAATAGTAAAAAATGACTTTTTTAGGGATTTTAAAAATGAGTTAAAATGAATTAATTACATTAAAAATCGGTATGTGGCCTCTTCTAAAGAACCTCTGTCTTAAAAAAATATGTAACACCCCTTATCTCCTTCTTTTAGGGGGAGGGGAAGTCGCTCACCGCGTTCAAATTATAGAAAAATCGTAAAAAACATTACTTTTTTCGCAATTTTCTCTTTATGAGTTACAGTGATCGGATTGCGTTCAAAATCGGTATGTGGCCTCTTGTAAAGGTCCTTTGTCTTTTAAGAAAGGTATAATTCCCGTTCCCCCCTTCTTTTATGGGGGAGGGGAGAGTCATGTATCGTAAAAATGAGTGACCTTACGGTAGGCCTACGCTTTGAAAATTGGTTTTTCTTTTGAATTCGTCCCTTCAATATAGTTGTTTTGGTGAGAAAACAAATATATTTCAGGCTGGTTGATGTGCGACTACCCATAGCCGTGCCTAAGGTGTCAAAGTGCAGGTGCACTAGAATAAGCGGATTTCAATACCAGACACACGTCTTTACAGTAATTCGCTGATTGTAGAGCTCCACAGGGGCGAAAATTTTAACCATTTTTCCGTATCTTGAAGCCATCATGGAGTAATATTACTCCGCACCGGCCAAGCCGCCGTACAGGCGACGGTCGCACCCGATGATTTATGATAATTTTTATCATCAATTCAGCCGAATCGTACGCTCATTTTCCTTCGCTGAGTGTTCTTTTCACTCTGAACAGACACCGAAAAGCTAATAACCTGATAGTTCTGCTATCTTATGAATGTGTTTTGGTGAAGTGGTTTGATACAAAACAGCTAACTTAGTCTATAGTGATACGATGCATATTAAAGCATTGCTTTGTAATCATTTTGGTATCTCCTATTACCCTTCCAAGCTAATCATTTGAGCCCTGTGGGATGGGGTTAAATTATCGGCAGTCCTCTTATGTTTCTCTACCTTGACATAGTGAATACATAGAATAAGAGAATCACAGTCTCTTCTCTTTTGGCCAAAGAAGTTCAGTGAGGTGTTTCCCTTGCAAGCGTATGGTTGCGTAGAAATCTATTTCAAGTGAAACAGTTTGTTTACACAATGGCGTGGATGCGGAGTGGAGCTGTGATTGATCTTGTTGGAAAAGAATCTGTGGAGCTTTAAGTATTATCAAAGCTTCCAACAATACGTGAGGTACTGTGTGTGTTCTTTTATTACATGAGAAAAAATCATGATGTCCAGGACGCAGCTTGGATTGCAATGAAAGAAGTTGTTGATCTGTGGAACAAAACTAAAATTCCCCGTATCCAAGACATTCGGGTTATTGAAAAATTTGAGTCGCTTTATCAGGAATGGAGGAATCTCCATCAGAATACCTCCACTAATAAACCGCCAAGTGCAGCCGCGATTCTTCTTTCTTTGTGAACAGGGTGACGAGTAGCAAATTTTCCGCGCTATTACGATTCGATTCGGACACTTTCGTGTTTTTCAGCCCACCCTAATGTACAGGGTCTGTGCATAAAGTAATGAGATGCATGGATTGCACTTCTGCTTTATTTAAAGCAACAACTTTACTTGGCATTTCTGATGTTTTTTTTTACTAGCAGTGCTTGAACCTTTTACGAGACCTCTTTCTTCTTCTTTTCACTTTCTCTTGAGGCCTTCTTAGCTTCCCTCATCTACACTAAAGCTTCAACATATGTACTTCGCATGAGCATTTCAGAAACTGTGAATTTGCTTTGTGATAGGTATGAATCTAACAACCACCACCACCTTGATCGCATCGTTAACAGTACCTACGGTGAAGGGCAACCAGTGAGACTACAGTTAGATTTTCAACAAGATGAGAGGAGTTATCAGAGTATTCTCTCTCAAAGCTGGCATTGCCATGGAAGAGAATACACACAAACCTGATAAATCTCTTTAAATTGTCGTATCCACCTTTATCTCCAATAGCATTCATCCAACATTAGTTCAAACAATCACAATCTTCATCAAATTCTTTACACATGCTCCTAAAATTCCTCACTGATATAATCTCAAAAAGATTCTTGAATTCTTTATCAATAGCAATAGCCTCATGACCGTAAATGCGGTTCAATTCAGTTAGATGAATCAATGCTGAGCCTACAAATCCCTTGGCATCGTTGGCATCTATGGCCACTTCTGGATCCAAAAAAGTAGTAATCTCCGTGAAAGAGTAGGCCATGGGCGAATTATCAAGAATTTTCGACAAAATGATCTTCAAAAATGTTCAGCATTCATTCTGGCACTAAAATATTCTTCTCTAATACCTTACATTTACCCACAGCTTTCTTGGTTCCGTAACCTACGTCAACTTTCTGAGGTTGCAGCAGATTACTATCAAAGCTCATATCTAAATGGAACATGGTCTGACTCTTCAAGATTTCAGGTACCACAAATTTACTCATCATATCTCTAACAAGTGAGAGTACTCGCCGGCAGCACTGCATTTAATCGGTTGTAAACCGACCCTCATTTTCTCAAGGTCTTGCAGAGAAAAATATTTTTTTACAGTGGTGGAAGAAATAAACGCAAACTTTTTTGCACGCCTGAATGCGGCATTTGCAGGAACTTCATGGAACATCACCTATGAGGAAAGTCTGGCAATCCACAAATATTCTAAATCAGTAGTGGAACTTACTTTATTCGTAGCCAAGAACTCATAAATTGCCTCGTTTTCGAAAGTTCTTCTAAATTCATCGGAAGTTCTCTCACAGCTTTGCGTCACGTTCCTTTTGTCATATTCCTTTACACTAGAAGGACCGGGGTTGTATGGCTACCTAGAAGGACCATTACCTGTCATTTTGATGGGTAGTAATTATTTTAAATTTTTTTCGTTTATGTTCAAATAAATTGATAACTTCATTAAATATAACCTTTTTCTTTATTTATCAATACAACTGAGTAATTTTTTACAAATAATTTCGAGGAAGAAGCACTGCTCCCGTAAGCCTTGCGAAAGCTACTGAAGCCACACTCATATATGTGCTGTAAGGCCACCCACGCACGACATAAACCTTCTCGGCCTTTTCTTTCCCTAACCCTTTTATCCCTGCTGCTCACACGACACAAGGAATTGCCGTAGTACAAGGGATTGTCCACATGTCCCACTCTTTGGGCTTTTCCAAATGGGGATTCTTCTTCTCCAGGCGGTAACGGTACCCTGGGCTGGCCTAGGGCACCGAACTCCAGCGCCCCGCTTCTTCCATTACCCTTTTATCCCTTCAGCCCAACGGAGACTAGGGATCCCCCAACTGTAACGGATTACAGAGTTTACTCATTTATAGTTTTCCCTAATAAAAGATGACCTTTTTCTCGTGGTAGTGGTTACGTTCTCCGATGACGTCGCTCCTGCTTCCCTTGCCCTGACCTACCACACGCCACTTGGTATGGCAGATATGCTGCTTATTTCCATTCAAAATGTAATAAGGAATGTTAAATACATAAATGTGCTAACTAAAACATCAAAATGGCAGATGTAGTATAGTGTAGTGATTTCCTGAATAAAACACGCGTTACTGTTACAAATAAATTAAAAACGCCGAACCCGTAATTTTGACGGGTGTTGGTCTTTTAAGGTAGACAGGTGGTATAACTCGATTTCTATGTGAAAAAATTAAATTATATTTTAACTGAATACGTACCATACAAAATAAATAAAAGTCAGAAAAAATTAAGACGACAGAAAAAAAATTGTAGGCAATATGACTAAGTAAGTAGAGGTTGCCCGTCAAAATAACGGGTCTGCTCCTTCTAGTGTTAACTTAATATTTATCATATTTAGGGAGCACCTGACAAAAAGACATAAATCATCCAGATCAAAAATATTAATTAACTATTATTTATCCCATCCAACACTAACACACACTGAAATCTTTGTATTAAATATATGCCAAAATAAAGGACACTTACTGTGGTAAACCTTAAGAGAGCCTTTCGATATTACGCGTCCTGTGCCTCTTTCACCCGACAAATTGAAATTAAGAAACAAATGTGGTGCTACCACCAAAGGCACTAATTGAAATAAGTATTTTCACTACGGGATGTAATTTTTTCACTCTTATCATTCTGTAGATACAGGAAGTTCTGATCTTAATAGGGATATAATTGTCTACATCGCTCGTCACCTAGTATAAATGGATCCTTAGTCCGAGTGGATATAGACAACAAAATATACCTAAAGATACCATTTCCAAAAATATTCTCACATCAATACCAAATAGTTTCGGGATATTTTCTCGACTTCATTCTTATTACAGGGAGCTCTGTGACCAGTTGGTCATAGTGAGTATTCATAAAACAAATATATAGCAAAAGGAGTAAACATAATAATAAGCATAAAAAACCACTATCTTAATTTCAAATTAGATATTAATGAAGGATAAACTATTCGTTGACGCTTGACTTCATGACCATGCCTGCACTACACTTTTAAAAATAAAAAAAACTGTTAAAATCGACTCAATTTTTAATTTGTTGAGAAAGATCATGAATGTAATTAATAGATCATGAATTAAATTAATCACTATTTACGGGTTTATGGTGCACCTGTGTGGCGTATCTGACCGGAAATATGGAGGTCTGGGTTCGAATTCCTTCCAAGTTAAATGAGTTTTAATTCCAATATTCTCACATTTGGGGCAATAACATGTAGGATGTAGTTGCAGTGACTAGCAGATGATCTCAGGTTGTGTAAAATTACGAAAGAAATAATACTCGCAGTGATATGTTATTTGACTGTATGAATTCGCATATCCCAATGGACGGTCAAGTGCGTTAACCAGTTACACCAGCTCACCATCTCAATTATTGGCAAATTTCAGCGGTGACTTACATTTCTTTGCACCCATACACATGGCAACAAACCAAGTAATTTGTGCATCTCACTGTGATATGAGTATTTGCCAGTTTACGCTGGTTAGAACTGAAGAGGAAAAAGTCAGCGATTTTCGCCGACATCGAAGCAGAAAGCAGTGGTGTGCGGAATATGATGTTGTTGGACGCGATAACTCTACTGCCAAAGATCAGCATTAGAAGCCCCGTCATTCAGTCACTGGAAGGAAGTGGCTTTTGACTTATTCTTCCAACCCACAAGAATTTGACTGAGACCTCCACATTTATCTAAGCACGTTGAGTCTCTCCTCTCTGGTACAGCAGGCTATTCAGAAACTTTTGTGTCATTCACAAGAGCAGAAAACTCCAATGCGTCGGAGTTTCATTCATTGTCAGACTTATTGGTGACTACTACCACTTAGAGGTCCACATTGATTGAAAATAAAATTAGCAGGTATGTGTAATAAAATATTTTAATGACTACCTAAATGATATGTTATAAGCTGGTATAACCATGCATTGATGAAGCAGTAAACTTGAAATGTTGAACAACACAACTTCCACACTACGCACAGGAAAACTGGAGATTGACTAAGGAAAAACTGAATGAAAACTAATGAAAAAACATTGCGAAGAGTGTTTTACCATTCTTTGGGTCCCTCACTCAGACCCTTAATTGTTATAAAAGTCACATATTAGGCAGATGGACCCAAAAACTGATGTATTTTAAAAATAATTTCCTTCCAATTCCATTCGAATGTAAATTTATATGAAGTGAAAATAGCCACAAATTAGTTTACTAAATCAAGAGATTCATGTAATCAGAGATAAGGCCAGCTACCTGATTCAGGGACATTCCATGTAAATTCAAACACAAAAATGAGGTTTTGACACCCACAGAATCAGATTTCGACGAAAGTTGGTACAGATTATCTTTCCACTAATTTAAGAGACAGCTCCAAACTTTATTTATTTAGCTCCAGTAGTTTTTCAGTTACAACCTCTCAAACTTCAAGAAAGTTCTCAATTTCTTCCATTCAGGAGGTTCGCCTCTCAAGGTGTACTATTTTACTCAAAAAATGTTATCTAACTCATTTGTGAATCATATTTGTGAATGATATTTTCCAGCTATGACCACAAGGCCATGAGGATTTCAGGAAAATATAGCATGAGCCCTTAAATTGTCTTTTGAAGTATTTAAAAAATTCTTATATTAAGTCTTAGCAACATTTTTTGGCAAAAAACATGGTTAACTACTATGTAATGCTATTATCACTAAAAGAGTATTTTTTAATCTTAATATTTTTTAACCATAATCATCATAAAGGTATATAATTTTATCCCCAACAATAAAAATTATGGCTTTTTCATTCCTTCATTAAAAATTAATGCCTCAATAGTTTAATTTTCACAAACTGGCTTCCGGAGCACTGTTTTTTGTGATATTCTCCATTAGTATAAGAGACCCAAATGAAACTATTGTGATGAAAATAAGTTTGTGTCCCTATAAATTCATAAAATATTACTTTGAGGAGTGTTTGAATGCATTAGATCACAGATGAGAATACTTTTTGAAGGGTAGAACAGCAACACTTCAACCCACTGGTAAAGGGAAACTGCTCTCGATATATCATCCAAGATTGTAATGTTCATATTTTTATTGCTAATTTTGATTTATTATTGAATTAAACTTATTATAATGGTTCATCATCAGATGGGGACTGTTTCCTTATTCACTGTACTTTAAAAGTGGAACCTCGGAAGTGACCTTTATGAGCAATTTTCCATTACTTTGACACCCCTTATCTTGGAAACTGTGCCACCTAGAGAGGAAAAACTTTTTATGGCTCATTAACTTGATGATATCAGCAAGTGAAAAAATTTTCATGAAAATCTGAGACAGTGGGTGACATGGCCTGGGTGAACTGACGTGGAATGACCATAGTCTCTTTTTTTTTGCACTCCATATTTGCTACAAATAGATGATGAACCATTATAATAAGTCTGCATGTGGAGTTGCCTTCACATATAAGATCCAGGGGTGATTTTCAAGTGATTATTTTGGGGGAAAAGGTTCATCCTATATGCGATCAAATACGTTTACGCATTTTTAATTCAATCATCAAAACAAATTTATATGACTCATTGCCTGATTTTAAACAGAATGAAGATACCTGCAAAATGTTATCATGTCATGCATTTATACCAACCTTTGATTTTACGCACTTTGACATTTCATAATGCCTCTTTTTTTGGTCCCACCAACTACATAAAATCAAGGTTTTACTGTACATACATACCAATCATTCCCTTTCGAGGTAGGCAAAGTCAAAGAACTCAGTTATTGCTAATAGGCCTAGAAGACAGGCTCTCTTTTAATGACTTCCTTCACTATGCCCCATCCTTGGCAAGGACCTCGCCACGTTGAAACACCGGTTCCTATCAGAATACCGAAGTTAAGCAACATGGGGCCCAGACGGTGGTTGGATGGGTGACCCTCCTCCATACCTCGACCAGGCATGGATGGAGAGATGATACTCCCTCCAGACCTATACCGGGAGGCTGGAGGGAGACCCAGACCGGGCCGGTTGGAGGGAGGATATCCTCTATACCTGGTACTGGGGTGAGGCATGGGGAGGCCAATCCTCCATACCCCTACCGAGGTGCTCTTGTCCCCTGTCTGCAAGTGGCAGACAGGCAAGGGGTTGGCACAATGGACCAAGAAAGGTCTAAGTGCCCGGGCTCCTGACGAAGGCCCCCCCAACAACAATCTAATCTTATCTAATGCCCCATCCTTGCATACCCTTTTCGCTTCTCTTGCACTGCTTCATGCACTCTCTCCTACTTGTAAGGCTCGTAATATTCTTCATCTTTAGTCTCTCTTCCACCACATACACCCATTACTTTTGCAGTCTAACCCTTTCTCTCACACCATTCACTCCACTCTCATATATGTATTGTATTATATAACCCCATCATGTTCTTAATGGACAAGTCTAAGAACAACAAATAAATAACAATAATAATATTTATGTTTCCTTATTCGACTCCCATCCATTCCCTCAGCATGGGCAAACCATCAACACACACTCTTCTCATGAGTGTCCATTACTTGAGAATCCAACCCACATACTTTAATCACCCACTCATTTCTCAACTCTATCCATCTTACTTTTGCCGCAAATACTTCAGCCCCATTTCATCTGCATTCAGCCTACTCTTATGCTTATCCTGACATACCCAGGTTTCACCGCCATATAATGTCAGGAGAAGAACATTGTGATTTTCACTTCCCAAGACAACCACTAATTTCTAGATATGATCCACATACTACCTATGACTTTCCCAACAGCATCAATGCCTTTTAGTATCTTCATCTAACCTTCCATGTTTTGCAAAAATTCAAGATTCCATCATTTACCTTCATCGTACAATCATTCATATATCTCTCCCTTTCATAAACCCAGACATAAACTCATACTGTACACCCCAGATTCTGTTAAAAATAATCTTCCTCACCCCTTAGATTTGTATTTTGCTGAAAACTAAGCCTCGGAATACTCAATAAACTAATTGCTCTATATTTTTTACATTCAGTCTTCCCAACCTATCCATTGTAAAATGGAACTATGTATTATCAATCCTTCCAATCCGTTGGAACAACAGGAGCTTTTGAAACATAAATTACAAATGCTACATAAATAAAAATAAATATTCTTCTACCCTTATCTATTCTCTAGGCACTAAAAAACCAACAATGCACAAGACATCCATATTTGCTCATCACTGTAACATCCATATTTGCGCATCATTGCCATTTGCTCTTCAACAGGCAGTAGATTTCTGTCTTCACTCACTGATCACATTTTGTCAACACTGGGATATTCCAGTTAGACTTCAGCATCTCACATTTTTTTCACCCCACTACTAGTACATCTGAATGGCATTAAAGACCTTCGTACTGCACATTCATTTCAAACACAACAACAAATTTTCTGAACAGCCACACTGTCAAAATTCATACTTGCTTTTAGACCACCTCTGATTCAAATTCATCCCTCAACATCACATTCACTTATGCAATTGCCTCATTAATATTTCTATAACTCTTAAAAATTTATTTCATCGAAATCTTCCATGGTATCTATTTACTTGGAAATGTCATTTCCAAAATGTGAATGCATAATTCCATTACATCCTTTGATTCATTCTTTTGTCAATGGAGCATGTGATACAACAGATACACAAACCCATAGCAGGCATTAACCCAAGTAAAGCAATGTCAGTGACCTCAATTGGTAATTCAACCCGCAGTGATGATATTTATTTCTTTATTTTCAAGAACCACCGAAAACAGCTCTTATTGGCCTTTATGTCGGGGTATTAACAATGGATGAGCACACACAACCATGCCCTGGGAGGAGAAAAATCCCCCCCAGGCGGGACTCGAACCCGCGACCTTTGGGTTAGCAGGCGAGGACGTTACCCCGACGCCACCGAGGCCGGCTCTATGAAAGCTCCAGCTCTAATATGAAAGACTAAGCACAAAACAATGACAGAATGCTATCGAACAGTTAACTGACATAATTACCTGCACTTTTATGAAGGATTTATTCAAATATTTCGCTTTGTATGTATTTATACAGGTGAGCTCTCATCTCGCCAGCAAGAACGCGATTTTCACATACTTTAAACTGACTTTTTTAAAGCATTGATTCCATAAACATTCATATGCTCAAAATGAAACTTCAATAAACGCTGAACAGGGTAGTGTCATGATAAATAGCTAAATGAGTCATTCAAAAACATTAACCTCAAATAACTTGACAATGACTGTATCCTATGCTTTAAACATAAGCTTGTTATTTTAAGGAGGAGAAGCATAAAACGAAGCGAATTATGATGTTCCATTACTGGTAACCTTCACCATTTTAACTGCCCCGCCATTAGATTGTAACTGTACGACAGCAATAGACATTTAATTAGATTTTAATTTAATATAGACAACATTTAGCTGAAAGTCACCCAAGTCAAAACGCATAAAATTTTATATAAACAGACGTAGCATTTTTTAAAAAAAACATTGGTGTGATAACTGTCTATTCCAAGAAATCTGTTTGCCACAAGTACTGACACCGGTGACGCACGATAAATGCTGAATCCTAAGAATCATTCTAGGAAGACTGATTTAAGGCTTCCTTGTAACTCTTGACAACACATGTTTCTGAGGACACGGAATCTGGGCCATTCAATTCCAGAATGTCTCTAAAGAGCAACAACAATGATTAAAGCCCCGATAACTTCTGACCAAATAAACACCGTATCATACCTTCTTCAGGTTCCGAATGTTGTTCATCTTCACTTTCACTGTCACTACTACCAGATGACTTAGTCACAGCTCTTTTTCCGGTTCTTTTTGCTGGTTTAGGTTTCTTTTTCTTCTTAGATTTGCCCCTGGCGTCCCAGTCATCGTCTGAATCCGATGTATCTGAATCGGAAAATCCACTTTCCTCCTTCTTTTTCTCTTGAACCGGTACTTCCTGCTTCTGCTTCTTTTTCTTGGCAAGGGATAGGAGCTCCTGAGACAGCAAAAAGTTGTTAATTCTTTACTACGCGTCGAAATTTGTGAGACTTGGCCTAAAGTCAAGACTGAAAGCATCTTGTCATTTACATTACTGCATTCCTAGGTCTACATAAAGCGTTTTACTCACTGTATCTAGATCTGATCCACTGTCCGCACTGCCTTCGGAATCACTATCTATCAATACCTGGTTCTTTCTCTTCACCATTTCTAAATTTTCCTTCCCAAGCGGGACAGAAAACAAAATTCGATTTACGAAAATATGCTTCGCAGCTTGACTACCGTGGTGACATCTTCCGTTCACAGCGAAACCGGATTGCGATCTTCAATTGTTTCTTCGTGGAGCGAAAGCGCGAAAGGATTAAATTTTAAAATATGTAAGCGTCATGTAAGGAACACGAATTACACGGTAATTCTAAAGGAAAAACCTCAACAAAAGGGTTACTTGTATTTTTTAGCTCTTTTTGTATCATAATCTGTAAACCTTTTATTAGGAAAAAATATAAAAAGCCTAGTAATATAATTAATTTGTTGCTGCCTTTGAATATAGATTTATCACAATAAATACAGGCATTTTAAAATAGAATAGTACCACTTTAGTAATGAAAATTTATTATTAATAAAATAAAATTGCACTTTTATAGGAAAAACTTTGTTATTCCTATGTATTTCAGCTCACTTAGTCATTGATATTCGCATGATGGCTAGTGAGCTGAAACTCATTGTGGTAATAAAGTTTTCCCATGGAAGAGAGATATTTCCTTTTTTAATATGAAATCCTTCCACTACATCACGCCTGTCAATTTAATTTCAATTAATTTGTTAATTAACAAACAATTTAAATAAACATTGAGATGTTGGCTTACAGAGTATCCATATATATTTGATCCACTAGGGGTTATGAGAACCACTAAATGCCATTGTAGGCAATACCGTATTTACCATAAGGGCACACGGGGGCCCCGATGTGCCAATATATTTGCTTAGAAAAAAAAGGATCTATAGATACCTACTAAAATATACTACTATATAATATATAGTCACCTACTAAAATTACCATGAGATTTTAAATTTTTTCCAGAGAGTGAACAGCGAACATTTTTACAATAATAAATACGTATTATTTGCTATTTTGTGAAAGTGATTAACTGCGCCATATACATAATAAATAAAAAATTTTAACAAAAATATTTTTTCTTGTCATTCTCTTTTTTTACTTTCCAACGGGGCCCCATATTTTTGTGCGCCCACCCTGGTGAAAATAAACCATGACAGAGTGTGACAACAATGTGCTGCACACTGTGCAAGTTTATTATTCACACTAGTGTCCTCATACTGTGTGCACGATGCCCTCACACTCAGGGCCATCTTAGGACATGCCGGGGCCCCTGGGCACACAAAAATTTGGGGCCCCGTTGGAAAGTAAAAAAAGGGAATGACAAGAAAAAAATATTTTCTGTTTTTATTTTATATTTATTATGCTTGTGGCGCAGTTAATCATTTTCACCAAATAGCAAATAATACGTAATTATTATTTTTAAAATGTTCACTGTTCCCTCTCTGGAAAAAATTAAAAATCTGACGGTAATTTTTGCAAGTATCTTATTGAAAACAGAAAAAAAATTGAGCTCCTTTTTTGTCGAAGCAAATATAATCGGCATTTCGGGGCCCCTGTGAGGTTGGGGGCCCTGGGCTCGGGCCCCATGTGCCCTTATGGTAAAGACGATATTGCTTACACTGTAATCATGGTGTCCTCACACTGTGCGCACAGTGTATGAACACTGTGCACACAATGTTCGCACACTGTACCGTACGTCACACTGCCTATCACGATTTTGAGTCCCAATTTATGCTTTTGGCTCACTGTATTCAAACTGTGGTCACACACTGTTATCTCACTCTTGTCACATTCTATGCACACTGTGTTCACGCTTCTGCCACACTGTCTGTCACACTGTCCGTGACGGTTTATTTTCACCAGGGCAGGGGCCCCAGCATGTCCTAAGATGGCCCTGATTGAGGGTTACCATTTCTCATCCCTCACTCACTCCTTGCAGTGAGCAACTTCAGTGTCCTGTTTTCACCCAGCTGAAATCATCCACTAACAAAGGATTCTAATTATTCCATACCAAGAAGAGGTGCTTATATATACATCAAATACGTGGCTTATGAAATACCTAACATTTGGTGCTACTGCCTATATAGAGGTGTGTGAAATTTTGGTTCACCTTGCATAGCCATTTCCTCCACGTCAGGTTAGAAAATGCAAATTGATTAACCATGAAAATCAACAATTAATGTAGCAAATGCAAGAGTCCGAACATTTTAAAATGATTTTCATATACCTAAATGTCCACTTACTCACAGAATATATTTCACATTGAGAACCTCACAACTCATTAATACTACACATAACACTCTAATTGTGCATATGATTCTGGTTGATGTGGATAAATCTCATGAAATGTCACACACTACAGAAATGCCTCTCTCGAAGCTGTCATGAATGTATCAATGTTATGCTATGTTGAGGATATTGATCATCAAGCACTCGTTTTGTTTTGTAACGGATATGAGCATTCCGCTGTGAATAAAAGTTCAGTTAGATCAGAAAAATCAATCCGTGTACATCTCATTTAATGCTGGCGTATCCCTCCTCAAAACCTGACAGGTTTCGGGCCCAGCAATGATTCTAGCAAAAACGCAGTAATTCATTGTGATATTAGTGTTAAATCACATAAATTCGTGGCTCATTGAATCATGATCATTCTGGTGCAAAGATGACCACGCCACCAATGCATGTTATGTTGCAAGCCGGAGTGCCGGGAATCAAAATGCTAAAAGGCCAAAAGAACTATAATGTGTGGAAATTTTGCATGAAATCTGCTATGGCTTGACTTTAGTTAGTGGAAATGTGTGATGGGTGAAGATACCGATGCCGAAAAAGGTCAGCATGCGCTAGCAAAAATAAGTTCTGCAGTTAAGCCACTGTGTGGATACCACGTTCACAGAGCCACCGCAACGAAAGAAGCCTGGGAAATCTTGGGGAAGGCTTTCAAGAGTTCAGGTCTCATGCGACAAATAATGTTGGAGAGACAATTACATAGAACTCATTACAAAGACTTGTGTTCCATGTCTGAGTACATTAATGGTGTTCTTTACGCTTGTGAATCAGCTAGCTGACATTGACGTTGAAATTCCCAACTGTAAAGTAGGTACATTATTGTTGAGTGGTCTGCCAGCTTCGTTCAGTGCAACCATACAAGGGTATGCATCTACCCACACTGCCGTTTCAAGTGAGGAGGTGAAGAAGTTAATGTTGGAGGAAGAATTCCGACGAGATGCCAGTGAAGGTGAATCTGCGTAAACAGTGGTGAAGTGTAAACCACAGCCTAGCAGTAAGCCTTCAGCAGGTAAGGTAGTGTGCTATTACTGTCAAAAGGAAGGGCACAAGCGACCACAGTGTATGGAATGGAGGAAATTAAAGCAGGCTCAAAATTCATCAAAGCCGACAGGAAAGTTTGCTGCAGACAAGGGGGGTGTGCCACTGACCGCTACATTTGTTGGCAGTCCATTGAGCAGAAAGAGTTGGTATTTTGACAGCAGTGGGAGTCGACACATGACTACACGTAATGATTGGATGGATAATCTTAATCAAAATGTCAGAGCAGATATTCTTGTCATTAATAATTCAAAAATGCCATGTGAAGGTAAGGGTGATGTTTCCTTTTCATTTAACAACAAATCTAATGTACATGGCTAGATTATTGATGTTTTGTGATGTTCTAGTAGTGCTGAAAATTTGTTATCAGTTCATAAAATTGCTGAGAAAGGTCGTTTTAATTTTTGATAAAAATGGAGTAAATGTTTTTGATGAAAATGAGGTTGAAATTCTAGGGAAAAGTAAACTCACTGGTAGTATTGACTATGGTGTCTATTAAAAATCTGGGGGGTTTTTCTGTAATTTCACCTCACAGAATGTGATGTCACGGATAGCTCCTTAATGTTGAATATTACAGAAAGTGGAGTTGTAAACAGTGTACGCAAGATGGCGACACCATCAACTCATTCATTTTGGCCAAGAATGGTTTTTCCCAGTTCTTTCAGTCGTGGAATTGAGCTTCCAAATCGTGAGTACTTCGAGATCGGAGTAGCTAAAACTCATTTGAGTTGGTGCTCTTCCGGAAGTAGAATAACAGAATATCCCCCCAGATATCCCTTTTATCCCAACCTCAATGGTATAAATGATTATAATTATATTGTTTTAAAATATCCTAGTTTTGAAATTTAAAAAGCAAACCATTTAAGGCGCAAGGATGAATACTGAAATCAACATCGAAAAAAAAAGGTGAAAAATTCCTGCCCGTTTGTCTCATGCACACTGTTAGGACAAGTGCAGAGGGACATGAGAGGTGCTTCCTCAACAAGGACATGTGTGGAAAATGAGCACAATTGGCAACCCTACCTTCATCCCATCCATGAATCCTATTCTTTTCCTTCCCCTTCCTTGTCACCAAATATCCTCCCTCTACTATATGGTTTTCTGCCCCTTACCATTACCTGTGCCTAGAGATGGGCCACTTTGAAAATTACCACGGTATTTTTCGTAATTTACCGCGCCCCTTGAAAATTACCGTAATTTTCTAGATAATTCACCTATGTTTGAGATAATTTTTCATACAGATAAACTCCCAACATGTTCTTTTAAGCCAATTCCACATTTCCTACGTGTTTAATTTTAAATTGAGGTATATACAACTCATTTTTGGCATATTTTACTTAAATTATAACATTATTCAGTAATTATTAGTAGAATATTCTTCTTGAAAATTTCTCATACTTTGAACAAAAAAAGCCAGATTGCGTGTTGCTGCTGTATTTCTTTTTACAATTTTTAAAATATATAATAGATTAATGTTACATAGATTGATTAATGATACGATGTTTAAACCATACCTATAGGTATGGTTTAAACATCGTATCCCCTTCCTTTTGCTATTGGCATTCTTATTTAACCATATATTTTCTGTTTAATGCTTAAAACTGAAAAATACTGGAAAATTACGGTAATTTACCTCATATGAAAATTATGGTAATTTTCCCATCTCTACCTTTGCCATCCACCTACCCTGCTACCTAATTTCTTTCAGTAGTTTCCACATGTTATCATCCATTCCTGGCACCTTGTTTGCTTCCCTTACCATCCATTGCACCTCCTTCACTCTCTACCACACCCACATCTCAAACCAACTCTGATCCTTTTCCCTCCGAGTCCTGATTTCTGCATCATGCAACTCTAGGGAACATTATGTTCCTTACCAGCCTTTTTTTAACATCCTCACATGGGACCTTAATTTCCTGCCCATTTGTCTCACGTACACCATTAGGACACATGCAGAAGAACACTAGGTGCTTTCTCAACAAGGACACAGAGTCACTAATCTCCAACCACCTTATCAGCGAAGGCCACCAAAGCTGTTTCAACCCCAAGATTTGGCAGTTCAAGGACAAGGAACGCTGCCTCGATGCCCTCTAGCAACGGGAGATCATCAGGCAAAAGAAGACGGGAGCAAAGCTACTTAATGAAAGAGAATTTCAAAGCCATTCCCTCATACTCCCTCTCTCACCCCATAACCATCTCTCCCCACTTCCCTACCCTCATTACCAAACATCTACTTTCTTCCTGAAAGGTCTCTCCTTCCCCGCCCCCTTCTCCAAAGAATGTGCAACGGCAGTGAATTTTCCAAGGGGATATTGTACCTGAGGATGACACTTAGACATCACAATGCATAGTGCAATGAAATATGCCATGGACAGAGCCAAATTTAAGTTTCTACAAACCAATTTGAAACTTTACATAAATGGTTAAAATCAGTTAAATTGGTTAATGGAATTGGTCATAAATGGTAAAAATTAGTGGACAGAAAACATAGCCATAACAAAAATAGTACTCAAATACTGAAAATTATGCTTTGAGTTGTATTTAAATAACATTAAGAAACTGCCCAAAATCACTATTAAACAAGATAAGACATTTCCAAAGAAATAATGATTAAATATATACTTTTGTCCTTCCAATAATAAACAGTCATAATAGGTACCACTGAAATGCTTTAATATTAGTACCAGCAATTTTACATAAGGAGGTGTTCCAAGCAAATACATCAAGATCAGTAAAATATACCAATTGATATTTTTAATTATGCACGTAATCCTGAATTTGAAAATTCAGTAAAACATGGCTACCAATGAATTTTCATTTTTATACATCAGTGATTACATTGAATAAATGTTACCTATAGCATGAATAATTTACAACCATATTTTACAGGTAAAACAATAAATAAATAATATATAAATACAGATATATATATATATATATATACTTAAAACAGTTCCCATAAACAACTTCTTTGATAAGGGTAATCAGGCAAGCAATTAATCCCCAAACAAACAACAGAGAACAATATACTGTCAATGAATAGCACGATGCAGTGGATTCAATTAAACCTCAATTCCAACAGTACTTTTCCAAGGAAATAATTTAATACTAACCAATCTACCATAAGCATTTTCATTCATTGACATGTTACTCACAGCAAAACAAAAGCATGAACCCCAGAAATCATGTTAAAACTTAAGGAATATAAATAAAAATGTCTACATGTGTACCTTAACCTGAGACCAATAGGACTGACTGTAATGTGGTAACTTTAGTTAAAATTAGGCTGGAAATAATTCCTAAATTTCTAAAAAAAAAAATGCCAAGATGAAGTGAGTGACAAGTATTCCAACCCATTTGCATAAGTTTCAATACATACTTATGAAACTCTGGTGAGCAAATTTTAGCCAATTAATGAGATACTTACAAACAATTAATTTTATAACAAATAGTGTGTTATTCTGACAATATTAATACTTTTAATTCAACATTTACAATCCATATGGATTTTCCATGACACCAAAAATAGTTTATTCATTGTAAAACACCTTTATACTGAAAATATATCACTGATGATGCCTTCCACTGCTAAAAGGAACTCAAACCACAAAGCAGAGCATTTCACATTTGAAGGACATCGGAAACAGGCATTTGAGTGTTTATTCCACCCGTATATACAGTCCTGCCTCACACTTCCTAATATACACTCAACTTTAGAAATTTATAAAATGGAATTTATTCCCAGTATTTACATTTACACATCTCGATGATGTATCTGAGGGCAGAAAAATACTGATTGCACATTTTTCTTCTTTAGCTGCAGGACAATAACGGACATCAAATCCCAAGAGTTGGACTTAAGATTGCTTTAGTAATGACCATTGATAATAGCATTTGGATTGTTCATTTTCGCAGATTTATTGGTACCTAAAAAAATGTTTAAGCCATAAAAATAGCACCTACCTAAAATTCGAAAGACCTAATATTTCATCACACAATTTCTTCCAAGGGACAAAGGTAATTAACGAGCCTTCAATAGAGCACCATTTTTCATGCCACCTATACCACCAATTTTGCATTGCTCCATTTCATACATTTTATTTTATCTAAAAACTGCAAGAATAAAGGTTACTTTCTATTTCAATTCAGCACAAAAAACTAGGTTTCAGAGTATCACCATATGCCTGCAAGAGGCCTGTGTTTAAGTTTAAGTAAAAAATCAAATATTCAACTACAGTGAAAAAATTATCACCTTCTTAGAAAAAAGTACACTATTTTTTTCAGTACGTATCACCAATTGACTTGCCAATTGACTACATAAAATTGTAGCATGATCTTAAGAGAAAAGGTATAGATTTAGCATGATATGATTAAAAACAATTACTTTAGCGAGTAAAATAGGCTTCTTGTTCTAATGCTCCTCCCAAAATAATTTGAAATATCTAAGTTAGTACAACAGGATACAGAGTACTCTACAGAATTTTTCAAAAAAGATTACAAAGACTAAATAAAAACCTTTGAAAGGAATATCCTGTTATAAAAGTGGACTGTATTCTTTTGGTTAAATCAATATAAAATGTAAAATATTGAATATTTAAAATTAGCTGAAAAGTGACAAATCATTTCTTATTTGTAAATGTTTTACATCATAACCATACAGAGGTAAAGCATATAATGTGTCAAAATGATTTCATGGCATTTGGCAATTATGTCAAATTTGTAGTGATTTATAGCATCAACATTAGCCATTCTGGTCTACTTTCCATTCATTGACTGACCTTTTCAACTCATGCCTAACATGCACAGTCACACAGTCGTATAAATGAAGTAATAAAACTTTTATATGTATGCACTCATGGAATCATTCGACAACACCAACAGCACATAAAAAATAAGCATTTCACTGAATCTTCTCCAAAGTAAGAACACTAGATATCCTGAACCCCTAAGTAAAAACAATGATTTTAAATCAATTGAGAAATAATTTATTAATTGAGTAATAATTATTATGGTGGTGAACTAATGATGGAAAAGGTAAGAAAGAAAATAAATTACATAAAAGGTTAAAAAAACTGAGACAAAGGCTTAATTAAATTGATATTTGGTAGGGTGAAATTTTACAGTGCTCTCAAATTTTTGGACACATAGAAGCTAAATTACTTCTTATTAATTAAAATATATGCAACATGCTAAATATTTTACAATTTAAAATGAGCTGCTAGGACTTGTTTTTCTCGTTGTTTTTTTGCTTCCTGAAGCCTATGAGCTAACATTTTCCTAAGGCAACACAAAATAATGGAATGCAAGAATGGAAGGTTTTTAGAGAATAGTTTTTAGACACTAGGTACCTTGGGATCATATAAACATCACTGAATACAACAACCAAATGACTAGATTAAATTCCATGGAGATAGTTGTGCGCTGGAAAACTTGTAGCACAGGATCATTGGAGTTAAATACACATGGTTAAATTCCAGAACCAATGTTGGAGTAAAATAAGAACAGCAGTCATCTGGTGATATTGACCATATCCTGACAATATGGCAGCCAACAATGAACACAGGAAGATAAGAGATAGAAAGCTTCTTCATGCCACACACCTGCAAGAGAGCAATTATCATTGTTATCTCAAATACCATGAGTATGGAATTTTCCAATAAAGTTCACTGAACTGTGTAAATTCAAAGCATGAGAATTTGAAAGCAGATAATGAAACAGTATGTTACTCTCATTTATGATTTAACTATATTAACCCCTTCCCTGACAAGGACAAGTTAACTCGTCCTAACCAGGTGTGTCAAATCGCGTCAGGGACGAGTTAACTCGTCCAAGGCCGCTCTTTCGACTTCCTAGCTTCTGAAGACGAATAATCTCGTCCCCTTCGTAGAAATTCTATATCTAGGCAGCAGATGGCGTTTGCGGACACACTGGCTCATTTTTAGCCAGTTATTGAGACTTATTTCGTTGCATTAGCGTATGGAATTGCGTCATAAATTTCGTAATTTTTACCTTGATATTGGGACAATTACACGTGAGATTTAGCGCATTATCTGCTATTGTTTTAGATAAATTTATCTGGTATCAAATTCCTACATTTACAAAAATATTGCATTTGTTATTTATTTTTGGGTTCAAAACGCTGAGTATAATTGATTCCGACATTCATGGCGACTGGCCGGATGCAAAAATAACAGTCGCGCGATATACACTCGTAGCGGTGATACTATGTATTAGGAAAAATAAAAATAATCCCTTACAATCGCTTCTAAACAATACATTATGTACCTACCTACCCGTAAACTGCACCACGGACGTGTGGCAGGGGGTGTTATGCAACCAGCCATATAAAAAGCGAATACAGGATAAAGGAATATTCGGATAAAGCTATGACTAGTGAAGCGTGTTTTCGCATGATTAGTCTAGATATATTCATGCTCTAGTAATACATTGTGTGGGAGTAGAAAGAATTTGTAGAACTTATGCAAATTACAGCAAATTTATCAAATACTTAGCCTTCCTTTCCTGTCCTTCGAATGCGGTGTTGTAGTAAAATAAAATCTGCCATGTTGACGTGAAACTCGTGAATTCTCAGACTTGTAAGTAACCTTTCAGTCTCTAATGGCTTCTACTTATGCAACAAACGGCTTTTAGAGGTTGAGATTTAGACGATGATAGTCATCTTATATCCATTCTCCGTAAATGTCATTTATCGTGAAAAATTGGAAGAAATCTTTCGACAGCATTACTGGTAGTTCAAAAAATGTTCAGGAAAGTGGCAGTGGCTTGTTCTCCCGTTCATTACATTACGTTCAAGGTTTCCTCTCACGCTCATGTACTACGCTGCAGCCCTCTTTCTTCCAAGGTCACCCGAGAAAAAAGGGACAATAGATAAGGGGCGCCGCCAAGAGTGCATTGTCCGTCTGGGAAGCCCCAGGAAAATGGTTGGGCGTGCGGTCGCTTTCCGACCCTGCTTGGTGCCTGTCATAATAGAGCCATAATTTCTTCACTCAAGTGGGACAGCGGACCCTTATGAATGGGAAAGATCTTCTGTGGAAAAGAATGCCTTCATCCTCATTGCTTTACGACCTCATGTGCTTGTTTTGCGGTAATCTTTGAAAGCGAAGAATACGCACATAAGGAAAAGGCATATTTTCCCTCAGACGTGCATTTAGTAAGACTTTGAGCAGGAAGACTCCGCCTTTGTTATTATTCCCCCTGATTTCCATCTTTCTCGGTACCCCTCCCTTCTCTCTAAATCTCACCGATTTGTCTTATCTTATCCTCTTCGGGAAGGTACTGTATACAAGCTTATGTCAATATCTCCGTGGATATTCCTGATGTACCCCTGAAATTCTTTTACCTTTATCAAAGGATGTCGACATAAAATCATTTCAATTTATCCTAAATTTTCAACGGAGACATACGTTAGTACTTTACTCTCCTCCTGAGCATTCATGTCAAGTGTCCCTTCTCCATCAGCGTTTCACAGAAATCCGTTTTTATGCGATTAGAGGTCGAGAGCAATTTTTGGTTACCTCAGTGTTTTTTACTGTTTTGCTTTATTCATTCTGCAACAGAAAGTGAGAGTGAAAGGGTGTTGAGGTGGAAAAAGAAAATTTAGAAACTTCGGGATCTGAATCGAGCTTCTCCGAGTACACCATATTAGATGTCGAGTGCGAAGGTGAGCCTATTGAAGACGACCAATGGAGAGAAAGAAAAGTAGCGAAGCTCCCCCTCATGTACCCGCAAGGTTCAATTTTGAAAGTGCTTCATCACTCAATTTTGAAGTTCAAGAAGATGGTGGTGTACTCCATTTTTTTCAACCGTTCTTCGGCAATGAATTTATATAACTAATTACTGATGAGACAAATTGGTATGCTAATCAGTGTCTTCGTGAAAAACCCTCTGGTTCCAGAGAACAATGGCGTTGAGTGCTCCCGAAATACGAGATTTCTTGGCGCTAATAATGCTGCAGAGCATTGTATAAAAGCCTGAAAAAGAGCATTTTTGGACCACACGGTGGATTCTGTGTACGCTGTTTTTTGGGAAACGATGTCATTCGCCGATTTGCAAAAAAATCTGGAAAAATTTACACTTCACAAAAATGAGGAATATGTCGCAGAAATACGTACTAATCCAAAACTGAATAAGATTTGAAAAATCTACCAAATGTTGAACAGGTGGAAGGAAGTCATATTTGAATAATAGACTTGACCTCATCGAAAAAAATTATTGAGGAGTACACCCCCAATTTTTTGCTCCTGAAGTGGGTAGGCCACCCGCAACACCTCACCCTCTCCGCCCCTTAGAAATGCACTTTCCTGAGCTGATCCTAGCAACTAATAAGAAGGCAAGCCCAACACGCAAGTGCTTTTTATGTACTAGAAATCGAGATGTGCACGGGATAATTATTCGAAGGGAAAGCAGATATTTTTGCCCAGATTGCAATGTAACTCTGTGGTTGTAACGCTGTCTCTCACCATGTTTTAGGACTTACCACACAAAAAATTCTGAAAATAATTAAAATTTGTACTAATCCATTTGGATATATGTTAGGGTTGTAGAATTTTCAATAAAAATATAGATATTTTGGCATAAATACTTGTTCTAGCTGAGGTAGAAGTGAATCTCTCAGATCACTTTAGAAAATTGATAACAATAAGGGTTTAAATTGAAATTATAAATAAATAAAAGCTCAATGCACAAAATAAACTTGTTTTCCCATCATTATAACATATAAATAATTAAAAAATGCAATAAAAAAATGATCCTTTTTGGAACCATTTCCTCAAAATAATGTGTCAGGGAAGGGGTTAAGACATGGAATTAAAACTAAAAACTATAATTCATGATTGCAAATATGTATCACTTAAAGTTGTACATATAGAGTGGATTGCAACAACAAAGTTCAAACCACAGTTCTGACAGGGTTCTGTAGAGCCACAGTTCAGTTGCATCCTATCTTTTGCTTGCAAGTAAGTAATTCCAGTAACTGTGCAGTGAGTCACAGTAATAATAAAAATTGAATAATAACAATTGAATCTACATATATCATTAAGCTGATAGCATAGTTGTTAATTATTTTCCAGGTACCCCAAATTTAAAAAAATAAATGTCGAGATTGGTCGATAAATAGCGGAGATAGAGCGAATCTGTATGCGCTCCTCTGTTTGAAGTTACCAATTCAGTTTTTCAGGCACGCGGCAGCTCCATGATTCACCACCGCTCTCTACCCACTCCACACGTCCTAATGTTGGTTGCCACATCCGCCGTGAATACGCTCCACTTTGTGCACGCAATTTTATAATAAAAGATAAGTTTTATGAAAAAAGTAATTGCAATAAGCAAATATAAGCCTTTGTCTGTGTAACACGGGTAAAATGGTTTATTAACTTTTATAAATAAAGCCTCTGCGATTTAAAGAAAAGAAAATCCTACATCGGCTCCTTTTGGTCGTAAGGACTTCATGTTTTTCATAAATCTGCGCAATTAAATCAGCTTTCAGAAAATCCAAGTTATAAACTCGTGCGACCAACAGCCGATGCCGTAGCTCTATTTGTTTATAAAAAAAACACTAGTCTGAAAAAGTATGCTTTTTAAACGTTTATTTCTATGACTTTTTAATGATTTAATGGTTTTAATACTACATGTAATATAAATCTTTAAGATTAAATCCTGTTGGATTTGACTCAATAATTCCGCAACAAGATAGCAATTATTAACCATGATAGAAAACAACTTAGTTTCAATCTACACAATTAATTGAATACGACCCAGGTTTCAGCAACTTACATTTTGTGCCATCTTCAGGTCAAAAAATGTGAGTTGCTGAAACCCGGGTCGTGTTCAATAAATTGTGTGGATTAAAACTAAGTTGTTTCCTATCATGGATGTTACCAACTTCCACAAAGTTAAGCCTGAAACGATTACTTAAGCAATTATTAACTTAAAAAACTGTCTCTGGATAAACAATAGACCATATCTCAGTAAATAATTCAACAAGCACCTTATAAAAAAATATCCTTGTATTCAGAATCACAAGCGCTTTCCTTCAAAGCAATAAAAATAGTGAAAAGATCATTTTTGCAAAAAATGCCCATTTTCACCGGTTATTTCGCCCTTTTTAGCAATAACTAATTCATCTATTTCGATACACGATGACTCAAATTAAAGGTTTTTCAGTTACCCACATCTTTTGTCCAAAACATTTTTTTGTAAATTCATTATTTATTGAAATAATAACAAAAAAGTCATTTCAGCACCCTATAAACAATCACTAATTTGCAACCGCCAATAATCTTGAGTCAAACACACATTTTTCTTGAAGACGCTGTTCATACCGCACTTTAGACTTTGTTCTAGCAATCCACCCACAGTGTTTTGGCTAAAAATTTTTAACTCAATATCAGCTACAATAAATCATCAAAAATTAATGTAGAGCTCCTAATTTATCTTAGACAACATTGCAGTATCTTTTTCCAGAGCACTAAACAAAAATATGAGCATTCAAAGTTGGGAGTATTTTTACATCGGTCATATGGGAAATGAGTCCGACAGGCACATATATTTTTAATTAAAAAAAATTGACATTGAATTCCAAAATAAAACTAACTGAAACTTTGGTAAAATTTTCTGATGGATTTGTAAAAATTTATCTCCAAAATTTACATTATTAGACCGAAAAACAAACACTGTGCAACGATGAATGCTGGAATCAATATGATAAATGCTAAAATCAAAGCCATTGAGAAACATGGCAACAATATGTTTTTTTTTCGATAATTAACCTACTCAAGAGAGGCATATGCGAATAAATAATATTATAAAACAATGATAGCCTCAGGAAATTTCAGAAAACAACTTATAAGAGCAAGGAAAAAAATAACAACAACATGCCAAAGAGAAATATGTGATGTATGAGAGCAGAAGATGTCAACAGCTATTATGCCAACAGTAAATAACAAATATCGTTGTCAAGCCTCGGGCCATTTGTTAACTACTTTTAAAATAAATATTTATGAGCAACAAATGAAATATGTATGTATCGCTAAAAAAACTTCGTATTGGGAAATTTTTAGGTATGAAGAAGATTGCATGATAACATACCAATTTTGCATGTAATAAACATGAGCTTTTCTGTGTCAGTTAGCGGAGAACATATATGGGAGCTTGCTTACCATCTATTGGTGCGCATCTGAATCACTACGCCTAGCAACTTAATCATACACACATATGCATTGCCTTTTATATAATATATGTACCAGATTTTTGTTAAAACACTTTGATTTTTTAAATCTTCTTAAGTATGCTTCCAAAGAGTCATGCACAATTGAACTGAAACATCATCATTGTTCTGCTTGGAATAGAATTCAGGACACCTGTTCCAAAGATAAAGTCACTAAATACTTGAAAACTAAATTTTAATACATTTCTATTCCTTACATACAACATGGGGGTTATTTTTTAATTCCGCGAGTTTAATGACTCTTTGCATAATGGCGGAAGACCCGTTTCACTTACTTAATGGCAGACTTGCAAATTGTTTCGCAACAAATATCTAAGATTTTGACCTGTGCCTTTTGTTATACACATGTCTAGATGCTTAAATATAACAAGCAAGTCACGATAACCGGCAATGCAGACCTTTGAAACAAAGGCATCAATAGAGGTGTAGCAGAAAATTAAAAGCTTGTTTGCAATAAATAATGTAACGTCACATTACTATAATGGTTCTCAGATAAAAACATTCGACTTTAATGCGTAGTAAACTCAATATTTTGCCAAAGTAAGTCATTGTACTAAATATCTTTATATGGCCAAACATTTAACATGAAAAAATTTAAAATTACAACATATGTATGCAACGAAATTATGCAAAATATTAAAAAATTTGTGCATTGCCCCATGTATTGCATGACTTGATTTTCCATCTTCCCTGATTTTTTCCTTTTCCTTATCTTTTCTACAGCTCCTGTCCACTAGATCCTGATATTCCCTCCTCCTTTTCTCATCCAAGTCTCCCATAACATGATAAAATCCATTTGATACCTCCTTGTCTCTCCAGGTCTTTTTCAATGATGTATATGCCCATAGTGATATCTAAACCAAATGTTTGCTAGTACTAATTTATTTCTCCCATAAAATTCAACTCCCTTCTCGCCATAGTAATTTCTCGTCCATAATCTATACCCTACCACTTCATTTCCACCCCTTCCTTCCCCTAAAACCACATTCCAATCCTCCATTATTATTAGGTTTTCCCTACAGCTCTCTCATCATAAGTCTCAAGTGCTGTGAAGTGAAGATGATTTTCGGAGTCTCTGCACAGAGGAGATTTGGGAGCCAGACTTCTTTGCTGCCAGGCATGACAGGCACCTAAGTAGATTGAGTCCTACAGTTGTCACAATTTTATACTCTATTACTGATTTCTGTTTTACGTTGGGGAACATGTATTTGGGTGGTCCCACCACTGCCTTTCCCAACAGTATTTTTTACATGATGCTATCACATAAATTACCTTTCGTTTGGCTCCTACCCATCAACTTTATTAGATGGAATGATGGATTAGGGTTAGATGGAAGAAGGGACTGTAAGTCTCAAACTCGCCCAAATAAAGTTGCATTGTTATTATTATGGGTGGCTCTACTAGGACCAATAATTATTACTCCCACCAGTCCGACTCTAGTGGTCATTGGAATTTGCAAACCCTTCCACAGCATCTACATCTACATACTACCCAACAAGCCGCCTCAATAGGCGTGTGGCGGGGAGTGTAAGGACACCAGCCGTTTACATATAAAAAGGAAACGCTCTAATGAAATTACGTTGCATCTTGGTTGTAGTCCAAAGGAAGGGACAGAAACATTAGCAATGAAAATGAACTGAGTTATGAAATTTACTCGCATGATTATGAGCATTTTTATCTATTTTCAAAGTAGGGATGTTGTGTTCAGGTTCTGAGTACATGGTATGTACCTAGCTGGGGATGAAGTTGTACGTAGTGTTGATCATTAAATCCCCTGGCTGAGGATATGAGAGTAAACACTATAAAACTGAAGATCCACGTAACAAGTGAGGGAAACCAGTGTACAAGAAGGAAATGCTAGTTCAAGATACAAACATAAAACTAGTAAATATTCATCAGTTAATTATTTCAGGACACACATGATTGCAACAACTTAGGTTCATATTAATGATTAAGTAAATTACATAGTACTTTTCTACAAAATTCACAGGCTAGCTATGGGTTCCCCCCTTTCCCAATTTTAACAGAACTTTTCCTCAACTCTTTGAAAGAAAAGTTATTTAATTCTGGCAACCAACTCAATAGTTTTGTAAAATACTGGCTTAGATATGTAGATGACATCCTCTCCATTTGGACTGGAACTAACCGCCAATTGCAGTCTTTCCTTAACCATCTAAACTCCCTCCATTCAAACATTTCCTACACAATAGAACAAGATATCAACTGCACTCTTGAGTCTTTTCTCTCCATTGTCTGATTTATCAATCTCCATTACAGGGCAAAAACATGAATTTTCAATACACAGGAAACCTTCTTACACCAATCACATCATACCAAGTGATTCGGTTCACCATTTTTCCCACAAACATGCTGCTTGTACTTCTATGATTCATCACCTCCAACACATTCCCTTTACACTTACAAATGTAAAATCTGAACTATTGACTATCATGTACATAGCCGCTAATAATGGTTACAACCCAGATTTAGTTCACAAAATCCTTAGCTTAAAAACAAATTTCCCCACACAAACTGAAAGGCCAACAAATTTCAAGTGGTGCTCTCTCCCATTCCTAGGGAAATATTTCTTATAGAATATCAAACCACCTACCAAGCTCCGTTAATAGCAGCATTTTACACTCCCCTAACCCTTTCTAAACTTTTAGTGAATGGCAAAGACAGACAGGATAGACTCCTAAACTCCGGTATTTACAAAATTAAATGCAACAGCTGCAATAAGGCATACAATGGCCAGACTGGTATAAATTTTATCACACTTCTCAAAGAACACGCCAGAAATTACACAAATATGGATTCCACCTGTTTTTGCTCTACACCTACTTGAAAACAATCATATGGAGTGATATTACACCCGAAATTTTACTCTTTCTTCCCAAAAGTAAAACAATGGACGCACTTTAACCAATACAATTTATCAGAAAATCCAATTAAGTTGGTGTTTTCCGGTGTAACTTTGTGGAATTTGCTATACATTTAGAATAAAAAGGTAATTCTTTGTTATTTCCACATAAATTAAATACAGTACAATCATGCTTTCGACTTTACGTCATCTTCAGGTGACGTAATGTCGAAACCTGAAGATGACGTAAAGTTGAAACCATGGTCGTACCATATTAAATTTATGTGGAAATAACAAAGTTTTACCTTTTTATTCAAAACAGACAATCCAATACCCATTGCCATGAACTATTATTTCTGCATCCTTCCCCACTCCTTTCCAATAAAATTAACCTTTCCCACCTCACCAGTCCTTGATCTACGTGTCTTTTTCAACCCTGCCTGAATATTTGTGTTTACCTCTTCCTCCCTCATAGCTATAACAACAATTAATGTATTAAAAAAATTCTGTACCTGACGATGCCGAAAAATTGATGAAACACATTGTACAAATAAAATTTAGTAAAAAAGTAGTAAGTATTTTACTTAATCAAGATTGCAAACATAAAAAAATTCTATAAAGTGAAGCCTGCCACTGTCAAGTTTAACTTATGTTCAAAAATTATGATAACATTCATTCTGGAGAAACGCAGTGTGTGCAGGGACAGAGAATGTGAAGCAAGCAGCTTTATTTGCCAACCCAATTTCCTTTTAGGTGAGTTAAACATATGTAGGACAGTAACGGTTTTTGGTGTAATTATTAGAACACCTTGATACCACGAAACTTGGCATTTTATTTTCTCAATGCATTTTCTGTATCAATTTTTTTTACTTAAGTCATCTACTCCCTTTGTCAATCTTTAATATTTTTTATCAAAAGCAACTGCGAAAAGTAACATTTCTCATTTTATAGGCTCAGAATGTATTAATCATCTGTGAAAAAACACTTCAATTATTCTCATTTCAATTCACTTTTAAAGGATCATCCCCAGAAAGGACTGGTATACCATTTAAATACATTTAGATCAGTTCAGTATGTACTTCAAATCAATTATTACCTAAACAGACTACGCTTCCGAGCTCCCAGCATCATAGTCCTGGTATAACAGCTTTCCAGGTTGCCCTGTCACAACTCCATCACCATTCCTTGATCCATGGGTCCCATAACCACTTCCACCGCCAGCCGCTGATGGAGAGTCCAAGTGGCTGACAGGATGCGAGGGAGATGAGGAGAGGAGGACTTCTGGAACAAACTGCTGGCTAGTGGAATGACCCATTGTTCCGTGGCTAGGGGATTTGGGTAGATCTCGCCTTGGGGATCCTAATTCTGAATCAGTATGCAATCCTCTGGACTGTACCAAAAATATTTTTCACCATATCAGTCAATTGCTATTAATAGCTTAGGAAAAATTTCAACATACACAGGCAGTTTATTCTTTTTAATGCTAAAAAACATGATTCTTTGCCAGAAACACTCCCAGTTCATGGGAATAGGATTCCGATAGTCTTCTAATCATCACTTTTATTTTCAATGGGCAGCAGTAACATTAGTACCACTAGCAATTTTACACTTACATTTCCGGCACATCCAAATTCCAGTCTGATAATGAATTTAGAGACAAAGGTAGAGGCCAAAATTGAACCTTCAAATTGACCTTTAAATCACAATATCACATTCTAAACCCAAATGCAATTACTTTTTAAATCAACACTGATGTATTCATCATTAGAGCATCATGTTACCTCATAAAATGCCTAATACTCTTTTTCCTACTTGCACTTTCTCAACACCCAAAGTACATCTATTTGGCTCATGGAAAATTGCTCCTCTAGTCATCTTTTTTATATAAAACATATGCTTTAATGTCATTCCATTTGGTAAGGAATTCCACCATAAATCTGAAATTTGGCTAACGGATTATAAATGTAAATGCATTTCTTGTCAACCTGAAAAAAAGGCTAGTAATTTATGATTTTAATAGTTTTTGAGCTACACTGACTGTGAAGGAATCCAATAATGAATATGCAAAACCCCATATTGACAAATTAAGAACGGTTGGCTAACTAACCATATGCTTGGTAAAAATACTCCATTATTCATTGCAGAAGTCAAAATGAGCAAGGCATGAACTGTAAATCCAGCAGCCAAATCCAGCAAAAATGCAGTTCGAAACCTGGCCACCAATATACCACATTTCTCTGAACATAGTCCCCCCCCAATTTTTGAAACTTCTGTTTTGGATAAGTTTCAAATAGCAAAGCAGGCCTTACCCAGCCGGCACAAAGGAGATGTTCTTCGGAAGAAATCAGGGAGGGATGTGCGAGAAGTGCTTCCCTCCCAATTTTCTCCTTAAATCCTCCCATCAGGTGACACAACATGAAGTCTTTCGGATGGAAATATATTGATGAAATGCATATTATTTATTTTTATCACTTAAAACTTACGACAAAAATTTCCAGGCAATTGTTTTGAATTGATGTGACCGCTAACAAATATCTGTATCAATATAGCGACTTCTTCTTCCGCACTTAGGGAGAAATCATGGAGAGTTTCTTCATCGTTTCTACATTATTACTTATAGGGAGGGAATGCCCATTATTTTCCACGATCCCCCTCAAAGTCGTGATCAAGTTCACATCATCTCGGATGGAGCTTTATCACACAAAATGGTATAAATAAATATATTTACCAATGAAAAATAAATAAATAAGTTTTCGTAATGTTGTATGGACAGTAGCATAATTATTTGCACTCGCGTGAGAGCGATCAACGTGTGTGATTTCAGTAGTCTCTCCGCTATGATGCGCAGAGTTCAAAGATTGAACGACTGCAGACGGAGAGTTAAAGAACATTGCCTGATTGCCCATTGGTGAACTCAGCTTTCCTGCAATTAGAGAGGAACTACAGAAGACTGCACCATTTCCCAGCTTTGCGCATGTGACTTAAGGTAAGCTTATAATTTAGTTATTATGAATAAGGAAATTCTGATTTTCAATGAAGACACTTTATTCACCACATGCCTTGGCTGTGATAGATTAAAACATTCCCAAATTGATTTTGAAAAGGGTTCCAATTTGTATTCATTCATTACAGTAATCTAACGGTTAGAGGTAGGTTGTGATGAAAGTCAGAGAATATCCAACGAACTCTTACATGTGTCATGCCCATTCTACCTGTAGTATTTCTTTCTTCATCTCAGCGTAAGTCCTACCATTCTTTATCCCATCCATAAAATCGATTCTCTTCCTTCCCCTTCCCCACTTACCCAACATCCTGCCTTCTATCACGGCCTTCAGCAAACCATCGCCCCTCATTACCCCTTCCAGCCATCTACCCTGTCTTCCCCTAATCTCATCTATAAGTTTCCTCTCCTCACCCACCATGTCAAGCAATTTCTCATTTGTCTTCCTTTCCATCCAACGCACTTTCTCCATCCTCCTCCACACCCACATCTCGAAAGCCTTCAGCCTATTTTCGTCTTCCTTTCTTAAGGTCCACGATTCTGCCCCATACAACGCCACACTCCATATCAAGCTCTTCACCAGCCTCTTTCTTACATCCTTACTTAAGGTCACCATCATCAGCTCCCTTCTATAATTGAACGCTTCCTTTGCTAGCGCTATTCTCCTCCTAATGTCTTTGCTACTATGTCCTGTTTCTTCTAGCGTACTACCCAAGTAATTAAATTGTTCTACTTGCTCCAGTTTGTGATTTCCTACTCTTATCACCAGCCTTGCTTTCTTTGTCCTAGAGAATCTCATTACTTTTGTTTTCTTATTATTAATCTTCATCCCGTATTTCTCGCACTGCATTTCCAGTGCATCTACTAAAGTTTGCAATCCTTTCGATGACTGACTGACCAACGCCTGGTCGTCTGCGAATCTAACTGACTTTATCTGCTGGCCTCCAGCTTTCATTCCCACATCTAGCTCATCCCATGCCTCTCCTACCATTTCCTCAGCATAGATGTTAAAAAGTAAAGGCGACAATGGGCACCCTTGTCGAACCCCGCGACCTATTACTGCCCACCCTGATTCACCATCAGCTACCCTTACCTGGGACCTCTGCCCCAGGTACGTATAAGTTTCGATGAGTCTCCTATCACGCCAATCTATTCCTATTTTCCCTAGTATCTGCATTAGTTTCTCCCAGTTTACTCTGTCAAACGCCTTTTCGAAATCTACAAAGCAAGCTAAAAGATCCTGATTATGCTCTATTTTTCTATCTATAAGTGTCCTCATTACCGCAATCGCGTCTCTGGTTGCCCTCCCCTTCCTGAACCCAAATTGGTCATGGCCTAAATAGCAGTTTGCTCTGCTCTCCAACCTTCTTTTTAGTATTCTAAGTAACACTTTTGCTGCGTGCGAAATTAAACTGATTGTTCTATACTCCTCGCATTCTGACACTTTCTTCTTCTTCGGGATAGGTATTAATACTGTTTTCACGAAATCCTCTGGCCATACTCCTTCCTCGTAGATCCTCCGAATAAGTTCGAAAAACAATTTTCTCCCCATACTACCTAGATTCTTCAGTAGCTCCGAAGGTAGGTTATCGGTTCCCACGGCTTTTCTACCCTTCATCTCTCTTAATGCCTTCTCTATTTCACTGTCAAGTAACTCTGGTCCGAGGTTATCTTTATCTATTGATCCTTCATCCTCTAAATGTAAGCTCATGGGTCTATTCTTGCTGTCATATAGTTCCTTTAGGTATTCTCTCCATCTTTCCTGGATATCTTCCTGTTAGATTAATATTTTCCCTGTTTTGTCCTTAACCTTGGTATCATTTGACCTCGCTTACCACCCGATGACATATTCACCTTGGCGTACAAAGTGCCCACTTCCCCCTCCTCCTGCATCTTTTCCATTTCCTCGCATTGTCCCTTCCACCAGTTTTCTTTTGCCCGATCGGTCACTCGCCTGAGTTTATTATTCAATTCCTTGTACTTCCTCTTGCCTACGTCGGTGTTCACATTTTTCCATATCCTTCTCTCCTCCATTTTCTTTATCATTTCTTCCATAACCTACTACTTCTTAACCCTCTTCTTTTCCACCGTTCCTATTGTTTTCTCTGCCGCTCCTGCGATGCCTGTTTTTATAATCTCCCATCTTCTCTCTATTGTTCCCATCCGCTTTGCTTCACCTATAATATTTTCTACCAGCTCTTGGTATTCCCTCCTCTTCAACCCTTTCAATGCTTCAAGGTTCCACCTCTTTATCTTCCTACCTTTACAAAGCCTTTTGAATCTAACTTCACACTTCATCATCACCAAGTTATGATCTGAGTCTGCATCCACCCCTGGATAGGTATCATCCGCCCCATCCGCCCTTACCATTATATAATCAATTTGGTATCTCCCATTATCACCCGGCATTTTCCATATGTACCTACGCCTGGGGTGATGTTTAAACCAAGTGTTTGTCACTACCTACTAATTTATTTCTTCTACAAAATTCAACTGCCTTTTCACCACGATCATTTCTTCTTTCTAGCCCAAACCCTCCCACTTCTAATCCGTCCCTCCCTTCCCCCACCACTGCATTCCAGTCATCCATCACTATCAGGTTTTTCTTTCCTGGCACTTCTCTAATTATTTCTTCTACTTGCTCGTACACCTCTTCCTCCCAATGGTTGCTCGTAGGCATGTATTCCTGGACCAGTACGAAATTCGTCGGGCGTGCTTTTATTTCTACCACTAGTATCCTGTCGCTCACCTGTTCAATGTTTACCACCCTCAGCCCCAATTTTGTGTTCAGTACCATGCATACCCCACGTTAACTCTCATCTCCCCCACTATAGATTACCCTGTAGCTATCACTCCAATAGTCCCCGCTATCCTTCCATCTCACCTCGCACAAAGCATCTATTTTTCCTTTCTCCATTTCCTGCTTAATATTTTCAAGCTTCCCGACCCTCATCATGGTCCTTACATTCCAAGTTCCTATTTTTAACACTGTTTTCCTCCTCCTCTTCCTCTATTTCTTCTTCTTATCCCTCCTATCCCTTGTATCTGCCGATGATGATGCTGTGCAAGAATTTTGTGTGATTACGACCGTGGAGGCCTTGCCTCCCCCGCTGCCGAGCATGACACCCGCCCCAGTGGGCGGCGTCCCATAGTTGCCAGGAATCAATTCTCTGTGAATGACTTTAATATTCTAGGAAGTGATAGTTGAGAGGTATTCCCACGCCACTCAATGGTATTTTTAACGTGACACCATCACGAAACTACCTTTCTTCTGGCTCCTACCCTTCGACCTATCTGGCTTGTACTAATAGTACTTGCTCCTGACAGTCTAGCTCTAGGGATCATTGGAATGCACAAGCCCTTCCACCACGTCAAGGTCGTAGTTCAAGGAAGAGCCAATTTGTATTATGAACATGGTATTTAAATATTAATACATGTTTGTTGATGCATCATGCATGAAAGTTATGACATTGTGTCGGGATGGAATTTGTGTCGAACATTGCTGAACGGTATAGGCACCATATTTTTGAGTGAAGAATTATCTCTCCAGTGACATATTAAGGTGCTTACGGTAAAGGTTTACATTATATTTACGGAACTGCTTACAATGATGCCACGTTGAAACAATGCTATAATAGTATTTACGAATTTCCCGTGCTAAGTGAACCCAGTCAAAGTTAACATGATTCGCCATTATTATGTGCAGATTGTATGATAAAGAATCCTAGCCTTCGTACTTATATTTGAATAGTGTACAAAGTATTTTTTTAACCCTTTAACTGCTCCCATCATCTATTGGCGATTTGAAGTATAGTTTACGGTTTTAGTAAAAAAAAGTTCAACAATTCGTATTCAACAGTAAAATCAGACGATAATTACTCATTGTAAATTTTAAAACTAATTTTCCTTTAAATAAAAAGTAAAAATTTTAAAACTACGCAAAAATTTAGAAAAAAAAGTTTGTGTTTGGGGAGAGCTTTATTTCAGATTATTTGCGCAGCTAAAGGGTTAATATCAGAGTGATGGAAGGTAACGAAATTATTGCTTGTTTATATTTTCCATACCATTTTGAAACCACTTGAGGGCATCAAGGAAGCCATTACGTTTGATTGATTATTGTTGGTTGAGAACGTTTGCTGAATTGTTAATTACACTGCTACTTTCACTGTTTTAAGTGAATCTTATGTCAAACTAATTTATGGAAAAGTGTTATTTTCGGTGGTTGGTTTATTCTTTGATATCCTTTCCTACAGATGCTTTATTTATATTTTCGATGGTCGTGCAAATGCGCTTTTTTGTCCTTTTTCTGAGTGTCCTCTGATTTCAGTTTAGGTAATAATAGATGCTGTTTGAGAGTGGAAATTGGTGCGTGGAAACTCTTCAGAATCATGGTTGGATTTGGCAGGTAGCAGATCATGAAATGACTGGTTAAAATTAAAATTACTATCAGCTGTACGTAATATAAAATAGCGAGCAGTAGATTATGAAGTAGGTTCCTAGAACTTCCAGTAGGTGGCACTGTAGACCAACCCACGTCGCGTAGTTCCATATATTGCCGTTCACAGCACTGCAATCGTTCTTTTGAATCCCTTGGCCCTCATTGGCCAGAGCCAATCAAAGAAAGTGATTTTGGGAGAGATTCCCTGCGATATCTCCCTGATTTCTCCTCTCTCCCAATTACCTTCCAATAATCACTGACATTCCTCCCTCATTTCTTCATGATCCCTCTCTGATCCCCCTCTCATTTTAGGGAGGTTACCTCCCTAACTGGGAGGACTTCTCCCTAACGGCGCGGAGGTTAGGGATATATGCCACCTTGTGCCGGCTGGGTACATATATTATTCTCAGGTTAACTCTCCATCTGCAGTTACTTCGGCTATTTCTATAGAAATATTCTCTGCAGTATGAGTAATAGAAATAAATATGGTTTTATACAGCCAATATGCAGAAATATTGACTATATAAAAGTAACTTGGTTTAATGACTTGACTACAAGTCGATGGTATGTTTTCATTGGCCGAAAAAAGGAAGACATTTCTCAACTTTTGCTCAAGTATACATGGCAATTTTCTGCAGGACTTAAGGCTAAAATTATAATAGCAAACAAATATGTGGTAGAAAGGTCACATGGTTTTCACACAAGAAAAAATTATTGACATTTTGAAAAACCCTCAGGCAAAGTATGCTTGAAATTTTTTGTGTTCAGTCCACAACAGGCTCAAACATTTCTGCTAATTCTTTTTCCAATGATATTCTGTGAATTCTCACAGATGGGTAAAGAATACTAGCAATAACTACCACCAACCCCCTCTTTTACCACCATCAAATTCAGGAAACTTCCTTTTTATAGGGATAATTCCTGCACATTCCGTACACACTTCCAGTAATTCTCACAGCACCTGCTTTTAGGCATCATACTTCTCAAAATGCAGAAGGACAGTACACATTTTTTCATCGTCAAAAAAGGATAAAAATCATCTGATATCACAGAGGCATGCCTGAGTCACTCAAGGAAATTCAGGGTAAACTCGCCTCACATTTCATATTTAATGGATACAAATTGCATGATAATTGAAGTTGATGAAAAGCATGTTCACTTAGTGAATTACACATAATAAAGGAATGTTATCAAGATATATATTGAAACTGGTCAAGGAAATAAGGGAGAATCCACAAATTAGTTATATTTTTTACTATATTTCACAGTTAGGAATGATACAAATTATGCGAATTTCACAATAGATAGTTTATTCACGACCCGGGTTTCAACACACAATGTCATCTTCAGGTGAAGATGAAATAATGTTTTGAAACCCGGGTCATGAATAAACTATCTATTGTGAAATTTGCATAATTTTTATCATTCCTAACATGGAAAAATTTCATGTAATACACCCTGAAACCGCAAGTTTTCTTATATTTCACAGGTTTAGCTTATCATTTCATCAAATTACAGAGGGAGGCCTATTGTAATATCTGTGAAAAAGAATATTTACCCCACAGCCATATTTAATGCATCCAGACAATTTTATGACAAATTTAAGAGCTTTGGTGGTAGGGTTTTTTATAATTAAAACTTAAAAAGGTAACTTCTTTCAAGTAAAACTTTTTTTTTTAAATTTTAAGCCTTCCTCATAAGTAATGACACAATTGCAGAGGTGGTGGATGGCAAAAAATATGAAAATGTAGAATCAATTGGCCACTTTTGAACTTTTTATACGAGATATTGATTTTCCATAATTATGACAGCTTAATTTATCACTAGAAACATACCTGGTACGAGATTGGGCTGATGCCTTTGCAACAGTTTAAGAAGATATGGGCTATTAGTGTGATGATAGTCAGCACAAGCCCGGCCAGGGCAAATATAGTGATATCATTAAGACCTCTCAATGCTGACAAGGTTGTAAAGCTTATTTGAAGCATAACAATAGAGATAATCACAGCATTTATCGCAGAAGCATGGATTTGTTTATTAATTTTTGAAGGTCCATAAACAAAGTATATGTTATGTTTGTCGACAAAATGCTTCATCACCATGTAGAGTAGCCCTAATAAGAAAAAACAAAAGTGAAGTTAGATACATATCTAGCAGATAGAAACACAAGGGAACTAGACCAAGAACAGCACATACTATAGACATAAAGAGTAATCCTATGGTATTTTGAAGCCTTTGAACCCAGAGCCATAATATACTCAAGGTACACAACGTAGATTTGTCAACGCGATTAGAACTAATTACGCTTACTCAAGTGTGATGGTATAGAAGTGAAACATAGCAAATATAAATAAAATCACAGGTTTCCATCAACTTAAAAATATACACAGCCTAGGATATGATGTACCATATATTTATAGTTGATATGTGTACATATATATATGTACGTATATATATATATATATATAAATTCAAACTTACAGGAGGTAGGAGAAAGAGGAAAAGATAAAGAATTCGTTCTTACGGGAACGTTTCGAACCAGTTGGTCCTTCGTCAGCTCTTTTCAGCTGTCAGTCAGAGCTGACGAAGGACCAACTGGTTCGAAACGTTCCCGTAAGAACGAATTCTTTATCTTTTCCTCTTTCTCCTACCACCTGTAAGTTTGAATTTATATATTTGTGGCCAATTGGCGAAAACTTCCAAAGATTATATATATATATATATATATATATATATATATATATATATATATATATATATATATACGATTTCATGGAAAATCACACACGCGATAATTTAAATGAACTTTGCCACAGGTGGGGCGGAATTAAATATAGACACACAAAAAAGAAGAACACTCACACTATACGTTCTGATATTTCGGTTACTCTAGTAACCTTTCTCAAACACAGAAGGATACATACTGATGGAAAGGCAGGGGACAAGAGGTAGGGTGAGGTGGGAGGAGAAGGAGGAGAGAGGGGTAGGAAAGGGGAGATGAGGGGAGGGGCGGGAGGGGGTAAGAGGAAGAGAGAGGGGCAGGGAGGGGAAGAGGCGGGAGGGGGTCAGAGGAGGAGAAAGGGATGTGGAATGGTGAAAAGGGGAGGGGCGGGAGGGGATTGAAGGAGGGGAAAGGGGAGAAGGGGTGGGAGAGGTCAGTGAGCGCGATTTAATCCGGGCGGATTATGAGTGGAATAAAGCCAGATGCAGGCCATTTCTAGGGTACGCAATTGAAGGGGAGAGGCAGAGGGAGGGAGGGAAGCCAATACGCCTACACGGAAGCATTTATCAAAACTGAGATTGTGGGAGGAAGCATGGATCGGGACGGGGAAGGAGGCATTGGGTGAGGACGGCTTACAGCTGGCACGGTGGCCGGTTATTCTAACACTGGTAGTAGTAGTAGTTGGTAGTGATACCAATGTAATATGAATCGCACAAGTTGCACAGGAGGATGTAAACAACGTTGTGGGAAGTGCATGACCGAGAGGGGACGGAAGGAAGTGGGTGGGAGAGGAATTTGGCGGGGAGGGGGTCGGTGACAAGGATAGGGCACGTTTTGCATCTCGCGTGATGGCAGGGGTTGGGCGGGGTTTTGGAGCTGATAATAGGTTTAGTCAGCAGTTTGGTGGTTTTTAGGATGCTGGAGAGGTTGGGGGGGCGCCTGAAGACGAGAGAGGGACATTTGGGGAATGTGTTTTTGGTGGTGAGATTGTCAGAGAGGAGTGGAAAAAGGCTTTTAAGGATTTTTTTGAGGGCATGGACCCCTGGGAAGTAAGTAGTACAGAGGGAGAGGTTGTAATTCTCCTTGTTTTGGGTTAGTTTAGGAGGAAAGGGTTTTTTGAGGATGCGTTTCTTGAGAAGAGTCTCAGGATATCCTCGTCGGAGAAGGGATTGGTGTAAAGAGGAAAGAAATTTATCAAGGGAATCAGGGTTATTGCATATGCGAAAGCCTCGTGTGGAAAGAGAGTAGGGGAGGGATCTTTTAGTATGGGAGGGATGGCAGCTATTGTAATGAAGATATTGCTGCTTATTGGTGGGTTTGATGTGGACTGAGGTGCTGAACTGGTGATTGGAGAGAGTGATATCTACATCAAGGAAAGTTATAAGGGAAGAGGAGAAATGAGAGGTGAAGGAGACAGAAGAGAATTCATTGAGAGCGGAAATAAATGAATTAAAAGAATCAACGTCATGGGGCCAGAGAAGGAAAATGTCGTTGATGTCGTTGATGTCGAGCTAGAGTAAGGGTTTCAGGGGTTGTGAGGATAGGAAGGATTCTTCGACACGGCCGAGGAAAAGGTTGGCATAGGAAGGGCTGAATCTACTACCCATGGCGCAGCCTTTGGTTTGAAGGTAGAAGCTTCTTAGCACTTACTTCCGTTGATTTCCGTCAAAGATGGTGCCCACGGCTCATTTGGCAGTTCTTCGTTCACGGACCGACTCAAAACCGAAGCTTCCGTGTCGACTGTAATTTTTCGGTGGACGGCGCTAGCGTCGCGACGGAAATTAAAGAGCATCATGGGAAATCCCCCCCTCCCCGCCTCCACAGCCGAGCTTTTCAAGCGCTTTCCGTTAGTGTTTTGTTTAGTGTTTTGGCGGTATATGAGAGTCAAGTAAGTAATGCTTAATTACTTCTAAAATATTTTCATAATTCGAGGTTGATTAATGACAATCCCAGTGTTTATACTTATAGAAATCCTCGTATTTAATCTATTTCATGCTTTCATAGTTGTATACCTAGTGGAAAATCAGTCTTCTTCGTAGAGATAATTATTATTGCCATGCTAAAGGGTATGATCTACGCAATCAGAATATCACTCATCCAACAGTGATTTCATTTGAAAATACTATTTGGATGCCTTGGGTTTGAGTTACTTAAAAAGGAATTCCTTTCCCTGTTGAGTTTCAAAGATATCTCAGCATGCCGTTGACGCTCATGTGATTCGAAGATACTTTCGACTTGCACACATGTAGGACACATATATTAAAAGAGTTTTCTACAAATCATTTTTCATGGATAAACTTCCATCCGTTCACATTGAACGGATGAAATGAGGAGGAAGAAAGACTGAGAGAAAATGCCATGAGGAGAAATAAGTTGAGACAATTAAGAGATAGTGCAGATGGTGTCCTCTTTTTGGCGTCACACCGCCAGTCCTGCCATGACTGAAAAACCAGTTGTGTATCAATTACCTGTACTTGTCAAACAAATACATAGGAAGTCTGCATTTACAAATGAGAAAGATCCGTACGTATGTACATCTCATAATTGGAAAAATCGATTTGCAGATATAGAAGTGGCAACGTTTTGATAGTTAAGAAGTTGACAATTAATGATCACGAATATTTTGACACTTCATAGCAATTGTTATTTCAACTTACTCTCTCCCACTTGTCCGCCGTCTTCACTGCGCCCCCTTCGACGGCATTAAGGGACGCCTTTACACAGGCCGACAGCAAGCGACCTATGCCTCTCCATATAGTCCAACAGGACTTCGCGTTGACGTAATGTCACGTAACGGTTGCCTATGATTAATTAGAACTAAATGTGTCTGCCTCAAACTAGTAAAATGGACGCGCAAAAATAAATATTACTACGGAACTGGATAATAATGATAACGTTATTAACAACCTCAACCGCCGTTAGTTCATTAAATCCATGTATTCATGACATAATATATTGTTTAACTCTTTTATGTAACGCACAAACATAAATGCTAAATTACACATAATTCATAATCCTAGGTTAAAAACTCACAGCCTTCTGTGGGTTCCATTTTCGTTCATTTAATATGCCTCCAAATTGCAATAAAAACAAATGCGAAACTCGTAGCGGTGTGCTAAAAATGGAACACAAAACTGAGCCAACGGCTCTGACATCAGCTCATAGATTCGTTCAAAATGTCGTTCGATTGGGTCTTTTTGTCGTTCATTGAATGCCTCAATGAATGAGTAACGACAATATGTCCGACAACATTCCCGAATAACCCCCCTGAAGCTGCAATGCCCGGACGAAAATCTCCTTGCTTGATTAAAAGAAGAGGGAAAACAATAACAAAAAATATCCCAAATTTTAGTTCAATATCAAATCTTTAAATGGATACTGAGATTTAATCAATGAAGAGCAGGCGACCTAATCTGAATAGAGCCACAAATGAAGCTTTCGCATAGTAGAGTGGAAAACAAAAATTATTTATTTGTCGTGATAGCATCGTTAGTAGCAGATGAAGTGTAAAAGGAGTTAAATCGCCTTCACCGTTGAAGTGCGTGGCTTGTATGTACAATTTACTTTTGAAAGGAGGTACATACCTATTAAGCTGGACTCCTTTATAAGCTCCATCGTATCGGAAATAACCACGCACCAATAAGATAAATCCAAGGGAGAATAACGATTGTTATTTCGCGAGATTAACGGGCATATCAGTATTTGTAAAGATTACATAACATGCATCCATCGCATAGCATCCACGAAAGAATCTTATTTTCACTGTCTTCAATATCTGGTGCAAATGATCACGCAAGTCGCACACTTCCTTAGTGCATGCATAAATCAATATTATTGATGATTATACATCGCTCACGCTGAAGTTACGAGTTCTCCAGTTAGGAAATAATATAGAAAAATGCACTAAGAATCTTCATAGGCTTAGTCCAAACTGCACCAAAATTGTGCAAAGATGCTTCATTGCCTAATTATTCATTGGAAAAAAGAACGACAAGTTAGTTGTCGTGATGTAGATTTTGGCTGGCCTTGGAAGGAGGTTGAGTCTTCCAATTTTTGGGATTTCCGCCACGAAAAGCTGGAACGACGCGGTGGAAATCCCCAAAATAGGAATAATCAAACTCCGACAAATTAGTTGAGTTCAACTGACAATTAGTGCTCCCTGTGGGCATGAATACACATTTAAATAAACTTTCATGAATTATAACTTCGTAAATCATGCAAGTACGTCACGAGAGTACATCTAAGGAAACAAAAAAAGAGCTTTATCGCGATGTTTTTGAAAGATACTCGTTCATACGAAATTTGATATTACGAAGTGCCGATTTTTCCGGTCCTGTCGACTTCGTAATTTAGAGTCTACGGTATATGTATACTTCTTCTCGACGTAAGTTTTAACATCTGCAGTACATAAAGCATTGGCTGCATGAATATTGTTGAATGGGTGAGATTTTATTAATTTGAAATGCATAATTAGACTTGATTTTATGGACAAAATCTACAAATTTCACATAATGTATTAAAAATATATCTATGATTCAACACAAAAGTATGTTCTCAATACAGATAAATTAAACTAAGAGGGGAAAAGTATTACAACATTACACATTTAAGTGAAGGTTGTGGCATTTCCCCCCCCCCTTTTTTGGGCAATTCCCCTCTTTGGACAGTTTCCCCTCTGCGGACTGTTTATCCTCTGGACTTAGCCGAAGGACTTGCCCGAACGACATGCGCGCTAACGACATGTGCGCCAACGACGGCCAAAATGCCTACGACTACAAAATGCAGCGACTACTGCCAGCGACTTCTGCCACACCTTTCGCCGCACCATTTGCCGCACCATTCCCTCACCAGGTCCTGCCTCGTTTTTATAGCCAGTAAAGTGAGGAAGGATACCAAAAATGCGGTCATCCTGACCAAGGCACAAAGGCTGTGATCCTGTATTCTGCGGACGACGCCAGAAAACAGTTCCTGGCGCTCCAATTAAAAACTGCCACCCTATCTATCACCCATCCCATTATTTCCTCCCCTCCAAGGCTATCAATCGCCAACCTCCTGACCTTACCCATTCCACCTTCGTCCTTGTCGACAGACCCCCTCCTCAGCTGACTCATGGCTGAGCTCGCCCTCTATTGCTTCCGAGACGGCAACCGGGTAACACCGTTGTGTGAGCCTGCTGACTTAGTCACTTTTGTACTTAAGAGAGAAGCTCAACCTCTCGTACTTGTTAAACTTAAATTATTTTCAGACTGATAACTTTCATTACGGTCGCCTGGCACTCGACCTATAGGTAAATTCTTGTAATTGGTTTGGTTCTATTTGTGATTTGTAAAATATATTGATAAGTTAAGTTTACGATTGATAATACTTGTATTCAACGGTGTTCGGCGAGATGTTGTGGAACATAATGATAAATGAAAAGTGAAAAAAACCTTGATTGTACCTGATGATAGCGAAGATGGTTCGCTGAAACGCGTCGTACCAAAATAAATACTGTGGACATATACAAAGTTTTTTTTCACTTTTCGATAATACTTGTGTTTCATCATTTATCTCACCCGAGCTTGGAAAGAGTTTGTGTTTTTACGAGTGTTATCGGCGAGAAAATCTACTCTCTTCTCCCGATAGCACTACAAGGTGATTGATGTCAGCCCTCATTAAAACAAGAATTCATGAGGTCCTCTTCATCCAAGGTTAGTTACTTAAATATCTTACAGTATTTTAATTAAAAGGTCACAAGATAAAAAAATAGATTAAGTAGTAATGTAGCAACAAACATACAATTATACACAGAATTAGATGATTAACTGAACTCAGAGCAAAGAGTTTAGGCAACCACTGTAACCAATTTTTTAATTTACTAACTCCAACAATATGTCTTTTATAATAATTGCCTGGTAATTTAAAACATGGAAAGTAAAAAGTTCTACTAGGTAAAAAGCTAAATACATAATTTAAAATTTTGTCCCAGATTGAAATAGCTGAAATGAGCCCCCCATATAGAGTAAAGGCATATTTTGAGATTTCGCCAAAGATGTGCAAACATGAGTACCTGTGTACAAATGTTATATGGAACTATAATGCCAATAAAGAATGAAATGGCCCATGACAAAAGAAGACTTACCAAATGGTGTGATTAAGGGGCATGAAAGACTGTACATGATGGTCATGGCAAATATAAGGAGCATCCAAGCATATTGAACTCCATATGGAAATCCCCAGAGTATATCCTTCTTCACACTTGCAGTTTCAGCTTGAGACCTTAACATAATGAATTAAATACCCAATAAAATTTATAACCACCAGCATTTTCTGTATTGTCAGCATTTACTGAACTCATGTATATATCAACAATTAATAAAGAAACACACCTTGCAAGAGACAGTCTTGTTGCATAGACAAAGAGTTCTGGGAAGCGTATCAACTCAAGTCCAGTTCCAATCAAGGAGGACGTAATCACATAATTCACAAAAAATGCACCTTTATCTGGAAGGAACAGACACTTCCAGCGATCTGCTTGACTCGTTGGATGAACAGCCCATATCAAGAATGCTTGAGCACTTTAATGGAGAGTGTGAAAAAATAAACATGGTGAGAAGCATTGCAAACAAAAAAATGCACTTAAAATTCATTTAAATGTAACACATAGATATTAAGTTTTAACCCTTCCGAGCAGTTCACCAAACAGTGTACGTCATCGGTAGTCAGGCCCCACTAGCGGTTCAACGTACGTTTACAGCGCTTGATACTCCCTTGGTTAAGATTTTTTTTCTCTTCATCTCAGCACTTTTTGAAGGGTAAATGTTATCATAGATAGATTGTTATTGGGGGGGCCTTCGTCAGGAGCCCGGGCACTTAGACCTTTCTTGGTCCATTGTGCCAACCCCATGCCTGTCTGCCACTTGCAGACAGGAGACAAGAGCACCTCGGTATAGGTATGGAGGAGTGGCCTCCTCTTGCCTCATCCCAGTACCAGGTATGGAGGATGTCCTCCAACCGGCCCGGTCTGGGTCTCCCTCCGGGCCTCCCGGTATAGGTATGGAGGGAGTATCATCTCTCCATCCATGCCTGGTCGAGGTATGGAGGAGGGTCACCCATCCAACCACCGTCTGGGCCCAACATTGCTTAACTTTGGTGTTCTGACGGGAACCGGTGTTTCAACGTGGCTAGGCCCTTGCCGACTCATCGTTATCATAGTATTCCGCAACATGGAAAAGGACTCCATAGGTAATGAAGATAAAAGAATATCTAAACTCATCGCCATTGCGAGGTCTGCGTTGACCTCCTTCCTCATCACAAAGAGCTCTCTTATTCTGCTTGCCTTTTGTTTGTCTGGCATTTGGATTCTGTCTCTCATATTAGGAGATCTTCATAATCACTTCTATTGGACCATTCACATGCTTCGTTCATCCTTTTTTTTACCCACAGAGAAGTGGCCACATCGCCTCACTTCCAAACTGGGTCAGTGTGTAGATCCCTTTCGTGTGGAGAAGGCCAGGAAGCCCAATTCAAATTTACAAATGGAGTCTAAAAGGAATAAGTTATTTTTGAGTGAAGAAGAAATACAAGATATAGTTGAAAATGTGGGAGAAGACAATGAAGTGCTTCTTGATTCAGGTAGTGAATGTTCAAGCGAAGAAGTAGGTGATTACTCTGTGTATAACCTTCCCCAAATTTGTGATAGCAGAGACTAAACTAATGGTGATATACCAAGTAGGGCACATGATCTTTCTTCCTCGTGGGTCTGGGATGATTTTGATGAATGCAACATTCCAAAAAAATTCTTCTCACAGGGAAATGTGGTCCAACAGTACTTGTTGATAATATAGTTGACCCTTTCACAAATATTTTTGATAAGCAAATAATGGAAAAAATCATTTGAGACGAACAGATACGCAGATAATTATTTAGAAAATATTCCAATATCCTCTCGATCACGATTGAACAAATGAAACCTTTTCCAATCTTTGTATTTACAAATGATGTAGTATGCAGTCGCACGCACAGGTGCAAAGTTATACACTGAAGATGGTGAAATTCACCATGAAAAAATCATTGGACTTGACCGGGATTCGAACCCGGATCTCCCAATTGCCGGTTAGGTGTGTTAGCCAGTTACACCACCAAGCATCTTAATTCACGGCGAATTTAGATGGCTTAGTGGTGTAACTGGCTAAAACACCTGACCGGCAATTGGGAGATCCGGGTTCGAATCCCGGTCAAGTCCAATGATTTTTATGGCGAAATTCACTGTCTTCGGTGTATAAATGGAAACCTGTTGATGTTTGAGAGATGTATATGTATTTAGGGTTCATAATGTTGATGGGAATTGTACAAAAACTGACTATTCTTTCGTACTTTGTACGAAACCCACTTCTGGAAACAGAAATTTTCCCCATAACTATGTCCCAGGACAGATTCGAACGTATCTCAAGGTTTTTACATTTTGTTGATAATGATAATATCCGTCACTATAGTGGTAACAAAAAACTTTTCAAAATTCAACCTATCACAGATTACTTGAAAAATAAATTTGAAAAAATGTATTTACCAAAAGAAAATATTGCTGTTGATGAATCTCTTACTCTAGTCTATCATTCAGGCAATATATTCCTTTGAAGTCATCTAAATTTGGCATAAAAATCTTTATGCTTTGCGAATCTGATACTGGCTACTTATGGAGTTTTATTGGTTACTCAGGAGCTGCTTCAACATTTTCAATCACAGAAACTCCTGATGGACTCTAGACATCAGCAATAGTGATAAAGTTAGTACAACCCTTATTTTAAATAGGCTATTCATTATGGTTAGGCAATTATTATAATTCACCTGCTTTGGCAAAGTTTTTATTGGATCATGGTACTATGCTGGATCTATACGATTATCTCGAAAAAACGTTCCAAAAGAGGTAAAATTAGCAAAGTTGAAAAAAGGAGAACATATAGCGAAAGTTTGCGACAGAATAATGGTAATGAAGTGGAAAGACATAAAGGCAGTTTCACTAACTTCAAGCTTCCATTGCAATAATTTTTGTGAAAAAGATGGAAAAACTAAACCAGCGTGTGTTTCAGAATACAACACCGCAATGGGTAGTGTTGACCTAAAAGACCAAATGTTTCAGCCGTATTTATTACAATGCAAAAGGACTAAGAAATGGTATATAAAACTATTTAGAAGGTTATTGAATGTTTCCATTCACAACGCATTAGTAATATTCAATAGCGGTCATAATTAGGTAGATCATCTAAACTTCAGTCTTCAACTAATTCAGCAGCTCTTTGAAAAATACGGAGCTATCTCAAATACATCGACCACTAGGAGGCCTCCCACAAATCATCACCATGCCGTTTTGTCGAGAGACATTTCATTGAAACATACCGTAAACAAAACGTACAGAAATTGGCATTTGTGGAATTTTTAATTTTAAAATATTACCATATAAACACATGTACCACATGCCCTAGTGTACGATGTCCACTCTAATTTTTACTGAGAAATCACCAAAATAATCCAATAAATTGTGATTGTGTAAGAAACAAGAGACATTGGAATTAGACAGATATGAATAACAATAAAGGTGGTCTGTTTCATTCAGCACAATATGAAGCAAAATGTAAATATCATACAGTATTACAGGAGGGAGCTGGGAACCCTGCAACACATACAGAACTGACACATATCCTTATGTATGAGAAGAAATTTGAAAAGAAGACATTTTTAAAAAGTTATCAAAGATATTAATTACAGTAGAAAATTGATGATACGAAGCACGATAATACAAAGTTTCGATTATACGAAGCAAAACTGTTGGTCCCGACCAAAAGCCTATACTAAATACATGGGGCTATTCAATAATACAAAGTTTCGAAAATACGAAATTTACGATGTTAGGAACCTCGGCCCCGGAACTTCGTACTTGAGCGTATCTCGTGCCTAAGTACAAATAACCACGACTTATCTGCTTATTTAGCGATCTATATCTATGAAAGTTTAGGTATTCATATAAAATACAATGATGATTGATTACATGAATGTACTTAAAGTCTACGGTCCTTGGTTCGACTCCGGAAACATTGTCATTCCAGCTATGGCTCTAAACTTCGCACTTGAGTGCATCGCGTGCATAGACACAAAGAAACATGATTTACTTTCTTATTTAGCAATGTAGAGCTATGGAATTTTTGGTATACATAGACAATACAATGATGATTGAACACATGGTTACGGACTATGGTCCTTTACAGACCTTGTAGCTGCCGTGCGCTTGGATTGGCGACAGTTCTAACTCTTATACTGCTTAGGGACGGAAAAATTATGTGATAAAATAATGGGAAATAGGACAGGGATACCTATTGTAGCAACTGTCCCAAAAAAATAGTCACGTCCCTAAAAACTTGGTACCAAGAGTTCATTTTGCATTATGATTAATTTCCACGGAGTCACACCTGAACTCACCAAGTTGGACATCCATATTGATTTTATTTGCTACGAATCATGTTTTGTCATGTCACCACAATTCAGGTGAAGTGTGGGGCCAACTTGAGTGTATTCGACAACGTTGCGCCTCAAAACGTTAATCTTATTTTATTTTCATGTTACATACATCATCGTGTTGACAATTATACAAGACAACGTTGAGATAGAGAGAGAAGATTTGCATAGTTTAACCAAGAAGTCTGGCCATCATCGGAAAATTAGTAGCAAGTCGGATCAGGGAAATAAAATAGCTATTTCACCGTTATCTTACGAGGTTTTTCGATGGTCGTAAAACTAGACTACCGAGGTTTTTTAAACTTTCTGCCACTAAAATGTAGTGTTTTAGAAAAAAAATTATTACAAGAAAAGTATTTGTTGTATCACTAATAAATAAAAAAGTGCTTTCTAGAGTTTTTACAGGGCTTTCATGTGATATGGTTGTATAGGGATAATAAATATAACTTTATTTTAAATCAAAGTTTAACTATTCTTTATGTAAAAAAATTTAAATTATTTTCGAGGGCGAAGGTTTTTTCTTGCCAAAGAATGAGCGAGTTCTCTACAAAAATGGTGTAACACAACGCCATTAGTTCAATTTAAAGTTTTTCAAGTGATGAAATGGTAAATAACCATAAAAAAATGCAAAATATCCAAAGTATGACAACTGCCTTTTTCCGAGAGTTGCCGTTTTTTTCTTTCAAACACTCTGAAAGACAAATTTTTCACCATAATATTTATATGTTTTTTGCATAATAAAGTACTTTATTTGAATTGATAAATTAATTTTCCGTCTGCTGTTTTTGTTTTATTACTTCCTTTTAGACAATATTTTACCGGATATTCGATGTAATTACGTTCAAACTCATGTTGGGTAGTAATGTTATTTTCGTGTTCTGAAAGTCTAAGAAAATTTTAACACAGAAAAAAAATGTTCGTATCCACATTATGGATATAAATCCTACACGCAGTAACCAAGCGATAGATGCGACATAAATTGATTGTTTTTAGCCATTGATGGACCACTTCTAGCTCACTTTAGCGGACCATTCCAATTGCGTCATAAGTGAAAAACCACTGTCGGTGTTGTGTGCTGAGCGGTGCTGTAGTAGCTTCTGCTGTAGTAAATCACTCAAACCCTTTCTTTTTAGAGACGATATCTCCACAAAAAAAAGGGTTAGAGTGAGGGAAAATATTCTTTATAAAGAAGGGGGAAGAGAGAAGTGGAGGATGGGAGGGGGAGGTAGGGGTAATTGAGAGATATGAAGAAGTGAGACGGAGGGAGAGAGATGGAGGATAAAGGTACTGCTGAGGGTTGATGATAAAACCTAGTATGTAAGGTAATATTTTTTTATATTTCTGATACGAAAACATGAGTGCACCTTGCATACGGAAAATTACTGTAGTTCAAAAACATAAATAGCAACTTTTGCAGTAAAATCACCCATATTTATGAGAAGTCATGTTAATTTCGTAAATACCTGCACATTTTCTTTCGAGCTGAATATTATCAGAGTGATGTCAGCCAGCTACGCATTTCATATATTAACAATTGTGTGATAGAGCATGAAAAGGGGTTTACACACAGCCCAACTTCACATTCCGGGCACCAAAGTCGAACTTGTGTCACCTCACCTTTCTCAGCTCACACCTCACACCTGCGTCTCCTACTCCTTTCCGGCCAGTGCACATTATGTCAAGCTTGCACTCGTGAGGTGATCGCATGTTTTGAAGTTGGGCGACCTTTATTTGATGACTGTGGAGACGAGATATCTTCCGAAGCACATATTATTAGGTCCCTTACAAGTTGCTCACGAAAGCGTTAGTGACGTCTTTTCACCAACTGAACGCAGAAGGATTGAGACATTCAAAACAGACATGTACACCAGGTGGAAAAAATTTTTTTTGTCCATTTCCAAGTTTTTCTTTCTATAGTGTAGCTATTTATCATCCGGTCACCTTTGAGCACAAAGCCCATGTTTTAATTATAACTCAATATAATTGCCAGTTTTAGCAGATTGTTGAAATAGTCAGTTGAAACTCCTACAGAAGGACCTTTGTGCATATTAGTCAAGATGAAGACCTCTCTTATCTTTTCAGCATAATGTGCCTAACGCTCCTTTCACTCTCACTTTGAGCTCCTCTTTTCATTTTCAAATACTAATGGACCCCAGTGTGGTGGTATCCCCTTCCTATTCGCTTTCACTGTCCCACAAATATTGAACCCCTTCTGGTGAAGTTCCTCAAACAGACCTGGAAATGTAAAGTTATAGTCCATAAATATCTTGTGCCCCTTATTCTTTAACTTCTCTATCAGGTTGATCACTGTACCGTGTGCTGCTGACCTGTCACTCGTTTGAGCCTTCTTCTGCTTCCCAAGATACACATCCATATCGTAGTTATACCCAGACCAGTCTCAAATATTGTAACTTTTAATCCCAAATCTTTTGTGTTTCTTAGAAATATACTGTCGAAAAATGACTCGTCCTTTGAGTGACACCATCACCTCATTGCAAAATAACTTTGTTTCCAAAAAATAATTTGACAAAATCGAGGGGACTATTCTCTATCGTGAGTGGTGCTTGATTTTTATCCAATCTATACGATGGTCCGGTGAGCGCATGCACTCTTTGCTTGAAATTCCGCAACGGTAAACACCAGGAGGGCTCAACATCCGTGTCACTGTCTCCATCACAACTGCTCTCTTTCAGAATTTCTATACCTTCCTATTCTTCCAGAAGTTTACTTCCAGAAGCCATATTGCTAGAACTACGATATTACTAATAATATTGTCTCAAAAATACTCATGCCACAGCACACAGCACTCTTGAATGATCAGTTTCAGGAGAGACTGTCTCACCGAGCCAGTCCGCGATGATATGAAAATGTTAGTCACAACAGATTTGCAGATGGGAAGGACTTCGAAGTGTATGTATGCAGGAAGGCTCGCAATGTATCAAAGGCATCATTCAGCATCCTGTTATCTTGATTTGTGCTCACGTAAAGATTTCCTTGCCTCCTTACCAGCGAGATAAGCAAACTCGAACAAAGAGGATGAGTCATTCAGCGGACAGATGGTCCAGCGGAACCTATTACGCGTATTGCAATAGGGAAAAAAAACCTCTCATGAAAGTAAGATGCTACTATCGTTGAGTGCTTTTTGAGAAGATACGGATCTAAATGGGCTGTATATCCTCCTGTGTCATGTCACACTAAGTAAACAAACCTAGAGTAAGGAGATGCATCATTTAGGCGAAAGATGGTTGAACAAAATCTCATTATCTTGACATAACCAAGAAAAAAATCTCATGATAGGAAGACCTTCTATATTCTGAATGCTTCTCTTATAGCAATATATATCTTTGTCCGGTCTATAACTTAATTTGTGCTGAGGAAAGTATTTGGTTCCCTCCTCATACAAACGGCAAGCAAACCTTGTTGATGGGAGTTGGATTCTTCATGTGATATTACGTCTAACAACATATAATACCGTGAGATATCCACAGAAAAAAATTCAGATGGAAGAAAGATATATTCTTAGTCGAATGCCCCTTCTAAAATATGACTTTCTATCATTTGACAGTCCCAGGGGCTTTGAGAGTGAAAGGAGGACGCAGTGTGCCATATGAACACGGTCGGCAGTCTAGGGATATTTTTTTTTGTGCCGGAGAGACACGATCGGCAGATAAAGTTTAATGAAATGAAAAACATTCGATCTGGAACATCTTGGCGATGTCTATTTGAGATGAAGTTTCTCTTTCACACTTCTTCGTGTGGATAAAAAGTTCCCAAATCATAGAGTTATTTGATAATGGTGTTTCCATCGTGGCAGGCCGTTGCCCTCCAATTCTTCCAAAAAATAGAAAACTAGCCATGTTAGACATTTCGGAGAAGCTGAAGTTTATTGAAAGGGCATCCAAGGGAGACCCAGTGGCTAATATGGCAGCGGGTTTTGGTGTTGGCATCTCCAGAGATAATGCGATATCACCGATGATATAATGCGATATAATGAAAAACCAAGCCAAGTTATTAGACTATGCTTCAAAATTGGAAGAATTCATCGGTAAGCACACCAATGCAAGCGTAGAGGAGGTAAACATCATTGTTCGGGAATTGGAGTGGTCAGTGACCTTGCCTCTTTTCTTCGAGAGAGGGCTGAGTAAGCAGGGAGATAAGGGACTCTGGAACTGCCGAGGGGCGACCATAAATCGCAGTAGACCAGACATGTCATGCTTGCTTGGGGTGGAGGGGTCTACAGTAGATACTTGCTTGTGCTGGAGAGGATGGAGGGATCGGACTTAGAGGCATGCAGGCGGTCGGAAAACCCGGGCGACTCCAGCCCGTTTGTTTATTGCCCGTGTTCGCACCCGCCTGAGTGGCACAGAAGCCTGTGCATGCCCGTTTGCGTGGTCACCCATCCTCCAGCTGAGCGCCCACCTGGAGCACTGAACTTGCGAGAGAATGGAAGAGGTATCCTTTGGAAAAAGGTCCGCTTAGCTGAAAAACAGTGGTTTCTACAATTTGGAAAACAGTCGCTCGTCCACCCACTGAAGGATCGGCTAAAGAGCGGTGTGCGCCCCTTCCCCTTTTGTCCTTTCCACCGCTTGGAAGGGGGAGAGGGAAGAGTGTCTCTCTACCTCTCGCACACAGCTGGGCGAGGGTAGTTCGTATTCACCAACCACCTTCAGGTCTCTATGGACTCCAAGGTGCTGTTGTTGTTCAAGTGTGCATCAGCTACCTTGACTAGAATCTCAGAAGTAAAATTACGTGATTTGGCCGATCTCAGATTCTTCACAATTAGAGTAACACGTTGCAACCATGAATTTAAATTCTTACTCGTTGACTTAAAATATTTGCATAGAGAAAGGTGATAGTTATTTTACAATCCTTTATGAGTTAAGTTTATGATATAAAGGCATTGTTTTGAGAATGATTTTACTAATAAGGACCGAATATGGTTTTAAAATGTTGCCAAAGGCCACAAATGTTAAGAGAGAAAAATAACTATTTTTTCGCAATGTCTTTAAAAGGTTTGAGGTTACGAAACTTGATAATACGAAGTGCCAATTTTTCGGTCCTGCTTACTTCGTATTATTGAGTTTCTACTGTAGAAAAGTATACCACTCAATGAAAGTTAAATAACATTGCGTAGAAAACTAATAAACTGCCTGGGCAAAATGAAAATGAAGAAAAAACCCTCTGAAAGTACATTTTTATTTACAGAATTATGTCTTTTTAAAATGTTATGTGATGTTTTTTGCACTTTTAATTGTTCCATTTTTGGATGGATTACTTTTTCAATTTTTCTCACAATCTCTTTAAAATCATCAACTTCATGAAGTAATGAGAAATGATGCAGGATATTTAATGACTGGAGGATATCTTTTTTGGGTTCAGGGATGACCTCATCACTTTTATCTACTTCATTGTCACTCAACATTTCATGGCTACAGCCATCTCCTTCATTTGTTTGTCCATGAGAAATTTTCAGGGTGTCATCATCCAGCCCTATGTACTCTAGACTTGAGGTCTGTGGTACTTCCAAATGATTAAAATAGTCAGCAAAATCACTGGCTATAAGCCCAGTCTTTGAGATGCAGTGGTTTCCATTTCAATGAGGAAGATTCACTATTCTCATATTACATTTCGTCTAAGAGAAGGAATAACAAATAAATCCAAGCAACATTATGAATTGTACAATTTTGTATTCTACCCTTCCGCCACGAAGTTAATGTTGCTCACACGTAGATTTTTCAATGCAGACATAAGAATGCCATTTATAAACCATGTAAATCTTTCCACGCAAGAGAGCGAACGGCATGCCAACGCTGCCAATTATGTTGACTCGACTGAGGGATCGACCCTAAAAATGACAACTTCATCGTTTCCCCAACCCGATGGTTGCTGGACCCTTCTGTGGCTTGTGGGCAGGGGGGAATCTCCAACCTTTCATCTCAGTGGTAGATGCCTTCACTGCAGGTGTCCGTGGTCAATCATTTCTTTACACACTCAGTGGATTTACTATAACAATATTTGTAGCATTGCACCATTTTTGTACCTCTGGAAGCAGTTTTTTTGAATTTTCTGCCAACTGCCAATAAACCTTTCACCATTGTTTTCAATAGCAGAAAAGTATGCAGTGGTAGGCAGCCTCATCTGACGGCTTAAATTCCAACTCTTTCAAGGACAAATTGTGTGGAGGTGTTCGTTTAGCCAAGGAGAGTGGAAATATCTCCGTACCTCACATGTTCATATATTGCAGGCGATTTATGAATTTCGTAAAACAAAATAATCTGATTGAAATAATTATGTTTTATTGGCTTATATTTGTAATAAAGTTATTTTACTTCATTTCCATTGTTGTTATTTATATTTATATGCCAAATAAGGATTAAATACAAGTTAACATATTTTATTTGAATTCTGAAGGCATTTATCTTATGCAACCGGTATACTCATCTAACTGGCAACCCCCATGTCCCTTGCATGCCTGATAATGGGGAGTTTACTTTACTTTGCTCTGGAATTATGGAGCTTCAGGCAAAAAAGAATTTTAAATTTACAATTTCAAGGGAACATTAGCGAGGATTCAAGTAACCAAGATCATGCTCACCTTGTTAGACCAAGAGATGGCAGGATGAGCACCATGAAGAGGAGAAAAATGAAGCACTTCCTCATGATGGTGTGGTTCTGTCTGGACTTGGTCCAGTGGGACATCCATTGGTCTGAATACGAGACAAGAGCTGGGAGTAGGGCAGCCACTGTCCACAGCAGCAGGGTGGGAAGTGACTCTGACAAGATTGGATTCTGCAAAGCATGAGCAAAAAGAATATCAGCAGGACGTTCATCAGCATCCCCAATACAATGACATACATATTATAAAATTTCTTAAGAGTTCCTCAGGAACAATTTTAAAATCAGCTCTTCGATTTTACTCCTTAATAATTCTCTTGGTCAAAATTTGGAAATGTAGTTTCATTTTATGGTACCCTTCCTAGTTTGATGTTTTTTAATCTCTTGCCTATCAGCCCCAGGCATAAACGAATTGTGCTCTCTTCTGAAAATGTGTGTGGAACAAAGTGGTTTCTTATTCAACGGGAAGTATTACCATCAATTAGAAGGACTGTGTATAGGATCTCCCCTCTCCCAGCCGACATTTTTATGAACAATTTTCAGCGCAAACTTTTCTCATCAAATAACCCTCTTACAAAAAGTGTACTTTACTGGTATTGATACATGGATGACGTGTTTTGTGTGTGGACAGGGGCTGAAAGATAACTGGAGTTTTTTATTGCTCCGTAATTCCCAAGACAAGAGAATACAATTTATAAGTGAATTAGAATGTGAAAAGAAGTTGAATTTTCTTGATCTGCCTATCACAGTCATTGACAACAGGTTTGATTTCGCGATTCACAGGAAAGTGTTACACAGATCAAGTGATACACGCTCACTCACAACACCACATTTCACAGAAACTGGCAGCATTCCACTCTATTATACAAAGACTGTGCACCATTCCCTTTCTAATGTGAAAAAAATGAAGGAGCTACGGACAATTAAACAAATAGCCATCAGCAATGGATACTCGGAAGTTCTAATTAATACATTGCACAGAAGGAAACAGACAACATTGGCTTGGAAGGCGATTTACAGTGGGACACAAGAGGTAGAATCTGGTCCAAAGTGGAGGATACCCTTCCTTGGTAGAATTTCCCTCAAGGCACAACGATAGCTACCAAAAGGAGAAGTAAGAGCCGCCATCTACAATAGAAACACTCTGGAAAACATACTGGGGTCCAACAAAGACAGAATAAACACTCTGGAACAAAGCAGAGTTTATGAATTCTGCTGCAAAGACTGCAATAGTGTATATATCGGAGAGACAGGTAGACCTTTCAATACCAGGGTAGGAGAACATGAAGCCAGCTTCAGAAAAAAGGAATGATGCCTCACAGTTCGCAAAATATTTGGTGACACACAACCACCAGAGTGACTTCATCCCCAGAATTTTGCACATCCAAAGGAAAGGGAGGAGTAAAATCGATGGTTGGCAAGTTTACTTGGTGGAATTTAGACATAGTAATACAAAAAATACTTAGTTGATTCCACAAATTTATTTTCACACGACCGGTTTCAACCTTCACATGTCATCATCAGGAGTAAAGATTGAGAGAGAGAGTGACGTGAATATATACCTGAAGCAAATGGGAGGTAGGGGGGGAGGGGTGAGGGAAGTTTTTCCGAAAACAGTTAGAAGTGGTGAGGGGAGGGGGGGGGAGAAGGGAAGGAAGAACAATCGGGCAGGAACAAACAACTAAAAGGGCAAATCGCATTAGACTATGGAGGTGGAGGTGGAGGAACCGGTATGGAGAACAAGGGGGAGGAGGTTGAAGGAATTAGGTCGTTAAGCAGATGGTTACCATATACACTTAGATAAGATAAAATTTCGAAATTTTCCATGACGTCCAGTTTGTTACCACTGTCACATACATGTAAAAGCTTAGGACAAAAATTAGATGCATGATCCTCGTCAATTAGATGGTAAACAGACTTTTTAACTCCATTAACAAAGGAATTAAAATGTTCAGATTTCCATACACTTAGATGTGCTACTATTTGGCAATTTTAATTTGTCAATCAATTGGACTTCTTCCTCATCTGGTTCTCTGTTTAGCTCACTAGACGATTTTTTTCTCGAACACTACGTTAATGGACTTGGCCTCCTTCAGTGCAATCCCTTCCTTAAAAGAAATTTGGCAACGCTGGATTATATCCTTTCCTCCACCCATGTACATTCAGTGGCAGCAGGCAGAAACATTCTCAGTTCGGACCATGAATCCCTTGAGTGCTCCCTCCCACTACCACCCCAGCACCGAGTTCCTGTCCCCCAAACCCCTCCCCGGTCATTTAGGTGCTGGAACAAAGCAGACTGGCCTGCCATGAACAGAGCCCTCTCCCTACTTCCTAGGGATCTCCTAGAGTGTGAGTCTCCCGAGGAGGGCCTCCAACTCTTCTACAACCTCCTTCATGCCGCCATTGTGGATTTCGTTCCTCTGCGACCTCTGGCTTACAGCAGAAACCTCCTTGGCACTGAAAAACAAGCTCGTAGCCAGGAAACTTTGTAAGCATCATTCCACCCCCCACACCCATAAATCATTCATAAATCTCCGTCGCCATTCCCGCTATCTCCTTCGTCGTGACTACCACAATTTCGTGAAAGGAATAACGGACGACATTAAGGTAAATTCTAAAATATTCTGGCCCCTAGTAAATGCAAAGACGAGAATGGCCTGTATCCCTGATACATTGTCTGCTGGTGGTGCTACATATGTTGGAGACACTAGGCCTTCTGCATTCAATGATTACTTTTTCTCCAATTTCACCCCTTCCCCTCCCAACACCTACTTTCCTCCTGTTCAGCCCATCTCCACTCACTCCCTTGTGTCTATCTCTACCTCTCCCCAAGAAATTTTATCATATTTGTCATCTTCGCCTATAACAAAATCAACTGGGTCTGACGATATAGGTTCACTTTTTCTCCGTCGTACATCTGCCAACCTCTATATTTCCATTTCTATTATATTCAACAGGTTTCTCTCATGTGGAATATTTCCTGCTCAGTGGAAAAATTATAACGTAACTCCTATTTTGAAATCTGGCCCAAAGGATAACGTTGAGAACTATCTCCCAATTTCCATATTACCTGTTTAGTCCATTATCTTTGAGCGTATTCTCCATGATCGCACACTTCACTTCACTCTCCCCTATATTTTGCCTTCCCAGCATGGTTTTCTTCCTGGTGGGTCCTGCCTCACTAATCTCCCCATCTTGCATCATCATATAATTTCTGCCTTTGAGAAAAGATCTCAGCTGGATGGATGTCTGTTATATTGACTTTTCAAAGGCTTTCGATTCCATTAATCATTCCCTCCTCTTGCCCAAACTTCAGTTGCGATATAACATCCATGGCACACTTTTGTCTATAATCTCTCCAATTTCATGACTTCTCGTTATCAGAGTTTTAATCTAAGGAATCTCTTCCTCCATTCACTCTTAAGGCACCTGAGACTGTCAAATGATAGAAAGTCATACTTTTGTAGGAGCATTCGACTAAGAAGGTATCTTTCTTCCATCTGAATTTTTTTCTGTGGATATCTCACAGTATTATGTGTTGTTTGACGTAATATAACATGAAGAATCCAACTCCCGTCAACAAGGTTTGCTTGCCGTTTGTATGAGGAGGGAACCGAATACTTTCCTCAGCACAAATGAAGTTATAGACCGGACAAAGATATATATTGCTATAAGAGAAGCATTCAGAATATAGGTCCTCCAATCATGAGAATTTTTTTTGGTTATGTAAAGATAATGAGATTTTGTTTGACCATCTTTCGCCTAAATGATGCATCTCCTTACTCTAGGTTTGTTTACTTGGTGTGAGATCAGGAAACATCATCCTTTTGCCATGACAGAGAAGGATATACTGCCCAATTATATCCTTATCTTCTCAGAAAGCACTCAACGATAGGAGTATCTTACTTTCATGAGAGGTTTTTTCCTTATCGCCATATGCGTAATAGGTTCTGCTGAACCATCTGTCCGCTGAATGACTCATCCTCTTTGTAAGAGTTTTCTTAAGTCGCTGGTAAGAAGGAAAGGGAATCTTTACGTGAGCACAAATCAAGATAACAGGATGCTGAATGATACCTTTGGTAGCATGTAGGACTTTCTGCCTACATACACTTCTAAGTCCTTCCCGTCTACAAATCTGTTGTGACTAACATTTTATTATCATCGCGGACTGGCTCGGTGAGACAGTCTCTCCTGAAACTGATCGTTCAAGAGTGTTGTGTGCTGTGGCATGAGTATTTTTGAGACAATATTATTAGTAATATCGTAGGTCTAGCAATATGACTTCTGGAAGTAAACTTCTGGAAAAAGAAAAAGGTATAGAAATTCTGACAGAGAGCAGTTGTGATGGAGACAGTGACACGGATGTTGAGCCCTCCTGGTGTTTACCGTTGCGGAATTTCAAGCAAAGAGTGCATGCGCTCACCGGACCATCGTATAGATTGGATAAAAATCAAGAACCACTCACGTTAGAGAATAGTCCCCTCGATTTTGTCAAATTATTTTTTGGAAACAAAGTATTTTGGAATGAGGTGATTGTGTCATTCAAAGGACGAGTCATTTTTCATCAGTATATTTCTAAGAAACACGACTTTGGTGCCCGGAATGTGAAGTTGGGCTGTGTGTAGACCTCTTTTTCATGATCTATTGCACAATTGTCAATATATGACATGCATAGCTTGATGACATCACTATGATAATATTCAGCTCAAAGGAAAATGTGCAGGTATTTACGAAATTAACATGACTTCTCATAAATATGGGTGATTTTACTGCCAAAGTTGCTATTTATGTTTTTGAACTACAGTTATTTCCCGTATGCAAGGTGCACTCATGTTTTCGTATCAGAAATATAAAAAAATATTGCTGTACGTACTAGGTTTTATCATCAACCCTCAGCAGTACCTTGATCCTCCATCTCTCTCCCTCCGTCTCACTACTTCATATCTTTCTATTACCCCTACCTCCCCCTCCCATCCTCCACCTCTCTCTTCCCCCGTCTTTATAAAGAATATTTTCCCTCACTCTAACCCTTTCTTTGTGGAGATATCGTCTCTAAAAAGAATGGGTTAGAGTGATTTACTACAACATAAGCTACTACAGCACCGCTCAGCACACAACACAGACTGCGGTTTTTCACTTATGATGCAATTGGAACGGTCCACTAAAGTGAGCTAGAAGTGGTCCATCAATGGATAAAAACAATCAATTTATGTCGCATCTATTGCTTGGTTACTGCGTGTAGGATTTATATCCATAATGTGGACACAAACATTTTTTTCCATGTGAAATTTTCTTAGACTTTCGGAACAAGAAAATAACATTACTACCCAACATGAGTTTGAACGTAATTATATCAAATATCTGGTAAAATATTGTCTAAAAGGAAGTAATAAAACAAAAACAGCAGACGGAAAATTAATTAATCAATTCGAACAATGCACTTTATTATGCAAAAAACGCATAAATATTATGGTGAAAAATATGTCTTTCAGAGTGTTTGGAAGAGAAAAACGGCGACTCTCGGAAAAAGGCAGTTGTCATACTTTGGATATTTTCCATTTTTTATAGTTATTTACCATTTCATTACTTGAAAACTTTAAATTGAACAAATGGCGAAGTGTTACACCATTTCTGTAGAGGAATCGCTTGTTCTTTGGCAAAAAAAAAGCCTTCACCCTTGAAAATAATTTAAATTTTTCACATAAACAATAATTAAACCTTGATTTAAAATAATGTTATTTTTACTAACCCTATGGAATCAAGTCACATGAAAGCCCTGTTAAAACACTATTATGCACTTTTTATTTTATTGTGATACTACATACTTTTCTTGTAATAATTTTTTTTCTAAAACACTACGTTTTAGTGGCAGAAAGTTTTAAAAACCTCGGTAGTATACATATACAGCCGGCGAAAAACCTCGTAAGATAAAGGTTAAGGAAGAATTTGAATATGGTGGGAATTGTATACATCGCCACTTGTAACAGAATTTTGAACTACATCAACTCGTAATCTGCCAGATTCAAGCTATGAAATGAAGCGTAGTCTTTTTTATGCATAGCATTTTCAATCCAGTTAGCAATAATTATATAATATCGTTCTTTTACCGTTTCTATGCATAAATATGATAATAAATATCTCGTTTTAACATTGAAAATCGCTGAAAGATAGTACTTTTCCGGTGAATCTGTTGACCCCCCTGAGGACGAGGGCCGTGTTGGACATCGAAACACCGGAAAACATGGAGCCTTTTGCCCGTTTGGACAACCCAAAAGCTTTAATTCGCTAATAATCATTTTTAGAAAAAAATATATTAGCTAATATGAGGAAAATTTGAGCATACCGAAATAAAAATGAAAACAATGAAACATTTTCATGACACAACACTCCTTGCCGCAGCCGATTGATTAAGTAATGCTATTGACGATCAGTGTATATAATCTTTGATCAGTTGTTTTATCGTTTTTGATGCTATCGTCACGTCAGAAGTTAAGATATTAAGGTAAATTTCAATGGAGCAGTTTAGTCTGCTTCATCCACTTAGTGGTTTTAGGAGGCAGGTGAGGATAAACTTCTACTTTTTCTGCAACCGATAGTTTTGTGCCGTCGCTTCACGCCGCTGGTACCACTCCGCCCGCTCAGATGGACATGGTCATAATATCTGAGTGTGCGTAGCAAAGAATTTTAATGAAGTTTCTTGCATCTTAAAGCCAGAGAATAAGCAATAAAGCATTATATTTAAGCATGGTTAAATGTGCGTGCCATGAAGTAGCGTAGCCACGCCAAGTCACTAAACCATTATAGTGGTTTCTCAGCCAACAGTGAGGATTTCAAACTGCAATGTGCATAACTTAATCGTATAATTCGTTTAGATTGCGTGTAAAATTATTTTTTAATAAAATTACTGCGAAATACTTATAGTTACATACATTATATTACAGCAATTAAAGGAAATATTTTAATAATGTGCAGTCAAAATATCTTAAAACAGTAAGTTTATGATTAAGATTTTCTAATTTCTTGGAATATGTATGAGGCTGTTTTCGTAACACTGGCGGACTATACCGTGCTCCTGGATTACCAGATTATGGGTGCTCGACTGTAATTAAACCTGTTGGGGAGTATTAATTTTTTACCTAAGTAGAAACTATGAAGAATGAAAATGGATTCTTATCCAGATATAATGAAAAATGAAAGAACTCGTGGTGGACAACTGAGATCATTTGCACTGCCTCGATTTCCGAGTTATAACTATGATAGGCAAGACACAGTGTGTACTGTTCAAACTCTAAGAAATTACATAGTAGGTAAAGATTGCTGTGAGCAAATGCTTGAGGAACTGCAGAAAATTAAAAATAAAGTTCATAATATTATTAATAGGCAGAGAGAGTCCAAGCAGTTAAAAATATCAATGTTTTTTAAATAATCATGCTATATTCATTAGATAGTTACAATGGTTGCTAATAACAAATATAATGTAAATCGCCCTGCTATCTTCATCCTTTCTTAATTTTCAGTTTTTATTCGTCTAAGATGTCTAATGTATTTTTTTCATCAAATATAAAAAAATGAGAAGTGCTCATTTGGTCAACTAGCTCAAGGAATAAATTATGACGCTGCTATTTTTCAGTTTATCAGTGTTTCTTATTTTTACCTAAACTCCAGTAAAAAAACATGGATGTAGAAGTGAAAATTCTACTTTTCCAAGAATTTGCAATCTCCCGCAATTTCCCCAAGGCAGCATCCTAGACCAGCTTCTATTTGTCCTCTATATTGACGATATTGTTGAAGATATTCTTCCCTCCGGCTGTGGTATTCTCCTTTACGCCAATGATTGCAAAATTTTTAAAAGAGTTGATAGCGTGGCTGATTCTTAAGATCTACAGTCCGCTCTAGAATCTGTTGATAACTGGTGCAATAAATGGTGTCTACGCGTGAATCCAGGGAAGCCTGCTATTATGTCCTTCTCTTGGAAGCATTATACCATCTCCTCTATGTATAGACTTGCCAATCAACCCATTCCCTCAGTCTCTTCCCACACTGATTTAGGTGTCACTTTCCACGTTCATGGATCACATTAAAACCATTTCAAATAAGGCTATGTCAATTGTTGGTATCCTCTACCGTCTGAATGAGGTTTGAGAACCGATTGCTTTAAAATCCATCTTTATCGGATGTATACTACCCCTCCTTGAGTATTGCTCACCCATTTGGTCAACTGCCTCCCCTACCACGCTGAAACTGCTCAACCGTCCCCTCAATTTCTTTTTAGCAATAGTACGTCATTTCATACCCCACCTCAGTTTCTCCTCACGTGAAGAAATTTTGCTCTCTCTCTTGGCCTATCACACCTCACTCATCGCCGACTGACTTTTGTCCTCAAATATCTTCACTCAATAATGAATGGGTCCTTCCACTCTTATGGTCTCCTCCCATTCTTTTCTCTCCACATTCCTGCCGGTACCACTCGTAATGTACGGTTATTACACAAACCCAAATTTTGTCTGTCAATTTCTCAACAATCATTATTCTACCAATTACCTTCTCTCTTCAGCATCCTCTCCATCACTTCCCCTTCCCTTGACCTCTTTACGTCTCGCAACAAGTTCACCTCCCAAAATCAGCACCTTTCATTTTGATTGTCTCTTTTTGAGTAAATTTCTTTGTTTTCATTGTTAAATATTTTGTTTATATAATTTTTTTACAGAACCCAATGTAAAGGCCTTAGCTACTGTTTTTCGTATTATATAAAAAAAATAAATGAAATAAAGATTGGATTTGTTTCTCGTGGAATTATCGTATTATGTTAACTTAACAGCCACTCAAAAAATGGCAGTTTCTGTTATCGTCGCCGATTGCCCCTAATCGCAGTAAAAGCTGCACTGCTAATGGTACAAAAATGGATAGATAAGTTGTTGTGTTTCGACTGACTACGTGGATTCCTACTTACGCAGAAATTTTTGGGACGAATTAACCATGTAAGTCGAGGACTTACTGTACATAAATTTGCCAACCGCTGGGTCTTTAAGAAACCTAACCCCCATGGTTGACGAGTGATACCTGTACTACATCATCAATTTCAATTTAGTAAATAATGGAGGGCCAATATTTTCCTGTCATGATTAAAAAGCTTTATTATCTTAAGTTTCTAGCTATAGGCCCGCAAAATCTACCACAAGTTATGTTAGAACAACTCATATTCTATGGCATGGAATGCATTGATGTGCCTTTTCAATTAGAAGATAGCTACACCCAATACACCTGTGTATTCGGGAAGCATAAGTTGAAGGATACTTATATATCTCATAACCATAAATAACATGGTTGGAGGTTTTTGGCTAACAAGTTGATGCATGGAGCATTCCACACCCCAGAGATCTAAATCCATGAGTTTCAAACAAAAAGATATTGAATAAGCATATGTAAATATGAGGAAATTAAAGTACTTCACCAATTACATTAGATTAGATTGTTAGGGTGGGCTATGGCCTTCTGGAGCCCCCCTGGCACTCAGGGTGGTTATCCGGGAATGTCGACGTTCATTCATTGAGGCATTCAATGAATGGCAAAAAGACCCAATCGAACGACATTTTGAATGAATCTATGAGATGATATCAGAGCCGTTGGCTCAGTTTTGTGTTCCGTTTCTTCTGCGTTTAGCGCACTGCTATGAGTTTCGCATTTGTTTTTATTGCAATTTGGCGGCAAAGTAAATCTAAGGAAAATGGAACCCACAGAAGGCAGTGAGTTTTTAACCTATGATTATGAATTATGTGTAATTTAGTATGAGTTTTTGTGTGTTACATACAAGAGTTAAACAATATTTTGTCATGAATACATTGATTTAATTAATTAACAGCGGTTGAGGCTGTTAATAACGTTATCATTATTATCCAGTTCCGTGGTAATATTTATTTTTGCACGTCTGTTTTACTAGTTTGAGGCAGAAAAATTTAGTTCTAATTAACTATAGGCAACCGTTACGTGACGCCATATCAACGGGAAGTCCTGTTGGCCTATATGCAAAGCCATAGATCCCTTGCCGTCGGCATTCCTCCTCATTCCTACGCTGCCTCGCTATCCCCGCTTCTACAGCCCAGTCATCCATGTCTCTAAAATGTGAACGGATGGAAGTTTATCCATGAAAAATGATTTGTACAAAACTCTTTTTAATATATGCGTCCAACATGTGTGCAAGTTGAAAGTATCTTCAAATCACATGACCATCAACGGTATGTTGAGATATCTTTGAAACTCAACAGGGAAAGGAATTCCTTTTTATGTAACTCAAATCCAAGGCATCCAAAAGGTATTTACAAATGAAATTACTGCTGGATGAGTGACATTCTGATTGCGTAGATCATACCCATTAGAATGGCGATAATAACGATTTATACGAAGACAGATTTTCCACTAGGAATACAACTATGAAAGCATAAAATAAATTTTAAGTATACATGCTGGGAATGTCACTAATCAACCTCGATTTATGAAAATATGTTAGAAGTAAATAAGCATTACTCACTTAACTCGCATATACCGCCAAAACACTAACAACAAAACACAAACGGAAAGCACTTGAAAAGCTTGGCTGTGGAGGTGGGGTGGGGGGGATTTCCCATGATGCTCTTTGATTTCAGACGTGACGCTAGTGCCGTCCACCGAAAAATTACAGTCAACATGTAAGCTTTGGTTTTGAGTCGGTCCGTGAACGAAGAACTGCCAAATGAGCCGTGGGCACCATCTTGTTGGAAATTTGATGACATATTTCAGAAAATCTGAAATATGATAACGAAATTTCAGATTGTCGACACTCACGGATAACCCCCCAGACCTCTAGGTCCATTGTGCCTTCCCACATTTAACCTGGGCATGAGGGTTGGGAAGGGACGGCTGTTTGTGTCTGAAGTGAAGGTCACGGAGGGGAGTTGCATGACAGAGCCACGGGGGTGTAAGTGAAGGGAGATAAGAGCTGAGGAGAAGGTATTATGTTGCTTGATACCTTGAGACGTAGTTGAGGAACAAGGGAGGGGAAAGAAAAGGGTGAGACCGCTAGAGGGATTAGGATCCCATCTCCCTTGGCACACACCCATGGGCAAACATCTCTTCCCTCCTTACTTTCAAATTCGGTCACCAATAACAGAATCTCTTCCCTTCCCACTCAATACCTTTCTCATGTATGCTCAGAGTCGCGGTCTAGGGAGGCATATTCAAGAAGGAATCAGGCTGCACTTTGCTAAGTGTGGGATTTCAATGAATCACCGAACAATACTGTGCCTTCGCTGAAAACCACTGGCAACACCGTGTGACTAAATAGAGGGGAGAGTAAGCTCTGAGAGTCCACCTCCATGGGTCACTGCACGCTGATGGCAGACAAAAACTTGATATAAATAAAAATTGCTATGAAATAAACCTGTGGTTAAATGTGTTTATGAATACATAATTTGTAACTCCGAGCTCATGACAAAGCCAGTGGTGTTTCGGAAATCTCTCTACGTGCCACGAGAATGGAGATAAATTTGTTCCCCGAAAATGAAAACAACATTCGATCAAATGAAGTTACAACTCTGAAATTTGACAAAAACACTAACGAAGGTTTGAGCAATATCTTGTTTAAGTTTGATATGCATCAAATTAAGTCTAGTTTCACTGGGGCGTCCAGCAGCCACGTCCAACCGAAGCATCTGAACATTGCGGCTGAACGACGCCACTGGATGGATTCATTCAGGCATCTACGTCCCGTTTCTGCGGCTGGGCGATGAGGGAGAATATGTATTTTCTTAAAACACGGAGAGAGGAGAGCAGTAAAATCACTGAAAATTGGGACTGCCCGACTAGGCATCCAGGTCAAGTTCTCTCGAAGCAGTTAAGGTGTCAGGTGACAGCAGTCGACTGCAACGGCCGAGACGTCTCAGCGAAACCATGACCATTTGATAGTGCGGCCCTGCGGCGGCCCTATAAGACTGCACCAAAAGAGACATTGCATTCTCAGTTGTGGTGAAATTTTTGTTGAGTCAGTCCTTTCAGGTAACTTCCACCTTTTGAGTAAACATTCATTATAGCTAGGAACTTTAGGGATTGGGAGATAGGGATTTTAAAAGGAAGATTCTTCCAAACCTCACCACTTCTTATTGGAGTATCTGACAACAGTTACTTCGAAGCTTATATTTACAGCACATTCCTCTTAAGGTGGGGGTGATGATTGTTTCCTTTAGATTTTTCAAATATGTGAGAGGAATCACAAAATCTTTTAAAAGAAACAACTAATCATGAATAATTCAGTGAGTTTCACTGGCACAATTCACTGCTGATTTCATTACTTCCAAGACGATAACAGTGATCATAACAAACAACTGATAATGTTTGCAGGAGACATATTTGCTGAGCAATCAAGATTCCTCTTTCTTTTACCTTCGCGTTGTCCCCCATAACACTTGATCACATCAGTGCCAAGTGATTAGGGCCATACATTAATTTTTTGTAAGTTTATACAGAAAACGGATATCAGTCTCATATCTGTTATAGGAACACAATTTGTAGTAAGACTATTATTACTTTAGGTGATGCACAAGTTTTCCTTAAAAAAAACCAGCTGATTTAAAATTTCCTCAAAAAAAAAACCCGTAGTTTTTCATAACAGAAATATTTACTGACTTCAGGTTTGAGTTTCTTATTATTATGATTTAATTTTCACTCAGATTTTAATAGAAAATTATGAAAAAAAATTTAAGTACTCTTAAAATTGGAAATAACATCGGCTGCTACCCATCCCAGAAGGCATTGCGACTACGTCACGTCTGCATTGCCTCAAGTACCATGCAAGGCGGTACCCTATTGATTGTAGGTTTGAATGGCCAAATACCCTATTATCTTGAATTGAGCCTAGCTGCATCTCATAGTTCATTCAATATAATCAGCTTATCCATCTAGAGAAGCACCATTCCATTTTTCTCCTAGAATACCCAGTAGCACTTCCATCTGGTCTTTCTGGACCCATTTTGAGAGAGAAGACAGCAAAAACAACACGGGAAGAAATATGCTGCATATGAAATAACTGTATTTCAGTGATAGGTGTTGAAGGTTGATTCTACTCTAATGTAAAATAAATACCTTAATGAAACCTGCAATCAGCAAAACTTGCTACAGATTTTGGTACCACTTAAATTGGAATACTCATTGAGGGTAGCCATGTTAGCCTAAGTTTCACTATTTAGAAAAAGTAAACAGTAATAGAATTACACACAATTTAGCCTTTACTTACCACTTGTCCTATTTCTTTTGAGAAGTTGAAGTGATCCAGCAAGTTGACCACAATGACTGGTGTTGTCAAGAAGAATAGGATTACAAACAAGAAGAGGTTGATAGCAAAGGCCTTCAAGTACCACAGCTTGGGTTCAACGGACAGGTTCTCCCTGGGCAAAAGAAAAAAAATTAATTGAGGAACAATTTTCCCAGTGTACCAATTTGATGGCATTTAAAGGCATGGGCTAAGCTCTGCTGCTACCAATGATGAGGATATAGACTCTCAATTGGAAGAAAAATGAATGAAAATCACCAGTATATGTCGGCAGGGGGAGGGGCAAAGTCAACCTTCCACTCGTGTGGCTCTAACTGGTGGCTCAATGATGAGGACGGGGGACTGCCGGCACACTGGCAACGGATGTTGTGGTCTTCCCGAATCCTGCTGGCTTCATCTGCCGAAGACATGGTCACAAATGCAATTCCGAGGGGGCGACGCAAGGCATAGTTCCTCTCCTCATCCACAGCAAGTCTGAGTTTCTGCTCATCTTCTGAGTAGTACTCAATGGCATCAACCTGGCAATTATCAAATGTAATGACATAAAGTGTCCTTCACTGCTCAAGTCAATTAATGCAATATTTCAAGGCCCTATCTGCACCATATACTTGTTTTGGTAGAAGCATTGTTAGGTTCTCAATGTCTGACATAGAATACCACAGTGCATCAGGTACACTGATGTAAGACTATTAAATGGAGAAATTGAGATGGGAATTCACACGTCCATGTATATCACTTAGTCATTATTTTTATCTTAATACGATTATCAATGTATGAGTATTGTTGGAAAATCATTTAACTGTTTATTTTTAATATAAGAAGATGCACTTAGAAGTTTACATTTAATGAAGTTCATTTTATATTATGAACTAGCTAAACCCGGCCACGCTACGCTGTGGCTCAGTCTAATATGAAATGAACTGAAAAGTAAATAAAAATATTCTAGCAAACATCACCGAGAAAACACATTATAATTTAATTCAAAACCCTGCCTTGCGTTGCTGTGGAATGAAAGGAAAGGAAGAAAAATGTTTTCATAGGAAATAGCTTTTTATTTGTAAAGCAAGTTGATTGACTAAATTTATTGTTTTTCCGTTTTCTGCATAAACATAAATATCAGACTGTTTACGGACTCTGGAGCACGCAACATATAATTGCCCATGAGAGAAGCAATCGTTTTCTAAATTCAAACCACACACTTGCAAAGATTGCCCTTGTGCTTTATTGATAGTCATAGCGAACGCAAGGTGTATTGGAAATTGATGTCGTTTGAACTCGACCGCCATGTCGGTCGGAATGAGTAGTGTTCGTGGAAGTAGTACATCTTCATCTTCTTGAGGCCTAATCAGAATTGTTGATTCAATTAGACTGCACTAGATCAATTTTTCAACCAAAAAGTAGAATATTTCAAGCAGGCATGCAATGCCTGCTTGAAATATTCAAGTTGCCTGAAGTCACCGGAGAGTTAACATTAATGCTCCACCAAATGGAACCTGATTATTTCGCAAGTCTTTCAATGTATGGTCTAATACTTCCAATAACATCTTGTGAGCCATTGTACACTCATCCCATACAATGATTTTGCATGCCTGAAGAACCTTTCCCATACCTGATGCTACTGAAAATTTAAATGTTGGGTTTTATGAAAATTGCATGTTAAGGGACAGTTTAAGAGCTGAATGCGCTGTTATCTCTCCTTCTATTAACGTGACAGCAATGCCTGAAGAAGCAAGAGCTAACGCAATACGGCAGTTTGAACGAATTTCAGCGAAGATCAAGGAAATTAAGAACTTTTTTCCAGTTCCACCTGGAGCACCCAAAAAATAAATTCCACCGGATTGATTGATCACAGTTTGTATGATGGTATCAAATGCTATCTTTTGTTCTGGAAGGAGTTTCGGTGTATTTTCTTAGACGAACAGCTATAAGTCATTTTTGTTGTATGATTGCTCTCTGAGCAGTTCTCTGTCGAATGTTGCATTGATGGACTGATTTGGTGCTGTCAATTCACATTGTGCCTACAACTTGCCACAAATTTCAAGACAAAGATCCTCAATGAAGATTAGCACTTCATTTAATATTTCTTTTGTGAAATCCAAGCCATGATATTGTGTTTATTGATGCATTTTGTGCAGAATATCTTCGGCCATGTAGTCTTTGTATTTCTCCCACATTTGTACTGGTTGTGACGGGGAACATGTAGATAAAATAATTGCGAACAGCGAATGTATTTGAAATACATTAATAATAATAATAATATTATGACGGCAATGAAACCCGATGCTTGCCGGGGACTCCGAGGGTCATGTTACAACTGTAACGTAAAAATAATAATAATATATTTATTCACATTCAATGTTACAAGGTATGTCCATATAAAATTAAATACAACAAGAAATACATATACAAGAAAATCAATCAAATTCCCAGCCAAGACTTGCTACTCAGCAATAAAACGCTTGACTGTCAGCAGTAAATTCAGAAGTGTAGGATGAATCTTCAATTGACTTGCCCCAATGATCGTCATTTTCCAGCAAATTAAGTGCCTTGCATGCACTCAGATACATATTATGTACTATTCCATCCACTGTTTGTAAAAATATAAATGATGTTGCACCACGAACGGTAATCAGAAGCAACCGTAAATAAAAGTATCCAGCGTTGTCTGGATGTACAGTGTATATTCTTCTCAAAGCATTTGGTGAAAATATTCCAGGTTGTCCAACAACTGCTTTGCCTCTCTTCCTTCTTTCAAAATTCTTTCTTGTTGCGTTCCAAGTGTAAAGAGTCAGAATGTCTGCATACACCAAAGTTCTTGCAAAATCATATGTTTGACACAATGGAAAAAACACTTAACGTTGTGTTCAGTGGATTTGTTGTTCTGTCCTGCATTTTTTGTTCCGTGAAATAAACTCATTGTCCATTTCAAGTTGGACAGCAAGATGAATGACAGTTGGATCCTTTTTGTGGATTGGAAATCCTAAAATATGTCACACAGCTTCATTACTGCTGATATATCTGACAATTTGATATTGAGAGGTTTCATCTAAATTACTTCTTGTTGAAATTCCAAGCACGGCCATATCGCTGCCTTAGTTGACATATTTACTAATGCATTTTATGGATTTCACAGAAATGCAATACTCAACGTAGATATGTGATTTGAACATTTTCGATAAAAGTGGTGAATATGGAACAACCCAACTATTATCGACTTCAATGTCATTTCCTCTCACTTTCAAAGCAATTGCTATTCCATTGTCTTCTGTACTTCTTCGTCGATATAGTGGGCAACATCATTGCCAGTAATTGTGTCTTTTAACAACTCTCGCGCTGTGCCCAGCATGCGTTGTAATGCCTCTTTTCCTTTCTAAGTAGGCACACACATACAAAGCAGACACATTTACATGTAAACAATTTTGATTACTGCAAATACAATGATTTTTTGTGTATTAAATTTAAGTTGAAAAAATTGATTCAAGTGCTTTGGGATATATGTACATAATTTTTGGTCTTACCACCCTCTACAAAAACAAATTAATTTGTCGGCTGACCCACTTGTGAGCACGCAACATGCATATTGACCACGTGAAAAGCATGGATTTTCCAGATTTAATCCGCGCACTTGAAGCGATTGACCTTGTTTGAGAAGGCAAGGGGAACGGGGAAGTCTAGTCGTTTGACTGCATCTATTAAATTAGTCACTGAACCTGGGCTTTAAATACTGGAGGCATGAATAGCCATTCATGAAATCGCTATTAAATGGATATTCACGCCTGGTTGCCAAGGAAATTTCTATTGTTGAAATGGGAGAAATATTGATGAATCTGGACATAAAAACGCAATACTTGGACAAAAACTAAGTGTTTAAGAAAATTGAATGGAAGAATTAAATACAGCATGCTTTTATGCGTCTATGATAACAATTTCCATCCAAAATCTTGAGTGTAAGTAATTTAAAAAAGCAAATATAGAAGCACCTGCACCGAATTCAATGCTTTTCTTATGGGAGTAAATGTTAACAATATTATATTAAAAACAACCCAAAAATTTGCAATTTTTATAATTTATAAACATTTTTGGGCGCACGCACAACAACTTACCAAAGTTTCAAGTCAATCGACCGACTAATTTTCGAGTTTTGCAGTTACTACTAACATACGCAGGCTGAATTTTTATATACATATAAGATATAGTAATTGTATGCCATCTGTGATTTTCTGATGTAATCGTATACATTTTTTCTGTACTGAGAATAGCTATTTACTAGTAAAGACTGACTATTATTATTCAAGTTGCATCATAAACACTAGGACGAATTGATAAACACTGAACAAAAAATTAAGCTATGCATCTTCAGCAACATTCTTACATTGTGAAAGACTGATTAAAGCTTTCCAGGCATAAGGATGTAACCTGGCTGGGATGTAAGGCTGAAGGCCAAGCTTAAAGGATGAAAACACGACCCAGATAATTTAATACCAGGTACTCACCTTTGGGCAACCAAACATATCACAGCAAAAGCATATGTTTCCACATGCATAAGGCCGCATATCCAATCTCACTCCTGTGTTTCTCAAGTGATTTTCACAGTACAGTTTGGCTTGGTATGCCTTCTCCCTAAAAAATACAATGAATTTCACAGACATTGAGTACTACTTCAGCTCAAAGCATACTTACCACTCTAATATGTATACTCAAAACAATATTACTTGAGTATCAAAAAATAAAAAGACCATTAATGTAACATTACTGGTGTTCCCTAATACCTAGAATTGGAGGTGGCAGTCATTTTAACCACTACATTTTTTCTTTATGCATAAGCCAATCTTTGGAATTACACAATAAGTTATTACGGCTCAAATTTCAATTTCTCAGCACAGCACTTCGACATGAACAATTAAACATACATACATAGTTCATGGCCATAAATTACCAAACAGAATAATTTATGCAAAAGATGTAATGGTGTCCACAGAAATCTTCCAGCTTTTTTAACTTTATTACAAATGTTGTGTCAATTATTGAATTAACCCAGCAACAGTTTAAAAAAGCTGTTCACCTGCAGGTTCACAAGGCTCATAGCAAGCAGTTTTCCTCCATATGTATCATTGTTTCTGAAGCCAAATAAAATCTCCTAAATAATAATCATGCATAATCTTTTATTCTGAAAATTTAAGTGTCATCTAATATGTCAGAAGCAGGTGTGGGAATGTGTAATGGGAGATCGTTGTAGCCTCTTTCCCTCGGTTGAAGAAGTACCATTCAGCAGCGTTGGATGGCGCTACTAGTATTCAATTAGTTCGTATTTTTGCCGCAGAGGTGGCTCTGCATGCGGGGTAGCGGTAATTTTGAATCTTTATCTCGAAAATCTTATTTTTTCTTTCCTGTCAGACATATTTTACCTTGACATAACAAACCTTGTTTCAGTTTCCACTGTAGACACGATTTAGGATATATTTAAAACAATGATAAGTTATTTCAAAACCTTGTCTACATGAATAGAATGGTTTTTCGGGTTACCATCCGCGTTTATCCATTTTTGGTGGACAATATTTCGCCAGCATTCCAGCTAGATTCCTCAGGTCCGTTAGATTGCAGGGTTTGGTCCGTCCTCTTTTTATGTTATACCGGTTTCGTGCCTTCGGGTGGAGGTGTGTCGTGATTGTTCGGTACTATTGAAGAGCCGATTCCAAGCGGTGGCGAGTGTGTAGCCGTCCTCTCGGTTGAAATTTTGCGGTGTTTTTGCTATCTCTATTGACTCCCGTATGATTCTAGGGAAATAGCGGGCTTCTCTTTTCAATAATACTGTGGCGTCAAAATTTATGTCATGCGTTGGCTCACTCCACTGATGTTCCGCGACCGCCGACTGGCGAAGTTGTCCGTTTTTCACGGCCCTCTTATGCTCTTGGAGCCGGTATTTTAGTGCTCTTGAAGTCTGGCCGATGTAGGAATTACCGCAGCTATCTTTTATTTGGTATATTCCACCAAATATGTCTTTCAGGAGGTCATCCTTGGAGTTGAGGAGGATGTCTGCCGTTTTTCTGACGCACTTAAACCTCGTCATGACGTTGTGTTTGCGAAGAGCTCTTACGATTTTTTTAATCGTAGTCTTCTTTCATCATGACCACAGTTGCGTTCCCCTTGTCCGCCGGTGTGATTAGAATGTCTTCATTTGCCCGGAGTTCTTTTAAGGCTCTTTTCTCGTCTCGAGTGATGTTAGTTTTGGGAGTTCTCCCCTTGAGTAGGATACGGCTGACATCTTCTCGGAGTTCATCAGCCTCTTGTTTAGGTAGCTTGCGGACGGCGTGTTCTACTTCCGTCACTAGTTCTTCTTTTGGTAACCTTGAGGGTGCGACGGCGAAGTTCAGCCCCTTGGAAAGTACGCTGATGGTTGCGTCGCTCATGTGAAGGTCGGTTAGGTTCACAACCATCCGGTCCTTTTCAGGGGCATGAGACTCCTGTTCCGGGTGTTGATGACTGTGAAGATGTTCAAACTTTTTTAACTGCTTGTCTTTAGTCAAGTTGAATGCTGTCATGGAAGAATTCCACGAAATTCTATCCAATGTCTCCCAATCCGTGATATTCAAGATTGCACTAAGCTCCAAATGTAAATCGTAGAGCTTCTGATTACATTCTTGGATGGTCCATCTCGTGTACTGCATTTTCTCTCAGGAGCGCTGTGCTGGCTCGGCGAAGAATTCGCTGGGCTTTCCTTGACTGGATGTGATGTTTGATGTTTTATTGAGTATTCTCTTGCATTTCGATATGCTCTAATTGAGTTAAAAATTAAAATATTTGTGAATTTGTTTGAAAACAAATAAATAAAAATTAATTTATCACTTTTAATTTATAATTATATTACTCTAGAGGGTTTTACGTAAGATGAATCAACCTGAAGACAATAAAAAAAAAACTTTATCATTTGGAAAAAATTGACCCCACAACCGCCAAGCATGACCATATGGTCACGCCCCATAACTCTGTAGTTTTGAATCCTATGCAGATAAAACTGTGTGATAATAGCATTTAAGTGCTCTTAATACTCATATGTAAAAATCAAGAAGATTGGACAAAATAAATTCCTCGGCATTAATCCAACGCTGCTGAATGGTACTTCTTCGACTGTGGGTAAGAGGCCACAATGATCTCCCATTAAACATGCTACCGCAAGGTTAAATATGTCTGACAGGAAAGAAAAAATAAGATATATCCATATATGCTAGATAACTATTCAAAATTACCGCTCCTCCGCATGCAGAGCCACCTCTGCGGCGTAAATACGAACTAGTTGAGTACTAGTAGCGCCATCCGACGGTGCTGAACGGTATTTCTTAAAACGGGGAAAACAGCCTACAACGATTTTAACACGCTCATTCCTCCCCCTGGTCAGAAGTGACATTCAACAATGTCATCATATTCATATCATCAGAAGTCAACAATCTGAAATTTTCTTTTCACTTCAGGTCACCACTCCTCCCAACTATACCTTAGTAAGTCTTCATTTGAAGTCCCTAATAGTTTGCTAATGCATCTCACACTTGGTCTTCCTCATTAATTTTTCCCATATGTTGTTCCTTCCATTATTGCTTTCACCAGACTGCAATGTCATAGAATGTGTTCGTTAAGTCTGTCTCTTCAACTTAGCAGTTTTCATTGGTTATCTTTTCACTCCAACCTTTCTAAGGACTCTTTCATTGGCCATTCTACCAATCTGATGAATATTTATCAGTCTTTGATAACATTATACATCCATTGCTTCAAGTCTCCTTAGTTCTGCTGGTGTCATCATTCAAGCTTCATGGCAATACAAGAGCATACTTCCTACAAACATGTTTTAAAGAGGTCCTTACTTCCCTCCAAGATTTTCCTGGCAGCAGTCAGGAAACTCTTCATCTAATGGACTACTTTCTTTGCTTTGGCTTTTTGGCTCACCATATCTTCCTTGCTTCTTCCATCACAGGTGATATGTCTTCCCAGATAGTAAAATTTTTCCACTAGTTTCCATTTTTGCATTCCAAGATGAATTGTGAATTCATTTAGTTTTCTTCAACAAACCACAGTTTTAGTTTTCTTAACATCAAGCATCCACTTTTATTTCTTCATAGTTCTTTCTGTACCACCCAGCATTCTCATCAGATCTACTACCACATCTGCCAACATGCATTCTGATTGTTTCTCCAAGCACCTTTATTGCTGTTTTTCATTTTTATTTATTTTTCCATTCATAGCTTCCCTGGGTAAGCTTACTGCTACTGCAAGCATCCACAGGGTTGTAGATAGAGGGTTGACCTCTAGGTACAGAGGGGCAAGTCATAAAATACGCAAGTTTCCTAGATGAATAAGCAGTCGTAAAAAAAGGTGGTGATAACTTGAGGGTGTAAGGTGACATCCTTGGGTAATATGGCTCCAAATTCTACAACAACCTGTGTAGATGCCGTGATTTGGATAGTGGCATCCAACAACTAACAGGGGACCGTAACACACTGGAGGGGACAATAGCCTTCTTCCATGTGGTTTCCAAGGTAGACACCACATGGGTTGGTTGGTATAATCCTTCAAGAATACAATGATGGAGGGTTTCAATGTGGTGAGTCTTAAGATTTCATGTAATGAATTGGCAGGGCTTCCACTCACTTTTTGATACAGAAAAGAAAGAAAGTGATGATTTTTGCCAAAAAAATGAGGGGAAAATGTAGAAAAAGTGAGGAATAAGGGAGAAAATAATGAGAACATTGGCAATGTTTACCTCATGTTAGATTTCTGACTATAACCCTACATTTTGCAATATTTTAAACTGGTACGTGATTCAATGCAGTAGCAACTGGGATAAAAATTACAATACAAAGAATTGGACAATGAAAACCTGTATTTCAGACTCTAGAAAGCATAAAGAAAAAAGAAAAAATAAAGAAATCTCGACAAGAGATGAACGGTACAAAATAGATAAGAATGAGGTACATAATGTACTGTACATTAGATCAAATGTAAAAAGCAATTATTATTTTGCCTATTATTATAATATATTGCCTGCGCCTCAGGATCATCATCCCGCCACTTTTTGTGATTATTAAAAAGCTGCTCTAGAAGAGACAATGTCCTCTTCTCTACTTTCTTTTGCAAAGGCTCCTTTTTCTTCAGCAAGTCATCTGCCCGTGATTGCAGTGTTTGTGCCCCCTCCAACATACCTTGATTTTTGTCATATCTTTTTTGGTAATAGCCTCCTCCAGCTTCTTTCTTGCTTCGTTGACTAGTTGATCAGAAGCCTTGAACTCCTCAATCTCCTTCTTACTTGTAGCATGCAGGTCATCCTGCAGCTTGTCCAACACTTTTCGTTCCTTTAACTGGGTGAGCTCTTGCCTCTCCCTCTCCAGGCAAGCCTTCTCCTCATCTTGCTATACCTTTGAATCGTTTTAAGTTTCTGCTGAGCCTCCAGGTACTCTTCATATTTGCTGCATTCCGCTGCTGTGTGCGTGAGCAACTGTGACGTCATGGGCACATCTTCAGGGATGCCATTGTAGTCTCAAAGGCCATCATCCTTGCCTAGCATTAAGAGTACGCTCCAGCATAGCTGGCCTATCAGCAGGGAGCTGATTTATGGAAAGAAAAAAACATTAGAACTGCCATGGGCCAAACAGAGGGCAGCTTCCCCCACTTTGCTTACGAGTGGATACTTGGGATCACTGGCAAAATCCCTCTTGGTAAATATCTGGGTCCAGTAATCATTAATCCTTGTTCCAGGTTGATATGGCAGAAGGGTTTCCAGCTGCAACAATCTCCACTTGCATCGAAGCCCATCATCGTCCGCTTCCGTCGGCGTCTGCAGCATCTTGTAAATGGATACAATGTTCTGTGAGGAGTTTTCCTTGATGTTTTGAGGCTTCAAACATTTAGGTGACGAACCTCTCTTCCCTTCGTCAGGACTGATTTCTGGAGAAGGTGGCTCGCAGCCGCCTGATAATGTTTTTAAGCTTCTTCATAAAACTACACTACACAGGACGAAGGCTATCTCTGTGGGTAACACTTGAAGAAATAGTGTTTGAGAGCCGGCAATTGCTCTTGAAGTCTCTGTGTTGACAGGGGACAGGGTGAGCCACCGGGTAACAACATACTTAAGAAACTCATGCATTGGCACTTTCTTCTCTGTTTTAGATATTTCAACCACCTCAAAATGACTTGGATAGTCCAGAAAGTCATACAAGAATAATGATGTCAGATACCTCCATTCCAAAAAGTTCAAACCCTTTCTTAAATGATGCATAGAAGATATGCAGGTTGCAGAAACCAATATCAAAAAGTCCTCCGTCAAAATCAGTTTTGAGTTTATAAGAAAAAAACCTAACAACGGCTTTGCTTACATTGTGACTGTCACAAGAGACCTTGAGCATTTTACCCAAGTACAGTGAACCATTTTCAGCAGCAGAACAAATTAACTATAACAATACTTCAGCAGTGGCTCTGCCAATGAATGAAGTCTGTAAGTGACGAAAAACTGCCCTTTTTTCTTTTCAGAGTAGAACCTGATGCCAACCTGCAGTTCCTTAAAGCGCTTCTCATTCGTTGTCTCGTCATAACAAATAGTAAAACCAACAGCATTTTGAGCATCTTCTAGTATTAGATCCCGGATGTAAGAGTCGAGGGCTTCAGTCCACAAATAAGTCACCTTTGTCTTTCCTAAAGACATCCTCTTCGGTACGTGACCTTCCCCGAACATTCCTGTGAGGGTGCCCACAATGCCATCACAGGATGCAGCTGAGAGGCTGGACTGGACACACTTCATTGCCCAAATTAGTTAAAAATAATTGTGCTAAGGTGACTGATTTCCGTGGAAAGGATGGATTTTGCTGTAGGATAGGCTCGTATTTGGCATAAATGAGAGCATTTTTTTCAAAATAGTGAGAAAAGTGAGCATTAAAAAAAAAAAATAGTGAGAAAAGTGACCTGGTTTTCGAATAAGTGAGTAAAAGTGGGAAAAGTGAGTCAGTGGAATCCCTGTGAATTGGTGTTTTCAGATTGTGATGCATCCTCAAATGTTAATTATCTGACAATCAAAGGCATTAAAAACGCTATCAGACCGGAATAAGAGAAGAAATTTCAATTGCATACCTTTCTTTGTCAATAGCACTAACTTTGGTGATATCAAATGCCAGCTGAATGTCTTGGACCTCCATTTCTGGATAGGCCTCCCTGGAAAAAAGTTAAGTGAATGATGCTGCATTGATAACGGGGCTTTGTAAAATTGACAACATACATTAAGTTTTAACAAATCTGATTCTCTACTTCCATGCATGAAACTTACTGAAAGTGCCTTTGCAAATCATTCTTATCACACATGGCCCTTGGAATATTCGTAATCATAATAGTCCTAGAGACATTTGTGTCACCGTCTTCGAATTTCATCGAAATGGAGAATCTCCTCATGATGATTATACCCAGGGGCAGGAAAAGGATTGATAAAGTGACGTGCGCCCACAGAAATGGAGAACTATGGAAAAAAGAGAAACCATTAAAATATAGCACTAAATCAATCACTTAATGACTAATTGAAAAGCCTGCTCAAACAGGCTAAAATATTGGCGAAATAGCCAAAAAATAATGAAAAAAGTAAATAATTAAATAGAAATTAATGTTTAATTATAATTTAGTTGAATTGGTATTTACCACTTTAATAATGTAAGAGTTAATTTATAGAATTATAGAGAATTTATAGATTATTATGTCAATAAGATAAACAATATATAATATTTAAATGACAGATTTCTTTGTGTACATCATTTTTGGTGAAGCAGGCTGAGCTGATACTAAGCAGTTTCCCTTTTGTGTATGTATTTTGAAAAATGCATATGCCCTCGCCATGTGTCAGTTACTGGAGAGCATATAGGAGAGCTTGCTTGCCATCAATTGGTGCATATCTGAATCACTACCCTTAGCAACTGAAGCATATGTACTATCGTTTCCAAAAGTCATATGCAATGAGTGCATCCACTTTGCTCCATTCTATGGTTTGTAGAATAGGACATGGTGGAAACATGTTTTGAAATTTGGCACTACCTGAGGACTGCCTCTTTTGCTGGGCTAGCTTCACTTGTCATGAGACTACGGTGGGGAATGAGTAACCGACGAAAGGATCGACGGGGACGGAGTAAAACACGAGAGAGGAAAGCCCCATCGGAATGCACCGAAGGTTATTCGCGCTCATGCGGTTGCTACGCAATGATGGAAGCCTCCGACTTGTGTGATTTTCGCTCTCGAAATTCACATTTGTGCTCACGAGTGAGCCACTCTGTAAAAGCGGTGCGGTAGCCACGTGGTTAAGACTGCCTCGAAGGGCAAATTTGAAACATTCCCGGGTTCGATGCTCAGTAGTTGTCTTTTTTTGCACTGAAGTAATTTCAATATGACTATGAAAATGAACATCGAGTACAGTCTCTTTACATCAACGCACCTGGTACTGTTTATTATATTACAGGAATTCAATAATGATGCAGGACAACCTAATACCAAAGATGACTCCTTGAATCCTTATTTCTCCTTAAGCCAATCTATTCACAGTGAATAAATACTTACACGGCTCAGTAGCTGAATATTTTTGGTCTAGCACTGAGTATGTCCAAATCTCCCGAGGGTTAAGATCACTATGCTTGAAACCAATCTCTCTTTTTACTGCTAAAATATTAATTTGCATCCTAGGTATGATATTTTTGGTGATCCCCGAGTGATACATATCATAAAAATTTCTTAGATAGACCTCTTATTCAAACTCCTAGTTCTCAAAGAAATAATATGCTGTGAAAAACAGTATTGATGCTATAGAAAGAGGGTTTCTCAGTAAGTGGGTGGACAAGCGAAAGTAAATCATACGGCTTGGCCCGAAAAAAGTATCCAGTTATTTATTAACTGAAGTCTTCTGACGATTATTGTGTTGTGGATACATTCAGTAGCGTAGCCAGGGGGGATCAGAGGAGGCGAATACCCTCCACCCACGCCCCATATGTTCTGGCTCCCCAAAGTCTGTGAATTTTTCTACTCTGAAGTCCCAAATACGTTCGTGAATCAATTTCATAAAATAATTATCAACAATAAATTCTACTAGCTCTACAAGTTTGGATAGTATATTACGAGAAAAATAATACAGTTAAAGTATGTGACAGTATGTTTAGTAAACTGGTGTATTTATGAGTCGGCGTCCCCTAAGAATCCCCCCCCCCCTCCCGGCGCCCCCTAGACCCAAAACCTGGCTACGCCACTGGATATATTATTTTAATATATCATTGGATGCTGCATAGTTTTTCGAAAACAGGAGTCACCTTTCTCTGCTAACCCTTTCTTGGGTAATTTCTGCGAGGTATGCATTTCTGGGAGGGAAAAGAATAAGAGAATTTAAAAATGGAATTGTTGATCCTCGCTTCTTTCCTCTCGTTGACACTAATTATTCAATACAGACCACCAGACAGCGTAAATATTTCGCCGTCATATTTTGCGGATCATGTCAATTTCATTAATAACATCCACTCATTTCCGAATAAATTAAGAAAATATGAACTTTGGAAGCTAGTCTGGTGGTCTGTCCAATGCAGCTTTCTGCAAACCAGGTTGAAATTTATGAGGTGCTCAATTCTATACCCTCGACTTTGTGATGTGATTTACTTTTACATGGTTACCTTCCGTGCCCAATTCATACTAAAGATTCTGCAGCAAGTGTTAAGTGATCTTTTCTCAAAGAAATATGAGCGGACACCACATATGTAACTATCAAATGAAAAACTATCAAAGTGTACTTTTTATCCATCTTGGAACATAATGCAACCCTCACATTTCCATATGATTATTATTCCTCCATTATGTATTCACACAATACTGCATATTTGTGGAACATAGCCAAAGCTTGAGCAAAGTTTCACTGCTTATGATCACAAAATATTAAAAATGAAGACCACTAACCATTTTATTTAAGGTATAAAATTCTCCAATGGCCGTAATAAATTGGCACCACTCGTCAAAAATACGCCACAAACCAACACAGCAATTGTGGCGTATTTTTGACGAGTGGTGCCAATTTGTTACGGCCATTGGAGAATTTTATACCTTGTAACTTTAAGAGGCCGTAGAGCTCACGTTCCCTAATTTCATTTTATTTAAGTTAATACAATCCCATTAAATCATTATAACGATTTTCTACAAAATTTTACTGCCAAAGCTAAACTTTGAAACATCAATATGGGCTACATCTATTTGACTGAATATCTAACACTATCATCCAAGGAAGAGTTAAAATAACTTCGTTCATTCCACTAGTTTTTATTATGCCGTGATAATAAATACTAGTGGAGTTAAAGTTATTTTCATTCTTCCGTAATGGATAAATTCCACCAAATTACGCCTACAACAGTTTCCTTTATGACTATCATTTAACTTAAGAGGTTTTTTTAAAAGGTTCACAGAGCATTTCAAAATTTAAATTTGAATATACTTAACCCTTAAGCTTCGGCAGCTAGAGCGCATTTCGTCCACCCTGTGCGGCAAATATCTATTCGGACGGAGCCTGTCCCTCTCTCCCACGGGCCGAGGCCGGGCAGTTATATGACCCATGTAATTCCCTCCCGACCCTTTTCTCAGTATCCCAGGGGGTGGGCACCGGAACTTGGGACTTGGAACTAATTTTGAAAATTTGTTTATAGGCGTAATTGTTGAAAACAAATATGAAAATATTTTTTCTAGCAACTTTCTGTTTAGTTTGATACCAAACACAAAAAAAATCCGTTGATAATTGAGCCGGGCGCGAGCATAAGACAACTAATTTTTGAGACAACCGTAGCCTCTTGAGTGAACAATCGGAAGAAAGGGTCGCACCTCATTTCGTTGGTATGCGATTCCTAAAGAGAGTGGGAAGGGAGCAGTTCGGGTAAAAAGGGTGGATTCCCAGATGCCCACCGCTGGAAAGAAAGAGTTTGGGTCATAAAAATATGAGAGGACTGAGGGAGCAGGTAGACAGAAAGGGTAAACGTACAAGAACGTTCTCTCCGCAGTTCCCAGTACACACGTACATGTACATTTCCCGCAGCCTAAGGGTTAAAGATATAACTATTGCATACATTTGCCGTCAAAAATCTCCAAAAACAAATAGTACCTGGGATCCAAATTATGGAGTGTTGTGTGCCCAAATGAAGTCTCATCACCTTCCAAGTCCCCTTGGAAGTTTATTGGCAATATTACACAAAGTGAAATAACCATCACAATCATTATGTACACTATAATATGCTTTTGGAAGGACAAATACTGGACTGCATCAGCACCACATTTATGCATGATGTTTTCATTCCTGTATAAAAATAAAAAGTACAAATGTGAGATATTTATGGAATGAATCTAACAGAAAGACTGTCACCGTAATTACACACTCACGAGGGACTCCCTCATTCAAAGAACAAATCTCCTGAATCAGAAAGGTGACCAGATCTCTTATGACACAGATAACTCAATTAGGCAGGCAGCAACTTTGGCTTATTTTAATTGATTTCTGAGACAGTGCTGAGGCAGTTGGCTTAGAAGACAACAAATATGAAAAAATACATATTTTGGGTCCATATAAAATAGCTGATTTTGATTAGCTTTTCCCCTCAAGCTCCTTTAAAGTCAGCATAAATCCATGGGAGTCCCATTCAACGATGTGATTTTTCCTCTGAGGAATTTTTGCAATTTTGGATCCGAGTAAATTAATCAATTAGCAGAAAAAAAATATGGAAACAGGACTTAGTGGAAATTCTCTCATAGAGCAGCATTAAGGGAGAATAACTTGAACTCACAGGAGAAAATTCAAGTTTTACTTAAATTTGATAAACTTGAAAGTCAACACACTGACCACCATTCTTTCTCATAACAGGAAGCTATTACATATACTTATATTAGTTTCTGAATATGACTGTATTTAAGGAGTGGATTATGGAAATATTATGTAGTGTTATTTGTCACATAACAGTCAAATGTTCAATAAATTACAATCAAAATAAAAACAACTGTTATCCCATATGACAATATTCTAATAATTAACTTACTTAATTTTAAAAGTTGCTACTATCCATGAAAAAAATCCTTTATCAACGTAAACCCCAGTTGATTCAGCAGAGGACAATGAGGCACTATCTGAAGAAAGACCGACCAGCTCATCTGTTCGGCCATAAAATAGCTGCGTCCATTTCTCCTCATTTTTCTGCACAAGTGCTATTCTGCCATAATCCCAAGCTCTCTTCCTCAGCATGGCAAACATCAAAAGTAGAAGCTGTGAAATAAGATCCCAAAATGTACTTTTAAGGCTCATCACTAAGATGCAACAGTAAAATATCTCACATGATTAACGCGTTTCCTTCCCAGTTCCTCTCTCCATTCGCATAGGGTTACCATATTTTGAAACCCCAAAATGAGGACACCCAGAGGCATACAGGCACTGGGGGGAGGGGTTTAGGGTTTAAAGCCCCCCCCCCAAAAAAGATGTTTACCTGAATTCATTTTTGTTCATTTACCTGAACTAGCATTTAGAATTTAGCTTATTGGGCTGAAAAATATAGTTGAATTGTCTTCACAAAAAGAGAATGTTAATTTAATTATTGTTTTAGTGAATAATAATCTAAATATCATTTTACGATGATGCACATAAATATTAATGAAACCTTCCCAGAAGGCAATCCTGCGTACGCTACTGAGGACACCCTCAACGGGACTGATCAACACTGTACCAACCAATTGCAGACCAGTAGTGCCATCTATCAACATTTTATTTAGGTTTTTGTATAGAGAAAATAGCATACCACGAAGTGCCATAAATGATACCAGCCCCTGAATTCAGCTCAATCGAAAGCACTGCAGCATGGTAATCGCCGTCTATCACTGGTCATAGTCCTAAATCGAAAGCACCCTAACAGATCGTTAACAGTGTAATTCAATAATCGACATAAAAATATATATAACTAGTTGGTGATACGAGATGAAAAACAAAAATCAAAAGATATTACTTACCAAAATAAAAAACGCAGACATTAGAAGAAATCGTAAAAATATACGTGGACGCTGCACTAAAAGTCGAAAATACGGACATGCCTGCATAAAAATGGACGTATGGTAACCCTACATTTGCATCATGCACATTTTTCTAATGACCCGAGAAGTAACTTATTAGTTGGCAGATAATTTAAGTACCTATACCATGGCAAGATTATTGATTAACAACTTTGCCCTTCACAATTAAATCAGGCACCATAGAAGCCAGTATTCCACCACCTTCCTTCACAATAGTTTACACTCCAGAAGAATGTGTCATTAGCAATGGCTCAAGTTTTACATGAAATACTGGAATTTTATCCTAAATAAACATTAGCTAATGGAGAGAGTGGTGGCAGAGTCAATTACAGTCAACTCTCGATTATCCGTGCTAATGGATGCACGACGAGGCACGGATAATCGAAAAACACGGATAACCGAAAAAAATGGAAAATGCTGTCGTGATATTGACATTTCACTTCGTAGGATGGAAAATATTTCACATTATAGACTGCAGTGGTTACCGCAAGACAACTAATGAAATACTAAATATTTCTATTATTTCGAAAGATAATAATATCGTAAACATTTATAAATTTATAGCTTCTAATGCTTGAAACACAACATAATGGGTACTTACTTGGCTTGACCACGAATGTAATAAAAGCTGACATCTTGCTTATTTTCAGTAAATGTATGACATCGAAGTAATTATATAATACAAACCATTGTTATAATTGTGAGCCTCTGATATATCGTGATATAATATATAAATTCTGCATAAATAGGATTAAAAATATTTCCCATTACAATTGACAGCAGGTGTTATGCCAAGAAAACAAGTGAACAACGAAATTTTAATTTTCCGGTTTGATTAATTCGAATATCATGAAATCTTCAATGTTCATCGATAAATATTTTCTTATCTAATAAATAGTTTCTAATGCTTGAAATAAAAGATAATGGGCGCTTAACTTGACCATATCAATAGTAAAGTAGCAAATAGCATGTCATGCGTATTTGAAGTCAATGTAAAAATAATTATCGAAGTGAATATATCAGAATTGAGCACATTCTTTTTATTGTGAATCTCGGAAATAACAAGTTATTTTTTGCTGTTTACTTGATTTCTTCATGTTTTCTTTTAATGCAGTTCTTTTTTTACGTCGCAATAATCGAAATCAAAGTGTCGCATGTAATCCAGCTAAGTGTCAACACTCGTCAGAGCTTCTGTGCGGGTGCTAACTCTTCTTCCTTTACGTATTTTGTGAACTTCAAGCGAGAAGCATCAGCGGCTGAAACATTGCCACTCAATCGCTCTCCCTGAATAGCAATTTCACGAATTTTATGTCGCGGCTTGAATCTCGTCAACCACTCAGAAGAAGCTTTAAAATCTCCTTCTATCCCTATAGAAACTCATGAAAAAGTTTCTCCTGCTGTGCGCACATTGGGCCTGAGACGGGTATACCATGAATTGACCGTTTTTGATTGAACCAAAGAAGCATGTCGGAGTCTATAAAATCTTTAAAGGTTGATCGTTTCTTAGCCTTACGCTTTGAGGGTCCCAAACCACTGTCCGAGGTTGCAGCGAACTTCATCAGCTAATTTTATTCTTAATTATACCGCAAATTGTTAGTAACTCCACGTCATATTCTTTCGCCAGTTTAAGCGGAATCACTCCTTTTTCAATTCTTTTAATCAATTCTAGTTTTTCGCGATGAAAAGGACAATTTTCTTCCGTTTTTTTTTTGCCATTTGCATCAGCTTTGTTGCGGCACTATAGTAATGAATGCTACTTTGAAGTTATTGAGATTTCCGCACGAATGAGCTGGCACAATCGTATCTGGGTAAAAACAAATGACTGTTCAACGGCGAATAATGACCAGGGAGCACTGATACTGTTTCGTCTTTATTAATTCAGGCCGAAAAGTAAGAACATACGGAACAAGAAGTAGTTATTTTTAAGTATAATATAAGTTAGTTTATTTAAAAGTAGTTTATTTGAAATTATTTCCATCGTATATTTACTATTCTGTTCGTTTTAGGAAGATAGAATATTCAGCGGCAAAGGGTAATGGGAAAGAACGGATAAAATAATTTTAGATAAAGAGTTTTCATCATTCTTAAACGATTCAAACAATTTCCATAATATTGTGATTAAATTAAAAAGTTAAACTAAAAAGAGACATTTACAAACTTGCAATTCTATTTAGATGCATCAAACTTTCAAAGAATTTATTCAATTTTACCATTGGAATATTTTTCAAACTTTGAGGTGTAGGGATGAGAAAACAGCACGGATAATCCGTAGACCGGATAATCGGAAGCCGGATAATCGAGAGTTGACTGTAATTTCATCAGAAAAAATCACCATAAATGTGACGTCACTGCTGATGATCTTCAAATGATTGTAAAAGAGACTGTCCAAACAGCAGCTGCTGTGATAATGTAAGTTCATGCATAAATTTACCAAGTTTTTGGTAATTTTAGAGTTCTTGCTTAGCCGAAAAGATGCCTCACATGCTGGAAGACCTAATGTGTTTCCATTTTGAATTAACAAGGATACTTCCGTGAATAGGATGGGCTTCGATTGGTCATGGGTCTTTTTTAAGGCCGTAAACAATGAACAGATTATTACTTTTTAATATACAACGATGTACTCACTTAAAATTTCCCAGGAGCTGCTATCAAGTAATGACTTCTGTAACTCTGTTTCTTGTTCAATAGTGAACATGATATAGGTAAAAAAAAATAGTAACTGTCTCCGAGGGAATGGAAAAATTTTTGCTGTGACCTTTTTGCGGAACAACATATTATAATGAAGCAAAGACTGTATTGGGGGGGGGGGGGGGGGGGGAGAGGAAGATATTCCAGCACAAAAAATATCACGTAATGATAACATTATTTCTTTTCCCATGCCATGTTTATTTCAATTGAAGGAATTTAACTTTGAATTAAAGGCGTGGAATTGCATACATTCGGATCACAAAAGTCATTACTCGAGTGTAGCTCCTGGGATGTTTAAGTGAGTACATCATTGTATATTAAAAAGAATAATCCATTCATTGTTCACGGCCTTGAGAAAGACCCAAGACCAATCGAAGCCCATCCTATTCATGGAATTATCCTTGTAATTTCAAAATCGAAACACATTAGGCATATCGGCATGTGAAGCCTCTTTTCGGCTAAACAAGAACTCCGAAATTAGCTTCGAAAGTCTACCAAGGGTTGATAGAAAATCCAGCAAATAGGGTGAAAATTTTAAAAAATTGTTGCTACTACCGTAAATGTATGCAATTGGGCAATTTACAGTGATTCCGTAAAATATTCAAAAGAAAAAAAATTGCCACAAACTGGGATCAAACCCCAGTCACCATATGAGAATAACCAGCTTAGCGCCTCAACCCACTGGGCTACGACCTCTAGTGAGAGAGGCGTGCACTGCAAAAGATTTATATGGACGAAGAGTCTATAATAGCATATATCTCGCGAACCCGGGGTTATGTGGAAGAAAGCCATGACACTTTTACCGCATTCTCTTAATAGTTTCAGAAAATAATTGCGTAATTTGGATCTCAAAAATCAGTCTTGCGATGTCTCCATGTAAGCATGAAAGGGTTTGCCCAAGTTACACCTGAGATTGTGAACTTTATTACAAGTGACTATCCTATTTTAGTGGTAGCTCATCATTGTTTTTTCTTTGGTAATTGATAATTACCCTTCATTAACGCATGGTAAACATCTTTTTAATGAATATGGCTCCTAAATTATGCTACCCATGGCAGGGGCTCAACAATCCCCCGAATCGTGGGGGGGGGGGGCAAGCTCCTTGAAAAAAGCACATAAGCTAGCTAAGTGGGGCAGGGGAGATTTTGCAAATGGGATAGTATCCATGAAAAAAGTGTATTTGCTAGCTAAGCGGGGGCGATTTTGCAAATGGGGCAGTGTCCATTAAAAAGTGAACCACAACCTATGATTTATGGGGGGGCTAGCTCCCCCCACAATCGTGCTTTGGGGGGGCAATGCCCCCCCTACCTCCCCCCTTTGTTGTTGCGCCCCTGACCAATGGCAAACACATTTAAATCTCTGAAAAACTTTACAAAAAAGTACTGCTCCCAGTTTTAATACAAATTGATATTAGGGCTGGTTATAGTCAACTATACTATCAACCAAACATTATAAAACTCTACCTATAAAGCTATTATTAAATTTTTAAATAAGCATAATCACTTATCTATGCACAATATTGACTACAAAAAAGTTACTAATCTATGTATATATAAATGGATGTTGGTATATCTGTCTGTCTGTCCGAGTTTAATAGACTTAGACACCGTTTCACCGATCACCATGAAAGTTGGCACATATATGTATTTTTTCAAGGAGAAGGTTTTTATAATATCAAAAGAGAACTCAGGGCCCCAAAAGGTTCCAAAAAGGGGCCCTTTGGTGGTCTACGCTACATATTGGGTTTTGTGCAGTGGTATCAATGTTTGCTTTTTAAAACTACTTCTGCTCAAGATAGAGTGGGATTTTTTTATTAAATGGCTGAAAGAATGAATTTTATAATTCTTTCAATATATTATCTATTTCAATTCATAGTTGCCTGAAAAGCACGTTTTTAGTTGGAAAAACACATTTTTCTCTGAAATCAACAACAACATATTTCCTTGACAACCAGATTTTGGTCTTTAACACATTGAAAACTCATTTTGCTTAGTTGATTAGGAATTCTAAGAATTGGCTTTTGTGCAGAGGTTTATTTTTTTGCTTTTTCAACTACTTTCACTCAAGATATAAAGTAAAAATCTATTTTAACAGATACCCGAAAAAATGAAGTCTCATTTTATCAATCGATTCTCCTCTTATATAAGAGGAGATGATCATATAACTCGAGTTATGAAGAAAGTGTGATCGCGAGCAATGCTGGGTATTTCAGTTAGTTATTTATATAACTGGACCATCTTAAATAGATGCCTGCTTGGGTATTCACCCCACAGAGTGAGATAATCATTTTCAAAAAAGGTTATAAAATATGTAGTGAAAATTGTAATTTAAAAGTGATAAACAAGAGTTTACCCATTGACAAGTTTTTAATTCTTTCGTCATTTAGAGAAAAGACTATGGGACAAATTTTGAGTGATTTCTTATAGCTGAAATATGAATTTTTGGACAAATAAGATTGTGCAGAATATTTCATACTCAAATAACAAATAAAGAATCTTAGGCAGAGAAAAGCAGTTGGCTGCACATCATCAGGACTGTGCAAGCTATGACTCAGACGGGATAATGTGCTAACGGAAAGAAATTAGCACCACTGTGTGAGCAAATGCCACTTAAAAAGATAGATCTCAAGGTATCCCACATACCAGTTCAGATGGGATACTCAACCATTATGCACTCAAGTCCTTCGAAGGAAAAGAAAACTAAAAATTATAAATGCTATAGTTTTTATCAACAATTAGCAATAAACTTTATGCATTTGAAATTTATGGAATGTATATTCTTAATTTTATCAAATAGCACAGAAGAAAACATATTGAGTATTTATATGCATTCACATGTTATAATAAAAGATTTATTGATCATATTTGAAATTAATCAAAGTCATTTTTTCAATCACACTAGCTTCTATCATTAAATTAATCCCCAACCATGTGAAACAGCAATAGTGATAATAATTTTCAGAAATGTTAAGAGAATATCCCCATTCTTATAATCACATTATGACAAAAATTATTTAAAATCCATTGTGGAAGTGGGAGACACATTTTAGGATAAGTAGATGAAAATATCCACTTGGCAAGCATGACAGCCAGGTGGTATGGTGTAATTAGTTGAAGACGTTGAATTTTCACAAGGTGGGGCCATGAATTTGCAGTTAAGACATACGCAGCAGAATTGCATTTGCCTAAGAAGCATTTATGAAGGGAAGAAAATTGATGAGGGGGAAAGGGGACAAACACATTAAGAAAAGATCAGTTGAACCATTAGTCACAATGTGGCACCGCAAGGATAAGACATTTGATCACTGTTAATTACAATATGTGTAGACAGGATGCCTCAGAGGTGCAAGCGTGAAAAGCCAAATACCTAAGAAGACAAATGAGGAGGTGTAGCAGAGATAAGGAGAAGGCAATAAAGTGGCTAGAGGGCATACATATTGAGAGGGAATGGAATGTTTAGAGCTGCGATGGTGGGAAAATTATGATTAAGGAAACATGGAGAAATAAGAACAGGAGTTTTAGATAGAACAAGAGGAGATAGAAAGTATGAGAGCTTGCGAGAAACTTAATGGGGGGCATATGGAAATTCATGAGAATATACAGTACCCAAAATATGATCATTGACACCTAATGTCCGTAAAGCCTACCAACCACAGCATAGAATAACAAACAAGGGAGTGTTAAAGGTTTCAAGCACATAATACATTTAGATGAACATGGCAGAGGTAATATGGGGCCAATATCTTAAATTCCACACAAAAAATGAATTACCACACTTTTTGTGCTCTCTAAGGGGAGAGAAACACACAAAAATAGACCAATATCTGGCAGGGTAAGCACACCTTGTCCCTCATGGCCCAAATGTCCTTAGCATAGAAAGCTAGCACGATGGAGTAAAGAATACACTATGTAATTTTACTCTATGTGAGTACCCTGGTTTTTACTATAGTCTCTGTCCATTAAATTGCATTTCTATTTGTCACATTATAAGCTCTATCTGGACATTACCAATCTGTCTTCAGGAAAACATTGACAAAGCAGGAACTGAAAAAGATACATCACCATCACTTCACCATCTCCATTATTGCAATGATTTCACAATAATTCAGCATTAAATCCTGGCATAGCATAGAACCCAGGGGCGAACACAGCAATTTATTTTGGGGGGAGGCACTACCATTAAATTATGAATAGTATACATATCGTGTGAATTTTCTTCAATTGAGAGCATATATAATATATTTATTTATGGTAAAGGTATCATAGGGTCCATTCTGGGAGAAATTTTTGTGTGAGAATCGTAGAAAAGTAAGGGGTATTCGATGAATGGGAAAGGAAAGTGGAAGGACTGCGCAGTTATAAAATGTAAGAAAAAAAGGCGTGAGATTCGTAGTTATTTAGAAAATAAAGTTTGAAGATGACGAAAATCGTGTAATTTTCGTGATATTTCGACGCCATATTCCGAGATGTTGGGAAGTCCCGCTAGAGGGATAGAGAGTAATTTCACGTCTACAATATGGCCTTTACCCCCCCCCCCCCCCAACAAGGTTGCGTGCCTATGGAGTGAAACAGGGGTGCTAGGGTGGGATGGTACGCGGGGTGGAAATGGCGATTTTCGAACGGTAAAAAGGCATTTATAGCTGAAAAAAAGAGGAAAAATACAATTTTTAGGAAACGGGAAAACGGAGGAATAGATTTTTCAGTGGTGGAAAATGGGGAAAGTGAGAAAAAGGGGTAAAGGAAGTGAAGATAAATGGGTATTCACGAAAAATATCCCCCGAGAGGGTAGATAATTGGAGGGGGGTGTAGTTGTAGTCTCTTCAAAGTTGTAGCGTCTTTTTCTAAAGAAAAATATCCCCCGAGAGGGTAGATGATTGGAGGGGGTTGTAGCTGTAGTCTCTTCAAAGCTGTAGTGCATTTTTCTAAAGAAAAATATCCCCCGAGAGGGTAGATGATTGGAGGGGGGTGTATTTGTAGTGTCTTCAAAGTTGTAGCGTATTTTTCTAAAGAAAAATATCCCCCGAGAGGGTAGATGATTGGAGGGGGTTGTAGTTGTAGTCTCTTTAAAGTTGTAACGAGTCGTAAAGCGCGGCTAGTTTAAGTTCAAGGCGGGAATGCTCATGGGTGGTGGGCATAGAAAATGAAGAAACTGCTCGACCGCTGTGCCGTCTGGAGGAAGGGGCAGTTTTTCCAATATGGCGTCGTTGAAGAGATTCGCATCACAGGTTTAAGTTAATACTTTACGAAATAAAAAGGTTTTATGAAGAAAATGAAAGGTTAGTACCAATGCGCAGATGTAGCGTAGCAATATAAGTGAAATAGGTGGTATAAAATGACCGGGAAGCAGGTGAAATTAATTTTCTCCCAGACTGGACGCTATGATACAAATACCTTATTTATAAATAATTCCCCTTTGTCCCCCCCCTCCCCCCCCCCCCCCGGTTCACCCCTGAATGAACCAGACAATATAAAATTAGAACTCATATGACCCCTCCTCTTAATTTGTTTTTTATCTCAATTATGAGGACAAGATAGCAAAGGAAAATAAATTAGATTTTGGTCATACATTTTCTTTATCATTTAATCTTCAACATCTAATTTTATTTTTTTAAATTGTGATCATACCATGCACACCAATAAATTTAATATAACCACATTCAATCAATGAAAATGTATCACCAGATAAATGGCAAGTCCATGGGCAGCCCTGCCCTAAATTTCCCTAACCACAGTAAGTTTCTCAGTCTAACTCTACCAGTTCATATTTTCTAGGGATGATAAAAGAGGCAGTTTCCATTTCCTACTTCAATACTGTTTCTTATGCGACACTATCAAGAGGCCACCCACAAGGGTCAGATGCCTTTCCACAGCCACCTGACTGAAGAGCAGATGCTTCCGTAGACCACCATTTTTCCATCTCTTACTCCGGAAGTTATCTGATGTAGGGGATCCTACCAGAGGTTCTTTGGTCTCATTAGTTCAACCCTGGGGCCACCCAAGCCCTTCCACCATATGTATCAAGGTTGACCTTCATGCAAAGGGTAGTACTATTGCCTTTATATTTTATTACCTAATTATTATGTGATAAGGGCACAAAGCTTATTGTTCAGGAGTAGAGCTCCTTAAGATCAAAGATACATTAAATAAGTAAAATAAACATTCAAAACCGAATTAAAATTGTAGATTTTTATCAGAAAAGGCAACTACCCAAATTCAATTGGCTTAAATGCAGAAGATTGTGGTAGAACTGAAAGCATATGGATAGCTTAGTAAGTTAGATATACTATTAGTCAGCTGTTGGGATTCCAACAATGAAAAATCATTAGTAGGATAGAAAGCATTAATTGTATAGTATCTTCGTTTTCTAAAAACATTAAACAGTAGTGTGAGAAGAACTGTTAATCAAGTGTTCAAAAATAAATGTATGGAGTTGTTTTGAATGAAGCCATTGAAGTTAGTTTACAGTTACTTTGGGAACAAACTACCCTACACCCACAGGAAAGAGTTGACAAATTAAGTTCCGCTAGTGAACCAGGTTTGGGAATGCACATACTTGATTAATACAAATTAGCATACAGTTTTAAGTTAAATGTAAGAATGGCTCTATGCATTAGGTTAGAGATGGAGATTTAGCGAACAATGGAACACTATGATACAAGAGCTTTGGGTACGATAATAAGAAAATAAAACTGTGCAATTAGGAAGCGAGAGAGGGTATGAGAACCTGTTTAGTCAAAGATTCAAGGGCTCATGAAAATAAACCTGTGCAATTAGGAAGCGAGAGAGGGTATGAGAACCTGTTTAGTCAAAGATTCAAGGGCTCACGTAGAATGTAAATAAATGTCTATGACTTCTCTCATTGCAACGCTTTCATGAAATGTCCAAACCCAAAAGACTATCAAGAATGATTCTCTTTTCCTCATCCCATTTTCATTGGAACAACCCTTAAAATTGAGAGACTAACTACAGTTGTTTTCCAGTTTTCAATTCTTGCCAACTTTCAAATGCCTTACGTAAGAGGAGTTATAATTGCCGCAGTAACCTAGAAAGATACATTCTCTGTGGGGACAGTGGTTAAGTAATACCATGCGGTTTCAGTCAAGAGAACTCTCTAATTAACGATGAAAGGTTGACGGCGAAATTCATCACCACAAGATGTGAACTAATTGCACTTGCATTTGTTTAAACACAAGGACGACCCATCTCCTCGAGACAAAATGAAACGCAGCAGCTTGAAGTAAACTGTTAAGATTTCTGAGTCAGCTCCCCTTATTCATGATATAATTGCGCAACTTCGTTTGTGCCTTCAGCGCATACAACTTTCACAAAAAAGTCAACCTAACGATAAATATCATGATTTCGTATGCGCATTAAACCTCTGATTTGGCGACACCGACTTAAGAATACTTTTCAAAACCTCTACTTACAAGCCATCCTAGGACATTTATCAGTATATTTTCAGGTATTCCCTCGTAGGCGGAAAATTTAAAAGGATGTTTCGTAGCATTCAAGTAAGCACAGGTTCCAGGATGATCTGATGTACTGAAATGAGAAAGATACACTGTCAGGAAGTTACGCACGTCTTCTAACATACTTCTACTTACACCCTTAAATCAATTTGATTAAAGACTAAGATGAACATTGGCACACACGATTTAAAAAATGTTACCATCAAGTTCGCGAACGAACGAAGAATCATAACAAATTACGCTAACAAACTATATCTATGTACGGGGAGGGACATCTTCTGCATGTAGCTAATTAAGAATTGAAAGGCGACAACGATGGAGTTGCCGATGGAACAAATGACAACTAATTCATACATACTTGTATTACAAAATTTGGCGTAACACTTACTTCGACATTTTCCTTTGGTGCAATATGTGACGACGACGTTTATCTGACAGCAACAACACATTAATCGGAGTTCGCAGTGCAGCCAAGAACAACAGCGCCAGCGGCGTTGCGTTACATTCAATTGTCTTTCAAAGTGATGCTCGTTAAGCGCATTCGCTCGCGTGTCCACTTGAAAGTGGTCTGTGCAATATGTTTTTCACTTCATTAGCATGAAGCAGTAAGTGATTTATTTGACAGTGAACTCTGGAAATAGGAGCAATAGGAACCAACAGAAAGCGGCAGTTTTGGTTTTAGTCTCTCATCAAAAATAATAATGACATATTTGAAGTCATGGGAAGAGTTCGAGAAAGAAGCGGAGCTTCTATATTTGAAAGATCCAATGAAGGCGAGTAAGCTACTGCCAAATTCCAAAGTATCTCCCAAAAACTTGATTACTTAATTTTAACCAATGGTCTAATTTACAGATCAGATATAGTATGAAGTACAACCACTGCAAAGGATCATTGTGGTTGAAGATGACAGATGATGTTGTTGTAAGTATCAATGTTTGAAACTGGTAAATATTGCATTGCGCCAGCTCTATACTTAGTTTATTTCCTATTAATATCTGTTCCTAAATTAAGCAAACAATTGTAATTTATTTTTCTTCTTGGAAACTCATTTGACATTTTTGTTGTAGTGCTTACAGTTTAAGACTGAAATTATGCAAGACATGAAGAGGATAGAGAAATTCATTAACGTACTTATGCGTCACATGGCCTCGCGGGAGCAGTGAAACTCTTATATTGTACTATTCTCGTTTCCAACCCTTTCGCATACTTGATTATTATAAAGTCTCTTTCCACCGATTGTTTTTGTATCAGCTATTTAAAAAAATGTACATAAATGAAAGTAAAAAATGGTGTTTTTTATTATAAGGTACATCTATAATCATAACGATACGAGAATGTTCCCAGAGATATTTTTGGCACATAGTTTCTCTTTTTTTCTTCTGGTTTTTCCAATGTACCTCATTTTAGAGTATATACTGTGAAATTGAAATTTCTTCCCAGGAAAGCGAAGTTTGCAAGCACTTAAACGTTTTGGAATCCACTCCTTTTCCACTGTTTCAATTTGTGATTTCTCTTCATCAACACAACCAAAAAAATCATCAACAGAGTATCTTACACAGTTTCTTGCAAGAACTGGTAAACACCTGAATGTACGAAGAGAATGATGAGCAGTTTGTTCACTCAGAGGATTCACTCGTTTATTAGAATCACTAATACTTTCTGTAACTTTATCAACTATGTTGCCTGGTGTCCCACACCATCTGCGACGTACACAAATAGCATCACCAAAATAATCATACAACTGAGTCTGTAGCTCTAAGTCACACTTGAAGACTATTGCTTCCCTCATACTCTCACTATTAACATTCTTCATGAAGAGCTTCTCTGCAGCAGTCTGTTGAAAAAGTTAAATTTCATCAATAATTAGATAATGCAGCATTTATTTGGTCACTAAAAAATAGACTGGAGTTCTCTTAATAATTCTAGACATTACATGCCTGGCCCCAGCTCACATTCTTGCCTTGAACTTAAATCATTAGGTGGACATTACCACTTATTCAAAGAGCTTATAATAAATAATCCTCATAGCCTGCAATTGCTTACTCAATAAGAAAACTGATACCATGAAAACTCTGCAAAAGCAGTAACAGCTGTTACTGCTTTTTCAAAGTTTTCATTTTCTCCTAGGAGAATTCTATGAATTTATTTTATTTCTCCATAAATGTTTCCATCAAGGGTAGTTCAAGTGTGATTTTTCTCTTGTAAGAGACTTGTTTGATTTTTTCCAATCTAAACAGTTGTAAGGAGCATGGGGTTGATATAGCAATATTAATTACACCATATATTTTTTTACACGACTGATCTTCTCAGTCATTAAATAATGTAGATATTTGAAGCTTTAACTGGATTTTTAGTGCCCCATTGAATGCTGAAAATAATTTCACAATCAAAGGATTTTTTGTAATTTAATGAAAAGTTTAATGGTGCATAATACTTTTTTTATAATGGAGAAAATATTCTAACTACACACAATTAAATTCCTGATGTAATCTGTGCATCAGAATATCCAAGTTTTTTCAAAAATATGTAATGCATCTCTGGAGCACACAGACCTTATCCATGGGCATAGCCAAGGGGGGGGGGGCAGCTGCCCCCCCCCCCCTACTCAAGTAATACTCGTGAAACTGCATGAAAGGTAATCTATGATTTTAATTTTTTATTATACTTCCTAGATTTAAAATGACTGAGAATTTTGACAGATTTTTATTAGCACTTGGGAAAGTAATTTTAAACAACTATTGCTGATACATTTCAATACAAATCTGCTAGGCAGTCAAACAGGATAAGTACCAGAGGGTGTCCTGCCCCCCATTACATAAATCATGGCTATTTACTTGCCCATAACCATATCCCATGGGAAATTATTTTAGTTGCAAATATCTCATAATGCAGTATGATGTGGCTGATACTTTGGATCATTAAATTAAAAATATTTTTCTATGAAATGGGGCCTAATATGGGGCAGTATTATATGTTAAGTGATATTGCACTAAACTCTTAACATCATAGTTAAAACTCAATCGAAAAAGGGCTGTTCTATCATTGGCTGGTTTCCTGAAAGACATTGAGGCCATCCACTGACATTTTTGGCAGAAGTTAAAAGCTGCTAGTACATGCATTAAAATGCCCTAATCTTGTAATAACATTTTAGAAATTCACAAAGTATATATTAACTATAACATGACTTTCATACCAGAATGACTCCCTTAATATCACCAATGATGCTGCACTTCTCTGCTTCTTCTAATATTGTCAAATACTCTGACAAATTTGGCCACAAGCACTTGTCAAGGGCTTCGCTGCCAAGATTAATCATTGCATGCAAAGCCCCCAAATGGCTCAGTAATGCATTTTGTGGATTCATCAATGTGCCAGCAAGGTTGTAGTAAAGTTCAACGTACAATACAACTTCAAGTGGATGCCAATGCTTGAGGACCTAAGGTAAGATAGAGAGTATTGGTCAGAACCAGATATTAAAAAAAGAGGTGAGTCACCAAATGGTAGCAAAAACAAAAGACACCCCAAGAAAAATATTAACCCATCTGATGCATACTACCTTCACACAAGCATTATGTCATTCAAAGCTAAGAAATAATACAACACAAATACTTGGAACTTGACTCAAATGACACATAACCTGGATTTGCCCAATGTTTTTATGAGGTATATTGATCATACTAGCAGAAGTTTTTCAATATTGCTAGAATACTGTTGTAGTTCTATCTTATTACTATCAGTAGATCCCTAGATATTGGTTGTGATATAGATGTCATATTGGGTGGATGTGTTATATTTTAGCAAGGACAGAGCTGCATTGGCTTTGATACAGTTTGAAATTATACACCTGTGTGTATAATCTTTGGTATACACTGACAATTATATCGATGTATAATAGACCTGCAGTCAACCTGACTTGAAGAAGCCTGCATGATAGACAAAGCGTATTCCACAACATGGAACGTCCCAGATAAGAATACATATACAGCCTACACCAAACTACATATAAGTACAAACAATAATAAGAAAATGATTCAGTAACAACTTTGCAGGCAGCATACCTTGTGCATAAATTTATAAGATTGATCAATTCTTATAGTGCTTGATTGGAAAATGCTTCTCATGAAGAATAATTATTCTCATAAGAAAGAGCTATACAAACAATTTTGTTTGTATAGCTCTTTCTTGGTAAGAAAAGAGTAAACTTGATGGTACATCACCTTGACTATCATCCTCGAGGCAATTTTTCTCAGGTACTCATCATCGAGGGTGGATTTCCCATGCATAGGCAAAGGATTTATAGCAAAAAGGAGGAGGGATGTCACCAATGTGTTGGACTGAAAAGGAAAAGCATTTCTGTAATTCACCCAATCTCCATAGACAAATAATGTCAATTTATCAAATATGAAGATGGAATTCTCAGCAGATATGAAAAATTTAGCTTAATGGCAATTCACAGGTAGGTAGTAATTTGGTTCTGAATATTACTATGCCTCAGAAAATCTACATATGTACATATACACAAATAGTGCAGCTGCTATCAACCAGCACACTCAATTAAATAAATAGACACCATGAATAAGTGGAGTCCTTTCACACATCCTTGAAGCACATTCACCAACTTATTTGCAAATATAATTGATTAATATACATGTGCATACATATAAAATCCGTGAGGCTGAGTTGAAAGTGAAGCAAGCTGGGTTAAGTTATAAAACCAAATAAATGCCTTTCTCCTGCACTGTAACTATAACCTCACCATTAAGAAACCACAAGACCATTCATTGAGGTTCACATTTGTATTCCTATGAGAAAGAATGTAAAATCTAGATAGAAGTGATCAGCTGTACAAGGCATGAGTATAGCAAAGAAGAAATGAGTCGCACAAGAAAGAAAGGTATTTACATATAACGATATATTAGTCTAAGTACATGTGAAATTAGAATTTTGAATGAACATTCAACATCTGCAATCATCTATCTAAAGATTGGTCCACTGCAGCTCTCCACACCATTTGTCTTTCAGCTAACAGTTATTTTCCTTTATACAGTGAAACCTGTCTTTAGCGGAACTTGAGCAAAATGGAAACCTGTCTTATTTGAATAAAAATGTTGGTACTAGTGAACATAATAGGCCTTTCAATGCATTGGTTCCCTGTGTGAAACATTGTGTCAAACGTGGAAACAGTTGCAATTTCAACTTGGTTAAGCAGAGTTCTAAAAAAAAATTCCATGCACAATTTTCACCTTGACCTGGATCCACCCAATGTGACATTCATGTCACACAATGCATTCCTCCACACTAATCGCTCTTTCTTTGGAATGGGGCGCAGCACTTCTACTTCGCTATGTTAGTATGGATAGGGAATCTCACTGCTTCCACGTAGTTTCATTAATTCCCAGTGAGAAGTCACAAATATTCTTCTGAGGGCTCTGGAAATTCTGCTCCTTGTGTTGAATGAAATCATGGACAATCCCTTTGTGTCAATTTTCATTTTTTTTATTGGATATTGCTACTACTATTTTCATTATTGGTTTTTATAGAGTAAATGAACAGGGTATTTTATATAATGTAGGGACGTAAATGCCACATTGAGCGGATCAGTAAGCAAATAGTTCACCATGCAGACATGATCTCACAACTGATTAGTTTTTGATTATCGTTTCATAGCTACAAATAATTGTTACCAACCTATTGTAAGGTATTCCGCGTAAATGCTTTCTAAAATGTAATACATCAATATTTTATAATGAAATAATTCCACTGAGGGATATCATATAGTGCATTATCAACAATCCAGAAATACTACATTTCTCAAATCAGTGGAGCTGGAAAATATGGACATCAGCGATGTGATTTCAATCTATTTTTAACTGCTAGAAACTATTGTTTTTCTGACAAGGATTGTGCTAATATAGATTCCAATGGTCTCCACGATACCCTGACAGGCAGACAGACACGCAGGTGTGGCACTTGTAGGGAAAAGGCGATCGTACAAGTACCCTTCCGCACGGTTTAATCTGGTGACATTTCTAGTGTGGATCATCCTATGGAAGAAGATTTCTTCAAGGAAAAACCACATCCAAAAAAATTGGACGAAATACAGCTAGTGGCTTCAATGTAAAAAATAGATCTTGGTGAAGGTAACAGCTTTTTTCCTGCAACAGAATTTTCAAAATGAAAATCTTTTGTTGAACATTTTGAATCCAACAATTTCCCAACCATCTCGATTGCACAGATGATATGGTATGCAGTCACGCACACAGGTGAGAAGATATACACCAAAGATGGTGAAATTCGCCAGGAAAAAATCATCCTGTCTAGTTAAATAATCTTTTCATGACAAATTTCACCATCTTTAATGTTTATTTTGAATCGGGTTTTTTACTAATGATGTTTTTAATTTTCTTGTGTAGGAGTTGGAAAAATATGCTGCTTTGCTTGGCTGTTAATCTCCTATTATTACATAAGAGGAGATGAAATATTTTATTAACATACTTATTTTACCAGGCTACAATCCTTTTCCTACTAAGTGATGCTATAAGGGAGATGACAATGATGTGCAAAACACAATGGCTACTGACGCAGGGAGAAAAAATAAAATTATCGAAATTTTATAACTTCATTTCAAAGGAAATACAAAGACCAAAATGAGAGATGATTTGAAATTGCACCCAAAATTTGATGAATTAAGAAAAAAAATTTCGGAACAGTTTCAAGCTGAGCATAGCCTAGCATTTGATAAGTGCATGATAGCTTATTCCGGTAGGCACTCCAATGGGCAGTGTTTTCCGGGAATCTCAATTCGTTTTGTATTCTTACCAAGTTTGGTGTTAGAACAATATCAGTGGTTATCTAGAGGATTTTGAGGTATACCAACATATAAACCCACACTTCAACCTGAAATACGAAATAGATTAGAGAATACATGTGTTTTTCCCATTATTTCCATGTTAGGTTAGTTTCAAAATGACAAAGGTCCTTGCATTACCGGATAGTCTATTCTAAATCATTTACAGGCGTATGTCCCCTCAGCCATCGCCATTCTCGTGGATATGGTGCATTTAGCACACTTGGGGAGAGTTGGACTTGGTAAAACTGCCCTTTGAAAGTAAGAAACTTGAAAAAGAAATCGGAGAGAGGTTCATATGAATATCAAAAAAAATATTCTGATAGGTTCATCCTTGCGAGATGGGCTGATATTGTCACCTTAGCTTCAATGTGCCATGGTGCCCACACCCTAGAGAGAATTGACAGCTTTTTCATCTTTAATATATACAAAAGAAGATGTCCTGACTGACTGACTGATTCATCAACGCACAGCCCAAACTAGTGGCAATAGAACCGTGAAATGTTGAGGATATATCTGTACCGTGGAGTATAGGTGCACTAAGAAAGGATTTTTGAAATAAACAATTTTTGGGGTAGTTTTTAAATCATTGCAAAGCATTGAATTTGGTGCAGGTGTTTCTTTATTTGCTTTTTTAAATTACTTGCACTCAAAATATTGCGATGGAAATTTTTATCATAGAACGCATAAAAGAATGCAGTATTTAATTCCCTCATTCTATTTTTTCATACACTTCGTTTTTGTCCAAGTATTGCATTTTTATCTCTAAATTCATCAACATTTTCTTCCTCTTCAACAATGAAAATTTCCATGGCAACCAGGCATGAATATCCATTTAAAACCGATTTCATGGATGGCTATTCACTTTTGCAGCATTTAAAGACCAGGTTCAGTAACAATTTGATAGTTGTACTCAAACGACTACAGTTGCCTGTCGCCTTGCCTTCTCAATGACCATTAGCAAGGCACAAGGTCAATCGCTTCAAGAGTGTGGATAAAATCTGGAAAATTGGGATATCATAAAATGTGGGTGGGACAGCTGAAAAATTTGTTTCTGGAGAGGGCAGTCAGATCAAAAATATTGTATATCCCAAAGCACTTGAATAAATGTTTTCAACTTTAATTTAATACTCAAAAAATCAGTCTTTCATTTATTTTGTATAAGTAAATGTGTCTACTTTCTATATGTATACCTACTTAGAAAGAAAAAGAGGCATTGCAATGCATGCCGGGCATGTGCAATTCATGCAGATTTTCATGAAAGTGAAAATTACGTAAATGCAGACCTACGCCTACCTGAGTGGCACCACTGGACGGACACACTAGAGCGAGTGGGAGAAAATAATACGGCTTTTTGAAGTAGAGGTGCTGTGTGTGTTTCGTTCAAATAGATAAACTGAAGTATCGTGCTGTCATAAAATTCTTCATTTTGGATGGTTTATTGCCAATGGAAATTCATCCAAAATTGGTGAAGGTTTATTAGGAGTCTACTCCTTCATTGTCAACAGTTAATAAATGGGTGGCAGAATTTAAACGTGGCCAAACTTCTCTTTAAGATGATCCACGTGAATGATGTTCCAAAACTGTAACCACAAATGACAATATCAAGAAAGTGCACAATATGGTATTGGACGATCGGCGATTAAAAGTGTATAAAATAGTTGATGCCATAGACATATCAAAAGAAAGAGTACAGCACATTTTACATGAAGAATTAAAGATGAAAAAGCTTTGTGAACGATGGGTGCCACATAAATTGAATGCTGACCAAAAACAAGTGTGAAAACGAATTTCTCAGCAATGTTTGGGCAGTTTTCAAAAGAATCAAACTGATTTTGTGTGCTGATTTGTTACTGTCGATGAGATTTGAGTCCACCACTTCACAGGGTCCACCACTTCACACCAGAAACTAAACAGCAATAGAATCAGTGGATGGAAGCCGGCAGACCTGCCCCAAAAATTGCGAAGTCGATTTCACCTGCCGGAAAGGTGATGGCCAGTGTTTTCTGAGATGCAAAAGGGATTCTTCGTAATGATTACCTTGCAAAGACTAAATCAATAAATGGCGAATACCACGCAAGCCTTCAGGACCAACTGGATGAGAAAATACGTGAGATGAGGCCTGGATTGCAAAAGAAGAAATTCATCTTTCATCGGGACAATCCACCTGCCCACAAAGGCAATGGGAAAACTGAGGGATTTGAAGAACGAATTGTTGGAACTTCCACTCTATTCAACAGATTTGGCACCCTCTGACTTCCACCTATTCCCACATATAAAAATATTTGGGACTGGAAAAGTTTCGAATCCAATGAAAATGTTATAGCAGCCGTTGATGGTTATTTTGCAGACCTTCCAGAATCGCACTTCGATCATGAAATCTACTCATTGGAAAACCATTGGAAAAACATTAGACAAAAAGCATTGACCTAAAGGGGGACTAAGTAGAAAAATAAGTGCATTAATGACCTAAAAATAACAGTCTTTAATTGCCAGTCCAAGAACTTTTCACCTCACCCTCGTAATGGGCTTTCAATGTCTTTTTGAAATTCCAGACTCTTGGTTAAGTGGAACTACCTCATACGAAAAAAATGATGGTCCCGGGAGATTTTGCTAAAGACAGGTTTCACTGCTCCTCTATAGCTCCTTATTTTATCATTTCCCAGAAACTACATTTCAACTTAATGACAGCTGAAATTACCACAGCCATTCTGCATCAGGGTGGTTTATTGCCAACAAGTAATGAATACTTACCGCATCTGATGCCCTCATATCAACACTTCTGTTTTCAATCAGTGCATCTATTGCTTGAAGGAGATTAAATATTCTGATTCCATGGCACTTATGATGATATATGTATGCTGCTATTAAATTCACAATCATAGGTACCACTGGACTGATTTTTGGATTTGTCTTCAAATCACTCACAGCCATCTGAAATAAATATTGTAAATGACTGGTATTTTTCATTTTAATTTAAAAAAGTTATAGGACACACCAATAGTAGCCAAATCGATACCAAACAATGTACACAGAAAGGAAATCATAGGCCTATTTTTCACCGTCTCTCCTCCAGACCCATGTTATCAATTGGGAATAACTTATTGTTAGTTTTAACATGCAACTCATTTTCTACAACCCAGGTTTCATATTATCAAGGAATTTCCAAGTCCACACACAGATGTAACAAACCCTTTCCCATTTGGCTCCACCAGATGTCTTTTTTTACCACAGAAATAATGTTTAGAATAATAACTCGACTAATGTTCGAGAATAAAAACTCAGTATAGGTATGCCTTAATCAACCTACACTTCTAGTTGTATCAGCCACTTTTACCAAACAGCACAATACACAAGAATTAAAATATTCCTCCTTGGGGTCATGTTTGACCCATGGTTGAGAGTGCAAAACTTTGGAGTAGAGGGTTTTACGGCATTGACAATCAGTGCCCCTGGTTTTTATAAGTGGCTGCATAATTAATAGTCAAACCTCTTTAGAAAGAACCTCTATAGAAGACAAGTTCTCTATACAACAGAAAAAGTTACGGTCCCGATTTTAAAATGGATCATAACTTCTGTACAAGGGAAACCTCTGTATAACAAAAACCTCTATACAACAAAAAGTTTTCTTGGTCCCTAGAATTTCGTTTTAAAGAGGTTTGACTGTACACAGTAGAAGATGGCTTACCCAGAATTCTAAATAAGAGCAACATCCAAACAATAGAACTACTTTTCATACACATGCCACTGAAATAATTGAAAGACAAATTTCCTATTCAACAATATATAAGAATATTGAATTTATTACATGTTTAAGTTATTCTAAACTTGTAATTCTTTCTGATTTCATGGTAACTCGGCTGAAATCCCCAGATATATACTGCATACATCTATGTGAAATAACTAATTTATACTTTTCATTTACAATGCATACAACTTGTTTATGAATTACCAATCATTATTTAACTATGCACAGCATGAATATTTTTATACTGGATAAAATATTTTTTATTTGAGATGAAGTCCGAGTAACTTTTTAGAAAGTGGAGTCGAAGGGAAATATTCTCCACAAGGAGAAGATGAGAGGTAGGGTGAAAGGGGTAAGGATGGACAACCTCAGGTAGAGGTCTGTATTGAGAATAATTGGCTAAGGAACCAAGGGGGAGATTAAGGGGAATAGGATCTTTTAGAGAGGATTAATCAGAGGTCAGAGTGGAGGGCAGGTGGTGGGCTAAGGGAGTGGTGACAATTTGTACAAGGGGAAGGATACAGATATTAAACATCTGTTCGGGCTGTCCCCTTGTATCTCTGGGTCTCATGGTGAGAATCGCCTGTGTCTGCATGCTCCAAAGCGGAAAGGGTGTCTTAGAGACTAGGCCGAACCCCTTCCTCATCATCACACAGAGACCTCACTCCTACCTCCAAGGATAATAACGCTCATCAAGAGTAGTGACTCCCTCATCTGGTTTCCTTCACCCTCAGCATGGGTGATGCTCAGATTTTTACCAGTGTGTAGTCTGTTCTGCGAGCTTATGGTGGACATGGACATGTGTCCAATGCTTCGTCAGTTGTCATGCACAAAATAAAAGGTTTTCATAAAATGGCAATTAAAGGAATAAAGTGTGATCGTTTTCATTTCATCATATCCTGGGGCAATGAGGTCCCAATGCATGTTCAACATCACTAGGCAAAAAGGGATTTCTGATGATTTCTAGATGTTTAGGTACGTGCAGTCTGTGTCCCTTGCCTTTGTAGTGGAGGATGGTCAGTAAACTATTGCAGGTATGTTTTTCACCACTAAGGTGTTTTCGCCAAGAGTGACATGTGAAAGTTTTGGTGCTCTTTGGTTCTTCTTATAATCTCACTCATGTATGGCCGGTGAATGCTCAGGGTTGTTACAATATTCGGAAAAAGACATTCCCTGACATTTCCCTGACAAAAATTGTCATTTTCCAAAATTTCCAGTGCAAATGAAAGTTGAGAAAACAAACCAATGTTAATTTTACTCATCATATTTATTGAGAAATTTTTTAAACGAAGACAAAATCAGAAGATGGAACATTAACTCCGGCAACAGCAAATGAACGTATAGTTGGGGTGTGTCGGCCATTGACCAATTCATCGACCTTCGACCTCATCTAATTTTTCCCTGACAGCTCGACGACTTTCCTTGACATTTCCCTGATTTCCCTGACTTGTAACATCCCTGATGCTGGGCACTTTAGCTTATGTACTGCCTTTTGTGAAGTCATAAATGAAGGACTAGCTTAATACTTTGCACGCAATTTTATTATTTATTTATTTTATTTATTATTATCCAAAGATTTGCGATACATATTCTAAAAGAGAATCCAAAGTTTTCAATAGGTGTCTTTTTTTTAAAGAATTATTTAGCGGAAAATAATAATTTCTTTATAAGGGAGAGATACCACCAACGAAAGCCTTTGTCAAAACAATATACATATGTACTTATTTCCTTATTTTGTTCGAGAGATTAAGATTCATAAGGTAGCCTCAATTATAAAATGATAATTTATAATTCATATGATGATTCTTAGATTGCTTTCAAAAGGTTTCAGGATTAGATAATATGATGAGGGAAGATAGAAAATGGCCTCCACATAATGATAGGCTGAAAGTATTGAATTTGTATTAATAAGAAGATTTTGAAAAAAAATCATTGATCTATGACAATGACACATTGGTAATTCAAGGTAAGGGATGTCTTCAAAAGAATGTTCAGGGGAGCCGCATAAAAAGGAAAAAATGACAAATTGTTGGAATAGAAGACAAAAAAATACAGAGGATGGTAGTTTATTTATGCACAGCAATTGCCATGATACGATGAGATATGTAGTCTCAATGTAAAAATTCCAAGGAGACAGTAATGAAATGAATGAGTAACGGAGTGCATTAGCTTATCAAGGACTAGGGCAATAGATTGTAATTTAATTGTAATTTATTTTACTACCTACAAGAAATATCTAAGGGTTAGCACTCTTCAATTCAACTAATAATGGTGCAGAGATAATTAAATATTAGAAAAGATGCGTCTACTGTACATATCTCTCCTTCAGAAAATTGAAAGCAGTTCTCATAAAACTCTCATCTTGGCAAATACAGGTTGTTGTGGTATGTAGGGCTGTCTTGGCATGGAAAATTTGACGAAGGGACCCAATCCAGGGCAGCTGAAATATTCTGATGCAAGGTTAAAAAATTAAACCATGGTGTGCTAAAAATGAAAAAGGTTCAGAGCACGAGTGATGAAATATTGACCAGGGTAACGATTTCAATATTTGTATTAAAAGGCATGATACCCTGTCCTGCAAAATATTTATGAAAGTCTCAAGTTTTCAATACAGAAAAACTACCCAGGAATTATTTCATTCCACAAAAAAATGCAGGAATAATCAAGGAGAAATTTACATAGGAGGTCAAAATAAAGAGGATTCCCAAAATTTTGGTAGGTAGTAATTTCTATGTGTTTTCTGAATTACAAGGATTCACTCAGGCAATTCAAAGTTTCAGGGTAGGTAATCTAGTTCCCACCCCAAGGCCACCACTGATTTCCTATGAGGCTATGCTACCAAACTATTGATCTTCCATACCACAAATTTAGGCTATGGCAGAAAAAGATGGCAAAATTACATGGTGATAGAATTTCTGATCAAATGAGACTGCCATGAAATGAGTGAGTTAAGGGAGAAGGCAGCTAAGAAGTAAAAAGGGCCAAAGATAATACATAGTCATGTTAGGCTGTGCCCCGTAATTGTGACATGAATGCATGAATCTCAGAGCACACCTAAGGTGCAATGTTCTGAGTCCAGCCGGCAGTTCCTGGCCAGTTATGACCTTGTATTGGTCACTTGTTTGGTGAGCATGCTACTCAGGTGCTACAATACAATGTATTGATATATGTATACACATTCTCCATTCGTGAATACAATTCCTGGACCTAGAATGAAGTTCAATTAACTGGTGGCACAACAACAATATGGTTGGTATAAGAACGAAGATTTTCGCGGTGGTTTACGATGAACTTCTTCATATTTTCGGGTTCTACCGCGTTGGTTGCTGTGGTGATGACAACAGTTTCACTGGCACTACTGCCAGCGTCTTCGACCTGAAGACGCTGGCAGTAGTGCCAGCGAAACTGTTGTCATCACCACAGCAACCAACGTGGTAGAACCCGCAAATATGAAGAAGTTCAATATGGTTGGCATTTCATTTGGGGAGGCAACTGACAACTGAAGTCAATTTTGCCATTAACGTTTTTCCTACAAAGGCCATGTTAACACAACACAGATTTTTTACACCATGTGAACAAGCATGTTTTATAAACGGCATAAATTTTTCTACACAAGAGAATGAACGCTGTGTAAACACAGCTCTATGGCCAAGCAAGAAAAGAGGTCCTAGGTGTCATTATGGACTCTACCCGGCTTGATGGGGGACCCTATCATCTACCTGAGGGTGGGAATTATCACTACCCTCTCTCTCAGATATAGCTCATTGCATGTGGCCACGGTCAACTAATTGCTTTCGCAGTGGATACACAAAAAAACTATTTGTTGATTACTGATAAAATATAGGCTCTAAAGTGCATTCCTCATGTTGCACAGGTCTTTTCAAATATTAAACAGAACTCCAAAATTCTTCTGAGTAAATTTGTTGGGAGCATCCTTAACACAGAAATTTATCAATAAATACCATACTTCTGTTTTTCTGTTTCGTTTCATTAAAAATTTGTAAATGCACAGCAAACCATAAGCAATACACTTCTGAGTATACTACAAATATATACATATATTTTCCCAATATTGAACAAATGATTTTTAGTCTATCCACAGCCTAAACAAATAGTTGACTGTGGACACATGCTACAAGTGAGCTGGTGCTTAAGCTAAGGGTGAGATTACCTCCACCCATCAGTCAAGGAAAGGGTCTGGCTCTCTGGGAACTTGGGTTCCAAAACAGGCAAGAAGTACAAATGTGTGATTCCTAACCTAACATAAGTTCTGTACTTAGTGGAGTAGAGTGAAATGCTCACGGTACACGTGACGGAAAGCATTTTCAATTTCAAGACTCCAGCACAAAATGGGAAAGGATATGTGGGTAGGCTGGCAAGGGAAGATGTAGTCGGAGAAACCTAGTGCATTGGCGCCCCAAGGGGGGGCAAGAGGGGCAATTGCCCCCCCCCCCCCCCCAAAAACAAGCATATTTCTTTGTCATAGACCTTAAATTAAAAGCCTAAATTACTTTGCTTTTTTTATTGGAGTTTAGGTTATTTTCTTTAAAATCCTGTTCAATTTTATATTAACTAAAACGGTTTAAAAACCACAAGCTAAATGTGAATGTAAATCAAAAGAATTTTGGAATTAGTTGAAACTTTGTGGTAATCTAAAAGGGAAATACGCACATAGTAAAAACTTGCTCTTCTTAAAAGGCAAACTTTTGCTTCCAAACCACTTATATTAACACGTCAGTTTGCGAATAGTTTGTTATGAATTTCCGGGACGAGACTCTTGATCCCCCCTTTTTCTGGGGGGTATTCCTTACCCAAAGAGTCGCTGGTACCCCCCCCCCCTCCCCCGAACCTCTGGTCTTGAGCCGCCCCTGACCCAGCTTCAGCCTACTCTTAACTCTTTCACTACGAACGTCGGAAATATGTGTCAGTAGATTTGCTGGCCAGGAAGGCGAACATCAAAAATTTGCAACGGAGATTTACCTATGCAAGCAAACAAACGTCGCATATTTGCGACACTATGCTTTCCCCCCTTTCTGGTGCTCGCAGGTACACAGCTTATACATTTCGGGACCCGACGCAGAGGGGGTCAGGCCTTTCCATCTAAATCCGGGACTTTACTCGTATTAGCACCCTCTTTGCGGCAAGGGTCCGGGGTCATATGATTGTTAATTCAGTAATTTTGCTAAATAAATATTTGTTGCTTTTGCAAAAAATATAAAATCAGAATTGAACTTGTTTTATGGTGAGTGTTTACAATTTTTAAGCAATTTCTACCATCAATATTAACTGAAATCTTAATATCAAGATAAATTACATACCAATATTATGATATCCGTATTATGATATTTATATCAAAAAGTTGGAGTCTGTTCAGCATAGAATGCTCAGATACTTAGCATTCAAAAGTGGTACACCAATGAGCTTTTATGATCATAATTACTCAAATTTAGCACTATCTTTCAATCTTCCTTCGATTGTTTCTCTTCACATTAAAAATGATAACATTTTTATTAAGAAAATAAAACTTGGTTTAATTAATTGTATTGAAGTATGTAATTTATTTAGTGCACGAACACTTCAATACTCTCTCAGGTATCCATGTGATTTAGTTGAGCAGACTTCTCAACGAAATTATATATTTCATTCTCCTGTATATAGGCTTAGACGTAATTGGAATTTATTACCAACGAATGTTCGTGCTGAAAATACATTATCAGCCTTTAAGAGAGCTTTATATCAACATTTGAATATTTGAATGTTACCATGTATTTTTATATTACTAATTTTGTATGTTATGTACTAAAAGGGCATTAGCCCGTTGATCTTGAATAAAAAAATATAAAAAAATAAAATAAAAAAATATTTGACAATGTTAATATTGATGGTAGAGTTTCGTTTAAAATTTTTTAAATGCACAGTAAAAAATGAGAAATTCACTTTAAAGTCTACAATGTGAGAGCAAGCAACAAATATACATTTTCTCTTGGAGTTTTCCGTGGCGATTAGATGAATGTTCCATTCTTCTTCTGGGTATCTGCCGCGTCGTTGTGTTTTTCTGACGTTTCTCCTCTCGTCCTGGAGGCATCTTCAGGTCGAAGATATCTGCGCTGCATTTTGGTCCGACTATATACTGGAGCTGGTCGCATCTGATTGACTGTCAATTATGGCGGAAAAACAACTTTTTGCACCATTTCTCATTTCGTTACGTGCCAATACCCACCTCCAAGTGGTAGCCAGGTTTTAACCATCATCCCTGTTGAAATTTTTAGGGCATTTGGCAATTTCGATCGCCTCCTGTATAGGCCGTGGGAAGTATCGACTCTCCCCGCTTAGAACTTTGGTCTCCTCGAAACATATGGAGTGACTAGGCTCCGACCAGGCATGCTCGGCCATTGCTGAGAGGCGGAACTGCTTCTTTTCGGTCGCTTTCTCATGTTCCCTCACTCTGCAGGAAATTGCTCTTCCTGTTTGTCCAACGTAGGCTTTCCCACATGTACAGTTGATTTTGTACACTCCCTCCTTCATGGTGCTAGGGATCTGCTCTTTCGGGTTAGGCAGAATATCTCTCACTTTCTAGGAAAAAATTCTTAAACTTTTAAATTTGTAAAACTTCTCTTTCCTAAAAATTTAGGAGAGGTCAGAAAAGGTAGGAGCTTAGTATGAATGTATACCTGCAAGAACTTTCTCCATGGATGCCTTACAAAAATGGTCCGCACATACAGGAAGGAAGAGTACTCTTGGTACTCAGGTAAGTAGACATGCATAGGAAAGAATTCCGCCGTCTCCAAAGGGTTAACAAAAGTTGGCAAGGCATCCACAGCTTCATGTCCCATCTAACGAACTGAGTACTACACCTTGAAGTGCTCTCCACACAGCACCTAAGTAAGGATCATGATTCCAATAAAAATCCTCTACCACTGCCAGGATTTGAACCTGGACCTTTGGGAAATGGAAAGCCATTACTCTGGACACCACAGCAACAATAAGTCACAGTATGGCCACAAACAACTCATATAATTGCATGATCTGGGTCCATTGCATGATCTGGGTCTGGGGATTTGGATCATGATCCAAAAGATCTGGGTGTTATGGCAGACGATGAGTTCAAGGAAAAGTAGATTAGGAGTGTTAAGAACAATAGTGTGTAAATGCACATATATGATGGAGGCAAAATAGGTCTGCAAGGATAGGGAAAACAGAGGAAATATTTGCAAGAGAGCTAGCTTTACAGGCCTAATAGCAATAACTAAGCTCTTTGACCATACCTACCCCGAAAGGCAATGGCGTGATGGGTATGAATAAGTAGAAGAATGGAAACTTACTACAGCAGCCTAAATGGAGGCAATCATTCAATACACCTTTCCGAGTGTTCATTTTAAGTACACTCCATACACAAGTTTTGATTGCAATACCACTGAAAGCCTTGACTATCATTAGGATTCAAACCCTATCCTGTGGCAAGGGAAGCCAGTGAACTAAAGCAAAAGAGTACAAGCATTTTAAGTAGCTGACATGAATATGGACAGGAAACAAGATATTAGGTCAGTGAAGAATCATTTGGTATTACTGAGATAATCACATATTTCTAATAGATTCACACTACATAGCAGCCAAGAGCATATACATGCAAAAGCATGTAATACACTAGCACAATGCTGAATGGTCTAAACATGAAATTGTATCAGATATCAAATGCAACTCCAGAAGGTAAATAGTAATTATGTGCTTTCACAACAACATTGTGTTAGCAGACTCAGTTTTGTCATCAAAATCACAGTCAATGGATATTGTTTCACTCTGTTACAGACCCAAGAAAGCCAGTTAGCTAGTTATAAGGAAGGTGACTAACAACTGAGGCAATTTGAGAGATGAACTTTTCACCACAAATATTTCACTGCAATTCAGAATTCACTTTGATCACTGCAGAAAGAACTTCCACTCTTCCAACAGTATTATTCATATGAATAAATTAACCAATATTTTACTGGCTGTTTAGAAGCTAATTGGCTATGACTTTCTAAAATATCACTCTCAGATGCAAGTGGAATTATGTATTAATGTAATTTTTCAGTCTGCTACTGTTATGAAATTGTTGAAAAATATCTTTTGGCCTTATTGCTACATAAATATATAGCTTAGTACAGTAAGTATATTTAAAGGAGTGCATATGCTCCCCTTGAAATTTTAATTGTTGAAATGCTATGAATTCGTGCTGCACTTTTTCCAGCATTTCCCACAACCAGGCCATTCTCAGCTATGAAAAAGAGGCAAAATAATTCAATATGAGAAAGAAAAATCATACCTGATAACACTTCCTAGATTTTCCTATGAGGCTTTTGCCTATTTGCTTGTAATACTCAAGGTAGTGGGGATGAACTTGTATGCATTCAGTAGGATTTGCATTGGCTGTCTCATCTGATTTTGTACTCTTGTTTTCCCTAGAAGATTGGTCTGGAAAGACCCACGTACCTGCAGAGAAGAAAAGGAGAAAGAATCTTAATCACTCTTTCCAATTTTGCCTCATGAATTGAGGGTAATTCGATATGTGAAGTCACGACAACCATTTAGCTTAAATGGTTGATTATATTAAAATAATTCACCATTGGGACAGAGATAGTATCAAAACAACTTCATTACTGTCGTTACAACATAAAAGAGTTGCAATTCGGTAAACAATCAATATTTTGGGAGAATAATCTGAACACATTATTATAACTGTCGTCACCTCAAAGCACATGCACAAAGAGGCGTTTAAATTAATTTTCCCATTGCATCTACGCAGACCTGCTAAGCAATAGAACAGCTCCAAAGCAGGGACCAAGAGTCCCGGTGCGACAGAAAAACCTCTCAGGATATATGTATTTATCCAACATGCGTACGCAGAAAAGATTTAGATCTAACAGACACCACCAGTATAAGATCGTCAAAACTTCGGTGGTCAACAATCTGAGTACCAAATGAAATGCTTATACTTTTCCAATTTAACTGTCATTATTCATATGTAGTCTAATGTATAATATCAAGCTACTGAGCATTCACTCATTTTTTTCGCAAGTCAACGGAATTGACTACATACCTTTAATGTAGCACTCATCCCTCTGAAGATAAACCTCACTCTGCAAGGAAGTAGTGATCAAATCCACCTCCTCCTCTTCTGGTACAAACACGCGCGCTTCTTTGATAAACATATACCTTAAGCTGTCAGTTGAGCCATAACTCATAGGCGCATCCGAAAGGTGTAGCACACAGTTTAAGTCACTGGCAGTTAGCTTACTTCGGTTGGAATGCCTCAGGTAAACTCCACATTTCTGAAATACAACACGATTCATCAGGCGTATACACCAAATATCAACGACCAGCAACGCATTTGAATAAAATATAAAAAGAAACTTACGTGAACGACTTCTCGCAGTCTGTAGGAAACATCGTCAGCCAAACGCTTAGCCGCCTCCTCGGATAAACTACTAATCCCTATGGAATCAGCGTCAGCATTCACAGAATCCACAGAAATATGCGCATATCTCCTTTCGCTGGGTTTTTTCTCATCCTTTTTACGATGAGAAAGTCTATCGGGCTTGGGATTCATCTCTTTACGAGTGAAAAAGACCCAATAGACATAAAAATTTCATAACGTGACATAAACCCGCCTCTGCTCGAAGGATACTTTTGAAGCCAGTGAAGTTAGCTGAGTTACCTGCGATTATTCGATTGTTCGATATTTTTCATCCCACTTGTAGAGGAACTATTTCGGCGGGATATTCCGAAACATCAAACGCGCGTCATATTGGTTGTGAGTGGCAGAAATATGTGTGACTGTTCTTACCTGGAAAATAATTTTTATAAAAATTCACTCATGTCAATTTTCCTTTTCTGATGATAGTATGGTCAGAATCATACAGATCACTGACAAGAAAGGCTCGTGAGAAGAGGAAATATATATATTGCTGGAATAGTTTTTCAATTTCCTTCTTCCTTGAGCATACTGCTTTTTCAGACCAATACAGATCTGTCGACATAATGACACTAATTATAGCAGGAAGGAAGCACTAATTTTACTAACTACGGCATACGTCTAAAGTTTAGGGCTAATCTAACAATTTCAAGGAATGGGCTGTATTGTGGTGGCTTGCCATCCTGAGGGGCAGGGTTGAAATCTGAGCAGCAGAGGAGAATTTTTTCATCGGGACTCCCAGCATAAGTGTCATTTGTAAAAAAAAAAACTTAAAGTGCATTATTCTTTCGATATATCAGATGGGACAATAAATCCTCAACGACTGAGAACAAAGTCTTGCAAAGTCTGTGGCATATATATAGTGTAGAAATCTTGGACACCTTTTAAAAAAAGTAGTAGCACCTTTTAAAAAATTGAGTAGCACCGAGAAGCAAATTCTGGAGATGTTATTTTTTGATGCAATTGCTCATGTTAAAAGTCCGCATCAACAATTGATAGTGCGCTGAGCACGATCATTTACCACACGCAAAAAGAAAAAAAAATTAAAAAATGTTTTAGGGAAATGTCACCGGATCCTTTTCCATAAATTCTTGTGGCATGCTAATTATTCGAAAGAAATAGAGATTATTTTTTGAGACAAAATCTGCCAGTAGATACTAAACTATTGCACTCTTCCAACTTCTGCGGTAGTCGTTTAGGTGTTCTATGCCCTATTTGTTTTTTAATTTGCATACAAGTTTCTTTTTTTCAAATGGACTTATAGTATTCTACATTTAAATTCTTTTGGCATGCTATAAGTATTCGAAAGAAATAGAGACTATTTGTCAAGAAAAAATCTGCCAGTAGATACTTAACTATTGCAGTCTTCCAACTTCTGCGGCAGACGTTTAGGTGTTCTATGCCCTATTTGTTTTTTTAAGTTGCATATAAGTTTCTTTTTTTCAAATGGACTTGTAGTACATTGTCATCAAAAAGATTGAGAGTGCTGACAATTATTGCTCGCTTAGATACAATTGTGCCCGCTATACAATTTCTTTAGGAGGGCAATGGATGTGGCTGCGATGTCAACACTCCTATATTCTTTTAGTCAAGATATTATCTCCAAATAATTTTTTGATGCACCTGGAGCATCAGTGGCCATGTACCATGAAAACATTTATGCTGAAACAAAGAAAATATTCACAGCCCTTGCTTTCTCTTTCTGTTAAAATAAACTATTTCTAAAAATCCATATTTTTAATGAGAAAATTACTTTGGCTATCTATCTCATATGCCTGAGCCTTCCGGTTGCCTGTGTATTTACAAGAACTCCATGTCCTCTTAATTTTCTATCTCCATTTAACACATTCACGACGTAGGCCTTTTTTTGTAGATGATTCCCGCAGGGACGTAAATTTTCATGAAAAATTAACGATTTCAGTTTTTTAATAATCGAAGTTTCCTTTTACTGGAGCATTATTATTTTTATACTTTCGGGGAGTGGAAAGCATTTGTATAGGATTGATTGCTATTTTTTTTAAACAATTCCCCTATTAGATATGCAACCACACAAGTGATATTTAAGTAACAGTAACTTATATGAGAATGATTGTTAAGACCAGTGATACATAGATGTGGAAGACAAATATTTTAGGATGCTCTGGTATCATCTTTCCATATTTAAGTTATAAAAAAACAGTAAAATAAACTTTGAACAAATTTTTCAATAATTTCTCCTGAGGTATATGCAACCATGCCCCGCACAAATTCAAATGCCGAACTTCGGAATAGTAAAAGACATCTCTTTCTTGAGCTTCAAACGAAAAACATCCTCCCACTCTTCTGCATATGAAGGCTTTCAGGATTATTGAGTGTTTTCACCTTCTCCTTAAATTTTTGTTGCGCATGCCGGCAGTGCGTAATATCCACGATGCTGTGACAGCAATACCGTTGCATATGTCACTTAAGTTTTGCCCCTACTCATGCCCATTATATTTTTGGGAGTGTCATAATGTCGCCAGTAGATATAGTCTATTGATGGCCTCGGAAAATTTCCAAAAAGTCTCACATTTTCAAATCCTAAGCCTTAAGTAGACAAGGATAATCTGCAGCGGGCTCTTGTCTGTCTTCACAATGCTCTCAATACAGGGTATTGACAGCTAAGAGCTAATCTCTGGTCATCTAGGTCTTTTGTTACAAATCATGGGTTACTCTCACAGCCAGTGGAGAGTGCCGGGACGGTGGCAACCTCATATTTTGGGGAAACAGTAGCTGAACTTCCCGCTGGTCGGGTCACCAGACCAAGTTGAAGACGACCCTGGTCTCAGGGTTGAAAAACACCTAGGAACAATGGAGACCTTTGGACATCACCCCTGCCGCGCTTTATATATAAAAAAAATAAGAGGAGTTAAGGAATGGGATATGCAGTTTGGCCGTGCGTGCAGTCGGCTGAGGCACTCCAGCAAAGGGTCAGGAGTGAGGGGATCCCCTTGCATACGAGGACACTTCTCCAGACAGAAAATCCATGAAGAAGATGGGGAGGACTAAACTCAAACTTGAGGGAACACTGGACTTCCTATAATCTTCTTAGGAAAGTAGAATATAATTTTTGGAGTATTGGTCTTTTCTTTTAAATAATCAACGCTCACATTGACATAACCAATTACATACCAGGTAATGTCAATGCGAGCATTGATTATTTCAGAGAAAAAGACCATTACTCCAAAAATTATATTCTACTATAATATTGTGGTCGATAAAAGAGAAGAAGTTCTTGATAGAAAAGCGAAAAAAACCTATGCGGTACCGAAACGTGACTTAGACATTCAAACCCGAATTGAGCCTATTGACCCTAAAACTTAATTGGTGTGGGTGTTTATAGGGAGGAGGTGGGGAAGATAGTGGAGAAAGTGGCCTTTCAATTTCCCAGCTAAGGAACACACCTTGGATATGTCTTTCCCACTCCTCATCTCTTGCAGCTGCTATTCTGAGATATTCTGTAGTACATCAATTTTGTTAATGATTTTGGGAAACCCATGTTGATTTCTCCTTGCTACGTATTTTATTACTTTTAAGGCTTTTTGTTCTATACGAGGGGTGTTGTTTTCTCTGTGCGGTGATCTAAACCATGAAGCAGCATCGTAAATATATTTTAGACAAATGCATCACATTGGCCAATTATTTAGGGCTTTGCTTCCCATGTATTATTGGGTGTAATGGAAAAGAAATCAGTTGTTTGCAAGGAAATCAATTGTTTCCTAAATGAAGAAGTGCTAGAACTAATAGTGCTGGAAACAAATAGATATGCAGCCGAACACCTAACATCTGCCGAACCAAAAATAAGATCTCTGATCAATTTTGAGGAAACCAGGACTATCCACAGTAGTAACCTTTACGGAGTCACCCGCAAGTGCACATAGGTGTGATATTACACAGAGGAAAAATTATTTGCATTGACCGGGATTCGAACCCGGATCCCTCGATTTCGTGCAGTGCTTTAACCAGTTAAGCTACGGTCGAAATATATTTATTTTCCAAGAGTATTCTCAAATACAGTTTTTATGATTCCAGGTAAATTTATATAATCGAGAAGAAAAAGAAAGGAAAATGAAAAAAACAAATAGTCCATAGAGTTTGTCTCGACCTCGAAGCAGCCACATCTGAGGATATCCTTAGCCGTTGACCCGTGCACTCCATTCTCACTGCCACCGAGAGTTCTAATTAACCCACTGGGCACAGGATTCGGTTCTGCTCCTCACATGCCACCCCAAGGGATGTAGTCTTGCCACATGAGTGGTGGCTCCTCTCGCTGCTGGCGTGAGCTGAGCCTGCAAGTTGCCCCTCAGTTGATCGCCTCTTCCAACTCCTGCAACAACGGCCCCTCGTGTCGCTGCTCGGCATCCACCACCTGCCCAAACAGCATACACAACCACGGGCACATGGTAGGAGGTGCGCCATGGAATGCGGCCTCCTGGACGAAGCGCAGTAGACCCCTGCCCCATACCTTGTGGTTTATTAGTAGTTTACAAATTTTGCAATTGTGGCCGAAAGAATTTTATTCTTAAAATTTGGAAAGTCGAAAATTCAGATGCAGTAGTTTTTCATTACTTATGAGACCACCACCAAAGATGTCCCAGGTCTTATAAATGTCTTTGATTGCCTCCAATGCCATTAGCTTGTCCTCACATCCCAGTACGTGATGTGTGACATCGTTCAGCCATTTTCATGTTGGGGACTGAGGAGAGTCCTCTAGCCCCATCTGATGCCTAATTTCTCGTGTGGGAAGGAGGCCCGCAATAACGTCAAAAATGGCACTTAACAGTCCTAGTGTCCCCCTTCCCGCAAAAAGCCAAATTCCTCCAACTGTTATTAATGGATGCAGTGGGAGTTCTGCTTCTCGCATTCATTCTTTCGTAGATGTTTATAACTATAAATGATTCTCCTTGCATAAGATTTTCTACAACCTCCCTGGTGCCTTTAATCCCCCTCGTGCAGGTTGTCGATGACGCGCTCGCCTTGTCCCATGCTGAGCCAAGTAGGGCTCTTCTCTCACTGTCCACGCCCCCCCAACACTTTGGCATTTAACTTTGCGAATACAATTTTTGTTTTTAATTCAATGTTGAGGAGGTTTAAACCTCCCTGCTCCGGAGGGCCATGCAGTTGTTTGTGCGCGACCTTCCTTATATATCCGTGCCAGAGCATGAAATTTGTGGCGTTAATTATTTTCCCGTTGACCTGCACCGTAATGGGCCAAACATGAGCTAAATAAAATATTCTGGGAAGTACTACTTGTGTGAGGAGTCGAACGCGGGCGGTGAGGGGGAGAGAAGGCAGAGTGTACCGCCCCAAACTACAGCACACGGCCCGACCCACCTCATTCCAATTTCTCTCTATTGTTTCGTCTACCGATTTGTCCCACCGGAACCCAAGAATTTTAAATGGGGACGATGCTCCCTCCAGCAAGTATTCTTAAAGGCTGATTTTTCCCCTTTGATAATTAGAGCCTTCAATTTCTGTTTATTTCGATTCCCACGGGGGAGTATAATTTAATAATGTCCTTGGCCTGTTTTAATTGCCGGGAGTTGCCTATAAAGAGGGTTATGTCATCAGCATAAATGGCACCAGTGTATTTGGATACGCATCTTTGTACACATAGTCCGGCAATCTGCAGGGAGCGGATAATGGGGTCCATTGCGAACGCAAACAATATCATAGATAAAGGACATCCCTGCCTAACCGAATTTTTAATGACAAAAGGAGGGGAGATGTCCCTATTAATTTTTAGGTGTGCTCTGACATCAGTGTACCATAGTTCAATGGAATAAATAAAGGATTCAGGGAAAGCCATCTTTCTTAACACGTTCAGGACCGAGGACGCACACGCTGCGTCCTGGCGTGCGCCCGCCAGGACCCGCGGACGCAGCGTGTGCGTCCTGAAGTGTGTTAAAGAAGTGTGTTTAAATGCCGTATTAAATTTTTTCTTTTTTTTGGCCCCTGGGGATAGGTATCCATATTCAGGGCGGTCCTGAAAGTGTTAAAATAAAAAAAATATATTCAATCCGGATAAAATCGAAAGCTTTACACAGATCTACGGCTAGAATTGCATAAAATCTTCATAAGAGGGGGTAAAAAAAGGTCACGTATCAAAACTGTCGTGTCTAAAATATTTCTTTTCTTCGACACTGCGTGCTAGGATGGGTGTAAAACAGATTCGGCAACGGCCGAGAGATGAGTCTAGAATGAGAGTAAAAATTTTATAATCAGAATTTAAAAGCACAATTGGCCGAAAGTCATCACAGGATTTCAGCAACTTCGCTTTGGTATCAAAGTTATGATCGCAGTGCGCTGACTTGTATCTGGAGGGACTAGTAATGGCATTAAAAACCTTGGTTAAAACTGGTGTTATAACGTCCCAAGACGTAGCATAAAATTCATATGGGAGGCTATCTGAGCCTGGGGCCTTTCCTTTGGGGAGGTAGCGGTTAACAGTTTGCACTTCCTCCCCCGTAATCACGCCCGCAAGCAAGTCGCTCTCCTCCCTGGATAGGGTGGGTAGGGGGAACGTAAGGGGAGGGGCGTCACCCTCCCTCCAGGGCTTATATCGGTCAAATATGCTCACAAAGTGCCGAGCGGCATCTTCTAGAAGACCACCGCCCGGACACACTGTGCTACATGGGTCAGCAGTTCAACATAGTCAAGTGAGATGCCATCCAACTTCTCGTTGAGCATCCAAAATCTAAATGGTATACATGAATAAGTACTCAGCTTGGGAGTGATGACACTGGTTTTCTCTGGTTGGGAATGGACAAGTATTATCATTCCAGGTGAGCTACACTGATCAAACATCTTGCTCTTTGCTTGTGCCTTCCAATCATTTTCACCGACATATGCTCGGCAGATTTTTGCCTGGCTGGAATCCCGTAACCTTTTAGCTTGGGAGTCGATTTTCATAAAACTGAGTTTTACACATCTTTGTTTTGACCTGGAAACCAGGCTGAGGCACCAAATACCAAATAACAAAACAGGATAATGGCAAAGGTAGCTTTCTAACACAAAAATGTAAAGTCGTGGATTAGGATACCAGAAAAAATAAATATTTATTAGAAAAAACTTTCACAAAGCTGTGAAACTTGTCATTTTACATGAAAATCTGGATAATGAATCAGATTATCAACAAAATTTAGGGAAACACAACAATCATTCAATTTTCAGTTACTTATCTGTTATCCATTTTATAATCCAAATCATAACAAGTAGCATCTGTAGAGTTGACATTGCTCATTATTTTATTTTATCAATTAATATTATCATGCATAAGACACATTTTACCATTCTTTAGACAAATCTCTTAACTGGAATTACAACAAGTCTAATTTGTTCCTGGACCCCCCAACATCAAAACTTTCTGAGCTTGAGTTACATGATCTACTACAGTCACATGAAGATTCATTACACCAGAGGGCTTGTGAAATGCAGTTTCACTAAGCACTGTGATAGCACAGGAGAGACAGCTCTCAATTAAATTAAGGCATGAGCAGATGACAATAGTAAATGTTTTAAGAAACTATTGCAGAAAATAAATAAAACAGCATCATAAGACATTGGTGATGACCCCATCCATAAATAAATAATCAGCAAGCATTAGTATGAATTGCATGCTTCAGCTATGAGTATAGAGTTAAAATACCAACATGAACTTGTGTTCTAAGCTGCCTGTTCGAAACTAATAAGCTGGCCATATGTCTAAGCTTGAAAACAGTTTTTATTTTTTGTCACGATTTGAAATACCAAGTGAAAAGTGTAAATTTTTACAAATGCTGACATTTGCTTACAACAATTAGTATTTTCTTGGCTTAGCCTAACATGCAATGTGACTTCAAGTGACTTAAGAGCAAAGGCTATATAAGGGATACCTTGTGCCCCTGTGAGACAATTACACCCTTCAATTATTGAGACACCAAGCTACCTTGTGTGCACTTATTTTGGAAGACAGGAAAACGGACCACCTGACACATTCGGTTGACAAATTGCGTGGCTAATGATTTGCAGGACACTGAACATCCACAGGGGAACTTCAAAAACATCCACAAGGGCACTTCAAAAACATCCACAGAGCTCAAGGGAAGAGCAGTGGTTAGTCCAATTTTCCTCCAGCTCCGAGATGATGTACAAAAAATTATTTTCCTGTTATGTGATTGCTTTGTGCACCCCAGCAAAAGGATTGTGCCACTTCTTGCAAACTGCTCTGCTGCAAAAAATGACTGGGCTGTTTCAGATGACAACTAAACGTCCTCAGAACAAGCCTCTCACAATGAAAGAGAGAAGCTTGATTTGGGGGGGGGGAGGAGGGAATAGAAAGGTCAAGGAAAATCAACTTGCAGGAACAAAAATTTTCTGAGCAATAAATATGGGATAAGACCAGCAAACAATACAGTGAATGATTAAAACTCGATGCAGCAACTAACACCAGAAGTGGAATGCTTTGGGTTGTCACTTCTTGAAACTTGGGAGGTTGATTCGGATTTATTATATTTTCAAGCAGTAACCTACCAGTTACATACACGGCGACACAGGCAAGTAGAGTCCAAAAGAAAAAGAGGTGAATGCATTCCCTTAATATACCTTTGAGTGTACATTATATAACCATGTGCACTATATTCACTTCGCAAATTCACATTTACTCCTGATTTACGGATAATACAAATTAAGTTTACAACTTGAACCATTTGTGTTCTTAATTTTCTTATACGAAAGAAATTATATGCTGTAAAACCTCAAAATATGCTGGATCTTGACCACCATACAAAGCCTCATGAGGGTTGGCTATTGGTCACTAAGCAATCAGCTAATTAAAAGGCATACTGCCATTTGAAAGTTTAATCAACCAAGTGCTGAAGTTGATTGCTGACAGACTGCAGATCATGGCCCCAAACAAGGAATATTGAAACAGAATGAAGCAGATGAAAGAATAGACATGAATTTAATTAGATGCTTTTTAGCACTTCTCATATGATGTTCATGCAAACTCCACCACTTGGAATGAAATAAATGAACAACAAAAAGATTTGAGGTAATATTTCTGATTTCCCTTTTAAAAATTAACCATTATTATCTGCTCATTTCAAATAGCTGAGTTCTAAATATAACTAAAATTATCAATGACATTATACAACCGAAGTGCATGAAAAATTTAGACACAATATAGTGTTTTACTATCTGAACATAAATACTTCCAGTAATAGTAATACATATTTTAAATTCTGATGCAAAACACCAATATCTTAGTAAATAGACTTTTGTCCAAGTCATGCATATATTTTAGAACAGCATAGAATGTTGCATTACAGCTCCAAAATGCATGACCATTATTACGCATACATATGTAAGAAGTTGATTGTTCATTAATATATATCGAATGATTCAGTTTGTGATTAATAAAGCTTGAATTCAGCCAAAATTACCATTAAATTATAAAATATGAATTGGGGTTTGAGGCTTAATTTTTGACAATAAGTAACAAAAAACTAAAAGCTATCATTGAGTGACAGAGCAGACAAATTATACAAACAATACATCAATTCAATAGCTATACATGATTATTTCAATTATAAGTCACAATTGGACCTGTTTTCAGCCTGATTAGCATATGGTTAAGAAACGGTGTTGTACAAACTTGAGAATGCATTGTCCTATAAATGCAAAAATGTGAGCTCCTACTCACAAAGGGCTAAAAAAAATGGAAAATCTGAGGAGTAAATTACTGCTTAACAAAGGCAAAGTACCATATGGATGTGAAATTATGCTCTGAATCTGATGAAAATAAACAGAGGAATTTATAATGGGTTGTGTGCAGCACCAATACTTTACAAATATAAAAGGAAAATAGATATGGAAAAGGAATAGAGGTATGAAAAAATTTGGAGAGGATTAATAAAATGAGGCATCATAAGAGGCCTTCCCCAGAGAGGCCTTCCGGCAGTATCAACCACGACTCAGCTCCCACTCAAGTAATGATTAAACTAATGAAAGACAATTGCAAACAACTAACACTAATGCACACCAGAGAGATGATGTCCTTGAGAGCCCTTGGTTAGCATAACTAAATAAAAAAATATACTTCATTAAAGACTAAATATTTTTACAAAGTGCAATGACTCAATCACTAATTAACCTAAGATACGATAAACTAAACATTAAAAAACTTTGTCTATCGCTAATTGGAGTCACAAGAAAAATGGACTGGATTAAGCACAATCGAAATGGACTGGAATGAAAAAAATCATTCCATAACTGGAATTGAACTCATGAATTACAATAACTAATGCATTCATCACTCAGTTACATGGTCCTCACTGGCAGATGGTAAAGAAATGTGTGTGAGCTCTAGTCCACAGTTCAACACTATTATGAACAGCTTCAATGGTGCTCATTGATGTAATTTTATCATAATTTGGAGTGATTATATTGCAGATACATATGAACTTCCTATCCAAGGAATATCCACCATGATTCTTTTGACACATAAAAAAGACATTTCTGTCACCCTTTTAGATTTACTATCCATAATCATTTGGCAGGATTAGGTAACACGCTGTTACAGAAGCTGTACGTTATTGTCCCAATCCACTTACACTTCCTTATCTTAAAATTGCAGAAAGCAACATCCTCTTAAATGATTCTTTTAGAACAACCTGAGTGGCCAATTATGGTGAAAAACAGTGAAGTGTTTATAAACCAGCCAAGTAGAGGGACAGCAAGATAATCCCCGAATGCAGAGGATACTAGACATTGATAATAGCCTCAATGGAAATGGCACTAAAAAGAATTAATCACTGAGAAACAATCAATTTACATGAACAACATGATCATCTTTAGCACAAAATGGATAAAAAATAAGACAAAAGCATATTTGCAATACAAATTTCATGCTATGTTTATGTAAGTATCATACTACCAAGTGCATCGGACTTTCTCAACAATAGCCACCGAGGAAGTTATAATGACAAGATTGCTGTCTAAAATTCTTTTATTGTTCACTTAAGGATCTTAACACCCCAGAGGAAATTAGTGGTGAATTATTATCCCAAATTAGCTGAATAAGACATGTGATGTTGACATAAATACTCTTGTGATCAACCAACCAATGTCAGCAAGCAGAGATAAATTGAGAGCTGGACTGTACAGTTCACTAGTCCTTATATGCCTTGGCATGGACCACCTTTGTTGGCATTTAGGATACAGCAATATATTCAAAAATTATTGTTATCGACTGACGACACTTAACTCCTTAATTAAAATTTTTACATACATTAGACTGTATTAACAATCATTGCCTCAGTATCTCATTCATTATTTCAATTATGAGGTAAACATGACAAAGAGAATTACTTACTCTGAACTACAATCCTGAATAAAACCTGTACGAGGCACAGAAAAATACTACCAAGGACCACTCCAAAAACGAAATATCCAAAGCAAATTGACAATATCCAAAATGACACTTCAAAGCATTTCAGTGATTACACTTTCAATGTAAAATCAAACGGTATACTCATACAATGTATCACAAAAGCCTTTGCAAATTCTTGCACATAAAAGATTCCAAAAACCAATGAAATACATATATTACTTAAATACCTAATTCAACTCTGAACCAGCAGTTCTTATATAGTTCCCATACTTGAATGTGTATCACCCTTTGCAGCAGGTGGGCAAGCAAACTGCTGGGTTTTTCTCAACAATAACTTTTAGAACATCTTATTATTACCTCTTTGGTAGGAACATGTTCAACTGTAACAAAACAAAGTATACAGACTATGACTTATTTATTTACAATAATTAAACGGATGAGTCTGTAAGCAGATAGCAGTCCTCACCATATTAAAAGCAACCATCAACATAGTCTACATGACAAGTGAACATCAGGGTAATTAATGAACGAACAATGAAATGCCCTAACATATTTTTACAAGAGTTTCATTACATAATAACCATGTGGTGTTCCATTCATATGATAATGTGCTGGTGATTTATTCATGATTAAATATTGTGAAAAGTCTTAACACAACACCAGTTACATTCTTTGCTTGTAGAGGTGACAGCAAAATTGATTATTTTTACATGATCGTTATCTTATTACAGGATGAGTATTCATTTATGCAAACCAGCAAATCTACTGTTTTAATAAGTAGCTTGCCCACGAAGATCTTAAACATCTCGTTTTGCAGTCATGATGGAATGTCACTCATTAAAGAATCTAGTTGTAAAATGGTGCATTTATTCTTCATACCTTTAATTGGGCGTTATATTTTGAGACGGCAGAGATTATATGGAAATGGAGGTACCGACTTTATAGCTCACCTGTTCCCCTCCAATGCATCAAAAACTTTTACACTCAATAGAGAGGGATATATGAATAATTATATATGCATTTGATTAGAAATAGAATACCTTTTCATAGTAACAATACAATACTATACATTGTCAAGGGAAGTTTCCACACACATTCCACAAGCACAGGGTGCCTTGCAAAAAACAATCATCCAACACAGGTGTAAAATGAGGGCTAGAGCAATCCATCAACCATTTTGTGCCGAAAATCAACTCCATATACCTGTACAAAGATAATCACTTAAATCAATTAATATAGCACAATATGGAGGGAAAATTGTTTCACCCCAGTAATTAAGTCCTTACAGGGTGTCACACAATTTATATAACCACAGTGTGCACATCAAGTAAATTGACTAGGCTTCCACCTACACACATTCACCTTTTGCATTCACAGCTAAGTGGCAGACAAATTGTTGAACCCTATAAAATGCACCCAATCGTAACAATCCTCTTTACAAGACACCCGGCACACCAATCCGCTAATGATAACGAAATAAATCAACATCAGGCTTCCAAATCGGCTGTCTCAAGCCGATTCCCAACCTTTACAACATGCTATCTCTTTTTCCAAGGAATGATTTAGTAAATAAATAACCTCTAAATCACTAATTTAAGTTTTCTTCAGAATTAACAATACCTTACACTCATTTACAATCAGTAGTAAGACAGATATACAATAGTTTTTCTTTTTTCTTTAGGGCACACTGATAGAGGAGATTGTAACGAACCTATCCTCGAAAAATTGTCGATGGCACGTGGTACGGTGATTTCTTGACAGACTTGATTCGTCGTTGGGATTGGCAGCACTAGCACTCTTCCAAGTCGTCTCCTGGAGCACATTCACTTTGACCCTACCACTGCTTGGGCTGCTGAGCAGCCGAGGCCATCGGGATGTGGCTGGGAGACCCTCGCTCTGACATGCCTACGCCGATGGGGGGCGATGGGGCAGAGGGGAGAGAGGAGTGTGATCAGTATCGCGATGGCTGAGAGGACGCGTGGTGAACTGGGCAAAAGAATCAAGATGGGAGGAGGGGAAAAGTCAGTGGATTCATGGGACATACTACCCTTTCACACACAGCGTCACTCGTCTGAATTCAATATGTCAATGGCCAAAAATATGCAAGTAACAAATTTAAATGGGCATATCTTCCTAAGTTCTTCATCCTTGAGAAGTCATATGACGAGTAACAGTCATTCAGGATCATATAAATGCTCTCAAATCAGGGTAATTATAGTATGGGCCCTTAGGTCTCCGGCACTTAAGTACTTAAATACCAGAGACCTAAGTGCTACAATTATAATAACTGTCAAGTACCTTCCAGGAGAATATTTTGAGACAGACATGCCACCAGTCTAAAGGAGAGATCACAAAATAAAGAATGGTAACTGAAATTAGGGAATTCTGCCCTTTTTAATACTGTATCCTTAACTGTTTTCACTCTCTAGCCACTTTCTTCTTTTTCCAATTTTCATAGCTCAATTGCAAATTGCAGAGAAGCCTATTACACCCTTTCAAAATTTCCAATGAAGTGCTTTATCCCATGAGATAGACATTTTTTTAACCCCGTAAAAGTTTTAAGCATGTCCATTTTTTGCTTTAAATCAACTGATTTTTGGAGCAAATCATCATATACTGATATAATTAAAGAAAAAGTGAGTAAATAAAAGATATACTTAGAATAAGATCACATGATGAGGTAAAAAATTATTCCACGTATTTGTTGTTATGTGGCAAATGATTTTGACTAGAGCCAGGATTTGAACCAGTGCCCTTCACGTGTGAGGTCAGTATTATTTTAGCCATTGCGTCTATCTAATGCCTCTTCCTTCCATTCTCATTTACAAATCACTCCTGAACATTAAGAAAAATTATAGGGTGCTACCCTATTCATCCCATCATATTATATATATAATAAATATTTCGTTCAGACAGATGGTGAAAGAAAGAGGATAGGAAAAACATAAAATTAGACAACACAATGGTGATGTGAAGATGATTTTCTGTCAATGCTTCAATTTCTCACCAATAAATTTATTAGAAATTTGCCTGATATTAGGTTCAAAAATTTTATTTATTTATTGAGTATTGGTGCAAAATTTTCATACTTAGATGAAGACAAAATCTACATCAGTAGAACTTTGCTTAACTTATGTGTAACTCGCAATTGATGCATACAACTGGTACTACTTAGCAATTACTTTTGAGGAGGCAATAGATGCACTAAAGTTTTCAGTTATTAAGCATTATTACTATTACCTGCCCTAACCACATTCTTGGAACTCAACCACTGAACAACCTTACAAAATCATACCTGGAGTGTAAGTGACTTTGTCTGCGGGATTGAGGGACGTCGTCTCATTGGTAGAAGGAGGTGCCGATGGGGGTGGGGGCATGGCAAAGGGGTTGGTCCCTTCAATGCCACCTGATGAGGTGGGCTGGCTAGTCACAGCCGGGTCATCCACAGTAGCACTTTCACCCAAATGCCCCTCATCATCACTCACGTCCTCCTTTGGAATGAAAAGAATTGTTTCCTTAACAGGAAAAAAAACCCTAGGGAACATCAAATTCCCTTGTGATGGAAGGTTCTACGGTTGGAGGCAGCAAACTTTTGAGATGAAAAAGCCAAAGCTGTCCCTCACAGCAATTGAGAAATTATTCAAAAGTCATAAATAAACATTTTTACAAATGAGAATATTTTAAAGTAATATTTAACTAAATATAAAATAAAGTATATCTTTATTTTAATAAGTAAAAGTCACCATTTTATGTAATCCTTTAAAAATGTTACAAATGAAACTATGATAGTTATACTTTTATTTTCAATTTTACTTCAAAGCCTTTAGTACAGTGAAGTCTCGATTATCCGAGGTAATGTGGACTGAGGCCACCTCGGATCAAAAACGGATAATACGGTGGGCTTACAATGATAAATTACGACCAAAATGACACATTTCTATGTTTTGCTGTACACAGTTTTTAGACATGGTTTTGAATAAAATATTTCAGTGAATCACCTTTTATTTGGAGATTGAACTAATTGTAAAATTCTGATGTTTGTTTGCAAGAGATGAACTGGCCTAGTATAGCCACAATATAATGATAATATTCCTTGGGTAATACATAACCTGTTAGTTGGGACTCAGATAATCGAGCGACTACTGTAAGGAACCAAAGAGCCAAGTTTGTATCTTGATCAATAGTTTGCTGACCTCTGTTCAACAGGGTGGAAAAAATATTTTGCTTTATTTGATAAAGACAGAACTCAAGAAAGTATTCTTAATTTTTCAACTCCTTCAAAGCTATCTGTTCAAACAGCAAATTATTACATTAATTTATAAAAGACCTTTGACCCATTTGATGACTAAAGGAGACCTAAAAAATTCAACCGGCAGTTAGCAATATGTGAGTGGAATATGCAGTGGTTACATTATGTGGAGATATCATAGGGTAATTACACTTCAAATCACCCTTTTTTGAGTGATTTTATCCTTGAGTAATAAGAATTGCTTCAGAGCAAATTAACATGCTATCAGCACAGGGTATAGGAATTCAAAATGAACAGGAATTCTCTTTTCATTAATTAATTATGGCTCCAATAATCCACCTTGGATTTAAGTTTCTTTTGATTCATCAAAAAATTCACAGCAACAATGCAATCAACAACATCAATCTTATGAATTTTAATTCCAATATTAAGTGATAATTTGTATTATTTCAAAGTCTGAAAGAATACTACTAAAATACATAGAGATCATAGCACTCTCTACTTCTAAGACATTTGTAGATGAATTACAGCTATTCTTGTTCATCCATTAATGACAGTTTCCATATATATTCATGTTTTTCATGGGAAAATTGTTGATCAGATCTCATCTTGTTAACTCTGAAGCAAAATTTCTTCAATTCTTTCTTGAAATAATTTGAAGTTCTTTCTGATTCCATATACTAAACATCTGAATCAGATCGGTCAGATGAAACCTGATGGGTTTAAATGGAAAACTGAATTAATTAATTCTAAATTAAAATAGATTGCCAATTGAAATGCTAAAATTTAAATAACTTGGTATAGATTAAAGAGTCTTAAAAGAAATTGGTATAAATTAGCATCCAACAGATTAAATGTAGGTTGTAAAGATACCTATCCTCATCTTACCACAAAACTTCAACATAGAAATATTTTATAAATGGGCTAAGAAAACTGTGCAATCATTTATTACCAAAAACTAAAATTTTAGTCACTGTTAACATGACTATTTAACAGCAAATACACACACAATATATTAAATTATTAGCATATTTATTCCCCTCAGCTCATAATACAACGTTTTCAGTTTATCAACATTTAGGCCTTGAAGATGAAAGAAGACTACTACAGATAAGGAATAGACTTGATAACTCCTAGACCATAAGATAACTTTGCATTAAAATAATCGCATCCGCAACGTTTTGTCATGCTCATTTTCAGCTTAAGCATAAATTAAATAAGCATTTGTAAAGATATTTTCTAGACAACATTTTTTCACCATTAGCAGGTTTGGTACCTAAAGTGATTCTTTCCCCAGAGCCACTCTGCACTGCCAACACGTCATTCAACTCAACCTGCTTTACAATGTTGTTTTCGCTAAAAGATGGCTCCAAAATTTCCACTTAAAACTTACACTTCCAGCCAGAGCAATGAAATTAACTGAATTCTTTCACTCAAGATACTTGAAACCGTAAGGTGCATGACAACATTATTACAAGGTGGATATGTCTCTTCTCGTATGCTGGCACCAAGGCCAGCATAAACGACAGTTAATCAATGAGCACACAATGCAGGGATCTGGCAATCTTGTCATATTATGAGCACTGATAAACTGCTAAGGTTTCCAGCAAATGCTGCCCCATAATCAAGAGTGCCTTCACCACAATGGATGTCCTCATAATTTACAATTTTACGAAACTTTTGTTCCAAATCAGGTTTTAATTACATTTAATTACACACACACTTACCTTGGTAGGAAACGATAAGATGGGAAAAGGAGAAATAATGTCAACAGGTAAGAGGGAAATAAGGTCAAAAATAAAACTGAGTACAGGTATTAGACATTATACATCGTTCATTAGTTCCATGAGACGTCGAATTAAGTAAGTCGAATTTCGATGGGAGTCGATCCATCAACCCTAGAAACTTTTAAGATATACACTATTTTATGTGCTATGAAGAAATAATAATGTGCAGTTGTGTATATAGGACAGGTTTAATTAAAAAAAAACTTTATTTCAAAGTGTTTAACTAAAATATTAACGACTTGTATGCAAAAGTAAAATAATGGTAACTTGAAAGATGACAAAGCCTAATTGCGATCCTATTCAATACAAGACATTGCAAACACATTTCTATTCGCATTAGTGCACTGCTCACTTCACAAAAAAACAGCATACTTCCTTCATTTCAGACTCTATGCATCACCCTTCAATACAGATAAGGAATAGACTTGATAACTCCTAGACCATAAGATAACTTTGCATTAAAATAATCGCATCCGCAACGTTTTGTCATGCTCATTTTCAGCTTAAGCATCAAACATGAATTATGTTAAGTTTTTTAATACTCTTGAGATAAAAAACTTATTTTAAAATTAGCATTTTGAACGAATTTGAATACTACTCACAAAAATGTAAGCTGTAACTATTGAGGACAAAGAATTCTACTGACAGTTAACCTAACGTTTCTTCTGTGCATATATTCCCATTCATCACCATTCCTGTGTGCTGATATGCTCCAATCTGTACTAACCGCCAAACATAGAATTTAAATCTCTGAGTGTTACTGCTTCCACCTCTGATGGGCTAGCAAATATGCAGTGCACATATACGTAATATCCCGGCATTTCTAGACAGTGCGCTTCAAAACATCAGAAATAGACTAGTGCTCCATTTCCACAACAGCCGTACGGACCGGCATAAAAACTCTACAAGCATTTCCACTAAATTGATGTTACACCTATACTATGAGCTGCCCTCTCCAGGAATTGCAGCGAACAAGTGAAACGCAAGCAGTTAATTTATAACTAAATTAGAATTCCTGCATCTGCATGTCAGTTTTGAGCCATGTCTGGATTGACAACTTTTTTGGAGTCGAACCGAGGACTGTAGACTTTAAGTCCAACCATGTTATCGATTACCATTGTATTGTCTATGATTACCTAAAATTTCATATCTCTAAATAGCTAAATAAGAAAGTAAATCATGGTTTTTTGTACCTATTTTCAGTGTTTATTTGCACGCAAAACGTGAATTCCCGCTGCGACGGAGACTCAATATGGCAGATTACATTGGACAAGTGCGTATCATGACCTGTTCTTTATGGACCTTGGGCAGCAAGTTTAACATGCGGCGCCGCTCGTGAGTTTTAACAAAAGAGAATTGTTCACGTTATGGAAATGCAGCCAACAGTTAAGAAGAGTGCCGGAGAGAAGAATGCACTATCATTCTCGAATTTCAAACGTTTGATGCATCACATTCGTCAACGCTGATTTTCTAGGTGCCTGCGTCTGCAAAAATAGTTTTGCTGACGCAGTTTTTCACCATTGTTCGTAAAAACGAATTCCGTTTTTTCCTGGGGACCAGGGCCTAAGTTCGTAACATCGTAAATTTCGTATTTTCGAAACTTCGTATTATCGAACAGTGCCATGTATTTAGTATAGGCTTTTGGTCGGGACCGAAAGTTTTGATTCGTATAATCTAATTTTCGTATTATTGTACTTTGTATCATTGAGTTTCTACTGTATATGGTAATAATATTGTTTTTAAATATGCATGTTGAATTCGATAACTCTAAGCCCGTGACTTTTGTGAATACTACTTACTGTCTACTGGAAGGTTACTGAACGTTTCTCCTGTGCACATCGCTCCATTCATCGCTGTTCATGTTCGATGATGTGTTCTAATCTGAGCTTACTTCCTTAATTTCTCCGATGTTTTGTATTGTAATTTACCTTGAATTATTTGTTTTAAAATTATTTTAAAAAATTTAATTTCGATGTGATTTCTTACGCTTTTATCATTTTGTGTTTTTTTGATTTTAAGTTTTTTTGTCTGAATTCCATAATGCCGATGGGTCTTCATCTATTTTACCCATTAATTAGCCAGAAAAACCAACATCTGCGGTATTGATGTAACTCGAAACTGTGAAAGTCGAGGTTTACCTTTATGGAAAAAAATCTCTAGGGGCTACTCAAGTATGTATTACGTAAGGTGATTTTTACCACTTTTTACCACCCCCCCCCACATGTAAGACAATGTAAGGTTTCACAAACCCTACCCTCCCAATCTTACGAAAGTTATCAGCCATTTTTGAAACCATGGACATACCGTATAAACGCGTGTAAGAGGCGCACCCCTCTTTTTATCCGTCGAAGTTGAAGAAAAAATTTTGAGTTTTTTTTTCTTCTATTGCGAGATTTTGCGGGCCTAACTGCGAACTTTCGGCCATTTTCAAAGTCTTCCGCTTGTGATATTCTCTTATAATTTACGCGGCATTTTTCATAGGCATATATAGACCCCGGAGGTAAGTATTCACTTGGATCTTAGGTTTCCGCGGCGTTTCTCCATATTGGTAACGGCTTTCGGGCGTTCCTCTACAAGACAACGCGGAGGAACGCCCGCGTGCCCGAACGCCACGTCACCCTTTATGCCACTATTTACCGAGTCCAAATGACTCATGCGCAGAGAAAAGACAACTGGTTTTCCCCCGCAGGTAATGCTTGTAGTAGACTCCCTCGTGCACCTTAAGGATAGCCCTCTGACTGGGCAACAGCGGGCGCCTCTCCCTTTCTCTTCCGTGCATGCTCCTGGCGGTTGAACCCGCTCTTTTTCCAAAATAAATGTTAATCGATATTGGTTAACCAACGAATTCCTTTAAGATTTTATAAGTGGATTCATGATGATGAACTCGAGAGCTTGAAGAAGGTCTAAACGGTGGTTTTCAGGGATGCGCGGAACGGAAAATAACGGATCCGTGCATTTGCATCTATAACTAAAATACTAATGCATTAAATAATATGAAACTTCGTATCGCTGTTAGGAAAGATCTTTGCTACAATATTTGTAAAGGAAATTTCGATATCTTGATCCGTGTTGTTATTACGAAGCCGTAAATGCAATGCAACCATCCGGTACCCGGGAAAATGCACTAAAATTCTGTTTTTAAGCACACACTGAAATCGATATAAACGGTAAAATGTTTTGTACACCATCAATAAACGCAGAAATAAACAAGCTTTAATTTGATGTACTTCATTTTAAAATCGATTGAGCCATCTCTGAGATATTAGCCTTCAAACTCGGGTGACGGAATTTTGCAACGGACAGATTCGTGTAAGAGGCGCACCCTCATTTTCGGCTGCGATTTCTGGGAAAAAAGGTGCGCCTCTTACACGAGTTTATACAGTAGATAGTAAACTATGGTGGATTCTATGTCAAAATGCAAAAAAACTGAGCTCATCACGGATATCGATAACGGTTTTCGATATTTCGTGATTCGCTGTACCCACAACTCGCAAAACATGTGATGTTTGAAAATGCAACATCTCCAAACTAATAAATGCAACAAATTGGTTGTATGTTTGTCTATAATTTAGCATACATTCAGGCCTACCGCTGCAGCGGTGATCCTAAAAAGTAAGATTTTTCAGCCGAAAATAATTTTTAAAAGTGATAAGTATACGAATTCGGAAGTGATATCTTACATGAGACTGTCTCTGTCCCCCTCACCCCCCCCCCCCCCTACATAAGACAACATATGAAAAGTCCAACCCCCTTTCCCCCACAAAATGTCTTACGTAATACTTGAATGGCCCCCTACCTATATCTATTTTTAAAAATGCACTGTCAAGACCAACCTGTCACCATTTTTCAAATTTAGAACAAAACTTAACCTTGCTAGGAAATTAGTGATTCAAAGTGCAAAACATTGGAAGGTTCTGAAATATGGCACCAATAAGTCTCGTAGAAATTGGTATGTAGTTTGAAAAAATTCAATTCCGACATCTTAAGCATAGGCCGTCATCATACATATTGCAAGATCAAAAATTTAATATAATTACAGATCCATATATTTATTATTTCCTGTTCTATGTTATTATTTTCCTTAAATTATTTTCTGTAGAAGCAAACAGGTACTAACAATTGACAACCTCATGGATGCTGTTTCCTCAATCATACCTAGCTCATCATCACTCACCTCATCATAGCTCACCATCATCAACTTTCAAGATAGTGTCATGATAATAGTGACACTTGCTGAAACCTTCGGTTTTAATAAATCTACCAAGGAAAATAACAAAAATATTATCTCTTTTTTCTTGTGATAATGTTATCAGCATGAAAATTCTTCTTATATGAACATTAAATGACTGAATTCACCTACCCGTATGCATAATTGGAGCACAAAAAAAAACATCTTGAAAACATGTTGGTAACTACTAAAAGCCAAACTATAAAATGAACTATAAGTAAAGCATATTCATTAGCATTTATTGTCCATCAATTTGCACAAAATTTCATCAAGAACTACTATCATATGTAAAAATATTTAAAACAAGCTATTAATCGATACAACCTGCGTTAGAGTCAAAAGAGAGTGATCAGAAGAAAGAAATGAGCACACTTAACCTGGAAAATTTTGTTAACTGTAAAGTACTAAGCTACATTGACAATTGAGAAAATGAAATGAGTCCACTTGATTATTTTTACCATTAACAAACCCAATTACAAACTTACCACTTCCAAATGCAATGAGCACCGAAGAAAGTATGTGTCACAGGGATTGTAGTGAAACTGATATAATATTCAAAATGAAAGTGAAAAAACCAGATGAATGTAAAATTCCATCAATATTTTTAGAGAGTAAATCATAAAAGTGCAGGCATGTAACCAATTCTCCGAGAAACCATGGGCAATTATGCCAATGTTACATAACAATCTTAAGGATTTTAATAAAATTACCTAGGTAGGAGTAATAATTTTGGATGAATAATTCTACACTTGAGATATTGATACAATCATGTCTAATGAGAAAAGCATAAAAGAAATTCCTAGATTGGCTAATTAATTAAGTAATAAAACCTTTTCCAAACACAGAAAATACTTGAAAATACAAGTGGCTTGTTATGAAATTCAGAGTTGGCACTGAAATACATGTCATGCTATTTTCAGTCAATATTGCTGGTACCACACAACAGTAGGTAGAGCATGCTTAAGCACTGAAATCATGATCATTTTTAGACAGAAAAATGCAAATAGCAGCCTTCCAACATGCTGATTCTTACCTGTTAGCAAAACATGGCTCTTTGATGGTTAATAACATTAATAGACATGCCTTCACAGTACAGAGATCAGTACATACTACCAACACTAAGTATTCCCTGTATCACTCTAAAGATGTAAACACTACTGACTGAAAAGGAACTCAAGCATATTGATTCAGACACTAACCAGTTAATCAAAAAACCACACAGACTAAGATCACAATACTTCAGGAAGGTAAGAGTTATGAGGTTCAAGAAAATGTGAGACACTATCACCAAATACAATGGAGTGTGAATGGAAAAACTGTTCCTAGTTGCACAATAAGAAAACTAAGCAAAGAAATGAGTAAGTTTTGTAAACATAATGATTGATTTATGGCTGATTTAATCTTACACAAGACAGCCAATGTCAGTGGGACTTAATACATAATATACATCTCTAAAGCAGAGATGCAGAGAGTGATTTATACTATGTATACGTTATCAAAGATACAGGTTTAGGTTTTGGGCATTCCCTGAAAACTATTACAATCACAGAATGGACTTTCAAAGCTGTTATTTAGGATATGACAGAGAACTCTGTTTCTGCAAAATTATATTCTTTAAAAATTGGAAACTTTAACATAAGCTAACTTAAAAAATACTTAAAATGGAAAAAGAAAATGTCTTTAAGCAACAGACAGCAAAAAAAACATGGTGATTCCATGTTAAATGTATACACTGCCATGATTTTTTTGTGGCAGAGAATCAATAGGTTCAACTACATAACCAAGCTTCACAAACCCTGCCTTCCATTTCCATCATGTCAGGAAACATTGATTGTAATATCACCCTAAGGACATGTTAGTTATTAAAAATAGGAATATGTATCTGCAATTATGAATAAGAAAAAGGTTGGGTTTCTGAGGAGATGCTAGTGTTAGTCAGTTCTCTTCCATGAACCAAGAAGCAACAAAAATAAAAGACCAAATAGAATGCTCTTGATTATCTATCTACCTCCAAAAAGAACGATTTTAAATATTGAAATGGGAAGTTCTATCCTGTGAATCACGAGGATGATATATGTACTCCGATTCTACTACATATAAATGAACTTCTAATACGGCATGTAGTAAAATGATTAGTTACTGAGATCAATGTTAGGAGATTAATGACCCGTCCACACACTCCAAGTTGCATTAGGAGCAAATTACTTGCAAGGATCAAGAACTAACAGCTAAGGAACAGGCAGAATGATCATATTATACATGACCAAATCAAGATGGAAAAAAGAAAAGACAATGGTAAGATAACAGTGGTAGTGACAAGAAATGTTCCACGTACCTTTCTTTGCTGCTCAGTCCTTTGAGGTTGTTCTGTGACTACTCCTGGCTCACCGTGCCTCTCGTGCCTCTACAACCAGAGAGCATGACGGGAAGATTGAGGAGGAGGTATGGTAATAATGGATGCCAGAACAAGAAAAATATGTAACATCATTCGTAACCCCAAGCATCTGCTGCCAGGCAAGCAGACTCTTTGGCACAGAAAAGGAGCCAGAGGAGTGGATGGAAAGGGGTAAGTTGGTGTGAATGGAGTCAGAGGAGAGGGCAAACTGGCATCAAATGAGAGAAGCATTGCTCAAAATTGAGAACACAAAATTATCTATTAATCAGCAATGAGGTGAAAATGAAGCAAAAGTCTACCATGGCTTTGACCTCCTTTAAAAATGTCTTGTCATGACCTCTTGTAAAAAAATGACCTCTTGTGTTGGGCCATTTTTTCTATGACTTGTCCCACATTTTACTCTTGTAAAATATCAGGATCAATAAATATATTATTATTTAAAAAGACTGTCATTGTTTAGCCCAGCTGAAAATGAATTTTAAGCCCACTCACATAATGCGTATCTTCAGGCAAACTCACTGAGGGCTACGAAAATATTAAGGCTGTATTTTTCTTATTTATTACAAATACATTCACAATCACTCTTGTGATCACTCACTGGTATGACCCTGAAGAGGCAAAAAAACCCACCAATAACTGAAATATTTAATCAATCTCTTGTCAAAGAAAGTTATTATTTCTAAAATACATGGCAAAATATTGGGGTTCACATTAATACTATTTTAAACGGTGAAGTTCCATGTAACACACAAATGTGAAATGTTGAGTTATTATCTTACTCAGCTAACACTGTGACTTTAAATTTTATAAGTACCCCTTACTATTCATGAACAATAATTTTGCTCAGAGGAAGCACTTCCAACAGTTGCAAATTAATCAGGCTACCCAATACCAAAAAGAAACTGCTCATTTACTTAGGAGAAATGAACAATCCTCCTCAAAACTCACAAGATGGAATTGAGTTTATCTTTGGTAAACTAAAAATTACTATGGTATTTCCATAACTGTAAATACTTCATGAAAACTGAAGTCTTATCAACTATCATGGGTGTTCCAAATGATTTTGCTTGGAGAAACAAAAGGAGTCAAAAGGCCAACATCTCTCATGCGAAGAGCTAATCCCAAGTTACCTTTTTCAATTTACATTGTAAAACATATTTCAACCAGGTCCTAACCATGGAAGGCTGTTGCTGAATTTACTTATGTCGTAAATCTTTAAATGTGGTTAAATATCAACCAAAGGATGTAACTCAAAATAAATGGTTCAATCATCGTAAAAAAAACAAATGCAGACTACCCAAAAGGATTTTTTGATACAGCAATGTTCAGATGCATAAAAGTATAATTATAATAAACAAAACACTAGCATGAAGGGATGGATGACCAATGATAGTAGTAGATCAACCAAGGCTACACATTTATGTGGAGAAATTACTATTTAGACACATATACAGTGGAAGTAATCCCAGATTCATCAGATATTCCACTGCCTGAGGATGAGAGAAAATGAGAAACTGTCAAAGGATGAGAAAATAAACTATTTTGAAAGTAAATGCCTTCACTCCATCTCAATCCTACCTCATTAAAATATGGTACATAAATTATATTCAATAATCAGTTTGACAAGTATAAGCCCAGTTTAAAATTGTTAATACGATTAGCAGACAAATGACACCACTATTCATTTTACTTTAATATTTTCCAAAGTAAAAAAGTGTAATTCAATTTCTGGAAAATATATACGAAAACAGGGCAGCAAAATAAAAATTTCAATTGCATCAAAAAGAATAATACCAATTTCATGTTACGGCTTCAATGCATTTTATTTCTTGGGCAATTATTTTAACAGTATTTTATATGTGGCCAAAAAAGTGTCCATTAGTTATTCCTTCACATTGTCACCGTGTCATTCAAATATAAGACAAACGTAGAATTGAAGAGAGTGGAGAAAAAATTGGAATTAATTAATGTTAAACAGTGAGGTTTTATTGAAACCTCAAAAGCTGACAATGGATATTCCAACACATTAGGAAAAATATTTCAATCAGTAGCCCATACGCTCATCATAGCCCTGAAGATGAAGAATGAGTTGCATATAAAAACGTCAGTGGAGATAGAGGATCTGACCCGGTGCTTAACCCGAGAAAAATTCACACTCAAAACAAGTGATTTGAGGATGACATTTTAACGTTGAAACCATGGTCAACTTATTACATAAAATAACTGTGTCAACATAAAATATCAAGGGTTTACATTAAAAAAATATTCTAATACCAATGTACCTCACTGACAAAAATAGGTAGCATTAAACACTTGAAATTGAGCTACCACAGCTAGTTTTGCGAGTATATGATTCATTATTAATAACATGTGGGTATGCTTATGATGGCCTTGCATTGCTTTCTTTTGATCACATGAAATTAAATTGTTTCAAGCGTAACTTTATAAAAATCCTTCATTATGAAATAACAAATTAATTAGTATATCCACATAAATTTTATCTTTCATGACCCGCGTTTTGCTGAGGTACAGCATCATCACCTTTTGAGCAACAACAAAACCTAGGTCGTGAAAAATAAAATTTATGATAAAACAAGATATATGATGAGATTTGACGTGAAATTTATTCCTCCCTCCAAATCAAAAATAAAAATACAGTAACTCTCGATTATCAGGGATGAGGGGGATGTAATTTTCCTGACTAATCGAAAACCTCGGTTAATTCACTTAACACTAAAAAAATGTGCTAGACATTACACGTTACATTATGGTGATTTTTTTCATTTTCAAGCCTCTTGAATGTAATTTTTTCATTATAATTCAAGACAAGCACTAGCCGTCAACACAGCTTACTTGCTAACACACTCTAACCCGGCTGTGAACATTCTACCTGAGGAACTTTCGGAGACGAGTGTTTATTAAACATCAGGCATCCCAGTTAATACGCATCCTGGTTAACTGTGAGTCAACTGTACATCAATGCAAGCAAGCAAAAAAAATGCTTGATGATATAACAGAAGAATGACTTTCATTAAACTAGTCGGAAGTAGATGCTTCCAAAACTAGGGATGGATTTTACTGGGTTCATGAGACAAATCTGTTCATTGTGGATACGATGGATGGTGACAGTGAGAGAAATTCACTTCATATTTTATATAAGGACATAGCTCACACAGCAACTCACTGATGATGAGAGTTAGGGCTGTGGGCAGTGGTGGTGAAGGCTAGCAGGGCAGATTTGAGTTACAGCTAAGAAGAAAGGTAGGCAGCTGGAATATTATGACTTTATCCACCAATGGCTTTCGTATCCTAAATCCCAAAATATGATCAGAATTATGAAATACAGTTAGCATTTACAAGGCCAGAATTTTCACTTCATCAAAGAGCCATGTAGTGAGTTTTAAAGAGTGTACACTCATCAGTATGGTAATCAAAATGTTCAAATATCCTGTTGTGGCATTTGATTTTACAAAGCTGTGGCATTTCATATATGTATTAAGGCAGGAGAGTTGCTGAAGTCCACATGCAGTACATTAAAAGATTCTGGCCTTACAAAATCAGACAACATAAGCTGTGCAAAACAGAAAAAATAAAAGTTTTCTTAAATTACTGACTAATAGTTGTCAACTGAAGTTGGGATTGCCTGTTTTTTAGATAAATTCCTTTCAAATCTCTACATCATCCCTGATAATTGGTAGCTCATAATGAAAAGATAAAAATAAAATTCTTTATCGTGGGCTGATAGTTATCAAGGCAAGGAGAACTTGAAAGACCTTAGACCTTTGTTGTCTGTGCTGAATTGTCAACAATGGCTGGACTTAGATAAATAATTTTACTGTTTTTAACAAGGCTACACATACATTTATATTATCTACCCTGTGCATGCACTAATAGTTAATGAAAAAAAATGAAGTTCAGAATATAGAAGTCAATACGTCAACATCGTTTTTCTATATCTCTCCATAAACTCCACAAATTATTTCATCTTTTTCAATCTGAAATGAACCTACAGTGACAATGTATGCACCGCTAACAGAAAATCATTAGATCAAATAAGCATGCAAATCACCTTTTTACCAACATGCATTATTTAAAGAACTGTCACAACATATTCAACAGAATTTATTTAAAATAACCCCAGAAAATGGCTTTACACTCAGTTACGAGCTTGCCAGTTAATCTCCTAACAGGAATACGTGATTTCAACAATTTCTCACATATCACAGTTGCTGTAAATGTATGTTTAAGATCTTTCACAACATGATCTGAATTGGAACTGCATCAAGCATTCACTTAATTCTGAAATATTAACCACAAATTGAGCTACAAATAAGGGTATTCTTCTGTAAAATCAACTTATTAGCAGAGGTTTATAATATTGCCATCATAACACAATAAAATAATGCTTAAAACCACATGCACATAAAACCAATTTTAAACTGTCACATTAATTATAAGAGAAAAAACCCTTATCCGTGCCGGAAGGTTCATAAGGACAATGATTATTTCAAAAGCAGTTAGGAATTAATAAAAAATACAAGCAACCATAAAAACATGCTTGAAATTATTACCCCGAATTTCCATTCATGGCATTTATTTAAAAATTTGTCTTTCATAAGCATTTTAATGATAATATCCCCACCGATTCTTTAGCTCTTTCAATTAATATTACAAACCATTACTTTACATGGCCTGGCAAACCAAATGAAAAGCTGTTATAAATGTTAAAGTTATATCATGGGCATGGACGTGTTGTATACAAAAGGTGTGTACAGGAAAAATAACTCAACACAATGTCAGTTTCTGTTTTTGGACATTCCATTTGGAGTATTGTGACATCAATATTTTTTAAGCCAATATATATTTCCAATTTTTGAAGAATATTTTAATAAAACTAATATTGAAACAAGAATGAAAATACTAAGGACACTTAAAATATCTGCACAGCTTAGTTTAAAAAATAATTATGCATACTTGCTAATTTTATGTTGAATATTTACAGATAAATAACTAACACAACTTTCAAATTCCACAAAGGAAACGGTTGTTGGTTTGATTTTGTGGAAGTTATCCATTACAAAGCCAGGAGCCCTCTTCGAATGAAATGAGCACAAGTTTTTAAATTTAACACTGCAATATATATATATAATTCAATCTATAAATGCCTGATGTAAAAAATCAACAGTCATCTCTGTATTTTCTGACAATTACAGTCTCTTAATTGTTTCAAAAGGTTAGCAGTATGCATAATAATTAACAAGGCAATAGCTTACAATTAATAAGGGAAAGGGTAAATTCCTTTCAAGTATGAATATTTAGCTATGCTTATTTGAGCCATGATACTGATAAGATTTCTTTTCCCAAAAACTTGCTCCAACTGCATGGATTCATGTGTACTATTGAGTACTTTTCATAATGACACAACAATGAATGGAATAATGAATGAGTAAATGACTCCTTGGGGAGTGGGAAACATATTATTGAGGGGATTTTTGAGGCATTGCATTATATTTCCGGGAAAGAAGTAAAAGAAAATGTGAGTAAAACATGCCAGTAGATATGACATACCTTATGCACCCTCTGCTCCCATGAATGAATAAACTACTTTTTTACAAGATTTAAAAGAAGAAAGAAAGGATGCTAGACAAAAATCAACCCACGCACCTTCTAATACGCCTCTAGGAACTGGTCCAACCACACCAATGAACTCACCTGCAGGACCAATACCATACAGCATTTAATCTCACCAACCCCAGGAGATGAAAGAGCCCTTGATCTAAAATTGACAAACTCACAAGAGTGCAAACAGCGAATAGGTGCACCAAAAACATTGCATGAATAAAGCTACTCACTCTTCTAAAGCAACAATTTCCTATTAATGACTCATGATCATGGATCAAGCACCAAGTAAAGTACAGACCTCAAATCATGATGACTATCTGCTAAGAGTTAGAATGATATGATGGATGACAATGTTATTAACACCACTAAGGCAAAGTATAAGCAAGGGATAACTTACTAAGATAAATTGGGATACATTCTGGCTTACGTTCATGTATAAAATCAGCACATAAAAAATTCAAAGAGATTCTTTCCAAAAGCCCAGTTTTTGATGTGACAACAAGAAGCACATGCACACAGAAAGCATTTAATTGAAATTTCAACAGTGTGACACAGCATATACATTTGTATACATAGATAAAACATAGCTCAAGTACATACTTAATCATCCTTTTCCAAAAACTCTAGGCCATTTATTACACGGTCAATATCATTCAAATTCTCTCAGAGCTCAATGAAAGTAAAATACACTCTTGATCTATTTAAATTCATCAATCTTGCGAATTAATCAATAAATCAGGTATATGATATAAATATAGTAAATTTTTGGGATGTTAACTCCTATCAACACACTGACTTAAGTTCTTTCCGGTTTCAGTTCTAAGGTAGCATTAATACTGGATTAACTCATGCCTGCCAATCCCAGAATTTCCATATCACAATTAATCCATAGCAAATCATCAATAGAAAATTGAAATGGGGTAACTTGGCTCAATTTTGGGCTCTAAATTCTCAGAGCGAGAAAACTAAAGCTTGCACAAACATAATTCACAGTGTGAAAGCTGCTAAAATTTTATTTACATTGCATGGTACATTTTTCTTTATTTTTGCAACATATCTTTATACCTGTCTTTCTATTTTATTACTGGAAACAATAACTTTCTTTACGACAAAACTGACATCAAATGCTTAATTGACAAGAAAAATTATGTCTTAAGTCTGTCAAGCCTGAATTGACCTGAAATACTTCAAACTAGTCTACATCTGCATTGAAATGATAATTTCAAATGCTTCATGGGTAAAGGTGAGCTTTCGTCCCGCACGGTCAACATTTTTTTTTGAAAAACCTAGGAAACTGACGATATTAAATGTGATACCTATGAGTAGAGGAAGAATGCGCATTTGTAAAAATGTAAGAATCATACCCGTGTGACTAATAGTTTTTGAGATATAGACGTTTGAAAATGACCAATTTTTCAATTTTTTCGTCCGTTTTCAACGCCATATTTGGAGGTTTTCACGAACAACCGGTAGAGGGATAAGACTAATTTCACTTCTATAATATGCCTTTACCCCACCCCCCCCAACAAGCTTACGGGCCTATGGAGTGAAACAGGGGTGCTAGGGTGGGACGGTACGCGGGCCTGATTTGGCCTTTTTCAAAAGTGAAAAACGCATTTCTGTGAATTGGAAAAGCGAAAAACGCATTTTTCGTTGGAATGGTAAAGTGGAAATGGGCATTTCTGGGTGGAGGAAGTTTCAAAATGCTGATTTTTACGGCTTTTTCGTGATTTGGAAAAGCGGAAAACGAATTTCGCTTCCATTCCTTTGCCCTGAACCCACCCCACCAATAACCTTGCGGGCCAAGCATTTATGGGAGTGGATGAAGTTTCAAAATGCTTATTTCTACGGCATTTTTGAGAGTTTTAAAAGCTGAAATCGATTTCAAGCATTTATGGGAGTGGAGGAAGTTTCATTATGCTGATTTTTACAGCATTTTCATGAATTGGAAATGCTAAAAACTTATTTCTCTTCTTTAATTTGCCCACACAACCCACCCCACCAACAAGCTTTTTCGTGGGCATTGGTAGAAGGCTAAAATGTAATTCTTCGTATTGTTTCTGGTATAAAATCCCTCAGGTGACAAGGTTAATGTAAGTGGGATTTTGTTAGAGGCTAAGTAAATAGTATTGTTGACGGAGTTCTCTCGGGTAGTGAGGAAGGGGGAAATTAACTCAATAATTGGAAGGTAATTGTTGAAAATTCAACCGGTATTCATTCGCCAACGAGAGTTGAGGGGCTTTTTTTGGCGTTAATCATTTTCTGACTTGACTGTGTGGTGTATGGTCGCCATGAGTTGTCAATCGTGTACGCACACACCAATGTCTGCGATCCAGACTTTCGTTTCGGAGGAGTCAGGCTTGGAATTCCTCGAAAGGCACGGGTGTTTGTTCGCTGCGGGAACTCGCAATCCTCCATTTAAAGTGATACGTGAAATGTTATTAGTGCAGTGGAATGAATGCGAGTGAAAAGGAAGTGTAAATCCTTCATTTGAAGTGAAATGTGCAATGTTTACTGCGGTGGAATGAATGGAATTGCATTGTATTGAATGGCTGTTGCGGGGCGAGTTTGAGTGGAAGGAGGGAAGAAATTGTGTAGGAGAGGTGTGCATATGCTAGAGAACCAACTGCTCGATCGCTGCACCACGTACAGTGGATAAGAGGAAACGACATTTTTTCACAAGATGGAAAGAACGCACTTCTCAGGTTTGAAAGTTTCCCATTCCTAAAGTTGCTGATGCATTGTTGAGTTGAAAGTATTTTACAAATGCGCAAGGTTTGCTTAATAATTGATGTGAATTTGGTTCCGATATCTCTATTATAAGTGGGTGAAATTCGCGAAAACGCTGGCGGGACGAAAGCTCACCTTTACAGCTTCATGGTTACCTTCAAAAAAATGAATTAACAATAATTAGGCAAATATCTAAACTACGGATTTATTTCTTTACCATTAATGACTCTGTTTCATAAGTACGTACGTATTTTTCCAATGAGAGAATGATTCCATGTACGTAGGTTGCGAAAGCATAGATAATTGTCTCATAAAGACAAGAAGGATATGCTATCAAAATATTAATAAGTATCGTAGAATAGATCTGAAACTAGATCCTCATTTAAGATGACGTTAGTTCAGAAATTGGTTTTCAATGAAGAAGTTAATGAGAATCGCATGAGATATCCAAAATGACAACTATGAGAGGAAAACCACACTAAACAAAGAAATCCTAGATTTTATTAGCATTTTATGTGGGTTATTATATCCTTCATGAACCAAAAAGAACATGAAATTATTTACCACATTCTACTGAGCAATTTGTCAGCTTTGATGCTAATTGAAAGTGGTAGTGAAATTGAAAGTGAAAGTGGACAGATATGTAGTTTATGACAAAAACCAGTAAGTCCACGGGTTAAATTTATGAAGTAAAAAAAGATTAAAACATAGTTTAAAGTAGAAATCAGTAAAATAAGGTTGCTAGGCAAATAAATGAATATTGTTTACAAGATAGAACAGTCATAGCAATGGGGTGAGTTAGATAACTGTACAATGAAAAACAGAAAGAAATTGAGTATCAAAGATGCAAGAGAATAGACAACAGCTTGCAACCATGGCATACCTCCCGTTTGTCTCATTGGCTTCGGGGAAAATTGCTAGGATTTTGAATAAACACAACATTGAGATGATTCAAAAACCTCGGCAAAGATTAGAGATCTCATTAAAGTAAACATCCTCTGGAATCAAGAACTCAGCCACCTATCAAATTCCTTGTAAATGCAACGAGGTCTACATGGGAGTCTGCACAACCCAAGCATCAATGAAGGCGTGCAGGTGCCCACTCAGGTGGGTAAAAGTAGGAAAACCAGCCATCTCTAAGCAGAGCATCAAATGAGTCCACGCCAATTGACAAGGAAGGAGGTCTCTTTAGAGTGAAACATGGTACTGTGAAGTTTTAATATAGTGAAAAACATTGTGGCACGTCCATATTGTCTTATACATGTAATATTAATACAATATGGTTACATATTCGATATAGTGAAATCACACTTTGTCCTTAACATGGATAACAGATATTTCCTACACTGCCAAGACCCAAACTTCATATTGGAAGCTTCCAGTTTCTGTGTTATTATTTCCAGCTGTTGAAGGCAGCAGTTTGTGATCACTAGGGACCCTAAAGACATGAAACAGTCCAAATGGTTTGTCACACATGCACATGACTTGCATCCAGATAGATACAATGGATAACTGAGCACATTTAACTGTTCACCTCAATCCTGGGGAGGGCACACCTGGTGATCAACAGCTTTTCAAAATGGTGGAAATTGCTAATAATATGTTGACCAAAGTTTCAATAGTGGACTATTCTAAGTGAAGACAACTAATGGAGAGTTAGGTTTCTTGATTAGAACACGTTCACAGCCATGAAAGAGCCTCGATTGGAAGGAGCGAGCACTCGAACATTTTGTTAGTACTTGTAATAGAACCAGCACCACTTCCCTCCAACGTTGGAATGATGCGTTTTTTCAGGGCATTACACCAATTGCAGACTCCTGAGCCCAAAAAGGGCGATCAATCAAAGCAAAATGGTTGTTATAAATTGACGAAGGGGAATCCATTGCACTGCCTCAAATATTTTTTTTAATCAAACCCTAAATCTTTAAATTAATGCTACAAAATCGAGTGTCAGCAAGGTGGAAAACATTTATTTGAACATAATTTTTAGCAAAAATAGTTTTGCAATCAGAGTAACTAAAGAGTGAAATATGCATTAGGAATCAATTCAAAGTGTTGAAGTTACTTCCTGAGGCTGAATTAGAAGAACTACACTTGAGCATTTCTCTGAAGTTGGTCACCGAAAATGTTACAGAAATGTGACAATGGCCTGTAATTGCACTCAATCATAAAAATTGTGGATTTACTAGGAAAATATAAAGGTCCAATTGGTGTCACCACCTCTCACCCAAAAAATTGTTTTGGTTGCTCAAAACAAACTTCAATACAAAGCTAACGCCAACATGTAAACACATTCGTGCATTTTCCTGCCACCTTACTGGAAATACATACAACACTAATGTTCGGTCTTACAGGAGGATCCACTAAAGGACTTCATCCGTCCGTTCATTTATTTTCCAATATGAGGAGATTCTTTACCTCCGATGACCTCAGACTCTGATCATTTCATTATTCCACTTAAAAAAGCAGCTCCTTAGTACCATTCTACATTCCATTCAATAACAATTCTGAGCGCAAGCATTACAATATTCGGCATAAATACTTTTCAGCAATGCTATCCATGTAATGTGCTACCATTAGACGAATGATTAGGTTTTTTTTAGAAAACCATGTAAATCGGCATTCATACATCATGTTTAACCATGTATTTTATCCGCATTTAATATTAATCACGTTCACAGGGTCGCCAGTTGAAGTGTGCCAGCTGCTATCTTTCTTGCCTTCAAATGATGTAAATGGCGGGATTCAAAAGTGTAAATCGCTGGATGAAAATACATTGGAATGATTCAAACATTTTTTGGACCGGAAGAAAATGTTGTAAATCACGGGAAAATGTAAATTCTGGGAACGTAAAAGCGAGGTTTCACAGTAATTAACCATGAGCATTAATATAATAAACTTCTACAAAGTGAAGCCTGCCACTGTCAAGTTTAATCTTTAAAATGTTTGAATTATTTCTTAAAAAATGTATCCATGTTTTTCGGTTATCCGTGTTTTTCGATTATCCATGCCTCGTCGTGCATCCATTAGAATGGATAATTGAGAGTTGACTGTATTGTAAAAATAACAATAAAAAGTGTGGTGAACTAAAATAAAAAATTAAGATTGGCAATTGTTTTATATTAGAATTAGATCATTTGAGGAAAATATTGTGAAAATGGCCACAAAAAGCAACATCATAAAAGTGAATCACATGCTGCATTTGGGGAAGTTGGGCACATATTTATAAACCACGTACATTCAAATCTGTGTTGTGGGGAGCAGTGTTTGGCGAAGTTTCACTATAAAGGCACATGAGGTTTATCAGAAACATGGTAACTGGGAATGCAACAGTAGTTTCTTTCAGGTACTATTACAAGAAAATTTCACATGTGCATTTTACACAGCATGGTTTCTAATAATTCAATACAAGACCAAAAACACATCCAATGCGATTACATGGCACCATCACAGATATTTTGTTAAAATAAACTAACAAAGATTAATGCCACCAACAAAAACAGTGTTTGATGCAAACCATTAAAGATTATCATCAAGGTACCTGTAGTATTTCCTCCTGACATTAGGTGACTGATCCACATTCAAGCCTAAGCCGTCGATGCACCTATAATACACTAATCCACACCCAAAGCTGTGGGGCTAATCAGCTGAACCACAACCTCATGACAGCTGTGTAGGTAAATATTGAGACAAGTGAGGATTGAGAACACAAATTGCATGCAATCTATGCACCAGAGAAAATGCTTCACAATCACAGCCCATAGACAAAATTTGTTTTTGACTCATTTCTTCCAGAAGAGCTTTCCTCGACAAACATTTTACTTAATTTATGCATGTGCCACTGATACTCAATCCTCTTTGGCTCAGCAGTGATGCAAGGCTATCTCATTAATGGTCACAGTCAACATCGAGAACTAAAATACTTCTGGAAATTGTTGCACATCCCTAGTATGTTTACATCCTTTTTCCTCGAGCAATCATGATTGCTTTCTAAATCCCACCAAGAATGAATCGCAAAGGCATAAATGTGCTTGGATACAAAGTTCTTGAAGGGCTTAGTGTAACTGGTTGCCATTGACATATGTGAAATATAAAATAATATACATCAAGGTGGTTTTCAATTGATGTCCATGTGATGACTCATTCAATTAAGCTACTCACTTTCACAGCTGATTGGTTTGGAAATCCTTGTGAAGCTCCAAAAATTTCCTAGCAATCTTAATACACTAGGGGTGACTCTACATAAAGTGTACAATGTACAATTAGTTATAATTAGAAGGTTCCTATTGCTTGATAAGGTAATAAAAAAGCTAAAAAGGGTATCCATCCATCAACCATTAAACAGATAGAACCAGAAATCCTCAGTATTCTGACAAGGGTAGTAAATAATGATGATAAAGGCATCTCTCCATCACATATTACACTGTTGTATCACATTGAGAAAATTCACATCCCACATTTTCAGCTCAAGTGTAAAAATTATGCAAATACATATGTAGCATTTATTTTCATGAGTCTTGAACAAAAGCAACTGGAAAGTCATGGTGTTACCACATGTAAGAGATTCATAGGTATATACCACATATTAGGGGAATGCCCGAAAAGGGTATTCAGCACTTCTTAGTTGAAGGTAATTATTTAATTCAAAGAACTCCACATGGCAACAATAATGATGATTTTTCATATAGATTATCATCATTTTCAAACGTCAGAGGGTACAATGAAAATCAGACATCATTGCAGCCATTCACAAGAATTTAAATCCCAAAGGATAACCAAATCCAATAAAAGCTCAATTCATATCATGCTTTTTTCCAATTTTGTTCCACTAGCATTGAAAAAAAAATCCTTTTAGGTGAAAGCCCAATAGCATTCCCTCCTATGGCACGAAGTGTGTTATTTCTACAGACTTACTCATTAGATCAATGAATGCAAGCTTAGTTTAGATGACTGTCACAGCAACACTCACATGAAGGGTGTGGTAATCCCCTGATTCTTCAGGTGGCCGTGGTTTGCATTTTCCACAGCAGAAGTTGCAGCAGCAACAGAAACAGCAGCAGAAATAACAGCCAGTGATGATGCCACAAAATATGATAAGAGCCTGTAAAATAAGATAAGAACTCCATTAACCTCCAGGTCAAATTAAAACTGCTTTGGGCACATAATATATAGTGAAGTAAGTGGTATTGGATGATACATGAGGAAATAAAAAATGTGCAAAAACATAGCACAAATTTTAGATTATATTCTAGAATCAGGGTGTGTGAATAAGATTCTAGTTGCGAGTGGAACGAGATGGCACACAAAGTAAGACCTTTTGTTAAGAAGGATAAGAGTTCTAGGGAACAAAAGGAACTACATATTTAAAAATTGACAAAGGAACTTGTTTTGATTGACAAAAGTTTGAAATCTGTCTGCAGAATGTTCGGTGCGAAAGACCAAGAGATGACAGTATTTCATTGCATGAGCAATACTAAATTACCAAACTTTCACTGTAAGACTGATGATTTTGACAAGGGCTTGGCATTTCTCTGCTTGCTAAATGTGCAAGGACATTTTAATAAATATTCCCAGTGTTCTTTGAATTTATACTTATTTTTTTATTGCTTCCTTTTCGTATAGTATTTTTCAACACATTTTAAACAACAAACGGAAACTTAAGGTCACCCCAAAGATAAATGCCTGTGTGGGGGTAACCAAAAGTTACCGTACAAATTAGAAAATTAACAAAAAGAAAACGTACCAAGTTCACATCAGTGCTACACTACACAATATCACTATTTACAAAGCTGTTTCTGGTTAAAGAAACAATTTCATGAGAACTATTGAAAATTATTTCAATATTCAATTTGAAGAGCAATATTTTGACTTGCCTTAAAAACAACAACCTTTTTTTCCATTTTTACATGCTGTGGAAGTAGGTTAAAGATTTTTGGTTCTAATTAAACAAAACTTCTCAGGAATGCGGTAACATATGGCCTCTGGGGCAAAACATTGGATTGAATACAAAAGTTCCATTTGTATTGTCTTGCCATTATGCCAAGCAAATTACCACTCCGCATGTAAAATTTTTTCAAAACTTTATATACAAATAAATATTATTTGAATTAACTTAGCCAATATAGAAATGCATAGGCCATAGGACCACATGGGAAAAAATAAATCCATGGCTGGTATCTTGTAGCATAAGTATGTATGTCAATATTGCACTACTTCATCCATGGGGTCGCATAAATAAAAACTATTAAGTAGTCCGTCACACTTACCTAAATACAGTTACAGTTACACTTCAACGTATAGAGGTAAGAGCTATAAAAGGCAGAAATCATTTTTGCTCGATGACTGCAAATAGGGTGTATATGACCAAAATATGTCAGAACCAAGGGCAGTTATCAAGCAAAAATAAATGGACACTGTATAGTAAGTTAAATTTTATAGGAAAATTTGTCGACCATTTCAGAGGAAGACAGGAGTTAGACAGGATGACATGTTAGCAAAGTTCAGGAAAAAAATGAGAAAATGGAAGGAAGTCATACAAGAAGACAATATAAGAAATTGAATTAGGTCTAAAGAGGCAAGGTTCGACCATGGAGTGCCTGGTGCCTATGGATGATTTGGTACTGCTAGAAAATGAAGCCAAAAATATGCTTGAGAAACTGTTTGAGACAGCAAAAAAACAGGACTCAAGATCCCCCACAAAAAAGTGGCAATTGAACATGACAGAGAAAGGCATATGAAAACAAGGTTATGAAAATCAAGAGAAAAGATAATTTTAAGTATCCTGGTGAATGGATAAATCCAAACAGGCTAGATAAAAAAGCAAGTCACGGATGAACCAGACTGAATAAGCATCAAGGTCAGTACAGAAGAGATATAACAAGAGCATGATCTACAACAATGCAAAGATCACATACTACAGGTACATCAAGGTTGTTAAGCCAGAGGTATTCCACTATTTACAATGCCTCATACAAAACAAGAAAGGGGAAATAGAAGAACTAGAAACAAGCAAGGAAAATTTTAAGGAATATCATCATCACATTGGGAAAATGAGATGGGATATGGAGTAAGAAGAAAAAATAAATATCTGTACATGCAGGTGGAGATGATTACAAGCAAAAAATGCAAGAGACTGAAGTTATACAGGCACTTTTTCAGAACAAACTACTGTGGACTGGCTGAGAAAATTTTCAACAATATCACTAAACTTGAAGCAATCACTAAATAGATCAAGCAAATAAGAATAGACATGAAAGTGGGATCAACATAAATGAGATTTGGAACAAAACAGCTGTGTTCAAATAAAGGTAGACAAATTCAAAGGGTATGTACCAGGAAAAACAAAGTAAAAAGGCCAAGAGCATCTGTTCAGAAGAAAGATTTTCAGCAGAAGAATGAAGAAATTTAAGAAGATGAAGAAAAGACTGACCACCAATCCAATTGTTTCCAAGATGAATGGTAGTGGGAATACTAATGGACAGAATGTTATTCCGTTGACCATTGATACAAAGTAAATAAAGCGGTAATGGTGGGAAATAGCTTTATTTTCATGTAAAATCTTCTACAATTAAACAACGGATAAATATTTCAATTTTATCCAACATTTTGATAATTAACTTGCTCATCATCAGGGCTATTATGCCCTCATGATGATGAGCAAGATACTTAACAAAACATTGGATAAAATGGAAATATTGAATTAGTTCTTACATTAAGCTATTGTCTTTATAATATTCATCTGTCATGGGTTGACTCCAATGTAATAATAAGAACAAAATACATACAGTAGAAACTCAATAATACGAAGTCTGAAAATACAAAGTTATACAAAGCAAAACTGTCGGTCCCGACCAAAAGCCTATATGAAATACGAAGTGCTAATCGAAAATACAAAATTTACAAAAATACTAACCTCAAATCCAGTCCCCAGGAAAAAATAGAAATTTTTCATTTCGAACAATGGCTAAGAACTGCATCAGCAAAACACACTTTTGCAGATGTAGACACCTAACTAATCAACGTTGCCGAATGATGCATCAAAGATATGAAATTCCTGAATGATAGCGTATTCTTCTCTCACATATGCCCGAGTCACCCAGTCATTTTTCAAATATAAGTTGTCCTATAATTTAGACCTCGAATGATGAGGAAAACGGTAGCTTTAGTGTTATTTCTCCTCGTGTGTGGTTATTTTGGTTTTAACCATTAGCAACGTTTCCATAATGTAAACATTTCTCTTTCAGCTAAAACTCATATGTGGTGCCAAATAGCATACTTGCTGCCGTGCGCTCAGATTGGAGGCAGTTCAAATTCTTATGTGTGATCAGGCAACACCACTTGCTCAGGGATGAAAAAATGATGCAATAAAATGATGGGAAATAGGACAGGGATACCTGTCATAGCTACTATCCTGAAAAAGTCACGTCTCTAAAAGCCTGGGTACACCATGCATGAACCCACACGACTTTGTATGACTGAGCGGAATTAGACCAGGGTTTACATATTTTCTGGACTTGCATATATGCATTCAAAGATGTTAAAGAAATTTTTAAATTACACTTATAAATAAAAATTTAAATAAATCAAATTAACCCTTAGGCTGCGGGAACGTTTTTCTACGTTCTGCATGGTGACTGCGGGGAAAACGTTTTTCTACGTTTGACCAGTTTTCTTACCTCTGAGAGCCTTCCTTTAAGATTTTATTGCCACCCTTTCCGCGGTTGCTAGCACTCGGCCGGACCTAACGGCAGGGAGCACAAAGGCATCTTTCGAGGATACACTGGGCCAACCCTCACCACGGGGAGCGCTACCCAGATTATCCCTCCTCTGAGAGAGAGAGCTCCCAGCCCAAGATATGAGCGAAATTTTTCGTTACATTCAAATCGGCTAATATCTCGTCGAGCAATATGGTTGAAAATCAATGGATTTTTTTACTGTTTGGTATCAAATCGCTGGTAAAAATGCCATGATGGCCAAATTTGAGAAAAATAACCAAGTTAAACTTGAATTACAAAAGGTTACGTTTGAATATTTAAACTCCAGTTATGTTTCTTCCAACTGACTCAAATGAAAAGGACTCAATTTCCCACGCTCTTTATGGATGGCATACCACCACAATGAAGTACGACCCTTCCGATTGTTCGCTCAAGAGGCTACGGTTGTCTCAAAACTTAGATGTCTTATGCTCGCGCCCGTCTCAATTATCAACGGATTTTTTTGGTGTTTGGTATCAAACTAAACAGAAAGTTGCTAGAAAAAGTATTGTCATATTTGTTTTCAACAATTACGCCTATAAACAAATTTTCAAAATTACTTCCAAATCCCACGAATCCCTCAACAAGTTCCGGTGCCCATTCCCTGGGATCCCGAGAAAAGGGTCGGGAGGGGAGGGGGGCTCTAGCTGCCGCAGCTTAAGGGTTAAAAAAGAAAATTTTGGCATTACTCCCAGGATTATCCATATTTCATGGATATTACACTGGCATTACAGTCTTACTTCATTACTTCTTTAGGTCGAAGTATCTAAGTGGTATTTTACTGGTCTTATATACTTTAATGTTGAGTCACCCAACAACCATTGCCAGAGGTACTATTGTGCCATTTGAATACTTTCACAGAGTGCACCCACTGCTTTTCTTTGTTTTTGTAGCATCTAGGACAGCCATGGAGGCTGTTGTCAAAGGTACCTTGAGAGGGGGAGGTACGCACTAGGATGGGAAAAAGTTTTCGTGGATCGGTCAAGTAGAGAGAGCAGGCAATGTGCATTAAGATCTCATGGGAGAAGTAACTCCCTCTACCTCAACTTAGGTTATTTCATTCGGTATCGGATGATTAGGCCTTGCTTATTTTGTTAGGTTTCTTGGTTTTATTTCCTCTTCAGGTTCCTTGTTCATCTCTTCCTTACTCTTCTACCATTCCCTTATACCTACCTCTACGGTTCTCCATGATGATCCGGTGTTCGAATCATCCGAGTGTATGGTCGACATTAATTTCTAAGAGAACAACAAAACCTACATAAAGGATCATCCTTTAAGATCTACCTTCTACACCTATCCTTTACCCTTCCGAGTGCGAGTGGAAGATCACCATCCTTGACCTCGCACTGGCACCCAATATCCCACCTTTCCGACCTCACGACCCAAGCCACACCCGGTACAAAAACATCACACCATTTTCTTCGGTATCATTCTCCATGAACTCCATATTATAATTCCACCCTTCCAAATATATCTGGCCATAAAACAAAAATCTTAGTATATCCCAAACTGAAAGCGATGCGGGAAAAATGCCGAATCACGCCCCATTTGCCATCAAACTATTAGTTGTTGGAACAAAACAATAGTTCCTCTCAAGTTCATGTTTGGCTGATGATATGGAAGACACCAGAAATAATGACCAATGACTTTTTTTTTGGAAATGGGAAACACCCTTTGCACTTTTTAGCTTTGACTGAGCAATAAAGAGAGGCCTACGTGAAATGTGGTTGGGCCGGCTACTGTCATGACAGCGTAGATTTTAGAAACAAATTCCTATCTTAAGTATCGATACTAGTTGCTTCGTCTATACTAACTGAGGATTAGGAAAATAAATTCTCATACAAAAATGGACTTCTGTTTTATATATATTTTCTAAACAGGGTGGAAATTTCACCAACACTATGATGGCCCACTTTAAATCATTTGCATAGGGAGCTACGAGGTCATATACATATATTTTATGATCCTTTGTGACAAAGTTTATGATATAAAGGCATTTTTAAATAATGCTCTTGTAATAACAACAAAAAATCACCCAACAAATCATTTAAAAAACCATACCAAATACCACAAAAGTTATGGGAAAAGAAATATTTTCTGCGATGTATTAAAAAGTCTCGAAAATACGGAACTCAAAACTATGAAGTGCCGATTTTTTGGTCCTGCTGACTTCGTATTGCCAAGTTTTACTGTATGTACATACTTTCCTATGCAAGTGCTGACACTAGAACTTAAAAACAGCAACACATATACAAATATGCATATCATTATGACAGGGTAATTTAAGCTTTAGGATATGTGTAACTCTGTTTTGCTTTCTTTGTTTCAGCAACAATACTGTGTCGAACCAAGAAATGCTCATATTTGCTCATGCTAATACATAGAAAAAGAACATTTCATTAAATTTGGCAGGGAGAGCTTAACGGCATCCCGATGAAATCCCCTTCCATGAATGTCAGTCTGATGGACAATAGAACTAGATCCTATGTATAAGTTTCCCTTAAAATTAAAAACGACAAAAATTGTCATTCGCCATTAATTTTGGAACTCTGCCACCAAGCATAACTGTACATAAAATGATCTTACGATCTTTTATTATTGCAACACTGCATATTTACGCATTAACTGAAAACATGTAAAGCAAAGCCATGCTCATTACGCATTTTTTTGCCATCAGATGATTCTGGTGGTCCGTATGCCCCTGCGATCCCGATAATCCGGTATTTTGCATAGGTATAACTAAATTAAGGAATTTTCTTGTAACTGAATCCAGATTTCCACTCACCTATATAATGAGATTGAATCATTCGGCAGGCCTAATTTGAATGGCCAACAGAAACACCCTTTGCAAGAAAACCAAGCAACAATCTACATTCTGAAACTACTACCATTTTATCCAGTGGTTTCAGATCAAGTTCTAACAATATGCTCCTGGCGTAAGTAAACCAACCAAACCTAAAAACACTCATACAAATGCATATTTAGGAAATATTAATACAAAAGTGCTGGAATGAGAGACTATTTTTTACACTAAAACAGCGGAATTTCCAGACTCTGAAGCTTAGGGAAGTTTGTTGGCGAGTGACAACATTCAAGAAAGGACTACATTTGAATGCAGAGATAAATTAATTTATGTCCAAACTTGCTAAATAAGCAACTTAGTTTTGATGCAGCTGATAATATACCTAGGATATCTATATACATATGTATATAAAACGGAATATCCTGACTGACTGACTCACTCATCAACGCACAGCCCAAACTACTTGTGATAAAAACGTGAAATTTTGAGGGTACATCCCCATTGTGGTGTATAGGCGCACTAAGAAAGAGTTTTTGAAATAAACAATTTTTGGGGTTGTTTTTACCCCATTAATGTTAACTTTTACTCCCATAACTAAAGCATTGACTTCGGTGTATGTGTTTCTTTATTTGCTTTTTTAAATTACTTACACTCAAGATATTGGATGGAAATTTACATCATCGAACGCATAAAAGAATGCAGTATTTAATTCTTTCATTCGATTTTCTTACACGCTTCGTTAGTGTCTCATTATTGCATTTTTAGCTCTAAATTCGTCAATTTTTCATCCTTTTCAACAACAGAAATTTCCTTGGCAACCAGGTGTGAATAGCCATTTAATAGCGATTTCACGAATGGCCATTCATGCCTGCAGCATTTATAGGCCAGGTTCAGTGACTAAGTTGATAGTATTTACCCCAACCTCACTATTTGCGTTTAATGGCTTTTACGTAGCATCAGCATTTAGCACGTCACATTGATTCTTATAGGACTTATAGAGAGAAAACATGAAAGCCATTCTATGTGACTTCACATACAACGGCTTTCATGTTTTCTCTCTCGTGCTGAATTTTAACGGGCACCCTCATCTTGCCCTTATTAGCATTATTTATGGCCGCAGTATGTAATCACATTACAAAGTAGTATACTTGGTACTTTTCTGCTTCTGGAATTATTATAGAATATGTATACCATCAAAAATACTATGAGAATTTGAACTTAGATAATTTTGCATAGGAACATTTATTTTTCCAAGAAAAACGAATGAAAAGGCATCGAACTGGATGCCATGATTTACATGAAAAGTAGTCACTTATCTGTGCATAGAAGACATTTTATGGTCCTGAAAGTTTGTAAATTGTACTCCATTTCGTTTTTGAGTTGTACACGAGCATGCATGCTTCGTACATTATTTATAAGATTTTCATTATATATAAGCGAATTTCAATGAGAATTCACTCTGAAGTTCCAACATGTGGTTAATGACTGATAGATAGTACCTGAATAGTGAATATAGCACACGCCATGCATTGATTCATATTGATAACGGTAAATGGCATCTCTCACTGAAATTCAACAGGCATGATCATCTTACCCTTATGAATATTATTTAGCACTATTTCTGGACCAAGATTGGGTAATAATATTATAAAATATGTGGTTTTTGTTCCATTTGTTTTTCTCTTCTTATTAAATATCTATAAAAAATGTGATTTTAAATATTCTTGAAATTAAACCTCAAATTTCATGTCATGCATAATTTTTTTAGCAGAGAAAATGTAATATTCTCAACATTAGCCTCGTTCTTTTATGAATTATCGGTGCAATTAATTCACAGCTCCCCGTGCAAAGCCGGGTCCCGCTTCTAGTAACATATAAAATAGTAAGCTATCAAAAAGTTTAGTAAGAGTGAATGACATAAACCTTAAATACAGTCGTTAATGAGGAAAAGGATCTTTAAAGATGTATGGAGGGAAATGCATTGGGTTATTTCCAAATGAGCTACTCTCATTAACCCCTTCAGTGTGTGAGACATTCAAATCCATGCCTCAAACAAGTGCAGCACACATTCTGCATTCAGCTTTCAATTTCGAATTTTTAGAGCTCTTGCTCTCTTTTGTCTGCAGTTAGTGTTTGTGTAAGCTAGTTATGCCTGTTTTTATTTTGGGTTTCATATACCTCTGCTTATGTGTTAGTATTTTTCTTCTTATTTTTCCCCTATTGGTTACGGTCAAAAAAATACTTACTCCCAGTGCATCGTGTGGTACCAGGCGGAGACATTTGGGCTCTGAGTTATGAGCTTATGGAGAAGGTATTTCTAAGAGGCTGGTGGTGTCTACTTTCTATCTGTCATTCATTGTTACCTGCTGTTTCTTGTCATAGTTTTAATTTTTTCCCCATCTCATCATTGCTTTGCTCACTTTGGGGTGGTCATTCATGCCTGAGTAAGCAAAACACCTCCTTTTCCATCCTGAGACCATCTCACTAGAGGACCTCTCTTTAGTTTTCTATCGCTTATTGCTCTCGTGAGCAGTCCAAATGTGAAGTGCTTGATGTTTTGGAAGATAAAGAGTGTTATTAGCTCTGATTCAAAATCTGAAGATTCAAATGGATACATTCTCGATTCTAGTTCAGAAGAGGAAATAGAAGAATCTGTTTATCAAGAATATCCACGATAATACTCGTGAAGAGGTTGACAGTGCTAACCCTCCTTCGGCCTTCTGCATGTGATACCATTGGGAAACAACTAGTGCCAGTTGTATCTGCAGACAATCCCCTTGAATATTTTGATTATTTTCTTAATGTTGATAGCGAATGAAACAAATCGTTATGCCTAACAATTCCTTGTGTGTGAGAAAAACTAAATTTTTCCCTAAAAAATTGCAATTTTTAAAAAGTGGGTTCCCACAACTACGGGTGAAATTATGGTATTCTTAGCTTTGCTAATGTCCATGGGAATCATCCAGAAACCAACTCTTAGAATGTATTCTAGTGGGAAACATTTTTTAGAAACGCCAACTTTTACAAATGTAATGAGCGAAGAGAGGTTTCCCTTGCTTAGTAAATTTCTACATTTAGTACATAATCAGGGTTGCCACAGACCATAAATTATGAAATTCCAATACTTTTCCAGGTTTTCCAGGCCAAAATTTTCATTTTCCCAGGTTAAAATATCCATTCTATCATAAGCGGGTATTATGAAGAAAAAGCAAGAATAAGAGAAAAATCCATTAACGAATGCACACCATATAGTGAATAAAATATGCATCATTGAGAAACATTAAAAACAGGTTGGTTTTTAATCTTTTATTAAACATAAGTCCAAATTCAACCAATGGGTTACGACCATTAGTGCTACACCTCAGCCCCCTGCACACCTATCAATGGCAGAAGTGGCGACAATTCAAAGAGAGCGTATTTCTGTATGTTCTCTCCCGATGAGATTGAAACTTGAAGGCGAGATAAAAAAGATATCCTACAACAAAAGCATCTCCTCTGTCTTTAAGCCCATGATATAAAAATCATCGCATTTGTGGTTTTCTAATTACTACATAAACTCACGAACAATGATGTTTAATAATAAATTGTCAAAGTTGATGTTGGGCCTTTTCATCTCAAATCAGGCAGATAGTGCAAAATCATGTCAGGTGACCATCACCGATTTCTCTAGAAGTTATATATGTGAAAGCAGTATCCTTATGATGAATTATGATCACTTTATCTCAGCTCAGAACCGAACCAATATAAAGATATGATCCTTTGAACATTGCAGAGTCAGGCCTCAACGTAAAAAATGAAAAATCACATAAATGCTAATAACTAATGAACCATGGCCCATAAAGCAGTGGTTTTTGTTTCATTTTGAAGAAAATGCATTTATGTGGATGCATAAACGAGACACTAATGTCATTCTCTTCTAAAGACACTGCAGTGATTTTAGCAATCCACCAGGTTTTTTTGAAAACACACCTGATGAAGTCATTTATGGTGATATCTTGAATACTGTATGTCTTTATATCTAAATTTGTTAGTGTCACAGCGTGTATGCATGTGTGGTTCGCAGAGCGAGCAATAGTTGTCTGTTATGAACCCAGACATGACAGCTTTTGATGCCATGTACAGGTGCCACTTTTGCCCAATCATTATGCTTTTTTTGTCTAAATTGAGCTACTTCATCATGTGGCAAATGAAAAAGTTTGATATAAGGCAAGAATTTACTTACATGCTCCACAAAGGACACTGTTCTGAATGTACTCGCCAGAATTGAAATTTCTCAGGTTGTAGTTGTGGCATAATGCTTGACTAGTCCTCCAACTCCCGGCCCCGGTGGCGACGGGGTAAAGACCTCACCTGCTAAACTGGGGGTCGCGGGTTCGAGTCCTGCCTGAGTGGATTTTTCACCTCTCAGGACATGGATGTATGTGTTCGTCAATTATTACATGTTTAAAACACCTGATGTAAAAGGCCGTTTGTGCTGTTTTCGGGGATGTGGAAATAAATAAATAAACTCCATCACAGGGCCCCTTTCCATGTTCAGTTGCACTGAACAACCTGAAATCTGTTTTTAAAATGAGCTGCTGCCCCATCTGAAATATGTTTTATCTCTCCATATAATATTCATTTCAGACAAGTGTTCTTCTATCTTATTTATCCCAAGCAAAGCATGTGCAGTATCATGTGATAAATCATCTGAAATAACTGCATAACTCTGGATGCCTTTGTCACTATATCCCACAGAGGTAAATATTGATATCTGCACTTTTTGCCAATGATAGGTTTGTACTTCATCTGGAAGAATCACACTCCAATTCTCGGCAGAGTCGAAATGAAGCACCAATTTCACACCATTTAGTGCAACCAACTTCTCTTTATGAATAGCTTCCCTCTGTATTTTCCGAATATAGTGGTGATACACACCTTTCTTGTTGCAATCCTGAACTTTAGCAATGAATGCTTCCATTGAAACAATCTTTAACAAATCACCTTTTTCCCAAAAACCATAAGTCACTTCTTCATCTTCTTTGTCATCCAATCTTAAAGTGGTCATTGTTAGGCCCTCAATGCCTGGACACAGGCATTCTCTCCAGGCGGGATTCGAACCCGCGACCTTTGGGTTAGCAGGCGAGGACACTACCCCGCCGCCACCGAGGCCGACAAACATCATACAATAAACTAACCTTTGCCCTTAATGCCTTTGTGGAATCAGTAATTTGAGTCAGCTTCCTTTTACCATATGAAATCCTTCGATCTGGTCGGATTTTCGTAGGGATTCTCTGGGGGGAGACAACTTATTCTGGTTCACTGCCTAAACTTGTCACTGTCTGATTCACTATATCCACACTGTCTTCTAATGACAAATACTGATTGTCATAGGCATCACAGTTTGACTCAAGTTCAACTAAAAGGCCTTCATACTTCTTGTAGCAGTTCAAGCAGAGTTCATCACTAGCTTTGATGACCACATGTTGCAATATTTTTTGGAGTTTCTCAGACATCTCCCCCACTGGTTTAAATGTCTTCTCATTTTTCTATAGCACTTTTGTTTTATGTCTCTTCTCATAGTCTGCACAAAAAAATCCTCTTTGCACTATATGTCCCTGTATACATTTTGGAGAGAAATGGTATATGGTAATGTATAAAGAGAGGCAAGAGAGAGGCTAATATAGAACTGCTTGAGAGGTAGTCTTCTCAATGACTGCACATAACAGACTGACAATATGTATGGGACTTCTTGTACATAGTATCATTCTTAGTTGTTACTTAGTAACCTGATCTTATGATAGGTTATTGAGAGGACAATGCTGAGGTGGGTTACAATGTACAAGAAGTCCCATGCATATTGTCAGTCTGGCTGTGGCTCTAACAAATTCAGGTATAAAGACATACAATATTCAAGATATCACCATAAATGACTTCATCGGGTGTGTTTTCGAAAAAACCTGGTGGATTGCTAAAATCACTGCAGTGTCTTTAGAAGAGAATGACATTAGTGTCTCGTTTATGCATCCACATGGTCCATCGAATGGTTTCAGGTGGCCCAAATTATAAGACTCATGTGAAGTGCCATTGAAAAATGATCTGCACAAATTGCCTCATCCACCGTTTCTAGTTAGTAGCAGTGGGCGTTTGCACACATTTGACGCCATGGAAGTACACAAGATTGAACTTGCATTCAGTCAGTGGATGTAACCAGTGATTCAGGTATGTACTATTTATCCATAACGCATGCTTAGTAGAATTAATCTTCATTTTTCCCCCTCATAGGTATGCAATCTTGGTGTACGAGAGGAGTGCATAAACAGATTGGGTCGAAAACATGCCTAACTTTGACATGCCTTAAAACAAAAAATATAAAAATACTACCTTTTTTTATTTTTTTTATTGATAGCAGGACATTTAAACTAGCCACTGAGAAAATTTAAAGCAAATAAAAGGTGGCCTTTTTGAGAAATAAATTGTTAAATAATCACTAATTTTTATTGTTTAAATAAGTCCTATTTGTTTATTATTACTTCAAATTATTTGAAAGTTATTTCAGACTGTGCATAAATGCATTTTCTTCAAAATGAAACAAAAACCACTGCTTTATGGGCCATGGTTCCTTAGTTATTAGCATTTATGTGATTTTTCACTTTTTACTTTGAGGCCTGACTCAGCAATGTTCAAAGGATCATATCTTTATATTGGTTCGGTTCTGAGCTGAGATAAAGTGATCATAATTCATCATAAGGATACTGCTTTCACATATATAACTTCTAGAGAAATCGGTGATGGTCACCTGACACCCCTCTGCCTGATTTGAGATGAAATCCCCCTGTTTCTAAATGGAATTTTTAGGTACAAAATGAACGGTAGATATTCAAAGATTATGCAAAAATGCTTCATTTATGATGTCCATCGACATTAAGTACTCGATCCTATTTCAAAGACTGTGTGGCCGGGGGACAACCGCCAATCATATCGGTCACTACCACTGGCACATGTTTCGACTTCGGTGGAGCAGGACGATTTTTCCTTGTGTTGATTCACATATTTTACTTCACATAGCTCCCTTTTCGAGGGTCGTTAGTTGTACTAATGTTTACTTCCACACAGTGCTTGAAATTTTCTTAAATTATAGAGGCTGCAAATTTAGTATCGCAAAGAAATGTTTTTCAGTTGCATTCATATTTTAGGAATATCTACTAACTCTTTTTCAGCTAATGTACAGAATAACCAGGTTTCCGAACCATGTGGTAAAACAACGTGATTATATCACCAAGCCAGCAGTTTTGGTATATGTACTCATATTTTCTACTTCAAGGATGGTAGCTTTCTTAGTAGGTAGTACTTAAGAGTAAAACATAACAACAAATGTTATTGGAATCCATCGGACTTCCCTGAGGAGGACTAAGCGGTGACCCTCGGAATGCCAGGTAAGACCTTGACTGAGACACATGGTGCAAATAATGAATGATGATGAAACAAAGAAATATGTATAGGTGATAGAAGCAGAGAGTGGAAAGCCGTGTCAAACCAACCATAGGGTGGATGACCAGCAATGATGATGATGACGACAAAGGCACAATTGTGATTTAACAGAAAGTTCATATAAGAGCACATTCAGAATAGACATTTCACAAAGAATGAAACATTCTGAGGCATGTACAAAAACAACTTGAATCCTACTACCTCTATTCATTTTAACTTTTCCAGGAAGTAACGAATTCTCTTCCATTTTAATCATTAACAATTCTTGCATTTCCTGTGTACCTTGAACTCTCAATGAAGAAATTCCTTCATTATGTGAAGTAAGGCTTAAAAAGTTAAAATCATATTTCCTCAGACATTCAAGTGCTAATACTCCCACATAAAGGGAAATGAGAGCACTCAACGGACCAGAGATTCTGTCGCTCATTCCATTTGATTTAACTGACTCATGCTGGAGGTTAATAGGATTTGGTAGAGGCTAGCAAGGAATATGAATTACCTGTGCATACACAATCTGAGGATAAACAAATATTCTATCATCCTCAGCATGAGTGTACAAAATAGGACCTGAAATTTAATTTTAGGTGCACAAAGTAATTGATAAAGACCAAATAAGAGTTCCAGTGCCTCATTTAGGCAAGAAACTAAAAGCACTAAGCCAACACACACAGAAAGTGCCTAAAATGGTACTGTTCACTTAGTGAAAATGAACAGATTTTGACTTGGAAAGCAAATTTCCAGCTAAGTTCTCATTTCCCCTGACTTTTCCAAGTGTTGATGAATCTTTACTCTTGTGGAAAGACAGAATTTCACTGAAACAGTAATTCCCATGAAAGAGCCTAACTAGGAGACATCGCGTGACTAATGTTCAAGATCCAAATGAGGCAATTATTTTCTGAAACTATAGAGAGAATGCGGGAAAAGAGTCACGGCTTTCTTCCATTTAGACCCGGGTTCACGAGAAAAATGCAACTAAAGAATAGGAGGAAGCAATTTTCCGGCAGGGAAGGGGTTAGCCCTTGATAGATTTCAACTTTAAAAAATATCACGTACAGATAAAGTATTTCTTTTTCTACATCATGCTTCTTTAATTGATGAAATGTAACGTTTCAATTATGGCGTTGAAATGCATACTTTTGGATTATATGCATTCATGGATTCGTGGGGAAGACAAACAAGAAATGCAATGTACGACAAACTATTCACAAATAAAACCCGTGAAGCTACTTGGGCATTCAAAATAATAACATCCAGGTGCAGGCCATTATGCCAACCCTACGATGTATATTTTTACAGGCAGGTCAAACAATTCATTGCGAGGCTGCAAAATAGCAGTTATTTGTTGAAAGAAAAAAGAAAAATTACATCCTGGGAGGATTGAATTAAAATACATACATTGCTGCTCCATCAGCAATCTTCGCCTGCATTCAAAGACATGATGAGATATGCGTGGTATGCATCAAAACTGGTTGAAGACAGAACAGTATTCAGAAATGTTTGAGAAATGTGTTTCCCACAAGATCTGCGTTCACGCAAATGTAATTGCTCAGGTGGGAGCTTTAAAAAAAAAGTGCTTGGTGTAGAATTATTCTTTGTTTTAAATGCTTTTACAAAGGGCTAACCCCTTCCCAGCCCAAAAAATGCTTCCTCCTACCCTGAATTTTAAGTGCATCCATTGCTGTATATTAAAAAGTAAAATTCCATTCATCGTTTAACGCCTTAAGAAAGAGCCATGACCAATAGACGCCCATCCTATTCAGGGAAGTATCCTTGTATTTTCAAAACCTAACATATTAGGCCAGTCGGCACGTTAAGTCTCCTTTCGGTCAAACAAGAATCCCAAAATTAGCTTTGAAAGTCTCCCAAGCGGGTTGATGAAAAACCAGCAAATAGGCTAAAAATAAAAAAAAAATTGTTGCTACTGCCGTAATTGTATGGGATCGGGCAATTAACAGTGATTCCGAAACAATATTCGAAAGAAAAAAATTAGATCCGACTGGGACTAAACCCGGGTGACAACATGCCTATTACTAGCCCAGCGCCTTTAACCGCTCGGCCACCGCTTCTGTTGGTGGACGAGAGCACTGTAAAGGATTTATACGGAGGTAAATTCTTTAGTTGCGTTTTTCTCGTGAACCCGGGTCTAAATGGAAGAAGCCGTGACACTTTTCCCGCATTCTCTCTATAGTTTCAGAAAATAATTGCATTTGGATCCCAAACATCAGTCACGCGATGTCTCCTTGTAGGTTCGGTATAAATATGTTTGAACTGTGTGATTCCCCTGGATATTTGTGGAACTTAATTGTTTATATATAGTGGTTCTCGGACAAGGGTTGGCTCTGAAATTACAAAGGATGCAGATCATTTGTCAACAAAAGTTGTTTTGAGTTTGTGCAAAGAACTATTACACTAACTAAGATGTGTATACATGGACAATTTTTAGAGTAGCCCCAATCTTTTGTAGAGATTGGTTCACAGGATTACTGATGCTGTTGGAACTGGGAAAATCACCTGAAAAGGTGTGCCAATGCCACTAAAAAAGGGATAAATAATTAGAGCAAAATGTGGGAAATTGGTGGCATTGACGTGGAAGGATAGGAGCGATGTTACAATGCTCACTACACATCTCATCAAATCCATTTCGACCTAAGATAGGATTATCATGAGAGATAGCTTGGAATTTCATAAGAATGAGGATAAAATAAGCTTATTGCATTGTTGAATCAAGGAAAAAATGACAATCAATAATGAAAAAATCACAGGCTGAAAATTGAATAAAAATTTACAAAAAGAGTAAACAGTTAAACCAGAAGGAGAAAAGACTTCTTTGTAATTTCTACAGTTTAGATAATTATAATCATATACGTAAAACAACTAACCTTGCACCATCCAGACGTGACAAGGAAATATGCATTTACATTTTCTTCTCCAAACTGCTCTGCTATGTACAAACCAAGAGATCCATAATTGTCATATATGTTACGTTTTGTCAAATCAGAGAGGATGCTATGAGCTCTGTTAACCTCCTTGAACTGAAACAATCAAACATCATTAACATTAATGCACAGAAACATCCAATAAACATAAGTTTTAAATTACATGCATGCAATGCACATTGTCCCATTCTGGGTTACTTCCTCTACAATCATTATTCCGACGACTTCCATGGACACATGGCAATTAACCCTAACCACATTCAGATAAATCAAAAATATTTAAATTTCAACCTATACATTCAATATCAATTTACAAGCCAATGCTAATATCAGGGTCAATGTCAACCACGCAGTTAATGAATAAAAAATGAAGACGTCCTTTTCAGACTCACACAAATTATTTGTGTGTATTCTCTAAACAAAAAATATGACATGGTCAAGGCTTGGTGGTATAACTGGCTAACACACCTCACCGTCAATAGGGAGAACCTGGTTCAAATCCCGGTCAAGTCGAATGCTTTTTTTAATGCTGAATTTCACCCTCTTCGGTGTCCATATGGTAATACATAGTTCATTCTAGGATAGGCTATCTAATCCACCAGTCTAAAGCCTGTCATTTGTCACGTACAAGTCAAGGGATCATTTACGCAACGCTTTTAAATGATAGAGAAAGGCATAGCTTGAGCCATCATTTACCTATTTTACACTATCATTTGCAGCATAGCTGGGAGCATCATTTCCATATAAGAAATTTTCTTTTTTCAATCATCGAGTAAATTCAAAACCACTCTGATTGGCTGCAGGTCATTTCATGTATGTGTCCATGGACAAAAACACCACAGTCACAAATGATGGAAAAAGGGATAGGGATCCCTATCATTGCTGCTGTCCCTTTAAATGATGACATCAAGAAACATCATTTGAGCTGTCATTGCCGCCATCCCTGAACCTGCCCATGAAAAATGATCGCGTGAAATACGCTTAATAGTACCCCTTGTCCACTGACCACAACAATTACAGACAAAAAACTTGTCCCCTTCTCCCAAAAGCCCTGATAATAGCTGATCAAACTAAAATGTGGTAGGTAGAGGTAAACCTAAGTAAATAAGATTTGTGGAGAGGTGCAAGTTTTGATACATTGACTGAAATATTATATGTTGTTTCAAATCCCTGGTTTACAGCTTCACATTCTTATTAGCTGAATTAATAGCTAATCTTTATTATCAGCAAACATATTCCATGTGAAATAGCCCAATTTTATAATATCTATCTGCCACTGCTACTGAGATCAGATAGGTTTTCTCGACCCATTCAAATCATATTACATATTACCAATATTGATGGCTGCATTTTTTTGGGTGTTTCACCCTGTTGTTGTTTTTTTAACACAGTGGTTTAGCCTGCATTCCAGCAGGCATCTTCAGGTCGAAGTATTGATGCCGGTATTTAACAACATTATATAGGTGCTTTTTTAAGTCTTGATTGATGGCATCATTTTTCCACATTGGTGCCAATTTTCCCCCATTGTCCGGAATTGTTCATGGACATAGAATGGGAAAACTGGCCCCAATGCAGAAAAATGACAGCGCCAATCAGGACTTAAGACACGGGATTATTTTTGATAAACTAAGAATACACCTGCAGAAAAATAAGGACCTTAATATAGAACACCTCGCCAAATATAATTTTTTTAGTAAGGCAAAAGATGCTAATGCAAAATCTTCATTATGTTATTTTGTAACTATCATTGCACCTTGGTTGCCAACAGCAAATAAAGGCTACTTTATTATAATAACAGACCAACAACATGAGTGCTTAGCAAAATAAGGGCTCTCTGACCTCAGTATTAGCATACCAATTATTAGTATTGGATAATTTGTACAGTTGAGCACCCCTAATCCGGGAACACCCGTAATGCAATATTTCAAAGGTGTAGGTATGTACTTTGCAGAAAACAGAATCTTTTTTGCAGAATCATTGCTTCGTATTTACTGAAACTGTAACCCGCTCTTAACAAAAATTCTCCCATTAAAGAGTGAGTATTGGAAGATTTATTGCATTCAATGTTGTCTATATTAATTACTGTGTACAACTAACGTCTTTATTCAGCAAATTGAAGACATATCGCATCGTTGCCTAGACACGGGTGTGCAGTGTCTCGAGATGGACAGTACCGATCTTAGATGGCGTGTGAATGTTTGCTCTATATATATATATAGGGTGCTTTCATATTGCCCTGCGCAGATTAGCTCACATTGCATCAGATTGAAACACACGAGCGCACATTGAAGCAGATGATTGGAATGGGTCTGCGGTGAAGTGTTTACAAATGGCAGAGCAAGAGGCGGCAAAATTTGAGTTCAAAAAGACTTTTGCTTCCGCATACAATACATGAAATATACAGGGGTACACAGGGGTAATTATTGGCACAAGACCTATTGCCATGGAAATTTCATGAATTAAATGAGCTACTTTAATGCTCTAACTATTTATAGAATTAAAACTTCGGAATCGAATTTATAAAAGTACGATCTAGCCGTGGTTAAAATATAACGTTGATATATTTATTGGTTTTAGAAGCCCGTCGAATCAGGGATTGCGCGGAGAGTGCCGAAAAACGGGTACTTTTTCTCTTCTCACCTCAAGAACATACCTTTAAAAATTGAATAAAAAATATTCATTACATATGCTCAACGCAGATTAAAATAAGCTACAATTTGATGTAAACTACATTGTAATTGGACGAGTCGTTATGTAACTACACTACTTCAAACTTGGGTATATATACTTTTGAAACAGACCGTAGAAGAAAAGAGTGCGTATGGTGTCATTAAGATGGGTAACGGAGATTAAGCTCCGATTGCTGGCACTGGTTCTGTGGTCATCAAAACACCTGAAGAAGAAGGAGGACTCACTGTCACATTACACGGTGCATTGTATGTACCTGATTTGGAATGTGGATTGATGTCAGTATCGCAGCTTACCAGTAAAGGTCTGGATGTGGTGTTCTCAGGTGAAAAAGGAGTGGTGATGGATAAGGATGAACTGATTTTTTCCGCCAGGAAGAAATACAGAGTTTATTTGGTAAAGACCAGTGTAGGAGAAATTAAGACTGAATCAAATGCAGACAATCCAATCAGTGGTGTAGCCTGTCATGTAATCAGTGATCTAGACACATGGCACCAGAGACTCGGACACATACATCAGGAAGCGCTGTTGAAGATGCCAATGTTAGAAGGATTGAAGAAGAAAGATAAGTTCAATGTGTGTTAAGTCTGTGTTCAGGGGAAGTTTAGCAAATTCAGCTTCCCTAAACGCTGCACTGAAAAAATCTGTTGAACCAATAGCACTAGTACACAGTGACCTTATGGGAAAGTTCACACCAGCTTCACTTGGTGGATCCCAATATGTATTGACCCGGATTGATGACTATTCAAGATTTATAACAGTGAAATGTTTGAAGAAGAAAACAGAGGTATTTGAAGAATTTATCAAGTATCAGCATCTTGTAGAGAACCAGCATGGGAGAAAACTGTTGGCTTTACAAACTGACAACGGAACGGAGTACACAAGATGTGATTTCTGGTAATACTTACAGAAGCAAGGTATCATGCACAGAAAAACAGTACCAGGATGTCCGCAGCAAAATGGGGCTGCTGAAAGGAGTAATCGCACTCTCATGGAAATGGCACGGTGCATGATGATCCAAGCAGGTGTATCGAAGACCTTCTGGGCCGAAGCAATTATGACAGCAGCTTTTATCACAAATAGATGTCCATCATCATCAATCAACAACCAGATTCCATTCGAACTGTGGATGAATAGGAAACTGAATGCTGAAGACATGGAAAGATTGAAAGTTTTTGGTTGTCGAGCATGGGGCAAGAAGTTGGATGGAGGCAAATTGGATTCCAAAGCAGAAGAGTGTGTGATGGTGGGATACGAAGAGAATACAAAGGATGGATATAGATTGTGGAGTACTGAGCGTCGATGCATCATTATCAGGAGAGATGTTGTATTTGAGGAGTTTATTTTTCCCTTCAAGAAAGAGAATCAGAAGAAACTAGCGATGGTTCAAGAGAATCCTGTGACTGAGATTGACTTGGATTTCCTGACTGAAGAAGAAGAGGAAAATGAGGTCATCAATATGGGAGATTTATTAGAAGTAGCTTTGCCGGTCGCAGAACATGTTCCTGATGAAGAGGTAGGAGATGAACTTACCAGTGTCGATGATCAACTCGAAAGTCCATTGTATAGTGAGGAAGGAATTCGAAAATCTCAGAGGCAGAGAAAAACCAAGACTTGTGGATGCTGTGCTGCTGCTGAAGCAGATACCATTGTTAATCATGAACTAGACACACATAGATGAACCTCAAACTGTTTTTGAGGCCATCCATAGCAAGCATGCAGCGGAGTGGAGGAAAGCCATGGACGTTGAGATGGGTAACATGGTGGCAAATGATGTTTGGGAAGTGGTTGAAAGACCTAAGGACATGTGTGTTGTGGGATCTAAGTGGGTTTTTAAAGCAAAGCGTGATGAATATGGACAAGTGGAGCGATTTAAGGCACGTCTAGTAGCTCAGGGGTTTAGACAGTCAATGGGGCTGAATTGGGAGGATACCTTTAGTCCTGTGATGAGGAGGAGAACTGTCCGAATCCTTGTTGCAATCAGTGTGGAGAATGGGTGGGCCTTGGATCATGTGGATGTTACTTGTGCATATCTCAATAGTCCTATTAGCATTGACGTGTACATGGAGCAGCCAGAGTTGTACGAGGAAAAGGGGAAGGGGCATCATGGGTACGTATGCAAGCTGAAGAAGAGTATCTATGGACTACCAAATGCAAGTAAGGACTGTAATACGTGTGTGAGAGATGTGTTGGAGGACTTGGGGTTTAAACAATGTGTAAGTGACCCATGTGTTTTTGTTAAACCAAATCTCATAGCCAGATTGTATGTAGATGACATTATTATTACAGGAAATAAGACTGATGTTATAAAATTCAAGAACTTGTCCAAGCAGATGAACATTAGAGACTTGGGTACTGCTAGTAATGTGTTATCGTTTCAGGTGAAGCAAGATCATGGAGAGGTTTCTTTGCGTCAAAATAACTATCTTGTCAAGGTGTTAGATGAGTATGATATGTCTGAATGTAGAACGAGTTATGCGCCTTAGCCTATGGCAAGAAACAGTGTTGCATGTGATAGTTCTGATGATGTAGAAGTAAATCATACAATGTATCAAAGTGCAGTAGGGAGTCTGTTGTATGCAGGAAATAATACGAGACCAGACTTACCTTTTGCCATTCATAATGTAAGCCAGAAAAATCAGTGTCACACACTTGCAGATTGGAGAGCTGTGCAGCAAATATTTTGGTATGTAAAGGGCACTGCAGATCTAAAACTTGTGTTTTAAAGGACAGGTAAACCTCTAGAGGTATATTGTGATGCAGATCATGGTGGTTGCACTGAAACTCGTAGGTCTGTAAGTGGTTTTGTTATGTTGCTCGCAGGAGCTGCAGTAATATGGCAAACGAAAGTCTTGTGTTGCCAGATCAACAGAAGCAGCAGAGTATATGGCTATGGCTGATGCAGCTTATGAATTAAAGTGGGCCCGAAATTTAATGACTGAAATGTATCAGGAGAAATTTGTAAGTAAGCCTACTACTATATGGGCAGATAATACGGGTGCTATTACATTCAGCAAAACAGATTTTTTGACTGAACGTACTAAGCACATTGATGTAGAGTATCATATTTGTAAGGAACAAGTGAAAGGAGGGTTTGTAGAATATAAATATGTGCCATCAGCTCAGAATATTGCTGATATTTTCACTAAAAGTTTGCCTGGTCCTAAAACAAAATTATTTGTGAATATGTTGGGACTTCATTGAGAAAATGTATTCTCAATTTGTATGTTTGCATTGAGTATGGTTTTTTTTCTCTTTTTTGTGCTTTAACATTTCAAACATGTTAAACAAGGGCAAGTGTTGGTAATAGTGTTTAAGACATTTGAAATGTATATTTGTAGTTGGTAGCAGTGTTTCGGAGTTAGATCCCTTTTTGTTTGTGTTACCAAATAAACATGACATAGTAGTGACTAGTCGGTCTTTATTTAAGTTTATTAGTGCTATAAACTGCCAAATTAGTAGTGAATATATAAAAAATAACAATAGTAGCGATGTCAATCGTGGAAATGGGATAATTATTACTCTGAACAAAAAATTTGATGCTCTCAGAAAGCAGAAGAAATTACCAGCACATCAGAAACAAATTCCAATTACTAAATGTATTTTTACACGAACCTGCTCAAAGGAAGTGCAAATCTTAGTAATAGAAATTAATTTTAAACAAATTTATGAGATGTAAAGGAGAAAAAACTATCAACTAAAAAGTAGAGTTATCAATGTACTTCATTTGCAGAAATCAATGAATGCTCTCTCAATCATCTTTCCAGTAAATTGTCATGAAATTGCTTTGAATAATAAAAAATGCAATGACCATGATCTTATAGAAATTTCTATTCTCAGATGAGCTACTGCGCTAAATTAAGGCAAATCCGTGTGTATTGTAGCAATGCGCTTTGACTGACGATGTTCTCAAAATAACCTAATTGGTTTACCCCGCAGTGCAGTACAATCACACTATGTAATATCAAGATCCCGTAAAAAATATCAGCCTAGGCTATTTATCTATAATAATCTAGCAGTGGACAAGCCCTGTTAACAAGTTAATTGAAGGCAGCTTGTACTCGACCCAATCATCAGTCACACAATTGAGGCGGCAACACAAGAATGTTGATCGTGATGATTACAAGCTGGTGTTGCCGCATAGTTCAGGGATAAGGACTAATTCGTACTTAAAACATGGCTAATGTTACGGGGATTTACCAAATGGACACAAAATTCTCAGGCAAGAATTATTTTTGAACATGTAACAAAATGAATATAAAATCATAATAAATTCAAAGGGGATTGTGTAGTGAATGAAATAATTCACTCGATTTCTTCCAAAATAAAAAAACTACACTTAAACCCACCATCAATGAGCATTTTACACATACCTTTTCCGCTGCGTCTGGGTTATTGGGATTTTTGTCGGGATGATATTTTAATGCTAATTTTCGATAGGTTTTCTTAACATCATCCGCTGTTGCAGTCTTTGGTAGACCTAATATCTGATACAATGTATCTCCCGATGTTCTGAAAAGATTGTCAAAACATAATTGACGATTGTAATTGCCTCGTCAACCTCTTAGAAATTTCTTACTGCCACATCTAAATATATATAAGCGTAACAGTACGCCGACTTTCACTGCAAACCATTAAGGGAATTATCGATCTAAAAAGTTGAAATATATACACGAGGGTGACGAGCACTGTTTACAGCTTATTTGAGATGTACTGTTTCGAAAAATATTAGGAACATGCCAAGGGTCACCGATCCAACCGTAATAAAAAACGTGTCCAATACTTAGCCACATCAATAATAGACAAATAGAACAATACTTATACTTTAAGCAGTGTCATTCCGGCAAAATGATCAAACCATACATTACATTTTGTCACGAATTACCGCCAATAAAACTTCAACACAAGGTAATAACACAAATATTCAGGAAAATTTTATACTGTCAAACATACGTTCACACAGTTTAACTGTAAAATTTCCTCAAGACTACATAATCAAATGGAAGGAAATTTCACTCACGATAATTTACGCTTATCCATTTTGACTGAAGTATCAGATACAAAGAAGTATGCCAATTATAGTCAGTCACAGATACACAGTGACCAAATCAACATTTCCCCTATATTGGAGCCACGTTCAAGATGGCAGCACAATGCAGCAGCTACAAGAAACATAAATCGAAACTTGAATTTTAAGTACGCATGCTCCAAATGCTGAGGCTGAAGTTCAGCCCTTAATTTAAGGATTCTTCGTCGATGAATAATGAGGGAAAACATGATCGCGGAAGATCTGTTTATTTAAAAAGTAAACAGCTCATCGATTTCTCTAAGAAAACCTAGCCTGTCAAGATCACAAATTCAGCGATGGTGAAAAAGATGAAATGAAAGTCGGCATGGCAAAAGTATAAGTTTATTGATAATAAATAATATATACATCAGGATATATACATATTTTGCAATATTTAAAAGTTATTCTTTCTCTTCTCCTGAGCTAGACTCGTAATCATATGACACCAGCGAAACTATTTTATCTGTCTGTGATTCGTCTTCGGAGCTAGATTTCGGACTAGTTGAATTTTGCTCTTTCGAGGAGGCTTCATCGGTCGATGATTCGCCGCAACTTTCCCTTTTAATGGCTATTCCTAAAGATGAGCGACTGAGCGTGGGCCCTTGAGATTTCTTAGAATAATTAATTAACGACGACGTCACACTTGGTAGAACGGGCTGATCACATATTTCCTGCCAAGTCTGCGACTGTCTCTCGGAGATACCTGAAGGAAAAGAAATAGGTGATAATCCATACACTTCAAAACAGAAAAAGGTCCGAAAAGGTGCATTTTTCCAAAGCTTCATTTAAAAATTGCTCAGTCTTTCCTGATTATACCCTTGATTTTATTTCCATCTATGCCTACTCAAGGACTCTATGCCTTCTTAAATAAAATAATATGTAATTCGAACTGCATGCTCAGCATATTTTTTTAACCTGACAATTTCAAACAGCTATATTGGCTGTCAAAGGAAGGCACATACCTACTATAGTCTTATCCATTATAAATCTATAGAGAAAATAAAGTCCAAGAAATAAGGCAAAATACTCAGAAAACACAGGAAAAGAGGAGCAAGTGTTAAGTGGGAAGAAGGGCTGGTTCTGGCATGCTTGATGTTTCTAAGTGGCACGCAGGCTGTTCACCAGTTGTCAAAGACATTTTCATACATAATTATTACACAATCTGGCTCACAGACCAGTTAGGAATTGCCCAATGTGGCAAGAGTTTGGGAAACACCGGTCTATCGGAAAATCATAAGCTGAGCAGGAAATATAATGGAAGAAGCATATGTTGATCAGGAGTGAAATTCTGTTTCCTTACATTACCATATGTCATGTTATAAAAACAATGAATGAGACCGAACATACATACATATATGTTTTCCTTTTTAAATCTCATGCTATCCACATTGTACTACACTACCATGTTACCAGTACTTGTAACAAAGAAAGAACCAACTCAGCACTGAACAAGTACAAGCATTAGTTACAATAATAAATTATTAATTATAAGGAGTAGATTTTCTAAACATTTTATATCATCATCATCGTTGGGCAACCTACCAGGCAATTTATAAGTTTTTGGACAGACCTTTCCCCATACAGATTTCCCTTTCTTTCATTACCTGCTTGTGCAAATTACATGCTCGCCATCAAGACTCTCTTGAGTTCCTCATACCCTCAGCCTCTTCCTATCATATTAAAACAATCTAATGGTTAAAGGTAGGTTTTATTGAAAGTCAGAGAAATTCATACAGATTTTTACATGTTCAGGGCCCTACCTACCTCAAGTATTTTTTCCTTATCTCCATGCACATCCTACCCTTCTTCATTCTAACCATATAACCTATTCTCTTTCTTTCCCTAACCTGTTTGCCCAACATCCTTCCCTCTAGCATGACCTTGAGAAAACCATCGCCCCTCATTACTGCTTCCAGCCACCTACCCTGCCTTCCTCTAATCTCACCCACAAGTTTCCTCTCCTCACCTACCATGTCAAGCACTTCCTCATTTGTCTTCCTTTCCGTCCAATGCACTTCTCCATCCTCCTCCACACCCACATATCAAATGGCTTCAGCCTATTTTCGTCCTTCTATCTCAGAAGTCCACGTTTCTACTCCATACAATGCTACACTCCATATCAAGCTCTTCACCAGCCTCTTCTTTATATACTTACCCAAGGACTCTGTCATCAGCTCTCTTCTATTACTAAACGCTTATTTTGCTAATGCTATTCTTCTCCTTATGTCTTTGCTAATACAGTATAACCCTGATTTTATGTAACTCTAATTTTGCACCGTGCAATTAAGGTCCAGCCAGGAAGGATGTAGTATTTTAATGGTAACCACTTGATTTTACCTATTTTCTCAATTTGATGTAGTTTTTATTCTTACGCAGTATACATCGGTCCCTACAGTCAATTTTCCTCAGTATCGTTTTGCCATACTGTTTACTAATTGCAAGCAAAGCTATTGAATACGACAGCCAACCCCAACATGCTAACGAGCGTATCTATGGACATACTCCATTTTCCTGCAACATGCACAGAAAATGCAGCACTAAATGCTCCGTCGTTCCAAACTTTTAGCATTATTATGGTGGTTATTACAAGTATGTCATAATCCATTTTGGAATAATTTGCCTTACATTTGGAGACTGTTTTTTTTAGTTTTGTCTGGTTGAGGTTTCACTGGTCAAGGTTGTCAGGGGTATGGTTCTGCTAAGTCTTCTATGGCGATGGTATGACATTCAATATATACATAGCTCTTCAATATTGAAGAAACAATCAAAACAACATTCCATATGTGTCAGAAAATGCTGCTTATTACTGGTCAAATATCGGACCACAAAAGGGGGGAGGAGAGTAATTTTTGAGCATGAAAAGTGGCTAATGGTCCAAATTGACGGTGAAAAATAGGTAGTATTACGCTAATTTAACTCATATAAGTAAAAAAACCTATATTTTGAGTAATTACCAAAAAGTTTAAAAACTTTAATCTTCCTTCAGGTCGATGTTGATATGGTGTTACAGTGAGTGCAGTCTCTTTTTCCACAGATGGATATGAAATACATTCCAAAGGATCATGATATTATCATGAGTCAATCGAGAAAAAGTCACGGAACTTATGAAAATCCTCAATGTTTTTGGTATGGGATCCACATTCAATGAAGTGAATACTATTAAATGAGATAATTTACTTTGAGAAGGCTTGAGTGTGAAGAGGGAAGCCAGTCGCTTGTCTTCTTCTGACTCAGGAACCAGTTTAATCGCCAGGGAAGACTTGGCAAGTAGAGCTTCATCAATCTCCACATCAGACTTCAGCTCCTTCTTCTTCTCCTACAAAGAGAAATGCAATTAAAGAGAGAGAGCTAAATTAGGCTTTTTAAGGACAAGACTAGAAATCAGAACATGATTCAAACTGCATGCATGGGAGGTCACCTCTGCATGCATACACTGCATGGGAGGTCATCTCACTGAGGAGACCACCTCTGAAAAAAATGGCTCTCAAGGCTCTAAAATTTCACACCAACAACCTTGATGCAACCTCTTGCCATTGCAAGGTACCATGGATTGTGGCACTGGACACACTGGATCATGGTAGACAATATGCGACGGAACTCAATAGGAGTTCATTGTCACGATTGAATTGACAGAGGCAGGAGACGGAGTCGAGACAAAATGAAATAACATCAGCCTTTAACTGGGTTTGACTTCAACAAGAACATTTACATTTCAAAGAATATTACAAATCAAGTAAGTCCATAGACTAGATACCATGAATTCTTGGTATAGATAGCACGTCTTCAGCAGGATCTCCGCGATGTGGTCTTCTCGGTGGTGCGAAGGAAAAGAGCTCGTCTGTTCACAGGACACTTGGTCAGCGTAGGAGGGGAAGCAGCTGACCAGTGGAGTGGGGAGAGTAGGGGAGGTGCAATCACAAGGGTGGATTGGTGGGAAAGTTCACAGGTCGACTTGAAGGTGTAGAAAAGATGGCAGCACCATAGCGGACTGTATAAAAGAGCAGTGCTCACAGGAAGTGCGATGACCTGAAGAGTTGCGGTGACCAGAGCCAGGTCATGGCACTTGTCTCTTCCACTCTCTGGCACTTTGCGAGACCGCGAGTCTCCTGTGGTTTTTGAGTCTCCAAGGATTTCGAGTCTCGAGGTGTCCAGTATGCCAAAAATTGGCACAAATACACTTCCTCTTATACACATATCACTTCTCTCTTCTTTGTTGCAGATGATACCAATCAAGGGTTCGAGTAAAGTAATGATTTATTTCATTTTATATAGCTTGCCACTGAATCAATTGAGAGAAGTTCAATAGAAAACAGTCATGCTGAATGAGAAAAAAATCCATTTTAATTCAACTCCACCCAAACCAGAAAAAAATGTTGTCAAGTCCACTGCTAACTAAATTGCAGAATTTTGTCCGACTAAAATATTACAAAATTTTTAGGTGCCCAGATTGACAACTGCAAGCGATGGGAATTGATTCACTGATTCCAGTTCTTGATATGACATTCATTTCAGTCGCTTGATTATCACATTTGGATGTACACTTTTAAGATGCGTTGTTCCCATTACCAATCTGAAGAATGCTACATCAGAATATAAAGCCTGCATTGACAGTAGCATAAGAACCCTGTTGTTGTCTCGGGACACTCCCAACACACACTGAGGCTTTTTAAACTATAAAATGTTTAGGAACAACATTTTGTTTAGTTTTGAAATCTACATCACCATGGCACCAAAAAAATATTTCCGATTGATTACTCATGAGTTATAATTACATACTCTTCACATGACCTGTACATATATGCAAGTGTGTTGTTCTTTCTCTCTGAAATCAAAGTAATTACATCTCCACCTTTATTTCAAGATACAACAAAGGAAGTTTTAAATGGATGATGCATTACATACAGTCACAGAATATAGTAACAGATACTGAGGCGTTTATAAACTTTTGAGAATTAAAATGTATCCTTCCTTGCTTTCCTCATCCCATCTGTGGCCTTTCTAAAAACATTCTTATTCTGGCTTCCCTATAAAATGGCATAGAGAGAGAGAGATGAAAAAGGTCACAAGTTGGTCATTTGTCAGTCTTTGATTCAGTAGCCACTCAAAATGTAGCCCTAAATGTAGGACTTGAGGTACAGGCCAAGTGGCTTGTGCCTTAAGCCACTGCACTTTTATATTTTTGTAAATAAGATAGATATTAAGATAATTATTGAGGATATGGCCTGTACTATAAAATATTTCATTGAATATTCTCTTTCATAAGGAGTTTTATTTTTGTTTATTATAGGAATAAAAGATAATAAATTTATTTCTAATCCAATTCACATAATAATTCATGATTTAGCTCTAACTGTAATTATTGTTCCTATCATTAATCTGCTCAAGGCGCTGCAGCATCAGCTGCATATCAAGCCGCTGCACCATCCACCTGAGCCATCACTAGCAGCTTCTCTCCTCTTCAAGGCTAGGTAATACCATTACTTGGCTATTATAGGTACACATTTTAACTCTCACATTAAGTAACTTTGATTTAATTCTTTCATGCTGTCCACAAAACCTGTGTGTGATTATTTGTGCCCAACACCAAGGGCAAGAACCCACTTTCTCAGCGTTACTCACTGTGTTGCTCCTTCAGAGAGAGTGAGCACAACATTCTATCCATCAGTGATCTATCTTCAGCCAACAAGATATGGTATCAATTTTGGCAAAAGCAATGAGGTTTCGCCAGTATTGGGTGTATGACACAGCCAAATTTAAATTATAATACCAAAGGAACTTTTGGTGATAGCCGAGGCTTTTCATAGACTTATGGTTACATTCTATAATAGATAATTGGGATGATAAGGCAAAAGTAATCAATGTACATACTATGTGAGAGTAATGTTTAGTACAAAAAAATAAAGAAAATTACTTACTCTAAATTTTTGCCTCAGTGCACAGTTAGCAGAATAGTCATCCTCCCAACAGGTCTCCCTAAGCAGCTGTAACTGTCTAAGGAATGGAACACTGGTTTTTCCTTTCTGCTGATCACTTTCAGTGTGTTCCAGTGAGAACATTGCATCTGTTGCTAGCTTGCGTCCAACAGTTTTCTCTGTGGCGACAACCTGCTCATTTTCTGTAGGATCCCATCGCCCTTCCTGCCTCCTAGCTCCATTCATTATCACATAGTCCAAATTCTGCAGAGAATATCAAAAATATAAATCAATGAACATTCACGTACATGAATGAAAAGGTAGCCACTGTAAGAGTTAAGGGTTGTCTGCTATTTATTATGTTACATTCTTTGATCTGCCTCTTCAAACCCTCCACATTCTTAACAAATAACACTTTTTCATCACTGACCATCCAGGCATTAATAAAATTCATTCATGATTTAATAAATTAGGCAACAAAGAGCTAACTGGTCATTCCACAAGCTAATAAATGAAAGTATGCAGCTAATTTTTCTTGCCATATGCTGAGTTTTTCACACAGGTTTGCTTCCCACAACATGAACATTGTGGTAACCAAAGCTATTACCAATGGACATTTTAATCCTTCAACTTCATCCTAAAACATCCTATCCAGATGTTAATAAGTTAGTAAGCCAAGTGATTATAGTCATTGTTAGAAGCATTAGAAAATCACTGGATTATAAAGGTCAATTATAACATGAATACAGAAAAGAAATTTTCTAGAATGGGGAATCTCTCTCTTGCTTCCTGAGATCACTAAAATTCTATGATAGGACCACAATGGATCTTACCAGATTTAAAAGTGGAAGAAGAAACTAGGTACCTAATGAAATCGAAATCATAAAACTGAAAGACTATGTGGAAGATTTCAAATAATTATTAAACTAGTAATAATAAACTTTTGAGGCATAGATAGACCCTCCAAAAAATACCCAGCTTTCAATACATATGTATTTACAAAAAATCAAGCAGCTATAACTAAGCTCTCAAGAAAAATTTGATATGAAACTATGATATAAAAGCAGTCCCCGAGTTACGTAATAGATGCATGCTGATACTAGAGGCGTAAGTCGAAATTTACGGAAGTAAAAAAATACGTTAGTCAAAAATTATTCCGTAACTAAGCCCGTGCTCTCAAAATTATGGTCGATTCGGAGAAATATGGGGAATAATGCAAAATTCAAGAACTCTTTATGATCGGTTACCTATATTGTGAAATTCATAGATTAGTATTAAACTTTCGCTTGATAGTGATTCTTTTGTTTATGAAGTTCCCTTCGTGTATCTATTTGGTATCTACTTTCGGCGCAGAAAGAATACGACCCAGAGTTTGAGACTTAATATCTCTAAAACAGCTCGGCCGATTTTTATGAAGTTAACATCAACATTTAGCTTGTTTCATTCCACGTTAAGTGACTACTAGAAAACTTTTTAAAAAATTTGAGTTTGTTTCTTTGGATAAAAGGAAAAAAAGAGCCCATTTTTTGACCCGCGAGAAGCTAAGTCCTATTTTTGGGGATTACTACGCAAATACCGTTCATTCGATGGCAGTCAAACTTAAGCACTTTATTTCTCAATCTTCTATCAGTGCTTTTGTAAAATTTAAAAGCTAAAACTTTATTTTTTTATGTTGACTTTATTTTTACGGAACAACTTTATCTCCCTTCTCACGGCATGTAGAGAGATTTGCATAACTCCATTGGCTAAACTACTGTAAAGTAAATCTTAACTCGAATGTATTTATATTTACGTGGATCGTAATACATAACTCGCTACAAAGCCAATGGTGTTACGCAAATCTCTCTACATGCCGTGAGAACGGAGATAAAGTTGTTCTGCAAAAATAAAGTCAACATTAAAAAAAATAAAGTTAAAGCTTTCAAATTTTACAAAAGCACTAACAGAAGATTGAGAAATGATGTGCTTAAGTTTGACTACCATTAAATGAACTGTATTTGCGTGGTTATCCCAGAAAGTTGGACATAGCTTCACGTGGGCCAAAAAATGGGGTCTTTTTCTCCTTTTATCCCAAGAAACAAACTCTTATTATAATGTTTAAAAAGTTTTCTTGTAATAACTTAACGTAGAATAAAACAAGCTAAATGTTTATGTCAATTTCATAAAAATCGGCCATGTCATTTTAGAGACATTAAGTCTCAAACTCAGGGTCAAATACTTTCTGCACCGACAGTAGTAAGCCTATGTTGTGTGTAATTGCCATGTTTCATGTTGAGAGTGATTTTGAGTCTCATTAATGCTTTATTATGAATCACTTCATTACGAAATTCATTTAATAATTTACCTCATGACAAATTATAACATTTAATAATGTTTATACGTTTCCTAATTTATTATTAACCAAAAGGTTTAAATGTCCTGAAAGTTGCACATCTCTTATCAAAATGCATATTATCTTAACTACGAATTATACAACTGCACCTGTGTGCAAAAGCACGGTATCTTACTGCTACTTTACTACTGCTTACAAGGCCAAGTTACCGGTCTCAACCCTCTCAGATTGGCCAGCTCTTACTAACATTCAGGCACATGCGCTCCTTGAAAGTAGGCAACCTACTTTCAACGTAGGTAAGGAAGGAAGGTAGGAAACCATACTTTCAAATCCGTATCTTTCGTAATTCTCATATTTTTTTGGTAAGGTTGCCAATTACGTAAGTACGGATTTACGTATGTCAAGGCTTACGTAACTCGGGGACTGCCTGTACATGCATTAGTTAGATATTAAATAAAATTAAACCTATTCACACTAATCCTAGGTATTTACATAAAAAACTTACAGCAGGATCTGTTTGTATTTCAAAGTGATTATCACACAAGTGGCACTTCATCCTGAATAGGTAAATTGGTGTCGAGTAATACATTCCCACTTTTTTCTTCTCAGCATTGTATCTATAAGAGGAAAAAAGAACATTTGTATTGTAAAGCAGTTATCAATCAGCTAGCAAGGCTGTAAATTGAAATGTTGCATCAAATTACTCAGTTAACTAAAATTTCAAGTCTGAAACATTGTGTATGCCAGCATAAAATAAGCAGAAATTTCCTGCAAATCCAAGCCCAAAGAAATGGGTTGACATGTTTGGTAATATTGAAAGGTAGAATCAGATCAAAGAGTTTCATTTCCATTATCAACAACTGAGCTGCTGAGACCGGCACACAAGTACAATTGGCAATTACTTTCCCATAACTATAATCATGACTTCAAGAGAAGTGAAATGTCAGTGGGATAAGGACAATTCTAATAATGTTACAAAATAAATAAGTTCATGGTAACAGAGTTGCTGCTGTGAGGCAAAAGATTGAATGTTGCCAAGATTAGAGAACTAAGGGGAGACTTGTAAGAAAGAAATAGTTAATAGTAGTTATACAGTAAAGTCTCTCAAGAGTGGCATTAAAGGGACAAAAAAATTTGCCAATTTACAACACAAAAAATTTCACTATAGAGTAGGGCTTTGGAGCTGAAGCTCCAAATTGTTGCTGGTGTTCAAAACTGTATGATTTTCCCTCTCTGGCTCCAACCATCAATTTTTCATTAACCTATCCAACGATGTGGGTATCTGTGCCACACTACAATGGAATAAATTTCATTCCTGTTATCATTTCTTGCTCTGAAGATTTCTAATTTACTCAAGAGTAAGAGTTTTAATAGTGTCATAAAGTTATCCTAACCTTTGCATGAGAAAGCAAAACGTAAGTATAAATCCCCAAATTTCTTTCTTTGCTTGTTATTTTATCATGAGACTTTACCTCATCAGTTTTTCTATTGAGCCCGTAGTATTAATTTTTTTGTCCAAAATCCTTAGTGATGTTTACTTTAACCTATAGGGGGTATTTTGAGTAATCTCGAGGATGAGCAAATAAGCAAAAGGCTCATAGTGCCAAAATTTATCGGTGCTTAATGCTCCATTTCCATACCCGGGCTCCATTTCCATACACATTTCAGAGAATCATAATGCCATACTTATCTTTAAACAAATAGTCTGAGAATCAGAATAGTCTTCCTATCTCACATATGTATTCATTTGTTATTTTATTCAGTTGTCTGGCATTAAGACTCATGCACTGGGTGATCCACTCATTACAACTATCTATTTGCGATTGATGGATTCTAGCAAAGCTACGAAGAAAAATCATAAGAGAAAATTTGAACTCTTGTGAGAAAACTATTGAGTGCCAACTACGAAACTTGGTGGGGCTCAACATTTCATAAAGCTGAGTGACTTCTTGCTCAATGTCCATTCTGTGAACAACTTGTAGCAATAGATCCTGTACAGTATTCATCTCTAGAAATATCAGAAAATATTGAGTGCCTCTGTGAAATTCAGAGACATCCATATGGCACCACCATCAGAATTCAAAGTAGTAATATGACACTTGGTGAATATTTAAAAGAGTTATAGTTAAAACCAATATTAGAGAAGAAACAAGGAACGCTTGCAGGAGATATAAAAAAGTCAATGCCAGACAGGGAAGAACAACTATTTCAAAGTTATTTTCTTCATTGTAGTTTATGCACAAGAACAAAACCACATTTTGTTGAGTCCTGCACAACTTAAGTTGGCAAAGGTGGGTTAAAGTGGTGGGTGGCATTATTATTATTATAAAAGGGTTTTGAAAAAATAATTTTGAAACATATATATACACACACAGGGAAAGTTTCGCCAATAGGCCACAACAATAAAAAAGAAAAATGACTTTTTCTCCAGCTGACGAAGAGCTTACAGGCTCGAAATGTTCCCAGTAAGTCGTCTCTTTTTACTTTTCTTTCCCCACCCCCTGTCCAGTGTATTTAACTTTCCCTGTGTGTGTGTATATATATATCCAATAAGGAGTCACAGGCGTGACAAGTAAAAACATAGTGACACAAACAAAAGAAACTCACACGAACGGTTTAATTTTCGACGACGCAGTCATCTTCTTCTGAATTGGAGAGAGTACTGGATGAATTTGTGGGTAAGGGGAGAAGAAAGGAGAGAAGGGGCAGGCAGGGAAGGGCAGGCTGGGCCAGGCGGGGAAGAGATTGGAGGGGAAAGAGGGTAATAAAGGGAGGGGCAGGCAGGAAGGGGAATGGAGGGGGAAGAGGGCAAGGGAGTTTAATGAAAGACATTGATGCCTGGAGTTTGGAAAGCTTTATACAACCAAATAAAAGATAATTCCACAGATTTCAGTTCAAGTGGAGGAGCAGTTGGGGGGAGGGAAAAAAGAATTGAAACATTGTAGCAGTGGTTGAAGGATTTTTTGTGTAGTGAGGCATGTGTCACAACGGGAAGAGAAGCAGATTGGGAAGGGTTCTTACAGTTACAACGGTGATTATTAATACGTATGTTGAGGGGAGTCGAGGATTTACCAATGTGAAAATCTGGGCAGAGTTTACATTGTAGGTGGTAGACCACATTGCTGGTGATTCAAGAGGAGGGTGAGGGAGAGAGGGAATGGAGGCGTTGGGAGGATGGGGTGAGGTAAAGATAGGATATAGTTTGCATCTAGCACGATTACAGGGGGAGGAAGTGGGTTTGGAGAGGGGCTTGGTGGATTTGAAAATATCAGAAAAGTTAGCAGGCCGCCTATAGGTGATTGAGGGGGGCATAGAGAAAATTTTGGCAGTGGAAATGGTGGTTTTTAAGGATGGGGTAGAGGTCTTTCAAGATGGAATTAAGGGACTGTAAACCTGGGAAATAGGTGGTACAAATGGAGAGGCTGTGGGAGTCTTTGGTGGGAGGTTTGGTGGAGCAAGAATTTTTCTGTATTTTTTGATGAAGGAGGGATTCTGGGTAACCGCGCTTAAGAAGGGAGTGATGAAGGTTGGTGAGGAATTTGTCGAGGGAATCTGGGTTGCTACAAATACGATGGCCACGGATAGATAGGGAGTAGGGGAGGGAGCATTTGGTATGGGAGGGGTGGCAGCTGCTGTAGTGAAGGTATTGCTGCTTATTTGTAGGTTTGATGTGAACAGAGGTTTGGAATTTTGAGCCTGATAAGGAAACATTAACATCCAAGAAGGTTATTTGGGAGTTGGAAATCGTGGAGGTAAAGGAGACGGAGGAGGATTTCCTCATTTCCTGCTACAAATTTGTAGCAGGAAATGAGGAAATTTTCATGGACAAATTTGAAGAAAAGCTTTTCAGTTCCAAAGACAAAATCATAAATAATATATTGTATTGGTTCAGATATGTCGATGACGTATTGTGCTGTTGGACTGGTAGTGAAAGACAATTGAATCAATTCTTACGTTTCTTGAATGCAATGTACAACTCAATCAAGTTTACTAAGGAACCTGCTTAGAAGGGCAAAATACATTTTCTGGACCTCACCATCGAAATCCAGGAGAATAAACATATGTTCTCCATCTTCAGGAAACCAACTTACACAGATCAAATGATCCCTTCTGACTCAGGCCACCCTATATCCCATAAATTAGCAGGTTTCAACTGTATGATCCATTGATTAATTAACATCCCCATGTCCAAAACAAACTTCGAATGTGAACTCAAAACCATCAAGCATATTGCCAGGATGAATGGGTACAGTGAATGTTTCAACGACACCTTACTTCAGAAAAAAACAATTGAAACGTGCCGTCAAAATCGATACTTCCCTCCTGTTAATCCTGATCGTAAATGGTGCAAAATCCCCTTCGTACATTCCCTATCCTATAGAATAGCCAATTCCTTCTCAAAGGATAAGCTCCTCTTTTTATACCACCTTGACTTTGTCAAAAGCTCTCTGCTTGAACAAAGACACCATAGAAAAAGTTTAGTGGTGCGGTGTGTACAAATTAACCTGTCAATGCCTATCTAGTTATGTTGGGCAGACCGGTTGGAATTTTTCTACTCGCATTTATGAACATAAAGTGCTACTTGCCTGGAAATACCACTTCTATTTTTGCCCAACACCTGTTAGATTTTAATCACACCTATGATTTTCATTTCAAATTTCAGTTCAGTGAAATGCTACATGGGGTCTTATGGGGTTATTCAAGTGACCAAAAAAATCGGTGTATAAGTGAGGTCGTCGTATACACGAGGGTCGTATATCCGAGGTTCTACTGTATTTAAGATAAAGACTTGATATTTTGTATAGCTGTTAACGGCAATGTTTTAAATTAGCATACAAAATTTAATTATTTTCTAATGCACCAGTTAAAAATGGTGGACAATCAAACTTTTCAATCCTTAATATCTTTGCACACACAAATCATATTAAAAAAGTGCAAGTATGAAAAAGTTGCACCTTTAATTTACAAATAAAATGGTATCAATGAAATTTTAATACCTACTAAAACAATGAAATGGTCAATAGATTTTCAAACCAATGTCAAAGAGTTTAGCACTTTCAACGTGGCGGCGTTTTTTTTTAGTTTTGCCGGTGACTGAAATTTTTTTTTGCACTTTCGGATAGTCTTCGTCTCTGCAATATTTATTTGAGCAATGAAAATTAAAATTTTTTTTTAAATTTGAAATTTTAAAATTGAGGAAAATTGTCGTCCGCCGCCACCGGATGGAGCTGAGGAGCTTGTCGTGCATGGTTGCATACCCACAACCAAATTCGCGAATTTTTCAAAATTACGCCTTTCACATTTTACGACCTATTTATTTCAAATATGATAAGTTGTATATAAATAAATTATCATAAATTATACATAAATTATCTTCTTTCATCATGAGTTGACTGAAGGTTATTTTGTACTAGAAATGAAAATTATGTATTATAAAAATAGTATTACACCCGTATCTTGAGTCACAAACAAACAAACAGAAACCCAAATCATAATGGAAAAACACAAAAAATTTATTTTTCCAAAGAATATACACAATACAAAATACACTATACAAAATATGAAATTTAAAATAGGTAAATATAAAATATACTATACACAATCCATAATATGCAATATACAATAGGAAATACACAAACTTATTACAAAATGCATCAAAATAAGTTCAATTTTATTGGCAGTATATATTTTTGTGGAATTCCACAAAATACGTCTTCAGGCAGAGATAAGGGCATCCCTCACAGGCAGGGTAGAAATATTTTGTATTCTTCCTAAACCCTCTAGATGTACAATACGTGCAGCGTCGTTGGATGACACGTTTTCTCTTTTCGTTAACGTTATGGGTCTCAGGTAAGTGCCTAGACAATCCAAGGTTCCTTGAAGACAGGTTAGGTGAGGAAAGAGGGATGGGTTTAGAGAGGGAAGGATTGAGGAGGGTTCTGATTATGCAAAGTCGAAAATCGTGAAGGGATACTTTGGGATGGGTTTTACGGAAGAGGAAATAGCTATTTACTAAAACAAGGTGAAGTATGTGAATTCCAAGTTTCTTGTACCATTTTAGAAACTTACGCTCAATGGGATAATATGACATCATTTGATCATAGTGATCGATGTCACTCATTGACTCATTGTAGCGAGCAATGCCCTCGAATTGGAAGTGTCACCACTACCTCACTGTCGACGGACATCGGCCATGTCACCCCCGAAATCGGAGCTGATCATCAGTACGTCCCGCTTATCCTTCCACTTCATTATGCAGACTCCTTCGGTACTAAAAACACTCACTACCTCATCCCGTTTCAGTTTGTTTGCCAGGACGTGCGGTGGATTTCCCTTCCGATTAGCTCTAAGAGTTCCAGTATAATAGGTCCTTCGCTCAAGCAAGCAGTGGGCCAGGTCAACACTGTTGTAATAATTATCCATGAAAAGAGATCGCCCACTCTAATTTTCCTTCCATCAACTTCCACACAACATTGTTGACATGGCCAGCCCCACCTACATCAGAGTCAGAGGACCCAGTGTAAACAAGAAATCTTAGAACTAATCCGGATGGTTCGGTGAGCATATATAATTTGATACCGTACCTGTCACTTACCTTTCATATACATACGAAAGATAAGACGACCCCTCCACAGAACCATGAATTCATCAATTCACATTCGCTGTGTCAGTGTAACTATGTCGTCCATTGACTGGTGGAATAAGTCAATAAGGGGCCTTATTTTATAAAGTCTGTCAGACGGTTGCGGCTCACCATGACCAAGATTACTTGCAAAATGCAGGGCTTGCATGATCGCGGCGAACCTGTCCCGACTAATACATTTCCTAAAGCAAGGAAAGTTGAATAAAGGGTCTTTCGTCCAACATTCTGATATCCTGCTCAATGGACATGAGCCCATATAATACAGAATGCCCCAAAACATCAAAAATTCCACCGATGAAAGCAGCTTCCATTTAGTTATCCTTGCTTTTGGAAATGTATTAGCCGAGGCTAAAAAGTCTGCTTGTTTATTCGTCTCAGTCACAATCAAGTCGATAATGTCTTCTGTCAATATTAGATCCAGATATTTCCTAGCGTCATCTCCAGGGTCTTGTACATTTAGTCCCGGGGAGTCAGTGAAGGGGAATGCAGGGTATTATGGTCTTTTGTCAGTCCAAGTGTATGATTTGGTCGCAGTCCTTGTCGTCAGGGGAGGGGATTTAGTTTTGTCTAGAGGGCAAGCATTTTCCGCCCCAGCTGAGGTGAGGTCACCTGCCTCTTGAGTTTCCTCCTCATCCTCCGAAGAAGAACCCCACTCAGTATCACCGAATGATGAGCCGTCACTGTACTCATCCTCCAGCGACTGAAGCTCTGCTAATAACTCTGACTCTAAGGATAATATCCTACGAGTAGCGTAACTTTTTTCTTCCACCCTTCTCTTCTTTTGTGTCGGTGGAGTGAGTGGCCGGGAGGTCGACGGCTGGGGACTTAAGAGCCCTGACTAAAAGGCCCAGGGTCTAGCGGCAGCCACTCCGTGTTCTGCTTCCTTCCAAGGCATGGAGGGTAGGGTAGGAGGAGACTTGGGCCAACGGGGGTGTTGGGGCAATGAAGGGTGCTTTACCACCCCTACTGCCCTTTCTCGGAACACCCTTCCGCGGTAATAGGGTATAGTGTAATGCATGTTGGTGACTACTCACCCCCTGCCACACACCCCTGAGGTGGCTTGCAGGGTATTTTGTAGATGCAGATGTAATCTCTACCCATTCCCTTCCTTTTTCCCATCTCCTCTGCGAGTGTTAACCATTTTCTGTGAAAAAATGTGAAGTCACTACTATAAGTAATTATTTGAACAAATTTCCAGATAATTATTTGCATAAACAATAAGTAAAAAACATAGGTAAATTTTAAACTTCATGTACCTTACTACTGATGGACGAGATAAGAATTCACGTATGGGTACGAGATGAAATTTATATCCTTCAATCCACGGGTTTCTACATAAAAACAATTGGCCATAAAAATATAATCTACAAAATTGGCCATATTAAAATATAATCATAAAAAAATTACAAAAACTGACCAGTCAAATTTGAGCAATTACCGTCAGTCAAAAATCGTGAATAATACAAACAAGAATGGCATCATCAAAGGGTCTATGCAATAACTAGGACAAATTCGTTTTACAGTCAATTAGAAATTATAAAAAATAAACTATTTATTCACTAATACATTATCACTGATTTAATTGTAATTGGCAAATATAAATATTTCATTACAATTGTTTATTATTCCGAGAATTAGCCAATACCACATATAGCATAACAATCGCCAATGAAATAAAATATCACCAATTGCTAATGAAAATGACAGGCATAGTAACTGAAAATGAGGAAAACAATTATTCCTTCACGCGCAAACTTACATTTTTATGATTGCACACTTATTAAAAGAAAACGTGATGGCTGATTGTGAGACAGTGCTTACATTTATGATAGAAAAATCTCATACAGCATCAAAAAATGAGAAAAAGAATATTTGAGGCAAACGCAAGAAATAGTAAAAAATAAGAATATCGTCTTTGCAATTGTACTGCGGGGGAAAGGGGCGGGGATGGGGGGGTTGGAGGTGGTCAAATTATTGAATAAAAGCTACGAAAAGGCACGCAAAGTATTTCATGTTCTTACGAATGCTTAGTTGCTCATAAATATTGGCTAAAACTCATAAAAATTAGAACTACACAGAGAATACACAAAAAAGAAACAAACTTACCTCACAAAATCAAACAGCTGCAGTGTCGCTTCAGGGCACAGGCAATTCGGGCTATGGACACTAAATACGCTTCGATGTCTATTGAGTGACTGACGAGAAAAACGGAAGCGCTAGGGAGCGTCGCAGCTCAGAAATGGCCTTGAGAAGGCAAAGCGAGCTTGGATGACAATTGTCGTCCGCAGTCACCGGATAGCACCCGACGGACGACAATTGTCGTTGGTCAGCGTTCAACGTGTTAATGCACACATACAACAATATGGTTTCAGTAAAATTCCCATTCCCTCTACAACAATGGTCAACCGATTTTCAAACCAAGCCACAAAGAGAGTTTAATGCACTGCTGTACTGTGGTCTCCTAGGTCACCCAACCTCTGTACTATGAATTATTTCCTTTGGGGCCAAATGAAACAAGCTGTGTATGGCCAGCAGTTCAACAGCAGGAAGCAGTTGGTAGACCTAATTCAAGATGCAGAAAATGAAATTAGGAACAATCAAAATGTACTCGCTAGAGTGTACGAGTCTCTTCGTAGGCGTTGCAAGAGCTGTATTGCTACGGGAAAGCTACATTTTGAACACAGTCTTTAAATATGTTGTTCTGTATTTTATTAATTTAATGAAGGATTAATGTATGAAATCATGTATTTCCTTTTATTGATTGAGTAAATGTAGAAGTAACAGCTTGTTTTTGTTTTGAAATCAATTATGGTTTATTGTTGTATGTGTGCCTTAAAATTCTCTTTGTTGTTTGGTTTGAAAATCGGTTGACCATTGTGGTAGAGGGTAAGGGAATTTTATTGAAACCAAATTGTTGTATGTGTGCATTAAACTCTTTGAAATAGGTTTGAAAATCTATTGACCAATTCATTGTTTTAGTAGGTATGATAGTTTTATTGATACCATTTTATTTGTAAACAAAAGGCGCAACTTTTTCATGCTTGCACTTTTTTAATACGACTTCTGTGTGCAAAGATATTAAGGATTGAAAAGTTTAACTGTCCACCACTTTTAAATGGTGTATTAGAAAATAATTAAATTTCGTATGCTAATTTAAAACATTGCCGATAACAGCCATACAAAATATAAAGTCTTTATCTTAAATAGTTATTTATTTAGCAGGGTTTCTGTGAAAAAAAAGCATACCGACATACAGCTGAATAACAGTACGTTTTCGGACACTTGTCCAAATGAATTTTTTTCTTATTTTGACCTGCTTAATCATATCCTAAAATATTACAGAGCCATTACGAAACACCCTGTATATAGCAAAACATTTACAGTGAACAAATCACCTTTTCAATACATAACTAAAAGACAATGCTAGTAGCACTGATCTAGTAATTTTGGAAAACTTTTGAACAGCCAGAAAGCATGAGCTGGAGATTTAAAATGAAGAACTACCATTCCAAACCACTTAACAATTACCTGACTCCCATTCCAATATGATTACCACAGCCATTGCACCAGATGTTGTAAGGCATTTCAAAACGAATGATGAGGATTCCCAAATGGATCTTCCTGGCTCGCTCACGCAACGCATGAGTTCCTTTAAACTTATTCAGCCCACCCATTTTAGGATCATAATCCGGGGGATAGTACTTGTTAGTTCCCTTTCTCTCACCCTGAGAAGAAAAGTTATCGTTTAAGAAACGAGAATAAAAAATTGCAAACAATAAAATATTAAAAAGAGCCAACCACAATCAATGACGATTGTACCTACCATTTTGTTTCAATTAATTATTCACCTGAAATATAAAAAAGAGGAATTTTAGCCATGGCAAATGCTAATAATAAATTCACTAGAGATAGCTACTATAATAAGCAAATAAGACGTGTTAGCAAAATGACAGAGGAGATTTAATTGAATTCCATGGACTATTAACCAACAAAAGAACTATACACGGAATTACAGCCTCTTGACAAGGCACACATCCATCTGGAAAATCACTCTTTCATAAAATATATACTACTCTCTCTATGACTAAGCATCATGAAATAACTTGGCTTGAAACAACTATCTACCCGTTTCATAATGCTCTTAAATATAACACTTTCTCATTAACTTACTTAGTAAATATTAAAAAAAAGAGGAAGCCTCCCTATTTATCCCCAAGTCTTTTTCAAAGATTACTACCCCAGTTTGCAACTCAGAGTAAATATATGTCTATCCCTATCCTCACTCTTTCTCCAAAACACAACATTGACACGATTGACACGATCGACTCTGATCAAGACAGTGAACAATCGAGTTGACGAGATCTCGAAACAATCGAGATGTCTCGATCGAGATCATCGAGACACATCGATACAGGAGAACTATCGAACGCACTGCGATTAGTGTAGGTTGCAGCACACATGGCGGGGAAGCCTAAATTATTTTGGTGTTCGAACGGTTTGAAATGTGTTTTTAATTACGGTGTGGCAAAGGTGCATGGCTTATTGTTAGTAAGCTCCATCTGCGGCATTCGAGTTTTGATTTGTAACCCAGCATCACGTTTGTTCAGGTTAGTATACTTTTAATAAGTTCTTTCTTAACTGGCTAGCCAAAGTGAGCGCCGAATAACAGGAATGCTGTTTAAAAGCAATACCATACCATGGCAATACGTAATTTACTTAGTTACGGGGATTGTAATGGAAGGAAAACGAGGTCAAACATATATCAAATAAATGAAAGGAGTACAGTTGTCTGCAGTATTTGAATTTCCACTGCAAAATAGCCTAAAAAGTTTTGAATATCGAAATCGTTAAATTTATTTATTTATTATTATTAAAGAAGATATGGGGGCGGCTTACGACCACACTCCGGCATTTAGACTCTAACAATAAGTCCATTGCCATGCCATCTCTCAGGTAGATCTTCACTCAGGTATAGTCCTGCCTCTCTCCGGAAACTGACTATTAGTCGTTGGTGTACGACCGAAAAATTGAGAAAATACTTCAGATTTGGGTCGAAGCAAGTCACTTGGCATAAATGTCCGGACACTAATCTAAGCGATTTGGCCCGCAGCACCCCTTTTTCATCCCTAGGATTCAAAATTGCGGCGATTTTCCAATATGGCGGCTTTTTAAAGTAAATTGTCAGTTTTCATAGATATTGCCAATCAAGGGGTCATTTTTTAGTATATTTGGGACGAGCATTTCAGTAATGTTGTTTATTTTGCCCGCTGATGATTAATTTGTTCAAATTTCAACAATTAAAAAAATAATTTGTTATTATTAAAAAAATATAAGCGACATGGGTGGCATTATCGACTACCTATATTAGGGTCAAGAAACACAAAATTGACAGAAAATTTGCAAACAGACCCAACAAAAAGGTTAAAAATGGCAGCCATTAAAGAAATTGCGGCTAGTTTTAGATGATGTTTGTTTTTTTGAGAACCTCAGACAATGGATGTGTCATTACGTACATTTCATCTACATCTACATACTACCCCGCAAGTCACCTCAATAGGCGTGTGGCGGGGGGTGTTAGGACACCAGCCGTTTACAAATAAAATGGAAACGCTCTAATGAAATTACGCCTAGCATTTATTAAAGTCCCTTATTGTTCGGGGGAAAACAAATTCCCATACCTATCCGTTCGGCAAAATATCTCTCTTAATTTATCGTTTCTGTCGGACCTGGAAATATATTGGGGTTCTAATATAGTTCTCCGTGTCGCTCTTAAAGATATCTATTCTCAAGTAAGCCTCCGAGTCTCTAGCGGCTCCCAGGCTAATTTGTTTAACATCTGTGTAACGCTGTCTGTGCGCCCGTAGCAGTTTTTGACGAATCGCGCAGCTTTCCTTTGTATTTTATCAAGTTCCAGGATTAAGTCTTTCTGCACCGGATCCCATATGCTCGCTGCATGTTCAAGGTGTGGCCGGACGAGTGCGAAATAGCACCTCTCTTTTACTTTTTCATCCGAAAATCTTCCCACAATACGCTTGACGAATCCTAGCTTCTTCAGAGCTCTGCCACAAATATTTCTTATATGTGTTCCCCGCGATAGGTTCGAGGTTATCGTAACTCCTAGATACTTCACTTCATCTGTCGCCTTTATGTTAACACCATCCACAGCATATACATGGGGATAGTTGGACGACCTCCGCAAGAAATGTACCACCGTGCATTTGCTCAGATTAAGTTCGAGTCCCCACTCTTGGCTCCACACATGAACGTTGTTTAAATCCGATTATAGAATTTCTAAGTCAGAGTGATCACTAATTTCGCGATAGATGACAGCGTCGTCAGCAATTAAACGTATTTAGCATTTAGGACACGCAACATGCTAATGGTGTTTTATCTACTCGCCAGTGTGTCTGCTATTTCATTTTGATTTTTACCTACTCAAAATTTACAATCTTAAACCATTTTATTTTTAGCGTGAAGTATGAAAAAAGCTACGAGTTTCATGACCGATTATATTATAGAGGAGCAACACAGATATGTTAACGGAAAATTGGTTTCATTTTAACCATTACGTTTCAATTTAAGCCTCTTGAGTATCATTTCCGATGACTAAATTAGTTTTGTGTTTCAGCGATACCCAGTTGCCGCCAAACGTATGTTACATTGAAACACTTATGCGCTCGGCCTCAGAGTCATTGTCTGCTGTTTTTCCGAGTCGTGCACTCCTTGGATGATTTGAGTTGAGCGAAACACAGTTTCCGCCTAACAAACAATGATACACTTTTGCGCTTTGCCTCGCAGTCACTGTCTGCATTAAGATCGTTTTTTCGTTGTGCGCTCCTTTCGTTATTTCCACCGGAAATTTCTTTATAAATCCAGGCTCAGACAGCAAATGGTTTTCGAAGGTGGAACTGCCAAGATATCTTTTTTGTGTTTTGTATGCATACTGCTGTACTGAGTTGTTCCGGATAACGCAGGTAAGAAATTTCTTTCATAGTGTACAATTTTCAAAGTAAGCTGGGTGTTGCTGTGGGCTAGGATGAAGGTGGGAGGATTTTATCGTCGATCACCGCATTGATATTTTAACAATAATCTAGTATCCATGTGTCTTTGCTAAACCTGGGTGGCAGGGAATATGGGGGGAGCTGTTAAGTTGATTTTTTCGCGCATATGTTTGGGTTCAGACTGTGGTCCGCCACCTGTTATAGTTTACGCGCTATTTCAATTATTCTTATTTAAATACATACGCATGTGCATACACTATAAGAACTTGCATTCTTATATAGTTTTTAAATTGGCGGAGGAAAATGGAGAGTGGCATAGAAGAGTTAGACTTGGTAACAAGCCGTTCTTCTCTATTAACCTTGTTTTAACTCCTTCGATAAATTGGAAAATATGTTGCCTCTGTGGCAGCAAATCTAGCGATGATGCAGCAAATCTAATGATGCCCGCACAAATGCTATACATGTTGTCGGTACTATATCGTAGTCCATCTTAGATTGCGCAGCGTATACAAATAATTTTTCGAAGTAACAAGATTCTTTTAACAGAGAAATTAAAAAAAGTTAGCATAAAGAAGAAATAACAGCGATACAAGTATATCCACTGGTATTAAATTGACAATAATATACTCCCATTGTCAGGAATATATCAAAGAAAAGATAGATTTTGTCCAAATATCCTTCAGATCAGGGGTTTTTCAAACCACACAAGTAAACTATTTTTAAAATAACAGAGGCTATTTGTACTCGATGGCACAATTCGGAGTCACAAATTACGCAACAAGCATGTAAGTTTCATTTCTTCCCATGTCAGTTCCAATTCATAGAACTGTGTAGCATGGAGCGGCTACTGCGATAATTCGACATAGGTACTCTCCGTCGTCGTTGAGAAAAATATTGACTTAAGGGTGATATTTGACTGCTACAAAAAGAAACTGAAAAAATAAGTGAGTACTTACTCAAAGTTAATGTAATTGAAGTCTCTGTACGGCAACATACCCTCAGTGATGTGGATTTTCTCCAGTCTAGGACTTCCTGAAAATACAGAAGATATTAAAACCATATTGGATAATTCAGATTCATCGAATACCCATTACATGACTTAACGTTTCTACTTGAATTCCAACTTGCAGAAACCGGATTTAAATTATGTTAAGGAATTAGTTCGCTCCAGTACAAAATGAAAATGGCCCCTGAAAATCCAAATGGTGAAGAGAAGCTACACATATGTGTCCATTTACTTCGTTAGTTGAGCAAGTAGAGGTGAGTGAATAGTGGATAACTGAAGGGGAAGTGGAAGGGGGAGTCAAATAATGTTTCACTGCCCGTTTGAGGCATCGACTGCCGTGGAGACGGCGGAGTCTTATCTCTTCCAAAATTTTCTATGAAAAGATACATCCGTTTGACTTGTGTAAACGACAGATTTTATCATGGAGCTATAGTTACTGATAATGATAAACCAGTTTAGGAGATAATTGAAACTTTTATTTACATTCTGTCATTAAGAAAGAAAGATATTTTAAAACATTCCAACTCATTTTGCTGCATAATTTTCATATAATTGGTACTGACTTTGGTAAATAGAAGAACACATGTACTCTTCCAAAAAAATCTGCATTTTAGCTCATTGAAGAAAAAGATTTGTTAATTTAATTGAAATTCCTCTGTTCACCCAGCCTCTGGCTGAAATGTTTTTTTGCACAAAACATTATTAAGAAGAAGATTATTACGCAGAAGACTGGTAAATGAATATTGCACACTCCAAAGGAAAAGGAAGTCAAGCTGATAAGTGGTCAGAGAAGACTCAACTTTCTCGAAAAAAGTTCTACTTTTCCGCCAATAAGTGAACGTGAAATATAAGTCACAGGTCGTCCACATTTCACCACACTCCACTAGGCCAAATCCGTTTTTATACATTCTAATGCATGAAGATACACGAATGGGAAGAATCACTCTACTCGAATTTAAGGGACCTGTGTTCGACTCAAAATTAACTAATTCGTTTTGCATTTCGAAAATTTAGCAAACTAGAGTGAAACATTTACGTTACAAGTTAAACAGTTGAAAACAAAAAGAAAAGTACTCAGAAAAGATGAACGCAAGTAAATGCTGTACTTGGAGTGATATTCTTCGGGACGTAGTTCCTAAGACATCCTAAACTCTCGGAAATTACAGAAAGTAATTAATTTCGTTAGCACTTATCGAATTGAACAAATACCGTCCTTTTCTTTCCAAAAATACCATGTTATAACACGCAAATTTAGTAAAGTGACTTTGGAGAAATCTGTTAGCTCCTATTCAGTCTTAAAATCGTAATGGCGGCTAAAATCTGTCTACGGGACAGCTCCGTCGACGATTCAGCGTTGCCATGGGAAGGAGGGAGATGGGGGAACAAGAGTTAACTGAAGGCGAAGTGGAAGGGGTCGTGAAACACGTCCTACTCCTCGCTCAAGGTAATCTAATCAAAGGCGTCATCTGATCTGATCATGACTCTTTGCTCAAATGGTGTATTTCTGAAAGAGTTTCGAGAGAGATGACTCGAGGAAAGCGAAATTTTCCTTTCGTTTGAACTGTGGGAAATGCAATTCTCTTATTTGGATTTGTAAAAACAGTTGAGTGAATACCTGCAATAGTAACTTTTTAAACTATTTGCGGATGATACCTTTTCATTTTTACCTTTACCATTTAACTATGGTGCGTATCCATTAGTATCAGGCTTATTTTATGACCGTGTTTCTTATGTAATTTTACATTTCAATATTTATATGTTAAAATAATGGAAAATACGCTTTGTTAAGCCACATATTAATAAAATATTACGTTGGATAATATGTGTAGGGAACCTTTTCAGCAAGAACTTCCGCGGAGCTTCCGCTGCGTTGCAATAAAAATTTGTAAAAATCAAACCTTTATAATTCAAGAACATGCCCCGTCCCCTCCTGTAAAGATGTACCAAACTTAAAGTGTACCACATTACACTAGATCTTTAACTTTGAATTACTCACGTTCCACTCACAGCAGTGAATTAATTTAGATTGACGCAAGTATTCATGACATATTTTTGTGTTTATTGTAATGGTGAGTACAAATAAGCTTTTTAACTTCTTCTTAACACATTAAATGAAGAGCAATGTTTAAGAGTACATTGGAAAAATGTAGATATGCTTCATTTTTGTAGTTTGAGGTCACATACTCATTACATATTAACTGTTAGAGCAGCAAAACACAATATATGAAAAAAGTTATTGATAATATTTACTTACGGCTTAGGTGGTGTTGACACTCGAGTGCTTTACCCTTGGGGAGAAAACGATTTTGTTATCCACAGCACATGTCACATACGGCAGTCTGAACAGGCTGTGTTTATTGAAGGCTGTGTACACGGGATGCCCGCCGTCTTAAGTTTTGTATCTAATGATTTGATGATCAAATGATGTTTTTACTGAACTGAATAAACACCTTGTATTTAAATGATGTTAACATACCATAGTCTACCCCACTTTGACTCGTTGGTTGGGTATTTTGGGCTGGCGACAGTTAAATGAGAGAGCGAAAATTGAAAAGTATTGAATTATGTTGGCAGCACTGTGAATTGGAACTTGGGGTGGAATTTTTTGGGGGCTAACTTCCTGCGCGTGAGAAGCATTATTATATGGAGAATAGAGGAGTGATGGATATAAGTCCGGTGTGGAAATTAACCTAATCCGAACAAAAGCCGCCAGGGGGTCTGCAGTTTAACGTCTCATCCCAGACGGACGGAGTATTCTTTGGTGATCAATCCGAAAACTGGTTGGCAGCAGTTTTATTGATAGAAATTCTCTATCCTTCACGTTTCTTCGCCTTCCTTTTCATCTCCTCATAATTTCTGCAGGCCACACTTTTCATGATCCGCTCCACAAAGCACTGTTGTGGTCTTCCCCTGTATCTTTTTCCATTCACAAATAGCTCTAGTTTTGTATTCAGGAGTCGCTGATGACTCAATGAATGTCATATTCGCTGCATTTTTATGCTCTGGATAAATTTCCTCAGGGTTGTTTTCTCGTTCATTTTTATGAGTACTTTATCATTAGAAATCTTCTCTGTCCATTTCATCTTTACCATACGTCGATAATTACATTGCATTAAAGTAATCTTCCCAGATAATGGTAGGTTTCATTGGAAGTCAAAGAAAATCCTCCTGATATTTACACGTTCAGGGCCTTAGCTACCTCTAGAATTTCTGTCTTCATCTTCCTGTACATTCTACTGAAATCCTAATGCATCTACTAAAGCTAGTAATCCCTTCGAAGATCGACTAACCAACGCCTAGTTGTCCGCGAATCTAACCGACTTTATCAGCTGGCTTCCTACTTTGATGTGGTATGTTCATGTTGAATTGAATTCAAAACGTAAGAATGGGACCAATAGAGGAACGGATGGGTACGTTTCATAGCAATAAAATATTAATTTCCAAGTCCCCATTTAACGAGCAAAATTGCTTAAAATTTTCAGATCTATTATAAAATGTGTGTGGTAGTAAAAGAGATAAACGGTTTGAAATTAGGTAGCCAAATAAAGAAGCAAGGACTAAAATCGAATGTGGTTCGGTGGATGAGTATCAAAGAGACGGAAAAGGAAACGAGGTAAGGAAAATAAGGATATTTCGTCGTCTTAGCCCATCGGACTTCATCAGCTTGCCTACTACTTCTATTCCCACATCTAACTCTTCCCATGCTTCTCTTACCATTTCCTCAGCATAGATGTTAAAGAGCAAAGGCGACTACGGGCACCCTTGCCTTACCCCGCGACCTATGAATGCCCTCCCTGATTCACCGTCAGCCACCTTCACCTGTGCTCTTTGGGCAATGTAAAAGTTTCGAATGTCTTCATCTCACCAGTCTATTCCCATTTTCCCGAGTATCTGCAATAGTTTTTCCCTGTTTACTCCGTCAAAACCCTTTTATAAATCAACAAACCAACAAAAAAATCCTTGTGTTTCTATCTATATGTATCCTCATCTCCGCAATAGCATCATGAGTAGCCTTCCCCTTCCTTTTTCTTCTTCGGTAAAGGTATGAATACTGTTTTCACGAAATCCTCTGGCCATACTCCTTGCTCGTAGATCCTACGAATAAGTTCGAAAAAGGATCGTCTCCCCTTACTACCTAGATTCTTCAGTAACTCCGGAGGAATGTTATCCACTCCTACATCTTTCCTTGCCTTCATCTGTCGTAATGCTCTCTCTATTTCGCTGTCGAGTATCTTCGGCCCAAGGTTATCCGTATCTATTGTTCTCTCATCCTCCATGTCTAGGTCCAGAGGCCTATTATTGCTGTCATGTAGCTCCTCCACTTATCTTGGATATCTTCCTGTTTTATTAATATCTTCCCTGTTTTGTCCTTAACGGTTAATATCGCTTTTACCGTCCGATGGCATTTTCACTTTGGCGTATAGCGCACCTACTTTCCCCTCTTCCTGAAAGCTGTTACATTTCCTCGCATTGTCCTTTCCACAAGTTTTCCTTCGTCCGATTGGTCACTCGCCAGAGTTTATTGTTTAATTCCTTGTACTTCCTCTTGCCTAGGTCGGTGTTGACGTTTTTCCTCATCCTTCTCTCCTCATTTTTCGCAATAATTTGTTTTGTAACCCACTGCTTCTTTACCCTCCTCGTTTCCACCGATCTAATTGTTTTCTCTGGCTGACCATAATGTAATCAATTTGATATCTACCGGTATCACTCAGCATTTTCTATTTGTATCTACGCCTGGGGTTTAAACCAAGAGTTTGTTAGTTCTAATATTTTTCTCCGACAAAAGTTAACTACCTTTTCACCGCGGTCATGTCTTATCCCTAACCCATACCCTCCCACTTAAAATCCATTCCTTCCTTCCCCCAACACTGCATTCCAGTCGCCCAATGCTATCAGGTTTTTCTTGCCCAGGACTTCTCTCATTATCTCTTCTAGTTTTTTGTAGACCGCATCCACCTCTTTCTCACTATGGGTACTCGTAAGTGTGTACACCGGGACCAATATGAAAGTCGTCGGGCGTGCTTTTATTTCTACCTCAATCATCCTGTCGCTCACCTGTTCAGTGTTCACTATGCTTATCCCTAATTTTTCATTCAATACTATAGCTATCCTACGTTGACTCTCATCTTCCCACGGTGGAAGATGAGATTCTCATCTTCCCACCCTGTAACTACCACTCCAATAGTCCCCGCTATCCCTCCATCTCATTTTTGCACAACCCCAGAGCGTCTATTTTCCCATTCTCCATTTCGTGTTTAATATTTACTATCTTCCCAGCCCTCATCATTGTCCTTACGTTCCAAGTCCATATTTTACTGCTGCTTTCCTTGTCCTCTTTTTCTTCTTTTTCTCCCTCCTATTCTGTGTATCCTCTGATGACGATGTTGTGCAGGGATTTCGTGTGATGACGACCACGGAGGCCTTGCCACCCCTGCTGTCGATCACAACACCCGCCCTAGTGGTCGACGTCCTGTAGTTGCCAGGATTCAATTATCTATAAATGACTTTCATATTCTGGGTAATTGATAGTTAGGATGGACTTCCACCCCCACTGCTCAATGTCATTTTTAACGTGACACAATCACGTGAATTACCATTTCTCTAGATCCTACTTTTCAATCTATCTGTCATGAGCGGCCTTACCAGGAGCAATGGTAATTGTTCCTGCCAGTCCACCTCTAGGGGCCATTGGAAAACGCAAGCTCTTCCACCTCGTCAAGGCTGTAGTCTAAGAGAAGGGACATCGATAATACCATATCTCAAATGAATTTAGTTTCTTCTCTTCTTCTTTGCCTACGTTGTTTCGAGTTTCACATCCATATAAGGCCACGCGTGCCAGCGTGGCCAAACTCCACAAGTATGCTTTAAGACACCTTTTTCTAATTTCAAGGCTGTTATTTTTGGAGCTTCAGATTCCCTTATTTTCCTGATAGCACCTTTTACTTGGGCAATTTTAGTCCTTTCTTCTGCTGTACTACTTCCTTATTTAGTGAAATTACTTCCTAGATAAGAGAAGGTGTGTACCTGTTTAAGTTGTTCGTTGCCAACGTTATTTGGCATTCAATTTGTCCTCTTTCTATTACGCTTTTATTATATATTTTGATTTAGTCATTTTCCTATTGTATCCTTCTCCTGTAACATTATAAATTTTAATTAGAATCGTTTTAAGGTCTTCTTGACTTTTAGATAGAAGAGCAGTGCCATTTAATCATGGCTATTCTTTCACCATGCATTACACCTGCCTCTAGTTCTACCTTGAATTTTTTAAGCGCCTCTTCTTTGTACGTTTGGCTATACAAGTAGTGCGCGACATCTATCCCTGAAGTCTGACATATTTTACTCTGATTACAAAAAATATGCATTAAAAACTAAACAGGAGTGTGTAATTCAACAGAAATATGGTTGTGAACTACATTAATTTGCTGTAAACAGTTTATAAAACAAGGTGACATATTAGACGACATCAGAGGAGTGAAGACCAACGTGTAAAAAATAAATCATAAATGTAGTCAAATTTTATGTACTACTTTTTGATGCAGAAGTTTAATATTTTAAGTAAAACAGTGCGGTATTTACTGCATAGTTACTTCAAAATCAAAGCCAACATGGCGGCGTTCCTTTTTCAGCGCAACATCAGAATATTTATATTCCTGAAGGACTATTTATAGCTAATTCAGCGGTGTATATATTACCACTAAATATCAATTAAAACTTAACAATAACAACGTAAAAAAGTTTTTCAACAAAGCGGCGCTACTATCAGGATAAAGATATTGTTATCGGCTCTGAGGTTATTTAAATTCGGTACATTCGAGTTAGACACTGGTTTTCAAGATCTTTTTATAAAAATATGAATAATATACTTTCGTAGACTTCCGAGTGACGCACATCATCTTTTGACTTATTGTCTTTCCGTATATGCTTCCTGGAGTCGAAAGTATCAGAGTAGCCGATAAGCTTTTTTCAATCATAAACGGAGAATAAATTGAGAAGCCTCGAAAAACTATATATTTTCCTCATTTGCTCGATCGCATGACCCTAGAGAAATGAAATAGAAGTATTTATTTAGGATGTACGGAGAATAGAATAAGCTAAACAGTTATGAGCGTGATTTTCAAGTGTACTATCAATATAAAATTTCGAATTCGTGGGAGTAGAATTTCTATGGTGGTAATAGTTCTTATTTTGCCCTCAGAGATGGCGCAAAATACGCGATGAAGCGAGAGACTTCTCGCGGTGCATATAATTTTTGCTTCTCGCTTTCACAACCCGCCCGCCTCCTATTCTATCTTCTCTCTTAGATGTTAATGTGGGGTGTCGCTAGTATGAGAATTAAAGTAGGCTGTTGAGTAATGTGAGTTTCCGTTTTTGCAATGCCGAATACATATAATGAAATTAATAGAGAAAGCAAAGTTAGGACATGATGGAGGAAATTATTAAAAGAGAGGTAGTTTTATACGTCTTACAGCACTAACTAAGGTCTTTGACTGTGTTTACCCTGAAAGGTTATGTGTGTCTGTTTAACATCATCTAACCGATTATTTCCATGATCTATGCTCTAACTAACTAAAAACTAGTGTGCAAGTACATGAATTGACAAAATAGAAGCTGGTTTTCATGAAATTGTAATAATTTGCTGTTCAACTGTTTTTTTAGTCATCTACCAGTTTACCGGCAATCAGTTTTGGTGTTCTACCGATTACGGTTGGTTTTGATGGATCATTGCTTCTTTGCCATTGCCCTATCTAAAATCTCCATGCTCCGTCACGTGTTCTCTCTCTTCAGAATACTTCCCAAATCTCTCCATCACACCCAAAATGCCCATCTCTCTCATCCCTCTGTCCCTCCTTCCCAGCATTCTCCTTTGCAAAATCGTCCTCAGTCTTCCTATATTACTCATTTTGCCTCCTTCTTGATTACCCGAAACTAACCTTCTCTCTTCTTCCACCACCGTGCCAAGGACTTGCCCGTGTGTCTAACTTTCGGCTCATCGTACATAATTTCTTCACTCTCCACCACACCTACAACTCGAAAGCTTCCCTTATCTTTACGTTCTTTGTCTCTAGAGTTGAATTTTCTCAAATAAACAGCACTGCTCCCCGGCATCCTTACGTTTTAGTCCTTTCTTCGGGATCCGGTCATTAATTATCCCATGCTAATGAACGCCTCTTTCGTTAGATCAATCCTCCTCCTTATATCCTTTGCGCTATGTTCATTCTCAATGAAAGGAAAAATTGGTGGGGATCGCAAGTGATTTATTTAATTTTTTTACGCACAACCCCTCTTTGTAACTCACCACGTTTGGTGCAAAAACTCATTATGGCCAGTGGAGTCCTATTCCTCATTAAGTAAATGTCCATTCTCGTCCTCAAGTAACAAAATTGTTGTGCCTGTTCTAACAAATACCCAATGATTAATACTGACTTGCTTCAGTTGGTGGTAGGCGAGGTGATTTTTTGGAATATAGACATACTTAAGTCCAAAATATTATTGTTTTTGCTCTACAGTATTTGCCACCGAACTGTTTCTAAGTTCTCGTATTATCATCGGGATTAACAACCCTTTTCATGCATATTAACGCTGATAATGATGTGAGAAACTAGAAACCGACTGGTGGCAAATAAATGTTGTGTGAAATATTATTAAGTGTTTTCCTCTGTTATTCTCATTTGGTATTCCAAGAAAACTTCCTTACCTTGGTTGGTTGGTTGATTTTTTAGGACTACCAACAGAGGCCATTCGTGCCGATGGGTGGGCATGTTGGTATTTGTGAGATCGAGGGAGGGTGGAGATAGGCCCGGTGTCGGCATTTTCTTTATCTGCCAGCAAAAGGCGTCTAAGGGACCAAATTTTAACGTGCCATCCGATGCGTGCAATAACAATTATGCCTGTAATAAGCTAGTTTAAATATCCTTTGCCAACCGTTTTTGCTTATACTTTTTATTTAGTTTTTTTTCACAATTTAATCTTCAAAATAATAGTTAGCTGTCTCACAAATGTATAAGCAATACTTTTTAAATTTGTATTATGTATTTCATTACCCATCCGACATATTGGGTCGGCCATTTTGATTTTTGAAATTTTGACTTAATATTGGCAATCGGTTACTTGAAGTACGAGGAAGCACTCATTTTTGTTCAAATCATGCACTTTTTTTATTTTTCTTCCGCCATTAATGAGTCAGTCATTTTTTTCCATTCTGACCTCAAATTTGTAAGCCACGGCCACGGATACTGTATAAGTATCCTTATACAGTATCCTTGGCCACAGCCTCCAAAACGTGCAATACACATTATTGAACACCAGATTCCGCACTAATTGAACACGGTTTACATAATTTGTCTCTCTTCTCGGAATTCGGTCCCACTGTACGACGGATAGAGTGCACTTACTACAATTGAAGTGCTCCCCACATAACACTCGAGTATGGATCGTGATTCACAATGAAAAAAATATCCTCCACTGAGCTGGGATTTAAGCCCGGACCCTCGGGATGGAACTCCAGCCATCATATGTACCAACTCTAGCTGTCGCTGACCTGTCTCGTTAGTGGCTGGGTAACATCCTCGTCTGCTAACCCGTAGGTCACGGGTTCGGATCCTGCCGGGACGATTTTGAATAATCCAGGTCATGCTTGTGTGTGTGCATTTCAATGTAGTCAATTGGTCGCAATAGGCGTAAGCTGTGGTCAATGGAGAAATTATCAGCGTTATACACTCCATTCGCTTTGGGGATTAGATTAACATTTTCCCACCAAGTCGTTCTTTTCTTTTTTTAACTCGTACAGCTTATTATTCAACTCGTTGATTTCGTCTTGGGAGGTCTTACTAGCGGTATTGTCGTGAACAGGTGAACCGTCTTCGTCCAGAGGATCGTATTTCTCATTACTGAACCAAATATATGGAATTTTTAATGTTTTTTTGAAACCATGAAACTAATTGCTTAAAAATATCACTCCGAAAACACAATATTCCATTTATGTACATATCTCCGACATTTTCCACATTTTGCATTAAAAAAACGTTTTTCAAGCATAAAACTCTCTACTTCAGCACGTTTGCACTCAAACTGGTAAAAATGCTCCTCATTTGATTTCTTTCTTCAGTTCGGTCTGCGTCCTGCCTATCTTAATCCCTTTCGTGGAGCTGATTCCATTTCTCTTTTCCCTTAACCTGCTCGTCCCAAATCCTCCTCGCTATCACGACCCTCATCACCCCTTGTATCTCATTACCTGTTCCATTCATCCACTCTGTCTTTTCTTAATTTCCTGCAGCAAATGCCTCTCCTCACCCACCATGCCCAGCTCTTTTTCGTCATTTTCTCTGTCCATCGCACCGTCTCCATCCGCCTCCATGCTCACTTCTCAAATGGCTCGTTTCTATTCTCATTCTCTTCCCGCAATCTTCAGATTTCTGCGACATTCAACGCTACGCTCTCTTCGGCTATTATTTCCCAAAAATTCTTTCTTTGAGTCTCTGTCGTTAGTTCTATGCTGTTGGTGAACATCTCATTCGCTAACGCAGTTCTCTTCCAATTACCATAACTCACATACTCATTCATATATCACACATTACGGAATCATTCACCCTATGAGTCACCATCGCCAAAGAAGTTGCCCCTTTTCTTACCAAAAATCTTTATGTTCCAAACCCACTTTTAAAATACCTTGAGTCTACCCACATTCTCTTCCCGCAAGTTTCTGACCCATACAGCGCCGCACCCCATATTATAGTTGTATTTACTTTTCTCCTCAGAGCTCCCCTCATTAATTCCCTTCTCCCCAAAGAGGCCTTCTTGGCGAGAGCAATTCTAAATCGGATGTCCCTTCCAGTTAACTTGATCTCCTCCAGAAACACTTTCAGGGCGCGTAAACTGTTCCTTCCTCAGGAGGAAGGGGGAAAGGTATATAACCAACTCACAGGAGACGGTAGCATCCTCGCCTTTCTGTTGTGGCGTCTTAGAAATGGAATGGATCCGTAGTGTTCATGTTTCGTAGTCGTTTGTCTACCACCTATCAGCATAAATCGCTAGTTGTTTTGTACTTCCCTTCCATTCCCTAGTTTTTATTATTATTGGCTACATTTCATACTAATCTCAAAAGTATGCTTGTAGTTTATTTTTGATCAATCAGATTTGTTTAGCGAATTTAAAAGTTATAAGGTAAGAGAGGCTATCGAATACGGAGGAGCTGAGTATTTATTTTGATTTCTATTCATCTTCACAACGCCAAAAGTTTAGAAACGTAAATTTAAACATTACAAATTCATCGTTTCTCATGACTGATTCCCTTGTACTCTACTTTGGTTTTTTCCTGGCTGGGAACCGAACATCCCCTGCTACACATCACTGGAAACCAGTTGAATGCACTACTACTAAAATAGTGATGAATTAATTTTGATTTTCAATCATCTCCGTAACGCAAAAAATGCAGTAATGAAAATCTTAGCATCACAAATGTATCCTTTTTTTTTTGTATTCCCTTTAACATTACTATTAATATTTCATTGCAGGGGACCAAACATACCCCGCCAAACATAATTTACAACCGATTTAATGAACTACCGCTCAATTTACAACCAAACACTTTTTACTAATTCGTATACTCTGTATGTATTAATGGGAGCAAATTAGAAGACCTAGGTAGATGGAAATGAAGGTTAGGAGCATCCATCGAGTTTAGAATCAAGACCATATGAAGAACAAAAGAGCAAAATGATGTAGAGAAAACTGATAGTAATACAAAAGGCAATGTTAATGATGGCTCCTGTAATGAAAAAAGAAACATTTGAGGCAGGTACTCTGTAGATATGCCGCATTGCTGGAGTAGGAAGTGGATAGAAGACCATGGATATGATAAGAGCGCGGATAAAGCATTACACAGCCATAACTGACTAATTTGTTAACATATATTATTTTTCAGTTAAAAATAGGTCCATGCATAGTCTACATGCATGGATAAAAAAGTGTAATGATGTTAAAATTATTCATCAGTCATACATTTAATTCAAAGTGTGAAATAGACCTTGTGAACCAAATCTTTACATCTACATTTTAATAGTTTGCAGACTTACTGGATTAAAATCTGTGCCAAAAAGCGAATTCGAATTCATTTTCATGGTGACAAGCCTATCAATTTGGACGTACGGAAACACGACTAAGAGCCGTCCAAATAAGTAAGTGTCCAGTGACAGAATGTACCGAGAATGGTTTCAGTACTATCTAGGGTTATACAAGATGGTTGAAGGGTTGACTTTGTGTAATTTCGACATTATGCAAATTAAAACTTTGAGAAAAAATAGAGAACATACCATGAACTTTGAGAGCAATATGATCCGGTAGCCTGAATACTACATTTACTCCGGAAAATGGAAGAAAATCAAGACGCATCGAGACTTATACAAAAAGTTTGAAGTGAGGCTGGAGAAGCAGTCCAGAAGAGACCTAAAATAAAATTAATTTTGACGAAAGACTGGCGAAGCATCCTAATATTTTTGATTGGAGAAAGATTATACATGGAACTCACCCCATACACGAACAATAAAAATACATAATTTTAGTCAGGGATAACCATGGCCGGGGAACAGTCCAATGGGCTAAAATAAATTAAAAGCCCAAAAAAAACACCATTATTTCACGAAAAATACATGCCAGTGCTATGTTACACCAAATTTTGGACTGATTTTTTCCGAGAGATTATTTTAAAAAGCAAACTTTTTTATGAACTGCTGTAAAAAGGTACTTCGTTAAAAAATGAACGTAAATTGAAACAGATGATGTCGGTGTTGTGACCAGAGTGCTTGATATCTATCAGAATCTCGAGATTCCAGATTCGATGGATTTCTCAGAAGAATTGTGTTCTTCGGATGGGTGCTTGGCGGAAAACACCTCAAGTTTAGAACTGAGACCAATTGAAATACTTCGTTAAGAGTAGGCTAACGCCAATAGTGGCATTTGCTCAACTTTCTCAAGCATGAATTCTCAAAATAATAATCCTTCTTTCTAAATGGAAAGAATGGGAAAAATGTATTTCATGCAAGACATCTGTTGTAATGGCGAAAATACAGTAAAATAAGCAGATATGGCTTTATGAACAGTTCTAAACATTTTATGAAATATTTTCAATCAATTAATCCTCACGAAGCCCATTGCATTTAGTAGAATAAAAATTCGAGTTTGGTCAAATAGTGGATTTAGCAGGATTTGTAGGAAATATAAATCACGTCAGCGTCACAGCTGTCCATTAAATGTTGAATTAGGCCAGAAGAAGAGACTGTTCAAGTAGCCACTCTTTTCTAGGAGAAATCCAATCTCTCTCGCCTCTTCAACAAACAAAAACCAGTAGTTCTATTCCTAGTCGGAGGCCCTCCACCTGTGACAATTATGGACGCATTTAGTAGGAGTTAGTTTTACACACTAGCACTTGCATCATTCATGGATTCACTAATTTTTTCAATTTGACAATAAGCATGATGAATTTCGATATGGAGGATAGGTTATAGCAAAATATGCTTCATAGTTATCTTTATTTGGTATTATAATAAGTGGAAAACTTGTTGCTGTACACAAGATGAATGTCCCGCACCATTCCCTGAGATAAACTATAAATAAACATTTCAAGAGCGGTTGTCAGTTCATATGTTATTTTTCTATATCAAAGCATTGGCACCCGTCTAATTTGGCCGAGGGATTCGTAAAAAGCTATGCTAATATGGAAAAAAAGCTTTTTCCCCATGTAGATATTCAGGGATTTCCACTTTAATACACACAGTTGGTGGGCTAAGGCAGAGATTGGTTGAACTTTGCATCCGAGGCACGGAGGAGACCTAAATAGGAATTCCCTGGGAATCTGTTATCGTTTTTGTACCCAGATAAACTCTTCAAAGGCGATAAGAGGGTGAGAAGTCGATCGCATGCTGCATGGAGATGACCATTTATTCCCTTTGCAATTGGAAAATCCCTCGAGGCTGGCCACTGGGCTGTTGTAGGAGTGGATAACATCCGAGTGAGGGGGGCAGCAAAGAGTGTGAGGCGAAGCCTGGGGAAAGCACCGCTGGAGCCGTATCGAGGTGTGGTAAATTCATAGCATTTGGATGACGCATATTTGGATTAGCATAGCATAGATGAGTATGACGTCACAAACATGTGACCATGTCCGCCATATTGGTTAACCCTCGTTATCTTTAACTTAATCTAAGGAAAATGTACCTACCGTAAATGTGAAATGATGATACAGATATTTAGACGCGATTAATGGTTTTAGTCACCATCGACAATTGGTGTTTAACTTTTATGTATAAAAAGGATAATTAAACGGAAGTAGCTAGGCTGTGGCCCGGAGGGTCCCGGGTTCGATCCCCGCTGAAGCTTCTCTGCCCACTCCCACCTAAACTCCTCGCGGTGAGATTTTCTGACGGTCAGCATTTAGGGGGAAATTGCAGGTGGCCCAGGGAAAGGAACTGGCCTCCCTACCCTGAGAGTTTCTTACGCCAATGGCTTAGTGCGAGGTGAGCTCTACCCTCACCTAAACAGTGAGTGAATCGGAAGTTAGCAAAAAATGCGTTCATATAACGCGTATAGAACGTTGTTTAAAAGTAAAAGAAAAATGGCACATTTTGGCAAGCATAGTCATGTTGCATGTGTACCTTGCGCCCTTTAGTCCAGTTAATTAACGCCCAAAAGGGGGGTGTAGAGGAAATGGAAGAGGACAGAAACCAATCTTCAGGGATGTGTTTGGAGTTGATAGGAGGTAAACATACTAAAAGTTCCCCGAACCTAGGAGGTGATCGGGGGAAAGGGGGGCGCAGAAGGTCCCTTTCTTTGGTTTTTCCCTCATATCTTGAAAACGGTGCGTGGTAGCGAAAATATTACCTGGTTTAAAATTGAAGCTGACAAAATTTACTACAAAATAGTTTCCATACATTTATTTCTATTCCTCATAGTTATCGAGCTATTTGCTAGCGAAAATTATACATTTTTGAAGAACGCGAAATTTCCTTACGTTTTTTGACAAACCTTTCCTTCTAGCGGCTCAGCCATTAGTTTTAGAGAAAAGGTTTTCGAATTGAAGTTGTAGAAAATGAAATTACCTTTAAAATGAGACAACATTTAATATTTTATCTTCAATTAGTCAATAGTTACAGCAATTTGAAATTTACAGGGAAATTCTGTATTTTCGTAAGAAAACCGCACATCCCTCTTTCCCGTTTTTCTCGGGTTGTATATTGTTAATATTGATATTTGTTATGTTAATATACATAAATGGTAAGAAAATGTGTGTAATGAAATACATATACAGTAGGCTAATGTATGCTCACTTTTTTCATACTATGTGCATACATGTGTACATACTATGTGCACAACTCGAAACCACGCACCGTTTTCAAGATATGAGGGAAAAAAGGACCTTATGCGCCTCCCCCTCCCCCCCGCACACCTCCTAGGTCCGGGGACTTTAATTATGTTTACCTCTTATCAACTCCAAACACATCCCTGAAGTTTGGTTTCTGTCCTCTTCCATGTTCTCTACAACCCCTTCATTGACTGGACTCTTTGGATGTCTTGGTGAATGCAAAAAGAGACTATTTCTCATCCTACTATATTTTATGTTGAAATCGATACGGAAACTTATTTAAAAGCAGAGGGTGCGTCACTTTTCAGCTAATAAACCTAAAATTTTTATTAACACTGTGTACCTTTTATTAATGGTATTATGGTACCTTTACTGGTATCATGCTTAATTAAAAGCGCATATATTTTTGACCCATTGGTATATTAAAAATGCCAATTCTTATCTTTCCTGAATGTATAGGTATATTTTCACTGGCAAAGTTTAAACTGCTGATCTGAACTTGCTCTCTAAAATTGGTAATACTCTTTCTTTTGCCCAAACATTTTATGTCTGTATTTTTATAGTCAATAAGAATTGTCTGTATCATTTTCACCCCCCGTGTGAATAGCGGTTGCGGGACTCTTGAGAGGCCCAATATCACCTTAAATAATTAAGTAATTTATATATCTTAGCATTTGAAAATATGAATTTAAATTAAATTGTTTAGAGAACTCTTATTTTGGGTGAAGTAATAATATTTTTTAAAATCCCTCACTTTAGAAAAACAACTTATTTGTTCATCCACCCGCGTCATTCCCTGAGATGAACAAAAAATAAACATTTAAAGAGAAATAGTCAGTGCTTATATGTACTGTTTTTCTATATCAATTGACATTGTAAAATTTATGCACAGCCGTTGAAGCTGAGGATCACGTAAAAAAACTGTTGCCTAAAATTGAAAAGAAAAAAAAAACGAATTGTTCCCCTTATACTCAACGGCTAAACGAGGATTGGCACGTCCACTTTTCAGGTTTATGTATTAGCCACGTACGGAGCGCCACCTTCATCTACCTCAATGGAATGGCATCACCATTGGGAAAGACTGGGAGAGAACATGGGGGAAGGAGAAAAGGGTTAGGGCGCTGGCTCAAATTGAGGACCACCCGAAGACCATTCCTTAAATAGACTTCCAATCCAATTCCTCCCTTCGGAAACTCTGACCGGGTTCACTCCACGCGATCGATATCGACGTCATTATTCGCATGGACGATTTCAACGCTGGCCCTCGCAACGGTAGAGACTGTTGGCTGCAATGGTTTCCATCACGGTCTCCACTCAATGAATCCAGTATGTTCAAACTTTCTTATTTCAGATTCTCGCGAATTTGATACTGAGTTTCCTATTCCGACTGATTGAGATCGGATGGCATTTCGGTAGGCGGTCCACGTATATCCATTATCGTTTTTCTTCTTCAGAAGAATCGCCACAGTATTCGATGGACGGGATATCGTTTCTTGCCAACAGAAACAATAATCGTAGCAGCAATACAGTTTAACGTAATTCGATAGCTGCAATCACTTCGCACTTTCTGTCTTCTACTTGCAGGCAAGCTAGTGGGAACCGATGTTTCCATCAAGGCAAAAGCAGTTGCCCGAAAAGCTTTAGTGTGATGACTGCTATGTTGGAAGTTGAGGAGCTGAGACTACGAAATGGGTTCTCGTAAAACGGCCTTGATTGATAAATGGGGTCAATATCATGTACCTGTTTTCTTGGAGTATTCTATGAATATTATACATATGTAGTTTATTTATAGAGATCAAAATTATAATGAAGTATGTTAGAAGAAGGATTGTAAAACAAATCGTTCATCTCTCTTTCTTACACAAGTAGAATTCGACTAAACATTTTCTCGGAAAAAACAATAGAAGGATAATGTTCAGCATCAAATTAAAAATAAATCATTAAAAATAAATCCTTATCGCAAGATGCACATATGTACCAGCAAAGTGCCAAATTTATCAAATACCCACTACTCGAGTTGAACATCCAATCTATAAAGAGGCGATGGAGACCTTACTGTTCAGTAAGGTCTCCATCTGCTGGCTGACCCGGCCTTTTTCTTTTAGGGAATGATAACGCCAGTGTCGTGTTGAAGAATATAAGAATAGGAGAGGGTACTTTTATCCTCCAAAAACGTAAGCGGCTATGAATGCCCAACCACGCCTGTTTTTAACGTAAATTTCCTTTGTTTAGGCCTCTAAACAAGGGGGTAAAGTCGACGTGAGACCCATTAATGAGTAAGCGGAAGTAAGAAAAGGAACAGGGGCCCTTTTGTGAGCCGGATGATTTCGTGAGGAGTGGGCAAGGAGTGGAAAGGTTGAATGAATGGCCAGGGGAAAAAGGAAATGTGGGGCGAGGTGAGTTGGGTTTAGGCTCTCTCTTCGAAGATGGAGACGAAACCGAAAGCGCTTTATCTAAAGGGTTAAAAGAAAAAAAACGCACAAGAGTTACCTAAAGGGAAAGAAAGGAATGTTCAACCAAAAGGAAGTGTCCCGGCTTTTTTATTTCCTACTCCTTTCTTTCCTTTCATTATGAGCTCGAGGATGAGCACGGGAGGAATTCTTTAAAACGTCGAGACCAGATTAAAGAAATTGTCCTTTGTCTCACCCTACTCTTTAAGACGGATCTAAAATCAGGGGTTTAAAAACGGCTCTCAAATGAATAAGATTCTTGAAGTATGGAAAATCCCTACTGGACGGAGTGGTTAAAGGATTATGGCTAACTAGAGATTAATTCAATTAAAATCGACGTCAAATCCTCGGAGGCTCATTCTTCATGCGTTTTTGTGAATCCTATTCAAGCAGTTGAGATTTAAGTCTTTTTGGATAGCTGAAATATTATTTATGAGAAACCAAATTTTGTTAGTCTTGCTTCGACCCCTGGGGATTTCTATTTATTCGGTGTGAGTCTCCTTGGCGTGCTGCACTATTCGCTACCCAGGCATCCCGGTCGGCAGTTCTGGTTTGCCATCCTCGAACTCCCATTTTGTTCAGGTTGCTCTGCTCTTGATCCATCCATCTGTTCCTTTATATGCCCCTGCCTTCTTCGGTTGAACAGCCTTCCTTTCAATATCAGTTTCCGGATTTCCTCCCTAGGAATTCGCTCGATATATCCCAACCAGCGCACCCCCTGGGACTTGATGAACCTCACTATGTTTTTCCTTCGAACAACCGCTCTCTTCTCTTCGAACAACAACTCCCTCATTGTACCTTATTCTCCATACACCTTGGTCTTACACCGGACCATATATTCTAAGGAGGATCCGTCTCTCGTAGGTTCTAAGCATTCTCTCTTCCACCAAAGTCATCCTTCATGCATCGTAGTTGTTCATATGTAGTGTTTATTAGGTATGCATGCTGTTTATTAGGTCTATGTATTTATCCCTTGGCCTTCCTCCTGGGACTTATCCATCTATTTTTCCTTCAATTATATTCTTCACAAACCCATTATACCTCAAAGTGTGCCCAATCTATGTGGTTCTTCTTTTCTGTATAGTTCCCATATGATTCTTTCCTCTTCTACTCTTCTGTAAACCTCATTTCTTGTTTATCAGTATATTCCCGTTATCATCCCTGATGTCGTTGCTTTTCGTTTTTCTCTATCCGAAGGGTCTCTTCACTAGCTCGTATGCTGTTTCGCTGTTACCCTTTTTCATGTTTTCGTTGATTTCCTTGCAGCAACTTTCTATCCGATCCTCCTTTGCCTTCATGCGCTCTCGATTGACTAGTTTCCTAAGTTTCTTAGAGAGGATTGCGTCACCTTCATCTCTGGGTTCGATATTCTCAGGCGTAACCTTGTGAAAATCCTTATTGATTCGGTTCATTTCTGGGGTTCTTGTATTTTCTTCTTTCCTCTATAAGTTCCCTAATTTTCGTCGTATACCATGGCTGCTTTTTTGGGCTCTTTTACTCACCAGCTGCTCTTCTGCTACCTCAGAAATTGTCCTACTCGACTCATCCCATCTTCCTTCAGTGCCCATTTCTCCTCCATTCTCTAGTTTCCTGGAGAATCGTTCTCTGTTACGCTTTTTCGCTTGTATATTCGTTAAGTTAAAATATAAGGTAAAAATGGGATGATGTCTGCTTTTCCTTTAGATAATCCTAATGATGTTCTTTTGAGCATAAATGACTGGCTGTATTGAATTTAAGTAGGTACCACCCAAGATAGTTGTGCCATAACTGAGCTTGGAATTTACCAATGCATTATAAAACATCTTTAGATGGTCTAAATTGCACTTGTTGCGGATATAATAAAATTTCGCCGTGCAATGCAGTAAATATTTCCTCACGGAACATAGATGATGCTGCCACTTCAGGTAGTTGTCTAGGATTACTCCCAAATATCTAATAGAATCAACTTTGGCCACCGATGCACAGTCATTACAAGTATTGAAATCACAGTTTATCTCATGATACCAGTAGTTTCTAATCATTATGAAAACGGTTACAAACATCAAAACACATGAACACAGGATGCCCTAGTTTCCTTTTCTCATTTTCCCTTTTTTACACCACGCCACTATCCCCTTGACGTATATCGACTGCGACACCCTTGGAGAAAGTTAAAACGCCAAGGGAGAAATATCTATGAGTAATGCCCTTTGCAGAAGAAGGATCGGAAAGGATAATGGGCCGCCTAACTTGGCGATGGGAAGGAAATTGCCGGTGAATGAGGCAGAAGGGGAGAACAAATTAACAGAAAAAAGGGTTTCTCGCGAGGATTTATGTCCGAAGGGAAAAGGGCAATGTATAAATGAAAAAAAGTTGAAAACAAACTGGAAGCGAACCAAAATCGGAAAATTAATTGGATGTAATCATTTTCAGGGAGAAGAAAACTTAAAAAGAATTCGTGGAGTCAGAGAATGGTTATTGCTTACTAATCCGTTTCAAATATCTTTGCGACTGAGAGGCAGGCTTAAGTTTTTTGGGGGTGAGGGAAGAGAAAGTCTCCCGGCACGTGACTTCGCGAAAACCTACTAGAATGCAGTAGGCGGAGCCTAGTTTCTCCGAAATGCAGTCACTCTCAGTCCTCCGTTGTGTGAACTTCGTGAATCTGCTAGCTATGTTGCCAAAGGAGAAGACCCCTTCGCGGGTAAAAGACCCCTTCGCACTCCCCCACCCGATTCTGTCCTCGCGTGTCCCATTAGGTTTTTCCCTAGGGGGATAAGCTGGGTGACTCACAAGCTGATTTTTTAGCAATTATATTTTTTCTTAACCTTCATTTTGCATCATTTTAAATGCACTAACCATTATGTTTATTATTTCCTGATTGATTTGAGACCAAACAATAAACAATTTCGTCGTATTTTAGCGAAAGAGCATGGCATAAACTTGGGGAGAAAAGTCTTCGCGCGATCACGACAATGGTCAGAAATTAACGAAATGACATGCCGTTTGGACTCATTTTAATCGGCTGATTTGAAAGGAACTGAGATTAATGTCTGTTTGTTATTGTTATTCATCATATAAATGTTACAACTTCTGTTTTCAAAAGTCCACTTCTGAGTCATTAACCAAGCACTTCCACATGACCCATTCCTTCAAAGACCCTTGAGACCAGGGATGAGACCCGAAAAGGCACGTTACGTTTCGTGCCGTACCTGCCAGGTACTACCTGGGAGGCACCCGAACTCGGAGTCCAAGCCTCTGCTTTGAAGGAAACCGAACCCTTCACCGCGGGTGGTTTGTAGCACCAACTGACCAGTCACACTATAATTTATAACTTCTTAAAGTTAAACATAAATCGCGCAATTATGCTCATCTTTGTGTTGTACTATTCATGTTGATGAAAATGGTTTTTTAAACACAGTTATACGATATATATTAACCATTTTACGTGCATTAGTAAACCAAGCAAGTTACATGTACATTAAATTACTAAAGCACGTAAATTGGTTAATATATATCGTATGACTGCGATGAAAAACCCATTTTCATCAGTGTGAGTATTGCAACGCAAAGACGAACATAGCTTTGTGATTTATGTTTAACTTTAGGAAGTTATAAACTATAGTAAAAGAAGTCCCTGTGGGGAGGGAAAGGGATGAAAAGGAGTAATCCCCCCGACCGCGGCGACAGCATGGAACTCTTCTGCCCCTCCAACTGGGCCACGTGGTGAATCCCCCCCGTGTCTGTCACAAACAATGCCTACGACAGGCAGCCTTTCGTTTCCATAAATTCTAAATCGCGTACATGGCAACGTCGAGTCCGAATTTCCTCTCTCTCTCCCCACTCCACTTCCCTGGTTCTGGAGGCCCCACCTTCGGCCTCGGTGGCGGCGGGGTAACGTCCTCGCCTGCCAACCCAAAGGTCGCGGGTTCGAATCCCGCCATGGGAGGATTTTTCTCCTCCCAGGACATGGATGTTTGTGATTGTTCAAGTTTATTGTAAGAGAGGACCCAATGGTCCTAAATACACTTGTTTAAATAAAGACGCAATTATTATTATTATTACCTTCCTGCTGCGAAGCCCCTCAAAGAATTCCGAGCCCGCACGAAGGGCCAGTCGCAAAGATATTTGAAACGGATAAGCCGACTCTTGCGCTTTTCAGAATTAGACCACGCCTGCCAAGTTGAGGATTATGCATAACGTCGGGATTACATCCCGCTCCTAATACCACAGAACCATCCACTATATTTTCTGCGTCGAGTACATCAGGTGACGAGTAGTTACGAGAGCATAGTCTCCTGAAAAATTGTGCAGAATACAGCAAGTTATCACTATGGTGTCAAATTTATTAATGAATAAATTAAATTCAGTTTGCAAAATTATAAAACGAGATTCCATTATTCCAAATGTTTTTTCAATGACAAATTCGAGCTCTAGATAAGCGATAGTTAAAAATTCGTGTGTCTCGGTTGAAGCTGATTCTAGAATAAGGTTTAAGAAAATCAGAGCGCAGTCTGAAGGCTTCATCGCCAACAAACACGTATGGAAATACTTGATGGGTAACTATTTGAAACTTTTTCTGCTTTAGGAATATTGAAGCTACCTTGTGTCAATTTAACATAAAACATTGTGTTTGCAATGACTCCTCCATCCGAAACCCAGTCATTTGTTCCAACATCACAGTAGATAAATTCACAGTTAGCGTTGGCAATTGCCATGAGTGTGGGTGTTACTGTGGGTGTTTTTGTAATTGAAATAGTAAGGTCCACTATGAGCTGGTGGTATGATTCTCACATGCGTCCCGTCAACTACATCAAGGCAATGAGAAAACTGTCACTTCTCAGCTCCTTCAGCACCAGGAGAGGGAAGAACGGAAACTGCCAGCAACGATGTGTCAAGCTGTAACACACTATCGTCCAGCGGCCGATTTTCGATCTCAAGGAAGAGGAAACGATCCAGCAATGATCCAATTACTGAAGTACTTCAACTAGCTGGAGAGAAATTGAAAGCATTCATTCCGATGATGAATTTGATACTTACTGGAAATATGAAGCGCATAAATTACGTGGTCTAAAAGGGAGTCAAAGTATCTTTGCACGAAAGCTTATTAACGATGTTATCTTTGAAGCTGAACTGGAAGCAATTACGATGGACTTTAAAGTTGATAACTGTGCTGGTTTTTCCGGAGGGCAGTTTTGAATGCAACAGAGTTTTCATTGTAATCATCAGACAAATCCTCCCAATAGCACGATGGATTCCACAACCTATTTACCTATCAAGTTCAGCCTATGATAATTTCAAGTAGTACTAATACAAATATCAAGAACTCCTCAATATTACAAGGAATTTCGGCGCACTATGATGATTTCGGGAATAATCCCTAAAGTTAGGCAATCCTATATAAAGTTTTCTGTTTTCTTTATTACGTTTACTTTTTCAAGCAGTTAATGTTTATTTAAAATTTTATAGCCAACTGCATGCATTTATTAACTGATCGTGAAATTTAAAAATATATTTCAGTTTCTAGGAGCAAATACTTGAAACTTCTTTTTAAAAATGAAAGTAACGATTGCTTATGTTCATCAAAGGTTTTACATCATCATTTTTTGTCAAGTTTACATTTATTTTACTAAAACTTAGTTTTCCTTTTAAAAATCGAAATATGCGTACGTTTTATTCACTTATCTTTAAATATACCTTTTTCAGAACGATGTATATAGCTTCACAGGTTTCTGGTATGATGAGACTAAGAGCTTGTTTCGACATTATTGTTGTATATTCAAGGTCCTTGTAGCTCCTGCCAGTCGCTTGTAACCTTAATGTAGTGGTAAGTCTGACGTGGGTGCTGATAGCCGCCCTCATGGCTGTGTCTTGCTTTAATATTTCAGGTGTTACAAGCGTTAACAATTTACAGTGCGTGTCTATGTCCATACCTAAGTAATTGCGCCAATCTTCTGGTTCCTCCTGTAGTTCTCGGAGAAGATTAACATGGCAGAATGTCCCTCCCTTCAGTAACCACTCCCGTAACCACCGTGAACGACGTACAGACTTTATTTTTTTCTTCAGTTTTTGGGAACATAGTGCAATTATCGTCACTAACATTTCTTCCTACTTGACGATTTCGGAACGACTGAGCGAAAGACTGTGTGAAAGTCTGAGCGAAAGTTTGAGTAGTGTAGCCGCACGATTTGCGTCAGTCTTGTTGGTCAGTCTTTCCAAATCATGCAAGACTGACGACAAAACGTTACGTGTAGACCAGGCTAGATGCCAAAATTGGCTCAAGCTCTTGTCGAAACTGTATCCATTCATATACGGCATCCAATAACGTGAAAAGGCAGACATAAGCTTTTCTCGGAGTAATATACAAGTGTTTGTTAAAAACAAAACAAAACCAACGTTTTTAAGGAAATTCTTTCAATAACCTTTGCTAATAATTATTTTTATTACGGGTAAAGGTATTCGAAACATTCGCGCGCTGCTTCAGACGGGCATCCGCAGCCATGACGCGCTGTCGAAGGGACGTCACCATCAAATCCAATTAATAACTACCCTTCCATTACTTTTGGAAGAATTCAATCTCGATTTCATTGCATTTCAGCTCTCCCAGACAACATTTGTAGGGTCCAATGGATTTTTAATTCAAACGCATATCAAAAATAAATCAAAGAAGTTTGGACCTTGAAAACTCTTGGAAGACTTCTGAACCGTATGTTATAATCGTGGTAAATATTTGGACTTACTGTGATGCGCGATCGTTGTTCCGCAGTGTTGTAAATATGACCAAGTCGTGAAATCGGGCGATTTTCTTCCGTTTTGATTTGATTTTTGACGACTGCAATCAAACAAGTGACATGTAATCGACCAAAAATGAATTTTATTCTAAAGGAAATTAATTCTCCTTTCAACGATGCTCGATACACTTTAACATTTAGGCTCACAATCAGTTCAAATGAGGAACGCGTCAAAGTCCTGGTCTATACTATCTTGACGGCAACGGTATTGGAGCGATTGGCCGCGTTCTTCGGAGAAATTCCGTTCACTCCTCTGCCCCTTAGATTTCCGTCGTCTGCTTTGAGTGAAAAAAATTAGCTTTAGTCCTAAAGAGCAGAGTGAGTTTGTTGCTCTCATATTTCTTAACTTATCTATCACCTCATTATTTGCTGGATCAACCTTAGAGGAAATAAAATTTCCTTCACTGATGGTTTCATTTCTTGTTTCAATTTTTTCATCGATGGCTATGGTAAATTTACTGTGCTGTATTCCTAGTGCTGATTCCTTTCTATTTTGATACGTTTCATCTTTTACTCTCAGTTTTCTGGAGTTGTAGGCAGTTTTCTATGGCTCATGAGTTGTAGTCAAAATTTTCTTCGGATATTGATTTTTCTGACGAGTGTCGCATGTTATTTTATCTCTTAATGAAGTACCGCATTGTTTGGATTGAGCAATGTTCACCTGAAGCTTGAGCATTGGATAAATTAGGTCCCGAGTCCAAATATGAGTTAGTCATATGGGCATGTCTATTGATTTTGGAAGAATTCAATCTCGATTTATTTCCTAAACTGTACAAAGGAAGGCTCGATAGTATTCCAGCTCTCCCGAACAACATTCGTAGGATCAATGGATTTTTAATTCAAACGCATATAAAAATGAATCAAAGAAGTTTGGACCTTGAAAACTCTTGGAGGACTTCTGAACCGTATGGTAAAACCATAGTAAATGTTTGGATTTACTGTGATTCGCGATTGTTGTTCCGCAGTGCTGTAAATATGACCAAGTCGTGTTAGTTTTTTCAGAAGCAGATCTTTGTGGATAGCCACAGGCGCGGCGGCACAGGGAAAGGGACTGCAATCCTCCGTACACATATGTTTGAGTTTTACACGCCAGTGGGCTGTTAATAATTGGTGATCTCTAGCCTCACATATCACGCCGACCTTTTATTTTTGAAGAATACAGAAGAAGTTTGAATGGTAGACGTAATTGCTGTGAATTACCTTCTCAAGTATGACTGGAAATGTGTTTATTGGAGGAAGTATTTTATTTCCACCTGTTTTTTATGTATTGTCGTCTTTCATTCGCAATTGACGATTTGACTTTTGGTATCGTGTTTAGTAATATTTCCCTACCCTTCATTTGTTCCAAATTTAAAATTCTTTTAGACTAAAATCTCGTTTCACATTAGTCAATTATATTAACACAACTTTTTAATTTTTCATACTCTGTCGATATATGCGGCGGATTTCACCTTATTAATAATGTGGACAAGTACAAATTTGTGTTATAATTAATGGATTTCAGCCACTTCCACGAATATTATTAATGTATATCAGTCAATTCCACGAATTACTAATGAAATTATCGAACTTATCTTATTTCACTTACCTTAAAAAACTTTATAAATCACGTTAATGCGGCATCAGTTGACATCGCACATGGTACCCGACTCCAGCTCCTGTGGACTTAGTATTTTTATGTCAGCATCGCAAATATCGCTGCTATCTTTTATCCAGTAAACATACTTATATTGACGTTGGAGTTCTAATGCCTTGTTGATTTCCACGCTGATTTTCGTCTTCTTCACTTAGATTGTTTTTTGTCGGTTTTCCATTTCCCTCTTCAAGATTCCTTTTTCGATGCCTTTGTGTCCCATTCCTGCCCTCAATCCTCCTTTGCATCAAACAAAACATATCTTTTATATAATCATCTTCCGGAAATGCCTCTTGATTCCCCCTCTTGATTCAGTCCTTCGATATATATTTTCCATTTGTTTCCTGAGCTATCGTCCTCTGTCGCCGTATTCCCATTTGCATATCTGATCTCATTTCATCACGCACTTCATTCTCAGACATGTTCTTTGGATTTGCCATTGGTTTTGAAGTTTCCCATCTTAGTGGTGACATTCAAAGAACACCATGTTCTTTCTTTGATTCTCGTTATACTATTTTTTACTTTATAGGTTTCAACACCTTCTATTATGATTATTTTCTACATTTCTTCCACAATATCGAGTTATTTTCACAGTCGCACCTCTGATTGCTGCTAGCTTTCTCAGCTATCTTTCTGCTGCTTCTATAATTTTCTTTCAATCGATCTACCATACTCTGCACTTGGAATTCTCCCTCTTTCATATGTTTTCGAGAGCTTGACCTTAACGACAACCACGAATGATAGCCAACCATAACTGAGAATCGTACTCAATGTTAAGTATCTCCTTGTAAACCGTTCTTATTTAGCATATAAACCCATATGGATGCACGCTAGATAATAATACGTGTATAAATAAATAAATATGAATATGCATTGTAAGCATCGAAATGCATAATCAATGGAAGTGGTTCAAAAATTAGGATTTACTGAAATATATAGTGGCAAGTTAGGAAAAATAACTAAGTTATCTTTATTGATTTTGTTGCTTTGAATGCAAGAGACAAGTCGGATGTCGGAGTGACGAATGAAAGTAGAATGTGTTTGTTGGGTTATGAGGTATGAACTCATCCCGATGCGCGAAATTTAAAACGACAGGCAGATTTTAATTCATGTCAGTTGACGTGGCTGTTGAGAGTACAATTTAGTTAGTGTGAGAATATAGTGGAGAGGAATATCATGAGAAAACAACATTTTAGAAATCCTATTAAGACATGATGACTTAAAATTTTAAAGTGAAACATATATGCTGAAGTTTGAGTTATTATGCAGTCACTTGCTACTAACTCATCAAAAGGAGTTGCTAAGGCCAGTGCGCATTTCTAAATGCAGGGAAACATGATCTTCATAGATGAGCGGTAATGTATTTTGTTCTCAGTCATATTTGAGGCTTGTGTTTTCACAACTGTATGATGATTTTGGTGAAATATTCACTATCTAATTTTTAAGTTACACATTATTTCTGTTGAGCCTATTTATTATTCTTATTGTGGTGCATCGGAGGTAACCTCAGCATCTTTTAAGACAAGAAATAAGTCACCAAATTCAAAGGCAATGCACGGTTTGAAACCTTGCATTATTCCTAAATGAGAGCTGAAAGGAACGAATCCTGAAGTAATCGTAGTAGCCAGAGGATGTTAGCTTGTGGAATGTTTAAATCTATTGATGAGCTCTTTTCCATACCCACTTTGCAAATATGAATCTCAGGGTCCTCATTCCCCCTTTTCCCATAAGCTTATTTTGCCAATTTCACGTGAGTCGACAGAAGGGAGATGCTTTCCACTTCTGGCGCAAGTGACACAGAAATTTGAGTGGGTAGTATGGGAGCCTTTGATGGACGGGAGAGAGATCAATTTGAGGCACGTGGAAGCTGGCCTATGCAACGCTACTCTCACTCAGTGATTCTTCAACCCGAAGATTGGTTTGGATAGTTGAGGGTAGAGCTCACTCTGGACTAAGCCGCAGGCGTGTGAATTTCACACATTCTACACACACAACGTTAGTGGAAGCACATTTTCCCTGCGTCAACAATAGTACTGTACCCTCAAATTGTACTTTGTACCTATACAGCGAAGCGACCTCAGGAAGTATTTCGGTTGTCTCATTTTATGCAAATGCACTTTAAATTTCAGACGTTTTAGAAGAATATAGAGTAGAATGGTGCTGAAAATTCCGCTTCTATCAGCATCTTGCATTTATTTTGAAAAATTTCTAATTATCATATCAGTGTGATTATTTCTCATAGGTTAAGTGGAGCATTTGGCGAATTTACCTTTATCCAGAGCGTATTCCGATATTTGTGATCATACATTTGAAAATTTATTCTACTGCACATGAAAATTCCTAGAAATGGCATTGAATATTTTTTGTAGATGTGTGCATTTCTGAGTTACTGCAATAATAACCATTCCCCTTGAAAAATGAAGAATCCATATCCTATGAAAGCAGTACCTAAACAAAAAAATTTCAAATGTCAAATGAGTTAGAATTATAAGCTAAGAATATATGACGTTAATCTGCAGAAAGTGGAATATTTTGCCATTTGTAATTATTGATGTGTCGGAGACATTCGCTGTTCGTCATTTGTGATTACATTTCAACTTTATTGCTCGAGAATGCAATTAGATCTAAAAAATTATAAGCGAAGGATTTTAAATGTGGTTTGGAATTTCAATTTTATGTTTTGCACTCAATTTGGAATAATAGAGAAAAAATCGGACGAAACCAAGTCCCCCATGGTTCTGCTATTTCGATCTACTACCATCCAAGGTAATGATTAAGGATGCGATTTTGCGTCCTAATATTTCGAGAGCTCTTTAGTTGTAGCAGTTTCTGTAATATTTCAATCAAGCGTGCTTTGTTGACTGAAGTCATTTCGAACTTGTTTTCTACCACTTGTAGACAGGACAAACTTTAAGACGGTTTGAGCGATTTTTGTTAATGTGCAGATTTCCGTGAAACTATGAATACGTGTTCTCATTAGTAATGTCTATAGATCAAAGCGGAAAAAACTGCATCATAATGATTTGATTTTTGGAAATTCAATGCAATTTAAAACGTAGCCAAATGGCACATGAGACATATTTCATAATATGTAATTTGATTACATAGGCTAGTTTTATGTCGATTACATTCGATTACAAGGCTAGTTTGTTATCAAGCTATTGATCAGCTCGTTACTTATTATATTTTCAACACTGTCTTAGGTCTACCAGCTAACTACTTATCACTCGTGTAGAAACTAGCGTTTGTGTAATTTATTCGATTCAGTGTTACAGCTATTTCGTAGTAGTGTTAATTCCTTGTCTTGTTTAAAATTTGGTTTGTTTAAATCTGTCTAATCTGCTAAGCACATGTACAGTTCATTTCAACCAAGTTTAAGAGCGTTTATTTCAACAGTGTTTAGGTACCTGGCTGTAGATTAGCATTTTTCTTGGGAACTTGATTGCGATAGTGTAAGGATGGCTTTGAATAGGTCTCCTGTTGCGATGATCAAAAACGCCGGCGAGTGTGCGGCTCTCAGAGACCGAATCGCTAAGTTGGAGAGAATCTTGCTGGAACTCCAGGCCAAGGTTGAAAGATTGGTGCACGTCCCTAAGGTGGATGGGAATTTGGGTAGCTCCTCGAAAGTTCGCCGTACCCTACGGGCTGCACGGGTTCGCCCGATTGCAAACAGCGGCTGGACGATCAGGATTTTGCCTGGAGGTCCATCTTCCGATGAAGGGGCAGTGCCACTCCGTAAACCGAAGGTTTGGAGGGTCGTCTCTCGAAGAAGCGGTGGTAAGGTCACTCTGAAACGTGGATCGGAACATGTTGTGGCAAATCCCATTCCCGTTTCGAACAGATACCAGTTGCTGCCGGATGGACACTTCGAGGTGTCTGACGTGCCTACTACTCGGGGTGGGAAGGGAGGGATTTTAGTGATAGGAAGCAGTAACGTCCGCCGGCCCCTTTGCGGGAAAGGGCAGGCCATGAGGGTGTGAGCCACCGTGTAACGTAATCGTGCATTTCGAGTGGAGGTGTTCCGCAGGTGACGCAAGCGATTGGTGCGGCGGTTCGGGGCACGAAGTGCTCCAGATTGCAGGTTGTGGCCCATGTTGGCATCAACGACGCCACGGACCATGGATCCGAGGAGATCCTGCGTTCCTTCCGGGGATTGGACTCCGAGGTGAAGCGGGTAAGTGGTGACGTGGGGGTCGACATGACGCTCGCAATTTGTAGTCTTGTCCCGAGGATCGATCGTGGACCCCTGGTTTGGAGCCGAGTGGAAGGTATAAACCAGAGGCTGCGTCGTTTCTGTATGGACATCGGAGCCTCCTTCGTTGACCTTCGGCCGGCAATCCGATCATGTCGGAACCCTCTGAACCGGTCTGGTGTCCATTACACGGCCGAGTCAGCTAGGTGTGTAGCTGGTAGTATCTTAGATCACTACAGGCCTTTTTCAGGGTAGTGAGTAGGGCAGGGAGTAGATCATGTTGTGGGTTATAAAATAAAGGGGTCACCGTAAATATTGGTAGGAATGAGAGCTTTCTTCAACTTCAGAATGACTTACTATCTGAAAGAATATAAATCGTGGCTCAGATACCTCAAAAACGATTGCCATTAATGACATAAACTACTCGATAGACAGTACTCGTAAGCTGTATCCCAGGGATTCCATTTCCATTGTGGTCGTTAATTGCCGTAGTATAAAAAACAAAGTCGCTGAATTTCACCATCTCATTAAGAGCACGGACGCTGATGTAGTAAAAGGAACAGAAAGTTGGTTATCGAATGAAATTGCGGATACCGAGATCTTCCCAAAATCATATGCAATATAGAGAAAAGACCGACTAGCGAGAACAGAAGGAGTATTTATTGCAGTCAAAGATGAGATCGTCAGCAGAGCCGAAATATTTCCAATTAATGACTTAGAAAGTGTGTGGTGTTCCATTTAATGCTCAACAAAAAGAATTTTTATTTGCTCATATTATAGACCACCCGATGCAGACATAAATTCAGTCCTAGAATTGGACTGAGAGGTGAAACGTCTCACACGTCAAAATAACGAAAATAACATAATTATCGGTGGTGATTTCAGCGTTCCCTCGATTGACTGGAAGACATATGTTTCAAAAATGGCGGCAAGGATAAGGAGTTGTGCGACACTCTACACATTCGCATCTAATTCCTTACATTAATTAGTCACAACACCATCCAGAGGAAAATAACGTTCTAGATCTTTTGGCGACTAACATACCTGAAAGCGTTCTTAACATTGTAGCATGAACGGAGTTAGTGATCACAGAGCAGTAAACGCTAAATTCCATATTAGTGCTGAGAAAAAAGCACCCATAAAGAGGAGGGTATACTTATTTCACAAGGCGGATTTCGAAGGTTTAAAACGGGAACTAACATACCTCTTATAAAAAAATTTAGTGATATTAGTGAAAACCGTTGTACTGACTATACATGTAATAATTTTCGTAGCATCACACGGCTAGCCATAACTAGCGCAATACCAAGTTAAAGTTAAAAAGGTCAATACTGAACCTAGGTGGTATAATGCGGACGTCCGGAAATCTCTCAAGCGACAACGAATCTGGCTCGCAAAAATGAAGAACGCACGTAAGGGTCTCCCTGAAGTTATGAAATATAAGAAGTTATGCGAAAAATACAAAAAAGCGAAAACAGCAGCCAAGGCGGCCTTTCAAAAAGCATTAACGGAATTCAAAAATAAATTATTGGGCGAATATTTAGAGGATAACCCAAATGCATTTTGGTAGTACGTTGAGGGAGGTTCAAGGCTGCAAATTAACAGTATTTACACTAAAGAACAATTTAGGAGAAAGAGGGAACAACAAATTAGGAAAAGCAAATATCCTCAATATCTTTTTTCAAAGCGTCTATACAAAATGCCCTCCAAATAACACCGCTACAATGCCTAGGCTATATAAGCACACAATGCAGTCTATTAATATCACTAGTCGTGGAATAGCAAGCCATATGAAATGCATTAACTCCAAGAAATCACCCGGTCCCGATCAAATTCCTGCCCGAGTTTTTAAAGTATTAGTATCAATAATAGCACCGTACCTGAAAATAACATTTGAAAAATATCTAACACAACATCGTGTTCCTTACGATTGGAAAATCGCGAACGTTACACCAATATTTAAAAGAGGTGATAAGGAAGAGCCCAGTAACTATAGACTGATTTCCCTTACGTCTATCACGTGCAAGATATTGGAACATAATTGTCAGTTCGATAATGGGGTATTTGGATAGTCAAAACTTGTTAACGCAAAATCAGCACGGATTCAGGAAAGGCAGGTCTTGCGAAACCCAGTTGGCCCTCTTTCTTCACGACATTCTTTCCTCGGGAGAAAAGCTTGTCCAGATAGACGCAATATTTTGAGATTTCAAAAAAGCTTTCGATAAAGTCCCTCATTCGAAGTTACTCGTTAAGTTGGAAGCTTACGGAATACACCACGACGTAATGTGTTGGATAAGGGAGTTCTTAGCCGACCGCGAACAGAGGGTAGTTCTAGATGGCGTTAGTTCAAATGTAGTGGAAGTAACATCAGGTGTACCCCAGGGAAATGTCATCGGTCCCTTATTATTCCTTTTGTATATTAATGACATCACTACCGTTGTTAGGAGCAAAATTCGCCTCTTCGCAGACGACGTGGTGTTGTACAGGAATCTAAGCGATGAGTCTGACAGGATTGTGTTACAAAAAGACCTAGAAAAAGAATAACTCGGTCAACGAAACGTACACAATTAATCAAACCAACTTATCAAATGTAGAGTCAGTTAAATACTTAGGTGTGACCCTTACTCAGGACCTGTCTTGAGGGAAACACGTCCGGGAAATCTGCGGACAGGCTAGTGGCAAATTGGGATTTATCAAAAGAATATTAGGAAAATGCGACGTGAAGGTTAAAGAGCGATGTTATTTTTCACTCGTGATATCTCACTTGGAATTTGCCGCTAGCATATGGGAACCTAACGAAGTAGGACTAGTCTCAGAAATAGATCGAATACAACGGAGAGCAGCAAGGTTTGTAAAAAGTTGTTACGATAAACTTAGTAGTTTTACCGAATTGTTGGATGAATTAGGGTGGGAATATCTAACTGATCGAAGAGAGAAATACAGGTTAAATCTTTTGCGCAAGTTCAAAGCAGACAATTTATTGGCGGACGTTCAACATATATTGCTCGAGCCAACGTACTACGGTAGAAACGATCACAGGGAATAAGATAAAGGAAATTGACTGCAGAACCGATAGATTTAAAATGTAATTTTTTCCACGTACAATAAGGGACCATTATAGTTGCGATAGATCAATCATATGAAACTCCCACCCTCACTAGGTTGAGTAGAATTTTCACTTGTGTTTATTAACATAGCATCATTACTAACACTCCACACAGCTTGATTTGTCCGGCGTTATTTTATATTTTATTTTGTTCTCTGCATGTATCTCGTAGCATTAATAAATTAAAAATAATATTAATCACTAGATGTGTCTTTAGCATTGTAATGCATGTTTGCATGCTCATTTACGTAGCACTCCTCCAGTTTCTAGTTTGACTGCGCACGGTTCTCCTGACTGCTTTTTGGTCTGCGCCTATAGCGGCCGGAGGAACGTGCGAGGTCCCGATTTGTGATGGGACGAGTGCAGCATGCGTGGTGTGGAATCATTCCGTGCCACACACCCTAGTGGTGGTTTGCACGGTTCTTCGTAGATGTAGATGTACATACATAGGCGTAGATTAGTGCGATATTCCACAGAGGAAAAATCATTCGCCTTGACCGGGATTTAAAACCGGATCCCTCGATTTCGCGCCGAGTGCTTTAGCCAGTTAAACTACCATCTCCTCTGTGCTAAGCAGTCCTTCTCCCCTGTGGAGTTGGACAAAATTGGTTTATAGGTGCAGATTTTTTTCTACACGCGAAATGATACATTTATTATTTTTGTGATTGTTGATAACAAATATCAAGGTGTCACGCCGAATCCACTATTTGAAAAAAAATTCAATATAATTTCGTCTGAATTTTGATTACTGCGCCGAAAACTCGAGTCATAACAGGCTTAAGTAAGAAATATTATTTTAAATATAATTTTTGTATAATTTCCATTATTACTTGCATGGTGAGTTACAACGTATTAACAGATGCAATTGAATGAAATGTGGGCCTCGTATTTTTTTTGCGACTTGCTTAAAAATTATTAAAATGTGCACTCAATGAGCCACGCTTACCGCTTCGACCACCTTCGACCACAAGGCAACCCGCGTCTCGGATTGTGCACGTAGAATGACGAAAAAATAAAGAGAGTGCTTGGTTATGTGCTCCTGAACCATAATCTCTCTCGCTAAAAGTTTCCTCTTATGCATGGATCGCGGTGCATTGTTTCTCCCATCTCGCTTCCCCGTCCACTTCTCAATTCTCCCCTCACTTTAACACGAAGACCTTATAAGGGGAATGCTTCTTTGCGTTCAGAAGAGTTTACGGCTTACTGAACCAACTTAACACGGCGCCACTAATTGTAGGTCTTAGAACATATCTAAATGGTATTGGATTAGCTCGTGACTTTGAAATTGCAACATTGGTAGTACTTACTCTGTGTGCTGTAAAGGAATAGTTTACTTTTGGATTAAATTTTGAAAAAGTTATGGGCATAGGATTTTTTTTAAAGCTTCAGTAGTTTCCCTTTTAATATGATCTCTGTATATTGACCAATGTGCAATTACTCAGTGCGGCCCTTTAGCAACATTGTCTGAGATTCATACCATTAATTTTCAGAATTACATTCATCGATGACATTCTGAAGATGTGAATTTAAGGGGGTGTTGTTGAATTGCTTCAAAATTGACAGCAAAAACATTGAAATTGGATTTTAGATACATTATTTCTGGATAATATACGACTGACCTTACTTCATGCTAGAGTTGACAAAGCGCCACAAATAATCGTGGTTCATAGCTTGCGAAGAGATATAAGTAATCCACTCAACTATTTTCCGCATTAAATTTGACACTTCTGCATAAAACACACAGCCATTTCGGTATTAAATATTCAGGTATAGCTATAGGAAGATTTCTCTCTGCCATTTTCCCCCAGCAAACTTCTTTGTCTTACCCCAGGATAATAGAGCTTGTCTCTTTGCTAAAAATAATGTAATCTGTCTTTGGTAAATTTCCTAGTCCGAGTGTAAAGTGGTCTTTTTTGATGATATTTTTGGATTGATCTTTCCCAAGCTACCTTGGTCATTTGATGACAGTTTTAGATATTCATACATGGTAATTAAATGTTTCAGAGCAGAGATAAAATTTCGTTACCAACGAGTAGCATGCTTTCTGTGTCCTGAATAATTACGTTTTTTCTCACTCCGTTCCGTTTTATTTATATTTCTGCGACATCAAGCGAACATAACCTGTCCAGTCCTCTCTCTTGCTGTGTTAGCTCTCGTATCTCGGTGTGATTACTTCTCTCTTTTCCCATTCCATCGAGGGAAAAGCTTCTCAACATTGGAATAGGGTGTATGAGAGGGTCAGTGAAGAAACCGCTCACTGGGACGGCCCCAAGGGAGAGGTGTTGGTTTTTCGTGGGTGGCTTTGAATGTCCCTCGAAAATGTTGCGAGAGAAAATTTGTCATTCATATTCATCTCTCTTACGTTTTTCGCTGTCCGAGAGAGGCGGGGAGAAACGAGGAAGGAAAATCCTTGATCCCTCCTTCAAAGACAAATATTCTCGTCGTCCAAAAAGATTTTACTCAGAATCAAATAAGTGATACAGCTGAATTTATAAATTTGGCTAAGATTGCGACAGTATTTCTGATAACTTAGGAAGGACTTTAGAACCAATGTCATTGCTCATTTCGACATTTGATGCATTTTCGTTTTCTAACTCTTTCTAAAAGGTAAAAAAGATTAAAGGGAGCTGCAAGGATTATTATTTCAGCTTGAATATTATCGCTATTTTTCACGAACCCAAAGTTAATGCTGCTTATGGATCTCTGAAGCACTCACGTTAAATGTTAAACTAATGCATAGTTAAATAGAGATATTTCAGCCCTTTGATTCACCAAATATTTGCCAAGAGGAGTTATGCAGTTGTGTTTCCTCCTTCACTTGTACTTGTACCTAACTACAGGTCTGGTCTTCCAGAAAAAATAAATAATTCACGAGAAAGAACTCTGCTGATATTTTACTACATATTATTTATTTTTTTAAGCTGTAATTTAACGGCCATTCTCTTCTCTCAAATAGGTTGCCAGAAGTGTAACTTAAACGCCTTGAACATTACATTCGTGCCGTAAGCTTTCAAGCAAACACTATATATTCAATAGTAATTATATCTCTGTCTTTACACTTAAAGTCTTTAAATTAAAAATAAATTGTTTTAAGCTAAACATTCAGTTGTGGATAGAGATGGTACCAAGCACTGTATTGATCAGTCGGATGAAAAAAGTATTTAGAAAAGGGCATAAAATGAAGTATCTTTTCAATTAATTTGTGAAACAGAAAAGACTTCCTATAGGAATGTTTCTAAGTCACTTAATGGAGCAGCTGAGAAATTCATTGAGAGTTATAAGAAATATTAGTTGGATTTTAAATCACTCCTGATTCCTCTTTATGACTATCAGAATTAGACCGAGTAAGTGAATGTGCAGAAACCACAAAGAACAAAAATCATTCTCCTGTACTCGGATGCAGATCCCCCGAATCAGCGCCTTGTGTTTTTAACCAAATATGTTGCACAGGCGTCTTCTTCCACTGAGGCTTTCAAAGAGGCTTTAAGGTGGTTGGAGCGATTTTTGCTTATTCACAGATTTGCGCGAATATTTGCATGTGTGTTGTCAATGGTGATATCAATAGATAAAAGTGAAAGAAATTGCATCATACCGATTTATTTTCTTGGCAATGCAATGCTATTTTAACTCGTAGCCTTATGGAACATGATACATATTTCGAAATAATTCGATAAACGCGAAATAGCACATTTCATATTGTTTAATCGTTGCTAATAAATATCAGGGATATTAAAAAACTTATTTAGATATAAAACTAATGATATCAGGCCTTACCTCGTGGAAATTATGGATATCCATGATGAGAAAACCACCTTTGTTATTGCCACAGAACTTCGAAGTTTTGTGGAAATAACAAAGGTGGTTTTCTCATCATGATTATTTAGATATGATTTTCGACTCCATTTCGAATTCCGCGTCGAAAACCCTAGTGAAAACATGCTTTAAATGAGGCGAAAAATGTAAAATATAATTATCGCGTCGTTCCCATTGCTTCACTTATGGTGATTATCCTGGCATAAAGAGATGTACTTCTATGTAATTTGGCCATAGCATTTTTTAGACTTACTTTAAAACTTGCGCACTCAATGACTCATGATTGCCGCTACAGCCTCCTTAAAGGAACTAAGTGTCCTCACAAAATATCATACATACAATTCCTGCAGCACTAGTATTTTGGAGCATGCTGCCACAGTGCACCATATTGAAGATCATCTGATGTCTTTGGTGTTGGCTATGGACGAGGTTCGTAACTTCTGTGGTGCTGAACGCATGACCGTCGTCTTGAGTGAAAATAACAAATGGTGGAAAAATTGGGTCGCCCGATCTGAACGAGTTTACAACCCTAAAAGCACACCCAAGCAAGGGAGCAAGCCAACAAATATTTAATTTCAATTCGTGATGGAGCCGGGCCCTCTGAAATTTGTGTGGCGTCATTTTTTTTCGGTGGATAGCGGATATTTGGATAGCGGTCGGATATTTGCAGGTTCCCGTGCCCAAAAGGGGTAAGCATTTAGTTTCATTACAGTATGAAGTGTTACTTAGTAAGTAAGGATCAGTGTGTTGAAATTGTTTACCTAGGCCGAATTTGGAGAATTAAAGCATCGCCGATCGTGAACTTGCGAAATTCCTCCGGAGTTGACGGTCAAAAACATCGGTGTATGTCTGGACGATAAGACTCACAATCGCGGGCAACAGGAAGAATAAGATTTACTTTAATGTGAAAAAAGGTTTGTTTTGTGTGGTTCAGTCTCCTTCTTTGAGTTTTGACAACTCTAAAATACCACTCTTGCTCATCGTCCAAATTCTCGTTGGCGGCGTACTCATAAGCTTTTATAACGTATAGTCGCATTCCTTACCGATATCTCGTCGAGTCATCTCCGTACACACTTACCACACGAAAATATTCAAGCACATTTTCCTCCATCTATGCGGGCTGTTGAGCAGGATATTAATTTTTGCGGCTCATACCATTATGCTTGTAGACGCACTCGTAAACGGGATCGCTTTGTGCCTGGCGTCTACAATGCCATCTCGGGTTAGATGCGAGCGGGAGATGTAAAAACTATTGCCCTTCTGAGTAAAACTGGAAAATATCGCTCCATGGTCCATAAAGATGGAATAATATTTTGCCAGAACTTTACTCCAATGCTAAGCTATTAATCAGTTCTGAAATTCAGTGGCGGCTCCTGTACGTTTATAGAGAGGAGGAAAGTTATAAACTGCATAAGATAAAGGTACCACCGTCACTGAAGCATACAATAATTAACCTTAATGTAGATGTTAATATAAAACTCACCATCCTTTTATGGCCGCCATTAGTGATAGAAGAGCTCTGATCGTCGCTGCTCTGCCGTTGCAAAATTTTCCATGACCTTATCATGCCATCTTGGATCCTTTTCCATTTGGAGTAACAAGTCTTTCTTTATTGACATGAGTGCTAGAGAAGGTATGGTTTCTATCCTGACCCATTGTATTTTGACAACACGTTTTTATTCTTTTCAACGCAGAAAAGCTTCTTTCTGCACTAGCTGTAGACACTGGTAACGTAGCAAATAAGCACGCCAATTTGTAGATATTTGGAGGCATTGGCAAATGTCATTCTTCACAAAGTAAACTAAAAACTCATGAAGTTTTTTTTTTACAGTTTTGCTGTAGGCCACGGCTGCTGTAAAACGCTATTAGTTCCTTTTTCAGGCTCTCACTGTCAAAGTGTTCAGGGAAGTAGTTCAGTAGTGATGAAAATGCACTAGTGGGGAAGTTATTAGAAAAATATTCATATTTTGCAGCATCGAGTAACTCGAGAAAACATAACTTCTTTAGATATTCGAAACTCACTTCCATTTGTAACGTCAGTGTATCAATGATGTTAAAGTACAACTGACGGTAGTGAGTTTCTGGATCTTCAGCTGAAACGCGTCTTCTCTTGACAATAGGAAGTGAGTCTCCAGATTTATTAGTTGCTGATTTAAAATGTTGCTCAAATGCTGCATCACTTCGTGATTTTTTTTAGGAAGTCAATCATCTCGCTTAAGCGATTAGCGCAGAAATCGATATCATTAGCTTTCGCCTGGAGAATACCGAAAAGAATGCTAGTTTTTGAAAACACTTCACTGAAAACCGAAAGGAAGAAATTGAATTCAAAGTCTTCCAATAAACGAATATATCCATCAGCTTCCTTGATTGTAGTGTCATCCCACTTTCTCGAATCATCCTCTAAAATTCTTGAAAACATTTTTAGAAGACTTTCCTTAAGCACTTTTATGGATTCAACCAAACGAGATTTGAAATTCCATCGAGTTTGGGTTTCTTTTGGTAACCTGAGTTTGACCACATTGGTAAGAGCCTTCATGGTCTTCGAAGACTGGGAAAAAACAGGGATACCGCCGATATTGGCAAAGAAAACTCTACATTTTGTTTTGCTGGTGCAGCTCTAAGACAACACAAGGAGTCTGTGAGCTGTCCGTCTGGTCTGTGACTAGTATGTGAGCATGGCAGTGCACAAATAATGCCTGTTTGGCTTTGTGCTTGATCTTCGCCTGTAGACCGTTTAATTCTCCCACCATGACTGCAGCACCATCGTAAGACTGTGAAACAAGTTTGTCCTCGTAATTCAATGGCTGCAGTTGTTGGTCCAGTAAATTTTAAAGGTCGTTGGCTGTTCTGTCTCCAGTGACATTGTGGAAACAAAAAAAACGTTCTCCAATATACGATATAAATATAACTTTCTCGTAACTACATGGATCTACATACCTCAAAATTATGGGGCATTGCTCAGTAAGAGAGACGTCTGAAGTTTCATCAGATTCTACAGCAGAGAAGTTAGATTTATAAATTTCGTCCACTATTTCTCCTCTTATAAGGCAAGCAACCGATTCAATCAAATCATTGTATTGTTTTTGATAGACCAGTAAACGCTTCCCGCCTTTGCTGGTTCCACATGTACGAATAGGGAGTGGAGGAGTAGGCCTTCCCTTCTGTACGACTATAATCTGCTCCTGTATACTTAGTTTCCTAACTTTCCCAGAAAATAAAATATTTTCACGGCTATTCATCGTTGGATGGTTGTAAAAATCAATAACTATTTATAGCAATAAAACTGAAAAACACTGCAGAACTTGTTGCGCTCACCACATGTATTAATACTGAGGTCAAGAACTGCTATGCGCAGGTTGGTCATCACCTTTTAGAAAGCAAGATTACTGCACATAGCATCCACCCAGGTCCTCATTAAATGGCATTCGAAGCCAGTTTGCCACACTACAAGCCCGAAGCCCGCTCCACCAGCACCATCTGGCTCCACCCGCTGTATTATCAAGAGTGACTCGACTCGCCAAAATTTTTCGCGCATGCGCTGAAGCAGGGGAGGACGTCCTCCACAGCCGATCATCTACTTGCACTATATCTCTACTTCTTTCTCTGGCCGCTAGAGGCATTTTTTCTATGTGTATTACTGCAGTGGAGGAGGAAAATATGAGCTTTCCTCCTCGCTTAGCTGGTTCCGAAGTCGAACACATTTCGCGAAGCACCAGAGCGTGCGTATTTTATAAGTGCGCTTTTTTATTGAGTGCTCTGAAAAAAATCTGAGCTGTGACTATGGAACCATGCGAATGAAATGTATCGAGTAAAATAGCACATGATGTTGCCACATTTATGCCACAATCAAAACATGGTCCTTGTCAAATAATTGTGAGTTGGCGAAATGTGAAATGTGGCAACAAAGGGATTCATATGACTCGATACGAAACGATCGATAAGTTCCAATATAGACACCCTGGATGCTAAGCTTAATTCTAAAATATCGTTTGTGTCGTTTTAAAGATACTGCTCTCTCACTGATGACTTGCCCTGAAATTAAAAGTAGGATTCTGAACATTCATATTGATGAACTCGATATTCTCAGGTGTTACTTTGTGAAAATCCATATTGGAAGAACCAATACAAACTTTGTAAATTTCACAATGGCTTCTATTCAATACGACCAATTTCATCGCATAGGCGACATCTTTACCTGATGATATTACCTATGCGATGAAACCGGTCGTATTTAATAAAATACATTGTGAAATTTTCAGTTTGTATTGATTCTGACATTCATATTGATGCAAATATGTATTTGAACGAATGTTTTTTTCCGGTCTAAGGATCTGACTGAAGCACCATTTCAATAGAACTGGTGCATTTGGACCATTATGTCTCTTTGAATTGTATTAATTAGATATTCATATGCTATCAACGGAAGAACTAAGAAGAGCAGGTGGTTTCGACTTATATCACATAAAATGCTGAACAATTCGATTTTTTAGCAGTTTTGTTTGCCAAATGACACTTTAATATGGTCGAGTAGTATGAAGTTTTTCTTTGTTTTACCCATTCCAGTCTAAAAGCCAGCATACATTTAACTACATTAAAGAAGATCGGGAAAGGTAGGAATGTGTTGAAGCAATCAAAAAGCAGAAAAGCTTCTCTAAAACAGTAAGATTTTGAATAATATATTATTTCAAGGAAGAAAAACAGGAATTGATATCCTGTCGAGTGACAGTGAGGAATTTCATTGTAGTTGATACAGTGGTTCATCGAAAGGCATCAAAATATATCAGACATCATCAAAATGGAAATTTTGGCAGTTCATCTTACGAATAATGAATCAATCTTGTTGTTTGACGAAAACTATTTACTCGAGATAAAACCATCCTAAAACTTTCTCATTCTCTCAGTAAAATAAATTTAGTATATTATTTTTAAATTTATACTTCTTAAAGAATATTTTAACGTAAAAAATAAACATGAATAGTTAAAATTTATAACTTGAATGAAAGAAGTGTTATGTATTATGAGCGTCGTACTCTGAAACACATGCACTGGGAAAAATATCTTACCGAAACTCTTTATCGGGATCTATATCAATATGAATCATAGTATGCTGAGATAATAACTTTTATAATCCATGTTTTGATTATTTGGAAGTTTTAAGACCACGATAACCTATGTCCCCTTATGTATCCCCTCGGTTTTGAGACTTATTTTTTCTTCTTCTTTGTGTTTGTTTTTGATCCGATTTGATGGGAAAAATAGATAGTTGGGAGAACTCTCGGCTCAACTCAGAAGCATTGTGCGAAATTGCTTACGTCGCAGAAAATTGGATGGCGCGAAACCCGCGCGTGGTGATAATAACCGCGGAGAAACCCTCAGAAGAGCTCTTTCTTATTTTCCCTTGTTTACCACTCCTACAGGGAGCGTGAGGTGTCTGCAGAGTCGGTTTATCCAAATGCATACTCACCTACATACCCTGTCTCCCCTACCTATTCAAATATCTCGCAGTACCCTTATGTTTTAGTCCCCTGTGTTCGAATGTTTTCGAGTCGTATTCAACCATTTCTTAGATCTGTTGGAGCACTTCAAACACTTATCCCTGCTCCCTTTTCATTGCCACCGACATGTAAAAATTTGATGAATAAGGATTCGGATTTCGGAAATGGAAAGCCAGTAGCCACTCTTTAGTTACTTAAGCCACCCCTTCGCTACAGAGTTCTAAAAAAACCTCAATAGTGGTAGTGAAACATTGTGGCAGTCGCATGCGCGGAGAACGACATTAAGGAAGGCTCGTGTGGAAGGGTTCGTCTAGGAGCGGAAGAGAGAGGACAGCACAAGGTTGGGAAGCTGCCAACAGCAATGCAGAGAATGTAGTTTGAGCGAAACATCACTAGAAAGTGATGATTTTGACCTCATTTTAAAGAAATAACTCCCATCTTTCCCATGACATCAAAATATAAACCCCTTGCCGAAATAATTTTCGAGCAATTTTCCTGAAAATACGAGTTGCTTTACATGGGATAGATTACGGCTGTGCGCTATAGAGGGAGAATATTGAAAAATTAGGAATTTATAGCACCTAGATTTCGACAAAAAACTGTGTGTTGTTTGTACGTTTTCTCAACTATTTATAAAAAATAATCTATTAATCACCGCAGTAATTTTTACAGAATCGTAAAAACCTGCTATTCTGAAGGCTTTTTAGTCGTACGGTGTGAAAAAATCTAAGTTAGAGACTTTAGTCGACATATTTATTGAATGACTGAGAACTTTTGTGTTACATAACAATATTTTTGCGCCATTAATGTTACAATAATTATAGGTGTAGCGAAACTTGGTGGCACTCGCTTGTGAAGAACACGACGCAAAGAAGAGGAAAGCATACATGAGATATGGAATGAAGTAGCCGAGCCTTTTTCCAGAGGACCCTGCAGGAGTCCTTCGATAATTTTTCCCGCTCATCAAAAATTGGTTTAGGTCAGTGTCCACTAATTCTCCGCTGATGAGTGCCACCAAGTTTCGCTATAACTATACTTCATACAGACGCTGAAATAAAAAAAAATAAATATGGCCTCCATTATGACTAGGGAACTATCTCGCTCAAACCACCTAACTCGTGAAAGCGGGGAAGTTTCAGCAGCGCGTTTCACGACAACGCTTACGATCCAAACAAAGCTGGATCAAATCAAATACACAATTATTGTTCGCTATTCATTTGGAGAAGCCTATATTAACAACTGGTTTCAGAAGCATAGAGAGCTCAAAAGTTGATGTGAATAACGTATCGGGCATTTTTACGTTGGCAGCGAAGATTTTTTGACCTTGGATACCCTGGTAGTCTAAAGCCCAGACTACGTTACTCTCCCGCGCAGAGCCAGTTCGTAGGGAATAAAATCTTCTAATGAAAGGGCCTTTTGCGCAACTGCTACCATGTCTCGCTGTCACTATACGTATTGTTTTAGTTTTTTCATTCCGTCACCCACGGGATAATCACATCTGGTCTCCTTTTATATTTTCAATCACAGTAATTAAAAAAAAACATTTTTGGTCTAAACACAGCCCCTACTTGCAATGTAGCACCTAGCTTTACTGTTGTAGTGTTCTACTACGTCTTCTTAGGATCAGGTTTTGCTTATGTGGCTAGAGTACTTGGCTTTCCACCCTAAGGACTTAGTTTCGAATCCCGGCCGTGGGGGAGATTTTCAGTGGAATCCCGATACTTTGTGGTGTCTCGTGGAGGGAAATTCAAGTGTATTACTCTGTCCGTCGGATGGGATATTAAACTAATGGCACCTTCAATTAAGAATAGGATAATAATGACGCCGGATATATCTCAACCCTTCCTCAATTTCTGAGGTTCTATTTCTTACCGGTGCAAATATAATAAGCTGTTCCCAAGATTTCTTCGTCTTTTCTTTTACAACCATGGACTCGGTGGCAAAATGATTTCGAACGGCGAATATCGCGGGGGCCTTCTGTCCCTAGCTACTTATGTATTCATTTCCGCAATCCCGAAAACGGGACATCGAGCGCATGAAAAACAACAAGGGACGAACACAAACACTCATGTCCCGAGGAAAATCCATCCAGGCGAGAATCGAACCCGGATTAGCATGGGAGGATTTTGAATTATAAATAATGAAAGCATTACTCTGCATTATTTAAAGCATATAAGTTCATATTTTTAGCCAAAGAAGGCACGAGTTACATTCTATAAGCACTTAAATGCCCTCCGCATAAAGACTCTTATAGGTACCTGACACTAAGGTCAGCATTGAAACCAGTTATGGAATCAACGACGAAATCTCGGAACCTATAATCGAAATTGGTGCATCAGAGCTTGTGTTTACGCGATGCTAATATAAGTGCGCAGTGGCACTATCGCGGCATTTGGTTCAATACGCAACATAAAGATACAGCGACGTTATGTTTTGGTATATGTACTTTATTGTTTGAAAAACATTATAAACAAGCTCCAATAAACCTGTTCTTCAAGTCGTAAGGGCACATTTTTATGGTTGTATTTCCCAAAGATTACTTTGGTAGACAAGGGTCCATCTCCGGATTTCTCAAGAGTCCATCTCCGGATTTCTCTGGAAACACTTGACGCGCCTGCTTGCCTTTGATTGGTTGTTGGATCCAGGAATCGGATGGAAAATCAGTATGACTCGTATCGTGTTTTGGAGTCCTGATAATCGAATTAGATTCTTTAATTGGATACGACTACACCCTCAACACGGAATTTCAGTTCGATTTTCATCAATGAAATAAGTACCCTGTAAAAGGGCTTTAGGTGCGCGATATCTATTCTCTCTTTGTTTCTGGTTATCATCAATCATAAGTGTGAAACGTCACTCTGCTGCATGGCCTGCGAATTAATATATGAAGTTCGCTTATAAATTTCTTGTGCCCATCACCCGAGCTAGTCTGTCCCTTGACGCCTCTTCTTTTCACCACTCTGAACAAATCCCGTCCTGCCTCTCTCTCCCGTATCACTCAAGCCCCACCTGCTGTTTGATTTCGCCATCAGTATTTCTTTTGTTAACGCCTGAATTGGATCCTCGAGCTGCTACAAACAATAGCCGCGACTGTTATCACATTGTGAATTCATCTTCCATTGATTTTCGCCGTCATAAATTATTTCCGATCTGCTCCTTACAGGACGTATTGTCATGACTTATTGCTTTTTCCTTTTGTCTTTAATGCAAATTTAATGTCTCAGGCTACGCATCATCTGAAAATAGTCCGTGACACCCTAAATCTTCTTGGTTTAATATCTTAATTTTTGTTCGTGCTTTCCGGCTCTTTGATTTATAATATACTGACGTGTTGCTTAGCCATTCTCATTAATGACCCCAGCGTGGTTGAATTCCTGGGACACTCTTAACCTGGGAACAGGGTGCGTTCCATGTTGCACAGGACAGGGAATATAGAGGCATTTTATCGATTCAGTTTTTCTGTAAACAATTCAGCTTTCCTATTGTAACTTCATAAAAAATATTCTGTTTGAATTTGGTGTCTGACTGTCTTTTGTGAAACTTTAATTTCACATCAAATACACCTTCCAGATTTACCTTTTTTATGGCATGAGGTTCTGCATCCGGAGAGTATTAATTACTTAATCATTTATTCATGTTTTAAAAGAAGGAACATCGAACAATTGTAATATTTTTAAATCTGTCAAGTAATTACGACTTTGGAGTCAAATTCTCATAACGTCAGCTAATTTTTAAAACATATTATACAATAAAGGTAATGTTAGCGATATTTTCCCTAGATGACATTATTTGTCCCCGAAGTAAATCAAACGCCAAATTCAAAAGAAAATGAAATATATTGAAATATGTGGTGCTTTCCCGTCGAATCAAATGAGCAAATTCTTCACGGGTTTTCAATCGAGTCAGAACTTCAGGTAACAACGTTTCGATGACTAACCCCACCATCATCATCAATGCCCTTGAAGACGATGGCGGAATTATTTACTCAAACATCTTTATATCGGTGGGGAACCCGTGAAGAATAATGTGTAAGCTCACAAATAAGACATAATAGCATCATAAATAAAACAAGAAAGTTATTTACTCAATACTTAGTGCAGAAATTAATCAAATCCAAAAACTATGGGGACCCCTGATGCTGTAAAGATACCTGCCATCCTTATTTTTTTATCAGTTTAAAGAATCAAAAGTAAATTCACAATATTAAAGAGTTAATTGTAAGCTGAAATCACCGTGGAACAACAGAAACTTTGTGTATATTCTTTCTCATCATCAGTAACCCTCAATATGAAGATTGGTTTGGTGCAATCTACTCTCCTACCAGTCAACTGCTTAATTCCTACATAATTACTCTACTTGGCGTTCTTCATAATTTACCCGACGTGTTCCATTCTTGGCTTTCCTTGGTAACTACTCCCATTAATTTCTTCTTGCATTATCGATTTCAATAGGATGTTATGTCAAAAATTGAGCCCAAAATTCATTCTTTTTAGCAATTGGTAATTAAGTTTAAACATACTTGAATCCGCGTTTTGAGGTTCGGGACCGAAAGGCCCAGAAGCCCAGTAACACAGCAGAACCTATGACTCCATTTAAGATATGATGTACAAGGGAAATATCTAGAACCTTCCATCTTAGCCATAAGAATCTTAAATATTTACAAAGAGATGATTAATCATCTCTTCTATACACAAAATTTTCTTTAAAACAGCCATTTGGTTTTTTCCTGGCGTATAATGTGAGTGAAATATTCTCGGGTCCTCCACGAGGTGAGATATTTGCTGGTCGAAGTTTCGACAGCTAATTCTGCCATCGTCTTCATAGGCCTTAGTTGAAACGTCATCCAACAAACATCTCACCTCGTAGAAGGCTCGAGAAGACTGCACCAACACAATCATTTAATTTCTCGTATTTGCACTTTTCCAAGAGTTTTTCCTCCATTAGCGTTTAGCGTTATAAGAGTTTCAATTTAGATTTTCTATACAGAGTTTCATTTAGCACTGACATATTTAAGATGGGGACAAATTAGGGGAGCATAATAGATTTTAAAACAGTTGAAACTGATAAATTCCGGTGATAGTTACTTTTGATGATACCCAAAAGCCTAAAATCGCAGGAGCATTTCGCTCTGAGGTTGTTTTAAAAACTCAGTACCGTGTATCTTCTCACTCAGCGTTATATAAACGTGGAAGAATAGAGGCGGATTTAATTTCATGGAAGGAAATGAGAGGTGAGAGGTGGGGAGAGGTGAGAATGGATGAGAGGGGAGGGAATGAAAAATCAGAGGCAGAATGAATAGTAAGAAAAAGAATTAAGGGATTGGGGACGAGGGCAGAGCTTTCCTGTTTAAGGGAAAGAAGGGAAATTGGGTTGAAAAAATTGATTTTGGCAGATTGATTAACAACTTCGTTAGGGCAGGATGAAATTGGCATTATGAGTTATCCTCCATCAGCCATTTAAAACTGGTAATTTCCCCCCCTGCGAAAACGTCAAATAAATACGTAATATTATGGACAAGAATACAAAATAATTACAATAATTGGTTCAAAGAAAAAACATGAGATAAATATGCCGCGTAATTTCACGATGTTAGTGTTGGATCAATAATCCTTCCGGGGCACAAAATAAATATCTACTTCCCAATATACCTACTTATCATGATTATCTTGTTTGTTTTGAGGAGCTTATATTTTTGGAGGAAAAGAGGACGACATTTAACATGTTCATTTGAAGTCGCGATTTTCTTGATTAACGCGTAATCTCTTTATTAATCATGACAAAATGGGGAATTAACATGGTTTCATCTTACCATGTAGAAAAATGGGGAAGATATTATTGTATAACAGTTGCCATTTGCATTGAAAATAGATGATAATTGAATTACTAAACTTAGTCACTGCGGAAAGGTAATTTTTTCAATCATATATGTATCGCTGCCAGTATAAATACTACTGCGATTGCTCTTGAACTAAGGGCCAGGCCCAGGATCAGTGAGCCGTACTCAAAATGTAAGAAACTGTTCATAGTAGATAGTCTCGGGCGTAACTCTGCGGAAATCTTTCATCCCTGAGACGCAAGGTGAACTTATCTAATAACACTGCTATTTCCACTGACTACTTTACTCTTGACAACTACTGTTTCGTTCCAAGGATGTATGTTACGATGTATTTTCAGTAACAATACAGATTATGAGACATTCTCTGATATGTTGCAATAGAATAGCAAATCATGCTCGCGAAAGGTTTGCTATAGTAAGCGCTCATTCTCTTCCCAAGGACCAAAACCTTGTCGTGGTGAAAGGGATTGCACGCTCTGATAACCCCTAGAGCTGACCTGGCGGGAGCAATGCTACTTGTTGGGCCACCACTGCCAGATAGGTCGAAGGTTAGGAGGCAGACGAATGGTAGTGCGATCAGCATATGTATATATGAATATATCAGTGAGGCGGATACAAAAGGCGTCTGACGCCAGTGGGATGGGCTCTCACGTGATGGTGTCACGTAAAAAACACTATTGACTACGGAATACCATCTCAATTTAAAAAAAACCTTGAAATCAGGAACAGTTCTTTTTCGAAAATGAATCCTGGCAACGACAGGACTCGACCCAGCTGGCCGGATGTCGTGCCCGGCAGCGGTGGGAGCAAGGCCCCTGCGATCGCAATCATACGAAATCCTTGCTCAGCAGTAGAGGCGAATGCAGCATCAGAGGAAAAGAAGATAGAGAAGAGGAACGCAACAATCAGAATAGGTACGCAGAATTTTAGAACTAAGAGAACAAGTTAGAGATTATAAAGCAAGAAATAAAAGAGGGTGGGTGTAGACATCATGGGTATGGGCGAAGTAAAATAGAAAGATAGCGAGGACTACTGGAGCAATGGCTATAGAGTGATGTTTAGCGGAGGGAATGAAAGCCAGCATGGGGCTGTATTTGTAATGAACCGGAAACTTGAGAGAAAAGTATTCTATGGAGAGCAGGAGAGTGATAGGATAATAGTCGTTGAGCTAAGGGCAGACCAATGAATTTAGTTATAATCCAGGTTTATGTACTTAGTACCTCTAATCATAAAGAGGAGGAGATAGATGGTGCATACGATCAGCTAGAGGAAAATTTTGGAAATATAGGAGAGATTTTGGAGAGTAAGCACTTGATAGTCATGGCGTAATCGGAACGGGGTGGTGGGTGAAGGAAGATATGAGCGATTAAGGACTATGGAGGAGAAATGACCGCGGTGAAAAAGCTGTGGAATTTTGCCAGAGAAGTAACATATTGATCACAAATACATGTTTCAGGTATCATCCTCGACGTAGGTACACTTGGAACAAGCCAGGAGTCATTAATAGGTTCCAGATTATATTATGGTTCGTCAAGGATTAAGGAATAGTGTTAAAAACTCGCATACTTATCCAGGCGCTGATGCAGACTCAGATCACAAATTAATAGTCATGAAACGCTTCGTAAAACTCAAAAAGATAAGAAGCGAGAGGAGAGTACGAAAGTGTAGAGGCATTGAGTGGGGCAATGAAGAAGAAGTATCGAGAACTGGTTGATAAAATCATAATGGATTGGGATCTGTGGAAGATGAATGGCGAAGTTTGACAAAAGGAATTCTGGAAGCGGTGAAAGCAACGGCAGGCGTAGTATGTGTAACTAAAATTAGAAAACCCTGGATAACGAAGGAGATGATAATGGAGATACAGGAGATAAGGAAATGGAAGAGCGTAAACGCGGAGCTCGGCAGTTTGAGCGAAATTCGGAGGGAAATTCTGGTTAGTATTTTGGAGCAGAATAGGTTTAGTGGCAGGGACATCAGTTGCAGAATTTCCCTGGCTAAAGAAGCATTTACAAGGAGAAGGGAATTGATGAGGGGGTCTGAGAAGTGACATAAAGAAAAGACTGGTGAAAACTCTAATATGGAGCGTAGCGCCTTATGGGTCGGAAACTTGGTCATTGCGAAAGGAGGATGTACGTAGACTTGAGGCGTTTGAGATTTGGGTTTGGATAAGGATGGAGAAGGTGAGCCGGGTGGTGAGGAAGACGAAGGAGGAGATATTGGATATGGTTCGTGAGGAGAGTAGGCTGTTGGCGGAGGTTCGGAGAAGGAAAAGGGATGGATGGAGGAAGTTTTTAGAGAAGAAATGTTGACGAGGGTAATAGATGGGAGAACACTGGGGAAGCGTGGAGGAGGAAGGAAGGGAATAGAAATTCTGGACGAAATAAGAAGAGGTAAACGATATGAGGAACTTAAGAGGGATCTTATGGCGGGACATCTATAGGAGGGAAAGTGAGAAGATATACCTACCATAATATGATATGTTAGGATAAGGACTGTCCAAAAACCTACCAATCAGCTGGTGGAATACTCAAATGATGAAGCGCTCATAGTAAGACGTTGATGTGGTTTTATCATTTAACAATAAAAACTGTTCCTTGAGTATGCTACTCTTTGAGGGTAGAACGAATTAGATTAAAAACAGTGAAAAAATGGAATCAAAATATAAATGGTTTACTTACGGCAGTTTGAGCGAAATTAAGCGTTTCCGTCCCAAAAAAGTAGGTATATAAAAATGAGAATATCACATTGTAGACAATTTTTATTTTTTTATTTTAACTAGTAAATGGGGATGTGTTTTTACTACATTGGCTATTTTCCATTCATGTTGTACAATTTGATCGATCGCAGTGAAAAACTATACGGAACTCGCAATAAATTGAAAATAGCTAGAAAAAGGTAGCCCTTAAGAATGCATAGCTTCTATGGATTGCTTTCATTAAATGTTTGGAATGTACTCGTGGAAAAAGTAACGCATTGATTACAATTTGCTGCTTTTATGTTTATGTATGAAAGAGGTACACGATAGGTCGTACGACCGAATTGACAGCCTCAAGGTAATGACTGGAATTTCTGCTGAAGGTGCATATAAAAAAATGAAAATAGTTCCAGGAACAAAGCAGCGGTCGCGGAGCGCTAATCTCTCCCGGCTGACGATCCTTTCCAAGGGGGAGAGAATATAAGAGTACTCCAATTTCGGCTGTCTAATGTGACAGTCATGTAATGTTGGCAGTGCAGTTTCCATCTCACGAGAGGTGCCCGTAAAATTGCTATCAGTCGCTACGTGTAGTAAATTTTGTCAGCAAACGGGGATAGTAACATAAGCCAGCGAGAGTTGAGATTAAGGCATGGTGGGTTTCCTGAAAAAAACAATCATAAAAGATTATCACGCCATCATCACCTTCACTACTCATGCCGCTCCCTTACACTACACATGACTTGTATCCCTTTTTATATCCTAACTCAGTCCGTACTTAAAGAGACGCTCTTATCCGAGGTGTTTTGATGCTTATCGACCCGAACTCTACAGAAATATTATCGTCCTTCCCACGCCACGAGACGAAAAATTCTTTTTACGCCTTGCCTTTCAATCGGTGCATTTACTCCCTTCTCGACTTTCTGAGCATAAGAAGCATCTAAATAAACGTACGAAAGAATGACCAAGACCAACCACCTTAAGGGTTTCAAGTCTCCTAACCTATGGGCATATTAAAGGGATCATAACCTCGAATAAAGGTATTACGCCAACATCTGATGAAAACGTGTATCATCATGTTAGAGCATTATGATTTTCCCTGTCATATAGATTTCCCAAGGAGGTAAGAAAAGAAATGGAGGGGACAATCCTTTCATTACAATTGACACATTTCAAAACTTAATCCGGCCTACGTTTCCGGTGGTCGCGTTTTATTTTCGTTAGATCTATGTTAAAATTTATTGGCAATGCGATTTTTTTGTGACGGGTAAGCCACGCCAAATCGGCACGAAATCCTTCCCATGCACCCCCGTTCTTGCTTCACCTTCGTTCATGAGCGTCCACGATTTTGCCTCCTCCATTTTATTTTAACCTCTTTGAGATTCGCCATTTTGCTCCCCAGAAATTAGGACAGTATACCAGACAAATGTTTGAAATTTTTGGCTCGCAAAACAGGATGGCCTACTTCTCCGCAAAGGAGGCTGCATTTGGAGGCTCTCTGATTATCCTTAGGGATTCTTGAATGTCTTTGCTCATTCGGAACGCTCTTAGCTTCTAGGCTCCACTCTGGGAGGCCCTTAAGTAACATAATGTGCAGCAAGGATCCTGAAATTCTCTTATCAGATGCGCGACCTCGTAACATGCGGAAGTTGATGGAACACGACCCAGTTTGTCGTTTGATCGATCGCTCTGGTTCCCTCTGAATCGGTGTCATCGTCATTATTTATTCATCATTAAGTTTCCTACCAACTGAATGGCAGGTTTTGGGAGAGTTCATACCACTATTTACTCAACAATCTGAAAACCCGTAAAAAATTGTGGGGAAATCACCCAGGTATGCAAAACTTATTAGTATAGATTTTATTTATATGTTTTGTGTCGGTTATTTCACTGTTAATAATGTAATATTTGGAGGCCGTTACTGTGTTTCGTGTAGGTAATTTCACTGTTAATAATCTAATTTCTGGAGGTCGTTACTAATGTTTGCAAAATATAAACATCTGTGCTAAATTGCAACGTTGTTGACGGTAACTACGTGGTTGCTATGCAAATGTAACATGGGGCTTATGAGTTTGAGCTAAGGTGTGGTTATGTTTTTCAATTTATAATTTATCTGGGCCGAAAATATAAATTCGCGGATTTTTCCATGCATGTATAATACTATACGAAAAAAATGGCACAAAAACCAACTATATCTGTTTAGCCGTCTTCTCCATCATCGTCATCGCCCCCCGGATATTGGCTTTTATTAGTATAGATTGCCTGGTTATCTTAAAACTTTGCCGAAAAAATTATCTACTCATAAGCTTTCTTCAGTACTTCATATCTCCTAGCTCCTCTTATGTATGTCCCTAAAGGTCGTCTCTTGTTCCTCCCTCTTTCACTCTCTTCCAAATATCGCCTTCTTCTATGTGCCGTTTCCCCTCAATGCATACTTAATCCACTTGCTGTGCCTCAATCTTTTTTTAATCGACAACCTTAACCATCGCTAAAACTGCTTCGTCTCTTTTTTCCGTAGAGAGAAAGAAACGAACCACGAAGCCATCCAAGTCTGCCGTATGCCGTCTGATAAATTCTAGAAATTTCTAATCTCTCCAATATGCTCACAATTTCTCCGATACTTTTATTTCTATTATTCCAAGTTCATTAAAGCGTCTTATCCAAGTCTTCGGTGTAATTATGCAATAAAATCCAGATTTGTATTCTCGAAGGTCATCTAATATCATGCTTTACCATCATTCTCTTAAATCCAAACACGTCAGGGTAGTCGTGTATCTTACCCTTTTATGCTGGGAAGTAAGGTGTACGAGAGGAATTCTATCTATCTATTTAATCAGATGACTACTTTTTTCTCATCAAATATAAGCCTATATATTTTTCACATGCCTTCGCAGTTCTCTTAGAAACAAGAAAACCGATTTCATTAATTATTTAGGTCAAGTTCCGTCTTGATAGATCCGACAAATATGCCTCAAGTTTTTTTCTCCCTTATAAGTTTTATATTTTAGGTAAAGCTTATTCGCTTTGGCGTATTTTTACCACATCCCTGGATTTATTTTGGATCTAGAAGTAGATTTCTTACCTCCTGTCTTATGGATAGTCTTCTTTTTCTTAGCAGTATTTTAGTTTTGACGGCTGAGGTCATTTCGCACTTAATATCCGCCTATAGCAGTCGGAAGCAATAGCACTGAAGACGAATTGGAGGAGTACCTCCGAATTCGAATCGAACCCAACGGTACTCAGTTTCGGTGAGCGGGCTGGAACCGACGTTTCCATAGTAGCAGGCAGACTATCCTACCTGCTGTCAGTCACTCCATTATATCGCAGAAATTTCTGGAAGGTAATTATGAATTAGACGGACTGATCGTATTTTTTCAAAAATTTTTTTCTAATTGCTTCCAATACGTTCTACGACTGTGAAAAATATTTTTTTTTGGCGCGCTGATGCCAAATAACCCAGATATTTTTGATTTTCGAAAGTACTACTTTTACATTCTTGAACAAGTTTTGTGATCTCTGAGAGAAACGCGAGTTGTACATTACGTCGAGGCAGTGGTCTGAGTCACTGGAGAAGGTAGCGTGAGTCACCTAGATCCACAAATGATAATTGTTACCCTTAGAAAACGCAGGTTTTTCACATGCTCAGAATCTCGAGAGCCACTTTAACATCCAGATCAGCATTACCTTTCAAATGCTAACCCTCTGAATTGAAATTTTTGTAAGCAAAACAGAGAGTTGAAATCATTTTATTAAATTTAAAATGCTTTCTTAGAACCGTTAAAGGAAGTAGTGTGGGTTAAACCATGCGGAATGTTGAGGCCAAAATTTTAAAATACTCGAGGGAAAACATATTTTTGTCACGAGTTACTTCAGTACATAGTGACTCGCAATTTACGCTTTTCCTCTTTGTCCGCCTCTTGTTGGACACGCTGACGCCTGCAACGCTAAGAAGTCCACTGTTTTTCGTCCCATCCGACGAACTGAGTAATGAACTTGAAATACTCTCCACATGGATTCCTGAATATTGCTTGAAAATATCCACCATTTCTGGTGTTCAAACCCGGACCCTTGGGATGGGAAGCCAGTATTCAAGCCTCCACACTAGACAGTCACCTAGGTCACACAGGGATCACCTGTTAGTTCTGGTTTGAGTTTTAGAAATGGATTAAAGACGACAAGGGACGAATATTTCAGGCTATTTCGTCACAGCATGACTTAATTTTTTTATGGATCATATCAATTAGAATTGATATCGATGCAATGCTAAATGACCCACGCCCGTGTAAGGCAGACAAGCAACGCATAAGGCAGCAAAATTCAACAAAAGAAACGCCTATTTCACGCCGAGTACATAGGCGACGTTGGTGTTCCGAAATAATCCAGTGGTAGCGCCTACCTCCTCTTTCTCTAGTCAATGAAACTGATGAAAATCCTCACGTTTGTACCCCAGACGTAGCTAAAAAATACCACTGCAGTGAATAGTGACGTAGCCAGGGGGGCTTGTCCATGAGGTTTGGACCCCCCGAAATTTTGAAATCATTTTTTAAAAAGGGGCTCTTGAGGAGACATATTTGTTTTTTTTCAATTGAGAATACAAATTAATTCATTGCTTATATTGAAAATTAAGTTAACATTTTTATGTTTATAATTTTCAAACAAAATTCCATGAGAATTGTACTCTTTCAGAAAAATGCCTGGCAAAAGAAAACACTGCTACGCTGCTGTCGCAATTGCTTCATTGCCTCAATCTACAATTTTGCTCCTGAATTTTCATAAATTCCCCCCCCCCCTCTCTCCCGCTTTCCATTTGCTCTAGTGCGCTTCTCACTTCTCAATACAGCAGGACAGCTGCTTTCCGTTTTTTCCTAAACCTGCGCACTAGCTACTGCACACTCAAAAAAAAACCCGATAGGAAGCAGATTTGATGTGCGCTGGAGTGTGTTTGAGAAGAAAAGAACTTCGATAATAGCAATCGAGATTATTGTTTATGTTTTGGTATTCTGCATATGCATTATACGAAGATAATGTAAAGTTTAAATTACTATGAGGTGAAAAATCTTACCATTTTAGCATGTAGTTTGAACGAATTTTGATAAATATTTACAAAAGCTTACCCTTGACTACTGTGAACCAACAAAATCCCTCTTCCGGCAGGTTACCGATCGTTTCATTTGTCATCGTTCGTGTGCACTAAAGAGCGCTGATGTGCTCCGATCTGCGCTAACTTCAACACCTTGAATGTAAAGCTCGCACTACTATTTCATGAACTAATTGGTCATTGGGGCCGGCTAGCCGAGCGTGATTAGTGACCCACGAGTAAGTGACTAGTTCCATTAAGGGAAAGTAGTTACACTTCCTCTGCGGCCAATTCTGTTAAATATCGGAGGAAATTCCTGAGATAGAAAAAAGTAACCCAGGCCCTTAAGGATGTGGAGAATTATCGAAGATATAACTAAAAAACACGTGCGCTCCTATATTCCTTTTAAGAGGAGAACGAAAGCGTGGCGGTGGACAGAAAAGCCTAGCGAATCCTTTCAACTACAACTCATAAAAAGAGCGTCACGAGGTTTCCTCATCGATGTATCAGTGCCAGGAGAAATAAACCTGTGAAGTGAACTGTACGCTATGCTGAGTGGACAGGATGTACGTCTTGAGGTCTTAATAAACCCCTGATCCGAAAATACTTAAAAATTGTTCGATTGCTCTATTTATCCTCATGATTGTTTGTGGGAAAAATTGAAGAAATTCCGTAAGAAGTGTTTGTAATGAACATTTTGAACTGAATGCGTTATCATATAACCGGCTCCAGTAAAATTCCTTAAATTAAATATCTCACGAAGTATTATATTATGTAGATGTGTATCCCTCTATTAATTTTTTCCCAATATATTACGTAAAACATTATATAGAGCCTAAATATCAACCTTGATTGGAGTGCTGGTTAAGGAATTTAGTTATTCGCTGATTAACATGAGATCCCATTTGAACCAGTGCCTTTTAGATTTTTCTTACAAATTACTGGCGCTAAACGTAGTATAGTACAAAGACTTTTTAAAAACTAGTTTCTAGTAGCGTGATATCGCGGAGACCGATTTTAAGCCCTAATAATTAGTCCTAACGGACACAATGTACCACTGAAAGAGGTGGAAATGACAAGAATTACATAACTGAAGGTTCTTTGTTGAATGTATTTGGTAAGGGTGGAGGAAAGCTAATAATTATGGGGAAGTGTGTCAGATTCAAAAATATTTTCAGATTCGGAAGAAGAGTTCTGCAATGAGGGAGAATTTAAATGATCGCACGATGAAACTTATTTTCTCTCTTCAAGAAATACCAGATTACCAGCGTTAAATTACTCAGTTGTAAGAAGGAAAAACTCAAGAGATGAGAATATCGGAAACATTCGGAAGAATTATAAGGGATGAGACGACGGAATATCCTTATTTCCCTTATCCTCATTTCCTCTTCCGTCTCTTTGACAGTCTTCCACCCAGCCACATTCGATTAGTAGAAAATAATGCCTAATTCTTTATTTGGCTACCTAATTTTGAACCGTCTTTCTCTTTGATTATCACGCAGATTTAAAAACTAATCTGACATTTTTAAACTCATTTGTGGGTGAAGGGGCCTGGCCTGGTGGTATAATATAGTTCTGTTCTAGTTCTTGCCATTCCTATAATTTTATCCTCCATATGGCATTGTGGATGACTTTTGCTCGATGAATGGGCAATTGGTAATGAACATTTCATTGTCATGAAACATACTCATCCGTTCATATGTTGGTCCCAATCTAACGTTTTGCATTATATTAAACATATAAATACCCTAGGATAATGATCTAGCGTGAATAGAATAGTTATAAAAACATGCAAATAAAAACATTCCTTATTATTATTGATTACTTAAATGCTTGTCATTATCATTAGCCGAAAACTATTTCTAAAAAAAGTATTTACTTGAACCTTTTGTTTAATGACGAATTTTTCAATTTTTGTTGGCTTTAGTGAAATGCATGCCATTGATGGGAAGCCACCAAATTGATTTAGTTTGCTTTGAATTATTCAACTGCACTGTCTCGTTTTGTTTTCCTTTTATTATTCAGGGTGCGCTATCATTATTTTTAAAATTTTCATCCGAGTGCTGTAGCACATTGTTAATTTGATACACCTTGTCCCATCTGAATGTCAAAATATTATTTAAACACTTATTGCCGAATTTCCCTATACCCTTGCCGCTGTATATATGCACACTTTATGCCAGAATGCATCTGTGTTCACGTGGGAAATATATGAATGTTGCGTGTCATACTTGAGTCTTATTGCTTACTATATATTTTCCATTGAACGAGTTTCTGCATTATTGAATTATTTGCCACAAAATTTAATATATCAATGAACGCATGCTTATTTTAAATATCATTTTTTTGAATAATTTAATTTACATAAGTAACTTTTACTATTTATTTTCCTTTTCCGGGACTTGGGATGCATTTGTAATTCTTTAAAAAATAGGATTTAGTGTGAATTTTGGCTTATAAACAATTGTCTGAATTTAGTGGGGACAGCTTTTGTTCAAAATATTGAATACAAATAATGTGAAAAATTGGTGAAATTCCGGGATTCCGAAAATTCACTGTTGTCAATCCAAAAATACCTAGATTCACAAATACTTGGAAAATATTTAGCTATAATTACTATCACGAAATAACATTTTCTACAAATTCCAAAAATTGGTGAATTGATTACTCCCGAATATCCCATTCCCTTTATCTATCGAAAGGGATGATCGAAGTCAATGCCAGCTGCTGGATAGGAGAGAGTTTCCTAAATTTTTATTTCAGAAATTTTATGTTGTTGTTTTAATAAACTTAGGATGATTTATTTTTAGCGCAAATCTATCACGAAGTTGACCTTTGACCTTTGTCTTATGATCAAATGCGGCACACAGTTTAGATAACGGTGAGTTTTACCACTTTGTTTTCCTAAGAAAGTCCCACAGTGGACTCAAACGTAAAAGCCATATTCGTGCGGGTATTTATCTTTGACCTTTCGTGAATAAAATCTCTCTTAAGGGTTTTCTTCGTACAGTACGACTCAGTGTTTTTGATATTTAGGTCATAAATTTGAAGCGGTTTATGCAAAATATTTTACGTGTTCATAAATATATATTGAGACGAACGTATAAATGAGATTTATAACAGATCTTATAGAATCCTTGTTAGCAGTTTAACTAAATAATCAGTAGCAGATACAAATGAAATTTGTTCAGAATTCCATTGGCTTATTGATCTACAAAAGCCAACAAAGGAGGTTGGTCTCATCGGTTGTAGTGGAGCTCTCCTCGTACACCAAGTAACCCAAAGCAACGCATTTCAAAATATCACTTGAATTGGATGAAAAACAAGCACAAAAAGAAATAGTTTAAAGCAATTAGGTTGGATATTCAAACCGCAAGTTGCAGCAATGCTTCAGTTCAAAACGCTTCGATGGCTAAGACCATTTCGCGCTCAATGCCTACCACTTACAGTCAAGGCCAAGAGTACTTGGATGAGTATGAGGATCACCCCTCTAAATAATTGCAACGGTGCTTGACTCCGGTGATTAAGGGGGAAACGGTGTTTCCATCGTGGCCGCTCCAGCAATCTGCAATCCGAAGGTTCATTTGGTCTTTTTAGGGTAGAGCTCACCGATTAACGTGCAAAATGTTTGTTAGAATTACTAATCAGGGAAAAGGAAGCCATATCCTTTGCCTGTGACTACAATGGTGTCCTAGACAGATCTGATCACCACCTGAGGACTCCCTGGATTTGAACCCGGGACCTACGATTTTTGTCCAGATAAGTATTTGATGCCGGAGTCTTGAGTGCAATGAAGCACGTATCGGTCAATCGAAGTGAATTCACTGGTTGGAGTAAAGGAAACGCTTGGACTGTTATGCGTTCGGATTGAGGCGGTAGCCGACATGTTTCATCGGGATGTAACTTTGGTCGTTGGTCCATAAAACTTAAACAATTTGGAACTGGGAAATTGGAGAAAGTGCTGCTCTGCCATTATTAATATTCTAATCTAATCTTCAACATGACGTATGTTGCCGGAACACCTTCAAATCCTAATCACTTTCGTGATTTATCCTCTGACTTTACTCTCTCTCATCTGCACATTTATAAACAAAAAATATCCTGAGGATTCCTACAGTGTAATGTTTGAAATTGAGTGCTTTTTACGTGTAAATAAGAAGAAGTTAAAAATGAATCATAGGGCGTGAAAATACTTGTCGGGTTTTTTTCAAAGAAAAAAACTTTGCCTTTCTAGAGAATGTATTCTTACTTTATTAACCAGTTTTCCTAAAATTTAGCATCTGTAGGAAACAACCTCTGGCTGTGTGCAGTTCAGTTAGCTGTTTCCTGAAAATACCACATGGTAGAAAAACTAGTTGCAATAGTAAAATTAAATTCTGTGGAGTCATTAAATGCTAAAATTTAATTTATCATAATTCACAATGGATTTCCATTAATTCCCGGCCTCAGCCATCGTGAACATCACCTTCGGAGTGTATTTTACTTTTTCCTTATTTCTAAGTAATTTTTTTATTATTGCTTAATGTGGTTGACACCTCGTAAACGGAAGCAGATAAGGATTTAATTTTCATTATAGTTCATAATGTATGGATAAAAAGAATTTTCCACACTATAATTCTTTACTGACCTTGGTTTCAGCAATTCATTGCCATTATCGAGGGCCATTCATTAATTTACATTCAAAGTATCATCATTCATTGCCATTAACAAGGGAAATGGGTGATAAACCTATGTTTGGTAATAAATTATGGTGTGGATCAGTGCCAATCTATCGTTTTCATTTCAATTACTTGGTTCCACAATTTTAAGCGTGATTTTATCTGAACATAAATGCAATTTTTTGTGCGGACCTTTTAAAAAGTGCAAAATGATTTCCTCTTTTACATACTACGATACAAAAAGTGGATCTTTAGTTTCCCCAGTCTTGAAGATCCAGTGACTAGCCACTGTGTAAAATTTACGGAGTCACCGGCAAGTGCACACAAGTGCGGAATCCCACTTGGGAAAAATCATTCGCCGTGACCGGAACTCGAACCTGGATCTATCAATATCGCACCGAGAGCTTTAGACAGCTAAGCAACCGAGTTGTTCAGGAATTCCGGACATATGATGTTACAGATTCAGTCCGGAGCGTGCGCTTAGCGCCACCGTCCGAGAGGTTAAAGCCGAAAATGGAACAACAAATTGAGGTGTTCGCTCTTATTACCTAAGCGCACGCTTTGGAGTATGAATTTTGACATCTTATGTCCGGCAGTCGTGAACAACTTGTTCCTATAAGCCCTCAAAAATCCTTATGGGATAAGGACGCCTCGATATCTTGACTGTCTGAAGTACTCGGCGCGATATCGAGGTATTGGAGTTCGAGTCCCTGTCAAGGCAAATGATTCTCTTCTCTGTGGAATTTCGCAATTTAGTGTCCCGTTTGCGATTTTCTTTTAACCAATAACACACTCTCATTCCGTACACTCATGCGTCCACTCACAGTCGTCCATCGTTCCCAACATCCCCTCTTCCGAATAGATAGAGATTCCTTTGATTCCCTCCAGAGCGAAGCCAAATTGGATTTTAGAATCGATTTGCACTGGAAACACCGCATTCCTGGACCGCTTTGTGCTCGCGAAGAAGCGAACGTATGGGAAAATAATTGACTCCCATGGAGCCGCGCCATTCCATTTTTATTCCTTCTCGGAAGAGTGTCTAATTTATTTTGTTAATTTTCCGTCTTCGAAGTTAATGGAAAATTCTTTCAAGCGAGCGAAATGATGAAAGACCCTTGGACTGAAAAATTGCAAGTTTTCTTCTTGACGATTTAATAGGCTCTGCGTAATTTTCCTTCTGAGATAATAAATGGGATGAATTCATTAGAGAATTATCGTAGTATTATTTTTGCATAGCTTATAAAGTACTACATGTGGAATTAACAAATACATGGTCCCCTATGGGTAATATTCTGTGAGATATCATGTTAATTTGTAGTGTGTAAACTTAATGACATGTAGGGATATTGGTTATGCAACTTGATGTATTTCCTAATTGAAAAACATTTCTGCTGGCTAAGTTTATGATGAAAGATTTGGTATTTTCCCAGCGTATAATTGACGTAAACTCTTCACGGGATTTCCACCGGGTCAGTTCTTTTTGCTGCTGCCGACGTTTTGATGGCTGGCACTGCCATCATCTTAAGGGCGTTGATGATGATGGCAGCGCCCTGAAGATGATGGTGGTGTCAATCATCGAAACGTCGTTAGCAGCCAAAACCTGATCCGGTGGAAATCCCGTTAAGAGTTTACGTACGTTTAAGATGCTTAACTTCTATTTCCGTAAAATCGATTATATCCTTCTGTTTTGTTTCAACATTTTATGTTTCTATTTTGTAATTTGTATCTTGATCTACTACGTGACAAGGGGTTTAGTGGAAGAGGAGAGACTACAGCCTCAGTCTCGACCCACTAATTTAAGTCAATGGTGAGTTAAGTGACCTCAGTGTCAGTCAACTTGCGAAATAACCAGCCAACCTAAAGGCGTATGGAGAAAAAAGTTCAGGGAGTGACTATTGAAGAACTAGCCTTCGTTGATAGAACATCTGCGATACTTTTGCAATGGCATTGCTTCCATAACTGAACATAATCTTTAACTTAAATTGAATGTGTCTTTTTTGACAATAAAGAATCAATGAAATGCATATAAAACTTTCCTGTAAGTGTGACAACATACCCCAGGAATATTTTTTGTAAAAACATAACCACAAAATGGCTGGACCATCACATATAAAGGAAAAAGATATTTTGAATATATTAGACGAATCATCCGATGAAAGTGCGAATGATTTCTTAGAATCTCGTATACCCATCCCGAGAAACTAAGCGTGGTTGAAAGTGTAGTAGGGACAAAAACCGATCAAGTTTGCTGCAGTACCTGGCAAATAAGCACCATCACCGCTGGGGAATCAAGTTTTGGATGCTTTGCGATGCGGTGTCAAATTATTGCTAGGTTTCTTTTCGTATAAAGGTAGGGCAAGTGACGAAGAAAGAATGGAGATGGGAAAGGAACATTGACTGGGATTTACGGTGGTGATGAAACTTCTTGGGGCGAATAATTATTTGCACAAGGGCTACCATGTTTTTGTGGACAATTTTTTCATGACAGTTCCACGAGGCATAATGTTTTTCAAATGGGTACGTATGTTACGGGCACTGTCAGGAAAAATCGGAAACACCTACCAAAACCTTTCAAGAAAAAGTTTGCCGCCGGTGAGAAGGTGTATTGCCGTGCTGGGTGTGTCTTAGGATGTGCATTTAGGGATAAAAGTTCTCAAAAAGGACCAGTGATGCTCCTTACGAGCAAGTCAATAGTAGAGGATATAGAAGTTACGAGAGTGAGGCAAGGACGGGAGAAAAAATAATGTGAAGCCAGGAAAAATATTAGAATACAACAAGTTCACGGGAGGAGTGGACACATCGAACATGATGCTGTTCACATATTTAGATGAAAGGAAAACAATAAAATAGTGGAAAAAGGTAGCATTCAATATTATCGGAAGGATGGTTTTGAATAGCTACATATTATTCAAAGAAAATTTTAGAGAACCTGGAAAACCTCTTTCGAGACTTTTGTACGTAACAAATGTGATAGAGGTGTTAGGGGCAGAATGGCTGAGTAGTAGGGAAGATTCCAGAGTGAGTGGACGTGGTTCACCAGGAATTAGGAAATTGGGAGGCCGCAAAGCTGTGTCTGCAGCACAAAGGAGTAGAGGAGAATATCCAGGACAGTGTGCGTCCGATGCAACCGGGGTTTGCACGGCGAATGCTTATCTAAGCGTAAGTACTAGACCGAGTGGGCGTGCATAGCTTACAAATTTTCATTTATATGTGATAAGTGAAGATCATAAGTGCAACTAACCTCATAATTGACATGGAAAATACTTCCGAGCAATGTGTAGTAAAGGCAAATCTTTTCATGCAATATGTTATCCTTCAACATTTTTCAAAATTTAATTTCTATGCCTTGGCAATGCAATTATTTATAGTTAAATAACTAATATGTTAGCTAAAAAATATATTTAATTAGATTTAGTTATATATCATGTTGTTTATCGTATTCATTTTGCTATTCACTAAAATTAATATTTCATAAGTTACGCAGCGAGAGTAGACCTCAATAGTGCAAGTGGCAAGGTTTACTCAATAATTTTCTTATGCCATTACCTATGGAAAAATATGAACAATATTTTGCTAACTTATTAACAATAAAGTATAATATGTAAATACATACCTGATAATCCCTACTAATGAAAACGGTTTACGGGATAAGCTTTTAAAATACATAATTCATAAAAAAATTAAAGTTGATTTTTATTTTTTAATAACAAAACTTAACAGGAATGACGAGAAATAAAATTGTAAATGTGAACAGCCAACGTTTTTACAGAAGTGTGCTTTTTCATGATAAAATATTATAAAATAAAAACTACAGAAGTTTTTAAAATAAGAGAGAAAATTTCTTTAAAATAGGGCTGGTATTTTGGGACATGTATACCGAAAATTGGCTTGGGAGCGAAAGGGTTAGAACGATATAATACCCTCACCATCGTTATGTAGATATCTTAGGCTACTTTGGTGGCGGCGTTATCTCATAGTATTGAAGTGGTAAGAATGATATCGAATTAAGTGGGCAGAAATTAAATGCTGCCGACGTTTCTCCTTGGGAAGTTAATGTCAAGCTAACATCGAAATCCTTTATTTTTCCGGCGGAGACAGTTTGGAGGCGTCACTCGGCCTCTTTAAATGACGCTTCCAGTCCGCCAGCTTTATTATCTTCATAAAGTCCACTCCAGGCATTGCGTCATTCGCCTAGGTGCTCATCTCGGATTAGATGTCGTTCGGAAGCCTCGCTCATAAAATCAAGGCGGCCTTCGTCTCATTGGGAAATCCCTTCACTTTCGCTTCAGGGAGACAACTAAAGCGTGGGAGCAGATCTTAAGAGACTGAAGGATATCGTCGGCTTCCGGCGGCGTAAACTTCACTGCCTGAAACCCAAAAGTTGACTTTAAATTATGGTGTACGATTTATGAGTTGCAATTCCGTGGTAGAATATAAAGCTTCATTAATTCTTATTTACTTTCAACAGCCTCTAAAGGGATCAGGTGGTATGACCAGTTATGGGAGATACCATAGATCGAAGAAGAGAATAGGTGGAACCGTGCAGTATGATAGCAGAGGACAACATTGAAGCCTTTAAAATGCGATATTAGCTATATTGAATGCACTAGTGTTGAAGTTAGTACACCGCAAACAAAGGTATTAGTATCAAAATTGTTAGGATACCGTAAAGATTTTACTATAAAATGCAGAAATGAAAATTATTTCCAAAAAAATACTCCATAATTCATAAAATATATGGAGAAATTGCGCTCGATAGCCTTGTTAAGAGGATCAATAAAAAATACATATTTCACTTTTGTGCGTCAAGACGCCACCTCCTATTATATCTTTGGGACCTACTGATGAACAGCCATGGCTCTACATGGCGAAAAAGTGTAAAAAGTGAAAAAGTGTACCTAAACCCTCGATCCCTGGATAGGTAGGAAAGTGTTTCAATATCTACATCTACGTAATACTCTGCCAGCCACCTCAAGGGTGTATAGAAGGGGGTGGGTTATCACCAACATGAATACACTGTACCATAATAATGTAGATGAAGCTCATCAACTTTAGCATCAATCATATTAGTGCATCAGCAAAAACCTGAAAATACTTTTCAGGATGTAAAATTTCGCCAACATGCACTACAATATAGAAAGGTCACCGATGTTAGAGAATCTATTTGTATTACTGTGTTTTGCAAATACATAAATGCACAGAAACACAAGAGTTATAACGAAAACATGCACCAATTTCTGTTAGTAGTGAAAAGCGTATAAAGATACAAGAATTAGGGGGAAAATTAGCTACACTACATATGTACAAACATAGAAGTTTCAATGGCTGCTGTGATATGCCGCTTATGGGGACGGCATAGATATTCATATTCAACTAAAACACATTCATCAACAAATATCTTTTCGACACCGTCGGAGAGTTCGTTCTCTGTTGAAATGTTGAAGAGTTGAAAAGGTAGGGCTTTCAGTTTGAAGAAATTATTCCGGAGGATTGTTTTAACGACGTAATAGGGGAGAAAAAGGAATAGAAGGAACTGCCCCTCCGCTGAAGTACGTAAAACAGCGTTTTTGATGTATGGGAAACACAGCATGTTCTGGGTGGGAAGCCGTAGTATCTCAAGACATTCAAATGAGAAGCAAAGATGAGGGAGCGGAAAAAGGAGACGAGCTAGTAAATTAGCAAGCAATTTTAATGGACATCACTGCTTATTCTGTATTCTTATTTTTCCATTTTACCAGAACTACAGTGCTAAGTGCCAACTAGTTTCCGTTAATAAAATGGAAGGTGGGCGAATCAGCTAGTCGCGGTAGTGAAGCTTGGCCAGCCAATGGTCGTAGACTCGAATTCATAAGTAATGACAGAAATTACATTTTCGCTATTAATCATTGCACCAATACTTTGGTCCGATGTTTGCATGAAAAGAATAACCTAGTGGTAGTACTTTAGTTTAACGTGCTCGGACGGCTGGGGTCATTTCCACATACTGTATGCGACTTACAGACATGGCCTACAGCAGTCAGACAAATATGAGGATTAAAAATGATAATTAATATCCGATAATTTTAATAGTAGGTATTTTTCTGCTATGTTGAAACAATATTGATTCCTGATACCTTTATGCAGTAATAAATGATGAGATTAAGCATAGAATTGGGGTTTTTTTTTTACAGAAAGTGTATCTTAGTTTTCCTTTCCTCTAGACCGTAATAGTTTAAAAACCTACAAGAATTAATGGAACAAAGGCATCAGAAGGTATATTGCACATGCTACACGGAAAAATAATTTGTCCAAAATCTCATTGTGAAAAGGCAGCAGTGATCTCGTAAAAATAGCTAGTATTTTTCTTAAATCTCCCAATTACTTTTTATTTTCCTTAAATTTCCTCGGGTAATTTTAAATTTTCACAAAAGAAAAATATCATAATATCAGTCTTTTCGAGCCTTAATGAATTCTGTAATCAATCTACCAACAGTCAGTCCTTTCACCCCAATTACCCCTCTTTCCTTCCAACCAAGAACCCCTGACCTCTTTCCCCACCCTAATTACTATTTTTCATATTAAACCCCCCCCTCTCCATCTCCTCCATTAGCCCTCTTCTTCCATTATAACCTAATCTTCATTTCCCTCCTTTAAAGGAAGTCCGTCTCCATGCTTTAACATTCATATCATTGATGAAAATGGGGAAACACATACGGAGGATCTGCAGACAAGCTAATATTAACTTGGGATTTATTAAAAGAGTACTAGAAAAATTTTATGAGAGGGTTAAGGAGAAATATTATTTTTATCACGTGAGACCTCACAAAGTATACGAAGTAGGATTATTATAAAAAATATGTAGAGTATAATTCCAGCAAAAGTTCAATGCACAGTGTGCGATTTTGGGACATGGGCTACGAAACTTTCGAAATCCTGCGAAACGGCGGAGGTTGGCTATATTTTTTAGGGTGGAGGGTCTGAAAAACTTTCCTATTGCTGCCAACACAAGCGCTGAGAGAAGTGGGATGACTCATCACTACTTGCCATCCCATTTCGACTCGTCTCACGTAAAGTAGGTACTAGCGATGGGTGATTTTAACCACTTGCATTGCGTGTGTCAGTCTCGTGTCTTTTTCGCGTTGTAGTTTGGTTCCCCTGTCTCAAGCCCCGTTTCCATTACGATATTTCTGTCGGAGGTCAGATAATGCTGGGCAACCGGACTGCGTTCCAAGAGAGGAGTGACCCACGTAACGAATGAGCTACTGGGGGGCGATTGAGTATCTATCCATTTGAAACTCCCGTAGTGGAATCTCAGCACAGTCCATATGTGAAATACTTGGGTCACTTGGTGATATATGGAGAACTAGCGTTCCCACCCCGATTTCTGACCCGCGTTACCTGCTAAGTAAAGTCAGCCATGCGTGGTAACGAATGCAACCGTAGTTGGCGCTAGCTGGCGTTTTCATTACCAAATGTTCTTTAATTACTTTACTTTTAAATTACTAACTTCTTCTTCATGACGTTCTCAAATCTGATGAATCGAAAACACAAGTGGACCAGGGCTGCAAGTCAGTCATTATTACCATTATTGGTCATTATTTCTGATCTTGTTCATTAAAAGTCATTATTATGCTAAAAAGTCACTAAAAGTCATTATTATACCGTATTTACTTGGATATAGGACGAGGTTTTTTGTCACTTTTATCCGCTTAAAAAAACAGGGTCGTCCTATGTGCGCGAGCGAAGGATTCTTTGCTGTTTTTTTTTGTTAGTGTCAAGGTCAAAATCAAAGTCACCTTCGTTGGATGGTGCGATAATAACATTGTATGACGGGATACTTGTCGCTATTTTCGACTCTGTGTTCTTGACTTTGTTCTTCTAGTCTGGAAAACGTGTCACATTATATTTATCACTCAACGATGTAAATATTTTACTATTTTGTTACCATACGTTTCTAGTTAGGAAGTACGTGCAAGTTATTTTTTTTTGGAAAGTAAGATTTTTTAAATTTTGCATTACTTTCATGTGAATAAAGTTTTATTTGACACATTTTTAAATACATCGTTCAATTACTTTCCCTCTTCAAAGGCACGATATGTACCAGGAAACATCAGAACCCTGCATTCTCTGCCAACTCATCAACTGGCGGCCGACTGGACCCTAAATATCCCTTGCAATGCGCGAATTGAAGATGCGCAAGTACAAGATTTGCGTTCGAATCACACATTTTACAGATTTTCATTGCTTAGTCGGCCAGTTGGCCGCCAGTTTGCGAGTTGGCGGAGAATGCAGGACTCTAGGAAACATATACTCAAGTATGTTTGGCCGGTTTCAGTAAGGTTTTGGTTGTGTTTGGTCAATATTTGGTCATTTTTGGTCATTATTTGGTCATTATTTGGGCAAAAATAAGTCATTTTTCCATTAAAACCAACCGGTAGGACCACTTGCAGCCCTGAAGTGGACGCATTATTCCTATATTTTAAGAAAGCTTTCGACACGGTACCTCACAACAAACTTTTATACAAATTACAGTCATGCGGGCTGAACGAAACAGTAGTAAACTGGATACGCGACTTTCTGAGTGTTCGTAAGCAAAAAGTAGTTCTTGACGGAATTAGCTCTGATGTAGTTTAAGTGACATCAGGTGTCCCACAAGGAAGCGTAATCGGCCCCCTTTTGTTCATTATATACATAAATGACCTATGCTCTCGAATTAGCAGTAAAATACGTTTATTTGCTGACGACGCTGTCATCTATCGCGAAATTAGTGATCACTCTGACTTTGAAATTCTATCATCGGATTTAAACAACGTTCATGTGTGGAGCCAAGAGTGAGGACTCGAACTTAATCTGAGCAAATGCACGGCGGTACATTTCTTGCGGAGGTCGTCCAACTATCCCCGTGTATATACTGTGGATGGCGTTAAGATAAAGGCGACAGATGAAGTGAAGTATCTAGGAGTTACGATTACCTCGAACCTATCGTGGGGAACACATATAGGAAATATTTGTGGCAGAACTCTGAAGAAGCTAGAATTCGTCAAGCGTATTGTGGGAAGATTTTCAGATGAAAAAGTAAAAGAGAGGTGCTATTTCGCACTCGTCCGGCCACACCTTGAATATGCAGCAAGCATATGGGATCCGGTGCAGAAAGACTTAATTCGGGAACTTAATAAAATACAAAGGAAAGCTGCGCGATTCGTCAAAAACTGCTACGGGCGTACAGACAGCGTTACGCAGATGTTAAACGAATTAGGCTGGGAGCCGCTACAGACTCGGAGGCTGCGCGCTAGGCTTAGATTACTTGAGCAATTGAGAATAGATATCTTTCAGAGCGACACGGAGAACATCATATTAGAACCCCACTATATTTCCAGGTCCGACAGAAACGATAAATTAAGAGAGATATTTTGCCGAACGGATAGGTATGGGAATTCGTTTTTCCCCCGAACAATAAGGGACTTTAATAAACGCAAGGCGTAATTTCATTAGAGCGTTTCCTTTTTTATGTAAACGGCTGGTGTCCTAACACCCCCCGTCACACGCCTATTGAGGCGGCTTGCGGGGTAGTATGTAGATGTAGATGATGTAGATGTAGATGAAATGTATTGTAACCAGCGTCAGGCCTAACTGTAGTAATGGAAACGGGGTATCACTATCTCTCTCTCTTGTTGCCTCCCTCTCTTCCCCTCCGTCCTATCTCTTCACTCCTACCTCCCCTCCATGCCGCGCAGGTCTGAGACAGGAACTTCTGCGGGAGATTGTACCTGCAGCGGAGAGCAGCTAGATTTGTTTCAAATCGTTGTAGTGGTGGAATTAAGTGTTGTTGGATCGAAACGGCTGCAGCCGCAACTGTTTCGGTTAGACAAATGTTTGAAATAGGTATTGCAAACAACAGGTCAGTTTCGTGATCAGAGCCGTGCCGTTGCGCTCTGTGCCGTGCAGTGGCAACTGATAGCTGAAGCTCACTGTTTTTTCGTCTTCTATTCTGTTCCAGTTGCACTGCACGTGTGGCTGCGTCGCGGTTATAAGCTACAATCTGTTGGATCTGAATCTGTTGCAGGCGGTTGCCAGTTTATTTAGCCAACGCATGTTGGCCCATCATTGCATCTTTCATAAGTACTGTGAAGTATCTTTCATGAATCCAAATAAAATTTTTACTTTATTGAAATATTTCTTTTTATATATAATACAGAACTACCAGCAATGTTCTAACAGCGCCAATCGATCGACCGCTGTTTGGTGTGCCTCTAGCTGTTGTCCGCAATAGGGTGTTTCACGGAACAGTTTCGTTTTGAAACTTCCAGTTGCGATACAGTTGCAATGAAACTTTTGTGTTCTTTTAGTGCCACCACTCAACTTTTGCGATAAACTTACGTGTGACCGATCGGTATTCTCCATTTAGTTTCTCTTTTCTCTATCATTGGTTATATTTTGATCAGTATGTAATTGAAATCAGTTGGTGACATTCTACAAAAGTTGGAGAATCCTCCAGAGTCTTCACAGAGAATTTCTAGAAACATTTTTTTCCATACTTTGAAAAAAAAAACTAAAGCCTAATTTTTTCGCAGTAGTTGAATTAATAGTCAAATAAATGCAAATTGCACAAATTATTTATTTAAGTGAAGAAATTTAATAGTTGAATAGTTTAGCGAAATAGTTTCTACTAACATGGTTCTGCTGCGATGACATGATATCATCCACCATCGTCTACGGCGACGTCTTTTTTATTTTTCACGAGTAATTTCAAGAAAGTTGTCAACAATTAGCAAGTACAGGGCGGATGCCGCCACAAGCTCTGCATCGTCCATTCGCCTCGACTTCGTGAACTGAACACTCGGCGAGTGTGTGATCGGTCATTCGCGTTGTGGAGACGAACGCACGAATGCCACTCGCGAATGTCGGCGAGTGACGAGGCGAATCACAAGCGCGAATGTGTAAATGCGCTAATTTGCGGTACGCCAGTGGAGGCCGGAGGGGATGGGCGCGGGAAGCGGTACTGCCGCCGAATCAGATTCTCTGAGCAGAGAGAATCTATTGCTTGAAGTTGGTGTTTTTACGAAAGTTCTTCGACAGATTATGGCACAAGTACCTTTGTATTTGACATTTTTCTACCGGAGTACTACGATTCTACAGTTCTACTGTTCTGGGTGTTTTCTGTTCTTCTTTAAAACATTTAAGTACTTAATTTTTACATTCTGGTGTAGTCATCGGCGCATCCATAGTTGACTCGCCACTGATTGTGTATTACTATACGCAATAAAAAAGTAAATTTACGTGAGAGTGGAATAGGTGCCGTCAGCAGGTTCGTTCACAGTATAAATTTCCCTCTAAACATTCATTTATCGGGCACATAGTGGTATCATAATACTTCTAATAGGGTTTTATACAAAAAGGGAGGAATCAGGCGAGATGTTGTGGAATATGAACATAATAAGAACTAAGATGATGCAAGTTTCCACAGATAAAGTTTTAATCGACCCGGGTTTCGATGCACTGCATCATCATCAGGTGCATCAGGTCCTTTAAACTTTATCAGTGGAAAATTGCATCATCTTAGTTCTTATTAGGGTTTTGTACATTAAGAAAATTGTTCCAAATTTAAGCCTTGTTTGTGGATACTGATATACGCAATAAAAAAAGTAAATTTGTGAGAGAGGAATTGGTGCTGTCAACAGGTTTCTTCATTGTATTGACTTTTCTTTCATTATTCAATTATTGGGCTACACTATGAGAAACTTTTTCCATGTTTTAATAAATTACGTAATGATTTTCAAGAGAGTACCTAATGTCACACACGGAATAATAGAAAATATATAAGGGAGGCGATAAGGTGGAAGTACTCCGTATTGTTGACAGCATTTGATTGTCCTAAAATATTAACTAATTTGGTACAAAGTATTATCAAATACATTTTTGCTACGTTTTTATAAATTACGTAATGAGATATACAGCAGAAAGAATCTGGCAGCCATATTTATATAGGGTGTAGCCGTGTCCGAGGTACCCTATAAGGAACCCTACATGAGTAGGGGCTGTTTGTTTTAAATATGCCCGGTCTGATAACGTATATAGGGTAGTTTACACCCGTTGATTACGTCAGTAGGGTAGGATGACGTATACAGGGTTGGCGAGCCCTGTAGGGACGACTAAGAATACGGCCCTTAGTCTATGCTCCAAGTCAGTAGCCTCGAGGGACGAAATTCTATTTGATGTTGAGGGATGGCGTCACTCGCCGTGTTTTCTCGGTCACCACCCAAGTACAATGCCGCTCAAAAGGAAAAAAGAGCTCGTTTACAAGATTAATTCGACCTTGAACTTTCCGAGGGAACTAGGTTTATTGCGCCGACCTTGAACTTTCTGGGTCATGTCCTCGCCAGCCAATTGGAACTCTGCGGGAAGGGTGGAAAAAGTGCTTAACCGCTCGGCATGCAGCGAAGTGATTTCCCAAATAGAACGACGGCTCGTAGGCTTGGATTCCGCAGGCATCTGCGGGATCTAAAGGCAAGTTAAAAACATATATGCATATATATCTACTTTCTTTTATCGTAGTTTCTTTTAATGGTAATCGAAAAGAAACAGTGAAAAGTTTCGGGAGATGTAAAAGGTTTTTTGTCCCTATTGTTTCATATATATTTTTTTCATTCCGTTTTATTCAACATACATCCTCTGAACGGAAAACTTTTGAGTGTTTCGGCTGAAGTTCGGGATTCATGAAATTATATCTGTTTTTAAAATTTAATATTTATTATACATACACATTTTTAAACAGTTACACGTATTTTGTTAAGTAATACTGTATACGTTTTTGTCGCAGGTGTAATGAATTAAGAAATTAGATGTTCTGTCGATCTACAAACTTTAATCTTTAAAGCATCTTGTGGCGTATTAAGTGGGCGTGAATATTCCTTTCACTTTCCTACATTGATACATTCCAATCATGATAGCTCGAATTTTAGTTTACGTAGCATTCTATTTGAAATAAATTACCCTGCATATTGCCACTATGTTTTGTATCCCAGGATAAGTATAAGAGTAGGCTGAATGCAGTGGGCATGGGGTACCTGAAAAGCGCTTGCGGTAAAAGCAGAATAGATAGGATTAGGAATGAGTATGTAATGAATGAATGTGGAATGGATGTTCCGGTAGTGGAAATGTATGAAATGATCGTGCATCGTTTGGCCATGTGATGAGAATGGAGGAGAGTCGAATGACGAAGAATATTTATGATAGAAGAGTGAATGACGAGAGAGGGAAGGGTAGACCGAAAAAGTATTGAGAGAATGTAGTGGAAGATAATCTTAAGAGAGGGAATATGAGGAGTTATAAGGACAGGAGGGCGTGCACGAGTGTAAATGAAGAAAAAGAGGCATGCAAGAATCGGGCAGTATGGAGGAAATTATTAAAACACAGGGAAGTATTATTGAGTTTAGGTCTGGAAATAATATCAGTTATTCTTTGCCAACGTTTCGGAATTTAATTATTCCATCTTCAGGGCTGAATAAAATATACGATGGTCAAAAAAAAACATCAAACAACACAGAATTTACACCAATTTGTCAAATAATTATCCATAACATATCACCTTAGAATAAATTAAGCCCTAAAGGTGGAATAATTAAATTCCGAAACGTTGGCAAAGAATAACTGATTTTATTTCCTGACCTAAACTCAATATTACTTTCCTGTATAAATACATGTGAGGTCGATATGATAAACAACGAATTGAAGTTATTAAAGCTCAGTCAGCTTTACAGGCCTATTTCCAAGAATAAAAAGTTTTTGACCGTGACTTACCCGAAAGGGAGCGTCGTAATGGGTACGTGTATAAGGATGTGTATTGAGATGGTGGAAGAATTGGAAATAAGTATAATTTAAATGAAAACATTTTTAGAGTTCAAGAATTCAAGATACCCTTGGATCCTCAATATACTCAAGTTTAATGCTAACACATAAGATAATTGGAATAGTATTGAATTACAAAGAAAAAGATTACAGCACCAACATGACTCTTAAGAAAAGAAATAAAGTGGCAAAATATCAAAGAAAGACTGTAAAACAGATCACAGAAGTTTGTTTTCCCCCAGGAATATCCAAGACTAAAATATTAACAGAAAGAAGTTAATACTTACCATTGGAACATAATTCCATTAAAATCCCTTCTTCTTACCAATTCATTTTTCACTTGTGGCCTAAAAACACCAGTAACACTGATGTACAGGGTAAGCGTAACATAACCGATTTTGGTTCCTATGATTTATATTACAATATTGCTGAATATTCTTTCAGAGAAATGGAGAAATTTATGTTACAGTCTTTATTTAAGATCATCATTATGTTTATATAAAAATGCAGAAAAAACTCGAATCCGCTAAAGGGATAGGTTTACTGTGACTCAAATGGCAAAACAGTCTCGCATAGAAGTTCGTCTCATTCGAGATTAAAATCTAATTGTAAGTCGTTGGGCCCCTTTGTGTTTTTTTTTCGTTTGACAACGCATCAAATAGTATTAGGGTATTCCTTTTAGTTACTTTGAGAGAATGAGCTCCATGAAAGGGATGCAACAAGGAGCTGCTACGAGGCTGGGTAAGTTTTGTATCGTCTTTGGGAACTAGCTGTCGTGTGCCGTAGCAATCAATCACTGGGGGTTGCATTGGAAATGCCAAGCCAAGTTTAATGTTTTATGAATGGTGGCTTTACGGAGGAAACAATATGAAATCAGTTTGAGATATGCGATAATTTTATGGATGTAAAATTTTATCGGCTTTGAGTAATTTTTCGAGCCATTGCGTTTATGTATGTTTCGTTTAGTTAAAAATATTTGTTAGTGAAAATTTTAGATTGGTTAAATTAAATAAGAAAAAAATCGGAAAATTTTCGTGTCTTAGCGTCTCAATGTTGATGGGTCTACTTCATCATTAGTAGTCATAAATCGAAAGGTTTGTTTGCTGCGGCTCTCCACCCCCCTCTCAGCTAACTGTATCATTCCGACATACATTATCATTTTGAAATTCTTCATAATTTGCCTGATATATTCCATTCATGGTATTCCTATGATTATTTCCATTCAATTCTCCTTCTATTTTTTTCAATGGGATTTGGAATTACATAACGTGTGCCATAAATTTGCCTCTTCTTCTTCCGCTCAGAATTTTCGTTATACGTAATTTTTCTTCAATTCTTCATACGACTTCTTCGTTGGTGGTTCTCTCCGTCCACTTTATCTTCGTAATTATTAAAGTCCACCTTAATAAACCACATCTCCATTGCTTCTAGTCTCTTCTACACTGCAGCAACTATTGTGTAGACTTCACTTCCGTGAATGAGCATGCACCAAATGTGTTTTTAAAAAAGTACTTTCTCACTTCAAGACTTGTGTTACTACTGTTAGTGGACTTCTCTTTTGGTAGAGAGTCTACCTCAACAGTAGGAAACGCATGTAGCGTGGGTAACACTCCGAAAAATTTGCTAAGGATTTATGTACAAAACATAGCTCGAGTTCCAGTGGATACTGTTTCACCCTCAGTGGACATGCTAAAGTAACCCGTTTAATTCGTTCCCTTCTCACTTCTGTGGTTTATGATTCTCATATCATCTCTACCTCCGATGAAGCCCATTTATCCCGCCCTCGTCTCTCGCTTCATCATAGTGGTGACATAAAGGCCCCGAATCTGTATCATATTAATGGTTTCACTACCTTACCTTCCCTCTTCACCACTTCCCTTTGTCTTTGAATCATTTTCTCTCCTATCCGCTTTTCCCCGTTGCCAAACCGAGCCTACGGTTTAACAAGAGACGCTGATCGCAGTGACTGACAAAAGCAGACAGAACAGTTTTGGTGGTGTCAAAAGTCTTTTGAGGCAATGCTGGCATCTCTTTTTCATTCAACGATGGTGACGAGAAGTTTGTTCCCATTAGTGTAATCAGATTACTTAGTGTCTGCGGTAAGCAAGGTATATTATACGATTACTGACTAAATACACTATTTAAAATAATAAAAATGGCTATTTATCTACCGTCTCAAAGATAACACAGGTCTAAAAAAATTCTTTTTTGGTGCCGAAAACTTTTAAACTGATTTTAAGTATATATTGGACGCTGAATCTAAATATGAAATCAGTTTTTTCTATCAGCTCTACTTTTGTAGATATAGCATTTTCATCCATCAATCATTTTGATTTTATTGATATTTAGAAATTGTTAGCATAAACGCCAACTTACATATAATAATTAAATTATTTTAACATCGATTCCTGTTTACTTTCCCTTTATGTCTATTATATTATTTCAAGAGAAACCTTTATCTAACATAAAATAATTTTTATAAACCAAATTAACTAAAAGAAAATAAGGTATTATGTTTATCGTGCATGGCGTACCAGCATTTATTCATGTATGTAGTTAAATAGTTGATTGCATCGCTGGGCATCACAAAGCAACTCACAATGGGAGTCTTTACAAAGCTTCCATTGTTTAAATCAGGTGAGATATTCTGCCACTTTTGGCGACGCCGAATTTCGCATCAGTTTTTCAATCGCGCGATCAAGACTGGTGCAACCCGCCGTCAACGCGAGGTTTGGTGGTGCGGCAAGTATGTGGAATGAATTGTTGCCGCAACCACTCCGCTATGATGATTTTCCAGACACATAAAGTGGAAATACTCTGCATATTGTATACTTTGGAGAAATCTCGGAAAAATATCATATTTTATCACGTAGGGTTGAGGTCTAGGATATACTTAAAGACACCTTTGGATGTTTTTCGAGGCTGCCAGCCCACAGCTGGGGTCCCACGGTTGCAACTCCTTCTCCCACCACAATACGATTGGGCGTGGGTCGTTTTATGGCATCACGGGGCCCTTTACTCGGTCATTTGCCGATATTTTTTGGAGAATGCTTTTTAGCCTAAAAAAAAAATACACTTAAGCATTCAGTTTCATTTCTGCAGTGTTGAGGAGCAGTTACTTTTTTGAAGCTTCCGCTCGGATTTTATTTTTGCTTGTGTCAGAGTTGGATCTCCCAAAATATCCTCTACAACTCCTGGTGATATGGAGACTATTAATCGCTACAAGATTCCTCGTTTTTAAGGTCTGTACATTTTAATTAGTGTGAGGTAATTTCTATTCTTTTTAATGATTTTTAAAATGACAGAGCGTTAACCTCTATCATTCCAACATTTTTTGAATTACCGTTAGTACACTCTCGTTTTAGAGTGAAAAGCGAAAATGAATTCAAGTCGACGGAGCTGTATCAATCATCCTGATGTGTTCTGCTTCGTTTGTGGGGAATACACGTTTGAAGAAAACAGAAAAAACTATTACTGACTTTGTAAAAAGGGCATATCTTGAATATTTTGAGGTTCAACTCGGTGATCAAGATAAAACATTGGGCATCGCATATTGTGTGCAAGACGTGTGGAAAATTTAAGTCAGTGGGCTACTGGTAAAAGGAAATGTCTTAAATTTGGTGTGCCTATGGTTTGGAGGGAACCTTTGAACCACGTTGATGACTGTTATTTATGCATGGTGAAAATCAAAGGAATAAATCGGAATAATCATAACAAGTGGACATATCCTAATATGACCTCTGCAAGATGCCCAGTTCCACACTCTGATGAAGTACCTATTACAAAGTTTTGCCAGCTCCCAGAGCTCCGTGAGGATGAAGTGAATACAAGTGAAACTTCTTCTGGTTCAAATGGTAATGGCGGCAGTGATTATGAGGGAACGTCATCAAGTCCTATTCGTTTCAACCAAGATGAGCTAAATGACCTCGTGAGAGATCTCAACCTTTCAAAAACATCATCTGAATTACTTGGCTCTAGGTTGAATGATAAGAATTTACTGGAACAAGGAACAAAAATTACTTTTTATAGTACAAAGGAAAAGGATTTGCTTCCCTTCTTCTCTCAAGAAGACAATCTTGTATTCTGTCAGGATGTTAGAGGACTCCTGAAGAAAATGGGTCTTCCTGAATATATTCCGAATGATTGGCGTCTATTTATTGACAGTTCTAAATGGAGTTTGAAATGCGTCCTCATTCACAACTGCAACAAGTTTGGCATAATACCAATAGAGTATTTGCGTAAGTGAGGTATTTTGTTGAATTTTATTATAGCGAGTAGTGTTTGGTTTCGAAATACCACGTACGAAATACCAAGGTATAATTCCAACTAATTAATTTAATAAATAGCTTTTAATATGCATTGTTTTAGCATCGAAATTGCCTAGGTCTAAACACCCAACAATTGGTTCTTCGTAGTGTGACGTCATCTCCCATATTAGCAGAAGCGAAATAGCCTAGCTGTGCGTTGAGAGTGAAATAGTATTTGCCTTTTCGAAGTTATTTCGATATTTGCTAATTAATAGCTAAAGTTTCGTCCGCACGCTAAGACTACACAGTCACACAATCTCCAAATCAACAAATGGTCGACTATGGGACGACGTCAGAGCCTACAAAACATGGCGGACCAGTGTTTCGGCGCAATAATAATTTATTAGATTTTATTAGCTAATAAAAAATTAACGAAAAGCCTCTCGAGCGTCAGAATGAAAATTTAGTGTCTGAAGTATCGATAGATTTTTTAGATGTCACTTCCCAAAAGTGTGCAAATACTCTATTGCACATTCAACAAAAACGAAAGAAGAATACATCTCCATTGCTTTGGTTATGGAGAAGATAAAATATCAAGAACATCAATTGTGTAAAATTCACAGTGAAGAAATCATTCGCCTGGACTGGGATTCGAACCCAGACCCCCCGATTTCGCGCAGAGTGCTTTAGGGGGGTCTGGGTTCGAATCCCAGTCCAGGCGAATGATTTTTTCACTGTGAATTTCACACAATTGTGTGACCACCAGCGGGTGACTCCGTTAAAGTTACTGCGCGGCCTTTTCCGCAGTTCTTTGAAAGAACATCAATGGATGATTGGTGTGGATTTAAAAATGGTTAACATTCTCCTTGGACAACAAAGTGGCTTTACAAAATACCCTTGTTTCTTATGTCTTTGGGATATCAGGGACAGAGAAAACAACTGGGTGAGAAAGGAGTGGCCTGAGAGAGAAACCATGATTGTTGGAGAGAGAAACGTCGTAAACAATCCTTTAGTTAAGCGTTGTCCTTCATTTATTTTGAACATGTCGGCTTTGTATATGTGTGCCTACTTAGAAATAAAAAGAGGCATTACAACGCATGCCGGGCACAGCTAGTATAAAATAAAAATATCTTGTCGGGTAAAATTTTCGATAAATTTCAGGAAATCTTATTGAAATAAATAACATGTCACGGAGGGAATGTATTCTAGAGAAAGGAATAAAAGGGGTTACAACAAAGGAATAAAAGGGGTCTCTGAGATACAACCTATTATTTCTGAAACGACTTCATCAGAAGTGAAAGTATTTTTCAATATCTCCGTCTGATTGACCAGACATTCCTACGGAATAATTGGAATGCATCCAATCTTCCATGCATTTACACGCATTCGAAACTTCAGAGTGATTATTCGAGGATATTTTGATTTAAAAGAGTACTTTTTAACAAAAGCTGAAACAGATATAAACTCACCCTGAAATTTTGGTTTACTCTTACCGTATTTTAATAGAATCATCGCCACTGATTGATGTTCACGCCTTAAATTGAAATTTCTGTATGATTACACTGGTAAACACTGGTTTTGGTGCCGGGGTTTTTTATGCTTACTTTAGGTGTAATTTACCTCCTGAATCCAAATTCGGCATTATTTTTCGCGTAACAGCTCTAGTTTTTGAGATTCAAAAACTTGGTTATTACCTTACGAAAGTTGTCAATTAGATAGGAATAAAAATTCACTGGTTGTTAGTATTTTGTATTTTATCGAGAAATTGAAGAAATAAATGCCACATAGAACATATTAGGAGCACTTATTTACAACTATAATTCACTTGAAGAAAAAAAACAATGAAAAAGAGTCAGTTAGCACTTCTGAAGCTTCTTTTCCGAGAATTTCTAGAATGACTTTGGGCAGAATAGTCTCTCTGAAAGTTCCAGCAGTAATCTGCCATCATGCGCGTATCCCATCTTCCTTAGTAGCGGTCCTCCATAGTTTTCATATCCTGATGAAATCTCTCACCTTATTCTTCGATTGTGTCAGCTAAATTCTCTGGGAAACGGTCCAAGTGGCTATGTAAATAGTGAACCTTAATACTCATATTGCATCCAAGGTTTCTAAAGTTTTTTAGAATCTCATCTACTAGTTCTATATAATTATCTGCTTTATAATTTCCCAGGAAATTTGTCACAATATCAGCAAACGACCTCCAAGCATTTTGCTCATTCTCATTCATAAATTGCACGAACACGGGATCTCTAATTAGCTGCCTAATTTGTGGGCCATCAAAAATTCCAGCCTTAAGTTTCTCTGAACTGATTTGTGGCATTTTTCTTCCCATATATGCAAAACACTGCCCATTTTTATCAAGAGCCTGCACAAACAGCTTCACAAGGCCTATTTTTATGTGCAGTGAAGGCAAAATGTAGATGGCCTCACAGTCGTTGCATTTCTGGGAATATACTCCGCTCTGTCTATACCAGTCTTCTTTTTCCTTGGTGAGGCCTTGTAGATAGCTGAAATTGTACTTATTGTTATAGGTTACTCTTACCTTACCTTAGGGAAGCAGCCGCTGTATTTTGAAGGATACATTCCCAAGGAAGGGGATTCAGCGCTATTTTGGCGCTTCCTCTTCTTGTATTCGTGTACCACTATGTCTATCGGAAATAGCAGTGTTAATTATTCACCTTCCATTAATACTTGCCGCCTCCACGTCCAGACAATGCCACATTTAGCTCTTCTTGTTCTATCAAATGGAGAAAATATTTTAAAAACAATGAAAAAGGAAATGCTTTGAAATATCAAAAAAGTAAAGGCCTCAGTAGTGTGCATCGAAATGTGAAAGGTCGATTTAACTATGTGTGACACATCTCCGAGCTTCAAAATGCCACATCCAGACCAACCTTAAATGAAAATAAAAATGTATTGACTCAGCGAATCTAACTGAATTAATTACCTGTCCTCCCACTCTTATTCTTATGTATACTTATTCCCACGCCTCTGTAAGCATTACATAAGCATTGGCGTTAAAAAGCAAAAGGAAAAATGATCAACCTTGTCTCACTCCACGACCCACTCCTGTCTAGCCTGATTCTCCGTCAGCCTTCCTCACTTGTGCCGTCTGGGTCACGTGCAAGTTTTGAATGATCCTTACATCTCTCCAATCTAGGTACTCCTATTTTATGGTCTACAATATCCTTTAAGTAAAAATCCCATGGCTTGTTAATTTTACTGTACTCGAAGCTGAAGTGATAAAATAAATTTTGACATACCTTTCAATAGTTAAAATATACGGCAGTTAAAGACTAAAAAAGAGTGAGCACTAAATATGCCAAGTGAGTTTGTTAACTTTGGCTATAGCCAGGAGACAGGTAAATAGCTTAAAATGAAGCTAATTTTTGAAAATAGGTGAATCGGAGTTGATGTAGCAATAACTTTTTCGTCATATAATTTTAAATTGCTCTTATCTGGCGTTGTGGCAGCCCCAAATATGCTTAAAACAGCTCTATATATACTGGAGTATTCCCTCTCTACTTTTCCTTCATTTTTTAACGTGAAAAAAGTTTTAAACAAATACGTTTGGTTCTGAATTTAGTTTTGTAAAAAGTTACCGGTTAAGCATACAATACGAAAGAAATTAAATAGTGGAACTTTCGGAATACATCGTTGAGAGATCCGAGCATATCCCCGTTTCTCATAATCAAATCTAATGATAAAGGCTGAAGTTTCTCTAAAAAAAGGAAGGATTTGGATGGGGAAAGGTATTCTAGGGACGGGAATCAAAATTTTATCGCTGGGGCAGGAGGGTGGGTTTCCTTTATGGTGGAAGATGTGCGTGAGGGGCTGGTAGAGTTAGCAATAATTTTCAATCTCCCAAACAGACCCTGTAGCTCCATCTTCAAACTTGGTACATACATTACAAAATAACATTTGTTTTTTTTCAAGGCTCTAAAAGCTATCTGATGTCCGGGATGCCTCTGTATTCTCATAAAATTGTTGGATTAATTTTCGTAAATAATAACTAAGGACGGAAAATAACGAATTTTATTCTTTCACGCCCATATTTCCGATGAATATAAATCATCCATGGATATATCTATAAAGGCATGCGTGGAACTTGAATTGGACTTTTTTTTAGCAGGACGTATGTACTTCTCGAATCTTTTTATGCACACAGTAATTTAGTAGAACTTGTCTCGGGGCACTGAACTGCCCTAAGTCCAAAACATAAGCATCGGTGCTTGTTTTCACATAAGTCACTGTAATTAATCAATATAATTCTTGGAAATCTAATTGTAGCATTTTTTACATATTGAAATTCTTGGAAGAGTGAACAGTATACGTATATACGTGTATTATAAAGAGGGACAAATTGTATCAGTATCACATGAATTTTAAGTCCCATAGCTTTGGAGATAAGGTGCTGAGGCTGGTATAAAAGAATGTTTTTACCAGGATATCCTAAAATAGAATTTAGTCCGTTAAAGCTTCGGTATCGTGTAGCACTGCAGGATAAATTTCAAACGTCGCACCAGCTAATAGTCCATGTACGCTGACTATAAATATTACCGTATAGGCAAACTATTTTTGCCTGTGAAAGTCTTATATCTTATTGTTTGTGTACGTTTTTCAATTCAAGTTGAAGCGTTTATTTTGAGAGACGACGTTTTTCTTGACGCTTGTGATATCTACATGCTATTGATAAACAATGAATGTCTCCAATACACTCTTGGTAAATTCAACGTGGCACTTCTAAATAAACCTATTTTTAGAGATACATGGCTGGTGCGGAGACTTCGTTAACTTTGTTGGGACATGGTATCCTTTGATCTTTTTTTCTTTTATTCTCACATACGGTCTTTGAGGCATATCTCTCGCTCTCAATCATAGAATCGGTGTCTCATGGGAGGAACCTTGTCTCTGCTGCCATATAATTCAACCGTGGACTGAGTCTCTTTGAAATCCCACGGGTCAATATTGATGGACGAGCTCCCTCCCACGAATATGGCAAGTTTATGCTCCCAAAGATATGGGGGAACTGAGACAAGGTTGTGCCAGTGGATTAAATGGGAAAAGGAGAAGAGAGGCGATTGAAGGCTGTGACAGCCTCTCATCATAAAATCTCAGACGAGGCTCTCCTCTTTAAGTTGGTAGGCTCATGGATAACATCGATGGATTTGTGGAGTGTTAAAGGTCATTGACTGAATCATAAATTGGGTCGTTATACATTTCGAACGTTTAGAGAAAATAAAATTACGTCGGTTCAACGCTTGACGCTTGGCACTGGAGTACACCAATTATAAATAAAAAATATTTATAATAATAATAATAATAATTTTATTTGTCCAGAAATTTGTACACACACATATAGAGCATGTCAAAGTTGTGAAATTAATTACATCCTTCTTCTAGTAGACCGACAGTCATCCTTAAGATATAAAATTATAAATATGTTCCTAATTAAACATGTCAGTTCAGAAAAGGATTTCATTTATTGTGATAGAGAGACGATTTAATCTGATACCCACTTTTTTCATCCGGTGATATTTGTGCCAACTTTTTTCCTGACTGATGGAAAAAAGAATTCAAAAATAAATAAGAAATTGGAATAGATTTATTCAAAATCCTCAATGAAAGGTTTACCTGTTAATACAGAGGTCCAATTTTCTTGAGATAGCTGTTGAGAAAAATAGGCAATATCACTATCGTTAAAAGGTCGTACATCATAATACTTTGCTCTGGAGGTAGTTACTGGGAAGTTACCAATGAGGGGAAAGTGATCAGATATCCCTAAGTATATTACCCTGGAGGAAGATACAGTTGGAACAAAGTTGGTGAACATATTTTTTTATCAATATTGATGATAAAGAGGTGACCCAAGTAGGGGGGTTGATTAATTCAGCTAAACCATATGCTTTAAAAAGTCTTCAGGCTGTGACGCTCTGGCATCATCCAGAAGCAAATCACAGTTAAAATCATCTACTAAAATAACTTGAGTATTGTTGCTATAATGTTTGTCCATTAGGAGATCGAACTTGTTCAAGAAGACAAAATTTGCTTGCAGGTGAGCGGTAGATACAATCACAGTTTAATTACACTGGTAATAAACACTTGATCCGCGGAACATTAAAAAACTGTCTCTTCGGATTAACTGACATTAATTGGGACATAATTACAAGAGAAACTCTTACGTATATAGAATACCCACACCTCCATATTTACATATTTCACATGAGTAAGAGGTCATAAGTTTATAGTTACAAATGTTGCAAACACATATAGGTCATAATCTTTGAGCCAGTGCTCGAATATACCTAATATGCTTGGATTTTCATCATAATTATAGCTGACTCACTTGTTACGCAAGGACTAAATGTTCAAGTACATTAATTTCAGGGAGTCTCCGTCCTTATCATTAGAAGAAGCATCCAATCCTACCTCGGAGGTACCAACCTCAGTGATCGGAGAACAATTATCACCATCCAACGCTGAAATTTACGCCATGGGAGTGCGTAGTGGCTGCGATAATATCTCCTAAGATCTTGGAGCCTTTGCGATTCAAGTGAGATCCATCTCTACCAATGCATGTGTCGTTGTGGTACCAGTTTAGGTCAAGGAACACAACCGTTAAAGCGTCGCATGCCCACTCAATGCTACTATTCACATTTATTTATATAAATCTGGGATTTCTGCTTTAGGATTTCTGGCTTTCCCGGCGAAGGTGTATGTCAGGAATCTCTCGGGTTTGACACCGGGTACTCAGGTCCATGATGGCCGACGTTTCGAAGCTCGAATCGAGCATCTTCCTCAGGGCAGAGGTGATAGACACCTCTGCCCTGAGGACAATGCTCGATTCGAACTTCGTTGGCCATTATGGTTCTGAGTACACAGTGTCAAACCCGAGAGACCCCAGACACTGGGATTAATCTCTCTGCTGAAGGGGAATCCGTTCACCACCACACTAAACGCCGGGAATTTACGTTTTATATATCGAAAAAGGCAATAAATATCACCCATTGCGTAATCGGAACAGTTGATGCGTCGTAAATCTTTAGTTTCGACATTTAATACAATAGTTTTAGGGTTTTGATGAACCACGTCAGTACTTTCAATCGTCGCATGCGACTGGGACGTCTCAATTCCTGGGCAAACGAGTTTATCGGCATCATTAACAAGAACGTGTTATATCATTGAATTACCCAGTAATAAATTTTTCTGATGTTGGTTACGTGGAATGCTCTACGGATTCTGTTGACTCTTGGGGCCCTGTTTAGCCGTCTACTTGGTATGACGACGGTCACGATGTTCACTATTGCTGCGACGTAGTGTGATGCGTTGATGTGATTGATGGTTTGATAGATGGTTCAAACTTTTAAATTTGTCCTTAGCGGGAAGTGAGAAAGATTCAACGACACTGCATTCTTTTTTGGTGAGCGCAGTACATTTGCCAGTGAATACGGAATAACTGGCCAATTCACGATTATTTTTTAATTTGGCCTCCAGTTTCTTGTTTTTCAGCACCAGGTTTTTGCACTTCTCTTACAGAGAACCTAAATCTTTCAACAGCTGAGAAATAATGGCATATTTTGACGACATTTGGCAAAGTAAAACGCACGCTCTATCATCAATAGTACATGCGATACACAACCACTAAATTTAGTCACCGTACTAATATCAACCTGAAAGCATTTGTTATGAAAACATGAGCAACAATTATCATATCTGATGCCTTTAATAACTTTTTGAACAGACTTAAAATTATTAGATTCATCGTTTTTTGTCACACAACGAATAACATCAACTGTGCCTGCCGCCATCTTCTCAATCTTCAGTATGATTTGAAAGGCGAATGAGAGTTTATAAGAGAATGACAGTTAAAAGGAGAATGGGAATTTAGTCTTAGCCTTAGCCCAGTGTAAAAGTGGATGTTCAGAAAATCATATTGACCCTGCATATTTACAAAAATTGATTCAATCTTCTTATTCCTTAGGCGCTATCACCCTCCATGTCCTTTGACCTTATCGACAGTTAACGCCTATCTTATTCTATCTTTTGCTTAATCCTTCATTTGGAAATATTTATTCTTTGTAAATTCTCTGTGACATCCTCTCTTCATATTTTCTTAGGTCTTCCTCTGGATCTATTTCTGTCTGGTGTCTATTCATTAATTTTATTCATCAATCTTATCATAAAAATGTGATCTATGATTGATCTTTCACTTCTGAAACTGAGAATCACCAGTAAACGTTTCAGCATTTTTTTGTCATTGAGGATTCAGAATATCTTATAAGTTACACCCAACAATGTATTGCCACTATAATTATGGCAATTTTTTTAAACCTTTTTATTAATTGAAATTATGATACCATTTTTCCAATCATCAGGTAGATAATTGATTTAATCCACTAAAAACTGGTTTTCAATGCATTGGACAACCCGAAGATGACGCATGTACCCCAATATTATTACTTTTTCAACTGCACCTAAAATACCAAAAGCTTTGGCTCTGATTTTAGTGCATTCTAAGCGGAAGCAATCTATGATATGATTATTTTTGGATTCGCAACTATGAATAACTTGTTTTTAGCCCTTATTCGAAGTTGATTGAAACATTCTTTTCCGAGCACCATTGTCTCATATTTCTCTCACCAATATTCAAACGAAGGAAGAATAGAATGATATCAGTGTAACGATGGCAGAGTGAAGAATTACTTATGGTAGACCGGGGGTATACACTCCCTCAATTAGCTCTATTTTCCCGGTCAATATTTGGCGTATGAATGAAAGGCCACTTAAATTCTGCTTGTTCATGGGAACTCTGATATGCTACCGAAAAATGAAGTAATTGTGTTTCTCTTAAGTTAAACATGCATTACCCTTTGACTCAGTTCGACTTAAGATTTCTAGGACTTCTTAAATTATTGTTTTAGGCATTGTTAGAAGCTCGGTGAACCTACCATAAGGCTCGCGTGACTCTCACGCAGGTTAAAAGTTTAAGCTTGGGTTCGTTTCAACTGCACGTGATACGCCCGAATGTTGTGCCTCATATTCTCGATTCAACAAGGCATTTAAGGAAAACTTGTGCTTTATAATGCCTTCCGTAATTTTCTCAACATTTTATGGTGGGATAATTAGCACCCTCATTTTACTGATTGTATCTGCGGCGAATATATTGTTCGCAACGTTATATTAGTGCTTTCATATCAATGTGTATATTTCTATCTAATGAGATTGAAATAAACATTAAATTAGTTTCAAAATAAGAAAAAAAAATTAAATCACAACTTGATCAGCTTATGACCAAATTAATAGCTACTAATGCGGGATCCTTGAGGTATATTGTATTTATGCGCGCCAAATATTAAGTTTAATGGTGTTAATTTGGTAAAAATGGCTAAAATGGACTTGAGAAAACATTTAACTCGACCATTCATGAAATAAACCGGAAGCAACTGAATTATTAACTATGTCATTAAATTAAACATGTGAAAATTAGTCGTTAAGACGAAAGCTGGAGACGATAACCAGGTGGTATGCAGAAATTATTTAGGTCTTATTGTTAGCTTAATAAGACAAATATACCGATCTAGTATAGTCTATCCAATATAATGCGAAGAAACATTGCCAAGGTGAAATTAGAAGTTATGAAAATAATTGACATAGAATATGATCTGTTTGAAGAGATGAGCAGAGAATAAGGTGGGAACTAAAATACTGGAGAAAGTATCGTAAATGAAATGTAATCGAACAGCGTTAGCTCTGCTAATGATTTGCAGCGATGGTTATAATTTTATTTAATATCGTTGCTTCACATGCCAATGATACTGGCGTCCAGAATATTTTTGAATTTATTCATGACACAAGACCAAGATATCATCTGAGCGGATAAAATCCTAGCATTTACCGGACGATTCACTTCTCACAACTCAAAGAGACAACTTAGGATGCATTTCCATATGGATAGGGATTCTTTCATATGTTCCCATCCAGATGGAGTGCTTCCACTCCAGCTATAAGGAGACTTAGAACCTTTACACCACTTACGATTTTTATTTTCCTTAAAATAATTTACCTTTATTCCCTGTATCATCTCCTTATCATATTCATTCCTTTTCATTCATTGCCTGAGGGCCTAATGTAAAAGCGCCTAACTTTTAGTCTTCTTAGTCTCTTAAGGGGTGTTACTTCCTCTTTTATCTCCTACGCAATCAAGGGTTTGCTTCTCAACGATACCCTTACTTTACGAACCTTTCACATCTCTGCTATCTCCGGCCCTCTTCCATAGTATCCCATACACAACGAACTAGAATATTTAGTTAACGACTTTAAAGATTTTACAACACCGTGCGAGTCAAAAAAGCACTGCATTCTGCCTTTCACTTTTCATAATAAAAAATACTAATTTTACTGAGGAAACAAAATAAAGGCACAAAATTTGCAAGTTAACTTTGGAGGCGAATGGGTTTAGTGGTAAGGACATAAGATGCAGAATTGCGCTTGCTAAAGAAGCATTTTCGAAGAGAAGGGAATTGTGGAAGGGGGGGCGGGGGGGTCTGAGAAGAGATGTAAAGAAGAGGCTGGTGAAAACTTTAATATGGAGCGTGGCGCTATATGGGTCGGAAACTTGGTCATTGCGAAGGGAGGATGTGCGTAGACTTGAGGCGTTTGAGATGTGGGTTTGGAGAAGGATGGAGAAGGTTAGCTGGATGGCGAGAAAGACGAACGAGGAGGTATTGGATATGGTCGGAGAGGAGAGGAAGCTTGTGGCAGAGGTTCGGAGAAGGCAGAAGAGATGGATGGAGGAGGTTTTGAGAGGAGAGGGCATGTTGAAAAGAGTGATAGAGGGGAGAACACTGGGGAAGCGTGGAAGACGAAGGAGGAGGATAGGAATTCTGGACGAAATAAGAGGAGGTAGAAGATACGAAGAATTGAAGAGGAATCTAATAACGGGCCATCCTTAGGAGGGAAAGAGAGACAATCTCTATTAGGTTTGGATACAGAATGGGGACTGTCCAAGAACCTACCAATCAGCTGGTAGAATACTTGAATGAATGAATAGAAGAGTATATTTTGATGACAACTTTCCAGCCATATGAGGTGACAGCAGACCATGTCCATCGTATTAGCGCATTTTAAAGTTTATGAATGCAGTTATTTGCTAATAATTAAAATATATATGATGGGCAGATGCCTATATTTATTTATAATCCAATTTAATGGGACAATTTCACTTAATTAATATAATTATGTTTCCTCGAAATGGGCATATATGTTAATGGAAAATTTATTATTTTCTCTCATATTTCACGCATTATTGAATTATACACCATGTAATTTCAAGTTCAATTTGCGAAAAAAGAGCACGGAATGGAAGACTTTTGTTATTAAAATCATAGGGAGGCCACGTTTATTCAATAGAGAGCCAAAATTTACAGTAAATGACATTTAAGTCAGTTTACGGAGATAAAATGTGAAGAAAGATTATGACACCTTCAGAGTTCTTTTTCATCTTTTGTTGTCACCTGCCATGCATTCATACTTGCTAGTGCACATTATATAAAACGGATGCGTAAAGAATTCCAACATATTATCAAGCGTTATATTGCTTATTACTTACGTTGTTATTCCGTTGAATATCGAAAAGGCGTTTGATAGAGTTAATTTGGAAAAACAAATGCAAATACTAGGGTAAAGAAGAATCGGTTGGCAAGATAGGAAACTCATCCGAAACTTATTTATGGTCCAGAGAGTACAGGTGAGGGTGGCTGACGGTGAATCAGGGTGGGAAGTTAGTGGTCGTGGGGTAAGGCTAGGGTACCCGTTGTCACCTTTGCTTTTTAACATTCGTGCTGAAAAAATGGTAAAAGAGGCATGGGAAAAGCTAGATATTGAAATAAACGTGAGAGCCCAGCTGATGAAATCGGTTAGATTCGCGGACGATCAGGCGTTTATTAGTCGATCATTGAAGATATTGAAATGTTTAGTATATGCTTCAGAATTTTAGTGCGGGAAATACGGAATTATGATAAACCATTAGCAAACAAAAGCAATGAGGACAAAGGAATCGAGGATTATCATAAAAGTAGGAGGGCAAAAACTTGAGCAATTTAATTAGTGGGGTGGTACGCTAGAAGAAAATGGGCATAGTAGGAAAGACACTAGGATGAGAATAGAGCTAGCGAAGAAAGCGTTTAGTAAGAGAAAAGAGCTGATGACGGGGAGCTTGGGTAAGGATATAAAGAAGAGGCTAGTAAAGAGCTTGATATGGAGTATGGCGTTGTATGACGCAGAAACATGGACTCTGAGACAGAAGCACGAAAATAGGCTGCAGGCGTTCGAGATGTGGGTGTGGAGGATGGAGAAGGTGCAGTGGACGGAAAGGAATACAAACGAGGAACTGCTTGACATGGTCGGTGAGGAAAGGAAACTTCTGGATGAGATTAGGGGGAGGCAGAGTAGGTGATTGGAGCGGTAATGAGCGTTGGTTTGCACAAGCCCGTGATGAAGTGAAGGATGTTGGGCAAGCGGGGATGGGGAAGAAAGAGAATAGCTTTTATGGATGGGATGAAGAAGAGTACGCTGAGATATAGAAAGAAATTCTAGAGGTAGATAGGGGATCCAGAGGATTATTTCTGACTTCCAATTAAACCTACCTTAAACCGGTACATTAATGTTCATTGATTTGAGTATTCTACCAGCTGATTGATAGGTTTTTGGTCAGTCCTCATCCTACACCCAGTTTCTGACAGATTTCATACAGATTCTGAATGATACGTCTGTTCCTCGAATCGGCCCCTTATTTCTTCAACACTCCCATTCGATCAGTCCACCATATCAAACGCCTTCTCGAAATCTACTTAGAGCTCTTTCAATTTCACTATCGAGGATACCTGATCCAATGCCATCTCTGTCGATGTCGCCTTCCCTGTTTATATATAACGTACTGAGCCGTATTTTCTTGCACTACAACTCTTCAACATATTCCTTCCTCTTCTTCCGGATCTCTTTTGGTTCTACGATCAACTTTCCAGTCTTGTCTGTTATCGTTGCAATTCCCCTTCCCTTACTATCGCCCGTCAGTTCCTTCGCTTTCCTATGTAATGTATCTCCTTTCCCTCTTCTTGGCATTTATCTAACTAATCGACCTGTTCTCTCGACCACGACTCTCTTGATTTATTTGTATCTCTCCTAAGCCTGTTGTTGAATTCCAGGTCTATTCTCTTGCCTATCTCTGAGTTTATGCTCTTCCATGTCCTTATCTCCTGCATCTTCATTATCATATCCTTCGTTATCCACGGTTTTCTAATTTTAGTTACACTTACTACACCTACCGTTGCTTTCGCCACTTTTACAATTCCTTTTTTCAAACTTCCCTATTCATCTTCAACTGAACTTACTCTATGATCCGCATCCATGACTTTATCTACCTGCTCCCGATACATCTTCTTCATTTCCACAGTGAGTTACTCTGCATTCCACTTTCACACTCTCCTACCCCTTCATATCTTTATGTGTTTTACGAAGCATTTCATGACTAGAAAGTTGTGATCTGAGTCTGTATCAGCTCCAGGATAGGCATACAAAATTTTAACACTATTGCTGTATCTTTGATGAACCATAATTTAATCTATCTGGAACTGTCTGTGTATTTTGGATTCTTTTAAGGGTACATACGTCGAGGATGATGCTCGAGCCATGTATTTGTGATCACTAGGTAATTTCTTTGACAAAACTTCACAGCTTTTTCGTCGTGGTCATTTCTCCTTCCTAGCCCATAATTACCCACCTCCCTCCCATCTCTTCCTTCACCAACCACCGCGTTCCTGTTCCCCATTACTACAATGTTCTTAATCCCAGGTATACTACCAATTATCTTACTTCGCCCAGACCCATCAGACTTCGCCATGACCCACCCTCTACATTTCTTGCTTTATATTCTCTAACTTGCCCGCCCTTAGCATTGCACCAACATTCCTCGGCCTATTCTGATTATTGCGTATCCCTCTGTATCTGTAACCTTTTTCCTCTTCTGTATCTTCTTTTCCTCTGCTGCTGCATTTTCCTCTACTTCTGAGCAAGGATTTCGTGTAATGACGATCGCAGGGCCGAGTCTCGTAGTTGCCAGGATTCATTTTCGTACAATCAAGGTTGTTTTGAAATTTAGAGGATATTCCATGGCTTTACTCAGTAGTGTATTTTACTTGACATCATTATGTGAGAGCTCAACCCACTGGGGTCAGACGCCTTTTGCAGCCGCCTCACTGATGTACAGACGCTGCGAGGACTACCATTCGTCTGTCTCCTAATCTTCGACCTATCTGGCATAGGTAACCCTGCCATGAGAATTTCTCTCGACAGTTCAGCTCTATGGGTAATCAGAGCACGCAAGCCTTTCCACCACGACAAGGTTGTAGTCAAAGGGAAGAGATATATTACGTACATGCACGAATGAATTATTTTGTTAGAGAAAACTTTACGATGCTTTTAGTTAATTTTCTTAGTTAATAATGTTAAACGGATTATGAAATTTTAAAAATCGTGGATAGAGTTACCAAGTTGTTTTATTTTAACGTTGCGCCATTTTTTATGGCATACTGTTGGGATAAGGGTTTTAAACGTTGCTGTTTGGGCTTAAAATTTCGATTTTAGTATTCTCAGAATAAAAGCCCTAGTGCTGTTACTATCTTTTGATAGGAATAAACTGGATTTTGTATCATATGTCCAAGCAGATGTTTAAAGCTTATTTTATGTTTTAATGAGCATTATCACAATGTTTTAGAGAACAATAAATGAAATTGTTTAGTAAAAATGAACTGAAATGATTAACATAAAATAAGCCTAACCTCTAAAAAATATTATAATTGGTCTGAAATTCATAATAGTGGTGAATGATATCACACTTCAACCATCTCTTGCTTGCCTACCACTAGATCGCGGGTTCGTATCCCATCTAGGGTGATTTTTGACCTTCCAAGTCCTGGTTGTGTGTTCGTCTGTTTTTGCTTGGTAATATGACTGATTTAGAAGCCCCCCTGAAGCTGTTTTTAGGATAAAGTAGAAATAATTAAAAATAATCAAGGTGAGAAGTAATGTCTTGCATTCAGGTGGCTTACTCTTTTCTCAAGTACTTCCTGGAGACGTTATTTTCCTCCAGAACCAAGGGGAGCGCATTCAGCAGAAATAGTTCTCGGATCACATTTTCTCTTTGAGATGAGCAATGAAGCTTCCTTAAGATCATCGCGAGCTCGCACTTTCCAACTTCTTTTTTTGTCTTGCTGAGCGAATGATCCAGGGAATCACTTAGGAGTAATGCAAAAGTGTGCCTCTGATACGTATAGAGCGCAAGTTGCACGCTAGGAGGAGAGGAAGGAGAACACCGCTCGGAATTGGGGACTGCTTCGCCAGAGGGTACATGGAAACTGCCCTTGCGGGACTCTGCCCTTATTTCCATTCCCTGATCCACTCTATTTCTTTCTTTCTCTAGCACCACTCGTCGCCTTTCATTTAAAACGCGCTCTTGCATCGCTCGTCCGGATCCCGCGATGATTTCACGAATCGCAGGCGTCCTAATTTCTTGACTCACAACCCAACACGACACGGGTTTATTTGGATTTCGTAGAGGTGCTGTTTCATTCGGTGCTCGAAATGGGTCTGTGAAATAGTTCGAAATAGGACGTAACGTACCAGATACCGACCTACTGGTGATACCCACCTCTGGAATTCATTATCGGCTGCCTACACTTCCCGTTTCTCAGAGAGATTTTTCCTAAGACTTCTCGCAGGTTCATTTTGTAGGTTATTTCCTGTTTTTATTGAGTTCATATTGAGCGAAGCAATCTGGAGAAATTTAATTTTCCAGCTGTAACACCGTTCCCATTGAGGCGGTTATGTGGAAAGCTCTTGAACGTTGCTGTGTTGAACACGTTATTGGCTTGTGCCTTTCTGCCTTACCTTAGGCTTGGATCAATTATTTCTCTGCGGCATATTTTCATCCGCTTTTTCTTCTCTCTAAATCCATAATACTCAATGGCAAAATAAATAAATAAGTTAACTTATTAATTATTTATAATATAACTAAGTAAAATTACTTATTATCGCTAACATCTTTCTACAAAATAACATGAGGTCTAATTCTCTACATACCACTCGTTAAAATATTCGGCGCTCCTGTAATTTCCCCCAAAAATCCATTCCCTTGTCTTCCATGATCAGCGCTTACACCTTATTTTTTTGGTCAATACTTTTCTATTTTTATTTTGCACCAGGGAAATTATTCCATTGATGTTTTTGTTCTCGCTTGGTTGATTAAAGTTATATTGGGACTGATGGTGCAGCTTATGCTCCAATTTGAATTATTAAGTGCATTTTATTTAAGGCGTACAATCTTGCCATCAGGGCAATTTTCATCATAATTAGCCCCATAACCAATGTAGTTCTCCCACCAATACCAAGAAAACACATATTTTCTTTTCAGTTCATAACCAATCAAATGAAATGCTCCATTTGCTTTGAATAGTACGAACCAAACTTATGAGTATATATTCATTTGGCTAGGCTTGCTTTCGGAAAAATTAGGCAGTTAGTTTAAATGAGACTTATGCTAGTTAGGAAGTAACTAAGAAGAAATGGAATTATATAAGATAACGACTAAGAAGAGGTTTTTTTTGTGTAGTCATGGGTGTACTTTTAACGGACCCTGGAGGTAGTTTGGAAATAGCATAGCAATGACGTATACGTTAATTGACAACTGCATTTCGGAATTCACAACTATTCAGCAGAATCTACAATGCTGAATAAAAAAGAATTCCATCGCCATGTTAGTAATTTCAAATGCCCATTTCCTCCAATCCTATTTGTAGAGGACTAAAATATATGAGCTCATCATCTTTTAACTTACCTCGTCATCTGGCAGTTCATACAATATAAATGTGCAACTTATTTCGTCTTGGGCTGATTTCCTACATCAACTTTTTTCTAAATTTTGCTTAATATTATATTTTTAAATAAATGATTTTATTTAATTTTGGTTTTCTTACACATTATGCTGTGCCAACTTTTCCTCCTCGAAACCTCGAGACTCGAATATCCTCGGAGACTCTGCGAGACGCTACAGTCTCCTGCGGTTTCGATCGAAATTCGGATGTTCAGGCCTGTTCATCTCAAAAGCTAAGGGAAGAGAGGCATCTCACTGACTCAGGTAGTGCTGTTCTGAATGGCTAAACGAGGAGGAAGGGACAGACGAAATGCTACGAGGAAAAACAGCTATGAGACATGAGGAGAGGGCTGTGTGATACTGTGAATTTAAACAAGGATATGTGATATGCACAAGAGATCGTAATGCAATGATATGATTTGTAATATCAAGCAAAATGGTACTAACAAACTCGAACTCATACCCTCGCAATGTATGAGTTCGAGTTTGCACTTGAATGAAGCTTTGTTGCTCGAAAGTTTCATTCTCTAATAAATGCTCCTTGAATACAGCCCCAGTGCTCTTTATTAATCGTCCTCCTTACAGGTTAAGGTCCACTTTTGGACGTCTTGCAATGTGTTGTATTCTTGCGTCTAATGGAAGGTGTTCTCATTGAACTCCATGGCCCTCCGCCAGCAGTCCCCATTGCAGTAGTTGCTAATTTAAACTCCAAGTTAACCCGAAAATAGCTTGCCTTGCGGTGTTGAACTCTGACGACCTCCAGATTGCACCATCTTTCGATGTGAAATCTTCTCGGGCTGCCAACCGGGTTGGTTTCTACATCTCTGCCTTTTTATCTACCTGCGAATTTGTATCAATCATTCGCCGGGAAAATATATAATCCTGCAAGATCTTTTAAGTACCGTGACTAATTCTTCAGTTGATGCACTGGGCGTGTGTGATGTAATCTGTGTTATGATACCACAGTAATGTCACGGATTTTCTACTGCCTTGGCCGCTTCTCCGTCCCCAGTCTCCGTTTTATTCTGTGGTTGCTCTTGTTTTCTTCCAATCATATTAAAGCTATTGCCTCGTGAATATCATTCCACCAACCCCTTCCACGTCTCCCTCTCTTCATTTCCTCGGTGGGTTCCCATTTTAAAATTTACTGTGGCTATCTTGAGTCGTTCATCCTTTTTACGTACCCAAACCATTAAGATTTTTTTCTTCTTCATCTACCCTATTATGTTAGCGAACATATTCATATGTCTTCCAATCTGTCCATCTTTGAAATAACTGATTGTTAGAGGTTTTCTGGAACTTCATCTCAAGAAGACCATTTCAGTTGGCATAAGTTTATTTACATAATTATTTGTAATATCCTTTATTATGCGGCCACAATTTAAGCCTAAATCCATAGTTTAAGGGTATGGAGAATTCGTAAAAACTGCTTGATAAAATCTAAAAATCTTCCAAAAAAGTGTTTATTTCTTTCCTAAGCCTTCGCCATTTTTATTGCCCCAAGATAGTTTCTTTATCATAATTGCACTCGGAATTTGATACTGCGACACCCGAATGGAAAGCGTGTCCACTCATCAACTCTCTCTTCTTCTAATCTTTTAGCGCTTCACCAGTCTCTTCCGCAGAAGTTATTCAAACGCACGCATTACCTGTAAAACTACAATTTAACTGTCAAAATTATACTGAAATAAATTTTATCTTTATTGATGGTAAATTCATTTAATACAAATTTTCATTGGTAGTGAAAAGCTTCGTTAACTCCCAATTTATTTCGTTAGGGTGATTAATTTTCGCTTCAATCGATCTTATTTATGTAAACTGTTATTGAATTCAGAGCTGTTGCATAGAGAAATGTAAGAATGGAAAGAATATGAAAATTTGAAAAAGTAACGCCTGTGTTTCATAGTGGAAATAAGTCTTACCGATTTGAATAAGTAAAAGCACAAGCAAGCTTTTTTAATTACAACAACGGCCATGAAATCTTAGAGCAAGCATGATTTATTTTCGTGAGAGAGGTTGACTGAGAATTGCACCTTCACGCGGAAGTGCTATGGATGAGACGGGGCTATGAAGTGGTGTAGTAAGGTGAGATCGTTAGGACGAAGAAGATCCTAGAATCTATACTGGAGACCCTTGAAGGCAATGTCCCGGTGCGGGACGTGTTTTAATACTCGGAGCCCATTTACGTTCCTTCTGAGACGTGGGAGATTAAGGTCAAGGTATGAACTTATTTGGAAGTTTCTTTGTTCTTTTCTTAAGAATTAAACGGAGCTAACGTGAGGTGCTTCTCTTCGGGCAGAAGCTTTTGTTTTCTTTGTTGCCCCATTCCCTTTTATACGTTCCATCATAGAGCCAAATGTGAGAAGTAACTGACGGTGAGCTATGGAAACCCGGTAAAAGTTGTGACAAAGTGACATTAAAAGCTCGAATCAACATTACCGGAAACACCGGAGTTTATACAGCTAGTATTTTGTACGCTAATCTCCTATTTGTATCTTTTTCATCCAGTTCACAGTATTTTGTAATGCTTACCTTCTTTGGTTTCTTTCTACTTCTTGCATAATGGTGCGATGATTCATGGAATTTCTATAAATGTGTAGATAGTATTTATTGAAATATTATTATCAAAGAAAATCACTGATATCGAATTACATTCATTCCCATTGCGTCCCAGTATTTACTAAGTAAGAGATGTATAAAACGTTTTCATAATATGAGGACTCAATTATATCTTCTCCTCCACCAGTGCTGTCCCCGAGAAATAGCACAATTACTCCTGTGGACTCAACTTATTCTAGATTTTTTGTTAGCTAAGTAGGGAAAGTTAAGCACGTAAGCTTCTTACCGAAGTCAAGGCAAGGTTTCTCATGCATAGAAACAATTATGTGTGCGATATTCCACAGAGGACATATCATTCACCTTGACCGGGATTCGAACCCGGATCCCTCGATTTCGCGCCGAGTGCTTTAACCAGTTAAGCTACCAAGGGGTCGTTTTCCCCTGCGGATTTTTTTTAATACATCCACAGGAAAAGGACGCCTTGGTAGCTTAAATGGTTAAAGCACGGTGAAAAATCGGGGGATCAGGGTTCGAATCCCGGTCAAGGCGAATGATTTTTCCTTTGTGGAATATCGCACTCATATGCACTTGCGGGTGACTCCGTAAAGGTAAATAACGTTACTAGTTCCGGTATCCTCAAAATTGAACAATTATTTGTTTAACGGTTAATTACCCATAAAAAGAAAAAAATATGTGAAAATTTGCGGCTAATATTCAGCAGAAATTCATATTGTTGAAGGTGATTATGGCATATAAGACTTGTTTAGTTGCGTAACATTTCTTTGATACAAAGAAATGCCGTGGTCAGGGCTATGATGGAGCCAGCGTGATGAGTGGCGTGTACAATGGAGTACAAAAAACAAAAGAAGTTGAACTACACGTACACTATGTGCACTGAGCTAGTCACAATTTAAAATTAGTGTTGAAAGACGCTCAGGAGGCAAACGGTGTAATATCGCCATTACTTGACGATATTCAAAGTGTCTATCCTTTTTTCGGTTACAGCATAAACATTGGCTCTGGCTGAATGACTTATGCGAGAGTGGCTCAAGCATAACATTAAAAAAGTTGAATCCAACCATAAGGGCAGGCATGAGCGAAGCTGTCCTTAAGGAGAGATTCAGCGATATGGTGAAAGATCTGTTGATAGTTGGAAGTGACGAGGAAAAAGAGAGAAATTATGCATTCGGGCTGAAGAAAAATTTGATTTTTTTCTGCTCTTAGTTATTAAAACAACGGTCCTGCAGCAAATCAACATACTATGAAAAAGCTCTTCCCATGCCTAAGAGGCCTATTAGCCGAGGCAACCAGACACGCCACCTGACGTTCCACCGGTGGAACTTGTCAGTCGTGGGGCATAGAATCAAATGAGTCCTATTATCCGTGGCAACCAGACGCGCCACCAGACGCGCCACCGAAACCAGTCGACTGAGCCCCGCAACCGCGCCTTCCACTTTGGGTTGCTCAGCAAGGTTCCGGGGCATTGGAGTATATGTAGCCTATTAGCCGAGGCGACCAGACGCGCCACCGGTGACTGAATATTGCATGCGCGCGCCTCATACTGCCCTGACCACGACGCTCCAGGCTCAGTTCTCTCAGACACAATCTCAGTTCACAGTCCAAACTAGTGGTGAGTTGTTCGCTCTTGTGAATTTAATTTCTGTGTGTTAATATGTTTTCGCCGGGGGCGGTGGTGAATGAAGATGGTGATCGCAATTTGCAAGAAGGTGAAGGTGTCGCTTGTCCAAGTGACGTAAGGCAAAGAAAGGAAAACTTACTAAAGAACAGTAATAAAGGGCAACCGAGTAAACCTAGAGATTTATCGAAAGAATAATCAAAATTGATAGACAACACCATTTTAACTACTGCTGTGGGCTGGGTAATTTTTGAACCGATACTGGTGGCGCCACCGGTGACCTGGGCGGAGTAAACCCGAGCAACCAGACACTCCACCGGTGGAACGTCCGGTGGAGTGTCCAGGTTGCCTCGGCTAATAGAGGCCTAAGACTTACCATATCCTCAGCATAAATGTTAAAAAAGGCGACAACGGGCATTCTTCCCTTTCTCCTGCGACCTATGAATGCCCACCCCGATTCACCGTCAGTCACCCTCACCTGTGCCCTCTGGGTCATATTTTTCGGATGTCTCCTATCTCGCCAATCTATTTCCATTTTCTCGAGTACCTGCGTTAGTTTTTCTCAATTTAATTTGTCAACCACCTCTTTTATATCCACAAAGAAAACAAAAGCATCTTAGTTATAACCTATGTTTCTATCTGTAAGCGTTCTCATCACCGCAATTGCATCCGATTATCACCGCATTTGCATCCTCTTCCTGAACCCAAACTGGTCATCGCGTAAGTGGTAATTTTCTCTAATCTCCAGCATTTTATTAATTATTTTAAGCAAATTTTTTGACCCGGGGAAAATTCAAGTATGTATTTGTTATATACCTCTCGCTTTCTGACATTTGCCGAAATTATGTCCAGAAAAAAATCTTTTAAGGACATAGTTTTGTGCATAGTGCTGCTTTTTATCTGATATCGTAAAAGCACCTATGAATACATTTTTTTATTAATTTTTTCTGGTTTTACTTAGTTTTTAGCTCTTTCCATTTATGTCTACTCTTTTAATTTACTTTAAAGACATCCTAATAAGTAGCACATCGGCAATATGAAAGTGAATTGGTAGAATGTTGAGGTTGGAGCGAGCTTACAATATTGTCAAAAGAGTATTTTTGTACATAATAAAAAGGTCATATTCTCGGGGGGATAGAGGAGGTCCCACTTCGTTTATCTGCCCCGGGACCCTCGGGAGACTAGCTACGCAAGTGTCAGTCACCCTGCTTCTCTTGTTTCCACTTCATCATCCCTGCTAGTGACATTCGATTAAGTTCCCGCTCGGTTATTTTTACGATGAGGAAGATCCGTATTTACCGCATACGTTGTTGAACATAGAGGCTTTTTTATTCTTCTCTCATCTTCCGTGTAATCAGGGACTGCTGCACTGAGGAGGAGTGAATTCATTTTTTTGTTTTAATTTCAAAACTATTTAGGGTGCAAAATTTGCCTTATGCTAATCATGCCTAAATTTCAATGAAATAAAAAATGCCCTACCTCGCTTACATACAGTGGAATGTTGAAAATTAGCCGGATATCAGGCGATATCTGGTGAACTCCTTCCACAAAACTCGTAATATTTTGACAAAATACAATTCACCCGGTGGGAAATGCTGATTTTACAAACCAGTATTCTAAAAGTAACAATTTGGTGCTGAAATAATGGCTTAAAAATAATGGTAATATTTTCGCTGCGTAGGCACCCCGCTGAACACGCAGGTGCTCCAACCTGAGCTGCGTGATATTTTACTTAAATTACAGTACAGTGATTTACCTTAAGGTAGAGCTCGGTCGCCTTATTCATCATACTATATTTCCGGCCGACATAATGCGTTGTCATATCTACCTTGAGCGCTACTTATGGTATGTGGCTCCCTTAGAATAGATTGGGTTTAATTTCTTTAATATAAATGAGCACATAACTATTTCAATTAAATTTCGGTTGAAGTTAATGTGCAAACAGTATATCGGTTGAATGCGGTGTGTTTGGCGATCTGACAGAAAAGTGTGATAAAAAAGGAGGAATGGGATGATAAATGAGTTACCAACTATTTCAAGTAATTTTCCTCTCATATTGGGGCCTCAAACCGGGATGGAAGGTATTTTTACAGGAGAACTAGGTACAGTAGAATGGGAGATAGAAGCTCCCGGTCGTCATTAGCATGCACTTCACGAACTAATGCAAGTATACCTCTTTTAAACTTTCAATCGCAAGGTACTTGAAGTCATCTCCTCGTTGCACCCAAGTAGTAGTCAGATTGCCATAGAAAAAAACGCCACCACCGCTCCCAGACCCTTTGCGTGGGAAGGTAGCACTTGCAACCGCACCTATCTAACCCCCTTAGTGAGTGAAGATTGAGCGTGGATTTTACAATTACGGCCAAGAGTTGTTGAAGTTGGCTTCGTTAAAAGATATTTGATTAAAAATTTCATGATTCTGAATGGCATGAAGTTCCAGGCTCAAAATATTGTGATCCGTTGGGATGGAAGAGGCGGAAGATGAGGGCTTGCGAGAATAATAGCGTGGAATGATAACGTTTTGTTTTTCACATCAGAAAGAGGACTAGTTTTTCCATAAGTATTCAGAATATGAATGAAATCACATTTATGTTCTTTTACGGCGGAACCACCCTGAACAAAATTTCGAAGTAAAATTTTCCTTTTCATCAGCTCATTCATTTTCATTCCAAATTCTCTTAAACTTTGCATGGTAAAATTGTTATATGGACAAAGTTATCAATATTTTAAATTCATCGAAAACAATTATGTATTGATGAAATAGAATTCAGCACAACTTGTTATTAAGAATATACATCTCCCGGCACTTTCATATCCCTTTCACCGTTTGCTTCAAAATAAACAACGATTTTCATTCCTCGGCTATACAGTTATTTATTTAATATTCTTATATCTAACTCATTGAAAAAACATATTACTATACAGTATCATTGTAAAGATAATTTCAAATAAAAATTGTACGCCTAGAAATACAAAATAAAAAAGCGCTAATTTTTGCTCTGTTTGAGCTAAGAGTTTTGGAACACTACATTAATTTTACAAATACCAAAAGACCATGACTCTACAAAGGTATGGTACGCTTTTCCGTCGGATCGCTGGAGAGGGTATCGGATCTTGGTAGCTGAAATACGCGTATTCGACCCTCACCCTCGTCCGTTCTTGTTTGCAAGATTTTTACCGCGCTCCTTTGGAGCAGTTTCTCCCAGAAGTTGGGCCCATTTGTGTGTGTGATTGAGTGATTTTGAGTGCTTGTGAGTGTTTGTGTGTGTGTGGCTGTGTTAATGACCAGGCACCTTTAGTAGGGTCTCATTAGCCTTTCGAAGGATCCCAGGTTATAACCCTATGTATCCTTAGCGGGGTCCCATTAGCCTTGCGAAGGATCCTATCTGGGTTGTGTGATTGCGTCTGCGTTGGTCACTGGCGTGGAAGTAATCTTCCCGTAAACTATCACAGGAGGTTATTCTGGTAGAGAGGCTGGGGTTGGTCTCTGCTGTGGAAGTCCCATCTCAGCAAACCAACACAGCAAGGTTAGTGATTTCTGACGAGTGGTGCCAATTTTTTGCGGCTATGGAAGACTCCCTTTAATTTTTGTAAAGGTATGGGAATTAAATAAAATCCAACATATTACAGGTGAATAGTGAATGCAATGTGGTTCATAGTGTTTGGCATAATTAAATAACAATACTATGATATAATTAGCATACAATAACACAGGAATGTAAAAATATGACTAATGCGTAAACTTTCGCATATCTGGCTATGCGGTATTACTACAGAAACCCAATTTTCTTAGAAATTAAATAGCTTTGGGGCACCAACTTTTTATGAACATAGTTGACATACGGACTACATGCCTGTGAAACCTCAGATTCTTTTCCTTACAGGAGCCAATTTAGCTACCTTTTATTTCCCCCTCCCCAATAAAGTAGGTTTTTGGGGCAAATTCCGAAATACTAAACACGCTTTTAGCCCACATTTACATACCTGGTTGGATGGTTGTTCTCATTTGAGTGTTGGTTTTTGTTACACTCTTCTTCACAATACTTCGTAAAATGACACCCGAGACATAATAAAATAGCAAAAAAAACATCTTCCCACCACTTGTCAAGTCCTCGCACAATGTACTAAATAGGCCTTCCAAACTCCTTTTAAGTAGCAGTGGGTGAACGTGCACTCCTCTTTTTTAATGACGCTTTTTTTCTAAGTAAAAGTAGGAGCAACAGCATTTCGTCTTCTTTCGCCGACATCATGTGCTACACTTGACCGTGCCGTGCACTGTCAGAGCTGTGGTTGCACCAAGTCGTATCCAGTCGTGCGTGAGTAAAAGCAACAATCAGAACATAGGTCTTGATTCATGGATGCGAAAACTTCAGCCCACGGGCCAATCCGGCTTATTTGAGAAATATATCCGGCCCGTAAAGCAATAGAGCGTTTCATGACTTCAAAGTTGTGAGCGGAATAAAAATCAACATTGTGGTTTTCTGTTTTTTTGGTGGTACTGAGCAGATACTTTAAAAACTCTCGATCAATGCAGGATTTTACATTACGTTTATTACGCATCCAATAACCCTGTTCTCAAAGCCAGTGTACGAAAAGATATCGAGGTGGCAACTTTTATTGCTCGAAATGTTTGTGGAATTATGTTAGTCGCGGCATAACGGATGAATGTATTCCCTTCTATTACTTGACTAACTATTAGGTCGAGATGAATCCGTAGATGAACAAAGGAGAATTAAACCCCAAGTACTCAGCATTGATAACTTTCTCCGAGAAATAGAAAATTGGAAGTGCCTGACAGCGTCTAAAAGTCGAGGGTGCCATTCTCAGTGCTGGTTTGTGGCTTGCGGCAGAGGAAACACCTAAATCTGTGGTTTAGGCCGATGGGAGGATCAACGGGACCGCAGGAGGAGGAATGTGTGAAACAAGTGAACGTGGTTAGCTGCAGTCGACAATGCCGATGGTGGATAGCGCTGGTAGAACCTCTACTGCTAGCTAACCTTGGATAATATACTTCATGATTTATACTTGTTGAAAAATCATTCCTTTTCCAAACTGCCTATGAAAATACTGGAGGTTATAGGTTATTTAGCACCAGGATTTGAAATTTTCCATATTCAGCTTCAAATTACAACTCCCTAACTGCAGAATGGTAGCGTTTTTCCTTTTAGTATTTTAATTCTCCAAGTTTCCCTCGACAGTACTATCTAAAAAATACATAAGTATCACATTTATTTTTTACTGGAAACCTTACCTATCGTATGAGACTGAAATTTATGTTCGAGAAGTCATCTTAAGAAATAGATTCAGTGGTGACAAAAGCCAGATAAGACTCTTGGGATGTTGAAGTTTCATTCTGCTTCGTATGTTATTGATTATTACCTTCATATTAAATTCGTTTTGTTATCAGGGCTGTGAAAATCTTCATTAACCATCATTTTTAAGGAATTCATTATATTTGCGCTTCTATGGAAGAAGAAAAGAAATTTAACTAATATCGTCATCATATTGATACGTTTTTAAGTTTTGGTGGAATATTTTGTCGAATGAGACTATTACTAGGAAACGCAGGTTCTACCTCAACGGACAACGTTTTCAGAAGTGTCCGGATTGTTTGCAGCAGCGATGGAATGGTGCTGGCTACGACAAGGGCTGGTGAGGACAAGGGGATTTTGCGGGCAAAGAATTTTCTCCCGCATAGGATATTGATGAAACCGTTTCATAAATTCAACCCCGCTCTCATTCTTCCCCACACCAATAAAATCTAAACCACTTACAACAAAACAGAAACAGGAAATCACACAAATCCGAGAGAGAGAGACTCATTGACTTATTGCTGATTCAAATTAGAATGTAGTAGGAGTTGAGAGCAGCATTTAGCTCAAGGAAAGAGTCAACATTTCAAGTTCATAACGAGAGAAATCCAATTCTCTTCAGGAGATAGATATACTCGCGGAGAGAACAGCCGTGTGGATAAACTCCATAGGCATTGGAAAATGCTGGACATGAGCGATGTTTATATAATTAGGCAAACGTTTAAGTGATTCGGTAGATATAAATCGCAAAGTTGGCGAAGTTCTCTCTTCAGAAGTTTCAGTTGGCTATCAAGGCATGGCTACACCATTGAACAAAACCTCTGCCATTGAAAAGATAAAACTAACTAAACAGTTACTGATTACTGACTGGGAAGGTGGAAGTTAAATGCTCAATCAAATTGCATTAGAGACAGAAATACTAACAATAGAACGGCCGGATAATCTTGGGCCCGGAGTTGTAAATCACATCGCCAAAGCAAGGAAACTTCCCCAACGAGAAGCTCCTGATGAAAATCGACCAAAGTTCTGTAAACTCGGAATAAAGTGTTGGTTAAATAGCAAACGGTAGACTGAAACGTGTGAATTAAGCTCAATTTCTTCATTCCATCTCTTCTTTGAAGGCGTAGTATCTCGCATGGTATCATATGTAACCTTCTAATCACTGGAAACCGAGGAGTTTACTGCGTTAATAAAACTTCTTCGAATTTATCTCGGAGTGCAGTAATTTTGGAAATGTTTGAACCGTTTTTGATAAATTTCAAAGTGATTATGCATCATAATGCTTATTGTATTGCAGGTTTTACTTGCTGTTGATCGTCGCAATAGCTTACTTATTGGCTCATCTTTTATAGAGTGACTCTAAGTGGCGTTTACAATAACTTTATCTTCACTTTTAATCGCACTTAGTAATGCAATCTCCTGCCGGTTTTAAACATATGCAAAATACGAGTTTTATTACTTATTATTTATGCTGCGAGCGTTCAATACTCTTGGTTGTTCTGGAAACAGTGAGTTAATTTTTAAACTTATAAGGCATAAGAAATGATTAATACATAAGGAAGGTAATGAATGCAAGTTTATCTTAAATGTATTGAAACAATAATATTTTAACCATCACCACAATCAGCTTTTTCTGTTTCTTAAATTAGCCTCATTTGTCTCTACAACTAATCATTTTTCAATGTATTTTGATAAAAAGCAAAAACCATGCAAATAAAATATTGTGTACCTATCGTTTGCTAAGCCAACCAAAACATTGTTTTATGTTTAATACACACTGTCAAACACAGCCTGCATTACTCGCGCCTAAAAACTTCTTAATTAAAAAATCATTTAAAACCAGTCAGATTCGATACTTCCTTCCTTCCTACTTAAGTAAAAGCTTATTATACCATACCATTTTCATCTTTGATGTATAATTTTTATGGAAAGAAGTATTGATGAGACAAATTAACATACGCCTCTCTATATGGGATGTAACTATGTATGCTTGATTGTTTATCGGGGGGCCTTCGACAGGAGCCCGGGCACTTAGACCTTTCTTGATCCATTGTGCCAACCCCATGCCTGTCTGCCACTTGCAGATAGGGGAAAAGAGCACCACGGTAGAGGTATAGAGAAGTGGCCTCCCTGAAGCTGTGTCGCCCGACCTGGGTCGGTTTTTTGTCCCTCCAGCCTAACCTTCCCGGTCTGGGTATATCTCCCTCCGGCCTCCCGGTGGTCTGGAGGGAGTATCGCCTCTCCATCCACGCCTGGTCGAGGTATGGAGGAGGGTGACCCATTCAACCCCCGTCCGGGCCCAACGTTGCTAACTTCGGTGTTCTGACGGGAACCGGTGTTTCAACGTGGCTAGGCCCTTGCCCATGTAACTAGGTATACTCAATCAAACGCTTGATTTTCATGTGTACTCTGTACATGGTGTGTACAGAGTATCATGAGGTGTGATGTGTATGCTCAGGAGCACGGATTATTATTTTTTAGAGAGAAATTTCACGGTATTTTTGATGGATTAAGTGTTAGGTACTTTGGAGCATATAATCGTCAATCTGATAAGGAAAGGCGTGAACCCTCGTTGAAAGTTGTTTAAAGAAAGGAGGGAGGGTTTGAGGAGGGAGTATCGATTAAGAGAATCAGAGAGGAAACGGATTGATTCGACCGCTAATTAGAGGGTAGAAGGTATAGGAGTTCAGTAGTGAGACAGAGTTGATAATAGGTAGTGATTGTGTCAGGTTACATTTCGGATGAACCATCGATTAGCGAGGGGGAAGTCAGGATCGCAATCTACCAACATTGAGGGGAAGGCTGTAATGATGGTTTTATATTTTGATCCTGCTATCTTGAAATGCCTACTTGGAAAAGGGTCTTTTTAAAATTCATTACCAATAAATTGTCGGTCATCGCTCAAGTCTTCCAGTAGGGACTGATATGGGGAGAGAGATGAAGAAATACAACAGTTGAACATATCCAGAGAATAACGGATTGAAGGATCAGTTTACCGATGACCCATTTTCAATAGTTACAGTGACATTTGCACAGAAGTCTCACGAGAAGCCTCGTGTGATTTTGCACCACGGTTGCCTCAACTTTCGTAAATAATACAGTTGATCTCCCCCACAGTGATCTGATGTATCATATTTAAAATTGAGTTCACGCTTTTAAGTCCTGTAAAAGACCTGATAGTATTCTCATGGTATCTTTTTTCTCTTGAGTCCATTGGCTACATATTCAATATTCACTTTTAGACGGGCAATATGCAATCGGACGTCAACTCTTAAGTTGCGGACGGCCGATCCAATTTAATGGAATTCCCTCGAATTGGAGAATTGGATGCTAAAATTAAATATTTTGCCCTGCTAGATCGTATGGGCATGCGATGCCAGACATCCGATCAGATCTAATTGAGAGTGGACTCTGAATATTGATGCTGTCCCCTTGCGGTTACTGTTTCACATTTTCGAAAGTTGAGTTAAAGTGAGAATATTTTTCCTACTCTACCCCATGGAAGATATATCAATTAAAATTACCGTGGTATTTGGGAGAAGATGGAAATATATATCTATAGGTACCTATAAGGTTATTTGAATTTAGTAGAACAGTCATACCCATGTATTTTAAAGATATGTAATAAGGCAGCTACTGCATTTTATTGATGAATTCCATTTTGGGATGCATATCATCATTTAGAACTAATATATTTACTATCGTATTAATTTTACTTTCAATTAGTCGATATTTAACCTCTAGTTTTAGACTCATTACTTCCAAACTTGTTACATTATTATGCTTACTTTAGTGAGTACGATTTTGGCTCTTCGCACAGCATACTTTAATCAATAGGGTAGCAATCGATAAGACTCATCCCTCTTTCGCATATCCATCGAACAAACCACGCATGCAAAGTCAGACTGCGTTAAATGCTCAACCCGACCAATGCGACTTAAGTGTGGCACGGACGGGAAACTTATAGCCGCCATAAACGAAGGTACGCTCCCATATAATTCCGAATTCCAAGCGGGAATGTGGGCGTCTGAATGAAAATTGATTGACCCGGCGGGATGGTGAGAGAATAAAGAGCTTTGGAGTCGTACGTGTTTTGGGATGGTAGCGAAGGGAGAGGTCATCCTGGGGTTGGATTAGGGGAGGGATGATCTCTTTGATGACAGAGGAAATGTGAGGAGGTGGCGGACTTCGTCCTTTGATGGAGACCTTGAACTTGAGAAGTCCTTCGGCGTTGGATTGATTAGAGCGTCAAGTGGGATGATTTAAAATACCCTTCGTTGGAATAAAAGGGAAAATCGATGCTAAAGTACGCAACTAAATTAAAATACGCAATAAAATAGCTACTGCACTTTATTGATGAATTTCATTTTGGGACGTATATCATCATTTAGAACTGGTGAGGTTAATGTTTTAGAGTCATACCGCCTCTCAGGCACTTGGAGTTCTAGTAGATATCTAAACTTACGCTAAGGTATTAAATGGGCAACCTCCGATATATTTTAGTCTTCAACGGCGTTCTAGAACTTTAAGTGAAAGCAAAACGTCGAGGTGTTTTCAGCTGCTCCAAGGGTTTCATTCGACCTTAATTCAAAACTTTATAAAAATAAGATCTCACGAGAAGTTAAATCCTACATTAGAGGATCATGGACCTCCACGCCCTTTACAGTGTGACAGTGTGAGAAGATCCCAATCCTCTTTCTCTCCATAGCATCTTAGATTATATTTGATGGGCTCCCAATGGAAATTAAAAATCAGTAGTACTTTTCAGTAATTCCGTAACGAGGTAGTTTCCATCTGTCTGAACGAAAAACTTGCTTAACATCGCTATCCCTACTACCTACATATCAAAGACCTATCAGTTGAGCATCAAATAAATGAATCGAATAAACATTTCAATCTTTAAATGGAGAATAGGGGAGCATCACGGTTTGTTTGCGGTGGAAGAAAGATGAGGTGTAAGGAATTTCTTATTCTAAATCCAATATATAACCTCTAATATACGCTTCCCCTGTCTTTAAAGGAGACGTACGCTTATCTACCTTTAACGGCCGAGTTACTTGGCACACAGTGGTAGCAAAAGGTAGGGATTAAGGACCGAGTTCTCACAGAGTGATTAGAATCACCACATTGATCGCACTCTCAAGCTTTGCATTGAAGATTCCCTCCTACATAATTTATTCGTGATCCCTTTTGTAAAATTATGAAAATGATTATTTACTAATCTATCTAACTCTTTAAATTATGGCAGCTACAAAGTTTATTCCAGCTATTTCCCAACATTTACAATTCTATTATGATAATTTTCGCAATTACCCTTCGGATTAATCCTTTGAAGTCACAGTAATAGGTGCACGACTCATAATTTTGTGGTGAGATGTTTAGAATATTAATGCCGTCACCAGAATCTCTAATGTAGTATTTAGTGATTAAGTTTTTAGTAACTGATAATTTTGTGGCGAGATCAATAGTTATAGAATATTAAAACCGTCACAAGAATATTTAATTAGTGGTTAGTAATTTTGCAACAATCTGTATTAAACGACGTCGTATTTTTCTATCAGTGAGCAAATTAAAATCTAGCTTAATTATTTCCCCAATTTTCAATAATCCTGATTAAAAATCCAAATGCATGCAGCTTTTATAAAGTGTTGTCTAATGAATATGAAATGGCAAACAGTTATTAATTTAGTATCCACTTTTCATGTCTTTCCCCTGAGGGTCATTCAACACATATTATAAATGCATGCGCCTTAGAACATTTTGAATACGACTTTAGAAATTTTATTCTTTTTACTATTATGGCATGGGAATAAATTGTTTACTCATCAAGATTTTTGAGATATATTAATTTATTATGATCAGTTCAAAAGAAAAATCGCCAAGGTGCCTCGAATTGGCTGAGTAATTCGGCTTTTGAAGTAACGATTGTAAAAATATATTACATGAAATATATGAAATTTAAGTTATTTTCTTCCAGGAGAAATATTTACAATACCTATGCATCGAATACGCTTCAACAGTTCATCTCGTTCCAGCTACATAAATTAAACAAATGTGCTATTTGAAGCAGGACTATGTAGCTACGCGAGTGGATTTGTTGCTAAATCTAGTGATTTCCCTGCGAAATAGATGCTGGAGTCGTTCTCGAGTTTCCCACTGAAAAGCGTCGTGTTTGCCAATACGGAACCTTTAATCCGGTCACTCAACCTCTCCGAAGAAGATGCCCGTGTCTGCGGTCGAAACGTCCGCCAACAGGGAACCGTTAACTAGGTGGGAAACGCTAGATGAATTCCCGAATCTGTTGCTTTTTTCCGAAAAAAGATAATCATTCAAGTGAGACGCAAGTAAAGATATTAAAAACAAAAAATGTGCCACCGAAGGAAATATATGCATGGACAACGCCTTTCAAGCCTTTATCAAGATACAGGAAGTTTTTTTCATGTAGGACTAGCTGTGCCCGGCATGCGTTGCAATGCCTCTTTTTATTGCTTAGTAGGTACTTATATACAAAGCAGACATGTACAAAATAAATGACGGACAATGATTTTTTTGTCTATTCGCAAAATTAAATACTCTACATTGAAGTCCCCATTCAATTCCATACTTTTCATGGCTTGGCCCACAAATATTTTCAGGGTTCAAAATCGGCCCCTGAACAAATTTAAAACCTAGTTCAATGACTTCCTCGTACCTACACAGAAATTCATAACGCACAAATAATGGCATGAGTTTCTATTCCATGCTGCGGTTTATAAGTAAATAAAATATTCTAATGTTGAAGTAGTGCAAACATTTTGATTTTCGACCTTAAAAATCCAATTTTAGGGAAAAGCAAAGCATATATGAACAATCGAATCCAAGAATTCTAAACCTTGTTCTTTCAGTGATCTTATGATAAGCATTTAAAATCCAAAAGCAAACAAAGAGACCACTGCACCAAATCTTATTCTACGTACAAATAAATTACGTTACTTTTAACACAAATTCTGTCTCAATGATACGATTCTGATGCGCGTGATTGAGTAACTCTTAAACTATCTGCTTCGTGGCTTGCTGGTTGTTCCTCGCTTGTTTGAGAAGCTCGCATTCCAACACTAATGTTTTAAAACTATTCGCACTCCACCTATTGTAAAATTGATTTAATAACTCAGAAACCTTTGAAGGCAGGCGCACAACAACTCACCTAAGTTTCCCCGGCATGCTTTTCAATGCCTCTTTTTCTTTCTAAGTAGGCACATATATGCAAAGCAGACACATTTGAATGTATAAAATAAATTAAAGAGAATGATTTTTGTGTATTAAAGTTGAAAAAATTTATCCTAGTGCTTTGGGATATACCTACATCATTTTTAGTCTTACCGCCCTCTGCAAAAACAAATAAATTTTTCGGTCGTCCCACTCGTGAGCATATTGTGAAAAGCATGGATTTTCAGATTTAATCCACACACTTGAAGCGATTGACCTTTTATCTTGTTGATGGTCATTGAGAAGGCAATGCGACCGAGGAATTGTAGTTGTTTGACTACAGCTATCAAATTAGTAACAGAACCTGTCCTTAAATGCTGCTGGAGGGAATATTATCGCTATTAAATTAAATTATTCACGCCTGGTTGCCAAGGAAATTTTGTATTGTTGTAAAGGAAGAAAAATTGATGAATTTTGAGATAAAAACGCAATACTTGAAAATTGAATGAAAGAATTAAAAACTGAATTATTTTATGCGTTCTATGATACCATGTTCCATCCAATATCTTGAGTGCAAGTAATTTAAAAAAGCAATTGAAGAAAAACCTGTACCGAATTCAATGCTTTTCTTATGGGAGTAAATGTTAACAATATTGGGGTAAAAACAACCAAAAAATAGCCATTTTTATGATACAAAAACCTTTATGGGCACGTGAACAACATCTCACCAAAGTTTCATCACAATAAGATGAATGGCATTGGCGGGAATACAGAATGAACAAAACAAACATTCTATTTTATATATAAGAAGATTGCAGTGAAGATATATATCGCTAGAGACTATGAATGGGCGAGTTCTTGAACATGCGGGGTTTAAAGCGCATGAAAAGCTTCGTAGCGTTCCTTTGCTTCATAAGATTCAGATTCGTTGCCTGTAGTCTCGGCATACCAGAAGTCGTAAACTCGAAAATATCGTGTGCCAGATCGTAATCCAGAAAGCCTTCGTACATTTTGCAAGGAATATGAAATGTATGAAATGTGTTAAAATGGTCGTAAATGCAGCTAGAATTTATTGTACCGTGGCTAAAAAAACGTCGCACTACCATACCTCAGTACCTGCATATTAAGTATGATACAAGCTACAAAGGTTCATTGTACGAAAGTGCTAACTAGTAATCCAAGCAGAAAATACTAGGTGTTCCTCAAGGGTAACAGATTTAGGTGCAACAGTCAAAGAAGAAAAGATGACCCTGAGTTCATTTTCGTTGTCTTTTTATTTAATTTTGTTCTTTCAACCTTTGGTAAAGTTGACATCCTCTTAAGAGGTCAGAAATTCTCCGATCAAATATGTTTTATGCATGTCACCTATGTTATTTCAAATTAGCCATACATTATTAATTTTCAATCAACAACTTTAATATTCGAAAGCAAATGTGCGATTTGTCCAAGAACCTCATGCGCTAAAGTACTTTTTTAATCTTAGAGCTATTTATTACTATTATGCAATTTCTCCAATTATAAAAAAATCATTTTGCAAATAGTCGGACGACTTCATTTAAAATAATTTTTCCGTATTTATGGTAGTGTTTTAAGATAGAAATATAGTTATTTATTGGTGTGAGCTTGTGACTAGGTTGTCCCTTAACTTCCACCTAAACCCTAAGAGAGTATTGGATTTATAGTTCATGAATGCAGGAAATACTCTAAAAATGCGTGATTAACTCGTGAACATGTCATGAAGACTAGAGATTCCAAATTCTCTGATGAACGATATTTATCATTGTAAAAGTATTAATAAGGAGAATTTTCCGGGATCTGATGACTTACGTAAATCAGGGACGAATACTAAGCGGTAATTTACATTTGGTAGAGGGGATATCTTCTTAAGATATAAATTTCACGTCCTTCAAGGAAATTAAATATTGATACTTCGTGGGAAAACGCAGAGTGAAGCAAAAAACGTTTAATAAATACTAACCTTTGAATTTATCTAACAAAATAAAATATCAGTGTAAAGCGACCTCTCTCGGATTTGTTCCTACGGACTTCCAATATATAGCAGAAAGCTCTGTCGTGTGGGTTATCAACTCGCCAAGCCCTAATAGACACCTGTTTGCGTAAACCTGCCAGATTCTGTCGCAACGCTGTGAAATTTTATTAATCTCCCCGTGTTAACAAATAAAGGGGACTTTGTACTGTTTATCACACTTTTTTATTCTAACGATCTAGTTCGACGGCTCACGGCGTCATATTCAGGGAATTTGAAGTAATTTTCCATGACCTTGAAAAGCCTTATAGTGGAATTTGAAAATGACGCTGTAAACCGTCGAAATTAAAAGATAGAGTACTCGCACACATATTTATTTGTATTAATATAAATTTCGTGAAAACTACTTAAATTCGTAAACATGGTGACGGGGTTTACTTGCAGCGGCAGATTTAGCGGTGGGCGTACTGGGCGGTGGACCCGGGGCCCATGAACTCGGCGGGGCTCACAGAATCACAAGCCAAGGTATGTTATTATAAGTTATTCACCTTATATTTTTTAATTGTACGGATCTTAATTTTATCTAGCCTCTAACGTACATTTTGCTTTTAGAATCGTAATCCTTGCCGGTAATTTTAACTTCCTCCTTTATGCATGTAATTTTTTGCATATGATCAAATCAAGACATAAATATACTGTTATTTTTATCATTACTGTTGGTTTTATCAGATCCCGAGGTTAATTAAAAGAATAAAATTTGAAAATGTACGTAGCATTATGTAAGTGCATTGTTATGGATGGTTATGGGTCTTATTATATTCGTAAATTTGCTAAATTACTTTTACATTAGGCTATTGTTAGAGATACTAGTATATAGCATTTTCAAATTTCATTTTATGGCACTTTCAATTTTACTTTATCGACCTATGTAGCAGCTATTATTTTTTAGCGAATTTCAATAATTAGGCGGCAATAAAATGAGAAAAAAAAAAAAAAAAGTTTGGTTTTGCATAATTATGTGATATAAAAACATGTAATAATATCCTACAATTATCTTACTATACAATAATTATAGGAATACAATAATTAGAGGAATAATCTGGATTGTAAATGTTCAGAACCCTACCATACCATTAAGTAGCTTACAGAACATTTTTAACTTAAACTTAGGGTGGAGGGCTTAGTCCCAATTCTTGTTGTTAAACATCAGGACATGTTGTTATCGAGCAAGTCTCAACATAAGAGTCTTTGAGTAGATTTATGCGGTCTGTTAAAACCAGGTTATATTGGCTGAAAAAGCGCTCAGCATCAACACTGCTTACGAAAGCCCATGTTGTACGCAGAGCAGCATTACAAAATTCTGGGTTTACCAAATTTGTTGCGAGCAGAATCTGCTTGACGTCAGAGGTATCTTCTTTTACTTGTCGAAGTATATAGCAGTAAAAGTATCTATAGCCATCTAGGAAGCCATCCATGCTCGGGCCCTTAAATGCAGGGAAACTAGGCTTTATACTTATTATTTTGATATTGACCCAGTAATCTGCCTACATATAAGTTAAATACAGATGAAATATCAAACTTACCAGGAGATTCTGTCCTGCAATTGCCGGATTAAATGGGATTCCCGTGTATTCATAAAGTTTATTTGCTTCACATGGTGAATCAATGTCAATCAATCAATGTAAACCTTTTTCAGATGCCGATGTTAGGCTCATGTATGCCGATGCTTTTTTGTTGGCATTCTTAAATTCAGCCAAAATCCTAGTTGTTTTTTTTTTAGAAAAGGAGCCCTTGGCATACTAATTGAGTGACTTGAATGACTCCAACTTATTCCAAATCAGGTGGGAAAACGCGTACTTTTATCCTTCGAATGTTTCAATCAAATCTATGAAAGGCTGGCATATCTCACAGACGAATGAAACTTGAGCTTTCAGCAACAAAGATTGAAATTCGTTCTCAAACATTTCACAGACGGTAATGGCACTGGCACTTAACTCGTCATACTGAATCAGGGCATCCATATATGATCCCAAGTACTTGACACTTTCGAACAAAGTATTCCATCTTTTGATGACAGGGATTGGGAATAGCGCAGGGACCATATCCTTTTACTTTTCTCTCAAAAAACTTGCATATAAATGCTTTATTTTTCTTCCATGTAGGAACACCATCTTCACTTTGGAGATTAGCATATTTAATTCGGGAAGTTCATTCATGAGCACGTCTTCTATTAGGTAAATCTTATGTGCCCAACATTGAAGGGGAATACGGTCGTTGCCTATTACAACTTACATGCCTGAGAAACAAATTCCCATATAACGTGCCAAATCAGACTCCAGGCCATCTATGTTTTCAAATGAAATTTCATAATTGTGGAGCGTCAATTATAGCTTGACAAGAAGTTGTGCCATTGGCTTTTTCTAGAAACGAGCAACTTACCAATGCAACGTTTTGCTGATCTGTTGGGGTGGCTGTTTTAAATAAAACAGCAAATAAGCAACGACTTCTGCTGTTTGAAGTTTCATAACAAATAAGAAGTCTTCGTTGGTCAGCAAAGTCGATCTTGGTTCGTTCATTTTCCTTTTCCCCACACTTGGGCAAGTACTCCTGGCGTAACCTATCTCCTTTTGGCAAATCTCCTGAGCCTCTTACATATCTGTCAAAAGAAAGTTCCAAGTACCTACTACTAATCACGGTAAATAGTTGAGCTTTGACAGTGAATATGAAGTTTATTTTTTATTGAAAGAGTTATTTATATTCAAACTGGAGAATTAAATTAAGAATGGTCCGGAAGTTGGCCAAGGACCTTACTGTCATAAATTCCTGGTCCTATGCCTTTGCTTAGGTGTCCTCTAGGGTGCCTCGTTTTTTCAATTTTTTCTCGGAGCGAATTGTAATACTCGGCAAAAGTTGTCAACCCGCATCGATATTACAAATGTCATGTTTTTCCAAATCGGTAATATCTTCTGTCAGAATGTTTGCCTCAAAGTTTCGAAATTTAAACAAAAAACAACAACATTGTAATTTATTTTTTTCGGTCAGTGTGACTACATTTTTGTGTAACAAGATATTTAATTATGAAAATTGGCATTAAAACCTCAATATGCCAAGAAAATGCCCATTTTTCATCGATTAGATGGCCTTCTACGTTGCCCCCAGGGATCATCATTGTATTCAGTAGGCAACCCGCAAAACAGATTCGTATTTTTCTCTATTTCTGCAGTAAGTGACCCGATGAAGGCATTTTTTCCACTCGATACCGTATGAGTCATGAAAGTAAAACATCGAGGCAAGTTAAAGAGATGGAGAAGTAACTTGATTGGGATTGATAACTTGACTAGGAAAAATGCCTTCATCGGTTCATTTACTACAGAAATAGAGAAGAAACCTCGTTCGAGTTGAATTGTAGCAAATGGGAGTAGCGCTGTTAACAACAACGTACGTGAGCTCGGACGGAAAGATTTAGGACAACTCAAAATTACGTACGGTGTTACCAAGCACAACGCGCCGTCACGGCGTTTTCATGGTGCACTAGTGCTGCTTGTGAGCGGCAAGATTTATAACAATGAATGTACTACGAAGCTGTCTTTTTTGACGTTTCATCAAAATATTTCGTCGAGGCCTTGGTTTTATTTAGTATTATTTTCGTTTATTTTGTACTATTTTATTTGTATAATATTTTTGTAAGTAATAATTTCGCCGTTACATGCTCAGAACTGCGTAAACTCGCAAATATATCGCTGTTATTTCGTTTTATCGCATATTCATGTTTGATCGCACTTTATTGCCGATTCAAATTTGATGAATTTCTGGTTATAGTACCCAAAAACACCGAAAAATAAAAAAAAACAAAAAATATTAATTTGAATATATATCAGTTGCAAGAATTGATGAATCTATGATTCTAGTGACCCAAAACGTCCAAAAATGGAAAAAAGAACAAAAAGAAAACTAATTCGCATTTAAAGCAGTTGCGATATACCAGTATATCAAGCTATTGTTAGTTTTTGCCAAACCCTCCAAAACGCCGAAATCCGCCACAGCTTTCTTGCTTTAACGGACTTCGCGAGTTCTTAGAAGTTGCCACGAGAAAAAAGAAACTCGACTTGTACCGGGACTCGAACCACGGATGCTGGGTGAGTGCGCAGACCTCGTCGCTACCCAGGCTTTATGATGTTAGATTTTTCGTACTGGTTTGCACGGCAAGACAAAGGTCCGGGGTCATTCCCGGTCCTGGGCTCGTGGCAATTTCTACGAAACGCATCGCCATAATTGGGCAGACATGAAAATCAGTGGGTTATGCAAGCTTTGCTGCCGAGTAACCCGCCGTTCCTATAGGACTGATTGGCATTCTTTGCGCAACTGTGATCCCGTTAGTTACGCAACGGAGTTCGAATTGCGAATGTGATGAACCTCCGAGGTAACTAATTAGAATTTTTTTGCCTCACTCCAACATCTGAACATAATCTCTATCCCCCCACCCAGTCTTATTTCTCATCAATTTTCCTTTTTCTTCCTGATTAAGTAATGCCGAACGAGGAATAGTTGGACTGTGGATGTCTAAGAAAAATGATTTCAATTCTTCGACTTCCGTCCTCACAGAATCTCTAATTACATCCCACGAGGTCCAGCCTTTCCTATGAAATTACAATCCATGGTTGAGACAATAATGAGGAGGGTGAGGTGAAAGGGTAATATTTGAAACCCTTATTTTAGGGCGGCGTATTTAATTGGAACCACTGTCTAATCTTCGCAATATTCTCCTCGGATTTGGCCAATACCCTCCGCTTGCTTATCGGGAAAATTTCGTGAGATGCGAGAAATTTCATTTCGTGGTGAGGCTTGAGTCAGTGACTTTCCTCTTGAATCACAGAGTGGAGCAAATAACGAATCCTAATTGAATCATGTCGCTTTCTGAGAGGCACACGGTGTGAATAAATATGTTTTATTTCAACAGCAACTATATCTTTGATATATTTGTCAGCGTTTGGCGCTTGGAAAAGTGGCTCCTTGTGTTTCTAAAGAAGGCAAAATTACTATTTTAATCTCCTTGAGTCTCAAGAAGGAAAGAAAATTCACTGTGGGGGTAGTCTCCAGTCCTTTTGGCCTACCGTAAATAATATTGCTCATTACTGTAGGGAGATATATTTTGTCCTTTCAGGAAAATATTTCAGTTTCATGTGGATGAATGCTTTGTTTATGTTTTTTATTTAGTAAGCTTTAATAAATAATTCTGGCTCTTACCCACGTTTGATATTTCCATTTTCTTCAGCAAATCCGAATTTACATGCTCCCTACAGGGATGCATGCCAATGGAAAATAAATTGAACGAATGAATGTTTAAAGTGATTTCTTTAATTATATATTCTATTGTTCGGAGTTTTTCCTAAATAGGATTCATCATAACTGTTATAAAGTGCGCATGTATAACTGCTGATGCAGCTTGATATTGATTTTGTCACCTACCGGACTTGTATTTGCATAACCATAATTTATTTCGATCTTCATGTTTCACCTCTGAGGACTTGCACTGAAATACCCAGATCCATTTTCTAGGTGACTATGTACTCATAATTCTTTCGTAAACTTTCAACATTAACCAATAGTTGAAAGTACCTTGTCGTATTCTTCTAGTTTCAAGCAAAATAGGGGGAAGAAAATAATGCCTATCAGCGATAAATCCCTTACGTGTGTCATAGTTGTGGCAGATATCGTAAATTAAAAATAACTTTCGTATCGCATTCGGATTAACCTAGGGAAGTGACTCGCTTACTACTCGAAAAGTTCTAGATTCGGTTTCAGTAACATACATGGGTGTTGCAAGGAGGAGAATGGTGGAGCAAATGTTAGCACATCGACACAGTAAAATTTTGGTTATTTAATGAGTACTTCTTTCTCTAAATAATTGACTGTCACTTAGAATCCATATACAGCTCTATGAAAAAGTCATCTTCAAGCTGAACGCTCTCAGTAGTGTGTATGGAGCTCTGTGCATAGACCGTAAATCATGCTATGGCTAAGTTGGATTGCCCACAGAGATAAAAGCTCACCAAGAAGGCGCCGGAATGATTCTCGACCGAGGAACATCATTCACTAAAAACTATGATGCATAATTTTGAAAGAAAGATGCTCTTTTATAACTTTGGTTAATTTTATGAAGCCTAGAGTTCGGTCTTAATGCCTAAATAAGTAAAATTCCCTTCTAATTTCTACGGTTGATACAGCTTTCATTTATATAGCACATAGACATTGGGTTGTTGCGGGTGTCGAAGCAATCCACAAACTACGGCCGTCGTAGATCCTTTGAAGATGCCCATTTTTGTGGTCGAGCAAGATTTCATTAGGGCAACATGGGGTGCAAGTTCTCGCCCCTCAAGCTATCAAAACGGGGAAATTATAGTGCGGTTTCGGAAATATTCTCATCCCCATTTCGGGCGCGTGAAATGATCCAATCAAGCCACTGCCTTTCTTCCCCGCAGAAATAAGTGACTTTGCCGCGAGAAGAGCATGGCAAAGTCGTAAAGGCTGTGCTTTACCTCTTTGAGGTAGAGTCATACGTAGGTACTCAGCAGTGTGGAATCGATCCGTGTTTCATGATGGAGTGAGGGGTTATCGTGAGGAGAAACCCCGCGACGTCCATTTATTTATATATTCGCCAAAATATTTGTCGATTCGAGTAGTATGCACTTCTTATATAAACTACCCTGCGAGCTGCCGCGTCTTCTTTCCCATTATTTGATAGATTTTGTCGTGAAGAGGGCTATTATACAGTCTATTGGACCTTCCTTTGGGGTCTTTTCAAATATTATGTCAAGAAATGTATCCATAGTGGGCTTGCTTTATAAGCTAGGTTCTTCACTGAATCTCATGCAGGCATCTCCTCTGGACCCAGAGTTTTATATATTGTGCTAAAAGTTTTATAATCTTTTAAGGACATTGGGAGGGAAAGTTAATGCATGCAAGGAAACAATTCATTAAAATACATGTATGGTCTTTTGTATGCAAGGAAAGCTTGGAAGATATCGGCAGCATAATTAATAAGAATGGAAATTATCTATCTATTTACGTGATAGTCCCCGGAAATTCACCTTAAGGGTGTGTGGTAAAGAGTGGTTCCACACCAGATGTGAACCAACCGTTAAACACACTGTCATAATATTATTCGATATTTTACCAAATACACTGTTTAGTAACGCATGAGTTAGGAGATTTCGCATGGGATTATTTTCACTATAATTTTATTCAAGCGGGATTGACAATGGACTCGTACATCACGCAGATAGTTGAAGTTCAGTCATGCTTACATGCAAAACTATCAGAATATTACGTGCACATAATGCATTTGTCAAAAAATTAGAATAACATTCAGAAATGAAAAAAGAATAAGGGAGAATAAAAAAATCATTACTTACCGTTAACAAAAGTATTATTGGTCGCTTCGATTACAGGCTATTGTATTCCATAATCGTGCGGGAAAAATGATATTTGAAAGATTTCCAACTTGTAATCTCGCTAATTCTATGGATCTAATACAACCTATCATAGAATAATAATAATAATAATAAGGGTACGAAATCCGGACCACCAGCCTCCACGTGGCGTACCTGGCAACGGCTCTTGCCGGCTAATGGTGGACGTCGGCGTGTGGGGCTAACCACCCTACACGCAGTAAAACTGGTTCCCAATAGGAAAACAGAGAAAGCCACCCACAACCGGCCCCTCTCGGATGGGGGCCCTAGTGGAGTTGGGTGTGGCAATACAAATACCACCGTAACGGGAGCCCGGATGCAGTGGACGGAAACCCTAAGGGGCGACCTCCTCGCATGCCATGCTGCCAGCGAGCCCGAACGCAGGGGGTATATGGCAAGGATGCACTCTTTGTGGTGTGAGATGCATCCAGAACACGACCACCTATCGCAGCAGAATCTGCGCGATTATGCCAACCACCTGCGAAAAAAGGAAACTCTCCACCAACCGCCAGTTCAGAGGAACACACCACCGGCCAGACCACTCTCCCCGACACAGGCAGCCTCTGCACCACCTGAGGCTAGAACGGCACTCATACCGCAGTCTATGTAAAATGGAGATGAAGCTGGTCAGGCCGTCGCTGAACTACGAACGCGGTTGTTAAGCACAATATCTTATGATGATGGACATCCTAGGCAGAGAGACATCCACCGGAAGATCTCTCTGCGGGGTAACCACCTGCCCCAGTTGAATGGTCTTATCGACGAAATCCTAACGGAAACGTCGGACCTTTGGACGGTAAATTGCGTGGTCTATGCTGCTGACAAAATTATGGCTTACTCCCAAAAGAACACCTCTTGGGAGGACAAAGCAGCAAAGAGGCTTGAACAGTTGGAGGCCAAGATCACGCAGGCGAGACAACAGGCGTCGAGAATTCAGTGTGTGATGGAATACATCTTATCTGGGTGAACTTTCACTCCTAAAGTTCGGCGCATAGCGCGCAGTCTCAGGTACAACCATCACACGCTGAATAAAAACGTGCTGCTTACCATTAAGCAGCACGCGGTCGATAGAGTACGGGCACTCACCACGGCCCGGAAAAAACTCCTGAAGAGGAGTAGGGGCGTGAGAGAAAATGCCACCTTTCTCCTTCAGCCGTCCCGTCTCTTTCGACCACCTCCGCCTGTCGTTGAATCTCCGCCACCCGTCCAAGAGGTTGAACGTTTCTGGAAGGAAATATACGAAACGTCGAAGCCATTCAACGGAGACACTCCGGCCGTAGGCCTCTTTAAAGAGGTTTGTGACCGCCACCTACAAGATGTGGATGGACCTCTTTCAGTCACCGAAAGTGACGTGAAGAAGGCCTTCTCTGGCAAGAAGAATTTCTCGGCTCCAGGAATGGATGCCGTGAATAACTTCTGGTGGAAGAAATTTACTTCCACCCACCAACACCTCGCCAGAATCTTCACGTCCTTTCTAAATGGTGGAAAACCAATTCCACCTTGGCTGACTGAGGGACGCACGGTTTTAATACCTAAGAAGGGAGACTTGTCCAATCCAAAGAACTACCGCCCTATAACCTGCCTCAACACTGTATATAAGGCGTTCACCTCGATCTTGAGCGACCTTATCCTACACCAAGTCCAGCCGGTTTGGGAGGAGGTGTACGAGCAGAGGGGCTCAAAGCGGGGAATCGCGGGATGCAAGGACAACCTGCTCATTGATAGGTGCATATGCCAGGATGCCATCCGGCATAAGCGAAACCTATCAATGGCCTGGGTGGACTACAAGAAGGCTTTTGACACCACTTCGCATGAGCTTTTGATCGCCATGCTGAAGTTGATGAAAGTCCACCCAAAGGTAGTGTCCTGCATCCAACGCCTGTTACCACTCTGGAAAACGCGCTTCGTTCTGACCTCAGGCAAGCGGTCAGTTTCCACAGAGTTGGTAACATACCACCGTGGCGTTTTTCAAGGCGACAGCTTGAGCCCCTTACTGTTCTGTATTTCCCTCCTACCCCTGTCCCTCAGGCTCCGACGAGGTAAAGGATACATGTACGGTGTTCCAGGTGACAGGAAGCATAAGGTCACCCATTTGTTTTATATGGATGACCTGAAGCTGTACGCTTCTAATGCGAAAGACCTTCGCACTGCCCTGGACACCGTACTGGAATACAGTGAGGCTATAGGGATGGAGTTCGGATTGGACAAGAGTGCATCCATCCACCTGGCGAGAGGAAGATTTTCGGAGATCAAAGAAGACGTGCAACTTGTTGACGGGAGCGTCATTCGTCACCTCGAGGACGATGGCAGCTATGAATATCTCGGCGTCCCCCAGCGCCGAATGCAGGAGGTTGCAGCAGTGAAGGGAAGGATCACCGCCAAATACAGACAGACTCTCAGGAACATCTGGAGTTCTGAGCTGTCATGCAAGAGCAAGGTTCTTGCCACGAACATGTTCGCGGTTCCTACACTGCTGTATACCTTCGGATGCATGAAGTGGAACGTCAACGAGTTGCAGAATCTCGATAGGGGAACGAGGAAGATGATGACCATCTATAGAAGTCTTCATCCGAAATCTTCCGTCGCCAGATTGTATCTCCCTCGCAATGTAGGTGGTAGAGGACTATTGAGTCTGGAGTGTCTCCACAACAGAGTTGTCCTGGGCACAGCTTGCCGAGTCTTGAAAAGCAGGGACCCCCTGCTCAATCTCGTGAGAGATCACGAGAGTGCGGGAGCAGGGGCGTTTCTCTTCCAGGCGGCAAAGAGGGCAGCGGACGAAACCGGTCTCGACTTCGACCCGTCATCCGACGGAAGCGACAATGACACGACCATCTTGTCATTGAAGGCAGACGTCCTCAAGCTCGAAATAAAAAAAAGCCGAGCAGAAGGCCTTGCTCAAGGTGCATACCGATAAGCCCATGCATGGAGGTTTCTATCGAAGCATCGAAAAGCATGGGCTATCGAAGGAGCTGACGTTTGCCTTCCTACGCTCCGCCGGTCTGAAGTCCGAGACCGAGGGTTTTGTCCTCGCGTGCCAGGATGGTGTCATAAACACACTCGTGTACCGCCGCATTATATTCAAGGCGGAGGTTGCGGACACGAGATGTAGGGCGTGCCGAGCCCAGCCGGAGACTCTGAGTCACCTTCTCTCCGGCTGTAGTTATTACGCCAAGTCAGCTTATTTAGCTCGGCACAATGCGGCCCTACGAGTGTTATACTTTCATCTTCGACACCATTATGGCATCGACGAAACACCTGTGCTGCCCTATGCCCCTGGAGATATTGAGTCCGTCGTGGAGAACGATAAATGCACAATCTGGTGGAATTACTCCTTTTCCACCACCAGGCAGTTGGAGGCGACCAAGCCTGATATCGTTCTCCTCGACCACCTCACACGCTCCATGTTCGTGATCGAGTTTTCGGCTCCGGCTGAAACTAACATGGATGCGAAAGAGGTGGAGAAACGGACGAAATATCAAGACCTGCTTTCGGAACTTCGGCAGATGTACCCCGGACACTCTGTGAAACTGGTGGTCCTCATCATAGGTGTGCTCGGTGGAGTTAAGGGCTCGCTGATAGATTATATCAAGTGCATTCCGTCCTGCGTGGCACAGGCGGAATCACTAGTTGCTCGCATGCAGAAGGCCGTCATCCTGGGGTCACTCCGTCTACTGCGGACGCATGACCCTACCGCAGCGTAGCCACACATCCGATGGGCGTCGGACGTGGCTGCGATTACTGCAAAACCCCTCTCGAGTCACCGGCCATTATGACGGCAATGAAACCCGATGCTTGCCGGGGACTCGGAGGGTCATGTTACAACTGTAACGAAAAATAATAATATTTATTTGCTCTGGGTACAATACCACTAAGAGCACCAATTTTACAATGGTGGTGAGCTTAAGGTACTTAACCTGCTATTGAACATATGTAAATATATACATTACATGCCAGTTTTATATCTCTAATCACAGAAAAGACATACAATCAAAAATGAATCATATAAAATAAAATAAACCTAAACGAAGAATACAGTTAAGAAAAAAGTGACATAATCCTTTTAGTGTAAACATAAGCAAAAACAGAATCTGAACTGGATAACTGAAGAATAATTTTTTAACACATTTCTAAATCAGAATTTACAATCAAAGACATTTTAGTGAATAATAAACCAATAATAAAACAGTAAAGAAAGTCGTGGAGTTTTAAATATGTTTTTGCCTTCTGAGAAGTTATTAGCTTCAAATGTACTCCGGAGATAAAGCCTATTCGTATGCCTACGCTGTGATATAGACACAGCCATTCTAGTTCTTCTAATATCATCGGCTAATGGAATGTGGAGTCAATGGAAATGTAAAGTTATTGAAGAATGAGGAAGCGAAAAGGAACAGAGAGTATCACCGACAAAGAAGCACAATGGAGAGAGCTGGAGAAAAAAAATGTATCATGAATACTCAGAGAAGCTGAAGAGAGAAACTAGTTGAACAAATAGGTGCGAAATTCTACAGAGAAAAAATTATTCGCCTTCACCGAGACCCGAACCCGGATTCCTCGAGTCGATTGCTTGAGCCGGTTTAGCTACCGAGGCGTCCTAAAGGCCGAATCACACTAGCGTTCGTCGGAGCGGTTAGCGGGAGCGGTTGCGGGTGTCGGTTCTTCCAATCACACTGTGAGATGCGGTTGCCGGTGTCGCTCTCGTATACTGCCTTGTACTCCTCTCGGAGAACGTTCAGATGTCAGCAAAGTCACTAAAAAGGTACTGCTCGTAACCTGTGTACTGCTGGCCCATTATCACTCGTATTTATTCCCACACTTGTCGTTTCAGGTCGGCTCGCTTATATATATATATATATATATATATATACACAAATATAAATATACTTTTAAAACACAGGCACACGAAAATTAGAAAGACACTCACAGAATAATTTGCGGACGTTTCGACGGTCAAGCCGCCATCGTCAACGACAAGAGACTAACTAGTGGTCTGTTACCTCGGGTGGGGGGGGGGAAGCGGAACAGGAGAAGGGAAGGGGACTGGTGGGGAGCGGGAGCAAGGGGTTGCTATTGGTCAGTGGGCCAAGTTAAGCCCGGGCGATTCAAATGCTCTTAAGCACCAGATGAAAGCCATCTCGCGAGTCCTCAGTTCAATATTAGTTGCTGATTCGGGGAGGGCTTCTAATATAGAGAGAGAGAAACATTTATTGAAGGTCTTACGATGGGAAGCGGTATGTTTAGGAATGGGATCAATGAAGGGAGGACATGTGGTGGAGTGGCGGTGCCCATTCATTCGTATTGAAAGCGGGGTAGTACATTCGCCAACATAAAATGCCGGGCAGAAATTGCACGAGAGACGGTAAACGATATTTGTGGAAGTACAGTTGGCTGCTGAGGAAGATTTATTGGAAGAGGGCGTAGCAGAAGAGCGTAGGAGGGAGCAACATTTGCACCGAGGACGGTTGCAAGTTGTGGAGAGTGGTGGAGAGGGGGTGGTCGGTTGAAGGGAGGGTTTAGTAGATTTTAAGATATCTCGCAGGTTTGCGGGACGCTTAAAAAATACTGTGGGACATGAAGGTAATAGGAGGGCAGTGGAATTATTTTTCTTTAAAATTGGGTATAGATCGCGGAGGATGTTTCTGATTTTATGGGAGCCAGGGAAGAATGTGGTGATGAGGCTGAGTCTGTCAGGATGGTGGGTTTTGGCCCGAGGGGTGTAATTGGCAGAGGGGGGCAGGATTTGATTGGTAAGAAGCTTTTTGGGGTACTCGCGTTCTCTGAGGGAGTGATATAGGTTATCGGTGTATTGTTGAAGGGAGTGGGCGTCGTTACAAATTCTGTGGCCGCGGACAGAGAGGGAATATGGAATGGAGCGTTTGGTATGTGGTGGATGGCAGCTATTAAAATGAAGGTAAAGGTTATGGTTAGTGGGTTTTTTATGGACGGAGGTGATGAATTTGTTGTTTTTTAGTAGGATATTAACATCCAGAAATGTGATGGAAGAGTCAGAGACGGAAGAGGTGAAAGAAACCGAAAAGGAAGAGTTTAGCACAGAAATGAAGGAAGATAGAGATTCACGGCCATGAGGCCAAAGAACAAAGATATCATCAATATAGCGGGCCCAGAAGAGAGGTTTGAGGGGTTGGTTTTTGAGGAAAGTGCTTTCAAGATGGCCCATGAATAGATTTGCATAAGAAGGTGCCATGCGAGTACCCATGGCGGTCCCTTTGATCTGAAGGAAAACTTGATTGTTGAAGGAAAAGGCGTTTTTAGTTAATACTAATTCTGTTAATTTAACAATAAAGTTGGTGGAGGGAAGATGTGGTTTAGGGCGTTGGGAGAGATAAAAACGGAGAGCTTCAATTCCTTCATGATGGGGTATACTCGTATAGAGGGAAGTGACATCTATTGTGGCCATAAGAAGGTCAGTGTTAGTAGGGATAGGGATGGCGTGCAGGAGGTCGAGGAAGTGGTAGGTATCTTTGATGAAGGAGGGGAGAGACATAACTAATGGTTGCAGGTAATGATCAATCAGTGCTGAGATCCGTTCAGTGGGGGAGTTGATGCTAGAGACAATAGGGCGACCGGGATTGTTGGTTTTGTGAATTTTAGGAAGCATATAGAAATGGGGCGTTTTGAAGTTAGAGGGTGAGAGGATGGCGATTTCACAAATATCGTTTACCGTCTCTCGTGCAATTTCTGCCCGGCATTTTATGTTGGCGAATGTACTACCCCGCTTTCAATACGAATGAATGGGCACCGCCACTCCACCACATGTCCTCCCTTCATTGATCCCATTCCTAAACATACCGCTTCCCATCGTAAGACCTTCAATAAATGTTTCTCTCTCTCTATATTAGAAGCCCTCCCCGAATCAGCAACTAATATTGAACTGAGGACTCGCGAGATGGCTTTCATCTGGTGCTTAAGAGCATTTGAATCGCCCGGGCTTAACTTGGCCCACTGACCAATAGCAACCCCTTGCTCCCGCTCCCCACCAGTCCCCTTCCCTTCTCCTGTTCCGCTTCCCCCCCCCCACCCGAGGTAACAGACCACTAGTTAGTCTCTTGTCGTTGACGATGGCGGCTTGACCGTCGAAACGTCCGCAAATTATTCTGTGAGTGTCTTTCTAATTTTCGTGTGCCTGTGTTTTAAAAGTATATTTATATTTGTGTATATATATATATATATATATATATATATATATATATATATATATATATAAGCGAGCCGACCTGAAACGACAAGTGTGGGAATAAATACGTCCGCTATTACATTATATTAATATATTTATTCGCCTAAAGGCGGTGTGTGAGTGAGTGAACGAAATATATATATATATATATATATATATATATATATATATATATATATATATATATATATATATATATGTCCGCTGTACTGTCCCACAGAATTGGCCGTTTTTCAATTAGGCCAACCATAAAATATTCTTTTTCAAGAGATAACAAATATTTGTCCTTTTTCGGTCCCATGTTCTGTTTCACTTATGAACTGCGAGGCAACAGTTGATTTTCAATAGACAAAATTTGTGGATTTGTGGCTTTAACCTCGCGGACGGTGGCGCTATGTGAACGTAGTGACATCAGATGTCAGGCAGTCCTGAAATACTTGTTCCTATAATGCCCTCATAAACATAGGGGAGAAGGACGGCTCAGTGTATTAATTGGCCAAAGCAATTGGCGTGACATCGAGGGATCTGGGTCCGGTCAACGCGAATGAGTTTTTCCCCTGTGGAATTTCGTACTTACGTGGGCACTTACCGGTGACTCCGTAAAGGTAATGACGTGGCTGGTCCTGGTGTCCTCAAAAGTTAATTGGACACTTTCTAAGACATAAGAGATTCGTGAAAACAATACTGTAAGGCTCGAATTGGAAGAGCTACCGGAAAAGAAGACCAAGGATGGAATACTCGAAGTAGATTATCAAACACCTGTCACACAATAGTCTGTTTTCAAAGAAAAAATAAATATAATCGTTTGAATGATATTAGATCCTGAAGTCCGAAAATACAATTATAAATGCAAAGAGTTATCCCGTTAAAAGTTAATGCGAAAAGTACGAACGTCCAATGTCGACCTTTGACGCAACTCATGTGAAGGGTGGGGCTGTTTTTAAATAGAATAAAATTCGCCACATTCTGCATTAGATGTGCTGAAGGTGATCTGTACAAATTTTGTGACGATACACCGATAATTGAATGATGTATGAGCTCTCTAAAGACTTATCTCCAACCATATTACATTGTAGTCTGTTACAAAGTCTAGTTTAAGATTGTACCTGGGATTTACCATTGCATAGATATGTCTGAAAACTGCTCTATGTTGATAAAGCACCTGAAATATATAATGTATTTTGAACTTATAACAAAACTGGCCGATATAGACCATTTATCAACTTATTAAGCATTGCACCGTGGTAGAAGCTCAAGAAATGTCACTCTTCTTGTCATTATATTTCATGCTATTTTATTATTACTCAGATTAGTATTTTATTGCCTTTACTCCATTTAATTCATAACGCTAGTTGACAAGAAGACGATACACATACATATGTAGTTTACTCATGAGGAGGGTTTGTGCCCCTCTGAGAATTTCGCAAATGCCATTCAATGGTCGAGCTTGATTTCAATAATTGAGAAATCAGTGACGTAACCTTTAAAATATTTACTACATGGGTAAATATGAAAACTTAGTTATCAATTTATTCTATAGAATTTCTGGCGGAGACGTTCACGGAATTAGTTACTTATTGCTGTAGGATTTCCAGAGTTCTCTTGCGTTTGTTGTTTTGCTATAGGTCAATTTCGTCCTAGAGAAAATCTTCAGGTTAAAATAAACCCGTAATCCGTTGGGCGCAGGTTCACTTTAACTTTCTGTATTACTTAGACGAAGCTATCAGTACCATCATCTTCAGCTGTCATCAATTCAAGGACTGCTGCAGCTCTCCACTCTACTCTCCTACTATATAACCGTTTCAATTCTACATGAGTATCCACTTTGACGTACTTCATAATTTTCTTTAGCTTACCATCCTCTACATTGAGAATCCTTGGCCTTTCTCAGTAATTCATCCCATTCATATCTCCTTCTGTTATTTTTTTCAAGAGAATTGTGTGTCGCAAAATACGTAAAGTAATTTTGAATACTACAAATATGGAAGAGAACTGAAAGCAGTTCGGAATATATTCCGTCGGAGAATAGAAAGAAGAAATACGTAAGGACATCAGGCAGACACCCTCATTACTGGAGATGCAATGACTTCCTCTGCAATTAAAGGGGAACATGCTACTGGCCGTTCACTCGTCCTATCTTAAATAAACTTAAGTTCTACTCACTGGCAATATCCCAAGTCTTTCATCAGCGAACGTACTCCTATCATGCTGGCTACCATTCGGTCAACTTTTAGAAGGAAATCATATATGTGGTCCGGAAAGTTATTGGGGTCCCGAGGAAGAGAAGATGTGAGGGGATCAGCGAAAGCCGAGATGAAAAGAGGAATGAGTGGGTAACCCCTTTCGGTGGAGGATCAAGGTATGCGATGGGAAGAGGTTGGGCAGGGGTGAGGGCCAACGGGGACAATAGGCATTCCTCGTCCGTGACTTCTTTCGCCGAGTTCTCTGAATTATTTGGCTAAGTTCGGGATGGGGACGTGCGTAAAGGTTAAGTTTGTGGAAGGTTACGCTGGATGCGAGGAAGGGACTCAGGACGAGATAGTGAGTCGCACCGAGAGGAAGCTAGCTCGCGATCACGTGGCTAAAAGTCTTTCTTGGTTTTTTCGCTGGGTCTGGGGTGCGATCACTGATCTCCATAACGCGTGCGATCGCGTTATCATTATTTTTCCATGGCGCTCATGAGAGCAAAGACGTGATTGTCATTCTTTAAATTTTGTCAGGTGCTTGAAATCACTAGTTTTAATTTGTGAAGTACATTCTTAAGATAGTAATTGCCATTCTGGAGAGATTTGCGCTTCGGACAATGATAACGTGAAAGAAGGAACCGTGGTTCCTCCCCAGGTTCTCCATTTCTTCCCACGCTTTCATAGGCGACTCGCCCATCATCTTCAGGGATCCTGGAATACAATTAAATTTCGTCCCTTTTGCCCGCCTAATGTACCATTCATGGTAGCGTCAGCTGGTTACTGATTGGTTTGCCGCTAATTTTTTTCTCACTAATCACATGCTAGGTCGTCCGTTGACTCTGGATATACGTTTCGGGAGAAAATCCTACTAACGAAATAAAATATCTTGCTAAGTTGAAAGTCGGTATCCCTCTTCAAGGTTGTTTTTGTGAAATCGGGTATGCGTTGCTTCCTTCAGAATACGATCCCGATATCCCTGAGATCGGCACAGAAGTCCCGTCTTTTCCAACTAAATGATATGGTTTTGATCGAAGCTATGATAGACTACTGCCGACTTGTCAAGTTGATCGCAATTATCTAGGCCAATCACGGTCACTATATCTTGCATTTTGAAGAGTTTGGATGACTCACAATATGCACTGCATTATTCTTCCAAATTTCTCAGGATTTTTCGCCGAGGTAAGGCGTTTGATTCTTCAAAAAGTGTTTTTTTCGGATATGTTCTGTCCCTCTGGAATTGCTTCGCAGTGGCTCATTTGTCCTACACATCAGATTCCTCGAAGGAGTATTACAAATTTCAAACATTGAGAATACCTACTCCCTCCTAAAATATTTGTCAACCCGTGTGTCACAAAAAAGCTAATTTTAGTAGTGATTGCCAAAAAAAGAGAATTAATTCATATCCAATCATTATCATGACAATTATTTTTATTGTATCCCCAATTAAAATAAATTGCATCATTTTCGATTTTTTGTCCCTTTAAAAAATCTTTTTCTGCAACCTCCTCCCTAATCCCTTGTGTCAGCGTCTTTGGAAAATTACTTTTTCCTTATACTGAGCCACACTACGTATTTTTTGTAATTAAGGTGGAACATTTCTTTTTAGTTTTGAAAAATACATAAAATAACTGGCTTCATCAGAGGTGACAGGTTACGGCGTACAGTCGTTATAGTTCGGCTGAATTTTAGCTTCCTCACCTCATATTCTGATTTGCGTATATGCTCTATTGTTTCCTTATTTAGGGTCTAATGTATAAGTAATCTTGAATAAAAATATGGTAAATTAATTTCCGTGCTTCGGTTTAGTTATCATTTGGTTTATTTTAAGGCTATGATCAATCTGCTCAATAAGTCCGTCATGCTGTTTGAATTTCACAAAAAATCACATGTTGGTAGTTTTCCAGCGGCATAGTTGAGATTAACGATTTAAAAATATAACGATAAAAATTAATCGTTGAAAATGTAGTTAACTGTTTAACTTAACTGTTACTTTTTAGAAGAGTTTACTTTTAATTTTTAATCATTACAATTATACATTAACTGATACAAAACTAACTTCAGTTAATTTTTTTCGTTAATTTTTGACGAATGCCTACCTGTTCGAATTTGGGCGCAGACAGCAGACATAGGGGGGAATAAAACGGTATCTAAGAATGCAATGTAGCTGAGTAGTTGTGTAAAGATGCAATGGATAGGCCCAGATGAATACAGCCAAACAAAAGTGAGGTTCAAACCGCCAAAGTTTAGGAACGCGCCAAAGTTCACCTTCATCCAAAAGTGAGACCAAGAATGAAAGTTCTTCTAAGATGGATGCATTTTTTTCAAAATTGAAACACCAACCGACTTCTATCAGTAAGGAAGCACTTTCCATCGCCGATGCGGAAGCAGTGAGATATTTACCACGAGTGTAGAAGTGTTAATGAACTCTCAAGCACTATGAGAAATCTTTTTATCAAGTACAACACTGGCATTCCATCATCAGTGCAATGTGAAAGGATGTTTAATGCTGCAGGGCTTTTTTTTTCAGACATTAGCGGATGGATTCCCGATACAAATTTTGAAATGAAAATTTTATTAAAGTTTAATGACTTTTTAAGTAAAAGTTAAATGAATTTGTCTAGAATTTGAAGTTTATATTTATTTTAACACAATTACGAAAAATAGCTTCTGAAAGTTACTTTTAAATATTTCTTAAAAGTAACTTTTTTCGTAAAAGTTACTTATTTTGAACTTTAACTTTAATCAGTTAATTGTTCAGTAAAGTAACTTTTAACTTTAACTAGTTACTTTTTTATGGAGATTAACTTTAATCAATTAATCTTTTAGGTAACTTTCCCAAATATGTCCAGTGGATATTGTTATTTAAGATATACTTTTGAGGAATTATTTAAGAGCATCAATCGAAGTACACACAGAAAAAGCAAAAGCTAGAATGAACCTAAATTTTATCATTTACTGGAAGAGCACAGTCATGTTCCTTGTTCCCGTGACCTCAACTTTCAATTTTATGTAAAGTAAACTCAATGCGGAGACTACCATACGCCCTCTGATTGTTTTTTGGCCGTATGAGCACATTTTTCCTCAGACGGAGGACCTAGAACTCGTGGCGGATGATTTTTAAGGGCAAGGGCCGGTGATCGTAAGTGATCGGCCGGGCGGGCACTCGGGGTCAAAGCGGTTGATGATCTCGGGTAGACAGGGGTAGGAGAAGTGACTCAACATGGCACGCAGTAGATTAGGGGAATGGCAAAAAAATGAATTGCCAAAGTTTTCCTTTCGTTTTTTTATCACCCAGTTTCCGCGAGGAAAACTGGAAGGTGTAATGGGAAATTCATACTCTCACCCAGGAAGAAGTTTAATGGTCGTGATGTGAAGTGATGGGATTTTTTCTTGTTTCTGTTCCACTAATTTGTTAAATGGACTAAATAACTCTTTTACATCGGACTAACTCAGGTCCTGTGACAAGATATTCATTTAAATTAAGCTACAAAGAACGAAAAAATGTTATCAGCTTCATTTCCAGGCACTGTGTTAAAAAATTGAAAGAGAGTTTGATTAACTAGCCTTAGGAGAGATAAAATGCGCGTATTGAGGACTCTTTTCATCTTTATCTTACCCTAAAGGGAATGAAACTATGCCATATTTATATATTTAAATAATCATCTTTCTAATGTGTGAAAAATAAGCGCTAGTAACTGTTGCATGTTTTATTATTTCTTCTTTACTTTATTCTGGAGTTTTATTTACCAATGATTATTCACTGTTTTCATTTTGTGCCAACGTGTCCTGAGCTAGGCTGATTCAGGCCTTACTTTGCTGAACAAAGTCGTAATAAAACCATTGGCTTCGTAATCATAAACTCTTATAATTTATTACCGAACATTGTTTCAACAAATAATTGATATTTTCAAGGTCTTGGAATGCTACCTTAAATTGGATATGATTTGCTGAAACCATGGTCGGTAATACATTATAAGTGTGGAGTAAACTACTGGTTTTATTATCAACGTATCATTCCTGTGACAAGGCTTATGGTTTGTAACTCATTAAGAAACACCATATAGCGAGGATCGAATTGCTGAAGAAACCCAATCAAGTCATTATTTACCTGCTCCGTCTTCAACTTCGAAGAAAGTTGCCATGAAAAAGTCTCACTTATAGGAGTTTTAGGGTTGGTTTTATAATAGAGACTCAAGTAACTCTCTGTAAAAGGAACCTTTTTTGATGAGCAAAATAATAAACACAAAAGGGAGATATAAGGTGCGACTGATTTGGGATCAAGTGGGATTTATGGCACACCGAAAGATTACTTAAACTCGAGAGGAAGTTCACTTAAACCTATTGTGTCCAACATCTCCAATCTTCCAGTATTCAAGAGGAATCAATTGAAACCAAGCACTAATCGTATTCTGAAAAAATAAAGTAATGCGCTCTACTGGTAGATCCACACGGTTTTGTCCATGTCATCATATTTGTCCGAAAGTGTCATCCCGCGTAATGTTGTCCACTACCGCTTTTAATTTTAAGAATCATCACCGGGGGCTATAAAAACTTGTAATTAAATTGTTTTGCATTACTGTGTCCCCTCTTTTTTCAGGGCTACATACTTCCACCCTTCAAATCTCATCTCCTAAAGCATTTCTTCCCCATTATTTTCCCCATGTCCTTAATCACATTTTTATCTTATTTTGTCGAAATATGATTCTTATTAATTTGAATGTAGAAATTATTGTTAGATATTTTTGTAGACATCTTTAGAGGTTATGTATTACCTCGCAACCATTTCCCGAAACAAAAGTCAGCAACTGTTATTCTTGAGCTAGTATTTTAACTGTAAACTAAGAATGCTTTACATTAGATTTTTAAGAAATTATGTGCATGCGATTGTAAGACTTTGGGTGCCACAGGCAGGTGATGCTGATTTACGTGCCCGAAGCCTTATTTTCCCCAACAACCTTACCTCCCCACCGAAGTTCCTGTACTGAAAGAGTTCAGTGGAAATCTTGATAATTTTTTGAAGGAACTATTTTCTGATTCCCTTTCATTATCTCGCGCAAGGAAATCCTCTTTCCTCTTTCTCTTTCTCCGTCGTGAAACTGCAGTTACATTATTATGCGAAGGGAAGGCTGCTGTTTGACCCCCAACCGGAAGATCAACCCCCAGGGACACTTTGTTACGCCAAAATTCTCGTTCACCCTACGTGTGTGGGCTTAGCCTCTCTCGCCTACCTTTTCAGCAAAGACGGCTGTTGTCACGTTCCGCGAGTTGCTGGCGAAAATATTTTTTCTTTCCTTTGAGCAAAATAGAGGTTGCTCATCCAGAAACTGTGCTCGTGCATGAGCCATGCATTTCATGTTTCCCAAATAATGCTTTCCATTGTCTGTGAAATTTAAATTCTGACTATGAAGACAGTTTAAAGTGAGGGTTGTAGATACGACGTAAGTAATTCAGGATACGACATAAGTAATGAATGCTGAATGTTTCAGCGTTTCTTTGGAAATGAAAAGAAAGCTTTCTCTTCATATTTTACGATAGAATAAAATTTTCGTTTTAAACTCAACGTTATTCTCAGATTCATCATAATAAAATTTGGTACTTTTATACAATTTTTATTTAAAAAACACACTACATGTTTCACCAATTTTATGGCATCGTCAGGTGTAGTAGTTTGTTTACATATATTATATTGTTGTTGTTGTTAGATACAGAAAATTTCAATTTTTTTAAATTATTATTTTTTACCCTCCTTTTCATTTTTGTTTCATTTCCTTTTTGTAATTTTTTATTGTAAACTTTTCTTGAAATCAAATTTAATGTTTTGTAACTAACAATGACAACAATATAATATATCTAAACAAACTACTACACCTGGCAATGCTATAAAATTGGTGAAACGCGTAGTGTGTTTAAAAAAATAAAAAGTTTAGAAAAGTACCAAACTTTATTATAATGAATATTAATAGTTTATACAAAGTAGAGCCTGAAGCTGTAAATTTTATTAATCTCGGATGATATCTTTGTTCCTAAGACTAAGAAAACCGTGTTTTTTTGTGAAAATCATGTCAAATGCATCATTAGATAGCTAAATTCTCTCAATTACAAATTTTCCTAACTTTTGACCCTACCTTGAAATGAAGGAAAAACTAAAGTATAGCCGAGGAATAAAAACTTAGGCCAAAGTTATTAACTGTAGTAATTGTGTTTGAGCAACTTTTTCTGAATGGAAAAAGTAAGGTCGATGGAAAACAATCATATTGTCATTGTTTGTCATAAGAATAAATGGGACTTTTCAGTCATTGGCGAACGGATAGCTGAGAATGCCATCTGCCATCGCATTATTTGCACTCTGTGAAGATTCTTCCTCACAACTAACATCTAATTCTTCCGCCAGAGATCTTGAGCTAAAAGTAGCATCATCATCAGAAACTGATATCCTTGTTCATTCCTTGTGCCAACTGCCATTGTTGCCCTATTCCGAAGCATTACAGATAATTATTATTTATAACTTACTATTTATTGTTCAACATGACTATGCGCCATGAATTGGAGGAATCAGGTTGGTGCAGTGGCTAGAGAACTGGCTCAAGAGGGTCCGGTTTCGAGTCTCGGCTGTGGTGGATTTTATTAGTAGAATCCCGGAACCTCGTTGGAATGTCATATTCCGTGGTGGTAACTGAGTGTAGTTAACCAATCCGGGTCATTTAGCCTTTATTGTGGTAACTTTATTTATGCACAATAAGAATTTTATGGTATTTTCTCCAGTTTGACAATCAAATAAAATTTTTAATGAGAGGTCGCCTCGGATTTTACATTCTTCTGAGCTTGGTTAAGATAGTATAAATCAAACTTTCGTAATTAGGGGATGAAATTTCGTGACTGTGGAATGAAATCGCTTTCTTTTGGAGATAACTAATGATACACATCAATTTCGTCCGTAGTCGTGAAAAGAACCCTTTAAAATTTAAAAAATTGTCGGATGCCTTCAACGCTTGGTGGCATGAGTATCTATCAGAAGGGAGAGAAATCGATTTCTTCTTTAACCACATTACGTCTTCCTTACACATCTTTTAGTTTGACCTCTTTTGAATTGCGGAACTGGTTGAAGTGGTGGCTAGAATACTGAATTTTCTCAAGGAGGGAGCGGATTTGAATATTGGCTGTGGCGGAGATTTTTCATTGGAATCCCAATCCCAATTTGGGTGTCGCATCTGAAGCCTCCGTCCGCTGGATCAGACGTAAACTATATACCCTCCGACGACTTTTATTCAGAGAAAGCTAATGCGGACGCTAGGTTTGTATCCACCATTCCTCCACTTCTAAAATCATACTATCCACTCAAACCTATAGCATTACTTAACGGCACAAACGACCTCGCTCTTCGGTAGCCTCCTCTAATTAAAAGAGTCGATAACGATCCATTCGTCTTTCGAAGGAATTTGTTTAGACAGATCAGGGGATAGTTAAAAGAATTAATGACTGCACTCTTAAACTGAAAACTTTAGTAATAGAAGATAGAGCCACTTTAGATTGAAAATTTATGCTACGCCACGGAAACATTGGAAATAAAAAAAACATTGTCAAATTTTGAAATGTATTTCGAAATGCATGAATTCAAGCTATTTTGTCGGATAATACTGAGGAAAAATGGAAAAATCGTCTCGCATTACTTTAGTTTGATTTTAATTTCTTTTGGGAATTTTCCAAATGAAGGTTTTCAAATATTTACCTGCATACAGCACTGTTTCTCGATGCAAATGCACCATGGTGAAAGGATAATTAACTTCTTATTGAAATTTAATGTGTTTTAGGTATATCAGAAACATTTAGCATATAAGAATTCATGCATGTCTATAAATTAGTTGAGGTTAGTGACATTTAAATTTAATATTCGGAATAAGGAGTTTTTGCAATCCGATCAATCGGGGAGAATTAAATGTTAGTGATTAAAACTAAGAAAAGGCTCTTTTAAATTTAAAGTTATCTTGAATAGCAATATGGTCCAGCATGGCTTAACAATTATAGGTAAAACAGTAAGCATCCATACAAAATTCAAGCACAAAAGCAGAGTTTTACCCCATTATATTTTTGCCCACAATCCCAAAAACAGCTCCACTGGCCTATTACACCGGGTGTTTAAACAAGTAACAGCGGACGAGCACAAACACCCATGTCCTGAATGGTGAAACATCCACTCAGGTGGGACTCAAATCCACCACCTTCGGGTTAGCAGGTGAGGACCTTACCCCGGCCGAATAAAATGGAAATTATTTTTGTTTTTCGATGGATTTTTGGTCTGGAAAGCCCTTGCAATATTAGCACATGGAATGAATTCATGTAATAATGATGGAGCTCGCTGGATAGTTAAGGAATATATATTTTCACTTCATTACACGATGAAAACCACAGGGAGACAGAAAGTCTGAATAATTGCTGTGAACACTATCCTCTCATTGGTTTCAAGATAATGTCAAAAAGTTGAAGATATCCCGAATTCCATTTGTGAAGCTTTAAGCTTTTCCCTGTGCTGGATCGTAGAATTGGAGTACGCTTGCTTTCACCACGGATCCTCTACTTACCAGCGCAGTTATTCCGTAGCAGCCGGTAAAAGAAAACATAGGAATCCGTTTACTCCGTTGCGCGAAATGTTAACTATTACGCATGCAAGTCCCTATGCCGGACGCTGCTGAGGAATTCGTTTTACTCGGAGAATCCGTCCGTAGCGGTGGGGCTCTCTTGTGTTCCTTTTATTGGACAGAGGGAATGGGAACGGAGATATGGAGCTGAAGAGGTTCGGTCTTCTCATTCCGGAGTTATATCTAGGGCAGCAGAAGACCCATCTGCTCATCGGCCCTACTCATCGCCAGCTACATTCCTCCGCTCCTTAAAGCAATCTACCTGCCCTTGAAAACCAGGCTAAATGCAACCGACCCTCAACGATGCTAGTGGTCGTTCGCGGTACTCAATCGCTATATTAATATCATTCCTACTCTTTGCTATCCATATACTGGTTCTGAGAAGGATCAGACTGTGAACCTTACAACTTACTGCCCTGACACATTTGTTAACTCTGCTTTGTATCACCACGAGCAAGATGCTTGGGTTGTCCTCGTAATATGTAAAATACGTCAATGTGGTATTTTTGTTACTAAAAACTTTAAATTTGAACTATCCTGAATAACCTGCACGCTTCTGATGCGCCTCAGCTTGTGTTTTGTAGCCTAGGATTTTATTTTATCCACGCACCTTTTTTACCTTGATTTAAGCATATAATGGTAAAGCATAATTAGACTTCTGTGGCAAGTGTAACCTAAAAAGTAACTATGATGCTAATTAGGTGGGCCCAATAAAACAATGAGGTAATTAAAAATATTTTTTAAGGTTGGTGTAGTATAATTACCGCGGATAAATTCGGCAGCTCTGCACCAAATGTTTGGACCACCAACTTTTTATTTTCAGAAATAAGGCATTTATTTTTTGTTACCTTCGGGGATGAGTAATGGGCAGTGCGTTATAACGCAATAAATCTTATTTTTTCAATAATTTTTTGGAAAGGGGAGATATTGTTTTCTAGCAATTAAAAATAATTTAAATTATACGGTGTTTTCTGTGGCTAGTTTTAACGACCGAGGATAAATCGTTAAAACTACCCACTTGTACTATACCCTTTCACCAAACGCATGGCGGCTGACCATGAATGAGCAGGTGAACCATTCACTTTTCCAGCCATTCACAGAAGAGTGACATGGAGTCTCTCTCCGACAGCGGAGAGGTTCACTTCGGTCTCGTTTCGTTTATGTTGTCAAATATACTGCGTGCGAGTTAGACTCCGTTGGTTAAAGCTCAAAATTAGTGGCCTACGCGACTACTCGCCGCCTAACGTGCATTTAATCGCAAGAACTGGCAGCGCTGCTCGGCCGCCGGAAGTCAGAAACAGGTGAGAGGGGAAACGCCTTTCATTGGCTTCTAGCTCTGTGACGTCCACCCGCCATAAGTTGTGAAAACGAGGGTAGTTAGCGTCTCCAGAGCATTTCAACCTCCTTGTGTTACACTTTCTCGTGTAACATAATTTTGAATGACTCAATGACAGCAATACTCACCGAGTTATAGAGAACCGTACGCGTAATTTTGTCGCATCACTGCCAGCCGTAGGTACCGATGTATGAGGTATTTGGCATCAAAAGACTCGTGATATATGGCGCCAGCTCGTTCAGCCCCCCATTAAATTCGATCCCGTCTTGCCCGTTACCTCCCTACCTAAAAACTCCAAAACTATTGAAAAACAGTCCGAGGGTTCCCTGTTTCCAATTCTGGACTTCAAACTTTTTTTTCATTCTTTTGCCCTTAAAACTCTACTGGAGAGTGTCCGAGAGAACGAAGTTGTATGTTTCCGGCCCATTAGTTCGGATGGGTACAAAGAGAGCTATATATTACATGGAGTAACGGAGCCCCATCTCTCAAGTCTTCCAGTCAATTAGACAAGGCTCGCATCTGTCTCCGGCAGAACTTGCTGATCGCAGAGCAACTGCTGCGGGCATGTCATCCGTTTGTCCTGAAACATCAGTTGCGTTGTTGATAAATTGTCTAATTTTTGAAGAGGATTAGCTGTAGAAAAATAAATTTATGTTTGCTACACCAATAGGGATGAACTTTTCCATGAAAAAAATCACTTGACCTGATCGGGAATTGATCCCATTGGCCACGCCGGTAAGGTGTGTTAGCCAGTTATACTATAACTGGCTTAGTGTAACTGACTAGCAAGCCTAAAATTTGGTGACCCAGGTTCGATCCCCGGTCAAGCAAAATGATGTTTTCATGGCAAATGTTATGTCCTTTGGTGTATATCGTTGCACCCGTTCGCGTGACAGCGTACTATATCATTTATGCATCTTCAGTGACTTGAAAATTTAAGATTGCTACTTAATTTTCAGAGATAAAATTTGCCTAGTGCTGTATAAAATTTTCCCGCAAATGTTCAGGTCCTAAGCTATTGGGAAAATCTTATGCTGAGGAGTATTAGCTGTCGTTTACCCAGTTCTTGCAAACATAACTTGGTTTTCTTCTCTTTAGAATGAAAAACAGAATATCTGGAAGCATTTGATAGTCCTAAAAATCATCTCAATATGTCTTAAATTCAGTGTGCCAGGCTTGTTGTAATTAAAAAAAGGTCTTTCGACTCAATGGATCTTCTCGTCGTTCTTTGAGATATTCCGTATTCATGAGACAAGTTTGAGCACATTCATTTTTATAATCCGCCAATCAATGGGAAATCATACTTTGGCAGAAATTATTGTATAAAGAACAGGTATAGATAACTATATAGATATCACTGATAATTAGGTTTGAAAATATAAATTAGTTCATGCACAGTTAAGGAAATATTGGAGCTGAGTGAACTAATATAATATTTAACTTTTATATCCCAAAATGTTAAAACATTTTGTAAGATAGCATTTCCTTTCCTAAGAATTACCGGTTATTTTAATTTCCTCCCCAATCATCTAGGCGGCTATGGTTTTTAGCAGAATGTATGTGATACTATGATTATTGACACCTACAGGGAGCCAAATTTGTTTAGTTTAGAGAACATTGAGGGATAGCACAGTTGATTTGCAGATGCCTTCAAGTCAATTTTGCACAAATGTCTACAGACCAGAGTGGTCACACAATTCATCATAACTGAAAGTGGTTTAAAGCCCGTTTTACACGGAGAACGTAATTGCATAATCTGATATACGTATAAACGTGCATTTGAAATTGCATCGTGTAAAGCCGTGAATTGCAAGAACGCATGCGCAAATTCTGGAACGCGAGATAGAAAAATAGCCCCTGCCCTAATCCGAAAATGATTGTGCGCCCGATTGAGAAAAACATGCAGTTTGAAGTTGTGCAATTTCATGCCCCGTGTAAAACGGCCTTTATAGACTAGAGCCCTTTTTATTAAAATGAACCTGAAAAAACCTTAAACAATGGAATCTATCGTGGAATAGGAGACTCAGAAATCATTTACGTCTCCCAATGAGCTCCTTAAGTAATTAAAAAATCATTGTTGTTGGCTGTGCAGTTTTCATTTTATAAATAACTTCAGAAGAAAGGGAAAATCTAAATCTGAGAAATACCGAGCAAGCCACCCCTCCAGGGTGTGTGGTACTGGGTGTTTCCACACCACCCATGTGGTGCTCGTCCCAGTTCAAATCAGAACCTCGCACGTATCCCCGGCGAGGACAAGAGAGCAGTCAAGAGAACAATGCAAGGGCAAACCCAAAACCAAGGATGGCAAACATGCTAGCATGCAGTACACGGGTTAACATACTGCTACTGATTGGAATAACTAATACTTTTCTCGCATGGATACTACGCGATGTTAATTCGTGTAGGAAATAAAATCATGAGGCATTTCAAGCGAGATGAGGCGATAGTAGTATTGGTAAGTTGACAAGCTGAAACTCAAAATATAGAGCAGACTCCCATGCATCCACATACAATTTCTGTCTGGGCATTAAGATGCGTGATAGATCGAGATAATCATATTCGCTCGGCGGAAAGGAGTATTTTATGGACAGAATTGGAGGGCGGTGGAAAGGAGAAGTCCAACCGGATACAATGGAGTTCTCCTCGCTTTAACCGGGCAATATTGGCCTATTCACCCGCGAGCACCGCCCATCTGTGGTCTCGGGGGATCTCATAGCCCATTGCTGCACGATTGCCGGGATATTGACTTTCGCTGAGGCAGCAGGTGAATATTTCAGACCGAAATTTTCACCACTTTCTGCATGACTCCGAAGCTATAGCTTTTCTGCGGCTTGTGGTGGAGTAGGAAACATATTACCATCGAGGAGAGGTCTCTGAACCTAAAAACAAATAAAGAAGCAATTTGTTATCCCAAATACCAGAAATTCGAGGTAAACCTCAGGAGAAATTAAAAGAGGAAAGCTCCCTTCCAAATATTTAAGCATGATTGCCAGGTTCCAAAAGTTTTTGGCGAAATTTGAACACATCTCACAAAAATAAAGTTCTAGGAATTCTAGATTGAGTATTCACTTGCAGTTACGCTAAAATTATCTTTTTCTCTTTTCTATTTGTTTTTCTGTATGTAGGATTGCCAGCATTAATTTTATGTGAAGTTGAACTCCAAACGATAGCACTTTTAGAAATCGGTTCATTCTGATGAAATCTTCAAAATAGATTTCATTCTATCGCATTTAAACTCCGATACTGGTAGATATTTGCTGCAGAGTATCTTGTGTTAAGGATATGCAGTATTTGGTGCAGAAATGTATCTGATTCATTTTTAAATTACAAAGTATCAGAGGAAACTTTGATATTAGACTGAAAATATTCGGAAACTTCGAGATATTGAGTGATTGTAGAGAAAGGGTAAATATAATCATTTCCTTATTTAAATTGTATTTTGAATGCATACCAAACACAATTCGATCCATTGTCATCGGCAAGGAGCCTTCGATTCATCATTGCCAACTTCAAGAAACAAAATTGTCTTCTATGTGAAAAGAATGCAGTAGATATATCTTGAATGATGAATCCTTTAGAGTGAGTAGGCACACAAAAGGTTACTTGAAGGTCAAGGTTCAGACCCCAGTAATCGAAGTAGATTATAGATAAGATTGATATCCATCCCTCTGTATAACGCCAAATGCCCGCAGGCGATACATTCTTTTAGGCGATTGAGTGAAAAATAACCGAAATGATTTTGTGGTCACTGCCTCCTCTCTCACGGAAAAATTTGGTCATATTGATTGATGTCTTTAACATGTGAGAGCATCTAGCGTTCAAGGAAGGCACTCGGGTGACAGCATTTTCAATCATCCTTCATTCCATAAATATTTTACTGCACCGAAACATAAATATTCCACTGAGAAAGTAAGGCGCATATGACAGATGTCCGCTCTGAAAAAATAAGGCTTTCGTCAATTGTTTTCAGTGGCTTGGCAAGTCCAAAATCGCTTACACGGGGATTCCAGATGGGGAAGCTGTCTTCATAAATATTTTGTAGCTTGAATTCCACCATCTGGTGCACATTCCTCAAAATACGTGTTTGCCAGTCGTGAGGAATTTTTACATGGCCTTGAAAATGCCTATGAGTTGAGAAATATCAAAACTTGTTACACCTTAAGGACAGAATTTTGCTAATTATTCTTCATAATTTTTTACAGTTAACGACCTGTTTATAAATATGTAAACTTTTAATCTACATTTTCCCCATTTTATTCAGAAGTGGAAATATTTGACAAAGATATTTTTTATTCAAATTGTCCCAGAAATATTTGCATGCCGCCACTCATAACATCCCGTACAAAACGGAGAAATTACAAAGGGTGTTAAGACATTCCTGGACTTAACTATTTTACCATCGCTAGTGTCAAGGCAAAATGCTTGGTTGGTAAAGTATTTGAAATTAGGAAAATAAATCTGGTAAATAATTAACTCAGGGTCCGCTTGGTCTTGACTAGTGAAGCTTCGATATATCGCGATGAAAGGAGGGCACAGCCACAATGCGAAATTATTGAATGTGAGCTTGCTTTTCGAGAGTAGTGCTGAGTGTGTTTTAAAAAAATGCTAATGAATAAGTCGTATCGGGTTTCCCGCTGGGTCAGAAAACACCAAATCCATAAAAAATACTTAAATAACTGTAGTATGTCCGGACATCAAGGGTTAAATTGAAAATCTCTGGCAGTAAGCAGTTCGGCAAGCGAGTAATACCATGATAAAGTTGAGATCTGTCGAGGTTGTGACGGACATCTATGACATTTCTGGCGTTTGGCTGTTGAGTCCTTCCCACAAATTTAGAGGTTATTCCTGAATAAGGCCTTTGGTTGCAAGAGAATCAATGTATTGAATTTTTTTGGGAGATTTGTGTCAGCTGATTTCCCTCTCTTGTGTCCGGTGAGAATCAGTGCAACCTATTTGGGCAGTGTCCCATTTATTCACTTCTCCTTCGGGACTTCTGACGAAGCATTGGGGATTGATTTTCATTTACAAGCGATTCCCGTTGATAAACAACAAGCGGGCCACCTGTTGACGGAAATCGAAAATATATTTCATGACCTTTTAGAGGCACTAGAGTTACTCAAGTCCCCCGCCAGCCATATATCAAAGCTAAAGCAACACACACTCCTGGAACCTAGCCAAACGTAGTATTGAATCACGGAAGCGGAAATAATACAAAGCGAATCCGGAAAATCAAAGGAATAATGATAAAAATTGAAAAATGCTACGCAACCAGAATATTTAAATGTTAGTTTATGTCTCTATTTACATTTTGAATATTTGGCTCCACAAAAATCAAAATTCTAGTAAAAGTATAAATTTCGTAATTTAGTTTTCATTTACAAGACCTTTTAAATGATTCAAATAAGAATTTATTCCTTATTAGTTGAGAAAACTATATAATTTTTACTCCCATTAAATAAATAACCATGACAACAAGAATTTTGCGGAGAGCTTACGGGTTAGCATCGAGGTTTACGAATCAGTTCTCAGTGAAAATTCTGAGAAATTAATGTTTTTACCGATGTGGCCATGGTTCCACTCAGCAGCATTCAGTCTACCGGCGGAGTATCGAGTGACGCATCGATTGGAAGCTGGCTACAATTCCGATTCATAAGGAAACGCTTTTCTTCTGTAAAGTAAAAAGACCTTGGTCTAAAATCTACAATCTACTTCTGATCCGACTCGAAATTCCCTCTGTTTTTCACTGACGCGACTTAAATCAGCCCCACTTATCAGAGTTGTAAACGTAAAATTTGTATTATTTGATCAATATCCGGGTGTAACCGAATCCATCTATATTTTACTATTTTTTAATCCATGCATGTGATAAAGACAAAAAACTGGATTTTTAAAAAGGTTTTTGAAATTTCAAGAAAATTTTTTTAAATGACTCTCTTCCATTAAACCCATCACCTTTTTGTAGTCCCTATTACCCTAACTCCCCAAACACACCCCGAAAGTTGACCTTTGTTCACCTCCCTCCGATCAGCTTTGTATATTTGGAAGATTACACTCCGACCTCCACCTCCCTCCTACCCGCATCTTCCTCCTCCATCATTGGTGTAAATGTATGTGAACCCCACCTGCAACCCAGCTTTGTGCATACATTTGGGGATGATGTGAAAGCATCGATCTGGTAAAAAAAAATACTGTGGAAAATTGCGAAGTATTTTATCCATCGTTGTAATAACTGATGTTTTGAGTCCACAAATTTACATCGCCTAAAATTGATACCATCCTAAATTGCTGAATCAGTTTTCAATTACTTCCGGAAACGGTTAAGTAGTATACCAGAAATGACATGATTGTTTGTAGAATGACTTGGGAAATGTAATAGAATTTTTCCGTCATTTTCACTACCATAGTTAAAGGTACGTACATATAAATTACCGCTGTTAAGTATCTTGAGTTACAAGAGATTCGAAAAAATGAGACGTATGCCACAACTTATTACCTTATATTGAAACTTCTATGCATGGGCAGAGAATAGAGGACTGCCATTAACAAATCCTGAGATGGAAAAGCGAATATGATTTCACAACCAAGACTTGCATGGGGATTATTATTGATTACGAATATCAGAGTAAACCAATTTAGTGAAGCGATATCAAATGCAATAATAAGATTTCCAATGTTGTAGCCCGACATACGAGGTGCATTCAAGTTATTACACCTCAGATTTTTTTTCTCAGGACTGGAAACAGATAGAAACATGCAAATTGTTTTAAAATACACGCGCACTCGTTTTAAATGCATGACAGAGATGGCAGCATTTTACGGCACACAGAAATCTAGCGGTAGCGGCGAGAGTTAGGACTGTTTTGGAGACTTAAAATGGCAACTTTTTCATTACATGAACAGCGTGTAATCATTCGTTTTCTCCATTTGCGTGATGTGACACCAATTGAAATTCATCGCCAGTTGAGTGAGACATGTGGTGATGGTGTCATAGATGTGTCTAATGTGCGTCGTGGGTGCGACAGTTCAAAGACGGCAGAACGTTGTGTGATAACCAACCAAGACAATCTCGGCCTCGCACCAGCCGGTCAGACAACATGATCGAGCGAGTGGAGAAAGTTGTTTTGGAAGATCGCCGAATGAGTGATGAATTGCCTCCAAAGTTGGCATTTCCGTGGGATCTGTGCACACAATCCTGCATGAAGACCTGAGAATGTAAAAAGTGTCCTCTAGGTGGGTGCCACGAATGCTGACGGACTGACGGACGGACGGATGGAGGGTGGACGTGTGCTTTTTCACCAAGACAATGTACCAGCACATCGAGCGAACGCGACGCTGAAGTTTTTTTTCGTGACAACAACTTTGAAGTGATCTCTCATGCTTCCTACTCATCTGACCTGGCTTCTAGCGACTTTTGGCTATTTCCAATGATGAAAGACACTATGTGGTCACACATTCTCTAGCCGCGCCACTATTGCAACAGCGATTTTCCAGTGGTCAAAGCAGACTCCTAAAGAAGCGTTAGTAGCGGCCATAGAAGCATGGCGTCGTCGTTTTGAAAAATGTGTACGGCTGCAGGAAGATTACGTCGAGAAGGGACATAAGTTTTACACTTTGCGTGTGATTAGTTTTTTGAGAAAAAAAATCGGAGGTGTTATAACTTCAATGCACCTCGTACGTACATACTCATCAAGCCATACTCTTTCGGGTATGACAAGGTCAGAGAACTTATTTATTGCAGTTAGCCCTGCAAAACTGGCTCCCTTTTAATAGTTTCCTCCATAATGCCATATCATTACAAACTACTTTTGCCTCTCTTACACTCATGCATTGCTTCTTAATCTTGTTCTTAAGACTCCTAATATTCCTCCCCTTTAGAGTCTCTTCCACCACATTCACCCATGAATTTCGTGGTCTACTATTTCCTCTCACACCACTCACTCTACTTGCCTATAGCTCTTTTGTTATTCGATCCTCATCCATTCTCTCAACGTGACCAAACCAACAAAGCGCACTTCTTTCATTTATGTCCATTCCTGGAGTATCCAACTCACATTCTTTCATCACCCACTCATTTCTAAACTCTATTCATCCTAATTTTGTTGCTAATACTTCTCAGGTACCCCATTCCCACTACATACAGCCTACTCTTATGCTTATTCCGACTTACCCAAGTTTTGATGCTATATGTATGATAACGTCCGCAGGAGTGCACTTTTGTATAATGAAATTTTTTATATCCTAGACAAACACTCATTCCCAGATATGCTCCACGTACTACCTACGATTTTCCTACTGACATTCGCGCGCCTTATAATCTCTATATCTATTCTTCGACCTTTCGCAAAACATTCGGCCAAGATACACAAAATCGTCTACTTGTTCAATTACTTCATCATTTACCCTCATTATACAATTATTCTCACTACTCTTCCTATCAAAAACCACTACTTTGGACTTCGACGCCTTTACTCTAAAATCTATTCTCCTTGTTGCTTCAAAGAAGTTATCTAGGAACCCCTTTAATTTAAGGGTTATCAGACCACAAACTGCAATATCTGCTTACAATAGAACTCACATCTCTCCAACCATCGACGCAATCCCTTCATGCATCTCTCACACATCCAAAAACTCTGAATAGCCATTGTATGATATTACGCATCCCTGCTTTACACCCTAATTTATTTCAATCCAGTCATTGAAGACCGCATTAACTCTCACACTTGCTGTACGATTATCATGCACCGCCTTCATAACGTTCCATTACCGCTCATTCACTCCATAGCCTTACAAAACCTTTCACAGCGAATGTCTATTGACCCTGTCATATGTTTTCTCAAAATCCACAAACACACAATATACCTTACGCTGGTATCGCTTTATTCTCATACACTCTTTTTAATTGTTGTGACTTAACTCCAAAATATGATCCTGATAAACTCATCATTTTTAAGCTCATATTATTTACATAGGATAAAATATAGTCTGGTGATTTGGGATTAGAATAGTTTAATAGTCCTATCTTTTTTTCTGTATTTTATTTTGATGCGTTATCCGCATTATCATTAGTTTTTAAATGATATGTTCTATTTTTATTCCTCGTAAATGAATTTTACCACATCTCCATGGTAGAAATATGTTTCTGTGAAATGTATATTATTTAGCCCCTGCGTAATCCGGAGATATTGGCAGTTTCTGGCACCTTATGATCGGCTGGTGATATAAGCCTGAGCTGGCTTCTGAAATAGTAACCGGTGACTTGAAATAATCCGGAGCCTGCATGTTTATTGCCTGTTTCAACTGCACAGCTCTGGAAAGCATGATGCAAAGCCCCTCATTCGAGTGTTCAAGATCTCGGTTCATTTCCCTGCCATAGACCCAGGTGCAAAACTTGCCCTTTAATTCGAAATATTTCAGTGTTCCAAAGTCCCAATACCCCAATCCCGTTTCCCATTTCCTCCCATGGCAGCTGCATATCCTCCAATGTAGTTTACCTTTTGCAGTGTAATAAGTGCCCCGCCTTCTACATCGGTGAAACATCCACGCCCCTATCTATCCGTATGAACGGCCACCGAGCTTCTCCTCCCCACTTCCCTGTCCCTAGGCACGCCTCAAAACATGGACTCCAATTCGACTCATGCTTTTCTCTTTCCGTCCTCAATACCCTTCCCGCCAATACTTCGAACACACAGCTGAGAAATACTGAGATGTCCGTGATCTGGTTTTGTAAAGCTTTTTCCCCACCCGGAATCAATGTATTGCATTAATCCCATGAATACCTCTGCCCCCTATTGTCACAATTATAATTTTCCTCTGCCTTGCAACACTGTTGCATTTCTCACTCTTCAAGAACTCCTCCCTACTTCAAAATTTTCCTTTGATTAGCTGACACAACATTGTCACATTGAATACCCCTTCCAGTTCCCCTCCCCACACTCCATTTCTCCCCCCCCTTAGTCACTGAACCTCAATATTTAGTGCCCTCAGTATTGCAACATTGTTATAATTCTCCCTGCTTGAAACTTCTCTCATCCGAAAACAGCCAGGTGCAACATTGTTCCCTCTTAGTTCCCCTCCCCTCCTAGTTCCCCTCCCCTCCTTCATTTCCTCCCCTACCTTCCCCTTCCCCAGGGCAGTACTAACTGCTCACTTCTAGAGCTGACGAAGGACCAACTGGTTCGAAACGTTCCGTAAGAACGAATTCTTTATCTTTTCCTATTTCTCCTACCTCCTGTAAGTTTGAATTTATATATTTGTGGCCAATTGGCGAAAACTTCCAAAGATTATACTGCAGCCCTGCTGTCCTCCTCTTCAACGCCTTCGGGTTTTCATCGGAGAATATCTCTTCACCGATTTGCTGCACGAGTAAGTGTACTGTCCTGTTCCTTTACCACCTGTCATCCTTGCTTTTCCTTCTTCTCCCTTGTTTATTTCCTCACCTTTCTATCCCTACATTGCATACCCTATTACTCCTACCAGAATGCCTACGCCTCCATATGTTGAAGCCTGGCTGAAAAAAATTCGATTTTTCGCAGGTAAAACTGCACAGTTTACTGCACATACTGAATTCCTAACGAATTGTCTCTCGGCAGGAGTTTTGCCCAATGGCCTCACCATTAATCTTCCGCTGTTTGCCATTCCTCATCCTCTTCATCAGCCTTTCCATTGCCTCCGCCGAAATTTTTCAATAGAATTCTCTCGCCTTGTATTATCTCAGTACGCTTTTTTACTCAACTCTCACCAACAAAACCTCGCCTTTTTTATTCAAATGGTCCATTTATACTCTCCTAAACATTTTCCCCTTGTCAATGAGATAATGTCAAAATCCTACAATAAGCTGTGTGTTCGTCGTTTTCAACTCCTCAAAAAACTGTCCTCCTTGTACAAGAGCCATCTCTCGTGCGGTCTAAGCTTACCCCTTAAATTCACACCACCTCCCCCCAAAATTCCTCTAATATCTGACAAACCTGATCTCGCTAGTCTCTTCAACCTTCCCCCACCCTCTAAATCCACACCCAAACTTCCCAAGCGCCAGCCTCAAATTGACCCTCCTCCTTCCCCTATGTCCAACGAGGTCATCAACCTCTCATCCACCGTCTTAAATAGTGACCAATTGTCTGTATTATCCAAGGGCCTTTCCTTCTCACCCACCCCCAAATTCAATCCCTTGTCCTTTCTTGCTGACTCTCTTAATCTTTGCCGGAACCTAAGATGGCGCGCTTTCTGGAAAACTCACTCACCCTCTCAAGTCCCTATGCATCCGGCCATTCTAAAATTTCGCCCACCTTCCGACCTTGAGCCCAAAACACTCCACAAAACCCATCCCGTTGAAATTTTCATAAAACAATTTATGAATAAAATTTCGGATCCCAACTTCCTGAACTCCATCACACCCAAAAATAATCTTTCTCACAGTGAACTCGCCGCCATCCGCAAACTCCGGTCTGATCCCGGTATCATCATTTCCCCAGCAGACAAGGGCTCATGCGTTGTTGTCATGAATACCTCTGACTACAACGTGGAGGCCTACCGCCAACTCAACGATGCCAATTTCTATAAACCTCTCTCCCGCGACCCTAATCCCAACTATCAAAAAATCATCTTGTCCTTCCTAAAAACTCACGGCCCCAAGGAAGGACTATCATCGAAAGACATTGCCATTATTTCTCCACCCAATCCTAGCACCCCCAGATTTTATCTCCTCCCCAAAGTACACAAGGCAAATAATCCCGGCCGGCCCATAGTGAGTAATGTTAACTCGCCCACTGAAAGGATATCGGCCTTAATAGACTCCTATCTGCAACCCATCGTCTCGTCACTTCCATCTTTCATCCGTGACAGCTATCACTTTTTAGATCGCCTTCGTGCCCTCCAGATCCCCCCGCAAAGTAATATTTTAATGGTCACTATTGATGCCACCTCCCTTTATACCTCAATTCAACACTGTGAAGGCCTCAGTGCATTGCAACATTTCCTCTCCCTCCGTCCCATGCCCCATGCCCCCTCTACGGATTTCCTCACAAACCTTGCCCGATTTGTCCTTGAAAAAAATGCCTTCTCCTTCAGAGATCAAATCTTTTTGCAAATCCAGGGTACAGCTATGGGCACAAGAATGGCTCCTTCATACGCCAATTTGTTCATGGGCCAGTTGGAGGAAAGATTTCTCTCCTCACAACCCCTCAAACCGATATTCTGGGTCCGATTCATTGATGATATCTTCCTAATTTGGACTCACGGACCCGAATCCCTCTCTTCCTTCATTTCCGACCTAAATTCCACATCCTCTATTTCTTTCACTTCTACCTCCTCCTGCACCCACATAACTTTCCTAGATACTGAAATTTCCCTGTCTAATAACAAGTTTTTGACGTCCTTGCACATTAAACCAACCAATAATCAACAATATCTCCATTTCGACAGCTGCCATCCCTATCATACTAAAAGTGCCATTCCATTTTCCCTGTCTATTCGCGTGCACCGCATCTGTAACTCCCAAAACTCCCTTGACCATCACCTAGCCAATATTAAAACTGCCCTCCTTAAACGTGGATATCCCTCCTCTCTCCTTGAGCGACGCATCTTACCTTCCACCACGCCTTATGCTCTACCCCCTAAAACTACCACTAAATCGCCCTTGAACCTTTGCACTACCTTCGTTCCGGGACTTCATAAGGCAAACCTTGTCCTTAAGTCGCTTTTCCCCATTCTGCACGACAGTCCCCTTACTGCTGACTTAATTCCCAAATGTCCCACTATCACTTTCAAAAGACCAGCAAACCTAAAATGTATTCTACGTCCCTCCAAACCCACTCCCACTTTGATTCCTCCCAAAGATCCCGGTTCATTTCCCTGCCATAGACCCAGGTGCAAAACTTGCCCTTTAATTCGAAATATTTCAGTGTTCCAAAGTCCCAATACCCCAATCCCGTTTCCCATTTCCTCCCATGGCAGCTGCATATCCTCCAATGTAGTTTACCTTTTGCAGTGTAATAAGTGCCCCGCCTTCTACATCGGTGAAACATCCACGCCCCTATCTATCCGTATGAACGGCCACCGAGCTTCTCCTCCCCACTTCCCTGTCCCTAGGCACGCCTCAAAACATGGACTCCAATTCGACTCATGCTTTTCTCTTTCCGTCCTCAATACCCTTCCCGCCAATACTTCGAACACACAGCTGAGAAATACTGAGATGTCCGTGATCTGGTTTTGTAAAGCTTTTTCCCCACCCGGAATCAATGTATTGCATTAATCCCATGAATACCTCTGCCCCCTATTGTCACAATTATAATTTTCCTCTGCCTTGCAACACTGTTGCATTTCTCACTCTTCAAGAACTCCTCCCTACTTCAAAATTTTCCTTTGATTAGCTGACACAACATTGTCACATTGAATACCCCTTCCAGTTCCCCTCCCCACACTCCATTTCTCCCCCCCCTTAGTCACTGAACCTCAATATTTAGTGCCCTCAGTATTGCAACATTGTTATAATTCTCCCTGCTTGAAACTTCTCTCATCCGAAAACAGCCAGGTGCAACATTGTTCCCTCTTAGTTCCCCTCCCCTCCTAGTTCCCCTCCCCTCCTTCATTTCCTCCCCTACCTTCCCCTTCCCCAGGGCAGTACTAACTGCTCACTTCTAGAGCTGACGAAGGACCAACTGGTTCGAAACGTTCCGTAAGAACGAATTCTTTATCTTTTCCTATTTCTCCTACCTCCTGTATATATATATATATATATATATATATAATAATGTCTTGGTAGAAAATCGCTCTCGGCGACGATGCACATGCATAAATAAAACAGTGATACACTAAACAAACACAGAAACACGCAAAAAGGACACTCACAAAAGAAAACTTGTACGTTTCGACGTCAGGACGCCATCGTCAGCGGTAGAGGAATGATGAGTTCGCTCTGTTCCCTTGGGAAGGAAAGGGCAGAGAGGAAGGAAGGGGGTAAGTGCGAATGGATAGTGGTGGGGAGAGAGAGGTGGCTATAGGGCTTTTAATTCAATGGGCTAGGTTTAGCCCGGGCTTTTCGAATGCTCTTGTCACCCAAATATGGGCGTATTCACGAATTTTCACGTCAACATTACCGGCGGATTCAGGAAGGGCTTCTATGATCTCTAGGGAGAAACAATCGTCAACATTTTGAGAGTGGGAGGCGGTATGTTTGGGAATGGGATGAAGAAAAGGTGGAGTTTTGGTGGCATGGCGGTGATTGTTCATACGGATATTGAGAGGGGTGGTACATTTTCCCACATAGAAGGCAGGGCAGAAATTGCAGGAAAGGCGGTAGATGATGTTGCTGGTGGTACAATTGGCCGTAGAGGAAGATCTTTTGAGGGAGGGGGTGGCGGAGGGGCGGAGGAGAGAGCAGCATTTGCACCTCGGGCGTCCGCATGTTGAGGAAAGTGGCGGAGGGGGGGCGGTGGGTTGCAGGGAGGGTCTAGTGGATTTTAAAATGTCCCGCAGATTTGAGGGACGCTTATAGGAAACTTTGGGACATGAAGGTAGGAGGAGGGAAGTAGAGGTATTGTTTTTTAAGATTGGATACAGGTCTTTCAATATGTTTTTGATCCTGTGTGCACCAGGGAAGAATGTGGTGACAAGGTTAAGTTGGTCAGGTTGGTGGGTCTTGGTCCGAGGGGTATATTTTGCAGTAGGAGACAGGATTTTATTTAAAAGCAACTTCTCTGGGTACTCTCGTTCTCTGAGGGAGTGATGGAGAGTTTCGATATATTCTTTTAGAGAGGGGGCATTGCTGCAGATCCGGTGGCCGCGGATAGAAAGGGAATAAGGGATTGAGCGTTTGGTGTGAGAAGGATGACAGCTGTTAAAATGGAGGTATTGGTCGTGGTTAGTGGGTTTTTTGTGGACGGAGGTGATGAATTTACTGTCCTTAATTTGGATATTAATATCCAGGAACGTAATTAAGGAGTCAGAAATGGAAGATGTGAAGGAAACTGAGAATGAAGAGTTCAGTGTGGAAATGAAAGAAGATAAAGAATCACGGCCGTGAGGCCAGAGGACGAATATGTCGTCAATGTAGCGGGCCCAGAAGAGAGGTTTATGTGTTTCATTTTTTAAGAAAGTGGTTTCGAGATGGCCCATGAACAGGTTGGCATAAGATGGTGCCATGCGAGTACCCATGGCGGCGCCTTTAGTTTGAAGAAAAATTTGATTATTAAAGGAGAAAGCATTTTTTGTTAAAACCATTTCGGCTAGGCGGATGATGAAATTTGTGGAGGGAAAGTGTGGTTTTGGGGGCGTTGGGATAAATAAAACTTTAATGAATTTATGCCTTCATCGTGAGGGATGGACGTATAAAGGGAGGTAACGTCTATAGTGGCCATGAGTAAAGTAGCATTAGGGGGGATAGAGACGGCGTGGAGAAGGTCGAGGAAGTGGTAAGAATCTTTGATGAAGGAGGGAAGAGATATGACTAGGGGTTTGAGGTATTGGTCAACAAGTGCTGATATGCGCTCAGTAGGGGAATTGATGCTGGAGACTATTGGGCGACCGGGATTGTTGATTTTGTGCACTTTCGGGAGCATGTAAAAATGCGGAGTTTTGAAATGAAGGGGTGATAGTATGGCGATGTCAGAGGGGGATAGGCCTTCACTTGGGCCGAATTCCTGGAGGAATGAGCTGATTTCTTTTTGAAAATCAGGATTTGGATCATGAGGAAGAGGGGTATAGGAGGAAGAATCATTTAATTGCCGTAGACCTTCAGCTATATAGCTTTGCTTGTCAAGAACGACAACTGTAGATCCCTTATCTGCCTTGGTGATGATGATCTCATCGTTATTAATTAATTTTTTTAAGGCAAGGGATTCGGGACGCGAGAGATTTTTGGGTGGATTCAAGGATTGGAGAACTCCGTTCATCCCCTTGCAAAATTTGTTCCACCGTCCCAACGTGAACCCAAACCACTTCCCTCAAATCATCCAGTAGAAATCTTCATTAAATGTTTCCTTACAAAAATATCTGACAATTCATTCCTTCAATCCTTGATCAATCATATATATATATATATATATATATATATATATATATACGAGTTCGTGGAAAATCATACACGCGATAATGTAAATAGACTATGCCACAGGTGGGGCGGAATTAAATATAAACACATAAAAAAAGAACACTCACAATATTAGTTGATATTTCGGTTGCTAGAACCTTTCTCAAAGGAAGACGGATACAGAATCTGTATCCGTCTTCCTTTGAGAAAGGTTCTAGCAACCGAAATATCAACTAATATTGTGAGTGTTCTTTTTTTATGTGTTTATATTTAATTCCGCCCCACCTGTGGCATAGTCTATTTATATATATATACATATATATATATATATATATATATATATATATATATATATATATATATATAAACTATGCCACAGGTGGGGCGGAATTAAATATAAAAACATAAAAAAGAACACTCACACTATAAGTTGATATTTCGGTTGCTCTAGAACCTTTCTCAAAGATAGATGGATACAAAAAGGTATGGGATACAAGGTTTTTGTATCCATCTATCTTTGAGAAAGGTTCTAGAGCAACCGAAATATCAACTTATAGTGTGAGTGTTCTTTTTTATGTGTTTATATTTAATTCCGCCCCACCTGTGGCATAGTTTATTTATATTATTGCGTGTGTGATTTTCCACGAACTCGTATATATATATATATATATATATATATATATATATATATAAATAAAAATAAACTTTGCCACAGGTGGGGCGGAAATTAATATAGAAACACAAAAAGAAGAACACTCACACACTATACGTTCTGATATTTCGACAGCCGAAAAGCTGCCTTTCTCACAGAAGGAAGGATACAGAAAGATTCTGTATCCTTCCTTCTGTGAGAAAGGCAGCTTTTCGGCTGTCGAAATATCAGAACGTATAGTGTGTGAGTGTTCTTCTTTTTGTGTTTCTATATTTATTTCCGCCCCACCTGTGGCAAAGTTTATTTTTATTTAAATTATCGCGTGTGTGATTTTCCACGAACTCGTATATATATATATATATATATATATATATATATATATATATATATATATATATATATATATATGGGTCATTCCACCCAAGTTCGACGAGATATTTGGCAAAATTGACCCTTGGGGTAATCGATTTCGACCAAATTTGGCAGATCGTCTTCATTGGATTACAAAACAAAAATCCCAAAGCCATTTTCTAATGCATGCAACGGTTTACGAGATATTGCAATGTTGTAAAACTAGAATTTTACAAAAGCGTCTTCGCGTTTGACGGCATATCTCCGGAAATAAGGAAGATAAAAATACATGCAATGACTCATTTTGAAGGTCTTTAATTGAGAAAGATAATTATTTGATTATTTTATAAAATTTAAACAATTAAATAAAGTTTATAACAAATTCAATTTTTCAAATCGATTTTTGACGATGTAGCTATGCCTTCGATTTTCCTCATTTTTTTATATGTTGTAGATACAACCCTCCTCTACAAGCTAAAAAAATTTGGTAGGGGTAATATTTCATTTAAAAAAGAAAAAAAAATTGAGTGAAGGCGTAACGCTGGCCTCCCGCCGCGGCGGCGTCCGGCTCTCGCGCCGAACGTTCAGTAGTCGGTTCTCCAGATCTCATCAGCGTGCTTCCTTTGCTATCTTCTTTTCGCCAATTTTAACTGCATACCGACCCTTTGATTCTCTTTACCCTTGTCATTCGCCATTTGCTTCCCACTGAAGTGACCGCCGCTTTAGAATCCAGGATTAGCGACAACATGCTTAACAGCGGGGGCGGCCCACCAGCGGCCGTGCTCGGAGGACAATAGACAAACCTCGCTCCGTCTTAGACCTCCAATGCTACTTTCCTCTCTTCCCCTATCCCATTTTCCTCGCATACCCTTTATTATGTTCTGAGAAACATCTTTGTAAGTATTGCGCCCAGTAGCCGTCGTTTTCCCTTTAGTTATTTAAAGCGTGTGCTTAGAAAACAATTGCAGGATTAATTAGAGCTGCTTAAATGGCCGGAAACTCATGTATCCTTTTGTTTTCTCTGATGAAACATTGCTGTGCTGGCTGTTTAAATCACCGAGGGTGATTTCTTCTTAGCTGCAGACCTAAAAGATGAAAGTTAGATTTAGCCGTGGAATTAATATTGCCTAGTCAATTCCGGGTGCGAAATTTACTCACCTTCTCACTGGACCTTGAAAAACATCTGTACTCTCCTCCACACACACCAAATCAGCATCAGAGAAGTGGAAAGTAATTCCCTCGGATGCTTGGGAAAGACTTTTCAATAATAAGTCTTTTCTGGATTGTGGAATAGCCGCATGGAAAGATCGTATACCTTCCACAGCAGGTGCCTCCCGGAATCTTCTCACCAGCTTCTTCTTTTCCTCGTTCACTTGCTCGTTGGTTACAAACTCCAAAGTCCATCCCTTTCACGTTTGATTTTGCCCATTTGTATAGCTCCTCAGGAGTCTGTATGTGTTCACCATACGGGCGCTGCAGACTGGCACGTGTTGCTAATCGTTTCAGCGTCCCTCCTAGTCCGTCACTCGGGCCCTTTCCGTGCGATGTTGCATAGAAATGCCATTCAGCATCAACTCCGAAATCCTCTTGGTGATGCAATAGATTCAGCATGCTGTAGCGGTTCTTATATTGAGCCACAGCACCGTCGGAAAAGTAAATTATTTTACTTAGATATTGATCTCTTCTTCGAAGAAAAGTTATCAATTTCCTTTGAAATGTATAGAATGCACTCACGTTATGTTTCATACAGTCTGAAATAATAACCAAACTGAAAGGTGTGACTTCATCGCTGGTATTTCTGCTGTAACATGCAAATGGATGTACTGTAGCCTGATCGATATACCAATGGACCCCTTGCACTGCATCTTGGTGAAGAAATGAAAAATTCTCGGAAAAATCGGCCACAACGACAACTTCTCGCAATTTCAGATTGTCTCTGACTTTCAAATAAAATGCAGTTTGCATGCGAGCGATGTAGTCATGCCTTCTTTCTTTGGTGGTATTCTCAGCGAAAGCCTCACAAAAACTATCTACGTCCTTGACCTGTGTAGTTAATGTAAAACGATTTTCATGAGTCCATTGCTTGAAACGAACTTCATCAGTACAGTTTTCCCTGAAGTACTCTGAAGTAATTGTTGTCATTCTGTCTGTACTCCCACATTTTCTGACGACGTCATCACCGTTTTCGTCCTCTTCTCGCGGTAGTGTATCTGAGCACTCACCCATGACGCACATTTATGATGGAGGGCGACAGAGTGAGAATTTCAGGCAATCCAGATAGGTTTTGAACAATTTTTCTCTGTTATCCGACTTTATTTGCTCTAATCCAGCCCCGAGGTATTGCAACTTGTAATTCTGGTGGATCATGCAGACGCATGTGGTGTGAGTGCCAGGTTCACCAGCCAAAACGCACTCAGGAGGCCTCAAATCCGCAAATTTTGAGAAACCAATCTTTAAATAAGGATTTTTCTCTTTAAAAGCTTCATAGGCTTCCCTCAAATTACAAAGAATTAACCTTTTCTGCTTAACTACACGCAAATTTCCCTCCTTCACACTCTTACACTCTTTTTTACCCGCCATTTCTCTACTAATATCTGGTTCACGGTAGAACTCTATCACCTTCAGTTTAGTGTCATTTGAGAGGTATTTGCTTCGTCTCGCGTTCGCAGAGCACAGAATTCCTTGCTCAGATACGTATTTTTTCATCTTTTTGACCAAATACGTCGATGTGTGAAACTCCTGCTTTATCTTTGAAACACTCCAAGATTTAGGTAGGACAGATAAGATTAAAATTTTGTCACTCATTTTCGTAGCGTTGAGGAACTTATTCTTCAGCTGCATAATCATTTCCTTGCCAGCTTGGTGGAAGTGATCTTCTTGTTCAGGGATATCTTCTTGAATGTCCACCTCCCCACCAGTAACCCTTTGAAGAGATAATCTCAAAGCAGAGGTGGCTACTTTTAATTTCTTCGCCGGATATTTTCTTGATCTGTGCAATTTTTTCGTTGTTATAGGTGTTTGATCCAGGGATTTTAAGGTCTCGTTCAGTTTTCCCAAGCGAATTTCTTTTCCTGGAGTGTACTGACTTCCATTCGTTTCATCAGTCCCGCTATCTTTCATGGAACTAACCGATGACTCTGACTGAGAACCTTGAGATTTAATGGTGAATGTAGCACTGGTTGAAGGTCCTGCTGCACCATAAATCCTACTCAGATAATCGTCATTTGTCGCTTGCTCAGACTGACTTTCTGGCTCATGTTGAGAGCAACCTGAACTGTTCTTTTCGGCAACATTTTCTGGCTTGATGAATTTTTTCACACCCACTTTACATTGAACACATAGTTTTCTACCCTCTATTTCAACAGGCACTAAGTCATGATAGGAATATTTGGAACTCCCTTGTAATTGTCCACAATTTAATCGAGCGAATGTTTCTGTGCAAATTCAAGGGATTGCAGCACTGCTTTTGACGAACCTCGTAGAACAGGTCTGGCTGGCCTCCCGCCGCCGCGGCGGGAGGCCAGCGTTACGCCTTCACTCAATTTTTTTTTCTTTTTTAAATGAAATATTACCCCTACCAAATTTTTAGCTTGTAGAGGAGGGTTGTATCTACAACATATAAAAAAATGAGGAAAATCGAAGGCATAGCTACATCGTCAAAAATCGATTTGAAAAATTGAATTTGTTATAAACTTTATTTAATTGTTTAAATTTTATAAAATAATCAAATAATTATCTTTCTCAATTAAAGACCTTCAAAATGAGTCATTGCATGTATTTTTATCTTCCTTATTTCCGGAGATATGCCGTCAAACGCGAAGACGCTTTTGTAAAATTCTAGTTTTACAACATTGCAATATCTCGTAAACCGTTGCATGTATTAGAAAATGGCTTTGGGATTTTTGTTTTGTAATCAAATGAAGACGATCTGCCAAATTTGGTCGAAATCGATTACCCCAAGGGTCAATTTTGCCAAATATCTGGTCGAACTTGGGTGGAATGACCCATATATATATATATATATATATATATATATATATGTAACGAGACACAAGAATAACACTCAATATCTTCAATCTTTATTCACTAGCACTTTCTACACCCTTTCTCCACCATGTCCCGTCTCACACTGCCCTCCCCTCAAGTCCCCTCCCCGCCACCGTCCTTCCCCCGCCACCGTCCTTCCCCTCAAGTCCACATTCTCGCCCCTCTCCCACCATGTCCACCGCTTCCCCTCCATGGCTGCCACTTTCGCATTCCACCTAATGGGTCATGCTGCGCGTCACACGACGTGACACATTGTCGCGTAACATATATAAACTTCGTCACAAGGAAAAAAACACATAAAAGAGAGACCTCACACGGGTTTTGAATATTTCTGTGGATCGCCGCCACCTTCTTCAGCGAGAGGTAAAGGAAGAATCATATATTATATGTATACTCCAAGAGGGTAGTCGATAAAAATATAGACACAAGCGAAAGACACTTACAAATTAGGAATTCCAATATTTCGGTGGGATTGGCATCCACCTTTCTCAAGGTAAGGAGTAGGAATTCATTCCTACTCCCTACCTTGAGAAAGGTGGATGCCAATCCCACCGAAATATTGGAATTCCTAATTTGTAAGTGTCTTTCGCTTGTGTCTATATTTTTATCGACCACCATCGACTTGGTATATTTTATATTTATCACTCGAGTGATTCTCCAAGAAGTTATATATATATATATATATATATATATATATATATATATATATATATATATATATATATATATATATATATATATATATATATAAAAAGATAAAGAATTCGTTCTTACGGGAACGTTTCGAACCAGTTGGTCCTTCGTCACTTCTAGAGCTGACGAAGGACCAACTGGTTCGAAACGTTCCCGTAAGAACGAATTCTTTATCTTTTCCTCTTTCTCCTACCTCCTGTATGTTTGAATTTATATATTTGTGGCCAATTGGCGAAAACTTCCAAAGATTATATATATATATCCGCCGCCCCTCCGCCCCCCCTCCCTCAAAAGATCTTCCTCTACGGCCAATTGTACCACCAGCAACATCATCTACCGCCTTTCCTGCAATTTCTGCCCTGCCTTCTATGTGGGAAAATGTACCACCCCTCTTAGTATCCGAATGAACAATCACCGCCATGCCACCAAAACTACAACTTTTCATGATCCCATCCCCAAACATACCGCCTCCCACTCTCAAAATTTTGACGATTGTTTCTCCCTAGAGATCATAGAAGCCCTTCCTGAATCCGCCGGTAATGTTGACGTGAAAATCCGTGAATACGCCCATATTTGGGTGACAAGGGCATTCGAAAAGCCCGGGCTAAACCTAGCCCATTGAATTAATAGCCCAATAGCCACCTCTCTCTCCCCACCACTATCCATTCGCACTTACCCCCCCTCCTTCCTCTCTGCCCTTTCCTTCCCAAGGGAACAGAGGGGACTCATCATTCTTCTACCGCTGACGATGGCGGCCTGACCGCCGAAACGTCCAAGTTTTCTTTTGTGAGTGTCCTTTTTGCGTGTTTCTGTGATTGTTTAGTGTATCACTGCTTTATTTATGCATATATATATATATATATATATATATATATATATATATATATATATATAATAAATACACGAAGGGCTTGCATGCCCGAAACGTTCCCTGTAAGTCTTCTCTTTTTACTTTTCTTTCCCCACCCCCTGTCCAGTGTATTTTTTATTGTTGTGGCCTATTGGCGAAAGTATATATATATTTATTTATTTATTTATTTATTCATTCACTCAAACCGTTCTGAGGCGTAAATAATTAATATTTCGTTCAAACAGAGGGTGAAGGAAAGAGTATACGAAACACATAACATGTGAAAACACAATGGTGGTGGGAAAATGGAATAATGGCCGATTGCAAGAGAACAAAAAATTGAATAGGCCGGGAATCGAACAATGGACCTTTCGATGTCGCGTCGAATGCACTGACCACCGTTCTACCTAGTCGTTTAAGATACACTGGATTCGGCGGGGAAGGAGTGAGAGTTTGAAATTTCTTAGGTAAAATATACTAATAGCTAAGGATAATGGCGGCTTGGATGCGAGAGACAGAGATGCATGCATCGGAATGTATCAGCGCCACAATAATCTGCTTCCAGGGTTACCCTTTTTCATCCAAAATCTAGGCTACTTTCGACGCACTTACTCTCCTTACGAGCGTAAAAATGCGCAGCATCAGGACATTTTAACCCCTCATTTCATCTGAGTCCAAGGGAGTCACAAGTTTCCGTTAGATGCGATATCTTCATGATAATAAGCGACATTTACAGGCACTGAACTAGTTGAAGTACGTTTTCGAGCTGGCCTCAAGCCGTAATATTTCTATCTTGGTCTGACGTGAACTCCTTTGATTTTCTGGAGAAAAAAAGGAGGGGAAAAAACTGAATTTACGGAATGCTATGTGAGTCTTCTGTTTTTCTGAGCTAAAATAGCAGAAGATAAAATATGCCTTATTCATAGTAATGTGAGTGGTGCTGCAATGAATACAACAGCCTGAAAAATACAATTTTCAAGTGAAGAAGCAGTTACTCGGAGAATACGGACCATTAAACTCTTGCCAATTTTTTGTTCTTTTTATACAGCGGCATACGTGACTTCCGCAAACTTCCTCTTTTCGTTTTTCTTGATAAAATAACTTCTACGGAGCGCCGTTCTTATGTGAAATATCTTGCAGCAAAAGAAAAACTGAGCCAAAAAGTAGGAGAAACAAGGGGGAGACGGGTTTTTATTTTTGTTATTAAAGCATTTTACAGCATTCAAATTTGCATATCATTTTGAAAGTTATATCAAGGACGTGTGGCCAGAGGAATTTATATACTTGTAATTAATTTTTAGAGATAGCCTACCGTTGACGATATGTTTACGTGGAGATAAAATTAAGTTCACTGACCTTCCGAAGACCACCGGGACCCTTCCTACTTAAGCGATTTCCTTTCTCAACTCTTTCTACGTCCTAACACTCTTCTTCCCATCCATTGAGCCCAGGGTCGGCCAAAGCTTTTTTAAAGGGGGGGAATTTTATTTAGCCCCCTCTAAAAATAGGTTTATTCACCGATTATAATTTCGCAAATCACGTGTTAATTTGAGCGATATTATGGAGTTTCAGAGCAATGCTTTCAACATTGTAGTTTCCTTCCCCACCAGTAACTTAAATGTTATACCTACTTCTTGAGGGTGGGTTCCATTTCAACTGTGAATTGTACTACAACTTCAGCCACAAATCTTTTCAGTGGGTTGGTGACAAGGATAATAATGAAGGAAACTGTTAGTAGGTTTAATAGTGCTCTATGCTGAAGTTGGTTTTATGTGTCAGTCGCTTTTACGGTGTACTCAAGAAGTATTTTTAGATGAAAATACATGTTAAAAGTTGGTAACATTTTCTGATTTCAATACATTCTCTCCCCGTCAAAGTTTTTAGTCTCAGTGTGAGTCGCAGACTGGCCGTCTGAGGCTTTTGCCCACGTTGCCCATGCCTTGGCCCGAAACTGATTGAGCCTATTCTTTTTCTCTTCCACTTTCTCCATAGAAGATACCCATGTTCTACCTGCTCCTGTTTGTGCTCACCCACTTTTATGGTAAGCCTCGCTTTTTGTATCCAAAAAATCTTATAACTTTATTTTTTATGATTAATCTTAATGCTATTTTATCTAAAAGTCTATCCAAAACATTTTGCGTTTATTTATACGGATTTTCTTCTATGTTATTTAGTCTAGATTATTTACTTTTAATTAATCTAGATTAATTATTCATTAATATTTTAGCTAGATTATTCACTTCCAAAGGAAAGAAAGACGCAAATCCCTGATTCGTCACCTTAAGCGATGGAATGAAAAAGAAATTTACGGGAATCACTGCCAAAAAAATAAAAAAATTATAGGTAACAACAAAAAAAAACAACCAAAATGCTCATCGAATGTGAAAGCAAGCACGAAAAAAGAAATAAGCACCCCTTTTACGACATATCATCTAGCATTAGATGTATTCAGTATACATTTTTGAAAGAAATATTTCATCTAGTATAAATTTCTAATTTCTTATAAACAGCCAATTTAATCGGTAATGGAGCCCTGATGAGGCAAAAATAAATTTGCGAAACGTCGCCAAATGAGGAAATAATATCTACTATTTAACTAAGACCTCCCTTCTCCTGAAAAGAGATAGATAATCTATTAAAAAACATTATTGGAGCTATAATAACATTTACTGCAAAACTCCACTCTTTTGTTTTATAATATTGTATACCCTTCAGCTTTTCCCGATATGTATTCGCTATTTTTCCCATCCTCATCGCCATTTCCCGCGCTCCATGGCTTCAAGCGATACAGAGCACACTTTTAACACCCTTTTTTGAATGTATTATAAAAACGTGTGTTCAATTGGGCGCGGCCAGCTTCACGGAGCTGTTTACGACGGCCGTTCAGCCGCCAAGGCCTCATCAGGCTCTTGGTAGAATTGGGGGACGTGCTTACCATATGCCCGCAAATAGAGAAAAACGAGTGAATCATTAAATGGAGAAAAATCTGAACACTGTTGCGAGTTGCTTTTGTTGATTCATGTTTAGTTTTCTCACCGATCTGAAGGATACGGTCTCAGCGATATTCACTGCGAAATGAGATCACTGCAAAAAGCCTGTTTTTGGTATCCTCTCGGAAGAAAGCGGTGTTTATACCGGGAATGCTCACTTGTAGTGATGTGTTGTACGCCCCGGACAACTTGACGAGGTTCTTATCCGAGGGTGACTTCCATGTTTTCGGGACCTCCTGAATCCTTCCTGTGGAAGAGTTTCAGTGGTTAGTGAGGCTTTTGTTGAACGAGACAGCGGCAGACCTCGATAGAGGCTCCAAATCCTACAGGGAAGACTTTTCTCCTGAGGTGGAGGCCCTCCGCCGACATATCAACAGCCCCGGCACCATAGTGACGTGCCTGGACCACGCCCCCGTGTTCACACACAGGTCCCTGGTTCGCGCCACGGTGCTCGGGGTGCTGGTGGTGCTGGTGCTCATGGGCAACGCGGCCACCATCCATCGTCTCGATAGAGAGGAACCGCAAGTACAGCTGGAGCACCATGTACACTAGGGTGGAGTGAAAAAAGTCAATATTTTTTTTTCGGAAACGGGTACCCTTCAATGACTGTGTATGAGACCTATTAACAATTCTGTAAAATATTTAATTTTTACGACGTCATCTTGAGTCTGCACATTTGGCTTAAAATTTGAAAATTTTTGAAATTTTTTACATTTTTTCAAATTTTTTTTAAGTACTTGAAACAAAAAAACAACCCTGAGGGGTAGTCACTACATAGTTGAACAAGGCCTTAACCCTGCAGTACTCGCGTCTTTTTTGTAACGTGAGTACTCGCGCTGGGTCTATTAGACCCGTCCGAACGATGATGGTTGTTTTAGTCATTTACGATGGTATAAATCTGTTTTAATGTTTTTCTATTAAAAGTTCTTGTTAAGAGTATGTTGTAGTAAATATTTTTTCAAAAAAATTGTTGATATTTTGCTTAAATGTATTTTCGCGCTCTTTTATTTAACACTTTGGGAAAGGGTTTTTGATTTGTCAATGGAAAACATTGAAAAAAAGTGAGTTATTTCATTCATTTTATTATAACAATAACCTTTAATTTTATTTAATGCATAGTTTTGTTATATCTTAGTTCTCATCATTCTCCTTAGTCACTTCAGTGTCACGTGAAGGATCACAATCGCTCATCTACACAGATAGACTTGGCATGTTCTTGGCAAATATAGCGATTACATTTGAAACACAAAGTTTTTGTTTTACTGTCTTTTTCTGATTTGCGCAGTTGACAACGTGACCGGCTACCCGATGTTGCATTTCAGGTTGACTATCCCTTGTTTTGCAAAACTTATGTGCGGTATGTTGGATTTCACATGACAACGTGGAAATCGTAGTTCACCTGTCAATTAGTGGCTGTATTAGATAAAAAGACAAGTCCTTTAGAAAAAGCTTTTGAACTCTCTATTGTAGCGGTGGGTTGCTTGTTGACGGTAAAATAATGAGAGAATTAATTGCCGTGACTTTCATCAAAGAATAGAAGGTCACGAAAGGCCATCCCCGACAGTTTCTTGCCACATTGTAAATCCCGCATAACTGGTCTGTTGTGTCTACGGTAGCCTTTGTGGAGTTATAAAATGAATTTACTTCTGGAAGTTTTTTCTCCCCCACATTTATTTCATCTGTGTGATGCATCGTTGATAACAATAAAACACATTTGTTTGCTTTTGAAACGTATGATAAATTGTCTTATTTTGAAACCCAAATATGGTTGATTTTATCACTCGAGGTATAGTGCCAATAATTGATGGTGGAATTTCTTTTTTGTTTTTCTTATAGTTCTTACGATAGTTGTTTTACGTGCTAATAACTTTGCACATAGGGGGAAGCTTGTCAACCAATTATCTGTAGTAATTATTCTACCAGAATATAGCAGGTGACTAACGACTCTTTTTACAACTTCAACTGGTCTGAAATCGGTATAATAAGGCCCTTCAGGTTGTTTCCCACAGTAGATATCTAACTTAGATGTGTAATAGGTGCATGAATCTACAACTGAAAATATTTTTATCCCGTACTTAGCGGTTTTGGTGGGGATATACTGTCTAAAGCTACATTTCCCACTAAATGCTTCAAGTTTTTCATCAACAGTGACGTACGCGCCCCCGTTGTATGATTTCCGAATATTTTCGTTGAATGTTTCATAGATTTTACGGATGGGAGCTAATTTGTCTGTGTGGTAACGGTTTTGTCGATCACTGGCATCATCAAAGCGTAGGCAAGGCATCAAAATCGGAATCTATTGTACGACATAGTTGCATGGAAAATCTCCAAGCCTGTTCCATCCGTTGCCCAAAGGTCTTTCACATTCAGGTGTGAAGCATTGTGAACACCTGCGAGGCACAACAAACCCAACAATCTATGGATTTCAACTGTATCAGTTGTCGGCGCATCACGTGGCCTTTTGAATATATTATCAATTTTACGTATGAAAATATTTGTACAAGTAACTATTCCATCGGCAAAATTGAATAGCAAATTCCATATTTCCAATGGGGTTTGAACATTTATGGATTATTGAGTCAGTGTTTTTACACTTTGAAAAATATTTTCTAAACTTGCTGTTACATTTTTCCGAAAAGGCACTTTCTGTCAAGTAGTAATATTGTCTCTCCCAAGTAGCAGATGCTCGGGTGACTTCTCTTCATCATATTCATCGGTACTCTCTAATTCTACCTCCTACTCACTATCTGTGTCATGAACACTTTCTTCCAAATGATCCTCTTCCTCATCTTCAGACAAACCACCAATGATGTCGGTGTTTTGCCGTCCTCAGTCAATCTCCCCCAGCCATGATTCGATTCGTTTTTTCTCCAATGTCGCTTTATTTATGATGACGCTAAAGATCAATGCGAAATAAATCATGAAATTTACTTCACTCTCCCTATTTGAATTATACACTTTATATAACTCGTACTACTTAGAAATGCATGCAAAACTGTATGTGTAAAGATATGCAACTCATTCCTAGTGAAAAATTGTTTAGGTTTCAGAAACGTACTTTACCTTTTTAATTCCTGCGAAGCTGGGATATCGGCAATCACAACTGTCTGCAAGTAACACCCGGCCTCCCAGGGTAGTATTTTTATCGTTGAGATAACTCACAAATAATAAAAACTGATGAATGGTAAACAAATTGATAGGTAAATAAAAACTGCATAGTTGAACAACGATTGAAAATGTATTTTCTCTCTGTGCATCCGACTCTGTTGTAGCTTGGTTGAAAACTGGAAAAAACGAGCTTTTTTGGACGGAAGTACCGCAGTAAACCTTGGAGTAAAGGTATGGCTGACAAAACCCATGGATCATATGCACTCCAAACCATTAAATCTTTAGGGATGCGGAGTCAGCAGTTACTTTGAAGCTTTATAACAATGTGCACATGTGCTTATAATTGTATGCGAGTGAAAGTAGTAAGTAGTAAGGTTGAGGGCCTCTAAGACGACTTTGTAGTTCAGTGCGGAGATCCCTTTTCCCTTACTTGAGAGTGGCATTCTCAAAGCAACCAAATGCTTCTTTTTTAGGCTGAGTGTTAATACGTAGTGACATTCACCAACGAGCTTTAACATTTTCTATGTATTTTTCATGGCTCAAGATTATTCAAGAAAGGTAACAAAATGTTGGTGTTAATCAGTGGCAATAACATTGTGCAGTATTGTGCACAACTGTTTGCAGTGTTCCAGAAATTTCAAGGGATTGCCCATTGCATTCCTTATAATAAACTACACTTAGTGCATTCAAGTAGTACTACTTATATTTTGGTTGATTTGAAATACGAGTCTTTCTGCCGTAATTTACCAAATGAGGACGCACATTTCCACGATACAGAGCCCATGACCGATTCCGGATTACATTCTGTGACATTTGGTTCAGCAAGTGAGCATTATACGAGATCTTCCTAACCTGACCGCATTGAGTAAGTATCTGCAAAATAGATTAGATCTACATAATATATCGTTTGAACATATCACTGCCACAAACGTGATTGCTAAATGGAATAACCTAGAGAAATTATGTATGAAATATGGGCTTAGGTAATAATTATTATAAAATTGTAATAAACAAATTACTTTATTTTTATAAAAAATAATGAACATTGCTATGCATGTAAATATTTCATAGCAATAATTACTGCAAAAATGAGAACAAATGGAAAAAAGAATTTTGAAAAAGTGTAACACGAGTACTCGCGACGGGTCTAAAAGACCCAGACGGGTGATTGGTCTACAATTTCGCAAAAAGTTATAGTCAAAAAGCTCGGAAAATTGCACAGTACAGAAATGAAAGTTATAAAGTCAGCTAAACGAAATTAATAGAGTCAACGATTAAAATTGACAGAGTTATTAGTATTTGAAATGCGCTCGGGTCTAATCGACCCATACGCGAGTACTCGAGGGTTAAACATATACAGGATTTAAAAAAAACATATTATGCGGTGGTTTTAGGCTGCACCTGAGGCTTAAACTTATCCAAATATTCGTAAATTTCTGATATTTTTAACGTTTTATAATTTATGATATCCTCTTTGAATGTTGTTAAAACTTGTTAATATAGCATTCGTTAATCAACTTTGCATTGTGCAACTCTTCGCTAGTTCATATTAAACTACTCAGGACTCGCCACGGGGAGGTGGTAGCACTTGGAGTCCCACCCATGCCCTCCCAACCACCCAACCATGAGAGCATGTACTTGCATCTTTAAGAAAAGTCTTCAACAGGTAAATTGTTTCTTTGTGTCACATATTGGACGGATATTTGTATCAAAAATTCTAGTTCTGATTAAGCTTTCTCTTTTCTTTTGATCACAGACCAATTTTGAGGAAGCAGTGACTTCTTTGACGGCTCTTTCTACCGCTTGAGTGTGTGATAGGAGTTCAAAAAGAGTGCACTCAGAAGCTATGTTTACACTCTCGGTTTCCAGTAAACTTTGCAAATCCTGATTTGTCAAATGACTTGTTAGAGGTGGTTCTGTCACTTCCACATCATTCCAGACAATCATATTGACATACTCTGATGCTCCAAAATTTATTTTCGGGATTTAAAACCGTCTTAGTGGTTTACTGGCTTGTTCTCTAGATCGAGCCTTGATGATACGTCTTAAAGCCAGTTTCTTTATATGATCTCTCTTATCAACCAACATAGCTATGAGCATCTTTTCATGGTATCCACTGTCTTGGATACATTTGTGTACAATTTTCCGATTTTCCTCAGATAGGTTAGTGCAACTCTTTACGGTTTCCCACAAGTTTTGAGCTCCAATATAAGCTTTTGGAATACACTTGATCCTGAACCAGCTAGGTGCATAAACTTTCACGATGAAGGTTGCCAACTCTTTTAATGTTTGCGATGGAGTTTTTGTAACTTCGTATAATCTTAAAATTCTATTAGCTGTAGTCAACCATCTCGCATGGGAGAGCTTTCCTGGACTTCTGTTTTCTAATTCTTGAGATATTTTCCCACTCAAAACAGCTTTACAAATATCATAAAGGTATTGTTGGTCAGTACTCTAACCCTTTTCATCACCACAATCGATTATGTCAGTAATAAACTCTATGGGCTCAAACTGAACTATTTTCAATGCATGACATGTTGCCAAACTTTGACCGACAGGTCCCACAAATCCTTTTGGTGTGCTAGTAGGTCCATCCAGCTTTTCCACTAAATGCCGTAATAGAAGTTCATTTGTATGTAATTGGCAAATAACCCACTGCAGAGGTCTACCAAGTTTCTCTTCTAGCGAGCGGATTACACCATTATATTTTCCTGTGTTTGTAGGGCATTCATCACAACCAATGCAAAATATTTCCGACATTGTAAGATAGTGCTCAGAATAGTAATCAACGCTAGAATTAGCAACGTCAATGGCTTTCCCAGACAATGGAACTGTGTAACTGACGAATCTCGATTTATGCTCCTCTATGAGTGAAATGTGATCTTCTTTAACAGTTGTTCTGTGCATTTTCCCATCGTCTGTCTTGTGAATACGAAAGGTGTCGTCAATTCTACCGTCAAAGTATAAGGCCTGTATTTCTACCTTTGTTTCCTTATTTAGAACTTCATGCCGAGATTTGATTCGCTCGCGTCTTACTTTACTCCTGTCTACCACAGCGTCATTTATAACATTATCTAAAGAATGAGTGGACTGTACATAGTGTAAAAGAGCAGAGGCTAAAGCTGCTGCTGCGCAATCAGGTACGCCATACCTATCACAAACTCGGGAAAACGATGGTATTTTTAGCCTAGTTTGAGTATTTTTGGTAGTAGCTGAGGAAGGGCCGGGAACTGGTTCCTCTAAAACAACCTCCAAATCTTCTGGAACACAACCCATTTCTTGAAGTGGGACAGTTAAGTCCATAGCGTCCTCAAGCCAATTTCATATCCTTCACAACATTTCTTAAACAATCTTTCTTCTTCTATCATTTTCCTTGCTATTTTCTTTTTATTTTCTGATGTCACTTTAATATCAACATGTCCAATTGACATTTTCCGAACAGTTCTTTGATCGGTCAAGAATTTGCGTTCAAGTATTGGAACTTTCTTAGCGGGATCACATTTACAAAGTTGAAAATATTTACATTTACATGCACTAACATCGGAAAATGCCTCAACTCTATTGTTAAAGTCGGCTAGTTTTTTTTAAAAACTGTCCTTATCTTTGTCTCGTTTGTATGTTTTGTTGAGTGTTTGAACGAAATCAACTTCTTTTTTTAATAAATCTGTAATAGTTTTAGAGCTTATGCATGGGATCGTAGCTTTTCCCCGCATTAAGTTTAACTTGTCAACAACAATCTTGGACACTTATAAAAAAATTAGGGTTTTTGCCATTTTGCTTAATTTTTTCTTTTTTGCAAACATAAATTGAAAAAATTGAAAAAATGTAAAAATTTTCAAAATTTTTCAAACTTTAAGCCAAATGTGCAGACTCAAGATGACGTCGTAAAAATTAAATATTTTACAGAATTGTTACTAGGTCTCATACACAGTCATTGAAGGGTACCCGTTTCCGAAAAAAAAAATATTGACTTTTTTCACTCCACCCTAGTGTACACGCTTATCCTGCACCTCTCGGTGTCCGACATATTCGTTACCGTCTTCTGCATCGTGGGCAAGCGAGGCTGGATCTGCACCGTGGGGTGGAAGGCCGGCAAAGTTTTCAAGTTCATCTGTCCACGTTCGCGATTTTCCTCATGGCAGTAAACCGGATAACGATCGTGCAAACCCCATGAGGCCACTGAAAGTCAAGATATTCAACAGGTACATCGGCGTCGCCATGGTCATTAGCTGCGTGCTCAGCGTACCGCTGTCACCAGAAAAAAGTTTTCTTTCTCTTACCTCCGACCCTTCTGCTTACCGTAAATTGCCCCTCGCCATTTTTCGTGCTGTGTGGCAGCAGGGGTAGCCGTTTCCGAAATTTTCTCTGCATTATGTATTTAATTGATGATCACAAAAACAGCATGAAAGCTTTTTACATTGGTAGTATAACAGATAAATAATTATAAAAAAAATATGTTTTTAAAACGGACCAAAAAGTATACAATAACTGTGGAAAATTCATAGTGAAAAAATCATTCACCTGGACTGGCATTCGAACCCAGACCCCTCTATTTCGCGCCGAGTGCTCTAACCAGTTTAGCTACTCAGGCGTCCTCTCTCACTGTGAATTTTATGGAGGCTTTAAGGATCGAGTTGTCATCACAGTTACCGTGCATACAATGTCATGGAGTACCCGTGTGCAAGCGCTCAGCGCTACTGTCCACGAGGAAAAGCCAAACAAAAACAATGTGTGACCATCAGCGGGTGACTTCGTTAAAGTTATTGCGCGGCCAGTTCCGCAGTTCTTTGAATTTGTCTAAGTAAACACCTTTGTGTTTAAAGTTTAATTTAATAATAATTAAGCAATAAATAATAATAATTAATAAGTAATAAATTAATTATATTCATTATTATATTATAGTAGCGGAAAATACCCGTTGAAATAATACGGGTGTGAAAAACATTGAACTTATTCATAAGAAAACCACAAAGACTGAGTAATACTGTCAGCGTGGTCATTTGAGGACTTCGAAAAGATCTTGTACGTTGCGTTCGTTGTTGTAGATACGCTGACCATTTTCCAGGTGCACGGACAGATGAGTGACTGTTGGTCTTCTTTTATACTAGGAAAATTCAAAAATGAGTGAATGTAAGTTAATTACCCTTTAACACTTTTAAACGTGTATAAATAACTCGTAACGTTTATGATATAGGAATTGGTTTAAAAACAGTGCGCAATCGTAATGAGAGGTAGACGGTTTCACTAGGTGTAATACATCTAACAATAAGTATTAAACGATAATAAAAAACGCTGTGTTTGTTGTAGCAACAGAGGCATTATTACCATTACTATTCACTGCACGTAAGTGTTCTTGCACTTTCAATTGCGTGTGTCTATTTAATTCCTTTATGTGAATCGTTTACTACGTAAATGTTCTCTCATATACACCCAGTGCCCCCATGAGAGCGGCTTTGAGAAGAGACATTGAAGAGTATACTTGTTGTAAATATGTATTGAAATTATCGATTACCCCCCGAAGCAATCTATCATGGGGCCCTTGGGACTCTGGGCCCTTCTTATACAGGTTTTATTTCTACGTGCTATCATGGGCCTGCAGGAAAACGTGATATTTAAATGCTAGAGGTGTGAATATTCTTTGAAAATCAAATCTCTGGTTGTCAAGGAAATATGCTATTGTTGATTTCAGAGAAAAATGGGAGATTTTCAGCTAAAAACATGATTTTCAGACAAATACGAAGCGTAAAAGAAAATCGAACGAATAAGAAACTTCATTTATTCAGTTATCCGAAAAATAAAATCCCAGCTCTCTATCTGAAGTGAAAGTACTTTTAAAAAGCAAAAAATGAAACTACTTCACCGAAGCCAATGCTTAGCATGGACCACCACGGTGGGCCTTCGGGTACCCTGAGGGCTTTTTAATATAGGCTATATTACATCCAGATACATTTTCTATCTACCTGCCAAATTTCAGCTCAATCGGTCTAGTAGTTATTGCGTGATGGATCAACAGTCAGACTGACAGACAGACAGACACCATTATATTTTTATATATTAGTAAGTATTATGTTATACGAGGTGTGATAAATAAATAACGGGAATTTTCGTTTTTCTCAACGAATATTTATTTATTAATCAATATCAATGTTGTCCCCTTCAAGAAAGTTCGAGGGGGAGCAGGTTGAGAAAAGAATGATAGGTGGTCTTAATTTTTGAAGGCCCTATAAAAAATGTTACCTAGCCAAATTATGTCAGATATTTGACGGCGGTGATGTAGGCTCTTAATTCCAAGTGTGGAAAGAATTTTTTGACGGGATAAGTTTCTTTGACGGGAAACAATTAGAAATAAAAAAAATGTGTGATTGATGCGTTTCGGAGTAGACGGGCAGGCAGAGGACCATATGGCAAGGAGGGGGCCTGTGCAAACAAAAGTCAGGGGCCCCCATGAAGTTTGCATTCCCTTATTGATACAGTAGCATATTTGAAGTATATTTCATATAAAGAGGGAAATTAACCCACAAGCTGGCTATTGATTTCAAGAAGTTTACATGTGTACTAAGTAGTAGATAATTTCGGGTAATAGGCGTGTTTCACCGCACCGTCTGAAAAAGGCAAGCCCGTGTGGGGCCCCCATAGGCGCGGGGCCCAGTGCAGCGGCACCTGTCGTACTACCCTAGGGACGGCACTGCCATATGGGAGATTAGTATTCAAGAATGGGGAGGATATATCCGAAGAGAATAGTTCGCAGGGCACGAGAGCCTGGTAAACGAGGCAAGTTACAGCTATAGCCTTACAGAATGTATTTGCATGTGATTGATCATCAAGCCAGAGAATGAAGGCGACGAATAGTTTCGCACGTGAAAGGCTGATCGTGAGTAAAGCGGATCTTTCCTTTCAGTGACTTAAGGGGAAGGATATACGCCCGATTTTCTGCAGTCGTATTCATCCACCATCGACGTCAAAACTGAATAGAATAGTTTCTCTGAGCGAATTCAGGCGTAAACGATGTCGCCACAGCAGTTGTTGCCTCATATTGACACGAGGAACGTGTGATTAGACAATTTCGCTGTAATGCATACGTTTTCCGAACTGGCAAATTACTATCTTAAATTTAGTAAAAGATTCGAGACCACCCTTACTTTAACACTCAAAATAGCAGTGGGTTCACGTGGCGTGAATAATAATGTTAAGGTTCTCGGATAATCCTTGTTTTTCATCTTTTAAGACTTATCAAGGAAAGCATTAATCAATAGAAAAATTAATTGCTCTTAGCGTGCTACATTCTTAAATGATATCGTGTTCTAATTGTTGATCAGTCAGTAGTCAAGAAGTTATCACAGAGGAAGAACAAACAGTCGTAGCCTTATGGGAAATTTAATATCAACTGTGATGATTAAGCTGTAAAATAAAGAAGTGGCAAAACTTTCCACACCCAGTTGAACGTCTGTTGGCAGAAAATGGGGAAGCGAGGTATCACAGCGCACACACTAAAGCATGAGCAAATGAATAGGGATGCCAATGTCAGCAAAGTTTTACCACTCAACATCATGTGCTTTTCTATAGCTTGCTCGCGAGTCCTGAAAAAGAAGTTTACACCCGAGTTTTATCATATATTTCGTCAAAAAATACATTATTTCACCAGTTAAAAAGAAAATATTACATGTGAACCCAGCATATCTGTTTTAGTGAAATGTTGCACCTTGTTTGGCTCTAAAGGAAAAGAGTATACGCCACGGGATTCATGATAGAAATGGCATTGCTGAATTACTTGAATGCCCTCATTCATTCTTAAGAAAATATCTTCCTTTGATTAATCAGCAATTTTGATTGCGTTTGTAATTTACATGTTATTTTAAAAATGCATTATGGAGTATCATGCATAGTCTTACAGTGTGAATATTCACATAAAACTTTTCTACCACATAATAAACGCGAACTTGTATAATTGATTTTTAAAAATTATTACTATAGTTAACAGCTATAAAGTCAGTATTATATGGTCAGATTTTGTAACGTAAGATTGTCAAATTTTTTCTCGCGGATTCACTCTCAAAGGATCAAAATGTTGGCCTGGAATGTAGGAAAACTATTATATACCATACACTATTAATTAGGTTATTTCATTCTGATTGTACTACGTTGGCTTTTTGAATCCGTTCTTCTCTCCATATCAATATACTTTTATTAACGCCAGAAATTTCTTATCTACTCTTTAAGCAACATCGATACTAGTTTGATGTTTGAGAAGCACATAAGCGTGAATTTATTTAGATATTGTTGAAGCCTAAATTTGAACTGGTATTATAAAGCCTTGTAAAATGGCACGAAATCTGATGAAAAATATTCTCAGTGCATCATCAGCAACTAGCCAATAGGTACTATTAATTTAGAAATTGGCTGGTCAATGAAAAGTGAAACGGCCTACCAGTCTACCACTCACCGTAGTCATTAGGTACACAGCTACGTTTATCTGTAAAAAATATTTTTTTTGCTGTGAGGGGTATCTTACTAGATGGAATCGCAATTCTCAATCATCGACGGTGACATTAATTTGTTGTCAGAGCCTGGAATAAATCTGTAAATTTCATTCAAAATTTGAGGTTTGACGAGGCTGCAACGTCTAAATCTTGACGTGCGATGTTAAAAGAAATTTTTACCTCTTAGGTTAGGTCTAAGGCTATCAGTTGCGTAGGTACCATTTTACTACTTAAAATAATACTTTCGGTATATTTTCTTCGTCATTGATTTATAAAAATCCAACGTTTCCCCTCCAATGCCAGAGGCTTGAAGTCCGAGAGCTGAGAAGCCTCCGGCATTGAAAGGGATACGTTGGTTTTATTATCAATCATTGAAGCGGATAATATCCCGAAAGTATCGCTAAAATCAGAACATCGTCCGCAAAAGTTTTGACCAGTTATTATTACTTCAGTTCACCACTTTGTTAACAATTACCGAAGTTTAAGTACAGTTTAACAATATATTCTTTGCATGGTGCCCTTGTCATGTGGGTATGGAGGGAATGATAAACATTAGTTGAGGCCTTTTTTTTGTAAGGAACTCCCTCCCAGTTGTCACGAGATGGATTTGGGGATTGATGCGGTGGAAGTGGGATTCAGCTGCCTTCGCACGTTCTCTCTTCCTTGTTCCCCTTGGCCGTGCAACTTCCTCCACCCGAAGAAAAAAGGGCTCTGCCCACTGCTTTTCTTCACGTCGACCCCTCGCACGCTGGTAATCCGCTATCTTCCACTCGCGAGGGAAGATTGAGATGGCTTCGTCGGGATTTCGGAACCCTGAGGTGAAGGAAGGGGTGAGACCCTGGATGCTTGGATTGGATAGGGTTTAAGAGGAATAAAGTGAAGGGTGGGGAACGTTGTGAATACAAGGAAAATCTCTCGGAAGCATTTTCATGTTCGCCTTTTTCCTATAAGCTTACTCACCATACTGGCCCTGTTTTCGGCCTTTGCTATTGTTACAGCAAAGAGAACAGAGGAAAAGAAAGATCATAAGTATGTAACGGGTAGATTTTAAGAGTGCCTTTATTTGATTCAAAGAAAACGTTTTACATGTAGCGGTAGCCTTTCATATGTTAGAGCTGAGCATTGGAGAAATAATGAAAGAAAACACTTTGTATTTCCACACGATTAAATTAGTTGACCGAGGTTTCAACGCATGTACGTCATTATCAAGACAAAATATGCTTGGATTCACAACCCTCTTTATGTAGGTACCCTTTTTAGTTGTTGGGAAGAGGGTAGAAAGGGGTAGAGGAAGTGATTTTGCGACGAGATAGGGCAGTGGTATTTTCAATGGGACTGAGGAGTAGCTGGGGCAAGCAATGGCATGAACGGTGAAGGTCGCACATAGGTTAAATCATTTAGGAGAGCAACACAATAGAAATGCAGTTTAGAGGAGATTGCTAATTGTTTTAAAAACTTCAGCAAAATACCTTTGATATTTACTTGCAAAATAAGGGGTTTAAAATCAATCCGGGGGTTTAAAATAAAAAATATCCAGTCTCAATTTAAATGCTTGGCGAAAAAGGATTTAAAAGTTTAGTTTGCCTTGCTCCTCTTGTGTTTTTTACATCTCACTTTAAAATTATCCCAGTTTGCTCAGCATACACTATTACAATCGTTGCAGGGTAAAACATAAACACAACTCTTGTCTAGTGGGTCAAACTTGTTTTTAGAATAAAAAAGGAGTTAACTCAGCGTTAAATTATAAAATGAGATTTAAAAAGATTCTATCGGCAGCAGTCTAGCTTTTTTGTACGAAATGCTGCCTAGGAATGGTAGTGAACACCACTAAGAGGGTTTATCACGGGGTGATTTTCAAGGCTCGTGGAACCGCGAATACCGCCAAACACAATTGTCAGCTCTATTGTGAAAACACAATCTGCAATTATTTTTCTTCATGTTAATATCTCTTTTTAATTCATTGGCCAACTAAGGATTCTTTTACTGGTTCATAAGCATGCAAATTGCAATTACCTAAAATAATTTTGAATTTTTCGTTTTACAACTCTCAGCAGTATTATGAAATGCACTAATAGTAAGAATGAAGCAATAAACATTAAGGAATCATATTCCCTGGAATGAATTAGTTAATTTGAACTTTAAACTTGAACTTAAACTGAACTTAAATTTGATACTTTAGATAATAATGTTTTTGCCCTTATTGCGAAAACAATTGTTGTTTTAGAGATTTTGCTCATATTTTATGTATTTCACCCGTATTTGAGCCGTAAGAAAACGCTTAATTTGCACGAAACAGGTAAACACTACGATCTCGCAGCTCGTCAATTATGTCGTTTTTGATCAATGTTGACAATTAACTGGCAGCATAATTATTCAAGGCCTCTCATGAGCTCTCATCAGTGTCCTTCATAAATACTTGCAATCACTCGTTTGTAGAAGTTTTCATGCTCGGTAATCACGATGAAATTGAAACTAAAGCAAGTGATAATTATAAATTTTCATTCATGACATGCCGCTTCCATAATATAAGGAATAATAACATTTGGGCCAATCACCTGCTTCACCGCTGAGATCGTAAATTATTTTTAACGGTTTAGAAGTGGAGTAACACTTTAGCAGCCTGTTAAAAAGTAATTTCCATTTCGATTTCCTGCTTTAACTGCATTCTGTCCCGTCCTTGGATGATATTCAGTGAAGGCTGCATTGTAAAGTTCGCACCCGGCTATGAATTATGAAGAAATGAGGATCTAAATCCGCTCACAATTACATCACATGAGAGTATATGATTATTTTATATTGTAAATTAGGCACATACCTATACCAAACACAATTGTCCTAAAACAATTGCAAGCTTTCTTGTTGAGCGCCACCTATTTTTTTCTCTCGACGGATTTTCATTTAGATACTCCAGCAGCATTGCATGTACTTTAACTATTATACATGTAATTCAATTCCTCCGTTAATATTGTATTACGTGAAATAAGAAGAAGAAAGGTTCTAGGTTGGCACGTTTACCAAATAGTTCATTTTAAAGCCAAGAAAGCTGCATTGAAGCATACATTAAAAACGTACTGATAATATCCATACTATATACTTCCACAAAGTAAAGCCTGAAACCATAATGTGTATACGTACTGATAATATTTGCCACTCGCCTGGTACTCGCTCGTGAAGAGAATGACGAAAAGGAAATTATACGAGAGATGTGAGATAAAAGGGCCGATTATTCCTCCAGAAGTCCCTCCGGGAGTCCTTCATTACATTTGCCCACTCATTAATGCTTAATTCGCCCTCAGCGATCTCTAATTCCTCTTTGGTGAGTGCAACCAAGTTTTGCTATACCTACAGTATAAAAGGACATGCGTATCTTGTACCTTATATGATCGCTAAGTTTGAGATTATTCTCTGTACTATTTGTAATCAGCATATTGTACAGCATGATTGTACTCGCTCAATTAGTTTTTTTTTACCAATTGATCGGTAAGTTTTAGGAGAGTCATGGCTTTAATTTCTTTCATCTCTGGTTATTTTCTGTCTTTTAATTTCTCCTAAAAATCTGTTTAATTCTCTCTATCATCGTTTTCCACGTAGTCTCAACTGCGTATGCTTCATTCAAGCCTTTTTATTTCTTCTTCCGAATCTTATCGACCCATCTCCTTCCCTTTCAATACTGTCTCTTATTCATTTTCATTTCTATTTCTCGCTACCCGGCTTACTGTCCTTATTTTTTCTATATCCAAATATGAAGCCTTAGGTCGACAAGCATCCTCTTTTGAGAACACGTAGGTTGGATTATGCTTCATTGAATTTGTCGTCTGGTTCATTAAATTCTTGAGCGATTCCGCGATTATACGGCCCCACGACACTCTCACACAACCCCGTCCCTCTTCACATCCCGCTGTGTTCTTTTGATCTCACTATCAAGTATTCCTGGTCGCATACTGTGCCAGTTGAAGTTAATTTCCTGTTATTTATTTAAAGTTATGAATGTATATTTTTCGACACAAGGAAATGAAAATCTGCTATTGATATTCTTATAGGGTTGGGGATATTTTGCGAAGCCGGATTCTGCATGATCACCCGAGGTGTTTTAATATAGAATAAGGGGTAATGATAATGCTGAATGAATGAGTATTTGCTCATGAACATCCCCTAATAATACGTTTCTCAATGTATAACGTGCCCTTTTATGTCGTGATGTCCTCCGTTACGCATAGTGCAAATCTGAGTCCACTCCATGGCCACCAACTGTAACAATATAATCTGGTGTGGTTGTGTCCCCGACTGTACATACGGCGTGGTCATCGCCAATCTCGTGATACGTTCGTAAATAGAGTAAGTATGCTTACTCTGTTTCATAATACTTAATCGGCGCTATAAATAACGGTTTTTTTTAAATATCAGAACTTAGTGAAGGAAGAGGGATGGCGGCGTAAGATAACGCATTAAAATAATATTATATATGCAACGTCATATGCAGCTGCATATTAGTATCAGGTACCTAGTCACGTAAATAAAAAATATTTTCTTTGTAAAACCAAAATAAAATTAGAAACATGGAGCAACCAAAGAAAATTTTAATTCGGCCAGTAAGAGCCAATTGATGCAGAATCTGTGACTGAACGATTTTTTTAATCTAAGAAAAAAATACTTACAGATTCCTTAACGCAAACTTAAACAGATTTTTGAAATATACCCTCTTAAAGAAAAATGAGTGTAATTTTGAATCCAATATTCTCAATATGTGTATTGCGTAGCATCCCTGCCGAGGAAAAAGCCCTTAATAGTTCTATACTAGTGGGTGGAATAGCTAGTCAGTCCGTTACGAAACAGCAGATATTCTCTTCTCTGTCCACTCTTTTGGAAATATTCTAGCTATTGATATTTCTAAATCACTAAAATTACAAGAAGATCATGTCGTTGGAGGAACTAACCATTAAATAATCACAGATTCGATTTCTCTTTTCTAATTATCTGAATATGTTATATCATTTTCCGTGAATTTGTTCCCCAATTTTTATCAATTTTCTAGTTTAATGCTATATCCTGAAAGAGTTGTAAAAAACTTGCAAAATATACGAACTCCATCGTTAAAAATCGATATTCTTACTCGTTTTAATCTTACTAACTCTTCTTTAGACATTCGTCTAAACAGGTGAAACCACTTATGATGGACTTCTATGGTCCGTCAGCTAACGTTACTAAGGTGAAAGATGGTCACTTTTTATTTCACTTCGAAAAACTATTATATCGATTTCGAAATTTATTAAATTATTATTTATTATACTACAGAATGCCCGGAGGTGGCAGGAAAAAATATAAGTTCTTCTATATGACAGTAATAACTGGTAGTCATGAGTGAAAATAATCGATTCTTCGTCATAATCAATTTCTTGTTTCGGGTTCTTTCATTTATTTGATCGATTATGAACATCCAGTACTATTGTGTAATGGAATATTTGAATAGAATTATTGGAGAAGAAAAGGATTCAAAAGTATAAATATTTAGTGAAAGACTTCCATGGAACCATGGAAGAACTCCATTTTTCCTCGGAAAAATAAAATGAGTTGGAGGAAAGTATCTATTTAATGGCCATCTGTTTATGTTTTGCCCTTACAATTTTGTCTACTAGTTGTATCGAAAAACCATTTGTAATGATGCACATCAAAGATACAGTTAAGAAAATTCAGTCATATTCTGATACATTTAAAATCACATGATAATTAACCTCATGAGTAAAAAATAGGAAATTACCTACCTAAATCATATTCAAGGAATAAATTTACTGTTATATTTAATTTATGTCTTCAATACCTTCATTATCTCCATCTAGAATAATGTAAATGATAGTAGTAGTATAAGGAAGGTTAGAACTACTTAAGTATTGAACTTGGGAGCCTTTCATAGGAAAGGAACGAAGGGCGGGTAGTCATTGTTTGAATATTTACTACATAGCGAAAATACTGACAAGCTGTAAATACACTGTGGTTTCAGGGAAGTTATACTCATGCCATTAAACACCTCACTCACTCAGTAATTCAACCCGAAGGTTGGTTTGGATAGTTGAGGGTAGAGCTCACCCCGCACTAAGACACAGGGGTGTGAATTTCACCCATTAAGGGTAGGGGGGCCAGTTCCTTTCCCTGGGCCACCTCGCACTCCGAGGATTTTTTTTTTCGTTCGGGGGTGTCCAAAGGATTCAGCCGGGAACCCCGGACCCTTCGATCAGTAGCCAAGCGCTGTACCCACTATGCCACTACTCTCCCACTCTCTCACTATTCCGTTTCATCCCTGAAACAAAAGTATTATTTTATATTATTATATTATATTAAGGCAGTAGATCAACAAAAAAGTATTATGGTTTTTCAATTGAGAAAATAATTTAAAAATAATCAGTCCAGTGTAAGTCAACAAAGACTTGTTCTCATAGACAACAGTGATTTGAATTATTTTGGAAACAATTATGAAATATCGGCAACAAACTTTTACAAACAAACAAAAAATGGCTGAATTCTAATAAACATTCAGGAAAATTAACAGATTCTATAAAGCTCTTAAAACCCTATATCATGCAACTATTCCGTTCCGTTTCATCCCTGAAACAAAATTATTATTTTATATTATTATATTATATTAAGGCAGTAGATCAACAAAGAAGTATTATGGTATTTCAATTGTGAAAATAATTTAAAAATAATCAGTCCAGTATAAGTCAACAAAGACTTGTTTTAATAGACAACAGTGTTTTGAATTATTTTGGAAACAATTATGAAATATCGGCAACAAACTTATACAAACAAAAAAAGAAATACTAAGAATAATTTATGTAAATTGAATCTGTGTGGAAAATGGAACAGGAATGGCTAGACCACATCCTTACTGGCATAAAAGATGGGCATCTGGATCTTTCCCGGGCAGCGTTCCATGTTTCAAGAACAGACTCTTCGATATTTGAGTTAGCGGGTAGTTATCGTTTACCCCTATTCAACGAAAGTTCTTATTTACCGTTAATGTTGAAGTTTTTAAATCCAGGACAGACTCCTGTCATACGCATGGACCAGCCTCTATATGCTTTGACTAAATCCATCCAGTGGAACTGGCCTGATTTTTTTTACGGGGAATTCAAGTTTGTAGCCAATTTTGCATTTTTGTTGGGGAGGCCTTTTTGAAAGTGCTTGGCCAGATTCTCGAAGGTAGTGGCTGGACTAGTTTGGTGGAAAAATCTGGAATTAAGACAGAGGCCGGAGCCCAAGCGTGTCTTAATGTTACTCGTGTCACAAAAGCGAGAGCCAGTCATTAGAAGACTGCTGCGGTTTTATACAGTCTGCTCAAAGAAGCATTTACGCAAGGAAATGAAAAAATTTCATTTGAAAAATGGATTGAAGAAAAACGTTCAAACTGCCCAAGTTTTCGATTTTGGCTTCTTGTCTAAATTTGGAGATACTTCTCCTGTCTTTTATTCGGTCGATTAAGGATGGTAACTATGATCGTTTCACGCAAACGTTGAAGAAGTTAGCCCCTTGGTTTTTCCTGATGGACCATTCCCACTATGCTTGCCAATCCATTTAAAAAACCTTGAAGAACTAAAAGACACAACACACAGTGTACACGAACACTTTTGCAAAAGCCAATTTTATATCAACAAAACCAACAATCTCCTTTCTGAAATTGCTGTGGATCAAGCTCACGAGCAAAACAATGCCCTCATAAAAGGAAATGGTGGTGCTGTAGGTCTATTGCAAGATTCATCCATGTCGAGGAGATAGATACTGTCTGGGTCACAATTAATTCGTATTTTCGATGAGTTTGAGTCAACAAGCAAAAGTAACAGTACTGACGTGCCTGCTCTCCATAAAGAGTACGCTGCTTACCATACCAAGTTTCAGGACCAAAAATAAGATTTAAAAAGAAGTTTTCTTTAGTTTGGTAACCCTTTAGATGGAAATTCGTGTGATCTTGTGGTTTGGGACACAAAAGTAGTAATGGATTTAGAGCGGGTAAACTTTTTGGTAGGTACAGATTTGGACAAGTTTTTGAAATATGGAAATACCTGTGCTCCAACTTCGCTTTCCTCAAATGGTGAAGAGGGTTGGGGAATTGGTGAGGGTAGGTTCTGTAGAAAAGGGATGGGAAAGTGGTGCGGGTCGGTTCTGTGGAAAAGGGATAGCAAGCAGTGGGGAATGGTTTCGGAACAGCTGGTTATTTAACAGTAGATTATTATCATTTTGCACAATTTCCCACATCACCCACGCGTCTAATCTTGGACCTTTTTATTTCTATATGTAGAACCTCCGGTTGAAATAGGCAGTGACATGCTTGGTAGACGGGTAGGGATTTAAGCACCTGACTCCAAGAGCACAGAATGTGTTTGGATAAAGGAGACAATTCGTCACTGCTGGCTAAACACCTCCTGGAGACATCGTACCATCGCATCGGATATGGCGTTCCGATGTTTTCATTTTAGTATCAAGTCTCACTATATGTATTGAATGAGAAGCAGAGGAAACATTGTAATTTAAGATAAAAATTATTAGATTCATAATAATCAATAAACAATGTTAAAAACGTGGTAGGATCCCACTTCAGCTAAGGGTGGCGATGTCATCACTCCGAAATGTTTTCCCTATACCTCTCAGCCAGCGATGATTGAAACTGATCGGGGTTGCGTGTAATAAAATGATGGAAAATGCAAAGGTTATTTATTTAACGTGATGGTGTTAGCTTGATTTTTGTGCGGATATTCGTTGGCATTCATAAGCAAAGTGACATTTGGCACTTGTAAGGTCTCTCCTGCACTGTAAAAAATCCTCTCCATGCGCTCCTGTTCTTGATTCACCTTTGGTCTTGAGCGTGCAAGGCAATGTCTTCCACATTTTTTCCTAATCTTCCTGTTTATAAGCAGCAGAGGAAGTCATACACTATCCGTGAGTCAGTAAAAAACTTCCTCGACTTCAATTTCCAAGTCTCATTTGACGACGTTACGGCTTAATCGAATTACACTAGCAGGGATTATAGCATTACGGACGACAGTGTATGCATTTATTCTCAAGTATTAGATCATATAACGTTGACAAATTGACACGGAAAATGTATTCAAAAAGCGTTGAGTTAATAATGATCATTGTTTTATTTGGTGCGGTCCTCATATTCAGGATTATATTCTCTTCCGTGCACGACTTCAAGGTCTGTTTTTTTCCACTCTTGGCTTTTGGGGACACCTTTGGCATCATTTAAAATAATTTGCCTCCACCTTTGGGTTGAAGTGTGTTCACAGGCTGCCTGAAAGTGAGATTTATACGGGGCGGGTCATTATTTATTAGCGTAATTTATTTTGTGGTCGTTTATATTCCAACAGTAGGAATATTTATCTTTGTGCGCATGCTGTGAAAAATGATCTTTGTAAGGGGTCAGACGAATATATTTCGCATTTTGGAGACGATGCTCCCAAGAGCTTTGGACTACACTGAAGCTTGTGATTCATCGCTTAAGGTTCTTCATTCTGATGCAGGCTAGACAGAGGTTGTAAGATGGCTTATTATGAAATATAAATTACGTTGGGTAAACGTGCTGTTTGCAATGTGTCTTTATGGAACTTCATTCCTAGTTAAATGAAAAGCAGTTCGTGAATTCCACACTTGAGATTTCATACTAATCTAGGTTTCAACTGTTTACAGTCTTACACAAGAATATAAATTCATAAAGATAAATGTTTAATCTTGGCTTCTTGCTCAATTAATGCTAATGATAATACTAATGATAAACACTTGGTTGTTATTCCACACTTTATTGGAAACAAAACGACCCGGGTTTCAGCATAGCATGCCATCATCAGGTAAGTAGTAACCTGAGTATCAGGTATAAGTAACCTGAACATCAGATATAAGTAACCTGATGATGGCATGATATGCTGAAACCCGGGTCGTTTTGTTTCCAATAAAGTGTGGAATAACAAGCAAGTGTTTATCATTATTATTAAAATGAAGGAGTTCCACAGAGTAACGCCGGAGACAGTGTCTTATAAATGCTAATGATGTTCTAAACGTAGTGGACAAAAAAATTCTGATTTAATCTGGTTCCATTATAGTTTTTTTACGGAAATCAAATGAATACGCTTGTCCGCATTGTTATGCACATTTATTTTCCCATTTATTTAAGAAGACCTGAAGCGCTGGCATTACTATTTGGTTGCGGAATATTGCATTTTTGATCGTGAAACCGTAGCACTTTTGCTGTGATTAATTCCTTCGATAAAAGTTACTGCACGATAATTTTAGACTATTTTCTGGATACATTTATAAGAAGCTCAGCCTAATATATGTATTCACGTCACACATTGGGCTGAATTCGAATAAATCTGGCCAAAATTCAAAAGGCGCTTTTTTAAAGCTAGAATCTGAAGTTCGCATTGCCATTCTTGATTAATCGATGCATGAGGTGACGCACGTCGTTTGTTTACGTTATTACGCATTAACAGTATTAGTAGGCTGAAAGTTTAACAAGTTTTACAAAAAACTTCCGCCTTCAATTTTCATTGAAAATCGCCGAAGGCCTAGTTTTCAGTCAACTTTTTGCAATTATTAAGGGAAAAAAATTTAATTTTGACATCGATAGACACGGAGATATTCACACATGAGGCTCTCCAAAGCCTCTAGAAAGTGAATAAGGAATGATAATTCAGGCTGTTCGGTGTACAGAGGCTTCCATGGTACACTACGGGAAAATATCCTTCCATAGTAAGAATAGCGTGTGCGCCCTTTATATGTAAACAAGGTCTGTTCAAGAAGTAACCGAATTTTATGTATTGCGCGGCAATGGATAGTCCTAGCGAAGTATGGTTTGCGGCGCTGCATTTTGGAGAACCTCCCGAGTATAAAAAGATGGTTCTTCCGATTGTTGACATTTCATTTAGTTTCCGTTACATGGCTGTTTAAGCGATAGGTGTTTTAGTGATCGTGCCGATTTTTGCAATGTCCGAGTAACAGGGACAACGTTGCAGCTTGAATGTTTGCGTGAAACTTGGGAAAAACGTTTACGGAAACTTTCAAACTTTTGTAAGAGGCTTACGGAGATAATTTTCTTTGTCTTACGCAGACTTATGGATGATTTACCTGTTTAAAAGGTGGTCGACAGTCAGTTTAAGATGATCCTTGACCAAGAAGGCCTTTGAACTGTGCTTCGGTGATGGTCACAGTTTTTTTTCGATTTTGATGACACTGTGCATTTTGAATTTCTCACTGTAGGGCAAACAATCAACCTCCAATACTGCGAAGGTGTCAAAAATATGCAAAGGACCAATAACGTATTAGCACCATGAAATACATTTTTTACCAGAAGTTCGGTTATTATTGGAACAGACCTTGTACATGGTCATAGATTTGGATTCTGATACCTGTGCTTACAATTGTTTAAGGGATATTTGTATATTGTTATAGGAAGACTAAAAATAGCAATAGAGGGTAGTTTTAAATTTGAAACTGTACATGTGTCACGGAGTATTTATGGATGTCATGGTCAATGCTTGCAGTACATGTTTTCTTCTTCCTCATACTCCGTAATCACTTTGGAAGTTAATCATTATGCCTGCTATTTATCTCCAGAATCTTGCATTTCTTCAAATTCTTTTCACATTCAATATTCAACCCTCAATACCCCGTGACAGGCAGACGTATTTGCATAGTTCTGGCATTATTTTTTCAGCTTTTACATACAATTGCGTAGATAATCCTTTTCTAGATTTACGGAAATATAACTTCTTCATTGCATTTCTAACTCCATCGCCTTACGATACGTAATAGTATAGCAACTATCGTTGATTAGCCTAAAAAAGAAATAACAACGAAGTAAGCAGTAGAGAAAACTATTTTTGAGTATTTTAAATAGGGGATGGTGCGGACCATCAGCAAAGAGGAGGTGCTTAGGGCACTACGGAAGATGAAATATGGGAATGCAGTGGAGGCGGAATAGATCCCTGAGGAGGTTTGGAAAAGCCTGGGCAGCGAAGGGGTGGACATCCTATAATAGGACCTGATGAGGAAGCAAAAAGAGGAGAAAATACCGAAGGAATGTAGGAAGAGCATTTTAGTCCGGATAAAAGGGAGAGGAGATTTTCAACACTGCAGGAACAAAAAGAACAAGCTTATGTCTCTCACAATGGAAATCTGGGAAAAAGCGATCGAAGGGAGGATAATGCAGGAAACAAAGATTGGGGAAGAGAAGTTGGGCTTCATGTTAGGAAGAAGGACAACGGATGCAATATTAGCACTAAGACGGCTGATAGTAAAACACCGGGAGATACAGGTGGAGCTGCACATGGTGTTTATCGATCTGCCATGCCTTCCTCCCCTCGGGCAGTCCCTTTAATAATGTCGTCCCAGGAACCTTGCACATCTTCTGGTAATTTTATTTCCTTTAGTACCTTCTCTTTGAACTGATTTCTAAGGCCCTCCTCTTTCAGATTCCGTCATAATTTTCTTTTCTCTTTTCATTTGTTTATTCCTTTTTACCTCTTTAATATCACAGTCTGTCACAACAGACCGGTGCTGTGTCACTACGTTTTCTCTATTGATAACTTTGCAGTTCCTAACGTCTTTCAGTAATGCCCTTTGGCGCACTTTGTAATATATCCGCCTTGTTCTGTCTCCGCTGCTGTAGGTTATTAGATGTACATCTCACTTTCTGAACTAATCGTTGGTCATGGCCAGGTCAAAGGCCACCGAATGCTTAACAAGTCTTTCACCGTCTTTCTTTCTTTCCCCGGTACTTCAACCTTCGTGTATCTTTTCCTCGCCGATTCGCTGCCTTCCCACGTGTCCATTTAGGTCTGCTCCGAAAAAAGTATCTCCCCGTCCGGCATTCCCATTTTAACCGGCCCTCGGTGGCGGCGAGGTAAAGCTTCTAATCCGAGGGTCGCGGGCTCGAGTCCCGCCTGGGTCGGTTTTTCGCATGCCCAGGGCATGGGTATTTCTGTCATGTTCTGGCGGTTTGGCCCCTGAGAAACCTGAAGACAAGCCAATGGCTTTTCGGGATCGCAGGAGCATACGGACCACCGTCCGAAGAAGCAAGAGAATCGTCCGAAGAAAAAAAACAACAAATTGGTCCATAACGGCTTGGTTTAGTCGAGATGTTTTAAACTCCATTCTACCATTCTCGTTCGTCATAATGTATAAAGACCGTTTTACACAATTTGATGTACACAAATTGCTAGAACGCTGGCACGGAATTAGAGCAAGTACTATTTTCATACCTTTTTCTCATGTATTCGCGCAGTCATACTGGCAAATCTCTGCTTTACACGACGCAATTCTCACTGCGTGTCCATCCATACATCAGACTATGCAGTGAAGTCCCTCGTGTAAAGCGGCTTTGAGAGCTTGTACCCTTTCGCGAGCTGCTTGTCTTTGTTGCTATTCCACTTTTTCTCTTTCACGCACACAACCTTCAGCTTTCTTCTCCTCATTAGATCTGCTACCTCCCTACTCTTTCCATTCAAGGTGCCGACGTTCAGCGGTCCGATTCTGATGGCACAAACTACTTTGAACTGCCTCTTTGGCTGTCCAAACCGTTGGACTCGCCTCTTTGGCTGTCCAAACTGTTGGGATCGCCTCTTTGGTTGAACTATTAAGTCCACTTCTCGCATCCTTCGGGCAACAGGACTGCGCGTCATTTACGGGGTACGCCCTAGCCGATATATTTTTTTCCTTTTGGCATATCATCCATGGTTTTTGCGAATTTTATTTGCGACTGGATGCCATTCCTGACATCAACCCTTACCAATGTGTCCGGGCTTTGGACCGGCACAAGGTTGAGCTGGCTTTCTCCCCCAGTGGCCTAGTTTGCTTCTTGTCAGCTAATATCATCCTTTAGGTTATAGTGATGTCACGCATACTGGTAATCGATCAGTCCGACGTACTTCCATTGCTCCTCCTGCTAGGGTACCGCTTGACCATGCGAGTTCTTTGACGCTTGACTGGAGGTTAGTACGTGTGATCTCCGCCTTACCAATCCCATCCTCTCTTGGAAATAAATACGTTTCTCCCACTGCAGCCTTCATTGAATAACACAACCAGACTCCAACCCACTTTCCTTTTGATCTTGCCAGCAGGGAATGCAAGGGAGAAATCGTTGATTTGATGATCAGTTAGATTGCGGGATTGTATGAAACTAATATTAGTCATAATAATACATTAGCCAATATCATATGACAATCCAATCTTTAATTTACAATTCAGCTGCCGAATAGGCCATCACTCGGCACAATCGAGTCGGCTTTCAGAAATTTCGATAAATTTCCGTAAGCAGTGATAACTATGATCAGTTCATGCCCTAAGAATATAAAAGCTGAAAATGTGGCCATTCAATTAAGTAGCAAGCATCAGAGCATTCGCAAGAACATTTAGGGGACGTAGGGGGATTCATTAGTAATAAATAACTGTGAGAGAAATTTCCCAGTATCAAATAAATTTCGACTCCTGGCTGTCTCACCTCCCAGGCTTTCAAATATTAGTTTGACAGTTTTTTATCATTCTTAGAAATTTTTAACGGAATAACAATTTGACAATTTATGTAAATTTGGCTTAGTAAAGAGCATAATTTAACAGGGCTACACGTTTATGCATTGAAATATTTAAACTGAATCCACTTTTGTTCTTTGCAACCACAGAATACAAAATTGGAGAAAACCTCATAGATAAGCCTGTTTTCAAGGTTCTAATTGTTAATTTGATTGGATATTTCTACATAATCTACAACCACATTATACCCTGCAAGCCACCTGAAGGGTGTGGCAGGGATTGAGGCAATAATTACATAGGTCAAGGCAATTTTTATACAACTCCCTACCTCATGCTCCTCTTTTGACATTTTTCCCCTTTACGGACTTGCCAGAAGTGCTTCTGAAATGCATTACGTCATTTTTATTTACAAAAAAGCGGGAAAAGTTTGTGTTAATATTTAAGTATTAATTATCGCTAAAAAAACTTAAACCAACACTGGGAATGTTTCCTTCACAAAGAGCCGTATTAAATGGGCTAACCATAGCTGTTTTTGAAATAATTTTTCGCTTTGTAACTTATAAACTTATATTTGAAGTAACTTATATATCTATTTTTAGCTCGATTGGCAGCTTATGAATGGTTACAATGTATTATGCAGAAAGAAACGGACTTTATCTGCTGTAGTTATTCACCTCGATGTCTTATTCCAACCTCTCCGTCTTACAACAAAATTACAATGTGCGTTAATTTTTTTTGCTATTTTCTCTGTAAAAAATAATATGCACGCCTTACGTGAGGGCGTGTAATACTAGCGCAAATACGGTACCTTCCAAAGTAGGCATTGTTCCGGTGAAAGTTAGGTATTAGACAGCCTTTCTATTGATTATTTATCAAATTTAAACCCATATTTCCATAAATTTAATTTTTATGTATGATCGAGTTTGCCATCCAATTCGAGCTAATAGACGGCGGAAAATTCAATTATAATCTGTCCGCGGTGATATTATTCCGCAGCTCTTCAGAGACGAGATATGAATGCTGAGGAGAGCCATTTGGCATTCGTGGGTGAGGGTTGCCGATGACTTCGACGGACGTGCAGATAGCGTTATGATAATATGCCGCTGAAGCAATTTGCCTCCATTGATAGAGGACCGACCGTCAAGCTCCTGTTCCCCTTCGCAATCCCATTTCGTTGCCTGAAGCTGTGAACGCAGAGACCCTTTTCTTCATCTCCTCGGCGAAGAGACGCGTGCACCTTCCAGCCCTAGCGCTCTTGGGCAGCTTCCCTTGGATAAACCCCCGGCGCATCCGCTGACACTCAATGTAATCACATTAGGGTATGTTTTCATGCAGCCGTTATAACATCGTTTTGCCGCTGCATTGCGCATCAGAGACCGGGACCTTAAGAGACAGAGAAAATTATACAACTTGGTCAAAAAGTCCACTACGGTAGGTGACAAATCGAAGGAACTTGAAGCAAAAGAAAATTACGCTGCGCAACGCTCAAAACTAAGAAATCAATGCGTTCTGCATTGCGAAATTTCAAGAAAAAAGTACTTGGTGAATTACTCGAAGAAAATCCGAAATCTTTGTGGTCATATGCGAGAGAGCTTCAGGGAAAATCTTCAACCGTAGATTCGTTATTTGATAAAGATGGCAAACTTGTCACCGAAAATATTGACAAAGCTAACACGTTAAATTCCTACTTCGAAAGTGTATACACTACGGACGATACTGCATGTAATTTTGAAATTTCATTCACTGAGGAACCGATGAAAGAAATCACTATTCAACGCAATGGGATAACTAAACAGCTACAGTCGATAAAAAATAGTAAATCTCCGGGTCCGGAGGGAATACCCGCGCGTGTCCTCAAGGAGTTAGCGCCACAGATCGCACCGTTCTTAGACATAATATTCAAGAAGTCATTGTCTGAAGGAAAGATACCATTAGACTGGAAAATTGCAAACGTTACACCGATATTCAAAAAGGGAAACAGACACGACCCAGGGAACTATCGACCAATTTCATTAACGTCGATTATAGGCAAGATACTCGAACATATCGTCGTTAGCAATATCATGACGTTCCTGGACAGTCGTAACGTCTTCCATGGCTCTCAGCACGGCTTCCGGAAAGGTAGATCATGTGAAACACAGCTCGCGCTCTTTCTTCATGACGTTCTCAAATCTGGTGAATCGAAAAGACAAGTTGACGCATTATTTATAGATTTTAAGAAAGCTTTCGACACGGTACCTCATAACAAACTTTTATACCAATTACAGTCATGCGGCCTAAACGAAACAGTAGTAAACTGGATACGCGACTTTCTGAGTGATCGTAAGCAAAAAGTAGTTCTTGACGGAATTAGCTCTGATGTAGTTAAAGTGATCTCAGGTGTCCCGCAAGGAAGCGTGATCGGACCCCTTTTGTTCATTATATACATAAATGATCTATGCTCTCGAATTAGCAGTAAAATACGTCTATTTGCCGACGACGCTGTCATCTATCGTGAAATTAGTGATCACTCTGACTTTGAAACTCTATCATCGGATTTAAACAACGTTCATGTGTGGAGCCAAGAGTGGGGACTCGAACTTAATCTGAGCAAATTCACGGCGGTACATTTCTTGCGGAGGTCGTCCAACTATTCCCATGTATATGCTGTGGATGGTGTTAACATAAAGGTGACAGATGAAGTGAAGTATCTAGGAGTTACGATAACTTCGGACCTATCGTGGGGAGCACATATAAGAAATATTTGTGGCAGAGCTCTGAAGAAGCTAGGATTCGTCAAGCGTATTGTGGGAAGATTTTCGGATGAAAAAGTAAAAGAGAGGTGCTATTTCGCACTCGTCCGGCCACACCTTGAATATGCAGCGAGCATATGGGATCCGGTGCAGAAAGAATTAATCCGGGAACTTGATAATATACAAAGGAAAGCTGCGCGATTCGTCAAAAACTGCTACGGGCGTACAGACAGCGTTACACAGATGTTAAACGAATTAGGCTGGGAGCCGCTAGAGACTCGGAGGCTGCGCGCTAGGCTTAGATTACTTGAACAATTGAGAATAGATATCTTTCAGAGCGACACGGAGAACATCCTATTAGAACCCCTCTATATTTCCAGGTCCGACAGAAACGATAAATTAAGAGAGATATTTTGCCGAACGGATAGGTATGGGAATTCGTTTTTCCCCCGAGCAATAAGGGACTATATTAAATGCTAGGCGTAATTTCATTAGAGCGTGTCCATTTTATATGTAAACGGCTGGTGTCCTAACACCCCCCGCCACACGCCTATTGAGGCGGCTTGCGGGGTAATATGTAGATGTAGATCACACACACTCCGTTTTCATGGCAGCGGCAGTACCGGGTAAAAACAGAAGACGGTGGAAAACCGTGACGCGTTCAGTCTTCCTAATTATTCTTGTTCATTGTAGACATCACCATTTGTCGTTCAATTCTAAGATAGATCGACTGCACCCCTCTATCCTTTCCTATTTAATGCTAGTTACCTAACTCCTTGGTAATTGTTTGTATGTACTTCCCTCTTTATTTGGTCTGTATATTTATCCCTTGGCCTTCCTCGTAGGACGATTTTTTTCTTTCAGTATTATTATCCACAAAGCTATTGTGCTTCAGGGTGTGCCCAATTCATTTGGTTCTTCTGTTCAGTATAGTGGTCCTTTCCTCTTCTACTCTTAAACTTCTTCATTTCTTATTTTGTCCGTTCATTTAATTTTCAGCATCTGCCTCCGGTACGTCTCGTATGCTTCTAATATTTTCTGTTCTGCTTTTCTAGTGGTCCATGTTTCTGATCCATCGGGTGCCACGCTCCTCACGAATAAAGATGGCGTAACTCAATGTCATTATCTTCTCAAGTAGTCTCAAATTAGGTATGGTCGTATGGTCGAAGCGCATGCACGAAGGAAAACCAATCAGTGGTCGTGTTTTGCTGTCAAGAATTTGTTGTGAGTTGTCAAGAGTTGCCTAATTTACAGAAATTTACACAATATTTGCACACGCATGCGTAGTATAATTATGAGAGCATCCATGGATTATTCATTAATAAATTTACGAAAACATTTACTATGGACCACCGGCTTAACGCAGACCTATAAACGCAAAGACCACGATCGTGTCCCAGGAATAGTAACACTCCATTTTTTTTCATCACTGCGGGTTTACATGTAACCCATAGCATGAGTAATAACTCAATTCGTATATTCCAAGGTTTCTTCTTTCTCTTGCTCGATTGCTATTTGAGTGTTCTGTGGCAATTTGAAGTCGTTAATCTACATTATTTTGGAGTCGAACTGGTAGCGGTCCGTTTTTGCTCTTTTGAGTGTGTTTCATAACTATAGATTGTGATTTTTAGCATTTATAAATTTAGGGGAAGTATTACAAATTCTGTATTAAGAATAGAATAGAATTTTAAATTATTAATGTAGCATTTAGTGGTATGTAAGAATAATTCTCAATAATAAATTGATATAGTGAATCCATGTTGAAAAAACCACCTTTGTTATTTCCACAAAACCTTATTCTGCTGGCACGACGCGCGTTTCTCCACACTGTGGCATACGTATTAGGGTGGGCCGAAAAACACGGAAGTGTCCGAATCGAATCGCAAAGTTGCTATTCGTCCCCCTGATCACAAAGAAAGAAATATTTTTGAAATCGGATCACATCTTCCGGTCGCACATCTCGTTCGAAGTTTCGAAAAATCATAAAAATTATGACTTTTTTCGGGATATTTTATAATGAGTTACAGTGATTGAATTGCGTTCATAATCGGTAAGTGGCCTCTTCTAAAGGTCCTTTGTCTTTAAAAAAATATACTTATCCTTCTTTTAGGGGGAGGGGGAGTCGCTCATCGCGTTCAAATTATCAATAAATAGTAAAAAACAAGACTTTTTTCGGGATTTTCTCTTTATGAGTTATAGTGATCGGATTGCGTTCAAAATCGGTATATGGCTTCTTCTAAAGGTCCTTTGTATTTTAAAGAGATATAATTCCTGTTCCCCCCTTATTTAATGGGGGAGGGGAATGTATCGTAAAGAGCGGTATTAGCAAGTACTGTTCTCATTTGAGTCCCAGAGGGTGATCCGAACATAATATGAAAATCTGTGTCCGAATATTTTGCAACCGTATCTGTCACTTCTGTTTCAGGATCTGAGGTAATGTTGGCCGTAGTTTCAGAAGAAATACCACCCTCATTTTTTACTTGTTTTGCTTTTCTTACCAGCCTCTTCTTAATCTATTCACTCTCCTTTTGGTCAACTGTTCTTATCTTGCCAATTCTGTGATTCCGGTGTGCATAAAGTAATTTTCTATCTACCACAAGAACTTTTCTGTCGACAGGGCATGAACAATCGATTTTAACCGGCTCATCACAGGTACATTTATCTATTGTTTTGTTGCAATTACATAGCAAGTGCATTTTGCACTTGCAGGAACATACGTCAAATAAAGTTTTTGTACTGTCAGAAATGTATTGTGTGTACTCCTTTTGTTATTCCTCATATTTTTTGTCCCCGTAAAACTTTTTACGTATGTAGTAATACTTATCGGGAAGAGTTTTGATACGTTTTATGATTCTAGGGCGAGAGACCGTTGACAAAGATGCCTTAATGAAAATGGCCTTTATATCATCAGCAACGACATTAACTACTGCAGAAAAGCTGATATCCTGTTTTGGACTGGCCGAAGCCAGTGCTAAAGAATATCTAACAAGCTGGCAATGCAGTAAAACATTAGCATGCGATGAAAGAATCTTATAGCTCAGACTTTGAGGCGGTCCAAATCAAGGACAGTGAAATTTCTCACCATACGTCCTCAACGTCATTGTCCAGCTTTCTTCAACTCGAAGATACGACCGTGCTCCTACTTTAAGCCGCAGTAGAATGCGACTCGTCTCCCCTAGACAAAACAGCCTTGCTCGCTCTCGGAGTGACTTGACTTCTCTGGCGCGTTGCGCGCAGCGGCACAACAAAGTCCTTGCTGAAGGAATCATCTTTCCCAGTGCACTTCCTTCTGCTGTCAAAAGTGGAGTCCCAGCTGGCGATCTCATATTATATCCTCAAACGAGGAATTGCTTAGGCTTAGTTTTATCATAGCTTTATTTATTTTGACTTATGTATGTGTTTATTATAGAATATCCTTTAGTCAATAGCTACAAGCAATAAACGAAGTGTAGTTTATGGTATCATTTTTGTTCTTCCAAGTATGCATGTATTTGAAGAAGTTGTGACGAATCTAGATCTATAGTAGATCGTTGAGTTACACGGCAAAAAAATTGACCATATCATTTTCAGGTGCAAATTCAGTAAATCCAGTGTGGAAAATGCGCCTTGTTAGAATGCAAAATTTAAATTGCATAGGTATAAAATTTTCAGAATTACATATTTGCCATCGAGAGATACTTATGAATTTTCATGATCTGGGAAAGCGTGATTCAAATCGTTATAAAATGCAAAATTACAGACAATCGTAGCTTTCCTGCCGTCATTATCCTCAAAATGACCTAACCTACGAGTAGTAGAAGTAGTAGTGGTAGTACGAGTAGTAGTAGACCTCGTACTAGGTAGTACGAGATAGTATCCTTAATTGCTGCTTATGATACATTCCTACCTTGACTAATGATTACATTTTATATATAATTCTTTTTAATTGGTGCGGACATCCGTGGTTTACATATTATAAACAATTACCTCCCTTTAGATCGAAGGTTTCTCAGCTTTTACTTTAACTCTCCCCCCTTAAAGAGTTTGTATACATATGTAGTTCCTAATCGCTCGCATAAAATTTTAAACATTAATGTACTTTATATATACTGTCTTTGTTCAGTGGGGTCCTTGTGCTTGATACTCTTTAGCTTGAAGTTCAACGATTCGTCGCGTTAAAGATTTTGGAAAAAATTATTATATAGTTTTGCCTGAGTCTGAGCCTTCATTTTGAGCTGTCGATTAAAACTATGGAAGGGCTGATCTTAGAACTTTTACTGCCTTGAAATGTTTCTCAAACTTTCTTTTCATGAAATAGGTGTAACATATAAAGAGGAATGAACGAAATCACTTGATAATAAATGTAATTATTTCCTTAAATACAAAGAGAGTTCAATTTGGAAGGAGACGGCTACGGACTCAAATCAATTTCTCCTTTAGTTGAGTTACAGCTTGGAAAGCACTTTAAGGGAAGCACGTGAAGTTTATACGGAAAATGTCCCGACGGTGATATCTAGAATTAATTATACCTTTATTTTGTGTGTGACCGTTATAATTTTACATTTATGACACATAGCTAATCGTATCTGTTTTAAATACTAAAACATAATGATCTCGTTTCTGGTTAGCAATGCGAAATTAGTTAAAATCTAGAGATAAGTCAGCCTCAATATTAGATTTAAAAATGAAATAAAAAAAAGACGAATTTTTATTGCCTGCACTCAAAAACATCTTTAAATATGACGTAAAAGCGTAAAATTAAGGTAAGCCATAAACCTCCCGAAGTATCTTGATAGGCATCAACGGGTGGAGAGGAAATAAAAGACCCTTTTATTTAGGAGACGGTCCCTTCACTTTTTGTCATAACAGGTCCACTGAGAAGTTGAAGGACGATTGGGGAAGCACGTGTGTGTTATTGCTATTCAAATTTACTTGGAGAATTATGATTTTTCACGACCACCAAACCCGTCCATCTAGCAACCTAGGTATAGATAACATTCAGCTAGCGTTTTTTAGCCCAGAATGCATGCAGTGAGAGAGAAATTGGATGCAACCCTCCTTTATGGATTGCGGTGGTAAAAAACGCAGCAGGGACCCAAGGGTGAATGGGAAAATTTTTATGGAGTTCGTGTAGGGATTGGAAAAGTTGAATGGACGGCGTGACAAAAGGAGACGCTGGGCAAGGTGAAGAGGGATTAGCTCTCGTAAGGCGAAGAAAAATCTTTGAGAAAGAATTCATGATAAAAATTATTCAGAAGAGTGATTTTTAAGAGGAAAAGATTTCAGGGGTATTAAACCAAAAATAAGTCTCCCTTCTCATTTGTTCATTTATTTTCTCATAAAAAAGAGCACGGAAAGAATCAGGAAACGCTTTCTATTGTCCCTCAGATTTATGTAGAGAGCTACTACTATGTTGGTATCTATGTAAAGACGAAGCTTGAGTCAGTGGTTCCCATTTTCATTATATTAGTCTTCTTAAAGGGGTGGCTTTGACAAATTTGAGAAATGACTTCAGTGGTGAGCGCACCAATAAATTTTAGGTTTTGAGGATGAAATACTTAAAATTGTCGCAAGTACCTACTTTAGTATTGAAATTTATGTTACAACGATGCTGTTAGTTCTGGCAGGGCATGACGTTGCTTGCCATTGGGTTACCATTTGTTGACTGAGTAAACTCTGCACCAAAACTGTTATTTAATTCCTGTTAAATTCCTTTGAAATTCCTGTTAATTTACTTCCAAATGACCATGTTTCAATCTTTCTTCGTCCGTGTACGTCATTCCTTCTCTGCCGGCGGGTGAAATGTGCCCTGTCGCCATCTCCTGGCGTATTTTACGGGCTACTCCTGGTGGTGTTTGTTCATATAAACCTCCGCCGATTACAGTGATTCTTAGACGGTTAGTCATACGAGACGGACGTGAATTCGATCGCTCTCCAACCCGAAGGCCAGGTAGAAAACCTCGCGGCAAAGGAAGCCTCCATTAGCGCCGAACGGTCGCCAAGCCTCCCGCCGTATCCTGTATTTTTTGTTTGTGCAAAAAGTGCCTTTTACTTTCAAAGCGTTTGTTAAGTTTATCTTTTTTCGTTTAGCGGCCGCGGATGCGGTCCGGTAATGCGGTCATCGTGGCCGGCAGACCAGCCTCCGAGTGCAAGGAGATAGAGACCGAGGCGTCGACGGAAGGCCAGCGGGAGCGATAAAGACCCGGGAAGAAGTGAAACGCGAAACGTGTGGTGACGACGCGACTCCGTGGGTCAAGATATCGGCGGAAGGAGAGCATCGCAGAACGGACGGTATCCAGACGGACTTGGATCAACACCTTCCAACAGCAGGGACCAGAAGACTGCCCAGAGTAAGTCACACTCACTTCCTTTCGCAAAAATTCTCCCTGGATTTAATTATCTCAAGTGTGGTAGATACTTTCCTGAATAATGGCATCAGACGGCGAAAGTGCAACTCCCCAAGCGCCCGAGTATTGTAGGATCTCAGAAGCTATAAAATTAATTCCGAACACTCCTTCGAAGGAGATAAGAAAAGGTTGAAGCAATTTTTGGAAAATGTAGAGATAGCGTTCGAATTAGTGTGCCCCAATGAACATAGTAAACTACTTAAATTTGTTAAAGCCAAGATTAGCGGTTACTCACGATCAAAATTAGTGATAAGGGATGAGACTCACACGTGGCCCCAGGTCAGAGCTATTCTAGATGAAAATTTCTATTCTAGAGGAATATTTCAATTCCGAACTGACAAACCTAGTGAGACGCTCGAGGTCGACGTCCAGTTGGCAGAGGAGAAAATAAACCTCACCCCCGAGACCTGCATTAACACCTAAGGTAAGACAGCGAGGAGGAAGAGGACATCGGTGAGGAGTCGGATGGGTCCGAAAACTACTCCATAGTCATGTCCATTCCCGACTCGGACGGCTAGGAACTTCCTAGTAGGAAGACGATGAAGAAATCATGGAGGTGAGCTCCAACTCCCCCTCCCACATTTGCCCCCCTCCCTCGAATCCAAACCACCCATGGAAACGCCAACCATCTCCTTCCTTTCCCCGAACCACGAATATATATATAATGGATCTTCATCTGAATTCTGCTGTCTATTGTCAACTGTAGTAGCTGAGTTCCTGCCCATTTCGTTTAATTTTTGCTAGTAATGACTGGTGGGAGTTCCTATTTTTTCAATGGGAAATTATTTATGCACTCAAAGGTGTGAATTGCTGTTACCTATCTGTGGACCTCTGGATTGCCTATCCTTGGGTATGCGTCATTGTCTATGCAGTGGGACTTCAGCTTTCTGAATGCTAATTTGGAGCCTGTCTGGTATATTTTGCGTTTTTTAACTCCATTCCATTGACCATAAGTAAATAGTGGTTGGGTAGATGAAGGATTAGGCATAAGTTATCTTAGACAATTGTTTTCATGTAAATTTTTCTGTAAATTGTTTGTGGGAGGAATCATTTATCGTTTCATGGAAATTAGTCTCAAAGGACTGCCAGAATGAAATCATTAGTTCGTTGTAGATGTTTGAGAATATGTTTGGACAAGTATAGCTGTAGGTATGACATTTTAACCGATATCAATGGAGTGCATTGCTTTTCTAACGCATTCTACTACGGTACAATGTGAGGCAAATTTCGGCACTTTTGGCCGTTTCTCTCTCCGTTTGAAAGGCCGCCTTTCATTACTAATACGACCTTTCCTCGGGTAGTGGCACTACCATCTGATCAGTGCGCCTTGCGGAATGTTTGGCAGCACCCAGGTAGCACTCCTGGGGGCAAGATGAAGATCCATTATATATATTCGTGCCCCAAACCCTTTTCGATACCTGTTAGATGACGATACTGGGGAAAACAAGTCAGACTCCGACTCTACAAATTCAACGAGCCCATATCGGAGGCGGCGTGGTTCCAGGTGTTCAAACAACAACCCAAGTAAAATTGAATAATTTAACTCAAGTAAAAATGGCAACTCTGAATCAAAGCGTTACACCCCTCCTAATGCCAACAGCTAAGAAAGTCTTATCTTTAAACATTGCGGGGGCGAGTAGAACCCTCAAAATAAATTTTATTTCGACTTTTATTAGAACTTTAAACCCTAATGTAATTCTGCTTCAGGAGACGGTAGATGGGTTTATTTGGCTCGACCCCAGCTACAGGGCCTTCGAAAATTGCGCAGTCCTCCGATGGGGGACCACCACGCTAGTTAAAGCTAGCCTCCCCATCAATACGGTTCGGTATTATGCTTCAGGGAGGATAACCTCCCTTACTGTGAATTGGTGTAACAATTATCAATATCTACACTCTAGGTGGGAAAAGGAATCGACATGAACGAGAAAATTGTTTTAACGAAACACACCGTACCTGACTGTTTTTACCGGTAAAGCCATCTTAGCGGATGATTTTAACTCTACTTATAGACGTGAGGACTCGCCGTACCGCAAAAACAACCGCGAAAGCAACCGCTAAAAATTTAAAACCGTTATAGCCGAGTCTTAAAAATTTTAATTGATTCGATATTTGCCATTTACGCGGTTTTATCTAGCTCCGCGGACCCCGTACCTTATTCGCGTGTTGGCCATAACTTCCTTTCGCGGATTGACCTCCTCCTTGTCTCCCGTGATCTTATTACTATTCTTTATACCACCAACACCATTACCGTCTCCTCCTCAGACCACAGTGCACTCCTATTTATCCTAGAACTTCCTTCGCCCCCCCCCCTCCCCACAGGGACCGAGTCCCGCGCTTCGACACTCAGCCGCTTGAAGACGAGGGCTTTCCACCGGACAGGCGAATAACTTCGGTAGCTCAAATGACTAAAGCACTCGTCGCGATATCGAGGGATCCGGATTAGAGCCTTTGTAAGTCAAATGAATTTTCCTTTGTGGAATTTACACACTTGTGTGCACTTGTGGGTGACTCCGTAAGGGTAAACGTTCTTATGGATCTAAATTTAAGATAAATTATGAATAAAATTTTTAAAATCATTCAAAGCTCATATTACTCTTTCCTTTTGGTTTTAGCTTTTGGGGTCCAAGTCCTGCTGTATTGAAATTTTCTCGGTCATATCGAAGCGTTGACCCTTGCGAAGAAATAATTTGATTTCGGCCCCAATTGATGTTCAGTTTCATTGACAGGGACAACTAGCTTCCAGTGAGATTGCGGGAGTCCGTCGTCAAAGTCCCCAGATTTCTTTATGCGGTGTGGTAGGCACCTTTGCTCTTTAATGATCTCTTTCCTACTACAGACAACCCCTGCCACACTTCCATCCCTTCCCTCCCGCCTATGGGATCCATTCTTCACCAGGATAATATCACCATTGCCAACTAACCTTTTCCTGTCAACTGCAGCTTTATGAAAAAAATAGATGTTTTTCGCTTGTGGGATCAGACAGACAACAAAAAACAATTCTGCATGATTATTTTACTTGATTGTTATTTGAGCCAGGTTTTATCGTATATTAGCAAAGATGCTCGTTGGTTATCAACGGGAGGGATAAATGTAAGAGATAATCATAGCACTTCTATTAATACGGATGAGAATCTGAGTTCTCATTTCTCATATTAGTTTTCTTTTACTAATTGGAAATCAGGTACCCGTTTCGTTGCTTAGTGATGCAAAGTAATATTTTACTGATATTGCTCATTTTTAAAACAGTAAAATTAAAAATGCGTTCCCGTCTCGCGAGGGGGGCATGGGGAAGACTAGCATAAACTTCGATCATATTTTCTCAAAAGTGAGTTTGAGCGAGAACTTTTTCCAGTACCAAAAGAGACCATATTCGAATTTTTATTTGAAATAAAGCACCTTTAAGATGCATGGCACTCCCCTGGAACTTGTGAAGCACGCTGAAAATCGTGTCTCACAGAGTCCAAATTTTAACGTTGTGAGATTGTGTTGTGTTCTTGAGATTCGTTTTCCGGCAAAGATTGCCTTTACCTTAGCCGATCTTTGAAATAGATTACTATTAATTCTCTTAGGTGTATTTGTTGTGTACCTAAATATTTGCAATCCAATCCAAATCCAATGTTTCCTAAAGAGAACTTTAAAACGTCTCAAGTCTTAGCTTTAAGTCGCCTGCTAACAGCAACAATCTTCCGCGTGAAAATAAATATTTACATATTAACTATAGGACCTTCTCCTCGAAAACGTTGGAAATGGCCGTTTTTGTGAAAAGGTGAAAAATGTCAAAACGGCAATTGACCTATACCCTGTATATTAGCTATCTTCATGCATAAGTTCATCTCTTTCGGTTCAGTGGTTTTTGCGTTATTGGATAACAGACACGCACACAAACCACCCAATTTTTATATATTAGTACGATTCCTCCCGTGCCTTATGACTTTCATTCATCTCTTATGGAATAACTGGGTTATTTTATCATAAGCGGGTTGCAAATTAGTTTCATATATTCATTAAACTGAGTCGAAGATAGTTTATTAGTTAAATTTATTCATGTTTGGCTATCCATTTTATCCACTCGTAAACGTCCATTAAATCGAAAATCACTCACCTAAACCGCAGCGATGGCATTTTTTGGTATCGTATGATGTAATAACCAGTGATAACAAGTAAATCAGAAAATAAATTGGAGATTGAGAGATTCTGATAATCCAGCAATAGTGTAAAATACACCGGTTGAATTCAATGATGGCAATGCAGTGTATTGTGGCGGATATTGCTAAACATTTGTTCCCAAGGGCTACAGTCCTGGTTTTTGTATTGATTTGGCTTTGCATTAATTGGATGACAGTGACATATGGCCGGAAGAGGAAGCGATTATGCTGATGCTGTAAAGTGGGGCAAATTTCTCAGGATAATAAGGAAATTGATGACGCAAGTCAATTTCTGTGTCTCTGTCAAACTCTTTAAATTTCCAATCATTGCATTCACGCAAATGATGTGGTACGCAGTCACACACACGGGTGCGATGTTATACACAAAAGGTGGTGAAATTCGCCATGAAAACATTATTTGACTTGACCGGGATTCGAACCCGCATCTCCGAATTGCCGGTCAGGTGTGTTGGCCAGTTACACCACCAAGCCATCTTAATTCAAGTCGAATTTCAACGGGGGGTTTATACGAACAAGATGTTTTCATCCCCAGTCTACATTGTAGCAAAGGAGGGAGATCCGGGTTCGAATCCCGGTCAAGTCAAATGATTTTTTCATGGCGAATTTCACCGTCTTTGGTTTCAACTCTTTAAAGTTAGAAAGAATAAATGAACAAATAAGCTGGAGTGGCTAGTGGAAATAGCCTTGATTTTATTCGAAATATTAACAGATAATGAGTGTTTTCAATGTTTAAAATTTAAGTTTCCAATGTATATTTTGTTTATTCATTCGTCAGTATCCGCGTAGTTTGTAGATGAAATGTTTCACTATCGGGTTTTCTTCCACGTCCGTCGGCTACTTGTCAGTGTCAACCTGGAGACGTAGGAGTGCCAGCGAAACGTTTCGTAAATTATGTTTTATGTTCATATCCATATTACTGGATAGATTTAAGTCAAATATTTTTCCTATGTCTTTCAAGATATTCACCGTCAACCTTCAAGTAATCGTTGACGTGACGTTTTAAAAGCAATAATCAGGTTATGTCAGTGTCAAAGTTTGATGTACAGAGTGAGGTAGCAGAATCATAGGTAAAGGAATAATATCAATTATTCCATAATATTTCCATAATCGACCGGCTTTGTGGGCTACTCAATTCCAGGAACAAAGTTTGCGTCACTGAGTCTGCATTTGCGTCATTAGCTATTCCTTCTCTTTGTATTCGTTTGATATAAATATGTTTTTATAAGTTCAATTTTAGTTTAATTCGCTAAAAAGGCTTGTCAGTTCGTATGTATTTCACCTTACCTTGAATTTTAATGAATAATCCATCTTGCCAATGTTTCCTTCGTGTGTATTCAACCGATTTTTTGCGACCCAATCATCGATGTTACTTTTCAGAGCAGACATGTGCCACTAATGCAGTCGTAATTGATTCTTTTGGTGTCGATTAGACAATGAGTACTTAAAGCAAAATATTTTAATAACTCCTTTGAAACATTTCATATAATTACAAAGTTAAAATTATCTCAATCAAGATTTATATGTAAGAGGGAAATTTGAAAAATCAGTTGAAAGAAAACGGCTGACGCTTATAATTGTCTTCGTGGCGTAATTAACATAATAGGAGTGCAACGATGCTGAGTTTTTTCCCTGCTGGTTGCGAAGGATAGGACCCTTATTTTTTATTATTGGGCATAGTGTTATGCGTTTTTGACTAATAAAATTGATGCGTTTTCAGTACAGATAAGTAAACGGGTTAGATTTAAAAGAAGAGGTACCTTTGTTACATACTTATTTGTTTTACCTTGTTCAGAGTTTAGAGCTTTTAACGTGAAATAATCCCAGCAAATTTTTTATGTTACCCACCAAGTTAATTAATGTATGTCATCAGCGGAGTCAATATATGTTGTTAAAGATGGATTTGTACAATTTTATGTTAGTAATGAGGAATATGCATGGTTTTTATGCCAAATTGTATGTGAACATCATATTCTTAACTATTCAGGACAAAACGTTTGCGGAGAAACAAAATTGTACTGGGAAGATATTTCTTGTTAAATATTTCGCGGCTTGGTGAGGTAAAAATGCCACGTTATAAAGAACCATGTAAATGACGTCACGGAACGGTATCACTATCAGATATACGTCGCGCTTTCATATTAAATTGATCTGGGTTATCCTAATTTGACGAAATGAACCGCTTTAATTTCTTTTGTGGAAAACCTAGCATCATCTGACCCTTACTGTTGAAATATGAATGGAGCAGACAAGCACTGCTCCGCGGTAACGCCAAGCCTCTGAGATGCTATTTTGGATCTGGTCACCTTTTAAAAAATGTTCAGCACTTTTTGGAAGCCATACTGTCTGCGTTGACGCGAGAGATTATTTCTAATTAATTTAGATTGGTGCTCCAATAAATATGTCTTTTGAAATAGCATAAATAAATTAATTGAATTACGTGATTGAGTTATTCCTTTTCCTACATTAAACAAAGTAGATCCTACCCATATCCCTATTTTACAACCCCTAACGTGAAAGTAAGAAAGTAAAAAACGTGCTTGTGTTGTGTGGTGCATCTGAACCCGTTTGTGAAAAATTTGGCGCATGATATGCTTAAGGTTGGCCACCACTGATCTAGGGCATGCCCTGTAAGAGCAAGTAAATTTAGGGAAAATCTATGCTTGGTTTTTACATAATTTGCTACACTGTTTAAGTAAAATACAACACAATTACAAGTCAGTATTGACCAGTGCCATTTAACATAAATATTTTGATTTATTGATTACATACATAATTATGATCGACTTAAGGGCACATTTTTACTTAATTGTTTTTCATTAATAACTAATATTCAGGTGTATAATCTAGATACCCAGCTTCAAGTGTTGTGTTGTTGCATTAGATATTCGTATAGTTTGGTTTTAAAGGAGGTAACTGATGAACTTTGTTTCAAGGATATAGGGAGGGAGTTCCAAAATTTTGTTGAGGTTATTTGGAATGAGATCTGAAAGGTGGTGGTGTGGTGACTGGGGAAATAGAAAAGGTCTGGATTCGATCGGATGAAGTGACTCAATGTATTCAAGTTGAAGTTCTTGAAGTCTCGGAAGTTGAATGGCGTTAGGGGAAGAGGATCAATTTTAAATTTGTATATGAAGGCCATAAGGTCATGAGTGGATAGAAATAATATAGGATTTTGCATAAAGTTTGCAACTTTTTAATATCATCAATAATACAAAGATTGAGACACGTGTGACTTTATTCCAGATGATGAGTTGCTTCCATGGATATTAAGTTAAGGTTTTTAGAAACAATGAAACTTTTTAGACGGATACTGTTTGGACTCTCTTGAAGTATATTTATATTTAAATCGCCCACAACTATAGTGTTATTGTAGGTCGGGTACAGTTTGAGGAATTCGTTTTCAAATTCTTCGATAAACCCGACTTTAGGAGGACGATAGATAACAGACAGCATCAATTTTGATCCATTTACATAATATACCTATTTTAAAAATTATAAATTACGGTTGAGAGGAGTACAATGAGGGGGAATGGGATAGAAAATATTTTCTTTAGTAAATCTTAGTTTTTTATGAACATATGCTCCTACTCCGCCGCCAATGTTTCCTTCTCTATCATTTCGAAGTAGGCTATAATTTGGTATGGAGATCATATCATCCGGTACTTTTCCTTTCAACCAGGTTTCCGACATGCAAATAACATCGAACTCGTAAAGTGTGAAGTAATCACGGAATTTGTCTGTGGTTAAGCAACGACTGACTATTGAGATGACATATTTGTAGTTCATTCAAGGGGCATACTTTGGATTTCTGTAAGCCAGGACCTGAGCCTCCTATGGTACTAGATTAGATTAGATTGTTTGTAGGGAGGACCTTCGACAGGAGCCCGGGCACTTCGACCTTTATGGTCCATTGTGCCAACCCCATGCCTGTCTGCCACATGCAGACAGGGGACAAGGGCGCCACGGTGTAGGTATGTATGGTCACCCATCCAACCTCCGTCCAGACCCAACATTGCTTAACTTCGGTGATCTTGCGGGAACCGGTGTGTCAATGTGGCTGGGCCCTTCCCTATCCTATGGTACTAAGTTCAAGTCTTCTTCCCGGGAAATAAGTATCCTGTCAATTCCCCGTTTCTTCCTTGCGAAAAATTGTCCATTCCTTGTCCACACATATTTAACTTTATTTTCTCTTTTGAGGTTACGGGCTAAGGCATAACACTTCCAATTGATGGGAGACAATGATTCATTAACGTATACTGGGGGGTTTGAATTCACATAGCCAAGACCCAGATCAGCCAAACGAAGGTTTCTTTTGACCCGCTTCACCTCAATGAAACTAGCGACAACGGAATGCCGAACGAAGCGGACCATTAGCACTGGGAGTTAACTCTATAGGAGTAGTCAATATCGTGCAAATCTAATTTCACTCCAAGGGCAAGGCCCGTTTTGATTACCAAGCCCACAGATGTTTCCCCTTCCACTGAAGGAATCTCATGTATTTCAACCACAGTCATTAGCTTTTCTTGATTAAGACGGTTAATTTGCACTTGAATATCACCAATTTGGTTTTTAAGACTAACATTTTCATTGTACTATGTTTATCCACTAGAAGGTGAAAATTATTTTTATGCATTATACCTGAAAGAACCATTGTGGTTGTACACCGTTATATAGCATGATGCGACTAGCCATAACAGTTCTCCCAATTCAAAAAGATTTATTTTCAAGTTTTATTTTACATACCATATCTCAATTATTAAATGTATCTTATTAATATTGTTAAAGACTTCAGAAATCAATATTGTACTTTTCGTTTTATTTTTTTTGATCTTATTTTAAATACTAACTTCCTAATGCAATCTGTGATATGAATTCGTTTATATCCTTTCATATTTGAATTTTACAATTATCAAGAATTTAATCGTATATTTTTTGTAAAAAAGGACAGTAGCCCGTAATAAAGATTTTTTAAATTTATTTTTACAATATCGCCCAAATAATGCCAGGCATCCCATGATTCCTGTTCTTTCACTTTCTTTGTGTCCTGGGAGTTGGGGTCACCCGAGTCCTTTTCTTTCAATCTCTTTAACAACCAAAACTCTTTCCAAAAGTTCTGCGTCTCCCGATAAGCATGATGAGTTCAGAACTGTTCCTTCTTCTGTCTTGAAATACCCATCTTTTAATCCTTAACCACCACACTCACCACCCCTGAAATCGGCTTCTGTAATTGCCATTCGTGCAGATAAATGAATTAAGCTGTTGGCTGAGATCTCACTCAATTACCCCATCCCATTCAACCGAGGGAACTTATGCTGTTCTTTTCGGTTCTCAGAAATACGGAAATCTTTGGCCACTTTAACCGAAAGTTCTATTATAATTTGAGACGGCTGGGGAAAGTCGAAGATATCTTTTGTCAGAATTCTGGGTATTAAGACAAGTGGGGATCGAGAATTTTACTTCAAGTCTTTGGAAGATTTCTTGATTTGTCTCATTCAGCTGTATGGATCAAGTGTCGACTTCCTACTTTATCGTACGCTATGATGTTTCCGTGGGTGTTCATTCGACTTACTCTGGATGAATATGCATGCATTCCTTTTATCTCTTTCTTACGTGAACATTTTTCCGTTTTCTAACCATTTATTTTCCTGTGCACCAATCATAAGTTGACATTTTTATTTAAATTGGCCTTGGTCGTTACCCATTTGTTTTGGTTTGGTTCAAACAGTGTTTTACATCCGAAATTTACGATACATGGCTCAAATTTACAAAAAATGTTTCGGGGGTTCAAGTGAAACAAGATATATTTTATAGCATGGGAAAATAAGTTAAAAATGGAGTGGGGTACCTCTGCCTGTGATTCACTAAAGTATACCTACATCTGGATCATTTAAATCGGAATGGATTTATGTTATAGGCTGGATTCATTTTGTTTTGTTGCGTTGCCTTACGCATGCAATTTACATATTGCTTAGTTATTTGTAGGTAAATTCCTATATTAGCTCCATTCGTTTTGGAAATTTTAAAACGATTGGAAACACAAAAGAGTAAGTGAGTGGAATGCTGTTTTACTGATAAAAGAATGATGCGTGAATGGATTAAAGGTTTTAGTTCCACCAATATTTTTCATTGTTTAGGTTCTGTGGGACCAAGGTGTGAAGTTGAGTGCTTATTCTTTTCTTCCTACAATATTTTTCGTGGTAATTCCTCTACGGTTCTATTACGGTCCTTTACTAGCAATAACCCTCCTTCAAATTGCTTTTTTGTGCCTGCAAAGAGTTTATCGACCTACCTCCTTTCTATGTCCTCTGCCACACTAGGCGGGCCTGCCTTTGCGAAGGGCCCCTTATGTCTCTTGTTGAAGGCTCTGTCGGTCAGTCTGTTGTGGCAAGCTGTCATGATACCTTGTTGGCCCATGGTATTTCCGAATAAATATTTTCTTCCAAGATCCAAAGTTTCAGAGAGATTCTATGGTATTGAAATAAAGAGAAGACTGTGGAAATCAATGAGCTAATAATAACTTATCATCCAGTGAATGGTCAGTCTAATTTGAATGTTACTGTTAAACGTTTTTGCAATTGCTGGGCTCAAATTTCCAAATAATAGGTAGAAAGCAATATCTGTATTTAAAAGTGTGCCAGTTTGTATGTGAACACTTCATTCACTTTAATTTGATAGGTTGATAAGTTTGTTTTTATGTGGTTATTCCCTCAAACTTTCAATGCGAGTATTTGACGAGTCGTAATGTTTTTTTTTTGTGTTTCCGACTGTTTAATTATGCTTCCATTGACAGATTGTCATTTGACCCAAAATTGAACTCAATTAAAATAATTTCTTAGTAAATACATCATATGAATAGTCTGTTATAGTTGTCCAGATTATTTCTAAAAGCAATCATTTTTTATATACCTACTACCTAGTTCTAAGAAATTGAAATTGCAAGTCGGAACTTTGCTACTGGTGGAATGCTGAATTCAATGAATCGGTGATAAAATGGGTGAATGAATTTTCTCCTTCAGCTGTAATTCTGGTGTCCGTCTGACAGTGGTAGAATTTTGGATGCATAAAACGGACTTCTCTAGCGTCGGTGGTGGCGGTATGATGCCTCACCTGGTCGGAATTTTCATCACCCACTACAAGATCGTTTTTTCCCCTCTTAATTTGTCTTTGGGTAACACTCGATGCTATGGTCATTATTGTCTGTTTTGTTGGGTTAGCAACATATAAGTAAGTGATTTTGAATTTGTACACCCAAAATACAGTATTCAAGATTGCTTGCTGTTAAAGGTATAACTTATTCCCATAGTTTTTTAAAGTAATTTTTACCTTGAAATCGAAAATTGACTGATGAATAAATGGTGAATAGGATCATCGACGGGTTATCTTTTTTCGATTTTAGCCGAAATTTGTGCATGGTAAGTTTGATTTGCATTAACATTTGCATTAATGCCAGAAATAAACCCTCGGGAGTCGGTAATAATTATCCACTTCCATATGTTTAACGCTACTTCTTCAGCATTTGATGTCAACATATTCGTTTGTCCATCACCTCATAGAAGGGCACGTGGAGGTAGTCATATTCTAAATCTTTGACTTTATGAGTATTAACATTCTCTAGTTTGAAATTGGCTTATTGCAAATTAAGTAAATGCAATTCTGGTCGTATATTTGACTTAATAATGAATAAAAAAATTTAATATTTGATTTTCGATAGCCATGATTCTATTATGAATAATCAGCCAATGCTCATTTTTTTCCAAAGTATTGTATATTTATTATACTTCCTCAGGACTGTATGAGGATTATTTATATATTTTATGCATCATTAAATAATATTCCAGGCTTGCATATTGTGGTTATTAAAGTTTGATAATATCTTTTAATTAAAAAAAAATATATGAATGTTCCAAACATTACCAAAAAGTTTCTTTCAATTTCTTTTTGTATGATAATAATCTTTGGTAGCTACTTATTTTTTTCTGTCAACCATTGGTTATTCCCCAACGCTCTATTGGACTTTGGAGATATATTGAAAGTTTTTTGTGCGATATCGAAGTTATTTGGAGATGATCTCCTTTATCTCCTAGGGTGCTAAAAACCGGTGTAAAGAGATTGTGCAATAAGTATTGGTAAAAACCATATTTCAAAATCCATATTCCTAAAAGTCTGCTTCCGCACTGCGGAATTCAGCGCGAAAGAGTTAAAGGGAAATAAATTTCATATATTTTTTTTCGAGGTGCCCAAATTGAATACCACCGAGATGAGAAAAAGCACACCTCTCCCTGTCAACGACATTGAGGTGGAGACGAAGCCTCCGAAAATTGGAGAATTAATGGGTTATTTTTTTTGTTTGGCGTGGACAAGGAGATTTTTGGGAAACGTTTCTGAGGGTAAGACGGAATTTGGTGTGGTGTAAGAAATGGAGGAGAAAGGAGCAGATGAGAGAGAGCGAGAGGGAATCATGGGATGAAAAACGACGGGAGATTGAGGGAGGAGGGGTTTGTGTTGATGATATCGCCTGGAGAATTGAAGTTAAAAGGCTCCAGGCACCGTCCGTAGTGGACTGAGACCCGTCCGAGACACTCATCTTCCCCCCTTCTCCCGTCACCTCCCCCTGTATTGTCATGACTTTCGTGAAAGGCGTCATCTGGCTCCGAAGCGCGATTTCATTGAAGACACTTAAAACATCGACCATTTGCTTCATAATGCTGTTGGCGAAGCGCGGTCTTCTTTTGCTTCGAAGTGAGGCTCTGCGTAAACAACGAAAATGAACTAGGAATTTAGGAGTTTTCAGGGGAGGCTTACGAGTCCCAGCGTCATATTTTGGGCCTTAAAGACATAGCGACTTAATGGGCGATAACTCAAGTTCCAACCGGACGACACAGTTTTCTGACTTTTCGTCTAAAAGCTTGTTGAAATTGCCGCAAAACTAAAGAGTTTGTAAGCTGCGTTTAGTTGAAGTTTGTCGGGTTTATCGGGCGAAGTCGAGCATGATATGCGTAAGTGCAGTAAACTGCACAGTATAATGTAATATTTCTTCAAATCTCTGATTTAGTTGCTTTTTAGCTATTTTTTGTCAAATGTACGCTTGAATCACGTTTACTTCAGTCTCAAGAAGATATTTCAATCGCTGTGAAATACAAAAATGATGCGGTGCGTAGTAACGAGCACGGGTGCAAAGATATAAAAAAAAAGATAGATAGATAAACGTCTTTATTGGGGCGAGAATGAGACTTTAAAAGGTCCTTCTTTCATCTAACCCCTGAGAAAGAAGAGGGTGAAATTCGCCATGAAAAATCATTTGACTTGCACCATATTGATGGTCAGGTGTGATAGCCAGTTACACCATCAATCCATCTCAATCCAAAGTGAATTTCAGCGGGGGGTAAAGCGAACTAGGTGTTCTCGTCTCAAGTCCACATAGTAGCACAGGAGACGTGGTCATGATTACTTAGCCACTGCCGCGCAGGAAAAACTCAAAATTGTCGCTTTACAACTACTAACTTACGAATTTTCCAGTCACTGCAAAATGCACAAATTATGTTGTTCGCAGCATGTACACGGGTGCAAAGATAGCGAGTCCACATGATAGCACAGATGGTTTAGTGGTGTAAACGGCAAGCAAACCTGACCGACAATTGGGAGATCCTGGTATGAATCCCGGCCAAGTCAAATGATTTTATCATGGTGAATTTCAACCTCTTTGGTGTATATCCCAAGAAGATGTTATGATGCTCCTTTTCAACCATATTTATTACTCGAGAAAAGCATTACCGATCAGAGCTTGCGACCTTGAGTTTGCTATATTCGTCGATAAACCACTATCGTTCGTAGAAACTTGTATTTGTAAAGTAATTTTAATGTACTACAGGGTGCGGCAACATAACTTCCTTTTTTCAAAACGCATTGATATCCATTTTATGAATCAGAATTTTTTTTATAATGTAGGTACATATTTAAAGTTTTGTTTTACACAGTTTTGAAAACCAAATCAGGTAGATGACGCCCCCTATTGTCATACACTGAGTAAGCCGATTTCTGGCGTTTGTCATGACCCTTACCAGCATAGCAGTGGATATGTTGGCAATTTCTGCCCGGAATTTGGCCTTTTTCTTTTTCCGGGGGTTTCTTGAAATCCCGAGCTTATGTCAACCATCCAAGGACCCTACATCACCTGAAGGCCAACTTCCGGGCAGTAATTGCCAACAAACTGCTGCTATGCTGGTAAGGGTCATGACAAACGCCAGAAATCGGCTTACTCAGTGTATGGAAAATGAGGGGCGTCATCTACTTGATTTGATTTTCAAAACTGTGAAAAAAAACTTTATGTGTACCTACATTATAAAAAAAATAAAAAAAAAATCTTATTCGTAAAATGGGTTTAATTGCGTTTTGAAAAAAGGAAGTTATGTTGCCTCACCCTGTATTTGTTTTTATCGAAATGAAATGGTATTTGCAATCTTTACTGAGTTTGTCCATTCTAAATAAGTGTTCGATTGTTTTGTAGTATCATGCGTAACTTGATGGAACCTATTCCGGTAAACCTTCTATCTTCAGAGGTCGTGATTTCAAAGGAAATTCTTGTGAAATCACTCAATTGGCGTGCATGAAAAAGTAGCACCAACACATGGTTTCGTTGAAGTATCACATGGTAATCACCCTCTCAGTATTTAACATTAAATGTTATAGATTGCGGGAAGGATATGATAACTAGAGATAATTGAATCAGCGAAACCATACAATGAGCTGTTGTATTCGCATACATGCACAATAATTACCTTTGTATCGAGGAATGACAGCCCAGAGTCAATCAATGTATCCCTTGAGAATGAAAAACGGAACTGTCTTGACCTAGTATTCGAAGCAGGTCGCATCTTCATAGCAAGTAATGTTATGTCTGGATTCAAATATTCTTTTTACTATGAGGGAAGAATGTTTTTTCATTATAAACGTTTATCTTTTAATGACAAGATATTAAACTCCAATGACAGGAATGATGTAAATGACTTAGCAATACAGAGCGCCTTACTGGGCGAAGTCATAACAAAATATAACACTTAAATTAAAGTCGTATTCACAAGATATTTGGAAGAGTTTTTGCTAATGCGGGTGATGCTTACTAAGCTGTTTATCAAAGTCTAGGCCAAAGGTTCAGGATATTTCTATTGCCTTCCTACGAAACCCGTGGTAGTTCCTTGAAATTCCGCATTTCTTTGCATGGCTGAAGTGGTATTTGGTCATGAAAGTACCCAACTCCAGTAAAAGTGCTAGATTACTCTAAAGATTTTGCATATTTTCTTTTATTATACTATTAAACTTGAATTAGATGCAAAAAAGTAAATAGTGGCCCATTATGTTCGGAAAAATTCGAGAGATAGTATTTTGTCAAGATGTATTAGAAACAAACTCGTATAGCTGTCGGGTCAATGCATGTGAAATCATTCAGACCATGTTGCTCAACATTTTATATTAATTTTTTTGCCAGTTAGTTTATTAGTATTTTGGGAGTTAAGAACAAGGTATGCAATAATTTATTTTCAACTTCTTAATCTTTTGAGGCAATGTTTCAATAATGTTACAAGTGTTTTTGGTGAAAATAATGTTATTGAGTAAATCTGATAACATTTTGTTATTTTTGAAGTTAATAAAATAATAAAATAACTTTTGTATTCAACAAGAAATCAGGCATATTTTTGCATTAGTATGTTTCAGCTAAGTTTTGAAGAAATCGCTTAAAGTTAACATCACGACGGCGGAAAAGATATTTTAAATTCGGATGGAATTCGCTCTCTGCTTGGTTTCCATGAAAATGGCAGAAGTAAGATTCAAACCATAATGTTTCCATGCTGATCTACTACATAAAGTGCTATTAAATACTGCATAAAGAATTTAACGCGGCATTTAGTTCACGAGGAGTTCTTGTCCATTAAATGCGTTTCTGATGTTTAATCAGTTATCTTTCGTTTATGGAATTTCTGGTATTGTATTCTACAAATGACATCATATTTAATCAAACCTACATCCATTACCATCCCATGATCTACCTTTCTACTGGCCTCCGCTTTTCTCAACCTTCCCCGAACCTTTGCAATTTCTCCACCCCCTAACTACGATAAACATCAACGGAAAAAACAAACATAAACACTATTCACCTAATGATACCGTAAATCGATTACAAATTGTCTTGCAATTTAAAAATTGAACTGTAGATAAGTATTTTAATGTATTAGTAAATAAGTATTTTATTTCATTATGAATACTAACTAACAGACCTCCTACGAAATGAAGCCAACAACATTGAAGTTTAAATCTATCCTTTTGAAACGGCATGGAAGACTTATTTATGCCTTAATAGTTTATCAGAAATACTTGTATGCATGCATTTTCTTCATCTTAATGCATTATATTAGGTATGCCTACGACTAAGTACATAGATAACATGCTCATTGCATTAACACTTGAAGAAATAATAGTCCATTTATCGTCTTTTTCCATTTATATTGAAGTATATTTGATTTAAAAATTAAAAATAGTGAGGATACCGAAGTGCAAAGGAAGATGGAAAGGAAAAATGACTTGAATACTATGATAGACTGAAAGTCAGCACTGGATAGGACAATTTCGTTTTTATAAAGCTTTATTTTTTGCACTTCTAACTAAAATATTGGATAGGTCCTTCGCATGCATCGATTAAATGCTTCGTAGTAAATAGCAAAAAAATATTTTAAAAAATAGGGGATTTCCCGTGGAATCAAGTGCTCCACGGCGAACCTTTATTGGAATATATTCTGTGAATTTTTCATGGAGAGCGAGGCGCCGTGATTGGACACGAAGCAATTAATTTATGTATTTTAATGGCTCTTCAACGTCCGCACAGCCATTCAAAATTTCCATCGCCTCGAGCGAGGGCAGTATTGGGGGAGCTAATCCTTTGGCGATTGGGAATTTTTGAAAAATAAATAAAAAAGAAGTGCAAAATAAATGGCTTTGCTTGATTGAGCAGCGTCCAACGTCCATTCGTCGCTTTTGAGAATGATGTTTCAGTGAATCGGATGAGGGATGGTTGCAAAGGAATTGAGTCATCATTTATCGTTTTTCATTTATTTGCTTTCTCTTTCCCGGTCATCAAAAGTGACTCTTCCTCACATTGCGCTCCGCGATACGTTTTTGTTTCCCAGTCATCTCGAAAAAGATTGCCTGAAGACCGACTCGCTGTCGTTGGTCATTTCTCGTTTTTACGACCCTGATGTCCAGCGGCATTCTTATTCCCTTTCCCTGCTCCTCGCCTTCGCCTCAAATGATTTCCCGTCTCCAACTCACACCTCCCTCTGTCTCCTCAATAATCAACTGTGAACTTTTCACTCCGTCAACGATTTATTTTTTGCTCGTTTTTCACAAAATGTTATCTCATGAAAATTGCTGAATGCTCAACCGTTAAATGTATTGGTTATTCTCCAAATTATAGTAAAGTGCTTTCTGGGATAGGGTTGGTGTGGTGGATGGAGTATAGGCTTCCCATTCTGAGGATCTAGCTTTGAATCCTCGCTGTGGTGTAGATTATTCAGTGGATTCATCATTATTAGTCACTAAATCCTAGGCTTGGTTAACTTCAGAACTCTAAACTGTCCTCTGCTAACATCTTTATGCCCTTGAACTTCTTTTGTTTCATATTCCGTTCTAGTTGTCCCTTGGTTAATCTTTAAGGGACTTTTCCTTCTACTGTCTCTCGTATTATACTCTTTACAAAGTCATTATGTCTCGGAGTGTGGAATCCCATTTGAGCAATATCTTCCAGATAGTGCTCTAAATGGTTTTCTCCTTCCTTTTACTTCTGTACAGCGCCTCGCTTCTTATCCTGTCTTCATCATCCGTCTCCAGCTACACATTTTGAAAGTATCTATTCTCATCTGCTCCAGATTTTCAATGGTTTATGTATCTACCTAATACAGCGCAAACTCCACTCGAATGAACTTGAGAGTCATGAGTACTCCACTCGAATGCTTTCTGGTACTTCTTCCCAATTGGTAAATGTATTTTCATTGGACACATCGGTTGGTTTGTCATCATGAACACTTTATTGGCACGGTCTATTCTTCACTTAATGTCCTATTAACTTCTATCATAACATATCATGTAAGGTAGGTGAAGGATTCCATTTGGTCTAGAGCCTCCTCTTGTAGCGTAATGTCTGCATTCAGAACCTCTCTTCTATGTACTAGTGTATTCTTTTTCTTCTCATTAACCATTATCTTTTTTTACTAATAATATTCGATCCATTGTGTTCACGGATATTTTCATGAACCTCTATCTCTGCAATTGGTGTGAAAAATTCAGACCAGGTGACTTTCAGTATTTTACGGATGGAATTTTTTTTGACTTTGCGGTTTTTCTCCGGCACTGACAAAAGCGAAAAAATTAGATAGGTACAATACCGGACTAATATATACATATTTTCGTTTTGAAGGAAAAAAATCAGTGTTTGAAAACACACCGTTGACATGAAATTCATCTTTTTCTTCTCCCCCTTCCTTTTCCCTATTTCCTCCCCCTAACTGTAACTCCCCCTGCCAAAAGTCCCTGCGGCGGCTTGCCGGGTAGTATGTAGTAGGTGCTATACGGAGCGCAATTCAAGGGCAATTGTCCATCCGTCGCATGGAACGTAAAACTGTGGACCCTTTAGCGCCTTTCGTTTAGTGCAGACAGCTGCCGGCACCAGGTGTCACATTACCCCTCCTCTGTTTTTTTTGCTCTTGGGCGATTCTGGTGGTCCGCATGCCCCTGCGATCCCGATAAGCCATTGGCTTGTCTTCAGGTTTTTCAGGGGCCGAACAACCAGAATTTGACAGAAACAACCATGGCCTGGGCATGTGAAAAACCGACCCAGGCGGGACTAGAACCCGCGACTCTCGGATTAGCAGGCGAGGACTTTATCCCGCCGCCACCTTGTACTTTACCACTAACCAACCGAGCCACCTGTCGTCGACGAGCTGCATAAATGCATGTGGATACAATCGAAAGCATTTCGTTGTTTATCCATTGCTTTTTACTACTCCTCGTTTGTATCTGTTTTTAGCGCGATGTTACGGAAATTGTTTCCTATTTTAGATTCTCATTGCAGTACAAAGAGGAACGTGTCCTTTTGATTCAAGATCACGTGCTCTTATCTAATTACCAATATGCTTGGGCATTTTTACTTTTGAAAATACTCGGCAGCTGCTATTTTTAAGTCCATTCCAGTTGTTCACAGCCTTTGACATCACAAAGGGCCATTTGCATCTTGCGATCCTCTGTGTACGATCTAAAGGTGGTTGGAGCGATTTTTGTCCATGTACAGATTTGCATGAAACTTTACATACGTGCTCTCATTAGCGATATCAACTGATAAAAGGAAAACAATCATCGTATATCAATATAATTTCGTCTAAGTTTCAAATATGGCGCCGAAAACTTTAGACAACTTGCTTTGGTTAAGGAAAACAATTAAAAATATAATTATTGTAGTGTTTCCAACGAAGTAATAAAGTTGTTATTATTAAAATTGTAAACAAATATCAAGTTCCTGTGTGATGAATTCCAGAGCATAAACAGATGCAGTTAAATGAAAGGTGGTCCAAGATTATTTTGCCGACTTACTTCAAAACTTATGAAATTAAAATGTGCACTCAATGAGCCACGATAACCACTTCAGCCACCTTAAGATCAAGAATATAGGATAGCATTCTTGAAAAGCGTCGTCTCCTCCCAACCCTTATCCCTTCTTCCAGGCTGTTCTTCAATGTCGATGTTCAACTCCGAAGGGTAGTCATCTCTCTCGGTGCAGAAAACAAAGCACGCTACAGCCGCAACCAGCTTATGATAAATAGATATTGTCCAATAGGTTTCAAGTTATTAGCATTGAAATTCATATCAGCCCCATTTTACAGCTCTTTATCTCTCAACAAACCCATTTTTATTTTTATCAACAACCCCCTCAAATAAATTATATAATATATAATAATTTATTGCTTCCTTCTTGCAGAAAAACATACATACAAATACAGCACAAAAGTTGGAGCCTTCGGTGTCCTTGAAAGTCGTTCGTTTTAAGACTACGTTTATTAAAAGGTCAACACAGGTTTAATGCCTCTACTCTTAGTATTGAGAAAAAATATCAATAAATGAACGAAAGATATCCTTAAGAAGTAAGATATGGTGTTTTCCCGGCGGATAACAAATGTTAGATGTTGCCGGGTTTAAAAGAGATATCCTCTTTAAACATATGCATTAATATAATTTCACGATTGTTTTAAATAAGCTGCCTAATCCTTAAGGAGAAAATATCAATATTTTTGCTAAAAACGAGATTATATAAAAACCAACAACCGAAAGCCAAGGCTCACCCCGGGCTGTAGAGCTGTGGATGATGATGATAATGAAGAGAATACACAAAAAAATTCTCTGTATACTAATTTTCTTCTAGCGTACTACCCAAGTAATTAAAAAACTCTAAACCAGCCCCAGTGGGCGGCGTCCCGTAGTTGCTAAAATTCAATTATCTTTGAATGATTTCCATTTTAAGGGAAAGGTATTGTTGGATGGGCTTCCCTTTGCCATGCCCAACAATATATTTAATGCGACACCATCACTACATCACAGAACTACCTTCCGCCTGGCTCCTACCCTTCGTCCTATCTGGTATGGGTGACCCTACCAGGAGAAATATTAGTTGCTACTGCCAGTCCAGGTCTAGCGGTCATTGGAACGTGCAAGTCCTTCCACCACGTCAAGGCTATAGTGTAATGGAAGGGTATCGCATTTAATACCATGTAATTTCAAACTCAATTAGAAAATAAGTGGCTTAAAAAGGAATGATTTTTATTGCACATATATAAAAAAGTACACGTTCTTCTATGAGCCACCAGATCATGGATAAAATAGCACTGAAGTTAGTTTTACGGTGGAACAACCGGAGGGAATCCCAGGTTCCTTCGATGCACAGAACCGGATCATGATTTGGATTCAACGGAATGCCGTTTCAAGACACCATTACGAAATACGAAGGGTCCCACAAGCCCTGGTGCAGTGACAGCTTGTAGGGTAACAACCTTGTATGGATCTGAATATGGTTTATTGCCTCTCCTTCCTGTTCTCCAGGTTTTATTCCCCGGTAAACTTGGAAATAAGGAAAACGAATATCGACTCGGATTCCGTTCCTGCAAGATTTTGACTCAATACGGTCACAGAATTAAAGGGAGTGGCCTGTTCTAAAGTGCTTTCGGTTTTGAAGACAATCGGCTGCTTGGATCTGTTTTTTGATAGAACTTTGGAAAATTCCTTTTATTTTGAGTTTTATTATGATTTGAATGACAATATTGTTAAAGATTTGTTGATACTGCAATTCTTCATATTTTACTGTTTTAATATATTATCGATTGTCGTCACAATCATGAAAACGGTTTAAATTCATCAGATGTATACTGTATGTTCCTTGATCAAATATGTCAATATTCAACATCTATTATCATAATATTTGGTTAGTTTGAATATTAAAAATACATATACCGCGCAGCGGGAATTCTATGCGGCTATATGTACATTTAAATTTTTATTCTGAGAGTCATCACATTCTGCGCTTTTAGTGGGGGTAAACAGAGAAATAAACGATTAATTACGACTATTGGAACGGAAAAGTTTTAATTATGTATTTTTAATCTAAGTAATTTTAATATTTATCAACATTTATTTGTAACTTAATTTATGGGTAATTTTTTAGGCTCCATTTCATGAAAGTCGTTGCCTTTTCAATATGGAGGATTTACAATGAAGTTGATTTTATTCTAGGACCTATTAAAACAATCATGAAAATGTTTTAACTGATAAAATTTATAGAAATGCACCGTAAGTTATCCTAACTCAGATTAATTGCAAAATATGTTGAATATAAGAGACAATATTGGTCTTGACTATATCATGAAAAAAAAGTAATAAGATTCTCTAGGGATAAGAAAGCGAGGCTGGTCATAAAAGTAGGACACGAACTGGAGTAAGTAGAACAATTTAATTACTTGTGTAGTACGCTAGAAGAAAATGGGCATAGTAGCAAATGCATTAGGAGAATAGCGCTAGCGAAGGAAGCGTTCAATAATAGAAGGGAGCTGATGACGGGGACCTTAAGTAAGGATGTAAAAAAGAGTCTGGTGAAGAGCTTGATATGAGGTGTGGCGTTGTATGGGGAAGATATGTGGACCTTGAGAAAGGAAGATGAAAATAGGCTGAAAGCGTTCAAGATGTGGGTGTGGAGGAGGATGGAGAAGGTGCGTTGGACGGAAAGGAAGACAAATGAGGAAGTACCTAGTTGGTGAGGAGGGGAAACTTGTGGATGAGATTAGGGGAAGGCAGGGTAGGTATTTGGAATGCGTAATGAGGGGTGATGGTTTGCTGAAGGCCGTGATAGAGGGAAGGATGTTGGGCAAGCGAAGGAGGGGGAGAAAGAGAGTAGATTTTGTGAACGGGATGAAGAAAGAAAGGACACACTGAGATGAAGAAAGAAATGCCAGGGTTAGATAAGGTGTACGTGTAAAAGTCTGTTGGATTTTCTTTGACTTTTTTCACAACCTACCTTTTACTGATAAATTACTTAGATGATGACTATATAAGGATTGAGTTTTGAAATATGGACGTTGTTCTAAAGAATAGGTAATTGATTAATAGGCGGCTGATTATTGAATCCGGCGACGAAGTTTGTCATAAATACCAGACAATGAGGTCAGTTCGGTGAATAATAATTTGTCGTAGTCCAAAATATATTGATCGAATCTAACCTTGCTCGGATAGATAATAAGGAAGGAAAGAATATAAGGGAGCGGCAAGGATTATATGCCAGGTGATAAGGTTTCTTTTGAGCTGCAGTGTGACACAGAAGATACTCTATATTAACCCCGCACTTAATCTCTGCAGCTTATAGAAGCAAAAAAACAGAGATACTCTGCCAAACAAATAGGCACAAAAATTCTTTCTTTTTACGCACAGTTAGAGACTATAACAAAATAGTTGTGGCTGCCGATAGAAGTGGAGCATGTGTATGGATAAGACTGTAAATGAGGAGTGAAATTATTATGAATTAATTTGGAGCGCTTGTATACCTTCACGTAACCACGCAATGACTCAAGTATTATGTTGTAAAAAGATATCAAAGTAAGTGTCACGAAAGTTAAATTCTTTATAATGCATGTTTCATACTCGGCATAACATAATATGGCAAGCCTCGGTGACAATGTAAAAATCCCTTCAAAACAAAAGTGAAAAAGCTCTATTTAGCATAAATAACTCGAGGTAAGCTCAACATTTTCAGTTTATTGATCAATAGCGAGCATATTATTGAAATAATTAAAGTTTATGATACTTGGTTATCATTTTGAACCAAGTTCAAAATTTCTAGCTTAAATATGTCATAGAATAGAATAGAATAGAATGTTTATTGTTCTGAGAAAACAATTCCCATGGAACATGATAAAAAAGCAATTATTGCAGTAGTCACAATCGAGCCATAAAAAGCTTTCACCAACATTATTTTTGTTACACCAGATTACAATTACAATTTAATATCACTTGCTAATTAGAAGAATACATTACAAACATACAACATTTAAAGAATACCAGAGCATAAACAAAATACCAAAATATGAACAGAAAACTGTTATAAAAATAAAAACAGAACATTAGTTTAATATTAAATTATAAATTAAGTTTTTATTCATCGGACGGGGAATGTATCCACATGGTTACCCTATATTTGAACTGTGGTAAGTTGTTCTTAATGGATTTATTTCTCAGGGAGTGTGTTCCATAGTTTGCATGAAGTCACACAGAAGGATCTGCCATATATATTTGAACGGAAAGGGAGGACATATAGTTCATTAGTTCCTCAGTTTACTGTGTTAATCTTTTCTCCCTAACTCTATTAAAAATTATATTTTTATATAATTAGGAAGTCGCTCTGTCTATGATGAGTTTATACATGAATATTGCCTGTTGAAGTATCCTTATTTTACTTAGTTTCAACCACAGGTAATTATTATATAATTAAGTAACACGCTCCATTCAAATTGAATTGAATAAAATAAAATTGATCTATAGGGCAATTCCGTACGGGAGTTGGGTGTCGTGTGACGCTAGGATTTAGCGAGATTATCCCCCATCCATATGAAGTGCTGCACTTCAGAAATAGGAGGAGACACTAAGGCACACCAATGAAAATAACCTCTGTCCCTTTCGTCTTCCAAATCCTTTTCCTTGTTCACTCCAATTTACATGGCTGGTGTCGTAACACCCCCTCCCCATGCCTCACGCCCCAGCGACGGTTTACATCGATCCTAGTGTGTGGATGTAGATGAAGATTGTCCGTTTCGATAATTCCTTGACCACAACCTCAATGGTAGTGGTGAATGAGAAGCTGTTCACATGCATGAAATCAGAGAGGTTTGCAGGACCAACATGTTTAAAATGTCTTTTTCTGCGAACCTTTAGGAACTGCGATGGCTATGATGGAATCCTTCAATTATTCCAATGCTTATTTCAAATGGGGGTTTATAAAGATTTTTGATTTTTACTTTACCATGCAGGGAATCATGACAAATGATCATTTGCAAATCATTTCTTAAAGGTTCCAAGAAATGGCCAGAGATATAGCAGTCTAAAGTTGAATGGACGGGCAACCTTCCCATAACGGCCGTGACGTCATTTCATCCATCGCTTTTTCCCTCTGCTTCCCGATACATTATAAAAGATACCTTAAAAAGGATTTTGTGAAGATGTCCACTTCTGCCGGAAATAAAACAGTATAGGTTCGGATAATACTTTTTAAAAATATCCGTCTTCACCGGGAATCAAACCATGGGCGTGTGATCGATGGATGAAATGACATAAGAGGTCGTTTTGCGGAAACAGAAAAAAATGTAGCTTTATACGATTAGTTATTTGGTTATCAGGCCTTAATATCTCGAATGAACTCTGTAAATCTATATGAAAACCTTTTCAAATTTGATTTAAACGGTAATATCGAAAAAGCATTCGAATGATAATCCCCCATTGCCCTGTTTGTTTGTTGTCTGGATGGAATCTTGTAATCGAAGTCTAACCCACTTCCCAATGTTCAATCGAGCTACATTTTGGCACACTTTATTAGTCTCGATGACAATACATGAATCAGTTATTAAATTTACTAATTACCGAGTCAATCTACTAAACTTAAATGATTTACATTTTATATTTCTTTATCCTTATGACCCCCAACCCGCATCACATTGTCTACGCGCATTCAGCGCTGTTGCAATGCATAGCAACCATCATTTTAGCACTTGTAGTGAGAAAAAATTATAATAATTTTAATTTCAAAGAACCGTTGCACAATTAATATAAAGACGAGTGGTACCCAGTAAAAGTGAGCCGACACTTTATGATCCTAAACAAGCTCTAACGAGATTCAATATAAGCGTGGTTAAAAAAGTATTTTCTATATATTAAATTATGTTAGTGGTAAATATAAGTATATTCATCTCTTTTATTTTTCATTCGGTTTTTAATTTAAAATTTCTGCATGGGATGTTAATAAATTTTGTTTTATGTGTCGGTAATTTTGTAATAATTTTTGGAAGTCAGTATGGCTTCCGTGTTATGAAGATGAGTCTGAATGACCCTCGGTAGACTCGAATTTTTATTTGTCTATGATGTCTTATCATTATTAGTTATGCCTCATTCCGCTTGAAGTGCCCCGTATTATTTTTTCTGAATGAATTAATATTTCGCGTAAGCCATGAATTTATCGGATTAGTAATAACAATCATTAGTTGTATCTAAACTCGTGTACTGAATGCATCAGCTTCCAACCAGCATCTTTATTAACTTTCCTTTAGTTTTGTACTAGGTGTGCTTGAGCTAGTGCTAATAACTCTCCTAGTTTCTGGTTTGGCCGTGCATTGTTCTACAGACTGATTTTCTGTCCTCGCCTGGCGGCTAGGGGATATAACGAGTGTCGAAGTTGAACTAAGGCGAGTTTTACATGCCTGGTGAGGAATCACCCCGTGCCACACACCCTGGAGGTAGCTTGCTCGGTATTTCGTAGATGACTGTGGTGAAGATACTTCGTCTCCAAACACTTTTTTGTGGGTGAGGACACATATAATATAAATATGCAGAATCTACATGTGCACAATGGCAGAAAGAACTGAAATTGTAGCACCTGGCGCCTATCATAGTTTATATACTGGTTAATTTCTTTCTAAGGGTAATCATTGCCTTATTTCCACGAATGATATTAATTAGTAATGTCAATCCGTGTATTTCATATTACTCTTCTTTGGGACATATTTTTGTAAATTTAATATTCGCATATGTATTATTTACTTACTAAGGTGTTAAGAATGATTGTCTCCTCTTGTGCTCGCTAATATATTGGTTCGAGAAAATACTATTTTTAAACGCCCCGCAAATGAAAGTAAGCTAGCATAAACTCATTTTCCACACCCTTAAAAATGATTTCGTGGCCTAGCTCTTCCAGAGCTTTTGGGGAAATATGGCTTTTCTTTACTTCGTTTTGCACAAGCCAGTCTCGGTCGTTCATGCGAATGTTTGCTTCGTTAAAATTGAAAGGACGTAAGCTGTGTATAAAGAGTCAGTAACTCGGCCAATTGTCCCGTCTACTCCTGTCTGCTGTACGAGCTAGCCCAGCGGTTGGTAACCTTTGGCACGCCAAGAAAATGACGGTGAAATTAAACATTCCAATATTTTGTGCTCTTGTTTTGGGCTGGCATGAACCCAGCTTGTAATAAATTTTATGCAAAATGTGGTACGTGAACAAAAAAATGTTACCAACCGCTGCGCTGGGCTATAGTCAATTCCCTCAAGACTCTTTTCCTTAGTTGCTAACGCCATGGATCTTGGCATATCTCCTTTTGCTTTTCCACAGAAGAAGAAACAGTAAAACTTAGAGCAGAGATCTGTGGGGCGAGATGGAATTGACGTCACCTCGAGAAAAGCCAGGGGCGATGGGTCGGGGGAGTTGGACAGCGTAGAAAATAATTTTTTAATAAAAAGAAGAGAAAAAAACTTACCCGTCATGTTATTCACACTCATGTTTCATTTCTCTCTCTGAGAATAATACAAACGGAAGTCGAGGAAGAAGCCATCTGGACATCCTCCTTCGCTCCAAATTACGAATTTTTCTGCTTTCCCAAACTTTTCTCACGAGGAAAAAAATTATGAAGGAATGCTTGAATGTAATCAGATGGCTGGTGGTAGAACTCAAAAGAGCAAGTGCGATCGCCATGGAATGAACTCCCATTTGTTCATCAGCAGAGCTGGGAAACGAACAGTTAACCGGATAAGATATAATCTTTCAAAATACCTTCCACCCACATACAGTAACCATGTCCTAAGGGCACTTATGAACTGATATCCCACAGCTCTCCTCCTCTTCCTAACCTTATCCCTAATCTTCCTTCTCCTAACTTCCCCACTCCAACCAAATGTTTTGCCGACCTCTCTAGCCATTTCTATATATATATATATATATATATATATATATATATATATATATAACGAGGAAATATGTCTAAGTAAGCCAAGAAAGAATAATTCGTATCGAAATTGGTCGCGATAAATATAAATAAAACTATGAAACCAACCAATTTTTTCTTCTTATTTTGAATCGCGACGAGGGAATTCAATTGAGCGGCATCCAAAACCATGGCAAATATGATATTTTCGGGGAAATGTATGTTTAGTTTCTGACGAAGGTTTTCGTGGCGTTCAGTTTTGCAGTCAGGTGGGTTTCCGGGATTCGTCCGCGTTGTCATTTTGGTGGCGACGTTTCACCTACTATACTGTAGGCGTCCTCAGGCCAGGCTGAAGTGGAGAATGCTTCGAAAGGGCCGGTATTTATGTTGTTCGTGGGGATGTCACCCGCCAGTTCTTCAATTGATTGGTCCCTAGCTCACATCCGCAAAACGTGGGAAGTGAGAAGGGTCCTTTTAGGGGCCATTGAATACACGTTTCCAAGTGTTGGAAAGGGTGTATCCATCTTCCCTATTCATGTTGTGTGGCCTCTTGAAATATCGCCATTTCGCCAGGGCAAACCTTGATTTTCCCCTGTGTAATATCGCCATAGGTATGTTATAATTCAAATTCACTTGCGATATTTACTTCAATATCCATCTTGCACGTTTGCTACACTGTATGTTAATTATGTCAGCGACACGCCTCATAACACCTCCATGATCGATGAACACAGTCGCGCTTAATAAAATTATGAATAATTTTGCGTGTGTTCATTTTTTTTATTCGAAGAATCATTATTGCTTTGTTCCATGTTAAATTACGAGAAGTATAGTAGATGCATAAATCAGTGGCCGAAACAGTAGAATCAACCGAAGTGTTTACCGAACTATGACCTAAACCTAGAACGATCTCTCAGTTTGTTACACATATTTTTCAAAGAAAATCAAATGGAAAGACGTGTAGCAGGTTAGCAATGTATATCATTTCCGTATTCATATGGTTTACTATAATATTGCAACGCAAGCCACTGAAACCTGACGTCGCGAGTGCATTGACTGCGATTGGTGGGCGGAAACGAGAGAAAAATGACAACAACCTTAGACAGTTTGATTAACTTCCAGTAAAAGCATTTATATAACCACAACTATTACAATAGAAAACAAGCCCGTAGGCTAAATACCGTTAACTTGGTCTATACAAGACGAACACAAGTCACAACTGGAACCAAGCAGATGTGTTCTTCTCCGGCCGCGGTCAGGTTCAAAGAGAGCTAGTCTGTTCACGGTACACTTAGTCAGCGCAGGAGGGGAATCAGCTGACCAGTGGAGGAGTGGGGAGATTAGGGGAGGTGCTATCACACTTTGGATTGGTGGGAATGTTCACAGGTCGACTTGAAAGTGGAAAAAGATGTCAGCACCAGTGCGGACCGAATAAAAGCAGGGTGCTTGCAGGAATCGCAATGACCTGAGCGTTCGCGCTCACAAGAGCCAGGTCGCGGCACTTGCCTCATCGCTCTCTGGCACTTTGCGAGGCGCGATAGTCTCCTGCGGTTTCTGAGTCTCCGAGGATTTTCGAGTTTCGAGGAGGGAAAATTGGCACATATTGCGTATGTCTAAATTTTACTTGGGTTATAAACGGAGGATAAGCGGCCTAGATTTGGGATTATCTACATGTACATCAACGTGCCACCAAGGTGTCGCAAAGTGTCGCAAGTGCGTGTAACCATAATGGGATACATGAAAATTAGCTAAAACAGGGAATGGAAGAGACTTTGGTTGCTTTAATGGTTAATTAGCTGTTTTTGTGATATTCATTAACGACTGGAGAGAGGAAAGAATTCTCCAAACTGTGTTCGGCGGTGTGTTTCCTTGTTCCTTATTCATCGTGTAACACAAAGATTTACTCTTGGCAACTTTTTAACAAAATAAGCGGCTTTCTTTTATGTTTTATTTATCTTGTGCATAAAATACTTCTGATGATATAAAAACCTGGCAATTTTCCCCAGTATAAATTTACTTTCAACCCGGGTTTCAATGCCGATACATCATCGTCAGTGGTGCTAAGTGCGCACAATTTATACGTATTTGGGAGAATGACTTTACGTTTTCCACCCTCTCCCAAATATGCATAAATAGTATTATGCATATTTGCATTGTATATAGAAATCTAAAGCTATTGAAGATTATCCTTCAATTTTATTATTTTAAGGAAGACAACCTTACCTCAAACCTTATACCTTCCTCCTCTCATTTTTTTCGTGCCGAAAACCAGTTTTCTGAAGGGAAAAAATGTTGAATGAAATTCAATCTCAACGTAATGGGATTGTTTAAGAGAAAAAGGGAGGTTTAAGGCATTCTTTAATATGTTGTGTAGAATATTATAATCTCAGTATCTATACAGGGTCATAACTATTTCTTGATACACAAGGGTAGAGTAAGTATCGAATTCCTCAAAAACGTGCGCTATGTTGGAAAAATGGCTGACGCGAGAGAACGAGGATGAAAAAAAATTAAAATGGTCACATTTAACTGCCAACACATGCTAGTAAAAACAATAGGTGTATTCAATTACGGTCGCATAACCATTTTGTTTTTCATTGGGTCGTTTCATATCGAATGACCAAATACGTATAGTACAAATTAATATGACGGAAAGTAATTTGGAGCTATGGTATTGAAGAAGAAAAAGTAAAAGAGAGCTGATTCAGCAGTCATAAAATATTTCAGTGCGCCTTTTCTTTTAAATAGGCGATGTATATGGTCTATTTTTTCAAAATTACTTAAAAACTCCTTTCCACAAATGGGACCACCGAAGGCTTTCGGAAATGTAATCCTTCGCTGCAAATGCTTTTTAGGTAATAGGTCTAGGAAATGATGAATCAGCGTCAGTCACGAGAGAAATCGCATCGGTAAAAATGAATCTTACAATTCATTATTATAAAAGCTGGTTGTTTTTTGTACACAAGCATCGTCATCCGGCATGCCAAGAAAAATTTGACAATACATTTATAAAATATCTAATGTCGTTAAAGTGTTGGGTTAATTTTATTCCTCGTATACGTTTCATACGCTAGAGTTTAGTGTATTGTTTGCCAACTATAGTATAAAATGCTGCCTACACTCGTAATACTTATGGTGGCGGCAAGTATCTCTCATCACTTTTTATTTCGTTTTCTTTTGTTGTGATTGTGCCGTTACGGTATAAGTTAATTATTATTATTAGGTGTATCGTTAATTATATCGCAATGAAAAACCTACTGCTGATTATTCATACATGAATAATATTACTGGACTGTTCTTATGAATGAAGTTGGGGTTGGCGTCATTACTTGGTTTCGTATGGTTCCGCAGGTGCATGGCTTTCACCGGTACTATGAATACTAGAATTTTTTAAAATTTTAACGGATGTTTGGTTACGAAATCATTTTAAAAATTGTTTATGATTAAAAATTTTGGCTTTAATTTGTTTAATTTAATTTTTTTAATAGCCTAAAATAATTCCCTAATCACTTCTGTAGTCGACTACACTGATTAAGCCATCATTGTAATTGACGCGGATTTGGTCAAAAATAAAATCAACCCTTTTACTAAATTTCCAACGTTTTGATTTAATTAAATAATAATCTCAAGAGGTAAAAAATATATATGATAGAAGAATAACCAAAATAGCAGACGTAACACTCAAAATATCGAGCACCAAACATTTCTCTTTTAATTATTAATAAAACCACAAATCATCGAAATTTACAATGATGGAAATATTGTTTTATACATAGTTACATTATTGCTTCTTTATAGGTAAGAATAATGGTAGTCGGGGAAAAATCAACGGGTTTATTGAAGCATGTAGTTAAGTAAGGAATATTTTATTTGTAAATTCACCATAGCCTCTCACTTTTGTACTCTCATTGCAATAAAAAATAATCTTGCAAATCCTACATATTCAGCCTGTTTACTGAGACGTTTCCGATCCGAGGCCAAATTTTCTTATTTTATATTATTTATTCTGTCCAATAATGTAACTTTTGTGTGTTGGACGCAAAACTATGATGGGAGGAATGAGTATACTTGATTTCTCTGCATTCGTGACAAGGAGTAACAATGGATTAATGAGCTTAGGAAACAAATTTCTCGATGTTTAGTGTAATATACTTTCAGGTCAAACTTTATCCTAAAAAAAAGGGAATTCACAGCAGAAACTTCCATGATTGTTTAAATTATTTTTTTGGTTACTTTAAGTGGAAGTAAATATTTTCCACGAGGTTCCTTCGCTCTTCTGTTTCCAAATGTACTTATTGGTGGGAACATTTGTCATTGTATATTCCACATCTTTTTTGTTCTTGTTTATCGGAAATCTTTTCTCATTTCCTGCATCTAATGTGGCTTGGGAATGGAAACTACGCGTCGTCACATTGCAATGAGAATGGACGTGGACTGGGAATTGGCCAATACTGAAGTGGATATTTCCTTTTGGAGACATATTTAATCGGACGGAGACATGTTTAACGAATCCCATTCACTTAGACACCCATATGCAGTGTAAATACACACCAATCTGTCATCAAAACAGAGTACCCGTCATTTTAGCCGCATTTAATTGGGCCCTGATTTCACCCACTCTGTTTTAATTAGTATGGAATATTTTTTGGGTATTCGTCTTTAATTCTCCAATGTTTCCACAAGGGGATGTTCTCGCTTGAAAAGAAGAAAAAATCTTTTTATTTGGTATAATTATTCCGTCTCTTTCCATCTGAATTCTCCCGTTCCTTTCTCGTCCTTGATGTTATGAAGAACTAATTTGCTGTCACTTTACATGTAGGTGCTTCACCTAGTACTGAACCCTATCTTCAAGGATTTACTACGTAGAGTTTCATAATTTCGCTGCAAATTGAGTTCTAGAGCTATTGCAATTCCAAATTGAAATCCATTAACTGATCTGTTTGGAGTTGGTTTCCCTCTCTCACTTTTTGAACATCAGTGATATTACAGGTGTCATTCAGTTAAATATTTTTCTCCCTGTGTCTCTGCATATAGCTCTCTTTATCCATGTATTGCATGTTGAGCGTAAAATAACTCCAGGGGTAGTATGATGCGGTTGTGCATGACTATGAAGAAATAGGGGTTAACTCTAGCAGGTAATCGAAAGCCGGGTCTTTGTTGAAAAAGTAATGTTAATACTGTTCCACTGGCTGAAGTTTCAGTGACTCACATATAAAAGCGTATCAAGTTGAACTTTTTGGAAATACTTGACGTCCATATCAAATGAAAAACAATTGTAATTTTCCACACTCAATGTATTTCAATATATACTCAATATATTCCACACTCAATATATAAAGACTTTGATAATGGCATTAGGTGCTGAAACCATGGTCGGTTAACTTGTACTCAAATTGTTAAAATATATTGAGTTTGGAAAATTACAATTGTTTTTCATTTGATATGGATTCAATGACTCAGTTCTAAAACAATATGAACTTTTTTTCTGATGACTATTGCGAAAGAATTATGTGAATAGTGATAAACCTCATTTCACATACGGAATGCACGTTCGTCTAAACCAGTGGTTCTCGACCTCCCTAATGCCGCGACCCTTTAATACAGTTCCTCATGTTGTAGTGACCACCGGAAATATAGAAACCATCATAAGACCATCGGAAATGTGTTTTCCGATGGTCTTAGCGACCCCTGTGAAAGAGTCGTTCGACCCCCTAAGGGGTCGCGAGTACTACCGATCCAGGGGAGAATATCAGTAGCTTGGCGTGCTCATCCCTACGTCTATTTCTACATGCTCCTACGACCACCATGGCGTGTGGCAGGGCATGGCTGGTGACAAGGCACCAGCCATGAAGTAAGGAGAGAATAGTAAATAATAGGAATGTTTGTCATTCACATGATACCTATGCCAAGCGTAACGTAAAACTCATAATGTGATCACATTAGATGTACATCAAACTTTCCTTATCTTCCATTTATTTCCTTTATACACTTTGTGAAAGCCTCATTCCCTCTCGGAATCCTTTATTTCATTTAAAGACTGATATCTCTAGAGATAGCATATTTCACATTTTCAAATTTTAACGCGGCGTAAAATGTGGCGAAACCTTTTCTCTTACACTGACTAGGCCATTTTGGAGACGCAGAAGAGATTGCGACAAATTTAAGGGTCCTCGCAAGTTTTCTATGCCATGATACTTAATGGGTTAATGTGCTCAACAATAAATGTGAAAATGAAAAAATAGAGGAACAAAAAAGATCCAATTAATTTTAATAAATCGAGCGTACCTTATCCATTTTATTAGAATATTTTTGTTTGAACCAATTTTTGGCAAGTTTGTAGCTTGAATTTGCTAAGCTGCACTTGTCATCTACGTAATGGGAAGCGATTTCAATGGTTTCCATTTAAAAAAATGAAAAATAGCAAAATCTTTTTTCGGTTTTAATTCGAGTCAAAAGGTAAGTGTCTCCTATCTCTGAAGAGGAAATGTACCACAATGAGGGATCGTTATCTCTGGAAATACTGAAATTTTAATGTATCATTCCTACTCTCCCTAAGTTTGTTAGCCCTTTCTCTATTGAAAAGAGAAGGCAAACTCTGCAGTTTTCATCACCATCTTTTTGCTTTCGAGCAAATAGCCTGCAGTGCCGAAGAAGCCATCGGCACAGTTTATGAATACGTCATGACTCCCCATATCACGTATCCCTACCTGTGACACCGCCCATTATTTCAATCAACCCAGTCCTGCCCTTCACTTCTAGATAGTTTGCACCTCTGCCGTCGTTTGCTCTGATTTTCGAAAACCTTTAGACTGAGCCCGAATCTGACCCTAAGGTAATCATTAATTCCTTATACGTGCAGGCAGACGCATTGTTGAAGTCTTCTCTGTTTATTTTGCTCTTGTACTTTTTTTAATGACCATATTCTCCCCAGATACATTGTCTGATATAAAATAATATTTTTCTTCTTTATAACTCAGCTACTTAAAGCTCATTACTTTCCCTATATAGCGGCCCTAAAGTCTTTTATTGCCTTCTGCGCAGAGTTAAAAATAAATAATTTCTATCGCATTGACGTACGGCTAGGTTATACTCAAAGCATGTAATGAAGCATGGAGTTGTCTCTTCTCCACTCCCAGCATTATGAATTGAAGGGATTGGCTTAGACAGATTAGTTAATCAAAAATACTTTTAAATACATTAGCTTAAATACAAATATTGTATATCTTAAATTCAGTTCTCAATATAGCGGTGGATTTGCTACATCAACGGCAAAATAATTCTTCCCTCAAACAAGAATTTTTTAAAGAAAAACAATGTGTCCGGGTTAACAGGAAGTGCAAGGCTATTCTTATTTTATATTGCCACAGCGTCTCAACGGGTAATTGAATAAGCGTTGGTTTAAAAGTTCCGTGTAGTTAAAATATATAATTTTTCATTGAAGTGGACGAATTAAGATATTCAATTTTGCCCTTTGAAATTTGAGACTCCAATGGCCTCGTGACCGAAATGGCTAATTCGTTTTTGAGTGACGCTGCGATGTCCTTGGATTAGATTTTATTTTATGAAACATGATCCAGCAGAGTTTCCCTTTTTTTGGATATTAATTTTACTGGCCGCTTGGTGTAAAGGATGTATCAGTATTCCCAACATTGGCCATTGTTAAAGTCTCGACTTTTCGGAAACAAAAACGCTGGTAATACTTCTTTTTTAATCCTTTGAAATGTAAACATTAAAATTATTCGAGATGAATAAATAGCACTTTGTAATTGAAAAATACTTTTAAGTTTTATTTAATTGCGTTTAAGACCTAATTTGTCGCACTGAGCGTTTTTGCCAGTTAAGGAAGGTTCTATCAATTATAAACGTCGTTAAATTGATCAAATCGTTGTCTGTGCATAGATTTCCCAAAAAGAGCTGTAATAATTTAACTTCACTTGAATTCCTTCCAAGTTTCTGCTTATTCCTGTTTTATTTCAATACCGTCGTAAAAATCTTCGTTTTAAGGGGATTAAACATAAATTGAAAAGAAAAATATGCTATTTGACACAGTAATGGGTCAGCTAAAATACAGCCCACCTTGGTTTAATGTCATGGCCAAGGCACGCAAAGTTTCTGATGATGATGCCACCAATGCTAAACGCTAATCAGAAGGAAAGTTAAGTTCAGTATTTCCTTAAATTTTGTTAATTTGACCGATTAACTTTAAAATATCCTAATATAGATTCAATACTAATTCTAGAGACGGCTTTCGGACCGGGCACCTTCAATTTGCCTTGGGCGTGCTTTATCAACCTTTTTACTTAGGTCAGCAACTACCTAGTCTTTATTGTATGAAATAATTGAATGTGCTGGATAAAATGTGGTATTATATCGAAAGCTAGTACGAAGCAGTTAAAGTTCTCATTTTAGGTGATTAAAACGAAAATAATCTCCATTAATTGGAATTAGAGACGCATGAAACTTATTTAATTAAAATCACGAAATTCCTCATACGGCGGCGTGATAAAATCCACAAAATTGACTCTTTGTTTAACGTGACGATAAAATTTGCCATTAATAAATGATTTTGACTGGGACCTTCGTAAGGCTATGGCCTATTCACAGACTTAACTCATTAACCAAATTTTCACGCCTTAATGAATGTCATTTCACGACCATTATTAGCAGAAATTAAAGCTATTCACTAACGTGTTTTAATCAATGCAATGTAATCTCTCGATCCTTATGACGCAATATTCATTGTTTGGCTTACTTTATACTTTGAATTAAAACTTAAATAACCAGTTAACCATAGTTCAATATTTAATTCTTGTCTACTCTTTAATACATTTAGTTAATAATGAGTTCTTAAATTGTTTTCCTCGACTAATGCCGTGATTTATTTCCTACAGGAATCTAAAAACAGTTATCATGTCGTTATTTTCGGTCTCTTGAATTGTACGTCGTATCCCTTTGAAGTGAAAGCAAGAAAGAGAATGAAAAATAAGCGAGCTCTCCTTTTAGAAAAATGTGCGAGAACTCCATTATTGACCTGAAAAATAAAGTATCCACGTATAGTAATGATAGAAAAATTATTTATTATCTCCGCCATAAATGTCTCTTTAATTGAGTAAGATTAAAAAGAAACGTTGAGTACATTAATTTGTTCCATATAACCGGCGGGAAAAATTATGAATACTTTATATTAATGTAATTAGGACGGGAACATAGTAAATTTTCAAAATTTTCTTCAAATTGTCCTTAATTCACCATGGAAATAAGAGACTAACTAATGAATATGAAGAATAATATGATACTGAACTTCACTGATGTCCATTAATAAGTAATGATTGATTGGACACTGGAGGATTCTTTCGTAGATCGGGGCATTAACCCAGCATTCAAAGTTGAAATTTTATAAACATTTTCTTTGCTTGCTCAATAAAAGCACCTTTTAATAGTTATTTATTGGTATCCGTCTCACTTAGTTCATTATTATGCCATTTACTTCCATTCTTAGATTTGTAAGCTGACGTTGAGCCAAGCCAAAGTGCGCCATCTTACCTTGGGGAGAGGGAAAATTCCTGCGTGCCGCAGCGAAGACATTTCAAGCGAAATTTCATTTTCATTGAGAATATCCATAACGGCTTTTATTAGATGATAGCTGAGGTTAGTGGAAAAGTCTGCACTTAAAATCCCGTGACTCACTCCGTCTGTTCCAATGAATCGTCACGCTGAGGGCAGAGTTTGACGGCTTAGGTGAATCGCAGCAGGTTGTGGGACCAATCGATTGACTTGATCTAGCAAAATATAGCAGTCAACGATAAATAATTGATAATAATAATTTATTTCCACATGATATACGTTTCAAATAATTCCCCCATATCCTGATCGTACTTTTTCTCTCCCAATCTAACGCCTAAACATATGATATTGAGTTTTATGATTGAATACCTATCAGTAGCGATGATTATTTTGATTTAAAGCTGAATAAAACATTTTGACTGTGCATAGAGCAAAATTTAATGATTGACCAAGGTTAAATTAATTTTTGCCACCCATGTGCCATTAAATTTGTTTTTCTTTTTATTTGATGAGTTGTGGTTTTTTTCAATCTTTCTGGTGAAAACTTTCATTTCGTGTTTTTGTCTTTGGCCGTCAAGATCACTACTTGAATAAGCATGGCATTTTTTTCCCAAGCTCCTCCTATTAGTTACTCTCTAGTATTTTAACTAAAAAGTAAATTTAATCTTCATACCTCCTCCTAAGCTCAAACATTATTTTCCTAAATCATAACTTGTTAACAAGAACGGACCGTCCCCATGGGTTTATTGGAAAATTCAAGATATTGAATTTCGTTCCTACTTTTGGAATACCCTTACCGAGCGAAATGGGCTGTATCACATTTTTAATCAATGGAGGATCCAGAAACATATTTCTCAGGTATATAGGTATATATCATAGCGCTGGACACAATTTGCATGAAAGTTTCCAAGCCAAGCGAACTATCATTACGAATGAAAGATCTAAGGCTTTCCCGGCGTGTAGCGATAGTGGTGGTTCTTCGGGTTTTCGACCGGGTCAAACTCTGCTCCATTTCTGCCGACGTTTCGATGAACGAGTCGTTCATCGTCCTCATGCCCTGAGGATGATCACCCTAGCTAAACCTTTGAATTTACTATTACCGTATTTTGAAACTTTAAAAACCTCATGCTATTTGAATTCTGGATGCAGGAGTAATATGTGTACACTTACAGCCATATTTTTACCGTGCCTCATAAATAAAACACCCGATGAGTGTAAACGAAATGGATATAGGTTATAATGTTTGGATATTAACGAAGCGAACTGTTTCAGGGTCTAATTTTTATTTATTTATACATGTTCCTAAATAAAAGCCTCACGGAACTTCTCAATTACTTCCTGTAGTTAAGATATGTAAGTTACAATTATTATATAAACTCAAATGAAGATATATTTATTAATCAAGAAGATGTTTCAGCATATAATGCCAGTGTCTCGACCTGATGATGGCAAGGATGTATCGAATTCTTGATGATGTGATTGATAAATTTATCTTAATATAAAATTGTAGAGTGAGAGCGAAACTTGGTGGCAATCGCCGACGCGAAGCGTGACGTGAGGGAGGAGAAGACAACCGTGGAAAGGGTTGGCAAAGGAGTGACGGAAAGAGAAAGTGGCAAAATTTTGAAAAGGCAGGTAGCACTGCCAACATTTATGCACTTAACCTGAGAAGGCGGGAAAGTTACAGCTGCGCGTTACACGACAATGTTTTCCATCTAATGAACTGGCTGAAAATACGAGGATAGCCTTAGAGTATTGTTGTAGAGTTGTAGAGTAGCCGTTGGAGATACCTATCAAAACAATTGGATTTTGCCCAACAAAGAGAATTTTTAAGAATGAATCACTTTCAATATTCCACTCTGTTTTAAGTATGACTGACCGTTTTCGATGTTAAAACATCATGATTAGAGTTCATATGCAGGTTCAAGTGCAATTGGTATATAATTTATAGGACGAAAAATGGAGGAGGGGGATATATGGGAGTGGGAGAGGATTATGTTGCTTCAATTCAAGGACATCATACCCGAGGGAAAGAACGTCTAATATGAAAAGATGATGGGTTTGAAACGGTAATAAAGGAAACAATTTTGCCGGGAAGAATCTATTGGTGCACATTTTAAAAGATGTAAAATTATCAAAGTTTTCCATAAGTCTAGCTTTTATCTATCTTATTAAATCTAGCTTTAACACCGAAACCGGTCAGTTGTATTAACATTGTGAAATATTACGAACTGATTCATTCTTTAACTTGTCACAGTTAAACAAAAAAGTAAATTCGCTTACCATCACGGGTAAGGAAGATTTGCGGCCTTAGAAATATGGAGATTTCTTTAACTTACTGCGCAGAGATAGGTTAAAAATAATGGAACCTTCCACTGGAAAATTTGTCCTATGTAACTGCCGCAATATTTTACTGTCATTAAAATTTTTATTTCGTTTCCTTTGTGGAAATGGTCCACTTCATATAACAGGAGAAATATTTTTAAATGTTACTTAATTGAGTTGAACTCTGAGATTTGCCCTTAGAATTGAAAGCAATTTTATACTTTGATGATAAAAAGTTTGAGAAAGTACCAAGTAATAAGAGCGAATTATTCACGGGTGTTCCATCGGGTCTGGAGTGAGATACGTACATTTTGATGACTAACTCCGCCATTATCTTCAGGGTTTCAACACCTACAATAATGGCGGAGTCAGATCGGGATTACGATAGACTTTTTCTGACGTGACGGAAACGGACGGTGACGTGCGCGAATCTTGTTGATTGTGATATTCTGGAACCTATAATTACGTTGACCGAAAGTTGACGGCACCACGAACCTTGTTAAAGTTTATAAATTTTCCTACACGCGTCAATGGTAGAAAATCAGAGGAGCGGTTTTTTCAGTAAATTAATAAATTCAATTCCGGATTGTCCTTTTTGTAACTTTATAATGAAAAATTATTAACATTTTGGAAGTAATTTTTAACAGTATGTTTTACGGAATATTTACATTTCGGTTATAAAATCCATTGTAATAAATGCATATATCCCGGGGGAGGGGGTGATTCTAATGATAGGGAAAACGGCTTAACCGATTTACTTGGTTTTGGTGTCATTCTTTTTAAGTGGCATCACATATAGGTACTTATCTATAAAAGTTCCCTCATCTCCATTTCCGACCCAAATTAATTGTAAATTGAAAAAGTAAACACCCCCTAAATAAAGCTCACATGCTTCATGTTAAATTTGCATGGCAACCGCGTAGCTACCGTCAACAAAGTTGCACTACACGACAGCTACGCTACTACTGCCGATCTACAACGTCTTCTCTAGATATTTGAAAATAACGTGCATGGCAATAACATCTGCTAAAAACTGGTGCAACCTATCACCCGTGGGGTCGTTTCTGGCCTCTTACTCCATGCTACCTACGACGGAGGAAGTTTCTCCGTTACCGGTCCTTAAGCTCCACTATTCCTGCGTCTCTCTCATCCCTGTCCCCTTCGGGGACTTCTCCTGCTCCTACCAAGATGGACGGAAGACCCGCCCCTGAAACTACAACATCCCTGGTGCTTTCGAGAACTACTCCTGTACCACCAAACTTCGAGTCCGTACAAAGGTGGTTCTTCACCCTTCCCCCCGAGTAGCAAGCCATTATCTGGAACAGACTTCAACTGTACCGACAACCTCCTGTACCATCCGGTGTCTTCTCCAGCCCTTTGCCGCAGCCCTCTACTGCCACTCAGGGATCCTTTCCTGCTTCTGCCACTCCTGCTGCCACTCCTCCTGCTGCCATCCTGGATACTGCCACCACCGAACCCTCTCATTCGCCTGCTATCCCTTCTCCCGGTTGCTGAATCTCCAACTCTTATACCACCATCCAATGTCAGCGCCCCGGTTACAGAAGTACTGATGAGCGGAAACTCATTCTCCTATGGTCCTATGACTAGTGAGCCCGCTTTGAATACCGTAGCTTCCAACGATTGGATATATTCTAAATAAAAAGGGTGCAAATTTTCCTCTTCCACCGATAGCAGCCATGTTATCCTTCTTTCGAATCGATTTCCGTCATTTCCGAGCCCTCTGAAGTCACCACTTCTTCCCCTGCCTCAGCGCCATCAGCACCATTGTCTTCGCAATCGACACCCGGGTGGCCGTCGGTCAAACTTTCTCCTTTTTCAGATTTATGATATTAGCCAGTGGAGTGCAATCCATCGTAGTATGGCTGGAGACTATATCTTCCCCCCTGTCTGCACCTCTTCTGGCGTTAACTCAGCAACAGTTAAATGCTTTTCAATGGGCGATTTTTCGAAGATATTGGCTATTATGGTTGAAAAAACATCTTGCTCAACTCTTTCCCGCTGCTCGAAACCAGGCAGCGGGAATTTGCCGTCCAAGGGACATACCCAACTGTACCCACCGAAGGCATTATGTCTGAACTGATATCCCTTGGCTTCTCGGTGGTGTCAGTTACTCGCCAGAAAAGCGCCAAGGTCCTCCTATGCTAGGGAGCGTGCCACTGGCCTCACCAGCGTGCCGTTAACCATTCTTCCCATTCTTTAAATCAATCAAAACCACCCAAACCCTACCTACCCCTACAATCGATCGCGACGTAAAACGTGCGCAATTATCATTACCCAGCTCCGACTGGACAAGTTCCTCGCTGTTTCTCTCCCTTTCGTTTTGTTTCCTCAACCTGCACCACCACAAAATATAGTTTACAACCTCGTCAGCCAATTCTGCCCTTCCTTCTATATTGGATTATGCACTACTTCTCTTAGTGTTCGGATGAACGGTCACCGTTCTTTTTGTAACGACCCACCTTCCCTTTCTGTTTTTCTCGAGGTCACCATTAACGTTTCCTTGTACAACTACAAATTCAATAAAACATTTAAGTTTGGTTTACTCGCCTCCGGTCCTCTTTCTTCCTCCCTCCTCCAAGTCAAGGATCTGGAGTCATTATGCATTTTGATGCACTAGGACTTCTCGCCACCTTGGCTCAACATATCCCAATAGCATCTCTATCCCCTTCCTCACCCCCTTCCTTCTCTCCCTGATTCCACTCCCCCTCCTCTCTCCTCTGCTCCCCGTTTTCCTCTTCTTAACTGTGTTATTCATGTGTTTCTATATTTTTATCGGCCACCCTCTTGGCATAGCGTGTTCATATAGCTTATTCGTCCAGATGGTCAGACATAGAAAATATATGCTGGCTACGAAATTTTCGCCATTTGGCTACAAATATAAAATACAGGAAGTGAAGGAAAGAGAAGAGAAAAAAATCTCTTTTCTCTTCTCTTTTCCTCACCTCCTGTAAGTTTTTATTGTATACATATACCAACTTCGCTTTCTTCAGCTGAAGAAGGTCATGGAAGCCCGAAACGTCCCTAAGTCCTTTCTTTTCACCTTTCTTTCCCCACCTCATGAAAATGCGTCGAATGAATTGAGTGAATTTATTCGCGCCTTTGAGCGTCATGTTTTCGTATGACTGAGTATATATTTTATATATATATATATATTTATTTATTTATTTATTTCGTCTCGCTGCCTGCTGTTCCTCCGCCCTTGGGGCCCAGTATCCTTTCACCCTCCAATCCATCGCAGCGATGCCCCCCGATCTCTCCTCTCTCTCCCCCCGCCCCTTCCGTCCCACGCAGGCTTAGTTTTCAGTTGAGTAGACCCGCACAATTACCTTCCCCACATTTCTTTTCCAATCAACGAAAGAACGCTCCCTTGATCACAGAAAAAGAAAAATCTTCCCGCAGGCTTGAGTCTTTTCAAATCTCACCTTCCCTTCGTTTTCCCTTTGTATATTTTTATGCGCTCTGAAGGCTGTCAAATATTCTTTGCCGCGAGGAGAGGTCGAAATATGAGGAGCATGAAAGAAGCCTTAGGGAAAGAGATGGGAAGGGTCTAATTTTATGCCTCCTCCGGATGCTCTCCTGTTATCCCTGTTTCGCCGAAAAAAGGAGATTTATCTTAGTTGTCTGATACACGGGAAAGTCGTGGTAGGGATGGTTTTCTAGAGGTAGTATGGTGCAGTTAGTCGGGTCATTTTTAAAAATGTTTGTAATTGACACCCATGGCTGCATTACACAAATGAAAAAAAACAATAAATGACATGCAGGAAAAATAAAAGAGCATGCAAAAAAGTAGCATGCATGCTTTGCGTATGACTTGCTGATTATCCTGTCAGAGAAGAAAAAAATCTGAAAATAATGATGAACACTATGGACTGAACTATTGGGAGATACAACTTGAAGAGTTATGTTAATAAAACCATCATACCATACACATCATTATCATATACTTTGAACATGCCTCCGGTATAGCGGTGATACCTGTGCAATAACAGTTGCAGAGCGAAGAAGATTGAAAGCAATGGAAATGAGGTGTGATCGAAGAATGTTGAAGGATTGATGGATTGATATAATCGCCAATGAAGACGCTGTAAAAAGAGTTAAAGAGGAAATAAGTTCATTGAAAATTCTGTGAAGTAGAAGAAGTAATTTTATTGGACACATTCTAAAATATAGCACCCTATTGAAAACACGTGTTGAAGAAGAGATACATGGGAAGGTTTATTAATCAAGACCGATGATGGAATTCACTAAAGGAATTATGAGGGCCGTTAAAATGCAGATTTATTGTAGAAGTTAAGCAGTTTGCTGATTTGAGGGCGGAGTGGAGAGCTACGAAAAGCCAATACACAGATTATAACAGCTGATGATAACGATGAGCCTTTCTGAAAACGAATTACGCCAAATTAGTAATATCAGATGATCATTTTGATTTTACATTGAAAGGGAAAATGAGGGAGTGGTTTCATTTACTGGGTTTATCAAAATACCTATTATATATTCAGCTGGGCTTTTATTTTCCGGGTTTGTGGATTGTGGGTCCATTGTGGAGGATAGCTTTAACGGAAATCCTGTTATTTCTTTTGAACATAACGGAAGGCTATTCATAGAGTTGAAACTAATCAGTTCATAATGGAATATGCTAGTTAGGTATTTGCTTTCGTGCATTTAATTACCGCAATATACAATCAGTAGTGTTACAGCAACTGGTTACATATAATTGTTGTTTCTTTACTTTTTATAGTTCGTAGAAGTTGTAACATTTGAACAACTTACTAGAGTTAGAAAAATTAATAATAATATTGTTGTACTTAATTATCAAGTGCATTTATAAAAATCGTAGTACTTTCTTACGAGGATTCTAACTTTTTGTCTATTCTTACAATTACCTCGTAAATAATAATGCCTGAACATGAATGGCCTGGGTGCTGAAAAAACCAGACAGGTGGGATTCGATCCCGCGGTCCCAGGGAAAGCAGGCGAGGACTATATCCCACCGCTAACGAGACCGATGGAAAAAGCATTTAATATTAATTCATATGTGTATGTATAAGTGTATATTAATATATTACCACGGAATTTCCCACATTTTGTATGATGTGTATGATATGATACGATGATATGTATTATCAAGTATTTCATATCCTTGATTTGTTTATATTTTATTTCTGCTTTAAGTTTCTTCCCGTACGTGTATTTATCAGAATTAGCAAGCTATTTCTTGTTTGGTATTTTATTTTTCTGTTATTCTCTCTGTATGTTCTCGCTGCGACAAATCGCAATTGTATGCCCATCGCTGTCCTTAGGTGGCTTTGCCACAGAACACAAATAATTATATTTATTATTATTTAAATTAAAAAATTATAATTTAATTTTTAATAATTACAAAATATTCATATTAATGGACATGACACTCTTACTGAGACTATTTCTTAGTATTCCAGCAATTGCTTCTGCACAGATGAAAAGGTTTTTCTAATATTATCTTATGATCGATTTAACTGAATTTTACATTTAATTTGATTCGTTGTTATTTGTTCCATTATTTGTTGAGTGATTAGATATTATTGTGATATTTTTAGTTATCAGAAATGAGGGATTGAGGAAAACAAGAAACCATGCACTGTCGCCATCTATTCATTAGAGCCATTTAATTTCAATTAACATCAATTTCTCTTATTATTATACTATTTCCATTTGTATACCTGGAGACCTTTCAACTTCTGCCGTAAATATATTCCTTTCACTAATTTTCAGATTCTTCACTGAACATTATTCACTAATTTATTCAGAGTCAGTTTAATTTAAACATTCGCCAGTCTGGTTACACCTAACTATGAATCGAGAATCTCGCTTCCTCCCCCCATCCCTAAAGGATCAAATAGCCGTAAGACCTCCCTCAAACATGAAAAAAACGACTTAATGTGCCTTTTTGCTGCGCTTCGCGTTGTGAGATAAATAAATGATACTGAAGCATTCAATAATTAACCCAGAACTTGAAGAAAGGGTAACCAACCCTAAAATTGAATGTTACAACATCCGGAGCAATTCTTATTATCTTACCGTGAGGTAAGATGATAAAACTTGGGTGGCAGTATGATAGAGACGAAATTTCTCCTCGAATAAAACGATACCTTGGGAAATCGGGGTACGGGACTGTGTTATTAACGGTAGCGCCGCTTCTGTCATACCACCATCCGTCAGTCCAAATCCGGCCCTGGGAAGGGCTGAGGGTGTTTTGGAGGTGGAGTTCAGCAGAGGCACGAGTCGCGGAGCAATTACTTTGAGCTGGAGACGTGGATCAGGGATGATTGGAGAGAGGTAGGCGGCGGGAACAAAAGAGGCGGGGGAGGATGACGAAGTAAGACGGTTGTCGGGATGATGTGAAATTGATGCTCGAGCGAGGAAAGTTAGAACGTTGATGGAAATCGCACCGACAGTGAATTTACGAGGCCACCCACGCACATGAGAAACCTCTCTGCTTCGACAGAAACTTTGATTGACTTGTTTCTTGGATTTTGCATTGTATCTGATACCAATTTTTTAGGGGGCTTCCTTGTATAACGGCAAAGAAACGCAGGCCGGGAAAGCTGTCTCTGAGATGATGGCTCACATCCTTCCCCCGATCAGACTGGAACTCTCTTTATCATTATGACAGTAGCTTGCTTGAAAAATAACAAATTATTTTTGAAGTTTAACTCTGCATGTTTTGAATCTTGTGAACCATATTCTGAATAGCATATGCATTGAAGAAGATTATTTTCTCGAGAAACCTTTTTTTATTTTATGATCTTATTTCGTAGCACGTGGAAATGGTTTTAGCCATTGAGCCATCGTAAGGTACATTTTCAGCACTTGGTGTGCAAGTGATCTAGTATTCATTAACTCATCTAGTAGTACCTCTTTGCTCTTGATAACAATACCGTGCCTGCAGTGGTCTGAAGTTGGATGCACGCGTAATAATATAAGAGTAGAAATAACTACGGTGGTCTATATCGCATAATTTTGAATGTATTGCATAACTTAACAAAGAGAAACATAACTCCCTAATGTTGTCTGCAGGCATCTTGAAAATAAATAATATTATAATATAATGATGATAACTTATTATGATAATAATAAGTTATCATCAGGTATCAAAAGTGGCTATGGGCAATGCATGGTGGCAATGGGAATAGCTATCAAATATCTCATAAGTAAAGCTTATCATAAAGATTTGAATTTCATCAGAACTGATGTAATTTGTTGACTCATCATGATCGTTATGAATAGTATCTGGTACTCGCAAGTTAAGAGTGATAAAATCTATGGAAGCTAATCTAATTTTTCATGATCTTCAGTTTGATCTATGAAATAAATACTCTGCAGAAAAAAATTAAGTGAAATGTAATGATCATATATAATATTTTACATACTTCATCCTCTTTATAATATCGCCTAACTACTCATTAATACGTAACAAGCCATTCCACTGTCTTCTGTTAGAGCAGGGGTGGCCATCCTTTTCAGCAGGTGGGCCAAATTTCAGACATAATGTTTACTGCCGGGCCACGAACCTAATTTTTTTGTCAATTAAAGTAAACAAGCAAGCGTGCTACAGCTTTGACCACATATTCACTTCAAAATAGGTGAGATCGTGGTCAAACGCTTGCCTGGTTTAGTGTAAAAAACCAGAAATAGGTATATTTGGTATTTTTAAGAAAATAAAACATAATTGAGAATCAAACATATTTATGAGACAATTGAAAAATATTCAAAAGTGAGATATCTGGCTTTGTTTTGCAGAACTAAGTGCTTCAAAATTGTCCTCAACTAATGTTGTTGCGACACGCTTACAGTTATCCAAATGAACAAAAGTAAGTGTTCTCACGTGCGATTTGATGTGCTTCATGCGACTAAAAATCTGTATTCTCAAATAGCGAATCCATTGACAGAGCATGTCGGTAAAACGCATGATATTTATCCTTGTCCAAATGCATTTATAGAACTCTTCCACACCAACTTGATGGAATTTATCCTTTAACTGTGTATCACAACACATTTCACAATGTTCCATTCGCAATATTCCTGGTAATAAATTCAGCTCTACCGCGAATGGCGTTGCAAATGTACATACAAGCACATGATGTTTTTAAAAATCCTGAAATCGCTTTCCAAATTCGAGGTTTAAGTCAGATATCAAAGAAGCATAATTATCCACTGCCTCCTGTGTGACGTCTCGTAGCAATGACATTCTAGAAAATCGAGTAAAGTTTTTTGTCCTCAAATGTTGTTCCCAAAGACCAAGTTTCATATAAAATGCAGAAATATGATCATTATTCTAATTAATTAATTTATCTAATTATTCTGATTGAGTACATATTAAAATCATTTAGGTAGCTAGTTATATTGCCCAGAAATGCAAAGTCGCAAACCCACTCCTTGCCTTCAAACTCGGGGATACTTTTTGACTTGCTAGCAAAGAATGATTGTATTTCTAGCTGCAAATCAAACACTGTTTTCAACATCTTGGCACGGATCAGCCATCTTACTTCTGCATTAAATGTAACGTCATTATAATCCAAAGTCCAAAGAAATTCCTGGAACTGACGGTGATTCAACTCGTTCGACTTAATGAAGATCACTATTTTGACGACCACTTTCATGACATGGTCCATTTTGACGGACTTCGAACATAGTCTCCTGATGATTTAGCATTGAAGGGTTACCAAATTTGGCGGCCTCATTTTCAATCAATTTTACTAAACCTTTGTGTTTCCCAACCATTGCTGAAGTACCATCCGTTGTTAAGCCCGATAAATTGTTAAGTTACAACTAAAAGCGTTTCAATGTCGATGTAACTGCCTATAATAAATATCGTGACTTAGTAGTGTCCTTAAGTGGATACAGTGCGCTAATTCTTCTGTATTTTTAAAATGGACATCGACACCCCTGATAAAAATTGGCAGTTGGGCAGTATCTGCCATATCTGGGCTTTCATCCAATGCTAGAGCATAAAATATAAACTCGGATGCTCGACTTTTCAAATTATCTTCAATATGTTTTTTAATGTCGTCCACAAGCCTAGTATTAGTCTGAAGAGACTTCATCTTTTCTGGGCACAGAATTTCAACGATGCTTTCCAAACATTCCTTAACCATTTCACCATCTGAATATGGCTTCGATTTTTTTGCTAGTATCATGGCTACTGCATAACTAGCTTTTAAATAGCATGCTAACTCTGAACCCGCTCTAGTAAATATCTTTTGTTATGCAGACATTTTTTAAAAAGTCATGTACTTGGTCTTGAAGAAATTGCGCTTTGTACTTATCCAAATTATTTGCATGCTTAGTCTCGTAGTGCCGTTTGATGTTACACTCTTTGAAAACAGAAACAGACTCGTTGCATTTCAAGCATATGGGCTTTGTTTTAATTTCCACGAAATAATAGTTTATAGTCCACCTGTCTTGAAAACTTTTAATTCTTCTGTGATTCTCCTCTTCTTTGGTCCAACGTCTTTACTAGTTGACGCCATGTTTTTAACTGAAAAATATAAAACACCACGGGTAATAATAATAAATTAATTTAAATTATATAAATAAAACGTTTCAGGGTTTACTTACCTATGGCATCGATATGGTAGTCAGGATAATTGGTTAAAGTAGTTTGAACTCTTATTATAAATATGTTTTTTAACGTTGATCGCAGAATCTCTCCAGACACGGTGGAGATAATAGAACGAAACTACAAAATAACATGGAACTTTGTCAAGCTGAACTGAAAGTAGTTATGAGTATGAGCCCGATAGCGTTGCGAGCTTCCCGAATACGCCGAAGACAACAGAACATGATGTATATATAAGAAGTCTCATATTAAATTTATCAACACCTAGCGTTGGACGAAAAACTAAGTAACCTTGAGTGTCAAATAGCGGGATATTTAAAATAGCTAAAATATATGAATTTTCCAGAAAATAAGGGATATTTAAATTTGCTCAAAACCAATGAATTTTTCCAAAAATGCGAGATATTTCAACTAGATCCGCGGGCCGCAACATGACTCCTGGCGTACCGCATGCCGCCCGCGGGCGTCGTGTATGCCACCCCTGTGTTAGAGCATCTATAATTCACCTTCTCCGCCGTCCTTATCCTTTTTGGAGCCGGTCACGTCTTTACTTTTACTTCATATTTCAACTCGTGTTATTTTTAAAACGTGCTATATATTGAGAGCAAATGTGGTGGCATCACTAAATCGTTATCTTTTAATGAACCTTGTGAACGATGGCGAGAAAGGAGCCACAAAATTTGGCAGGTTTCGGGAGACAGGAGTAATGTTCAGGCAGAAAGGAGGGACATAGGGGAGTGGGTTGGAGCCATGGTGGAGGAAGGAGAAGGGAAAAAGGATTTTGAGATGAGATAAATGACAATAGGCTAATTGATAACCGAATTTATTTGACGAGTTTGGTTTATGAATACAGCTCTGTCATGAAAAAGACCCTTTTCAATGAATGACGCCCGGTTGATATCTTTCTTGCGAAAGTTTATATTGAAAATAATGACGAGAAGTTTTTAATGAGATGGGTTCAAAAGTGAACGAGATAAGGATAAAAGCCTGTGAGAAGTCTTCTCCGCCTGAAGGATATAATAAAAACATCATACACGTCTCGAGTATATCTTTTCATTTATGGTGATCATGTTAAAATTATATAGGCTTACTCTTCCATATTATATATACTCTCCCGAGGCTCTTTAGAAGGAAACTCCGAATTTGGAGGAAAATATTCTTTGTGTTGGTAATAATGCCCCCCGATATTACTTACTCACCCATTCTCATACTCCTCTTGGGGTCGATGTTGTGTATCGATACGACTAATACGTCCGATCTCATTTAGGAGGACCTACTTCTCCAATTAAATAAATATCTAAAACCTTGCCAAATTATTTATTACAATAAGCTTAAAATGGGCTACATGGGATCAATTCTCAAATAACGTGATAATTATCTTATGCCAAAATGACTATGTTACCGCATGGTTTCTTCGATTCAGTATTGCTGAGTGGTCAGATCCTGTCCGCAGGTGATGATAATTGTATGAAAAATATCAAGTAATGGCAGGCCATGCAATACTTGAACGAAGTCGTGAAATAATCTGTCATTTTTACTTGCAATAATTATCACCACGTGTCAAGGATATATTCCCTATGAATCGTAATGGATTGAAATCCAAGGCAGAAACACAAAGAAGGCAAAAGCAAAATTCCTACAGTAAAATGTGCAAGACGCTATGATTTTAGCGAAAGCAAATTGTAAACATGTACGGTGCTTCATAGAAAAGACTACGGTTTATCAAGTGAATATTAAGAAATTCGCACGAAATTATGCGCCTTGGCTGGTTGATCGTAATCACTAAATCACTCACCCATCGACTTATTTGCATATTTAAGCTCCACTTTTAGTTTTCGATAGTTTAGGTATTTCCTCAGTGAAACCCATTTTGTACGCGGCCTGCGTTAAACTCTAAAATTGTTTTGACTCACATAGTCAACAGCCCAATACTATTTATTGCTATTATTATTAGATCGATAATTTTGTCTCTGAGTATACAACGTATTAGTGGATGAATTTATCAAATTTCATCATGTATCTAACGCGGGCAGTGAGTTCTTTATGTCCTTGCTGAAGTCCTTCAAGACAAGGTAAAACTAGCTTCCTCGGAGCAAGGATAAAATGTTGAATGAAAATTGCTTCAAATATGAGCCGTAAAATCGAATAAGACGTAACCCATTGTCTTGAAAAATAAGTTTCAAAAGATGGGTTAAAATTAAGGTTTTCCCTGTGGAAAAACATGTATCTCACACTTAAGTTGCTATAATGATTCAAGTGTTCATCTCATTGTTAGGATGATAGAAGCAGTAGTTGAGTTACATGTGATACAAATACCTTTTTAAAGTCGCTGACTTAAGGATACGTATTTGCTTCATTTGTCTTCGTCTTACCGTCACTTATTTTCACACTATGTTGGTACGATAGTAGTTGTGCGACATTTTGAAGTAAGTTACTCTGATATCGTGTATTCTATTCTGGGAAAAGCTGTTGAGGCTTATCTCAGGGTGGCTTTCTATGAGAAATTTGGTCGTCCAGAACCGACTCTTAGCGTGAGAAAGGAAGTGCCTTGAATTTTTGTGAGCATAATATGTTTATGATGTCACCAAGTCACATTCTAGTATTATACAGCGGCAAAACCTTGTAAATTATTCTCTGCCGGCTTCCTGCTGACGCTGATAGAGTCTATAATCCAATTAGCATATCAAACCCGTTACTTTGATAAGGATATGCATTGGGCTATAAATGAAACATGTAAAATATTATTCATTCTATTTAAAAGAAAAATGCATTCCTTAAAAAAGCTTCGTCAAGTTTCTTATTTACTTGAGCTACTTTTTCCACAAATTATCTAAATAGCAAAGGCTGTACAATACTGAAGCCATTAAAATTCACTATCGGCCAGTTTAAATGGATCAGTTGTGCATCTAAAACGCCGAAGGCGTGTAGATAATTTTGCAGAATTTTCACGTCATAATATTGCTTCATCTAAATTACCAAGATGACTATGTTTAGTGGATCATTATAGTTTCGTTAAAAAGCTGGCTCCACTCTATGCCATCTACTCTATTCTTAAGTCTATGATACAGAGCTACCATTTTGCCCTCCCTGTATATTCATACTTCGTGACCAAGGTACCATGCATCCAGCATTACAGCATACTATCGCAATGAAACGATCATCTCTCACTTTCCAGTCGTACCTAGAGGATACGGTGGTGCTTGAATAAAAGAAAAAGAGAAGTACTTGGCTGGGGAAAGAGCATAAACTGGCAGAGGAATAAAAAAGGCTGCCCTTTTCTTTTTCGGGCACCCTGCGTTAACCCTATCTCTTGCTTGTTTATATGGCCGCGTGGTCACTTCGTCCGTTTTGGCGAGAAAATTCATTTCAGGTGGCGACTATGACGTTTATGGCTACCTATCGTGCTCAGGAAGCTGGACGGTCGTAAAGTTTTGCTACCAGGCGTCCTTTCATTTCCGTCTCACGAGGAAGCGTTGGTTGAAGGGGATTAGCGTTTCACGACCATGACTCCGACCTGGGAATAATTATTTTTTGCATAGCTGGTTCGTATATATGTACCGGTATTTCCACTAGGGTAGCTCACTTGGTTATATGTGCAATACTACTAATATTTGAGTAAAATTTTTTATTATAAAATTTATCTGTTTTCATCTCATTCTGCTTACTAAGTTTCCAGTTCATTTTTTCATCATTCGTTATTTTATTTTATCAGTTTTTTATTGCTAAAATTGGATGGAAAGGTAACTGACGTCTATTATAAATAGTTAACAAAATATTTTCACATGCCTAAAGAAAGTTTCGGCTTGCCTTGAATTATTTTTGAGCTAAATTAACCAAAATGAATTTCTTTTAATTAATTAGAACAGTTTTTTGTATGCTATGAAATATCTTAATGTATTGCACTCTATTGTTCATAATGACTCTTTTACTTTACATTGACTTTGGGCTTTTGGGCACTAAACGGAGACTGCAGAAAAGTTTTACCTATTCTGAGCTCATGACGAACACTCCGCGAGCACAAACCCTCATTTCGACGGGCTCTGGCCTCGGACTCGCGGACTCTCTCTCTCGCCCTCGCTCGACCCTTCCCAGCGGGAGGTGGGTGACCACCGTAGCCACACACCAATTTAGTTTATAACTTTTTAAAGCTAACAACAAATGAAGATATAGAGCAGCTCTTTGTTCCGCATTTGACGAGCTGATGAAATTATATTTAAAAGCGTAACTTTCAGTTTCTTCACGCCCGTCTGGGTAGTATAATACCTAGGAGTAGCTGGGCTGCCAACTTAGCCGGTTTTAAATTATGACATGATTCCAGTAGGCCCTATATGTTCATTCTCCCTAGTCACCACAAACACTTCAACCTAAGCTAACATAGATATCACTCACATTGTCATCCCAATCCAATTTCGTTCGAGGACTTACAATATTTGCTCATGTAAAAAAGTAGTACAATTTTTATATCTCAGAAACAGCTCTTCGTCAATATAAAACAGCAAGTAGGTAAATAGTACTGATAGGATAAAGGAATACTACATAACCGAGTTCAGTAAAACAAATTAGCTCTATGATTTACGATATGCTGTCGGCGCAAAAGTATGCCACCCTGAGTTTGAAGCCAAGTTGGGGACTTAAGTTTGCCCGAGAGGCACTATTGTCTTAGGTTAGATAACCAATATAACATAATAAGAGCGAGATTTTAGTTGGGGCTTTGGGATAACCTTATTTGAATTTTTTTATTCTAGATCTGGACCGAAATAACTGCGTCACTTACGGAACACAGCCACTCGGAATGCATCTTGACGTTACACCCTCATGGGCTGCCCTTTTCCGCAAAGGGGCCATCACACGGCGGACGTTGCTGCTTACTATCACTAAAATCCCTCCCTTCCCACTCTGAAGGCTGGGTCTTCCTAGGTGCCGGTCTCGGGGTGGCAGTAGGCACGTTATAAACCTCGGAGTTTCCATCCGACAGCAACTTGTATCTGTTCGAAACAGGAATGGGATTTGCCAGAGCATCTCCCGATCCACGTTTCAGAGTGACCTTTCCACCGCTCCTCCGAGAGACGACCCTCCAAACCTTCGGTTTACGGAGTGGCACTGCCCCTTCATCGGAAGATGGACCTCCAGGCAAACTCCTTATCGTCCAGCCGCTGTTTGCTATCGGGCTAACCCGTGAAGCCCGTAGGGCACGGCGAACTTTCGAAGAGCTACCCAAATTCCCATCCACCTTAGGGACGCGCACCACTCTTTCAACCTTGGACTGGAGTTCACGCAGGATTCTCTCCAACTTAGCGATGCGGGCTCTGAGAGCCACACACTCGCCGGCGATTTTGATCATCGCAAAGGGAGTCCTATTCAAAGCCATCCTAACACTATCGCAATCAAGTTCCCAAGAAAAATGCTAACCTAAAACTAGGTACCTAAACACTGTTGAAATAAACGCTCTTAAGCTCAGTTGAAATGAACTTGTCCTGACTGAAGCAGAATAGACTGAAGGAGAGAGCTAAGTATAACGGTGAATAAAGTATGATAAATTTAACAAACTCTGGAGTTTCGAATCTTTACTATCACTTAGTACTGTGTACTAGTTTCTAACACTAAATATTAAACAAGAAGGAGTTAACACTACTACGAAATAGCTATAACACTAAGTCGAGTAAATCACAAAAATGCTAGTTTCTACACGACTGATAAGTATAAGTTAAATGGTAGACCTAAGACAGTGTTGAAAATATAATGAGTACGAGTTGATTCATAACAAGAAAAAAACGGACCTTTCTTAGAACTAGATGCGATTCAACCTAAATTAAATATATTAAAATAAATGAACGCTAAAAAAATATGGAGATTTTTATTGCCTATATATGTTAGATTGTAAACCTATCTTTTTAGTAACAGTCTTACCTACATCTTAATGATTAATTCAATCTAAATAAAATTCAAAAGGAGAAAATGGAGTGTAAACTATATACTTAAGAGAAAAATTTGTAACTAAGATATTAAATGGCGATAAACATTAAATAGAACTAAAATAGCACAAAGGTTATATAAAAAGAATATTGTAGGCTGTTTTATAAACTATGTATAGCTAGTCTGCAATAATAATTAGGCTAACTTGAGTTGAATAAAGGTTCTCTTATTACCGAAACACCAGATTTGTAGACGAAAAATTTGTAAGAAATACCAACAGTTATATATAACGAGGAACCGACAAAGATAAAGAATAGAAACCATTAACTATAGGATAAATAGAGAGTGAAAATAAAGTTATATAGTAAGAGATGCAAAGAATATAGCAATAGGAAATGGTTTAGACGAGCGAACACACGGTCACGTGGCAACAAACGAGCCTTGTTGTGGAATAAATTGGTCGAGTTCCTCGTTGCCGTGCCTTGTGATCCACAGCAGTTTTACATTTATTGCAATAAATGGTGCAAAACTGTGTTGTTCCTCATTGCAAATTTTGTGTTAAACATCAGTGGTATCATTCCACAAATTTCCAGCGGAAAGAAGTATGCTTAAACTGTGGGCAGTAAAACTACGACGGGATGAAAGAAAAATGTCATCTTTTATACGTCTGTGCTCCTGACATTTTTAACTAGGGGATTACAAAGAAGTCTTGACTGGAAGAACATGTTTCATTTTTTAGATTTTTAAGTTCAATTCGCAATGTTGTTGCATCTGTGCTGGTGAATAAAGCGCACTAGCATCAACGCAGTACTGGAATGTTGGAGGCTCCCTTTTTCTTTTCAGGCTTGGCATGGAAAATACAGCATTCGTTACTGAACCAGATATAGTTTTCTTTCACCTGGGCTTATGCCATTTCTGTTCCACGGATGTACAAGACATGTCTACCGGTATCTCCTTCAACCCCGTCGAAATTAAATGGTGGAGGAGGTATTGGAGCCCAAAAGCATGCACGCATTTACGGAGTCTAAAATGGGCAAGAACAAATTAGCAGAGCAGAGAGATAAGATATAAATACGGACGTTGTGTTCACTAGAACTAGATAAAAGCACGCAATTGGAAAATGTTTTCGCCCAGTAAAGGGTATTTAATTTTCTATAATTCTCAATTTTGGTTAAAGTTTCGACTCGTGTCTCGATTACCTATACCTTCCACGAACTTTGCGACCATGTTCTCGGGTCTCGGGAGCATCGCGAAGTAAATTATATGGGGAAACTCTACAAAGCTTCCGCAGTGTGAATCCGCTGAGTTATGCTGCGACCGTTTGCGACGCCGAATTTCACATAAGTTTTTCAATCGCGCGGTGGAGTCTGGTCCAACCCGCCTGCAACGGGGAGTAAGGTGGTGCGGCAAGCGTGTGGAATGAATTGTAGCCGCATCCACTCCGCTATGGAGATTTTCGAGATACAGACATTGAAAAGGGCCTCCGTGTATTATATTTTGGAGAAATTGCGGAAAAAATACTCATTTTGTCACATGGAGTAAAGGTTTCGGAGGTACTGGAAGACTGCTTTCTTCGGGTGCACCGCGGGCGTTTCTCATTTTAGCAAATTTACATCACCTACTGACGAATACGTACACTTTTAACGGAGACAGCAAGCATATCACACAGGATTATTGTATCTTCGAGGCCACCAACCCACAGCTGCAACTCCCCCGTCCCCTGCACTGCGGATGGGCGGACGGCGAGGGGTCGTTTATTGGCACCGCGGAGCCCTTTTCTCGGTTATTTGGGGATATTTTCGGAGAACGTTTTCTTGTCCCCAAAGAAATGCACTACATCATTCAGTTTCATTTTTCAGTGGCGTGAAGAAGTAGTTTTTTGAAACTTTAGCTCGGGTTTCACTCGTATTGGTGTCAGTATTAGATCACTCAAAATTCCCTCTACAACTCGTAGTGGTGTGGATACTTTGTTTACCACTTCAAGAATCCACGCTTTTTCAAGGTATATACTCTATTAGGACAACCTGATGTCCATTTTGAAAATGGTTTATTTGTAATAACGTTTATGGCGTTTTTTATATTCAATTGCTTCGAATCGTAATACATCATTACTATTGCAGAATCCCTATTATCATGCCAATTCGCATTTCGAATATTCTTTTCTCTTGGAATGTGCATAAAATTGTACTCGCCTATTTCGTTTTAAGCTTATAGTTTTGGCTCTCTTTTTGGGGTTGATGGTGTTAATGAACGAAAAAAATGCCTCGATTGGTTCAGACGTTTACAAATGTATAAAATACTATTGGCAGTGAAAAATTCGTTTCGTATGAAGACTTGTTAAATTGTCTCGCCGAAAGGTTGCATTTGGAAATTAATAATGACGTTTAAAAGGATTTCAGTGATTACGTTAAGATGTTCTTTCTTAATGGATATGCGTCGCGGTGGGAACAAAGCTCATGGAATAACGAGAGATTTTTGATGCGTTAAGGTAAATGGCTAAAGGCATATGCCATTTTTCCCGAACATTTGCAGCAAAATTTGCCAGGTTCTTCAACGCCGTCATATAAGTATATCCGAACGATTAAAGATAATTAAGAAGTAACCTTGTCCTTTGAATCATTTTTAAATCAAATTTTTGCTTGCATTACAACCCTTATTAGGCACCTTTGGGCGTCTGGAGAAATTAATTTCTCATTCCAAAATATTTTAGTACGAAACTCATCCTCAGCACCTTCCCATATCTTCAGAAATAACATGTTTGTGGGAAATATAATTTTCTGAATGGTTTATTAACACCTTCTGATGCTACATCGAAGTTTCTTTGCTTTAGGCCACCTTTGATTTCTTTTAACAAATTTCTACTTTCATTACAGAAATCGACATAAACTTGATTAAGAATATCTCAATAATATTAAAAACTATATTGAGTGGCCAGCCTCTTAAAGAGGTCGAGTTTAGGTGGTACTACTGGGACACTGCAGAATTATATGTGAGCAATTTTACCCGTGGTATCATATGCCGACCACGGTACACAAACTTTGATTCACGGAGCCGATATCGCAAAAGAGACTATACTACCGCTGTAGCAATTATCTGAAGAGGAGATAGAAGTGCGAAATAAAGACATAATAAATTTTCAAGAGCATTTCTCCAGAAAATCATCCAGAATGACCACCAATCAGGATTTATTTCAGAGACTCCTCCATACATAAGATCCTCTAATTTTCAGCTGCACTCAAGTTCTTCCTAAGAAATCAACAGGCTTGCTAAAGGAAGTGAAAGAGCTACTCTCCTTGAGTGAAACAGAAAATACCTCATTTACTCAGAAAGTGATGATAGTGAATATTTAGATAGTGAATAGTGGATATACAAGCAAAAAATGAATTTTGTAGTGCATATTTTGTTATATTTTAAGAAAAAATAAACTTACGTAATCATGATGTAAAAGGGTACAGCAAATTATTTCTCTCCACGATATTTCTTCCTGACACTAAATGAAAAATGACACTGACATGAAAAATACACAACATAATTAAGCATCGGGATTGTAACCCGCCAGATTCCCCGAAATATTTCCACGGTGCCAATAAACGACCCTTCGCCGTCCGCCCAACCGCAGTGCAGGGGGCGGGGGAGTTGCAGCCATGCGACATCAGCTGTGGGTTGGTGGCCTCGAAGAGAAAATAATCCTGTGTGGTATGCATGCTGTCTCCGTTAATAGTCTACGTATTCGTCAGTAGGCGATGCCAAGTTGCTAAAATGAGAAACGCCCGCAGTGCACCCGAAGAAAGCAATCTTTCAGTACCTCCTAAACCTTTACCCCATGTGACAAAATGAGTATTTTTTTCCGAAATTTCTCCAAAAAAAGGAGGCTCTTTTCAATGTTTGTATCTCAAAAATCTCCATAGCGGAGTGGATGCGGATACAATCCATTCCATACACTTGCCGTGCCACCTTTCCCCGTTGCAGGTGGGTTGGACCAGACTCGACCGCGAAATCGAAATACTGATGTTAAATTCGGCGTTGCAAACGGTCGCAGCATAACTCATCGGATTCACACTGCGAAAGCTTTGTAGAGTTTCCCCATATAATTCACTTTGCGATGCTCGGCGATGCAAACAACTATTTCTCTACACATTAAAAAAAGGCCAAAAATTAAGGTCCGCCATTTTGCTTAACATCTTTGGTAAATAATGACAAAAAAGTAAGAACTCCATTAAAACAAAGAAAAACTGTTATATCTAACTGCATCACTTTTTATTCCAATTCTTTACCCATAAAGGCTTGATTTTGAAGATTTCGTGAGAAAATCGAGTGTAGACAATTTTTGCGAAATTTGTGCAACGTTGACCTCGTGCAAATTGTTAATTGTAGAGTACTAAGAAAAATGCTTTACGTCATCGCATGTACAGGTCTTTTGTTTGTATTTATGCAAATTTTCAGCTTCCTGGCTTGAAAAAATCACTTTTTGAATTTGGCCAACTTTTTTCGATTTCAGCCCACTGTGCGTCGTTTCGATGAACGAGTCGTTCATCATCCTCAGGGCATGAGTCGCCACGGCATCATCCTCATGTCCTGGGGATGATGAACGACTCGTTAATCGAAACGTTGGCAGAAATGGAGAGTTTGACCCGGTCGGAAACCAGAAGAACCACCAATATTTTGAACCCCATACTTAACATTCTAACTAACAGTGTAAACGACAGTACATACCACATTTATCACTAACCTTGCAATTATCATTGATTGATAAGAGAGAAATCGAAAAATACTATAGTGCCTATGTAACATGTGACCAAGTACGATAGCTCTGTTTTTACGCTGGCTCGTAAAACTAGAGAGTGCGATGATTAGTTACGCGATTTCCAGATCTCAGATGGTGTTGTTTTAAGTATATTTAGCTCTTTTTTACCTTATAGAACTGGAGGAAACGTATGTATTTGGAATAAGAGGATAAAAACCTTCTTTTTCTTTATAAATGCCTATTTTGTAATTTCATTATTTTTAATTCATATGTTAGAAAAAATTTCCCTAGCAATTATTTCCGGATATTTACTCAAAATAAGTTATTTATTGCCAAATAATAGTGCCACCTTTTAATATAGGAATGGATTTATAAGAATAACCAAGGAGCTCACGATGCGTTTTGTTAGAGTGAAAGTTTATGAATCGCAATATTAAGTTTTAAATACCTCTTTCTGATTACTCATATTATATTTGGCTATCAAATTCCCACAGCTGTTTATTTGACCATATTGTTGTACCGTGGGGGGAATATTTAAAATGATTTCACTATGCAAAATATAGAAATATCGAAACATTGTTACAGAGGAATTACTATAATATGCATACAGATTGGTATACTGTCTGTAAAAGAATGCCACAAAAAGGAAGGAAGGAAAAGGCATTTTGCCCAGACAAATTTCTACTCTCCGTAGTAAAATTGAAAAGACTGCGCGCAAAGGAGTTATCAGCGAAATGGAATAATGCGGTCAGTACCTGATTTTTCTTCTCCAAAAACTCGAGTAAATACCCTTGTAAGCATGGAAGCGCTGATTCTGACCGTTGGGTTGGAAAATTGAGAATTGGAATGCAGAACTCACAAACTCGACAATGTGTTACGATTTTTACGACGAACCGCGTTGGAAGGAATACATTTCCGTAAGTTGGGCGGAAACTCGAGGAAAGGAAAAATATATAGATTCGATTTGAATTTGGCTGGCTTACAAAATTTTTATTTGAACGCAAGGCTTTCCACTATGTTCACTTCCATCCAATTGAATTCATTTTTTCAGTTCTCAGGAACACGTAGGCTACTTTTCCCCTGAAACAAGCTAACTTCACGCTCTATATTACAACGTAGATATTTTCGGTTTTATAAATGGTGCATTTTTTGAAAGTTTTCTTTGATATGAATGTGTGATGTACTTAATAAACTGTTAGAGGAACGTAAAAGGTCAATTTTGTAACTTATTTACAATGGAATATTCATAAAAATGGTTGGAAAAAATGAATTTATGCTTCAAACATTTTTGAGAATGGGCAGAAATTAGCGGTGTGTTTTAGCTACTTTTGAAACGGAACGACATTACGCGGGTCCAGTTATTGTTTTCACTAGTGTTCTTCTAATACTAGTTTGTTTCTGGACAGTTCTTATCTAGTTTCCAGTCCAATTTTCTTGGGCTACATGAGAACATTTTTGTCGCATAACACCACATTTCATCCAAATATTCTTCGCCTTTGAAACGGAACTATGTTCCGGGAAACGGAATATGAACAGAACTTTGTTCATGTCTTCTAATTCTTCAAGCCATCTCTATAACCCATATTCTTTCCTCTGCCTCACTTTATGAGAAAATTTCATCTTAATCGAAGCCTCTTATACATCTCAGTATGTTCTTCATTCCTTTATGTTTCACCTTCTTATTTCTCTTACTAACTTCCTCTCATCTCCAACCACACATAACACCTCTGTGTTTACCTTTTTATCTCATCTTCTCATCATCTTATACGTCACTTACGTAACTGATCGTCTATGTCAAATGTTTGAAACACCTACAGTCTACTCTCCTTCTATTTTTTCAAAGTCCACGTTTAAAAGCTAAACTACGAAACTAAATTGCCTATAGCCTAAATATTTATAGTAATGCAGAGCTTTTATGGATTTTTTTTCTATTTTACATTTTTCCTCGTATATCATCACCGCAAATCGACATTTCCGCCGCTTATATATATAATTTTTCAGACAATCAAACCAAGCAAGGGATCCAATCAACATGGCTGAATGCGCTTTTTAATGGCATTTCATTTTTCTCCTAAGCTATCTAACCGTATGGTTGTTTTCTCTTCTTGTAGCTATGGTTTTAGGTTAGATCTCTTAGAAATTTTACACGCATTTCCGATATAAAATTCCTTATTTTAGTAAATGGAAACGACTCTAGTGATATTTTATACACTCTGCTTAAATCAATTTTCCTAAAGAATAATTTTGGATACCTGCTGCTAAGACCTCCGCTTTTACAAACGCCTCTAAACCGGAACTTATTCCGTGAAGCGGCGATGCGTCGACATTTTAGTTTATTTTTAGGATCAATTATATTTTGTGCCTATATTTATATTTCACATTTTGTGGTAATCCACTGTCGGGACTTGACACAGCTTGAGCCAAAGTAATGAAATAATTGGAGGTGGGAAGAATATACATTTTAGGCATGCTATTGTCGTAAGATACAGCTGAGTAATATCCGTATTATTTTTTGGGATATGAGGTAACTCCGGCGAAATCAAAAACTTGTAGGTGTTCACAAAAGTGTGCATGCCATATTTAGGTTTCAACTTACTAGAACATTATCCCTCTATGATAAATCTTCTCCACGAAAAGACGGCTGGAACCGCCAAATATGAATCAATTTGTTAATTGTTATTCTCTAAGGTATTATGCCTCGACTTCTTGCTTGAGGTACAAAACATTTTTGAAAGGCAAAATTGAAAAGGGTCTATCGCTATATTCCATCATTATGAATGCTACCCATGCAAAAAATAGAGGTTCTCAGTATAAAATTGGTATATAGTGGATAATAAATATCTTTTGTTATTAGAATCTATTCATTAAGGGTAAAGGTAAAATTTTGTTGAAATAGATTTAATTTCCAAACGATTGCAGCTTGAACTATCGACACGACACGCACTGGTGCAAAGGGATTATATCTACCATACCAATACCGGTCTAGTCAAATGTCTCCTCCAGGGTGGATTTAATCCCTTTGACATAGATTTAACCAATAATATTATCTGAATTTGCTGAACTTTGCTGTGGGCTGGCGTGTGGCGTCCGAAGTCGATGGTGCAAACACGAGCATAAAGATTGAGGCAAGAATACACATGGAGAGATCCAGCAGACTCGACATCTGCTAAGCACACTGAGGGAACAAAATCAATACTGAAGTGCGATCTTCCACTGAGGAAAAAATCATTCGCCTTGACCGGGATTCGAATCCGGATCCCACGATTTCGCGCCGAGTACGAATGATTTTTCCTCTGTGGAATATCGCACTTATTTGCACTTGCGGGTGACTCCGTAAAGGTAACTACCGTGGCTAGTCCCGGTATCCTCAAAATTAGTCAATACTGAACACGAAAATTGTCGCAAATAGCCTGAAGGGGAAGAAAAGTAATATCCATGACTGGTGAGGAAGGAAGGCAGAAACGGAAATTTGCCACACCAGGACATGGTCGCATTCTTTGGGAAAGATTGGAAATGGAAGAGAGGAGGTTGGATGTCTTTGAGGGCTAGACGGAAATAGGACTGAGCCATTCTTATCAGTAAATTTTCCAAAGGTTTAATGTACTTGAGCGGCAATGAAAGGGCTACATTTGATGAAAAAGATAAGGAAATGCTGCCATTGAAGTTTATCCTTTTCACTGAAAGTAATTCTATTAAAGATCACGTTTAGCATATAAACTGGCGTGTACCAAGTACAAAAAGTGATGCATGGAAAAAATATTTTCCAGTCCATTTTTATCAATAATTATAAAATCGTAAACCACCTCCTCTTTGGGCGACTGGTTCCATATTTTAAAGCCTGTCGTATCAGAATCTCATTATTTTTCTGAAAGCATATATTATTTTGGAAGTTCCGTACCCCTCTTTATTTCACAAACTGTTTTTTCTAGAGGTATGCTGTAAACCGTGTTGACTCTCTACGGGGAACAACATCCCGGAGAAATCGTTTTCATTTTCGTAACTATTCGGGTTTAAACCCGAGTGACTACAATATTTTTCAATAAGTTAACGCGGGATTTTATATTTTACGCTTTCTTCTTCCACTAGTACAATTCATAACTTTGATCCTGTTTCGTACGTTCTTGCGTTGATATACTGCTAAATTTCTTCTTCACCTCACCTTTATTATAGTATTCACTAAATATGCATTAAAGTTAGAAATTTGTTTGATATGATGCGGACATTCCATGTCTTCACATGTACCCGTCAATGATTATTTATCGTTCATTTTACTCTGGTCACATGATAAGAAATTAAAATGGCTTCATAATAATCTTAATTTTTAATATAATACTTTTGAATTGCTATAAACTCACACATTACGCAAGTTCCGCTGAATCAACCATGAAAGATTAAGATTATTTATGTATTTGTATTTCAGGCTTATGTAATTTCATACTGTATGCATACTAGATCCGTTTTATTAAACCCATTATTTTGCGTTTTTATTTGGTGTACATAATTGAATATTATTATCACAGTCCTTTATCTGCATTCAAATGAAATTGCTCGGCAACTGGAAGGTAAATTTAAATATAACTAACCCCCGCTTCAACTGGGATTTTTTAATTTTCTCATTTGGTATTTCATTCTCTCCCGCCGATTTCCTATTTGGCAGATTCTTAATTATATTTGTACGATCTACCTTATGACCTACCGTATTTTTATGGCCTACCGTAATGACCTACGTCTACGGAGTGTTAATGTCATTTATGGTATTTCCTCCTCTAATTCCATGCTCCCAGACGTCTTTGTCTATTTCTATTTTTGGAGTTAATTGTATGCTCCCCTTGTTTACTGTGACCACCTTTTCCAAGTTTTCGGCCATTACATTAGCTTTATCCTTGGGCCAATAAAACCTTTCGTCTCCGCTCACTATCGCAGAGTCACGAGGTGGTACTTTCTTCATGGATTTCGCAAACTTCCACAGCGAGCCGTCATTAGTATTCATCGACGCGAGTTGGCCATTCCACCTTTCCTCCCTTATTATTTTAACTGATCTTTTAATTTCCCTATTCATTTTTTCAACCTTATTTTTGATGGTTGATGTTCAAATTAGTTTATATTTCTTTCGTAAGTAGTTTCGTTCTTTAATATTTTTCCTTTATCTCGTCATCTAACTTTATTTCATCTTCCACCGTTTCTTTTTCTTAGAATAGCCAATTGCATGCCCATTTTATTGCCTTAGCTATTATTTCTGCCATTTCGTCAATGTTTTCGTTATTCTTGGGAGAGTTTTTACTGTTTAATAAGGAGCTGCCTACTGTTTGTCTAAATAGATCCCAGTCGGCAAGGTCATAGCAATATCGTTTTAGTTGATCTGGTATCAATATGGGTAATACTCCAATATATATCCAGACAAAATAATGATCACTGTGTAGTTAATTAATGGCTTTGGCCGGCCTTCTGAGTCCCTTTGTCACTGCCGAGTCCATGAATATACAGTTTAAAAAAAATATATTTTCCGTTTTTTTTTGGGCAGTCGTATAAAAAGGGGCGTGGCGGGGAAAAAGGGGTGAATAAGGCGGGATTAGCCGTCGCGCATGCTTAGTTGGTTCTCTTACTGCCGCCAGGGTGCAGCAGCTTCAGGCCGTTTGCTTCGATGGCACCAAAATCATAAAAAGTATTAAGTTAATTTTTCCTTTAATAAACGTTTATAAACATTCCCAAGGTACTGTCATTTCAGTTTTTTTTATAATTTTGCGTTTATTTTGTTTAGAAATAATTTCAAAATTTAAAGTTTAAACAATTGTGTGCATTAAATATAGTCAGTGACTAAAAGACTGTATTACCTATATGCCTACCAAGTTTCAAGATAATTGATTATAAAGTTGAGCCGTCTCCGCTGCTCAAAAGTTTTAACCCAGTCCAGCACTCTCTTAAGTATGTCTCTGATATGAGGCATACGCCTACGGAGTGTATATTCAGAAAACATACAAGCTCAGGCGTCTTAATTTTAACGTCGCCATTTGCGTTCCAAAGCGACATGACAAAGGATTTGTTTTTGTTTGCTTTATCCATCATGAACGGTAGATTTCAAAAGCATGCTCGTAATTTGAGACATCATTTGCTGGAACATCTGCATCTGCTGTTGCATCATGTCTCCTAACATTTTGATGGCGTTTAGTATATCATTCATTCCACCAATTAACCCATTTCCATCTCTATTCTCCTGCGAAGTGTTTGCGGAGTCTTGCATTTGCGAGTTGCTATCGACTTTTCCTTTCTCCTCATCTTCATTTTCTCGCGGAGTATTGATTTGCCTATCGCTTTTGTCTTTTTGCCGGTCGTCCTTTGATCCAGCACTAGCCGTTTCCCTTTCTTTCTGTCTCATTGTCCAGACGTTTGTTTTCGGTGGAGGGGCCGGGTGAGTATTTTCCACGTTGTTTTTATTTAGCACCCTTTTCTTTCTTTGGCTTCTTTTTTCTGCATTGCGTCCATATGTATTTTGAATATCTCGCAATCCGCGGAATTCGCTTCGTGTGGGCCTCCGCAGTTGCAGCATTTTACCGGGTCTTCTCGTGGGCAGTTTGGTCCCTCATGTTCGCCTGCGCATCTGTAACACCTTGCTAATGCTTGGCAGTACCTCGATCCGTGTCAGTATCTGTTACATTTATAGCAGCGCTGAGGTCTCTTATACTCATATTCAGTTATTTTTACTGGTTGGCTGCATATGTATTTTGTTCTTTCGATAATTTTTGGATTGAAATCCTTGTCGTGGCTTCCTCGGTACCGGAATAAATAGGCCATGCCTAAGGGTCAGGAGGCTCCTGATTGGTCACATTCTTCCCACATTTTCCGGTCCTTCCGGATCCTTCTGAGCACCGGTTTCAGGTGGTCTTAAGTTGGTAACCTTATTCTCTGTTGAAATTTTTCTTCTCCAGCCTGATTTTAATGGCTTCTTTTACCAGTCTTTCCCAAAAATGGGTTGCGCGGCAAAGAACCTTTGCATTGTCCCATTGGATGTCATGATTGTTGATTATACTGTGTTCAGCCACGGCGGATTTCTCCGGTTGCCCGAGCCTGAAGTTTTGGTTGTGCTCCTTGATCCGGGTCGCAATGGTCCTGCCAGTCTCTCCCACGTAAGCAAGGCCACATTCGCATGATATGCGATAAACTCCTGGGGTCAGGAGGCTACAGGAGTTTATCGCCCTCACCGGCTGGTTCCATAACGTGGAGCACGGCCGGAAGTAGGTCTCAATGTCGTGTCTCCTTAGAATCCTCGTGATCGCACCGGAAACCGTGGAAACGTAAGGAATACCGACCCTGGTCACTGTTTGTGGGTGCTCTTTTTCCGTTGAGTTATCTGCAGGATTGAAGGCCCTTTTTAGGGTGAAAGCGATGTCCCTCTCACTGTACCCATTTTGGCCGAAAGTTTTCTTCAGATGTTTTAGCTCCTGGGGAAGACACTCCGTATTGGCTATGGCTTTTGTCCGGTGGAATGACGTGGACATGACTACTCTCCCTTGGGACGGGTGATGATGACTGCTGTTGTTTAAGTAGAAGTTCGTATTTGTTGGATTACGTTAGACAGTATGTCCCAGGCTGCCATCGTCCTTCCGTTGGATGAGCATGTCCAAGAATGGAATGCGATTTTTCCTAACTGGATGCTTGGGTTCTGTCCATTCATATGGTCTAAGAAGAGATCCAGGGATTTGCAGATGAGATCCAGGTCTTCACGACCATGTGGCCACACAATAAACGTGTCATCCACGTAACGGAAGTAGTACTTGGGTCGTAGGTGGGCTGAAGAAAGTGCCTTCTCCTCGAAGTCCTCCATAAAAAAGTTAGCAATCACAGGAGATAATGGTGATCCCATGGCTACACCATCAGTCTGCTCATATAATTCGCCTTCGAATTTGAAGTAGGTCGTAGTCAGTACGTGGTGATAAAGATTCACTGTGTCACGGTCAAATATATTTTCAAGGAGCCTTAGTGTGTTGGTGAGCGGGACCCGCGTAAACAGAGACACCACATCTAGGCTTACCATGATTTCCGATTCATTTAGGTGAATGTCAGCCAGGATCTTCACAAAGTGTGAAGAATTCTTCACATGGTGTCACAGTGGCCAACGTGCGGGGAAATGACACCCTTAAGATATTTCGCCACATTATTAGAGGGCGACCCAATGGCACCCACAATTGGTCTAAATGGCACAAAATTCACTCGTGTAACAGAATTGCAGAAGGTGTCCGATTTATAAAAAAAATTCCTATGGTTATATTTTAAAAGTTTATTAATAAGTAATTTTTCACGCATAAACATTACAAGGCAGCTGACATCCTCGGGATTATCACAAAGCACATGTCATAGATTTATTTTGATGCTCATTCTCTAAAATCACTACTTAAAGGGCTTCTAGAGAGAGATAAGCACATACGTTGACAATAGTGCTTTAATTTGAAGCCCCAGCGAGGATTACTCATTCTTGTTAGGGGTGCAAAGTTTCGGAGTTGGCATCAGAGACACACAGCGGTGAAAAACGTCAGTGTTATCGCTAGATGGGAACTTTTATTTCATGCAGGGTTTATGGGTATGGTCCGTATGGGACGATGACGTCTGCGGATATCCACCCCCGTATCTCACGCCCCTCTTTATGTACAATCATTGTCTTATTTCCCTCGACTCTGCCCTCTTCTCTTTTGAAGGATGGGATTCTGCGGCAAAAGGAGGATATAATCATCGCCCAGCGTCACTTTCCCGTCTCTACGTAAAGGGCTCCTTGTGTTTTCCCTGGTCCCAGATGCGCGGTGAAACTCAAGAAGACGAATGCTTCACCCCCTTCTCCCGTCTACCCAACCATCACATATCCACTTTTCCCCTCATTTCTCTCTTTCTCTCTCTCTCGCCTCCGTCCAAGTGGTGCGCCCTGCTTCCGTCACCGGGGCGGAAAAAAAGGTCTTGGGGAAAAGGGAAAGGTTATCCTTCCTCTTTCAAAATGAGATAATATCTTATTTATCCAATTAAAGAAGGAAGTTCTTATAAGGACGAAAACGACATTAGGTTTTTGAGTTGTAGAGAGGTTTGGAATATATTTTGGGTGATTTAGACAAACGTTTTGAGACAACGACGAGAAACGTAGGTAGTGAGTACATGCAAGAGAGGGTTTAAAGATTTTCATTTCGGGATACATTTTCAATCTTAATGAAAAAGTGTAATAAATTGGTGCTAATAATCATTAAAAAAGTGGTATTACACATAAAAAATAATGAAAGAAAAGAAGAAAAATGCAACTGAATTGGGATCTTCAGGTCAATTGGAAGCAAAGACCAGTAGGAAGAGTAAATTAAATTTACCCAAGCATTGGGACATAGCTAAACAAATAGACAAAAAAATTGGTTTGATACATGTTAACAAAATATGTCTTCTATATCCATAAGGAAACAGCCTAAATTCACAATTTATTTACTTTTTATTCCACTAGTTTTTAATATCCCACCATGGTTATCGGAATGAGTTGATAGTCTGAGACAAAAATTTGTGGGAGTCGTCTATGTTCTGAACCAATTTTCATCTTAAAACCAGTTCGTATTGATAGAAATTGAGGCGTGTTTTAGGATAAAAGAATGGTTTAGATCTCTACTGAAATTAGTTTTTCCCAGTCGAAAGGAAACTCTGGAAAAAATAGAACTTATTTTAGACGTTCTCTTTTAATGTATTTTTTTTCTTTTTTGATTCTGTAACACTCTCATAAATGTCTTGCTCTCCCTGATTTTTGTCGGAACCAGGCCATACGAATCCTATTCCATTCGAAAAAATTGGTCTCGTTCTGCAAACTTCTGCTGGTTACCGAGGTCTCAAAGTCAGGAGTATTTAGAAGTCTTCGATCCGCGTGTTGTCCCACTGAGGCCTTCTCCACGACGATGTTAAGGTGCGGAGACATTCAAGAATCCATAATCGAAAGGGGAGACCTTAATTTGAAGCTGGCTTTATTTAGAAGTTGTACGTTTTTCTTCTTGAGACAAGATATGTCAAGATAATTAACTTAATGTTCTTTAGCGTATATTCCTTCCTTTAAACATTTAAAACAAAAAATGGAAAATGTCAGGTAAAGGAGCATAACCGAGGTTTATAAAGTCTGTTTAGCTTAATAACTTAAGTGTTGTCAGGAGTCGTGTGCGCTACCGTGAACGCAAAATAAAAACTATCATGTTTTAAATCTTTTTTTGTCATAACTCAATAATATATAGAGAACTGCAGTGATTCAGGAAGATATTAGTGATAGTAATATTTTAGTGATAGTAAACCCATATTACTTACATTTCCCTGGAAATGTAAGTAATACTCTTATCCCTCATAAAAGGCTAAGGTACACGATATTACTACGTAGCATTATTTCTCGATCAGTGGTGAAATGCTTATTAAGCTATGCTTATGAAAGTGCAGCCTATTGATTGAGGAAATTGCATTTCGATATTTAAGAAATTACGCAATGGTATTTTTGATGTATTTTCCCTCATTCACATCCTGTAATCATGCATAAAATACATTCAATTAGAAGTTAAAATTACCAATAAATAATACGGCAAACTCCCCTTTCCAGACGAGTGGAGATTTTAGCCTGAACATGTAAGCTGAGTGTGGAATTGACTAAACTAGATTGTACAGCCAGCACTCAGTAACACTTTCAACCAAACATTTACTTCATGCAGATTACCGTCTGTCTCATATTGTCGCTGTCATTCTAAATTTTTTAAAGAGGTACTATCATGCTGTTAATGCCAAATAAATGGAGAACATACTTTAGATATTCAATTGCAGAATAAATCAGAGCATTGGGTACTGAATAGAAAATAAGCAAATCTGAGATTAAATACACGCGCCGTATATTTTCTCCCGGGAAAATACAACCATTATACTTCAAAGCCCTGTGGAGTGGCTCATACGAATTGCTTCAGTCTTTTTAGTTTTTATATGCAAAGTTATAAGTTTATATATACTGTCAAGTTCTGGTGATTTGGCCCCTGCGAAACCTGTCGACAAACCAATGGCTTATCGGGATCTCAGGGGCATGCGGACCACTAATGCATGGGCTAATGCATGAAAATTCTCGCAATTTCTGTTAGTCAAACTATATAAATAAAGTTCCTTGAGTAAAAAAGCCTTTACGGGCGGCAAGAGAGGGTAACACAGCTGGGATGACTAGGTTTGGATCATCTAGAGACACTGAGGCTACACGATACTCTGTAAGTTTACTTAAAGAAATTCAGATCATGTGAGTTTCAGGGTGACACCGGTGATTACGTACTTTAACACGTTGAGTGAGAGTGTCACTCAGGAGTGTCGTACACATCACAAGTGGCTGGTGGGTGTATCAAATGAGTGACGGCAACTAGTTATTTAAATAGCTACACTGAAAATTTTAGGAATTGTGAAATGACTACGATAACTTACCCGCGAACTCACTCTGCTTTTCCTGTTGGTGAGGATAAATGTATTCATAGGAAGGGAGATTGAACCGTGTACCTATTAAGCACCTAGGTAGCACCCTCCTCATTCCCCGTAAGTTTGTCATTCCATTAGAGGAAATGGTTTTTCTGATCCTTCTTGCTTGTCCTTCCATAAAATTCCACTGCCTCGATGCTCCGAATTTTTCTTCATACCCTTTATAGAAATCGCTACTCATTTGGTCTTTACGAAACATATGACACATGAACCATTAATCCCTATATCCCCAGAGGGTCCAAGGACTTAACCTCCCATTAGGACGGAGTACTGTAGTTTGTACTCTAAGCAACCATGCAAGTTTCGGATAGTCGTTGAAATGTTGAACCCACGTGGCATTTGAAAACACGCTAATTTAAACCGTAAATAAATAGCCATTAGAATATTCTGAATTTTTTTTTCTTGTTCACAGCTCTAATTTTTCCACATTGCCTTTCGCTTACAATTAGTTATTTCTACCTTAAAGTGGCGTATTGTTTTAGCTTGCAAAGTGCCATATCATTTATGTTTTTGGCTTCCCTCCGTAATCAAGAAAAACGTTTCTTTAAACTTCATCTTTAATAAGATCTACGTTGCGATCTTTCTGGGTTTGTAATAAAAAGATCGCTCCATCACCTTGTGATTTTGCTCTTAAATGACTGCTGATAAATTTCCAGATTTTTTCCTAATACCCTTTTTGGATCCATCGGCAGTGATGTTTTAGCTGAGGAAACGGTTTATGCTCTCTATAGGAGGTTATTTTGTGAAGTTTTACCTAGAACAACTGCTACGCTGGCTACTTCTTACAGGAATTCCATTTAAATAATGATTGGTTTTGTGATTACACTAGAAATGCATTGAAATTTTATCCATAGGCAGGTTATGAATTGTATATTTTAATTATCTTATGGCCGGTTGCTCAAACACTTAGTCATGGGATCATGGGCAAGGGCCCAGCCACATTGACACACCGGTTCCCGTAAGATCACCGAAGTTAACCAATGTTGGGCCCGGACGGTGGTTGGAAGGGTGACCATACATACCTTCACCGTGGCGCTCTTGTCTCCTGTCTACATGTGGCAGACAGGTATGGGGTTGGCATAATGGACCAAGAAGGTCTAAGTGCCCGGGCTCATATCGAAGGCTACCTCTACAAGCAATCTATCTAGTCATTGCATCTATAGCTATAGCATAAGGCATAATAACAAATTTCGGGTCTCTTGATAAAAATCTCTTTCGTAACTTATCCCCCAAAAGTTATGGGTGCGAAAGTGTAACCTACTCTCCCACCGCTGGTTTCAGTTTGCGTATGATTGTCTAATCTAAATAATTTATTCATGAGCATTATTAATAGTCAGCCTGAGCAAATGAACTCATCATTAGTTGCATGATAACTCATTCATCATGTTCTAAAACCTCCAATTGGGTCATCACGCATCCACATCTTAGTTACTTTAAGAACTCATAAGTATTATACTCCATTCCTTTTGGCCGAATACAAATTATGATACTATTTATGAATATTATTACTTAATCAATGTTTTTGCAACGTATGATGAACGAAAGACCACAAGTGTCACAGGTGTTGGATACACAAGTGTCGTTTCTGCGGCCGGCCATTAGCAAAAAAAATCGTTTTGATATTTTATACTTTGATAATTTGAGCTATCATAAAGGAAATCACTATTTAGCCGATGCATTTTACTAAAAGTTTTCTTCTTCATTTGGAAGCGTGACGCGTTATTCGTCCTCTAGGATACTTTTACCTCTTCAGGCACGTCTCTCAAAATGCCGTTGGAATAAAGCGCTTAAAACTTTGTGCAAAACGCCTTGTATCGTGTTGACTTTATGTATGGCGTGAATTCCTTAAATATATTGGAAACTGGCGAGAAAACGTGTGAAAAACGTATGCTAAAAGGTACTGACGTAGCCTTTACCAAGCTACATCGAGCACACATGCTCGGGAATCACCTTCTTTCTCAGTTATGTCCTTCGTTTGCAATCCATTCAACGGAAAATGGCTTGGATTGAATAAAATTGGTTCACCAAACGTTTGAGAGTTTACATATAGCAGAGATTCTGCGGTGAAAGTCTGAAGCGGTAGAAAGGTTTGGGTACGACGCCGCGAAGGTAGGATTCAATGCGATGAAATTGCCACGGGCTCAGTCATGCTCCGAAGTGCTTGCCTGGGTATTGTAGTGCGCTATGGCTTTCGGGCTGAGGTGAAATTAGGTAATGTTTTTTCGATTCGGGATTGGGTGCAGAGTTTACTGTGAAGTTATTACCCAGGTCCCAATGGGATCCATTTTCAATTTGGTAGCGGAATCAAATAGAGTAGTATTCCAATATTTACTACATAAATTGCAGGGGAAACTTGGAAGTTGGTGAGTGGTATGGGTGTGTGAAACGGGAAGAGCCTATAGTTATTTACTTTTATCGCTCTTTCTGCATGGTAAAAAGTGGCGATGCAAAATTATGATATTTCGTTTATTATCTTACGCAAAACCTGCGTTGCCAGACACAAACCTAATGTCATCCAATTCGAAATGGTTTTGCTGAAATGCTGAAATATATGCCTGTTAATGATAGGACCAAAAATGCGTTATATTTTATAAATTACGTATGTGGCCATTAACTAAAGAACAAGTTAAGAATATCTGTGAAAAATATTATGATAACCAATGATGTTCACACTGATAATAAATTAATTCATTGATTATTGTTGTCATTTGGATATATTTATACATTTAATTGTGCATGATCTTTAAGATGCTGTTGGTAATCTCTACGAAACTTTTCACTCAAAGTTACTTAAAACTACATCCCAAATGTACATTTCTCTGTATGATTATTTTGGTGGGAGTAGTAATAAAGTATCATCAATCTATCTAAAACTATCGTATTAGGAGTGTTTCACCGGCCGAGAGGTCAGTTATTCTATCTTCCCAGAGGGAATAACGTAGTCAGATATGGCAGCCAAATATTCTTCAATATTAAATATAAAAGCTGTAGTTGGGCATGCATCAGATTTTTGTCTAAGCACTTATTCCTCATTATCATTTTACTATTATCTCTACTAATTCGTTCCCAATAAATTTATTGGGTCTCAGTAAGTGCACAGTTAGCAGAAACCTATTTTATCGCAATTCTATTCGTCTTGAATTTCCTCATTCCCATCCTTTATGTTTTTGTTTATTTCATCCCTCCATTTGATATTGAATAGCGACCACCCGATCCAATTATGGGAGTTCTCCATTCTCCTGTGGTCTGGCTTTCTCTTTGTCCATGACCCTAACCCATGTCCGATGGTGGAAAAGGGTGAATTGAACAGAACAATCCTCATCGGAAAAAATATTCTCGGGGAACAGTGGCGTCCAGGCATTCCATCACGCCCGCGGAGAGGGGCCGACTAAAACTGGACTTTCGGGTTTTAGGGATTAAAGTACATGTCAAAGTCACGCAGAAGGCAATGGAACATGCCGTGTAAAATCGAGGAGATAGAAGTATATCGATTTGCGGATTAAACGTCAAACCTTTTTACGCCATTGGAAGACAGTTAAATGTTTCGAAAATCAGTCATGCCAACGTCAATATACTTACTAGAAAATATTCATTAGCATATAAATTAATGTAGGAGAGATGGATGGCCGTAACACTTGATATAAAAGTAATTTTTGAAAAAAATATGTATACATGTCTCAAAGAGGAAGTGCATATGATTGATTACAATATTATAGAGGTATTGAATTTCACTATATTTTTTCGAACGAAATTAACTCAAAGGTTAACGATTGATTATTACCTGTTTAGCATGTTGGTATGCCTTAATATCAACAAATAAGTGGCGTAATATATGATTTCAAATTCTAGTCCGCATGAAAAGAAATTTTTTTCAATAGTTTGCAAAGTTCAGAAACAGTATTGTATATGTTTCCTTCCACGTACACAACATAAAAATATGTTTTGTAAAATGGCTAATAACAGTATGATAGTATGTTTGACGGCTAATCATGCCTGACGTGAAATCATTTTCTACTACACACCCTTGAGGTGTTTTGAATTCATGCCATTCTGGTGTTGTTATATTTTTTGATACTTCATAACGAATTGGAATAAAATATTTTCGGCATGCGTCCGGTTCGGGTATTGCGTATCAGTTAAAAAAAATAAAGATCGTTGTTATTTTAAATCAACTGACTTTTTCAAGTAATTCAGAGTAAAAGCCTTTATTTGCTTATTACCCATGCATATCATTATGCCAGAGGTAGTTTCAGCTGGTAGTTTCTTGACATAGGAGAAGAAAGTGCAATTGTTTCACGAAAACATTTGTGCTCACTTTATTTGGCAAATAGTTTTTTTGATAAAATTGCCAACAACTGCTTATTTATTTCTGGTAACTACACATAAAATTTATTTAATACTCTTTGAACATTTTTAAATGATTCTCAATAACATCAGAAAGGTTTTTTCCAAATTTTATTCAGTTAAATTTAATGACATCATATGCCCATTTTCTTGAACGGTTTTCAGGGAAACTCTTCAATTTCAGCGTCCAACCTGGCCATCTAAATCTTATAGAGGGCTGGTGAAGTAGGCAAGTAGCCGACAGGGAAGAAAATTCCTTTTAAAATATTTTCAGGCGTGGTCATGTGAGCCATCTACGACCCAACACGCTAACCGGCTAAAATCACATGAATTTGCTCTTCCAAATAGAAGATCATTTTCGGCGAAATTAATTAAAATGCCAATTTTCCAAAAATAAAAACTCATCCTAGAGTACCTGCACATGGGTTATTCAATATCCAGATGACCCATGACTGTGACTGTGAGTTAAGTGTGGAGCGCCATCGAGTGGTTACGGAGAGATGATTTATTTGACTTTCACTCTTTCCACATATGGTTGACACCGGAAGCCAGGATTATCAAATCCTGTGGTTTATCTTCCCCACTTTGTGGGAAGGGATTGTTTTTTTTTGCTTCGCTCAAGCTCATTACCGTTGGATATGGGAGGATAGTTAGTTCGGAAAGAATGCTTCCGGTTTGTCTCCACAAAATTTAGGAGCAACTCGCTTGATGCCGCGTTATCACTTTTTAAATTCTACGGTGGTTATTTTCATGAAAGTGGGAAGTTTATCATGTGAACGTGGTCGCGGATTCGCGGTGTAATTTACCCCTGTAGCCAGTTTTACACAAGTTGTGATACTATCGTTGGTCCCAGCTCCTGGCTTCTGTGATGCAATTGCACTTAATTTTGTGGAAAAAAATGTAGAGCGGTTTCTTCGGAAAAGCTCTTTGCCGGAGGATATGGGAGGGGATTATGGTTGGAAAGAATGCTTCCGGTTTGCCTCAACGAAATTTTGGCACAACTCGCTTTATGCTGTTTTCTCAATTTTTAAATTCTATGGTGCTTATTTTTCTGATAATGTTTCAAGGAATGTTTTAAATTCAAAAGAATGGTTTTGTGTGAACGTCATTCAGTTTAGCTACTATCGTTGGCGCTAGATACTGGCTACTTTGATTGGTGTAAACTAAATTTTGATGTAATAAGGGTAGAACGGATAGAGACATTTGAAAATGAAGACGAAAGAATAAAGAAGAAAAATGCAAGAGGAACAAACCGACGTTCTGCAGTGTGTATGCCTGTGTGAGATAACGTGAAAAAACCAGTATCCTTAACTCTTGTTTTTAGTTATTAATAAATTATCAGATGCCTTTACATAACTTACGGGAGGACAATTTGGGCATCGCGTAAACGCAAGCCGGTTAGAGATCCACCATTTAAACCATTATTTTGCCACAATCGTGTTAACAAAGCATCGAAAGCTTGATCAGGCCGTTAGAATAACTAATAGCTACCCTATCCGTATTCAGTGAATGTGGGAATTTTTTATGCATTAAACTCGAGGAGTTTCCATGGTAAAATAAAATTTAAATATATTTTTGCATTTATATTTTAGATAACCCTCATCGTAATATCAGCAGCTCCTTTCACTTGTTGATTTAAAGCGCTAATGAAGTGAGTTTAAGATTTTGAAAATAAATGACACTGGCAAAGTTGTCATTATTGTCTTAGTCCTAGTATATTAGTGTATTTCCTGGGAAATCTTTTATATAAGAAATTTCTATTCACACGAATTGACCTTCAAGAAGCTACTTCACATAAGAGTCTTGTTGTTAAAATACTGGCGATAGGACGATATCGAATCCAGTGCCTGAAAAGATGGAAGTCACCGGCTAATGTACAATTTGGCAGCATTTTGAAAGTATTTCGACATTACTGACCTCGGTTTGAACAGTTGTAAGATGGCTAAATATGATAAGTAAAGCTTAGAAAATGTTACAGGAGAGCAATTTTAAAGTTAAGTAGGCTCTGAAAAATCAGAATGTCAACGTTTAGGTCTTACCTTTTCGTAATAGATGTAAAAATCTGCTGTTATTATATTTTTTAACTTTCAAAATCCAACAGTACTACCACTACGAACATAACAGTATGCATAACTCAATTTCGCAGAAAACGGAAATACCATATTTAGCCATCTTACCAGAGATATAAAGTTCCCATTATTTAGTAGCTTACAAAGTTCCTAATAATGTTTTCAGCTGTTGGTTCCTACCTACGTATTCGGTGCAAAAAGGTGGCTATGCAATTGTGCATGGACAGTCCAGATAGGATTCCATGAAAAGTAATCGTGGTTCTAATTCAGAAATTATTGTTGATTCAGATTTCTAATTCAGAAATTATACTTGAGTTTTCCTGGACAACGAAACTTAGATGGTGCAGAAAATGTATGCACACATTTCTGATGCTATTCTAAGACTATGGATTATATTTTGATATTCTCAGACTACGACCTACAGCCAGTAAAGTGAAGGGACTTTTTTAAAAAAGATGTACTTGATATTTAAAGACAATAAGAGATTAAAAAAAGATATTCTGCCAGGAGACTGCAACTGAATGTTTTATTTTCTTCATAGGTAATATTTGTTGTGCAAAGTAACTTTATCCTGATGGTAAGTAGTCATCTCTTTGCGTTGAGTAATGTCCTTCTCTCTTTTTAAGTATCATAAATATAATTTTCATAGAAACCTGGCGTTGGGAAAACCTTGTGGCGCAACGGGATAAGGAATTTCATTTTCTCGCCAGTAGCACCTTCCTTGAATCCTTGAACTTCCTGAAACTCTTTTTCGAAGTTCGGGTGAGAAACGACGATTAAGAAAAAATAAATGAACACAAACAGTACATCTTTGAAATACCGTGCAATCAACCTCCAAGGTGTCATGTACGATGTGATTCTTCACCAGGTATGCAGTGCTCTTCCAGTTTAAATTAGTGCCTACCTCGCACGTTCCCCCGGCCGATAGGCGAGGACCAGAAAGCAGTCAGGAGAACAATTCAAGGGCAAACCAGATACCAAGGGAGTGCTTCGTGGGCAAAAATGCTAACATGTACACGGATAGTACCTACACGACTACTAGTATTACTAATCCTTATATTACTTGGATACTACGAGATATTGATTCGTGCAGAAAATAAAATCATGTGAGAGATTTCAAGCGAGATGAGATGATAGTAATAGGTAAGTTAATCTACAAAAGTAATAAATCTTGTCTACCAATCGACATTCAGTCTCATCTTCATACCTCGACGACTAGAAATTATTTAGTAATTATTTCGGCAAAATACCAAATTACATGCCTATTCACGGGCCAGCCAAGCGTTTACGAAACTTTCAATCCCGAATCAAAACCAAAATGTCACAGGTACAAGAAGTCAGACACATAACGAGTAAAAACTTACTAAACGTAAGAAGAAAATCACCGAAATATGGAACAGCTGATAGGTGGCTTTTTGGCTTCAAAGATCGAGGTGAAGTTGCTGAGCTTAGGATGCTTGCGATTAGTAAGCATTGGGAGGAAGGTAATATGGATACGGGTTCAGGATTATGTAATTGATCTGCTGGCAGCTTGCGATGGGAGCAGCAGAAACTGACTTCCATCTCCGTTAGTGGAGTGAAAGGTTATGACCTTTCTGCCGTTTTCTATGTGTGACCGTGGTTCTTATGTTCTCCTAGCGAAGGCCGCTACATGAATCTTGGCTTCCCTGGTTAGAGAACATCGCAGTTAAGACAGTGGTCTAAAAAAGGGAGCGTATTAAATTTGGGTCGTAGGTATTGCTGGCGTCTTTGGCGAGATGTTGTTAGCGCGTATATGGGACACGCCTTTGGCAAGTCCTTCGGCTACGACCGCAAGGTAAAATGTTCACAAAGGAGAAATAAATGTCAAAGGAAGGGGGAAGAGGTCAGGAGTTGAATAAGAAATTACAAAACCTCGTCTATTACCCAATAAAATAATTTATCAATACCTTGCGAAGAGGGTTGTGTCTGAAGTTTTCTCCGATATATTTTTCTGTGATCGGGAAGACGACGAAAGTGGATTAAATTTGAGCAGCCCAATGCATAAAAGCGCAACCTTCCCAAAATATGCTTTCAACGACCCCAAAACGACCGTTCTTGAGAAATTATTATTTCGTTCAAATATTATGCGAATGATCACAATCTATCGAGAAAACTGTGAAATGTCTGGCTGGTGAGTGTTCTCCAGATTTAATATTTATTACTTAAAGAATGCATGAGTAGTGTAAGAAAGGCGAAATCAAATGTTTTGTTTCCTGAATCTGATATGGAGATCTTCTGTTGGTGGAACCTTCCCAAAGAGATTTTTCTATTTCTTTTTCTTACATATTTCAATATTTATTTTGCAAGCTGCGTGAATAAAATTATGATTTTAAATATGACTATGAAAACTTTTTATTTTTTTCTTCTAAGCGGCTTCATTCAATAAATTTTCACTTCCAAGATATGTTAAAAAGCAAAATATTATACTGCAACAGAAAAATATAAAAATTCCAGAAATAAATAGACTTTATACACTGGGAAAAAATGTACCAACATTTAAAGAACCCAGCCTCTCTCATTCCGTAATTAAGCAATTCAACTGCTAGCTAATGCGCATTTCAGTCAAAATATACGCAACAATTCGGCTTTTGCGGTAATTGGTGCAATTAAAACAATCCGTGAGAGCGCTAGTTTCTCATTACTTAGAATGCGCGCGCATAATTTCTTAGGTTTTTCTCACTGAATAAAATTGAGAACCAATTCTATGGACAAGGTTGATTCAGAACAGAATGATAAATGATTCATTTTCAATTGTCCAAACTCCATATTGAGAGCTCGAATCATCGATCGATCAGGACAAAATCACGTTAACGTTAACCGGTCTGAAACTTCAAATGATCCTATTTCTTCATTGCTTGTTCAAATTGCCCAACCCCCGTACCGAATACGTTGAATAAGTAAACGTATTACGGATATCAAAATTTATGGTTGGGAGAGTTTTTATAAATCGTTGTCAAGGAATTCTTTTGCAAATGGAGACTCTTCATCTGCATTCAGAGTTGAATCTGCACCTAAGCATATAGAAATTACTCATCATTGTTTTTATTTCGTTATTTATATAGTTTTATTACAAGTGATAATTTTTCACTTTTAATTTTGGTGCACCTATGTAAATGAGTAAAATCCTTTATTATTTTGTGGTAAAATGTCTACGATATACCCTCTGAGGTTGAAAAAATATTTTAACTACAGTTGATGCATCTGAGCGCTTGTTTTGTTTTCTGAGCGCTTGTTTTCGTGCGCTTGTTTATGCCAATTGATTAGAAAGATGAGGAAAAGGCTAGAAGGATAGCTGACTTCCAAGATAATCTTTTTAAGTTCATTAAGGTATTTGATCATTGTATGTGAATTCTTCTCGGGTTTAAAACCGGGTCAAGTGTGTGTGTGTGTCATTTACGCCAACATTTCGATGTGCGTTTCGCTCGTCTTCAGGGTTGGTTTGTGTACTATTTTATTGTAAGCTATGTATCCGTCCCTGATAATTTAATATATTATGATTTTTATCAGAGTAAACGTTTTTGCTAACTTTGTATAATTTATTTTGTAATCGGCATCTGAAAATGTTGTCGTCATTAAATATCTAAATTTTAGATGTACTTCTGGAAAGGTTTTGCGTGGATAGAATTATGCAAATTTATTTAAATTTAATTTCGTTCCCCACCATAGTTTTTGAAAGTTATGTAAACGAATTTAATGTAAATAATGTATCTTCCTTCTAAATACATCAATCCCTATGTCAACCAAGCAGCTATACCCTAAAAACCTTCTGCGAAGAGCTTGGTGGCCAACATGGGAACGTCGTAAGTTAGCGACTCCGGTAGACACATTTTTTTCCTTGCAGAATTCCTGGAATTCGGGTTTCTATATATAACTCTACTCCTTGAAGAAAACTTTCAACGGAGCTTGTGGCCCTACGCAAAAACGCGTGGTGCTAGAAACTTGTAATTGACCATTTTTCCTTTTCGATATCCATTTACATTGTCTTCCCTCGTCAAAAGCTGCAGACCACAAAAAAACCTTTTAATTGGGAAAAGCTGTGTTAAAGCATATGTTCAGAGCAACCTTATTTTCCAGGATAAGCAGGTCATCATAACTTATGACAACAGTAACGCTCAAAATCTTCAGTAATGGGAGTACAACAGCCTCGACATCCCCCGGATCTTGTAAGAGTTTTGGAATTTGTAATTTGGCGCTTTAACTCTTCCACAATAAACATTGGCCGAGAATATGTCACAGACATAGTGAATCTTTCTTTTATCTTTCTCATCAAATCAGTTGGGTCTTTCAATAAGGTCTGCCTGTAAACATTTGCTCCTCAAGAGAGACGCAGCATTTCCTCTACGTTTAAACTGTTAGTTGAAGATATTGTTTCATTCCTAAGTTCTTCTCATCAATGCCTTTCTATTCGCATTCTCTATTCTTTTCTACTTCTTTCCCGCTTATCTTTAATCCTCCTTTTATCTCATATGTCAAGTATCTCCTCACTTTTCAATTATTTTCTGTTCTTTATTTATACATGTATGTGCATATATGTGCTGTGCATATGTGCGCAATACATTACTATTCAGTCTGTATTTATAGTAGAAGAATTTGCTCCTTTATCTTGTTCAAAAGGCTCACGGTTCAAGGATCACGATCGATCTATGTTATTACTCGTTTTCGTCGCCGAAGCTATTAGGCAGGTACGAAGTTCCACGACAAGGCGATGTGAGGAGGAAATCCCAGTTTCGCTTGAGGGCTTCCTCTCACCCCACCTCCTTAAAAAGGGAGGCTCTCTCACCCTCAGGTGCTCGGGATCCTTTCTTCAGAGATGCGTGCCAGGTCGCTTTCTTCCCAGACATCTTCCTCTTTCCTCCTCTTCTTCACCGCACTTCCAATATTGATTCGAGTTTGCGTGCCATTCTTCAGATGCTGAACGAATCGCTGGATGCCGAAATGGAATGTGTGTATGCGCTTTTATGGTACTTCATCCCTGTTTCCCAACGCTATATTTCGCGAAATTCCGGTTGAATTGCGTGAAAGTAGCTCTAGACACGTGGCGTGGCTTGCCATTTTGAAAGAAAATATGCTTTCAGAATATGCGCTTCACATGGGCTGCTGTTTTTTTGTTAAAGAAACGATGAGGTAATAATTTATGAGTTCCTAAAAATATACTAAAAAGCTTAGAAATGCATAACATGCTTTAATATTAATATGAGATAGTTGAACTCTACGGCCTCCACAGAGAAAAATACTTCAATGGCCGTAAACAGTTTAAGCACTCATATAAAGTTTCCTGACGCCATGCACTGTGTAACGTTTGCTGACTTGTGGTGCTCAAACTATATACGGCCATCGGTGTGCTTTTCCTTGTGTTCATGTGTTTATATTCTTTGAATGGGCGTAGCTAAATAATCCTATAAGGAGGGAAATGAGCACGAATTATGTAGATCCACGAATTCATTTCCTTAATACTACCTAGGGTTCTACACGTTGTATGACCTTATTGAAAAAGAGGTATGAATGGAAAGTGGAATCTACATATTTGATGCCCTGATGGATCGATTTCACATCGTTTTGTCTGATGCAGTTACAGTTAATTTTGTTCTTAATTCCTGTTTGTACTTATAAAAATACAAAGTTATGCATCGTATTTATGACAGCTGTGTACCGCGTAGCAATAACAATGCTTAATTTTGGCAAGAAAGAACGAGAAAGTTCACCAGTTCAACACTATCAGTAGATGAACGGATGGATTCCACTGTACATTTAAAAGGTAAAATTACCGTATAAACGCTTGTAAGAGGCGCACCCCTCTTTTTATGCATCGAAGTTGAAGAAAAAATTTTGAGTTTTTTTTTCTTCTATTACGAAGTTTTGCGGGCCTAACTGCGAACTTTCGGCCATTTTAAAAGCCTTCCGCTCGCGATATTCTCTTATAATTTACGCGGCATTTTTCATAGGCAGATATAGACCCCGGAGGTAAGTATTCACTTGGATCTGAGGTTTCCGCGGCGTTTCTCCATATTGGTAACGGCTTTCGGGTGTTCCTCTACAAGACAACGCGGAGGAACGCCCGCGTGCCCGAACGCCGCGTCACCTTTATGCCACTATTTACCGAGTCCAAATGACTCATGTACAGAGAAAAGACAACTGATTTTCCCCCGCAGGTAATGCTTGTAGTAGACTCCCTCGCGCGCCTTACGGATAGCCCTCTGACTGGGCAACAGCGCGCGCCTCTCCCTTTCTCTTCCGTGCATGTTCCTGGCAGTTGAACGCGCTCTTTTTCCAAAATATATGTTAATCGATATTGATTAACCAACGAATTCCTTTAAGATTTTATAAGTGGATTCATGATGATGAACTCGAGAGCTTGGAGAAGGTCTAAACGGCGGTTTTCAGGGATGCGCGGAACGGAAAATAACGGATCCGTGCATTTGCATCTATAACTAAAATACTAATGTATTAAATAATATGAAACTTCGTATAGCTATTAGGAAAGATCTTTGCTACAAATTATAAAGGAAATTTCAATATCTTGATCCGTGTTGTTATTACGAAGCCGTAAATGCGATGCATCCGTCCGGTACCCGGGAAAATGCGCTAACATTCTGTTTTGAAGCACACACTGAAATCGATATAAACGGTAAAATGTTTTGTATACCATTAATAAACGCAGAAATAAACAAGCTTTAATTTGATGTACTTCATTTTAAAATCGATTGAGCCATCTCTGAGATATTAGACTTCAAACTCGGGTGTCGGAATTTTGCAACGGACAGATTCGTGTAAGAGGCGCACCCTCATTTTCGGCTGCGATTTCTGGGAAAAAAGGTGCGCCTCTTACACGAGTTTATACGGTATCTATTTGAATGTGTGAGATGGCGTCTAAGACATGCGTTGTTTACCAGCAGTTATCAGTAGATATGCGTTTCACTTTGCCTGTAAAGAGTTTTAAAATAAAATTATTTACTCTGGATTTTATTTATAAAAATATGTACCTCGTTCCCAATCTAATTTATTTAAATCATCCACTCTATAATAATAGTCATGTTGCCCATAGAATGGATATTGCATCATGAAATGAGAGATTTACCTTGTTTTCTATCTCCCAAAAATATTTTTTTAGGAAAACGGAAACAGCCAATACGTCAATAATCTCCTCCGAATATATTGGAAATAGGGAGGGAATAAAACATTGTGTCAATAATATAGCTTAGAATAGCGGTAAATACGGTAGTTAATGGTAAAATATATTATACTAAAGCCTAAATAAGTTGCCGATAAAAGTGAATGCTCGCCTTAGCCCGTTGAGACTCCCTAAAATTGGACAGCCCATAAAATAAATCTGTTGTAGCTGTGGGCCAACTCACAACAGCCGTCGGAAAGGGACCTCTCGCGCCATGTTAAAGGAAAACGTACACGACCTCACGGAGACAGAATGACGCCATCTCTGCTAAGCGTACATGAACAGCGGTAGGATATAGCTCGTACATCAAGAGCGCGAGTGTGTTGGCGAAGGAAAGCAGATCCTAACCATGACTCATATTGCTTCAAAATATAACAAAATAAAAGGGGCAGTATTAAAACAAAATACGATGGGTATAGACTTTCGGGCTGGTGAAATTCTAAGGCTTTTTTCAGACCTACGCTCTAACTTACGCTGAATATCACTTGTAGCCACAGAAGTATTCCTTTTTGCTTATGTGAATATAAACGTAAGCGACTTAAAAGTAATATACCAATTTTTAGATTATTCTCCCCATTTTCCGGGTGTTCGTTGCGTGTTGACTGGGATAGAATAGAGTAGAATAAAATAACTTTTATTTAGAACCTGGGATCCCATGTCCCCTGGGTTCAGGTGGATACATAACACATATAAATTAAATTGCAAAAATACAAATACATACAAAAATAAAGATAAAGGCCTCGAAGATGATGACCTCGGGGATGACAACAGTGCTGACACCTCTTCGACCTGAAGACGGTGGTTGGGATGCCAGCGAAACTTTTGTCATCCAAGGTACTTATTCTATCCAACATGGAGGGAATAACCACAAATCAACGCCGCTGAATCCTATGAACCATATTAATTTTGACTTAAATGGTGATTTTTAAATGGTTTATGACCTTGTGTGACATTCTTTAGACAATCATCGCTATTTGTAGAAAAAATCTTTACCCGAGCATTTGTTTTGAAGCTAACACCCCTACTTTTTTGTCCTGTATCAAAATGTTTGTCTTCAAATAACGTCAATTTCAACTTTCATCACTTTTGATGCTAATTTTAAGATTAAATGAGCATTTTTCAACCAAAATCATGAAACAATATTTTCTTTCAAGATATGTCATTTTTTGCAATTTAGATAGGATCATAACTTTTAGTGTGTGTTGGCATTGGTGGCGGAGGTTAAGTACATACATACGTAACGTATCTTTAAAAAAACTATTGAATTACTTGAAAGCCGTACTGTTCAGATTCCCATGCAGTCACAGTATGATATTCCATCGATTAACAATAAAAAAAATTGGTCAAATGTGCCAGAGATGGAGGTGTTAAGGTGAGCGGATTTGATGAAATGCGTTTCGATTAATTAAATTTAATATTTCTCTTGTCATTCCGTTGTTATGATGAATAATCCCACTGGGGGTGAATTTTCAGTTACAACTTGGGCAGACGTCAATGAAAGAGCTCGAAAGCCTTGCTCTCCAACGGTTATAGATGCAGAAAATACAGAGGGAGATTGGTTCTTAAGCTAATCCATTCCAGCCTCTTCGATCAATAGTAAATAAGTAAATGGCGGGCTCTGTGTTAAATGGGCCAAGTTTAGTTGATGAAAACTCATTTAAAGTTCCATACTACCCCCTCGTAAATCAGCTGTACTCAGTGCTCTCGAGAGCTTCTGTCATGTAGTGGTAAATATTTAAACTTTTGATTTTTTGAACTTTGAACTTTTGAATAAATATAAGATTAGACATCCTATAGAGTTTTTAGTTGATAAATGGAAAACAATTTGCAGGGTAAACTTTAAAACTGAGCCCTCCAATTCATGACAATCAACCTCATAACACCTGTCACTATTTATTCCTGAATCTGTTCCAATTTTCAGGAATAAATCCTTTTGGTACGTGTATATTACTTAAAAATATTTAGAACTAGCAATCATAACATTGGTGAATTTACCGAGAAATGGAAATAACGTGCGAAACTTAACTCTACTGATTTGAAAATGGATGTCGTCACGCCTCCATTGAGAAGAAAAGGGAAGATTAGGCAAGTGTAACTCATTTTCCTTGTATTTTCCGAGCTGGTTGGAAAAAGCGGAAAGCATTTTGAGGCGGCGCCCTCTGTAACAATCGGAAATGACCCAACGCTCTCGGGCGAAACGTGATCGCGTGGTTTGGCGCGGCAAAATTGCGTGCCGTCTTGCTGCGAATTGACGCAAAGCGGCGTTTCTGTCCGCCAGGCTATTCTTCTCCAGTAACTCACGTAAATGGATTATTAGGAACAGCCCAGGGATGGTCTCGTCAATTATACCGGAAGCAGTTGGAGGCTGCAATAAAAAAATCGATTTTCCACCTTAAAGAACATGTGGGTGCATTTATATCAGGCTCATATTCGGAACGTACAAAATTAAATCTATTGTTGTACATAAATGACGTTCAGCCTTAAGGATTAGGATTTTTCCCTTCAGAAATAACAATCCAACACATTTCTTCCGTGGTATATTTTTGACTTACTTTCTCGAAACTTCTGATGGCCCGAAGTATAATATCTGGGGTCATGATAATCCGTTGAGGTCTAGTCATAAGGTTTCTCAAAGCATTTGTATTTTTTTGCATTTGTCCAGGATAATCTGTCAACATGTTTTCGTCAGTGTATTTGAGCAACACAGTAAATGAACAAACCTTCGTAGTTAAATTACGGACATAATATAATTTTTAACAAACTAAAAATTTATAATCTGGGACCGGACTGTGGTGCTTATTTTATGACAACAAAGTAGTTTCTCTCTATAGTGTTAAAGTGGAAAGGCTGGCTAAATATTTTGTTGAATGAATTTTTTTCTATATAATGTTTTTGTATTTATGCTTGTTTATTTTCGCCATCTTTTCTTACCTGCATAAACGTGGGTACAGTTTTTCTTCGTTTCTTACATCGCATGTTTCTATGTGTATATCTCTACGTATGTAACAGCTATACGTAATTGGAACCTTTAAGTCCGTGATTAACAGTGTTGACTGGTCTCCAGTATATATAGAGAAAAAAGCTTCCACAACCTTCGATTTAATGATGGATGTTTTGTGTACCAGTCTTGAATTATCGAAATATGAACTTAGTCTAAAAAGTTCACCTATGTTCTTGAAACTTTAGATGAGCGAAAACTTGCTAAAAATGATTGAAAAAAAAATCAATTATCTATTAAGGAGGAACCTGCTCCCTGCGCTACTGTATTCATAAGAAGTAAATATCACCTGATGGGGGAATTTAGGATTAATATATCAATTTATAATTTTTCGAAGAAATCCAAATACTCGATTGGGTTATGTTGCTCAGAAAATATAGTTAAGTATGAATGTTAAGAGCCTCATGCAAATCAGTGGTTGTGTTGCATCTAGCGGTCACTGTTATTTCGATGTAATACGATTTTTAGATTAAATTTGCGGCTGTAAAGAAGAATTATTAGTTTTATAACATAGAAACCCGAAAAGTCTATACAAATGATCTAATATTGCAGTTATATTCTTATTGTAATGCGTAATAACATCAATAGTTAGCACATGGCAACACTGAGACAGGCTGTGAACAAATGAGTGCTAAACTGCCCATGCCTCCTGCGATATGTGACTGCGAATTCGAAGTGTTAGAAATCGGTTGATTTTTTCATTAATTCATACATTTCTTTATTAAATTTTATTTTACTTTCATCGTAATTCCCTTTTCCTCGGTTTATTAATTTCTCTATGACGTATTCTTTTACTTTTTTTCATAATTTGTTTTAGCATCTGTGCATTGCTTCCTATTTCACTTTTTCTTTTTGCTGTTCTTAATATTTTGTTTCCTTTACGCATCACGTCCACTCATTAATTACCTATATCGTTATTTACCATTTTTGGTACACCATCTCAAATGACATTTCCGTGTGTTCATTTCCTGCAATGGATAAAGTATCCTAAAATGAAGAATGAACATAGGAGTATAAACCTTCCAAAGCGTTGCGATTTTAACCTTACCATAACATTGTGATGTTAATTTCCTTTTTCACTAAAGGCAAGGGTAAATCCAAGGTTCGGATGATTCGTGGCTCTCTACCAGGAAATTTATGGTACACTGTTTTTTCCACTGTCTGAGAATCGGTTTTCTTTTAATCCTGTATTCGATCAAATATTCATTATCTGGTTCATGACCCTAGAGCTTGTTCTTATTATCGTAGTCTAGACCAAATGTTATGTACATGCTTTTGTGTATGAGTATCTCGAATAATATCTAACGCTAATGTGACTGAGAAAAGCTGTGGAGCCATTGATTGATCGTGCAAATAGTTAAAAAAATGAAATTATCCATCAACGAAGAAAAGTTAAAAAATTCTGAATTTATAGGTTTGAACATTTTGAAATTACGTAGTTTAAAGCCTTCAATTAAATTAGATACGCAGTAGTAAGCACAGGTATAAATTTAAACAAAGCCGTTGGCAACGATAAATACCTACTGAGAACCAACTGCCTTATATGTATGCTCTCGTTGATATTTACATTGAAAAATGTGTACTTGAATTCAGTGCTGCCAAGCAGTATGCTTTGAAAATGCGTAATTCAATTTATAAAAACGCCGTAAGGGTTAAAATACATCCAGTCAACTTGAGTACTACGCAGTATTTCATATTTTACCTACAAGCAGTTTCCAACGTTGCCACACTGTTCGTAGCAGGCCGGCTCCTTGCTCGGAGGAAAACCGTTAGTATGTACTTTAAACTTTAATGCTGACACCAAATTGCCGATGATCAAGGCTGAAAAAAATATATTATGTGCCTAGATATCTTTTGCACGTTATACTAGCTTTTTAAGGATATTATTTGGGCCAAACTTGAGATAAAAAATGTTATGTGAAGAGAGGTCACCGTTCTGCCATCAAGACAATGCATTTCAACGTAAAATTCCATCATTTTCAAATCCATATATCTTCATTAAATGGCCGATGACATAGTAATATTTTACACCAAATGATAGGAGAAATCATAGACTATAAGATATGTCAAAATCAGGGCAGGTTTTCGGGCATGCCTAAAATGATGGTTCCTACTTAAGGAAAACTAGGCGCTATCCTAATAATGACAGCCTTCAAATTAAATTTTTTAAGTACAGAAACAATCTAAGGAAAATAGTTAAGGTCAGCGTCAAACGAATACTATATGAATCTGTTGAATGTGTTACATAAAGTAATTCTTATGAATAAAGTGACTAATTTAAATCATTTGCGTAACAACGATGTTTATTTGGGTGTTATTGCTGTTGCTAATGAAATGGTGAAAAATAAAATGTTGTTTTGTGACGAGTGATAATAAAAAGGCTCAGAAAATTTGTATTCAAGATTCTCCCGCGGAATATTACTGGCGACCGTGACAGGACCCAAATAGTAGTGAATGCCCCACATTATAGAGTGCCACTATCGGGTAATTTGAGCATTATTTTACGATTTGGCTATGGATGGCTATTTACTTACGGAAATGCTCAGCTTAGGGGCATGTAGAACGGACGTAAGAGCAAAGTTTGCGTCATTAAAGATTAAATACGATAAATTAATATCACTAGATGAATCGTACTAGAAAGACCTACTTAATCGAGAAAATATTAGTGAGGAGGATTTAGAGGCAGAATTGCAAAAGCCAGAGCAATAGAAGTATGTCGAGGGAGATTCCAATCCAGCAGATCTGCCTTGACGTGGTTGTATATATACACCTCAGCATCTGCTCCTGTCGCCATGGTGGGAGGAAATCGTCATGGCTGCGACAACCACCAAGTGCATTGCCCACGACCTACACGTCACTTTATACCGAGGAGGTTGAAGAGGAAAGAAGAAGAACCATTGTAGTTGCAGCAGACTCCCTTCATGAGACATTTCTCACATTTGAGTAGAAGACGGTCCAAATATCCCAGTATAGTTAGAACTGTAAAGTAAAAAGTAAAAGGTGGGTGCTATATTACTGGAGAAGAGTTTGTACGGGCGTAAAAGGTAATCTTCCGTTTGCTGCAGTTGGAGAGCTTCAGTAATGAAAATACATTGAAGAAGATTCAAGTCTTTGTAGACCACGAAGGAATCACACGTTTGAAGTTTCGTTTACTCTTTGAGGAAGAAATTGATGAGTATGTATGTCCTATAATTCTTCGCTCGAATCATCCAGTTGTTTAGAAGCTAATAGAGTACCAGCACATTCTGCATAAACGTGTAGGGGTACAAACACTACTCACTATTCTTCGTAAAAGAGTTTGGATTTTAAGGGGCAGGAAAAGTGTAAGGTTGGTCATAGGAAACTGTTTCATTTGCCCAAAGAATCAAGCCAAGGCCTTTCAAATGTAGTAGTCTACAACCTTACGCCTATCCTTACTCTCTATCACTTATAGTTCGCTGGCAACATGGTAAAAAATATTAGGACCACATTACATTTAAGGGCATCTGTTTCTGCGTTGAAACTCAGGCAGGCCTACCGGCAGTATTCTGCCTGTTATAATGGAAATGTTACATCATAATGAAGACAGTACAAGAATTATATTTTACATTTTTTCCTGCATTAAAACTTGTTATGACTAGAGTTTTCGGTAATTTTGACAAAATTATATCGAAACATGATTTTTTCGAATGCTACATTCGGCGTGATACCTTGATATTTGTTAGCAACAGTTAAAATGATAAGAAATGTATTATTTCGTTTTAAGAAGAAAATATGTAGGTACATATAAAATCGAATTATTACAAAATATATATGTGCCAAAAGGCTGCGCGTTAATTGAACATTGAATTGGCAAAAACCCAATTCGGTATGGTGCAATTATTTTTACTTCAATCTTTAGATATAACTTAGGAGAACACGTATGCAATGTTTCATGCATAGCTGTACGTAAACCAAATTCGTTCCAACCACCTTAGGTATCTGCTTACGCATGGCTGATATTAGTACCCTCGTCGACTTTTCCATCCATATTCGCCTTAGTCTCACTTTTTTTGCGTTTGTTCATCTTTTGTCAAAATGCCTTCAGCAGCCACGTTGTTGAATCCAGTCGTTTCACGTGCATCAAACCCGAATTTGCCCTCGCGAAGTCAGGCGAGCAAGGCAATGCGCCTGAGTTGTGCGTGGAACCTCAGCCTCGCTTACGTGTAACGACCGCAGGTGAACCCGGATTGATGCTGACGCCGGTTTCCTCCACACACTTACTTCATTCCCCAATCAATTCTTCCCTTACCGCTCAACCAACGTATGGTGCGAATGACCTCAACTATCAGTCACCCTCCGATATTCAACCGATCAGCCAATAAGCGACTGCAGCATAGGCACAAGCAATTTTATTGAATTGGCGCTGATGCTGAATATGTTATTCGTCGATTAGTCTCGTTTAGAGTGGGATGTCTTCAATATCCTGTTCAACATTCGTGTTTGTTGACTCTCTCTATAATGTTATCGTGATGACCTTGGATAACGAAAGTTTGGCGTTTTTTGTAACGCGTGCCTTCTATTTTCAGTGAATGTTTTTCACATAACTCAGTAAATACTACAACCCCACCTACACGATGTCTGTTTACCTTATCTTTTAAGTTCTGCTTCAGATTGCGCTACGTCCCATGATAAGAGTGACGATGAGGATCGAACATCGCTGTTTTAAGGTGACAAACACACGCAGTCTCTCCATGAGGCTCGGCGATTACCGAATTGCGTCTGTCGAGTCGAATCAAAAGGTTTTTATTCCGTGGCAATAAAACAGTTTTAACAAAAACAATATAGGATCCGCAATATCACCATTAACACCATTGTAATGGAATACAATTTTATAAGAGAATTTTCCACACCACTGTCTTTTTCGGAATGTCTCTGAGTTTAGTCTTTTTAGTGAGTGTTTGTGTGTACGCCTTATCTTTTGATTTACACAATGAATGTGGAGATTTACGAAGTGCCTTGCTCGGCAACGTGTTAAATTTGCAAACTCAGCTGTTTATTATTTTTAGCAGAACTGTGCCGTCTGTTATTTCCTATCATAAATCACACAAAAAAGGTACTTACCTTAAAGAAAAAAATTATAAATAATGGACCTAGCTTGACGCGTCCTGGATTTGAACTCAGGGTCACCCAACTAATTGCTCAACCCAGTAGGCAGTCCCTACCATAAAGGTCTTTGTTTTAGGCGAAATTACGGCTACAGAATATGTCTATATTGATACGAAAAATATCGATCAAGAGTGCGAATCTGACCATGGTCCGGGCTGGGACAATACACCTAGCTTAACTCATATCATCATGAATAACTGAATAACATGAATCTAATTCCCTTAAATCCTCTTAAAATTTTTATTAGGATCATAAAGCTTAGATAACTTTGGTGGACTGCGCTATCGAACGTCATGCCGGATGTTCTTGGCTCGTTCAACTGTCCAAGTGAACTTTTTCTTACGACAACGTAAATGGATTACATACCTTAATGAAGACAGATATTGCAATTGTCCACTGGTAAAAAGATTGATTGCAACCTAGGTTTCGATGTAATACATCATCATCAGGTATAGAGTTTGGGACGAGTCGTGGTATATATACACAAGATTACAAGGCAGGGAGAGTAATAGGTGCACCCATTGCATGGGTAATCAATTATTCAATCATGTTTCCCACTGATATTGCGTGTAACTTGGACTTCCTCAAAGTATCTCAAAGGATCAAGACGCGGTGCGGGACATTTCCCAACGAATTTTTTGGATTTTTCAAATTTGTAACGACACTGTTGTGTAACATAACACCCAACCCTTCTCTGAAACCTGTGACAAAGTTATATTTTCCCCGAGCATAGATTACTCCCTCTTTTTACATCACGTTTTGCTGTCTCACTGTAGTTAAGAGTTAAGTTGTTGGGTAAGAGCCTTAATTCTGTGAATGTGTTCTCGTGTGTACACGTACAAGTAATATTAGAGCATCGTGTAAACAGGCCTTAAGAGATAGCAATGCTCTCTGTTCGGAGATAGTGGAGGGACATCGGTTCCGCTGACTAGTCCCTTACAGTTTTGGGTCGGCCGTTTGTTAAAAGTTCGCCATCGACTTTTGCTTTGAGTGTCGGTGGAAACTAATAATGTCTGCTGGTTCAGGTTTCTGAAGTTTTGGTCGCACACCACCCGATGGGAAATGGTCGTTTTATAAATTGGAAAAATCTTTGGGGGTTGGTTGTGGAGGCAAGTAGCTCCCGCTCACAAATTTGGCAATAGTGAGCTTATCTTTCTCGATGGCTTTCATCCTATGCAACTGCAGTTAATGAAAACCCGTATGAATGCATTAATATTTTTTTATTTGAAAAAGATTTTATTCAAAACCCTATATTTGGAATGCACTGCATGCATGTTCTGAAAAGGATGGTGGCTGTAAAATTTGTAGATATGAGATGTAGAATATTTTGCTCATTGTTGGTTGTTAATCATCATCATACTAATATATAAAATTTGGAGGGGGTGGCTAGCATTCCGTATCTATATGAAGGGGAAGATACATAGATCATCATCATCATACTAATATATAAAAGTTGAATGGTGTCTGTCTGTTGCTCAATCACGCAATAACTACTAAACCGATTGAGCTGAAATTTGGCATGTAATGAGAAAATGTATCGGAGTGTAACATAAACTATATTAAAAAGACCTCAGGGCCCCCGAAGGCCCCCCTGGTGGTCCCTGGAGGTCAATTCTAAGCATTGGGTTCGGTGCAGTGGTTTCATTTTTTGCTTTTTAAAATTACTTTCACTAAATATAGAGGGCTGGAATTTTTTTAACGGACGGCTGAATAAATGAAGTTTCTAATTCTTTCAATTGCTTTTATTTTACGCTTCATAATTGTCTGGTAATCATGTTTTTTTTCTGAATATCTCACTATTTTCTCTGAAATCAACAATAGCATACTTCCTTGACAACCAGAGATTTGATATCCAAAGGATATTCACGCCTCTAGCATTTAAGTTTTCCTGCAGGCCCATAATAGCACGTAGAAAGAAAATCTGTATAAGAAGGGCCCAGAGTACCAAGAACCCCATGATAGATTGCTTATGGGGGTAATCGATAACTTCAATGCATATTTACAACAATGGACGAGTCGAGAATAGGCGGAGCTTCGGTAGTTGCAGTTTTTACCACAAGGCTACTCCCTCCGGTTGTGGGATACCCCCGGTTGCTGTCCCATGTTAATGTGTGGGGAAAATCCGTGTGATATTTGATTATTACTTGATGATACAAGTCCCTTGCTGCATGAATATTTTATATTAATTGGAATGGAGGAAGGAAAAAATATTGGAGTCTCTTGGACGCAGTCACTGGAAAGTTTGAAGCATTTTAGTATAAGATGCGGCTTTAGGTTTGCGGGAAGTTGCGGTAGCGCACGGCTTTCCTAGGAAGGAAATCCATCTGTTTATTTCGTCCTACTACAAGGAGGTATGGACAGGAATAACTGAGAATGACACGGTTTTTGTGAAGGCATATTGCTTTACCAGGCAAAGAAAGACTGAGCCCGCTCGATTACTCTAATTTGAAGGTCGCAATAAAGATGAAAGCTTTGAAATTAGATCCTCGAAATGGGCATGCAAGGCAGGGTAGGTAATAATACAAGTAATACAAATACAGGAATTAGTCATGCAATATTTTAAATGACGATGTATATATATGACGACATCATTTTATGGTACATCGTGTTCTAATGATGTATGTACATCGTCGCGGCGAAAATAATAGTTTCACCTACGAGCTAAGTACCTATGCATGATGTAATAATTAGTTAGTTGATTTGTTTCCGCTGCGACGATGTATTTACTTATTTTGATATGAACTTGATGCAATCACCTTATACATGATATACGTGCAATTATATACACCTCTACTTTAATTGATTACCTACCCTAAAATAAAAGTCTATAAATGACATTATAACAGTTTTTCTCGCTGACAAGTGGTACCCGAGAACTTGGTCGCAAATTTTGTGGAGGATACAAGTAATTGAGATGAGTCGAAACTTGAACCGAAACTAATGAATATAGAAAATGAAATACCCTTGACTGGATGAAAACATTTTCCTATTGCCGTACTTTCATATTGTTCTTGTGAACACAACGTCCGTATTTATATCTTATACGCTGTTTTGACTGTGATCCTTACAGCTCACAGAACACAATATTTTGCTTGATATAGTTATAATGTGAAGTACAAGCTCTGCAAATTTGTTCTTTCCCATTTTAAACTCGATAAATGCGTGCACGCTTTTGGGCTCTTTTACCTCCTCCACCATTAAATTTCGACGTGGCTGAAGGATATAGCGGTAGACGTGTCCTGTGCATACATCCGTGGAAAAGAAATGGCATAAACCCAGAGGAAAGAAAATTGAACCTAATGCAATAATGAATGCTGTATTTGCCATGCCAAGCCTGAAAAGAAAAAGGGAGCCTCCAACATTTTAGTTTGGCGATTCCTTCATCAGCACAGGTGCAAACATCGCAAGTTGAACTTAAAAGTCTAAAAATATCTCTTAAAAATCAAAACATTTCTGCCAGAAAAGACTCCTTTGTAATCCCCGGGTAAAAAATGTCGGGAGGACACACGCATAGAAGACGAAATTTTTCATTTCCTTTCATCCCGTCGTATTTTTACTGATGCACGGTTTAAACATACTTCCTTTCGCTGGAAATTTGTGGAATAATATACCTCTGATGTTTTATACGAACTTTAGCAGTAAGGAACATCACATAATTGCACCATTTCTCGCTATAAATGTAAAATTGCCGTGGATCACAATGCACGGCAAGGAGGAACTCGGCCAATGTTTCCCACAACACAGGTCACTTGTTGTTCTCACGTGACCGTGTGACGTGTTCGCTCGACTCGTCCATTATACTCTTCAATGTCTGTTCTCAAAGTAGCTCTCATAGGGGCACTGCATGCATATGAGAGAACACTTACGTAGTAAACGATACACATAAAGGAATTAAACGTGCAAGAATATTTACCTGCAGCGAATAGTAATGGTAATAATGCCTCTGTTGCTACAACAAACACGGCGTTGTTTATTATCGTGTAATACTTAGATGTATTACACGTAGTGGAACCGTCTGCCTCTCATTTCGATTGCGATCTGTTTATTCAGACCAATTCCCACATCATACGAACGAACGAAGGAACGTCAACGAGTATCATACTAGGTTAAGAACTCCTCAAATGACTACGCTGACAGTATTCTTCAGGCTTTGTGGTTTTATTATAAAATACGTTCAATGTTTTTCACACCCGTTGAGTTTCATACGGGTACCTCCTACTAGTCATTAATAATATTTTACTATTCGTAAACTATCTTCCTAAAGAACGCTTGTATCCTATATATATCATTATGATAAATATGGTATTAAAGATATGCCAGAGAATTGGAAGGTCATCATTTTCTTTTCGCATTTAAACTTGATAAGTTAATTTTCCGGGATTAGCATTTGACTACAATAATGGGGCAAGAGGGCTTCGCGTCCATTTATTCTCAGGGTATTTGAAAATAAAACAGACGAACACATTCACTACTAACATGGCTAATTCTAAGTGTTGCCCTTGATTTTTTCACGTAATTATTTTGAGGAAGTGAATTTAAAAAATCCGTCCTCATCCTAACCATTAATCTTATTTTGTTATCCATATTTAAAACCACGTGATATTCGACAATATTTTGAGTTACTCCTGTTTACAAGGCTGCATAATAACTCGTTGTGGTCAATCATCACGTTATCAGTGGGTATAGTCTTCAGTGTTTAATTGAATTTCACTTTCCTTGGGTCATCCTCATCTGCCTGTTATCGTCAGAATTCCGCTACGACACTCTTAAAAATGCTACTTACGTAAGACATGAGCCATGAAAAACCAAGAGCGAAACTAGCTACTCTAAAAAAGTTGAATGAATTTTCCGTACTTTGTTACAGGAAGTTATTTTCTCATGAGTGGCAAGCCATCTAGAATATTCGTATGAGTAAACTCAATTTGAATTTCCTATCGATTGAATCGCTCATTATATTTCAGGATTTAGTATACATATAGACATGGAATATTTAAAATCTACATTGAGAGAGATTGCGCTCATTTTGACTAGGGCGGCTGAGTGCTTTACCCTAAGTGGGAATAGTAATATTCAATCTCTTCTGCCACATGTAATGACGGGACGACCCTTTTGAATTTCACCTTAGGGGAATACATTATCAGGTTTTTTGTGAGTGATGCTGAACGTATGGTGTTATAGGTTTAAAATGTTACAAACGATCAAGAAGTTGGGAACGTCATGTGAAGTTTCACGCTCCCCTGTGCTAAAGCACGTTGTTGTATTCTACGACGCCAGAATCTATAAAACTAAAAATCTCCATGGCTGGCACTATGGGGTGACAAAAAACTAAAGATATACATTTCAACTTATCCTTGCGGCGTCGTTTTCCTTTATTTCCAAAAGTTTAATAGTCAATGAGACTTATAGATGAATGATGGGAGTTAGACTGGAATATTATCTATTTTTTTGCCTCTATCCTTACATCCATTCACTTCGAAGGTTTGATTAGTATGATCTCATCACTTACAAATCTGTAAGTGCTAAGGAAATAGTGATATACAATTATTTCACCATCCTTGTTGCTCATGATGGAGTACTGTAATTGTATTATACCAGGAAAATCAATGAATTTGTGTCATTTCATTCCCTGAGAAATTTTCTCACCAAACTGACAAATTAGTTTGGTTGAGGTTTTCTATTTTTTCCGTCATCCTCGCTGTCGGAGGTATTTCATATTTGCTTTACATTGCTGCTTGCCGCATTGTACTGTCCATCTTTCCCCTACCATCCTCCATCTCCCACGTGATTTTCTGTTATAATTCCATTTTATCACGCTCCAAACTTCCATCATCCCTCGCAGACAACTCTCAGCGATAATCCTGGTCCCAAAGTCAACCATGGTGTGTGAAACGAGAGCAAATGCTCAAGGGGGCATAGGGAGAAAGGTGAGGCAGACCCAGGAAAGTTATCAGAGAGGTCACAAAGTGCCCTCATTTTCCGATAACGAGCCAGCCGTCGAGCCATAAGCTCTCTCCCCTCAACCTCCTAAAAGACCGACTCGGTCGCTGAGGAGCTGTGGTGAGAGAATGCGGCGCCCCTTGGGTGGGTTGGGGGCGTCTTCGGAACGCTTTTAAAGGATGCCTCCGACTCCTATCGCTTCCTACTTGCCTTGATAAGCGTCTTACGACGACCACTCTCACAGCGCGACCTCTTCCAGCCCATTACCCTCTGAGGCTGAGGAAGGTAAATACCGTGATTAATCCCTAACGGGGATCATGAAGGAACAGTGACGCATTTTATGTGGCCTGGAACGAAAAATGGTGTCGTGGAAGAGCTTGGTTGAACCAATTTCCATTGACTACCTCATCCGATAGTAGACCTATGTGACTTCTGCGAGTGAAATAATAGTCTCAGGTGATGGTGCTGCAAATTATGTAGTAAAATTTAATATTTATAATTCACTTTGGTCCCTTAAAGTTAAGCAGCGTTGACATTTATCTGATAATGATTCTGGAAAAGATCATGATAAAGACAAGTGCATAAATGTGGATCTTATAAATTTTTATCTCAAATCAATTAGATAAAAACTTTCAAAGGTTGGAGGTACCTACGTTGGGGACATGACGAAGGGTTTTGTGTGAATAAGCCTGCGTTAGCGAGTAACATTAAGCGCCCATCGCGGTAGCGATTTGGGTGTTCGTTTACGCGCCACGTTTATTGGCCGACTTTCCTGAATTCTACAAACACTAATGGATTTATAATTATACACGCTTTCCAATGAAAAGTGTCCTCTAGTCCTAAAAATAGATAGAAAAGTGTCCTTCATCTTGAGCTCTTTTGCCAGTATGGTCCGTATGAACTTCTATTTGAGATCCTTTACCTTATTTGGATTTGTCACCAATTATTATTGTATAAATACAGCTATGTAGACGGTATTTTACGTTTGGCATCAAAATCAGCGCACTGCGTATACCGTGGCGTGCCAACTTTGTGATATATTACATTTAACCTGTTATCTGTGGCTAACGCCGTAGCCAGATATGGCTCAATGAATCGCAGATTCACTAGTCTAGAATCGCCTTTGCTCGGTGTGGTCTACGGAGATCGTACGTTATCTCAGATACCTTTGAGACTTATGGTACAGGGTCTCAGTCTAGTGCGCTCTCCACGTGATTCCTGGAGCCCTTGTTCTTCTAAATTAATGTGCTTCTAATTACGAATGCCGTACTGTTTACTTCATACTTTTTCCATTCTTATGAATTCTTATGCCTACCTATTTGTCAACATTTATTTAACTCCGGTCTCTCTTAATTGCATTTTGCCTCTGCAACATATTGTTCGTAAACCTATATTTTGCTAGTATAAAGCGGGTAGCCTTTTTTAAACTTCAGCTGCATATCCACCTAATTTAACCTACTATAAGGTGGTGGCCCATTCTTCGCTTTGTTTACCTCCCAAAAGTGTCTGCAGAAATAAATGGGTTATGTGTGCAATAAAATCGATTTACCACTTCCTTTATGCATCATTTACGAAGTTGTAAAATAAAATCCAGCCCAAGAGTCATTCTGCCTCTATTATTATCTCACAGGGACATGACTCCTGCTTCCATTTGGTTTCAAGGCAGCGGTTTTGTCGTTATTTTTTACTTTTGAAAGTGGACGTGATAAAGGGAAATGTGCTGTTCAAATGGCTCTGTTGACTGAAAGATAAATTCAGCCGGAGTTCAATGACTGCATTTTGATCAATTTTCTAGGTTCTCAACTTTTACGGCTTATTGCATAGCAAGGTGCTATTGTTGTAGAACGGCGACAACGATTTGGATCGTATTATAGTACTTGCACTCAACCTTTAAACTTTATTCTTTGTATTAATTGAAAGTTAATATAGGAATAAAGGTGTTTACTTTGACAGTGTTGATGTAGCGCAGATGCATTTCATGATCCAATTTTATTTTAAGCCCCAGAGATAAATGTGAGAAAATAATATGAAACTTTATAATATATGATTTCTAGGTTTGTTCATTGTGAAAGATTTTCGAATGACCAAGCGTTAGTTAGCGTCTCAGCCAAAAGACAGTACTTGATTTGTGCTTTGGAGGTGCAATGTAAACGTAGTGGGATTAAGATAAACCATAAGATGACAGGGGATATGAGGTTCTTCGGATGTCAGAAGGCTAGGACAAACGTTAATATCAAAGGGCATAAGCTAGAGAAGAAGGAACATTTCACCACCGGGAATTATTCTGAGTGAGAATTGAGTTAGTAGTTAGAACAAAAGGGGAAGTAATGCGATAGCAAAGGAAGCGTATACGAAAGGGTGGCAATGATTGAGGGAAAATATGAGTAGTGAAACATGCACTGTGAAAATAATTCTCACGGCGGTGAACTATGTTTAAAAAATGCATGTTCCATAGGGGGAGTTCTCTGAATTCCTCCTGATGTTTGGCCAATTTCCAACATTCAATCGCATGAATACGGGGAAGGAAAGGGCATGTTAGGATTTTGTTGGAATTTGTCATGGTTAAATAGCACCTCAGAAGGCAATGTTTCATGCTTAGGTGTTCGGGAGTTCGAAAAAAGTGAAAATTGGTTCACTCTCACGTCTTAATCACTCTATCAGTTTTTTTAAATGTCCTCATCTGTTAACACGTCCACCGTTTACCTATTTTACCCTCTCCGAATCTATGTGACTACCTTTATTTCCTCCCTCAAGGGACCAGCCAAATTGATCTTTCTGGATTTGTAATAAAAAGATCGCTCCATCACCTTGTGATTTTGCTCTTAAATGACTCCTGATAAATTTCCCGATTTTTTCCTAATATCCTTTTGCATCCATCGGAAGTGATGTTTTAGCTGAGGAAACGGTTTGTGCTCTCTATAGGGGGTTATTTTATGGAATTTTAACTAGAACAACTGCTACTTCTTACTGGAATTCCATTTAAATAATGATTGGTTTTGTGACACTAGAAATGCAATGAAATATTATCCATAGGCAGGTTATGAATTGTATATTTTAATTATTTTATGGCTGGTTGCTCAAAAACTTAGTCATGGGATCATGGGCAAGGGCCCAGCCACATTGACACTCCGGTTCCCGTAAGTTCACCGAAGTTAAGCAGTGTTGTGCCCGGACGGCGGTTGGATGGGTGACCATACATACCTTCACCGTGGCGCTCTTGTCCCCTGGATGCATGTGGCAGACAGGCATGGGGTTGGCACAATGGACCAAGGAGGTCTAAGTGCCATTTAAAGTAAAAATATTTATTTCTCTGCCATACTTATCCCTTCTAACTATCTAACTTTATGGGTAATGCAAATTACATCTTTTCAGTTCCCTTCCAGTTCACTTATTGTGTCTTTTCAAAATATATCTCCCATCTTTTTTCCCCATAAAAATACACCAGAAACCATGTAGGAAACAATTTAAAATGTGACCAGGGTCAACAGAAAGAGATAGAGAGAGCTGCGTCGATAGATGTATAAAAACTATTCATGTAAAATATTTCTCGGAACGGGATCCATATTTTATTCCAAAAAAAGCCAGTTCAACCGCTTTTATGTAATTCAAAGATACTTTAGGAAATCCCACGACTTTAACTTTCTTGGTTTAACTGGCTGAGAATGCCTAAGTTTTCTGAATTTCATGGTAAAAGGAAATATTTGTTTCTACTGTAATGTAATCGTCTGATGAGAGCATAGCTGAAATATTATCATATTTGTGGGATTTGATAAATAAAAGGATTAGTTATATTTAACTATTGAAAGGCATAGGTACATATTTTCGAAAGATAACCGTATTTACACGGTGCTGGAAGAACATTTTAGTCGATACCTATCGTGTTTTTCACTTTTGGAGGCATTTTTAGTTCCAGACATTTCCGCAAATATTCACCAAAACATTTTATCCTAGTGATAGAAACACTCAAAGGCAGGTCAAAGACTTGTCTTTCGTTAAGTTCTCTTCCGGAGAATGATTGACATTTGTTTTTTGCCTGGACGACAGGGGATGGTGCTAGAAGTGATGGGGATTGAGAGGAGTTGACGATGAAAAGAGATTGAACGCTGTTGTGTGGACGGCTCAACTTTCCCCGTCAAGCAGAACGGGGAAACGGAGAATAATATTAGACTTCCTGTGTAAAATCTCGTAAGCGGAGAAATAATTTTAAAAACATGAAAAGATGAGGGCAAAAATAAAGAAAAGCTACTAGACAATAAATGGAACCAAAATCGATTGTCTTCCTCAATATAAGGCTCTATTTGGGTATTTGTTACAGATTTTCACGAGGCATAAGTGAAATTTTCAATCAATTTCAATTCAGTAGCGTATGCACGTGTTAATGAGTACGAATTGAGGTCGAGGTACGACACAGTTCCCGCTGAAGGCTAGAAAAAGAGATAATTTAGCGAATGCGTTTCTACATGCTCTTTGCTCAAACAATTTAATGATTAATACGCATACGCAGCCCTATGGAATAAATTCAGTGGCAATTTCTTTCATCCAGTTTATCCGTAGTTTCATTTCATTAGCATATCAATAATCTGGTCAAGTAAGTACGAGAATTTTTGTGCTTCTAACGACGTGCCATATCCCAACACTTCTTTCTAGCCCTCTTCTACTAATAAACAACGGTTTACTAACACAATTGATCGATTATTTCAGCACATCAATGTCGATTACGGTAATCGACTCGAATGCCAATTTTTAAAAAGTATCAATTATTGTTCAATTGTTATTCAATTCATAATTATTTCCTGGTAATCGATTAATTGACGATTATTGACGGTGGTGACGGCCATCATCTACCCCTCCCTCCAGAAGTTAGCTAGCTATCCCGGCAACTAGCACTGCGTCCGAGAGGTTCAGTCTCGGTGGGAACATTGTCATCGACACACGCCAGTGTCTGTCGGATGAACACGCTGAGGATCTCATCTGCCTGTCTTCAAATAGTTAGCTATTCCTTTAATTAATGAATCAAAACTAGATGATTGAATTATTTTGCTGTTTTTCAAATTTATTATTTCATTCTTCTCATTGGCAAAGGAAAGCCTTTGAAAAGCATGATCCAATTGAGTCCTGTCAATTATTTGGTTGATGCCAATAAATTGAGAAATGACAATAAATTTACACCCATTTCGATGTCAATTAATCGACCACATTTTCAATTATTCTTATAATTGATCGATATCGATTATTTTCGATAATCGCACAGGCTTACCTCCGAGTCCCCGGCAAGCATCAGGTTTCATTGCCGTCATAATGGCCGGAGACTCGAGAAGGGTTGGGCAGTTAACGCAGCCACGTCAGACGCCCATCGGATGAGTGGATACGCTGCGGTCGGGTCATGCGTCCGCAGTAGACGGAGTGACCCCAGGATGACGGCCTTCTGCATGCGTGCAACTAGTGATTCCGCCTAGGCCACGCAGGATGGAATGCACTTGATGTTATTTAGCAGCGAGGCCTTGACTCCACCGAGCACACCTATGATGAGGACCACTAGTTTTACAGAGTGTCCGGGGTACATCTGTCGCAATTCGAAAATCAGGTCTTTATATTTCGTCCGTTTTTCGACCTCCTTCGCATCCATGTTAGTTTAGGCCGGAGCTGAAAACTCGATCACGAACATGGAACCTGTGAGGTGGTCGAGGAGAACGATATCAGGCTTGGTCGTCTCCAACTGCCTGGTGGTGGAGAAGGGGTAATTCCACCAGATCGTGCATTTATCGTTCTCCACGCCGGACTCAATATCTCCAGGGGCAAAGGGCAGCACATGTGTTTCGTCGATGCCATAATGGTGTCGAAGGTGAAAGTATAACGCCCACAGGGCAGCGTTATGTCGAGCTAAATACGCTGACTTGGCGTAATAACTACAGCCGGAGAGAAGGTGGCTCAAAGTCTCCGGCTGGGCTCGGCACGCCCTGCATCTCGTATCCGCGACCTACGCCTTGAATATAATGCGGCGGTACACGAGTGTGTTTATGACACCATCCTGGCACGCGAGAACAAAACCCTAGGTTTCGGACTTCAGACCGGCGGAGCGTAGGAAGGAAAACGTCAGCTCCTTCCATAACCCATACTTTTCGATGTTTCGATAGAAACCTCCATGAATGGGCTGATCGGTATGCGCCTTGAACAAGGCCTTCTGCTCGGATATTTATTTCGAGCTTGAGGACGTCTGCCTTCTATGACGAGATGGCCGTGTCATTGTCGCTTCCGTCGGATGACGGGTCGAAGTCGAGACCGGTTTCGTCCGCTGCCCTCTTTGCCGCCTGGAAGAGAAATGCCCCTGCTCCCTACTCTCGTGCTCTCTCACGAGATTTAGCAGGGTTTCCCTGCTTTTTAACACTCGGCATGCTGTACCCAGGACAACTCCAGACACTCCAGACTCAATAGTCCTCTACCACCTACATTGCGAGGGAGATACAATCTGGCGACGGAAGATATCGGATGAAGACTTCTATAGATGGTCATCATCTTCCTCGTTCCCCTATCGAGGTTCTGCAACTCGTTGATGTTCCACTTCATGCCTCCGAAGGTATATAGCAGTGTAGGAGCCGCGAACATGTTCGTGGCAAGGACCTTGTTCTTGCCAGACAGCTCAGACCTCCAGATGTTCCTGAGAGTCTGTCTGTATTTGGCGGTGACCCTTTCCTTCACTGATGCAACCTCCTGCATTCGGTGCTGGAGGACACCAAGATATTCATAGCTATCATCGTCCTCGAGGTGACAAATGACGCTCCCGTCAACAAGTTGCACGTATTCCTTGATCTCCGAAAATCTTCCTCTCGCCAGGTGGATGGATGCACACTTGTCCAAACCGAACTCCATCCCTATAACCTCACTGTATTCCAGTACGGTGTCCAGGGTAGTCCGAAGGTCTTTCGTATTAGAAGCATAAAGCTTCAGGTCATCCATGTAGAACAAATGTACCCAGGACAACTCCAGACACTCCAAACTCAATAGTCCTCTACCACCTACATTACGAGGGAGATACAATCTGGCGGTGGAAGATATCGGATGAAGACTTCTATAGATGGTCATCATCTTCCTCGTTCCCCTATCGAGGTTCTGCAACTCGTTGATGTGATGATGACTCCTGGAACACCGTGCATATATCCTCTACCTCGTCGCAGCTTAAGGGACAGGGGAGGAGGGAAAACAGTAAGGGGATCAAGCTTTCGTCTTGAAAAACTCTACGGTGGTATGTTACCAACTCTGTGGAAACTGACCTCTTGCCTGAAGTCAGAACAAATTGCGTTTTACAGAGTGGTAACAGGCGTTGGATGCAGGAAATTACCTCTGGGTGGACTTTCATCAACTTCAGCATGGCGATTAAAAGCTCATGTGAAGTGGTGTCAAAAGCCTGTTTGTAGTCCACCCAGGCCATTGATATGTTTAGCTTACACCGGATGGCATCCTGGTATATGCACCTATAAATGAGCAGGTTATCCTTGAAACCCGCGGTTCCACGCTTTGAGCCCCTCTGCTCGTACACCTCCTCCCACACAGGCTGGACGTGGTGGAGGATAGGGTCGCTCAACATCGAGGTGAACGCCTTATATACAGTGTTGAGGCAGGTGGTAGTTCTTTGGATTGGACAAGTCTCCCTTATAAGGTATTGGAATCGTGCGACCCTCAGTCATCCAAAGTGGAATAGGTTCTCTACCTATCAGAATGGACGTGAAGATTCTGGCGAGGTGTTGGTTGGTGGAAGTAAACTTCTTCCACCAGAAGTTATTCACGGCATCCATTCCTGGAGCCGAGAAGTTCTTCTTGCCAGAGAAGGCCTTTTTCACGTCACTTTCGGTGACTGAAAGAGGCCCATACACATCTTGTCGGTGGTGGTCACATAACTTTTTAAAGAAGTCTATGGCCGGAGTGTCTCCGTTGAATGGCTTTGACGTTTCGTAGATCTCCTTCCAGACACGTTCAATCTCTTGGACGGGTGGCGGAGAACCGGAGACAGGCGGAGGTGGTCGAAAGAGACGGGACGGGTGATGGAGAAAGGTGGAATTTTCCCTTACGGTCCTACTCCTCTTGAGGAGTTTTTTTCCGGGCATAGGTGAGTGCTCGTACTCTATCGACTGCGTACTGCTTAATGGTAAGCAGCACGTTTTCAATCAGTGCTTGATGGTTGTATCTGAGACTTCGCACTATGCACCGAACTTTGGGAGTGAAAGTTCGCCCAGATACGATGTATTCCATCACACACTGGATTCTCGATGCCTGTCGTCTCGCCTGCGTGATCTTGGCCTCCAATTGCCCCAGCCTCTTTGCTGCCTTGTCCTCCCAAGAGGTATTCTTTTGGGAGTGAGCCATAATTTTGGCAGCAGCGTAGACCACGCAATTGATCGTCCAAAGGTTCGATGTTTCCGTCAGGATTTCGTCGATAAGACCATTCAACTGGGGCTGGTGGTTACCTCACAGAGAGATCTTTCGGTGGATGTCTCTCTGCCTAGGTTGTCCTTCATCATAGTTAATGCTGCTTAACAACCACGTTCGTAATTCATAGACGGCCTGACCAGCTTCCTCCCCATTTGGCCTAGAGACTGACACAAATGTCGTTCTCGCCTCAGACGGTGGAGAGGCTGCCTGTGTCGGGGAGAGTGGTATGGCCGGTGGTGTACCCCTCTGAACTGGCGGTTGGGGGGGAGTTTCCTTTTTTCGCAGGTGGTTGGCATAATCGCGCAGATTCTACTGCGATAGATGTTCGTGGTCCGGATGCATCTCACACCACAAAATGCATCCTTGCCATATACCCCCTGCGATACGGCTCGCTGGCAGCATGGTATGCTAGGAAGTCACCTCTTAGGGGTTCCATCCACTGCATACGAGCTCCCTTTTTAGTTGGTGAGATTTCGTTGACACACATATCTCTACTAGGGTCCCCATCCGAGAGGAGTAAGTTGTGAGTGGCTTTCTTGGTCATTTTTCTTGGAACCAATTACAACTGCGTGTGGGGTGGTTAACCCCACACGCAGGCGTTCACCATTAGCCGGAAAAACCCGTTACCAGGTACGTCACGGGGAGGCTAGTGGTCCGGCTTTCGTACCCTTTATGGTATTATTATCATGGTGTGGTGGACGAGAAATACATTAGTTAAAGACAAATGGGGTGATGTTTATGAGATTTGTCCATAAATAAAACCCTTTCTGCCATTTTGAAAGCTGTAACACTGATGCATCGACAGTAGGAGCCATCAGGCCCTTGAAATCAGTGATATATAGACAGCAAGCAGGTTTGTTCCCCTTTAAATTCGATTTAATTCTAGATATTCGCACGAGAAATATTGAATGTATCTGCAATAATGGAATATTCGCAGGTACAGCAGTATTTTTGATTGAAGATTGGTTTCGAAGCTCAAGATTTGTTTTGCTTGCTGACTATATTGGATAAAGGATTGTTATTTTATTGAAGTGATTTTGCCCATATGATTAATATCTGTGAATCGCTTTTCTCCATTACTCCAAAACACCTGAGCTATATTGAATGGTGTTTTCTTTTTTTGCTTTCTGCTTTGATTTGCGCTCCATTTTTGTATGAAAGTAATCTATTCGTGCATGAGACCCATATCGAATGAATTGGCTGCGGTTTAGCTCTGTTAATCTTATTTAAGCAACTATTTTTATACTCTCATCAAAAGGTATTCGCCCTCTCACGAAGATATTATCTTTAGCCTTAAAAAAAAAACAAAAATGTAGAAAAGAATCATAAACATCTCGGTTTTGTCTACGCCGAACGCAAAAAGGGAAGCATGCAACTTATAAGGCAAAGTGTCATCGGATTTGAGGATTGAGTGCTTACCTGCGAAAGAAGAACATTTCATTTTCTCTATCTTAAGATGTGACTCAAATGAATTCGTAGTCGAGGTTCATATCTGTATGGAAAGACGGTCGCCGTGAAGGGCGAAATGAGAAACGGATATCGTCAGTCTGCGTGTTTTCCGGGTCACCGCCTCGGTAGAATGCCACTTTAAAAAAGTTATTTCTGAGATTAACTCGGCCTTCAACTTCTCAGCATGTAATGCAGGGAAATTCCCTTTTCTTCAAATTGGAAAATTTCAAGAAACGAGGAGAATCACTGTTAAGTTATTCAAAGCTTTAGAATAAACGGGAAGGGGTTGCAAGTCGTAATGCTACTTCAGAAATAAAGGAGATTGGGCACTTTTTTTTTGGAATAAGAGGTTTAACGTGTGATTTTAAAAAGTTCACTGCTATTTTTTGGTAAAATAACATTTGAAAAGTTTGGATGAAAGTACTTTCCCCAGTATTTCAGCCTTAATCTCTTTGAGTAATGTGCTTAAAAGTGAACTTTGTTGAATAAAGCATGTGGGAGGGCTAGGGATGTTGCTTGAGTGAAAGTTATCAATTTTTGGATGGGAATGCTTAATACAGTAAGAATTTCTTCATTTTATGTTAATTTAAAATGATAACGTAAATTTTATTTAATGCTGGAGTCACCGTAATAGGAAAAATTGTTACCGTCTTGGGACGGTAGATAGAAGTGAAAACTTGTAAAATGTGTGCTATAGCTGCACACACTCTCCTAAGCCTAACCTATTCGTATGTACTATATATATAGGGCGCGCATTCTCTTTCTCTTCTCTTCGCCGTACTATATTCGTATGTGCTATAGATAGTGGGAACGGAACGCTTAAAATTTTACGCTTCGAGTGTCACGCTTTTGCGTTTACTCCCATGGAAATCAAGCCAAGAGGAGGCGTAGAATAGATAGATAGATAATCGTTTTATTATCGTAGACCTCCAAGGTCCATGAGATAATACATACACTTCATACAGATAATATATAAAACAGAAAAAGAAAAAAATAAGAAAGAAAAATAAACTAGTCAAATACAAAAAAGACTGTAGTATTATACGATATGGTGTAACAGCACACATAAATAAAACATTTTCAAGTAATATTTTACAATTTTTCCCACAGTAACTATTTCAAGAAATGAAAATCATTGCATATAATTTAGTCGATAACTTTTTCCTTTAGTAGATACAAATAGAGTTTCTTTTTAAATGATTCCATTGATTTTACATTTTTTATTTCGTTTGGGAGCATATTCCAGCAACGTGAGGCGGTGACGATGAACGATTTATTTAATGCTGTGGTGCGATGTTGGGGGATTTAGAGATCAGATGAATGAGATCGAATGCAGCGGTTGTGCACTTCTGTTTTTAGGGTGAAAAGTTCGAATAAGTATTGTGGATATCCAGTAGTGATTATTTTGAAAGTGGAAATCAGGAGAAAAAATTGCCGTCGCTCTTTGACTTTAAGCCACTTAAGTTTTTTAAAAGATTCTCTGATATGGTCCCATTTACGGAGGTCATATATGAATCTTATTGCGCCGTTCATACCAGCCTGAAGTTACGAGTTATTTCCATCGTCAATGTTAATAAACACTGGACAGCAATAATCGAGATGAGGAAATATTAGGGTTTTTACTAGTGTAGTTCGTGTATTGATAGTTAACATTTTTTTAACTTTTATTAACTGATGGAGTACACTATAACATTTCCTCTTGATTTGTAAACACTGAGCTTTCCAGTTTAAATTGTTATCCAATATAACACCGAGATCTTTTACCGTTTCTTCGAAAGGGACTTGATGCCCTCGCACCCGTATTTTCGGGATGGATAAAATGTTTACCTGTGTAAGTAGTTGATTATTACCGATTATTATCGCCTTAGTTTTGCTTTCATTAATTTTCAATATATTATAGAATAGACCCTCCCAAGAGAAGTTTTCACTTAAAAAAAATCAGTGGAAGAGTGAAGATGGTTTGTGGATATGGATGTAAAGTATTGAAATACTTATGGATGCTGATGCTCCTCTTTTGGTAATTAAGACATTCGTCTCTGTCATCATCTACCAGAATCACTAGCGCTTCAATGATACCCGTGTAAAAATTAGGCTCACTTAGCCAATGTCTTAAGAATAGAGACTTAAGTGAGGGTTCACAGTCTGCGCTAAATAGTCTATCTCACAGCATCTGCACAACTCTCGAGGGCTCTTTTATACCAAATACACCCAGTAGAAACTTTAACGAGACAATGGAGAACAATATCGAAGAAGAGGTCGGAAAGCAGAGACAGAATTTGATATTGAGTAAATAAAATTAAAGAGAGATGCTACCTTGCTCTGGTTTGGCCTCACCTCGAATACACCGCGAGCATTTGGGACTCTGCAGAAAAAGGTTTGATTCCCGAAGTAAATAAAATGCTTAGGAAAGCGACGAGCTTTGTTAAAAATTGCTACGAGAAAACAGAAAGTGCAATAAAACTGAAGGAAGGACTAGGTTGGGAGCCATAAGGGACTACAGGGGCTACACGGTGGGCTTAGAGTACTTGAGAGATTAAGATTAAGCGAGTTTCAGTACGATACTGAGGTTTGTATTTTGATTTTGCGCTATATCTCTAGGACTGATAAAAGTTACAAAGACATATGCGATTCCGAACTGATAATTACCATAGTTCTTTTTTCATGAGCCATTAGTCATTTTAACAAAAACGGAGCGTGTCACTAAAGGATAATTCTGATGTTTCGTGATGTATGCTGGTTGTTAGTCTGTTTGAGTTCTCCACCGGGTCAAACTCTGGATTTTTGCCGACGCACAGTGGGCTGAAATCGAAAAAAGGTGGCCAAAAGTAAAAAAGTGGTTTTTCAAGCCAGGAAGCTGAAACTTTGCATAAATATTGCCAAAAGACATGTGCATGCGATGACGCAAAGCATTTTCCTCAGTACTCTACAATTAACTATTTGCATGAGGTCAAATTTGCATAAATTTCGCAAAAATGGTCTACACTCAATTTTCTCACGAAATCTTCAAAATCAAGCCCTTGCTAAGCCTTTATGGGTAAAGAGTTGGAATAAGAAGTGATGCAGTAAAATTAAGCAGGTTTTCCTATGCTTTAATGTAGTTTACTTACTTTTTGTCATTATTTACCAAAGATATTAAAGAAAATGGCGGACACTCATTTTTGGTCATTTTTTAATACATGTAGAGAAATAGTTATTTGCATCGCCGAGCATCGCGAAGTAACTTATACGGGGAAACTCTACAAAGATTCCACAGTGCGAACCCGATGAGTTGTGCTGCGACCGTTTGCGACGACGAATTTCACATCAGTTTTTCGATCGCGCGATCGAGTCTAGTCCAACGTAAGGCGGGTTGGACTTGGGACCCGTAAGGCGGCGGTAAGTAAGTGGAATGGATTGTAGCCGCATCCACTCCGCTATGGAAATTTTCGAGATACAAACATTAAAAAGAGCCTCCATCTATTATATTTTGGAGAAATCGCGGAAATAAATTACGCATTTTGTCACATAGGGTGTAACATACTGGAATCCCAGCCATGTTGAATATTTCGACGTTAAATATTTGAAGAAGCAACCACGTACGTGCAGTGAGTTCTATTTTTAGACTCAGCACTGTTACAGGTGTGAGGTAGCAACAAATACGCTACAGTGACCATGAACTGAGTGCGTGATCTAACTGAAACCAAGCAATAGTCGATAGCAGCAATACACTATTGTTTAATGTAAGAGAAACAATTGAACTTTGCCACAAATTACTTTAATGCGCACAACGCGTTTCGGCTCACAGAGCCATCATCAGGTAGAAGACGATGGCTCTGAAGAACTTCCACGATATCTCGCATGAATCTGTTGAATTTACTATTGTTTAAAGTTACGAACACCTGCACACGCGACCACGACCTGAGTGCATGATCAAACTGGAACCAAACAATAGCCGATTGCCGCAAAAACACTATTGTTTAAAGTAATGAATACCTGCACACGAAGGAAAACGAGGGTAAATTCCATCGACAACATTCGAATAGAAAGAGGGAGAAAATTGATATATATATATATACAGGCGAGTTACTCTATAGAAGGCTGGCAGTTTATACGATCAACCAAGATAAAGGTCGAATCCACGCCACTCGCTGCGGTTAAATTACTTCATAGACTATAGAAAACTGAAGAAGTATTTATGAAGTAGTGGTTTCCGGTACGAGGGAAGTATTAGCCGTACTGTAAAAGGAGGTAAGCCGAAGTCAGATGGAACTACCCGAGACATAACCAGGGAGCAGTCAGCCTTGCGGCCGAGTACCTGTAGCGAGACAGCGTTGGACGTTAATTGCGTGATTTCCTTAGCCAGTCGAGGGATCAGCGCAAAGTATGTGTGTCATGACGACAACAATGAAAGAAGTCACTATATAAGTATGTATGTAATCATAATAAATTGGTAAAGGGTATTTATTTGTGCAAGTGAATACATTTGTGTGCAAAAAGTGAGGTGAGCCGTGAAGGCAAATAGGAATTCCCTAAAGGAATTATCGCTGTGGCCCAAAAGGTGAAGAAACCCATGTGATACTCTGACAAAGGTCACCTGATATTGTGATTCATGTATTATATGTTTTTATTGAGTGACGTGTTGTATTTCATATAAGTTAGTACGGGCAAATATCTAACTTTTGATGTGGAGGAAAATATAACTGTGAATAAATTGAGTTCATAAGTTAAAAATAAAGGAAAAAGTGTTATTGATTTTATTGGTAGAATAGAAAGGTAATCGTTATATTCGATGTATGATACGTAATTGTTTTTAAAATGTTACAAGGGTAAAGGTTTAGGTGGTATTGAAAGACTGCTTTCTTTGGGTGCACCGCAGGCGTTTCTCTTTTTAGCAACTTGACATCGCCTACTGACGAATAGGTACACTTTTAACGAAGACAGCATGCATACCAGACAGGATTATTGTCTCTTCGAGTCCACCAACCCACGGCTGGTGTCGCACGGGTGCAACTCCTCCTTAACATTAACCCTTTACCAGCGTACATTGCGCCATTCATCGTTATTCGTGTGAGCTAAGTGCGCGGATGTGTTCTGATCTACGCTAGTTTCAACAACTTGAATGAAAAGATCCCTTTAAAGCCCCGCCTCCACCCTATGCTTTTCCACCATGCTTCCTCCCACATCGGCATCCGTGCCTCTGCTCGTTGCTGACCTGAGCCTTCAGGAGTTATGGGCTTTCGCACCAGCTCTTCCACTATCGCCCAAAGAATATTCTCAGCGTAAGAGTTTAATAAGGATGGGAGTTGGTATTTTGGGCGTTGACATGTAGAGTATGAGTTTTATAAAAGTCGGCGATAGTGAAACTAGATTGCGGACCATTGCTTGTGTAGCTAGAGGTGGGAGAGGAAGGGAGAGAAATGAGGGGTAGAGTATCCAGAATATTCTGGTGAAGAAGAACAAGGATCCGACCTATTGGATCTTTAAAAAAAACGGCTTCGCTTACTTCTGTTTCACTATTTAAAACATCATGAAATAACTTCCAATAATAAACGCATTAAATCCCAGGGTGAATGGAAATGAAAAGAGTCAGAATTTTTCTGAAGGATCAAGTGAATTCGGAAATTTTCAACCGTGTGGCAGAAGTGAATGATTCCCTTACACGTACTACACCGGATATTGTGAAAACACCAATAATTATGAAGTTGTTCACTCAAATAAATGCCATAGATTCGAGTATAAATACGCACCAAGATATTCATGCTTTGAATTGAAACACAGCCATGAGAGAAATGCGGTATGTAGTCATCATAATGAAAATGTTGTTTTAAATTTATTTTAATAATTCAGGATCCTATTCAAAAGAGTTATTCTTCTTTAGTACATCTTTTTGGGTAGAATTAACCTATCAATACCCAATCCATATCACTGTGGGAGTAGCTTCGGGAAAAATTTAGTTTCTATTTAGAAAAAAATACTGAGTTTGGTGCACTAAAACTCCAGAATTTTCTTCCTATATGGTGTGGAATGTTATTCAATAATGTTTAATATTGCGACCGTGAAAGAATATTCACTTTCTACGTGGGAATGGGATGGGAAACGTATTAAGCAATGTACCATTAAGAATACTTCATTTTCTCAGGCGTGACTTGGTGGAATTGGCTTAACATTGTAAATGAATAATATAACTTAGTTATTCCACATAGATTTATTAACACAATACGACCTAAGTTTCGACGAGTAGAGACAAAAAAGGAGTTCGGGGCCGGACGTGACCTGAATACTAATTTATTCACGGAGATAGAAATTTAAGAAGGGATTTAATGGGAACAAATTGGTTTACTGCGGCTTTAATTGTAATTAGTGCGTTAAACTTTGAGCGAGGCATTTGGATAATACCCATGGGTATAAAATCCAAGAGACTAGCATAATCAAATAGTTAAGCCATGAGACCAAATGCCATGTTGCGTCACAGTTCTAAAGGCAATTTCTATAGTAAATTTTATCTTTATTGGAAAATGATTCTACTTATTTACGCATTTATAAGTTATTCGTTATTTTCTACCTATTACTGATGCCAATACCTTGTTCTAGGCTCATTCGGTCTGTAAGTTTTCAAAGCTGTTTCCTAATCTATGTTTTTGATTTTTTATTATGCGTCTGAAATTAATATTTACGGTTAAATCTATAATTTTTGTCACCTAATCTTGATGAAGATATCCATGCTGCTCATGTATAGTTTGGAGGTATTCGAGAGTTAAAATGAGATTTTATCTGGGGTATTTTGCACCCCTGCCTCTCTATTGGTGGTCACTGTATTCAACTTGGCATCTGCATATTCAGGTCAATTTGAATGAGTTTACTATAGTAATTTGAAACTATTTTAATGTTTTCTTCTTACCGTGGAATATCAACAGACATAATCTTACGGGAAATACACAAAACAAAAATAATACTTTAAAATGTCGGGAAAAGAATTAGTTGAAAATATTCTATTGATTTAAATACAAATTCGGATGAGACTGATAAGAACTCCCGCCAAGACTGAGCTATTTGCTCATCCCTGTGGACAGGCTGATGCCAAAATTGGTTTAGGGGTAGTTGAGGCTTGGCTGTCCCATAAAATTGTTATTATATACACTTATTAAAAAGACTAATTAATATCCACCAACGAACCCAAACTCTCCTCACTTTTTCTCATTCTATACCTTTTGTTAATATCAACGTCAAAGGTGTTTATCTATTTTTTGGCTTATTAATGCCAACACTCATTCCATCTAACATTTTTCTTTTATCCTTTTTGGTTATCCTGCCATATATTTATACTTCTTTCTCACATTTATGTGTCTCTCTTTAGGGTCATTACATTTAAAAAAATCCTTCAGAAAAGTCCTATTTAACCCTGATCTACAATTGTCTGCTTTACCTCCTGCTTCCGTTATCCTACTGTCTCTTTTCATGAGGCCACCTTCCTCCTTACATTAAGCTTAAATTCCTTTTTTGAAGGCCATGAATTACAGAGTGCTTAGTTGTTCTCCATTCACCAGTCTTTAAAAATCCCTATGCATATTTTAAACTCCTACTAGGAGACTCTCAATACAATTCTTTGCCTCACGATCTTCTCTTTGAAACTTCGTAGGTCGTATCAATGAAAAAAAAATCACTGACAGTTAAAACACACGAAGTGAATTTTCATATTCTTGACTTCATTATCACATTCGTAGATCTTGGCGGTTTTATTTTTCCTTCGAGATCGAGAAGAAAAAATTATCACATCTTGAATCCTCAAATTTTCTTTCGAGAATACCTATTAACGAAATATAAGTTTGGCCCAGAATACTAATGCAAGGGAAAAAGGGATTCTTAGAAGTCACAACCCGTGTGGTTGTATATGATTCTGTGTATACGATGATTTTCATGCTGCCGAATTATGATGATGAAGTATATGTAAATTTCCTAGGTGAAATTTCTACCTGAACCGATGCAAAGACCACCACGGTACCCAAGGCTTTCTTATTCATATGTAAATTTTTGAGGATCAAATGAATTATGGGGCCTAAATTCTAATAGCATTGAATCCTGAAAAATTGCCTCAGTAGTTAAGAAGCATTGAGTAGCGTAAAGATTTGCGCATTGGCACGGCAAGCCAAATGTTCATGGTTCGATTCCCCGTCCATAAGGATTTTTTTCTCTCAGCAATTTTTGCGTATTTCAGCGCCGTGATTTGGCAGTATGGGATTCATCATTCTGGTTGGTCGATTGGAACGTGGACTAGAGAGCTACAGTGAACCGATCTCCGGATTTCCAACTGCTCATGGTGATAATGACAATGGTGGTGATATCTCTATCTAAAATTAAAGCCCTTTAAACTCCAACGATCTCTGCCACCAAAGAACGATGGAATCGGATATTGTCTGGCTATATCAATTTTTCATGTGGATAAATTTATATATATCCAATGGTTAAGTTAATTTTGGACCGGAAGATAAATGAAAATAAGGGAAATACACCTCCTTGGATAGAAAATAAGCTTCAGTACGTTCATATCACGATGCTGTTCTCTAAGAAGCGATGCAGTCATTATAGTTTTTATTCGCATCTGATATTAATACTTTATTTTTCCTTGAGTATTCCAGAAGTGAAAGAATTCGGTTCTCCATATCAGTTCACTTTCTTTGACCTTAGAGTCTGTAAGTCGCGTCCCCATCTTTGTTTTACATGGTGTGCTATGATACCAAAGCCTGAGTGTCCCAGAGGATATTCCACAGTAATTAATAATGCTGTTTTTTATCATTTACGAAAATAACTCTAAAATATTTCCAGAGCTCCCTCTTTAATCCTATTCAAAGGATATTCGTGTCATTCCATTTTAGGAGAAGTATGAGATTCGTTTTACTTTCGCTATTTCCCTCATCCGAATCGCTCTTTTTATTCCTTTTTCCCTTTTTCAAGGCTGTTGTCGTTAGCAGCCCCTGCCTTCTGCCCCTGTTGCGGCTCGCTGGGTTATGCATTTGTAGGAATAGAGGGTGAATCATTTCCACCAATATATTTTGAGCGATAAGAGCTTCAAAATTTGCTGTTTTTAATTTGACTTTTTGTTCCTAAGTTGAAGCTTGAAGCAATTGAGAAAACGAGTTTCTCTTACATTAGATATTGCGTTTTACGAACTATTGTGGTTTTGCATCATTCATTATATAAACTATGGAATGTTTTTCAGCCGGTAATTCTGCTATACCTTATCAGTAATTATCAGTGATCAGTAATGTTCAGTCAGCTGCTGATGATAAATCCTCTATTATAATTACGTTTATTTGTATGGCCCAACTGTGACTACATTTATGAATTTTCAGCATATTTTTCTCCCAGAATTGATTTAACTATAAATATATTGTATTTTTATTCGAATAAATTTACTCAGATGAATGACATCCACTTTTACTCTAAAAAAGGAAGTACATTATATTCTCAAATAAAAGTACATATTCATAAAATTACTTAATATCTACTTTCCCAAAACAGATATCCATTTTCAAGGATCACCGCTCCTCCTGCCCATCACCAATAAGTGACATACGTCTTACGCATGCAAGCGAAATTACGCGGGGGCCCATAGCAATTTGAGTAGTTTCTCTTTTTAACTATGCCTAAGATAATTGTTCAGTAGAAACAGTTATCAGAATACTCCCCTTTTTATGAAAAATGTGCACAGAACCTAATAGTGTTGTAACTAGGAAAGGCAGTTCCTGAGAAAAATATCAGGTCATATACCTTCAGTCATCGGAAGTATTAATCCGCAGAAGGGTACGATTGGTGTTGGCTCAAGGCATGGGCAACGTGGGCAAATACCGGCGGCCGTTTGTAGGAGCGGTCAGTTTGCGACTTATTGATGAATGTGAAAATAGAAAAGAAGACTGTAAGTATGAAAATTGGAAAATGTTTGGAATCGGAATCAACTTTCAGCATGTATTTCCATAAAAAATGGCCTTCTTTAGTCTATTGCGTAAGTGACTGGCACTCATAACGTACTTCAACAAAGAGAACAATTTCCTTGTAAACAACCCATTTAAAGGAACTTTGTCTGAAATTGCACAACAATTAAAGGTTGTAATTGCACCCTTCCACAAAAGGTAGGTATAATGCAAATAATCCCCATAAAAATTTCAAATAAAGGCGAGTTCTGAGAAATCTTAAGTTTTAAGAAATCTCAATCTGTGAAAAGTCTTTGTAAGGGGCGGCGAAATAAAGTTTTGCCCTATCCTGTAAATTAGTTTGGGCCGGCACTGGGTACAACTGCGTACGGCCATTGTTTGCAGATCAGACAATAGTTTCAGCATCCATTGGATGAGCACCTTGAGGTAGCATTTGTTGGTTCAATGGCCATTGCGTCACGTCTTTTATCTCCACGGCAGTTCATCCGTTGCGATGGTTATCACTCGGCAAACCTCTCGATGTAAATAAGACCTTGGATCCAGAAAGTGATGGGGACCTTAAGGAAGGGAAGGCGTCCGGGAAGATCCGGATAGATAATGGAAATAAGTGAAGAATCCTGTTGGTGAATGATAAGAGGATGGTGTGGCGGGAAGTGGGGGAGGGGAATGAGAATGCAAGGTTAAGGAAAGCGGGGGAACTAAGAACGTGGGAAAGAGAAATTCCTCCACCCGGAACGCCGTCCTCTCTTTGACTTCTGAATAATGTGTCCAAGTTGGGAAAGAGGTATTGAAAAAGGGAGGTTGGTGAAAAAGTGAGGAGATCGGGAGAGATGAGGACCTAGAGTCGGAGAAAACCCGTATAAGATTCGAAAATTGAGTTATAGACATCTTATATCAGGTTTTCTCGAGATGGGTCGACCAAAGATATTTATTGATTTACATTCAACTTCCCAGTTGGATTCAAGGGGCTGCTAAGTAGGCCAAATTTTTTTCAATAAATTAAAATACATGTAGCGGCTACATTTTGCAGTAGTAAATGACGCTCCTGCATGTTAAATTTAAATTTTAAATAGAAATTTTTTTAATAAATCATTAAAATAGAAAATACATATAAAAATTGAAATAAGATTAAGTTAAATTTTCTCATGTTAAAATCGCAGTTCTCTTCTATACGAACATTGGAGCCTCCTTCGTTGACCCTTGGCCGACAATCCGACCACGTCGAGATTGTAGTTCAAGGGAATGGATTATACGCTTATCCCTATCAAAATACTCTGTTAGCTATGTACCTGCACTCATTTCTGTAATCCTTATCGGTCACTTCCAATCCATAATTGCTTTACGATACCAATCTATGCTCTAATGCGGCAATCGACGGAGGCACCAAACTCTTGTCAAATTCATTTGTCATATCGTTTCAAATGAAGATTTTGGACATATTTATATTCATATCACATGCATTTCAAGGTCACAGGCTAAATCTTCATATCTTGGACACTGGCGTACGAATTAGTTATTATGTATGCCATTGTCAGCGATTGGTACCAGACTAGGAATTTCATAATTTTTGGTTTCTTTCTCCCCGTCCTCTCTTTTTGCCTCTCCCTTTCTCTTACTCTCCTATACACAGAATGTTTGTATTTATTTAGCCATATCCTCTTTTACAAAATTCAGCCATTTATTCTCCCTCATTGCTGCTATTGGTAGATACCATCAGTTTTTCTCCCGTTCTTTTAAGGCACGTGTTTGATAAATGATAGTTCGTTGATTTTTTTATGGCTGGAAGGAGAAAAACTACAAACAGTATTTTCCTTAAAATATCTGGGATATATAATAACACAGAATGGCAATTGTTCAAAAGAAACTAAAACCTTAATAGCGCTTGAAAAGGTAGCAATGGGCAAGTTCAAGGGACTGGTATGAGCAATCACATTTAATATGGAAAACAGGAAAATATTAAAGCTCTTGCCACACGGTTAGTATTTTCGTAAATTTATTCATGAAATCTATATTCAGAAGACAAAATTCATTAACGTGTTATGTACTGGTTAACGATAATGCACGTAAAATACCAACGTAGCAGATCCACAGTAATAATAATTGCTTTATTGATCGAACTTGAATAGCTGATTTAAAAACGAATGTTTTGATATTTGCAAAGAAATAACTCGTCTTCTGCCCTTATATGAAATAGTATCACCAATTCGCTCAAATGCTCGATGTGAATAATACATCCTCCCCATCTTGTTGCAAGATGCGGTAAGGATGGCGGAATTATATCACGTATCCTTCTCAAGTGTCGAAATAGTCTCTGGTACTTATATATTCGAAGCGTATGCGCGCAGATAATCCAATAAGTCGTGTTTTTTAAAGAATTTACAGAGTTACCTAATTTACAGAAATTCACAGAATATTGTCATTCTGAGAATTATCATGAATTATTCATGAATACATTTACGAAAAATAATACCGTGGGGCACGAGAGATGAAGAGAGAGGCCCAGAATAGACTGTTGTCGAGGAATCACTACCATTGAAACCTGTCGGAGGACAGAATTACTGGTGACGATTTGAGGAGGCAACTAATATCTGAGGATATTTGCACAGTGAAGACCAAGTGGGTAGATTGGTAAGGGAAGAAATTGTTGGGGAGAGTGGGGATAGGTGAAAAGAAAACCGGCCACGACATTAGCCTAATCTAAACGAAAGACAACTAAGGAAACATTTTTACGTCCCATCTTACGGACAGCTAAAGTACTTTTCACGCAGTACACAAGAAGGCGTCGAGATTCTATTGAATAATCCCCGATAAGGCCGAGATATACATGCGAGCACACGGGATGGGCAGCTGGTACGCTAGCTACCTTAACAACGCGCTTGCAAGCATAATTTCCTCCCACATGTGTGCATCGAACGGCCCGGATCAGTGACCAAGATTTTGTACTGCACAGAAGCAGAATCTTTTGCGACTCTCAGAATAATTTTCAATTCAATTTCACTATCTTTTCCCTTTTTTGCGAAAGTATGATCAATTCTGAAATTAAAATAAAACTCGAGAAACTCCTCACATGAACAATATATGTGCCAAAGATTTTGAACAACTTCAGTATCGGCAATAGCATTTTACCCTATTGAAGTAAAGTTCGAGTGTTTTGAACCGTTTACAAAAAATTTCTGTTAAGATGAGTCTGTATAAAATGTTTTGCTATTATAATGCTTTTATTTGCCCATAATTACGTGCCAAAATCAAATGACTAAAGAACTTAAGTCCTTTAGAGTATAATTGTTAATCAAAGGAAGAGTATCTGGAGTTTATTAAACGTTTATTTTATATTTTTTTTAATCATTCTCTTTAAATTTGAATGCTGTGCTGGCTAAGAATTATTTTATGTCATTTTAGTCGTTACTTATGTAATTCAATGCGTAATTTTGCTCTTTTCGTTAATGTCTAACCTTAATACAGGTAGCATTCCCTTAAACCTTGAAATTACTCCATTGCTTTCACCATATACTCTTAAAATACGCCATATTTCCTTATTTTTTATTTTTTTATTCAGTCTTGGCAACATTCTAATATGAATAGTCAAATAGATGCATAAACCTTTAAGCCTTTGGATACATTGTTACAACTTAACAATGTTGAGCAAGTAAAATTAATCGTATTATATCCATAAAAATTAATATACCGTTTAAAATCAATGCCTTATTTAAAAAAAGAACGTGCCTTAAAGATTATTCTTGGTCTTTTTTCAGTACGAGTTTAACTCCCTTTAAATCAGGTATAGGTTTGAGGCCGGAATACCCTTTGTCAGCACACAAAGCTGCTTTCCACACGTCAGCAAGAGCGTTTATCTTTCTCTGCGGTAATCGAGAAATATATGGACAAACTCCCTAACCTTTCGCATCCACCATCATTCTTCAACTACGCGGTTTTTCGGGAAATGAAATACGGAAGGTTCATTTGAATACACGCGTAAATTCACCTTTTGGGTTGCCTATAAATCGCGATGAGGAATCCATTGTCTCATCCAAATCCGACGGTGTTTTATCATTTAAAAACGCAGATCTAATCTTATTTAAACCTCATTACGAAATGCTATATTCTTAAATTCAGAAACAATATTAGGCTTCACTATTTCTTGCCCTGGCATTTGAAATTTCAATGTGTTTTTCTCTGTTATGATAGTTTTGTGGGTATTTTTCCTCCGAATATGAAAATTAATGCCCGTTAGTGTTAAAAACGCGTGAATTAATAATATATTTATATTTATATAATTTATGGAATACATATACAAATTGTGAAAGAAAACCCTCATGATTCTCAGCATATATTCCAATTAATAATTTGTTCATATTTAAGTTTTACTTTTTGACAAAATTGTTAGACAACGTTAAGAATTGAGAAATTCCTCTGAAACGGAATTACAGCTCCCTTTCAAAATATTCCTCATCAGGGGTTAGATGAAGGGATGTGATTTGGGATCAGAAACGTTCATTTCATTTGGCTTTTTCTTACCCCATCTTACTTCTTTAACAGCCGTGGATGTTGAATCCCATTTTTGGGTTGAAGATTTCGCGGGTCATTATAGCAGTATTGCTCTTGTTGTTCAGGTGTGTTGTTACCCGACGTTTCGTGGCCGTTGCTGGTCACTTTATCTAAGGGAATGAGGGTCTGTCGAGTTGTGGGGGTTTATATAACGGTTCATCTTCATGGTCCTCTTCCCTCCATACACCGTTATATAAACTCCCACAACTCGACAGATCCTCATTCCCTAAGATAAAGTGAAAAGCAACGGCCACGAAACGTCGGGTAACAACACATCTGAATAAGTACGCGGGGTACAAGCGAACAACAAAAGCAATACAGTTAAATCCCACTGTCCTTTAAACCATAATTCAAGCTGTAGATTTTGAAAAATCAATGGCTGCACTGTGGAAATCCCGCAAGAAGACTAGCCTACCTTGGAGATGCATGTTTATTCCTTTTAAGGTGGCTGGAGCGGTAATCGTGAGTCGTTGAAGGCACATTCTAATAACTTTTCAAGTAAGTCGAAAAAATATTCTCGGACCAAATTTCACTCAAGTACACCTGTTTATACGTTGGAAATCACCATGCATGCAGTAATGTATATGGTGCAAGAGTTATATATCAAATTTTCGTCTTAATTAAAGCATTGTTTTGACTTGGATTTTCGGCGCGAAATTCGAATTTTACGAGAAAATCTAAATACACTTTTCTTACTCGGAATGATACCTTGATATTTGTTAGCAGCTATTATAATAATATAAAACTTATTATTTCGCATTTAGGAGAAAATCTGTACATAAGCAATCGAATTGTTTCAAAATATATGGCGTGTACCATAAGAGTACTTTTTAAAATATCATTGAATTTCCAGGAAACCAAATCGGTGGCATACAGTTTTTTTCACTTTTATCGATAGATATTACTAATAAGGACACGTATGCAAAGTTTTACGCAAATGTGTGGATGAACAAAAATCGCTCCAGCCACCCAAGTTGTGCGAGATGTGAAAGCCAAAAAATAAAATTGGTCCTCCACTTGAATGTGCACAATATGCTAAATTTCAATCATTTTCGCGGTTCGTGATTTAGTTTATTGATCTCAGCATTTATTTTCCACTGTTACTAACTTTTCCATACACAGGCAAGGTTGCTAAGGTATCTTAATCCTTCAAACCTCGTGTAAAAAGTTGCAAACATTTACGCGCAAATGCGTGTGAAGTAATTGGAATTATAGCAATTGTCATTATTAAGGGAATCAATCACATCGGTGAGGTAAAGGTTAATGTTGTGAACGTCAAGAACAAGCGGGAACTTAATGAATATCGATGGCAGTTTATGATAAGGTGGTGACCCATTTATTCATTTTTGAGGAGTTACACTGTTTAGCTTTAAAAGTCATACGTAATTTAACTTTGGGTGTCCAGAAGTACCGTTTTATTTTAAATGATTGGGCACTTGGATTATGTACCGTAGAAGACATAACTATCTCCCGAACTTTAAATTTACACCTATAATGCATTCCACACATTCATCCTAATTCAATCCTACTGATGTTGCATATTTTTTTGCTTCAATCTTTTGGATACTGCGAGCCTGCAAGTAGAGGCTTATGCTAAGGAGTTTAATAAACGCTAATTCCCCCATCATTTACGTCACTGTGGTTTTTTAGGTCTCTGGAAGTCACGATTTTTTTATTCGCTGACTTGGTTAAAAAGAAACCATCAAATGACGCCACCATTTTCCGACTGCTGCTTCCATTGAAAGAAATTGTTGCTTCGTCTTTGTTACATCATCCTGTTTTTCCTTATTTCTACTAAGTTTCCTGCATTGGAGTTAAAGGCAATCGAATTTTTCATATATTATTAAAACAAATAATGGGAGTGTTAAATTTATCCATAAGTTTTTATGGGCGAATAGTAAAGCAATTAACATAGATTCCGAGCATAATACTTCAATGAAATTGGCACGAAAACCTATGCTAATGCGTTTTTCCAATGACAACGCTTACATAAATGAACCGAAATTCTCGTGTAATATGAAAAAAACTTAACTCTCAGTTAACATCAGGCTAACGCAAAAGCAATGCCATCGTGCGCTGGACATAGATTGTAACACTGTGTCTGTGTTGGTTAGTGAGAAACCCCTTTGCAGACTTGGACCTAAAATCACGGTATTCATTCACTGTGCGGCACGTAGTGTTAAGTTTCCTCACTTAGTTTATGGCTCATCGATGGAGTGGTGCGTTTATTTTAAGGGTCAGCTGTTATTTGAAATTTCAATCCATATTTAGCTTTGGAATGTCCAGCTCCTTCTTATCAAAATATGAATGTCCCATTCTGCGTAAGCGGGAGCACAGGAAATTCTCATATGATATCTCTCCTGTTTTGGCTACATATCAGCGGCCTCGTTCTTTATATGCCTTTTTTTTTCTTAATGAGCATTTCCGAAAGTCACCACTAAAGTACTTTCAAAAAGGTTATTTGACCCCGTGTACTTAGCGAGGCGGGAGATAACAATACTTTTTACCGTTGCAAGTCGGATGTAAATACATAAAAATACAAAAGTGGCTGAAAAACGCCTCTGCCATTTTAAGGAATATCAATAATTATTTATACATAATTATTTCACTTTGAGTTATTTTACTATTCCAAGACATTATTTACGATACTTTTTGCAGGAGCAATTTCCGAAACAGTTAAACAAATCAACTTGGAATGAAGTTTCATGTGACTCTGTTCAAAAGAGAAATTAATATTTTTTTGTATAAGCATTCGGTTTTATAAAAGTGACCATTATTAAAAAAACGAATATAAAAACAGTGAGAACCTACCTCTCTTAGATAAATACATTGTGATTTGAAGATGTGAGTTATCTCTAAAAACATAATTTTTTATGTCATATCTGTGATTTTAGTCCTATGTTTTTTTCCCTCTCTGGCGCCTTTCTACTCATGTGGAAACATCCCTGACGGTAGAGTGTTATATGTTCTTTTAACCAAACCTGTTACATTATTTTGTACTTGGCGGTAAGCACCCCAAGACTCTAATTTACTACTCATCCCAGATCTTACCGTCCATGCGTTTGAGTAAGAAATATGACACCGAGGCATTTCCTGTATCGGTGACCGTTCCTTTAATTATAATCCCCGAAATTATATGCCTTCCACATTAACATGAAGCGATTACGACACGATGAATATTTTCGACTCCATTCAGTGAAAGCACGAATCGTATCAACAAACTGGCCCTTAATAATTCTCGTAATTATTATTTTGACTCTCAGCTCCAATATTAAGGAACTATACTCTTTTTTGCCAAGTATTAAATATCATCCTTGGTTTAATTTAGAAATGATTTCACTTTGTAATATTTCATAAAAGTTTTATTTCTTCCAACCCAGGGTTTCGAGGCCTTGCTAATGACTGTGTAATAGTCGAAACCCTGGGTCGGAAGAAATAAAACTTTTTGTGGAATATTACAAAGTGAAATCATTTCTAAATTTTCGCAATGTTGTTCCACCAAGTTAAGCCTGAAAATCTGATATATATCCTTGAGTTATTTATGTGAATTATAGTAAAGGTAAGCATAGATAAGTACCCTTCAATGGTACTGGTTCACGATGCAACCAGATGATTTCACCGACTGAACCTTTAAGAAGCCATCTTTATGATCCAGTTGATACCAAATTACTCGTATATGACCGTCGGTATGTAACGGCCTCATAGTTTGTTAGATGCCAGATTCTTAGCAAAGGATTCCACTGATACATCAGTATCAAAACTGATACATCAGTGGAATCCTTGGCTGGAAGATATCGTTTAATTACTCTAAATGACCAAATTGGCTTTCAATATAAATTGTATTTGTCCCACATGATGACCCGAAACGAAAACAGGATCATTTCATTTTAATTTTCATTCAAGTATTCTACCAGCTGATTGGTAGGTTCTTGGACAGTCCCCATTCTGCATCTCAACCTCGTAGACATTGTCTCGCTTTCCCTCCTAAGGATGGCCCGTTATTAGATCACTCTTAAATTATTCATATCTTTTACCTCCTCTTATTTCTTCCAGAATTCCTATCCTCTTCCTTCCTCTTCAACGCTTCCCCAGTGTTCTCCCCTTTATCATTCTCTTCAGTATGCCCTCTCCTCTCAGAACCTCCTCCATCCATCTCCTCTGCCTTCTCCGAACCTCTGCAACAAGCTTCCTCTCCTCTCCGACCATATCCAATACCTCCTCGTTCGTCTTCTCCATCCTTCTCAAAACCCACATCTCAAACGCCTCAAGACTACGCACATGCTTCCTTCGCAATGACCAAGTTTCCGACCCACATAGAGCCACGCTCCATATTAAAGTTTTCACCAGTCTCTTCTTTACGTCTCTTCTCAGACCCGCCCCCTCATCATTTCCGTTCTCTTCGAAAATGCTTCTTTAGCTATCGCAATTCTGCATCTGGTGTCCTTACCACTAAACCCATTCTCCTCCAAAATACTACCCAGATACGTAAACTGCTCGACCTGCTCTACCTTCTGCCCTCCCACCCTTATATTCAGCCCCGCCTTCCTACTTCTAGAAAATCTCATTACTTCCGTTTTCTTGTGATTGATCCTTATCCCATACTTTTCGCACTGAACCTCTAATGCATTCACCATTGACTGTAACCCCTTGGCAGACTGACTAACCAATGCTTGATCATCTGCAAATCTCACTGATTTTATAAGCTCCCCTCCTACATTTATTCCTACCTCCTCCTCCTCCCATGCCTCCCCTACCATTTCTTCTGAATACACGTTAAAAAGCAACGGCGATAATGGGCACCCCTGCCGCAATCCCCATCCTATCGTGGCCCATCCCGATTCTCCATTGGCTACCCAAACCTGTGCCGTCTGGTTCATATACAAATTCCGAATCAGACGCCTATCCCTCCAATCGACCCCTAATTTCTTCAACACGCGCATTAATTTCGTCCATTCCTACCGATCAAACGCCTTCTCGAAATCTACGAAGCATGCAAAAACATCCTGCCCATACTCGAGGTTTCTTTCTATTGTCATAATTTAATGTGAAACATAATTAAAAAGAGCAAAAGGGAATATTTAAAAAAGGTGTTGTCTCAAGATATGAATTTTGTAAGACTTACGCAATATTTCACCCTAATTAAGTAGCTACCTTTCCGAGTTCTTGTCAACCTTAGATATTTATTGATATTTTCAGCATAGTAATACAATGTTATAGTGCGACGGAAAGTGTAGCATGGAGTTTGTATTTTGGAAAAGAGAAACTCGCTGTGAATTTGAATGAAAACACCATGGGGCCACTGTTACGAGATGCACCGCGTCGCCTGTGTTCCGAGTTGATGATAGCCGTGAGAATAAATGGGCCTTAACGAGTGCAAAAACACGGCAGCGAGTGGAATTAATAGTCGAGGCTGTGTAACCTCGAGGGCTAAAAATACCGCAAGGGAGGCAGGGGGGAGGAAGGGAGGCGGGCAAGGTCTGGGTTATATGGCGTATGGAAGAAGCCAGCGCCCCCTGCGGCGGTCTGCGCCTGCCATACCAACACATACACGCTTTGCACGTGAAGAGATCTCTATTCTTTAAAGTTACCCACCGCTTTCGTTTCCCTTTTTGCGAGGGAAAAATCCTCGGATTAAATGGAAAAGCAAAGAAAGGAATCCGAGCAGAGAATGTTTCTGCTTTATTTCCACCCATGGGTCCGTTATAATGTGGGCATTTTCACTCGCTGCCGTGCGGGACAAAATCTCACTTCGCGCGCCGATGGTGATGTAGCCGCTGCGTCCGATAAATCAGGGCCCCGACAACTTTCCTTTTACCACCGCGAATGAAAAATTGTCTCATAGCCATTTAAAGAGCATGTGCCGATGGAGTTTGTATTATCTGTGCAAGTTTTCCAAAGAGCATGAGGTGCTTACGTTGACCATAGATTTCACCCAGCAAGCACCTTAAGGTAGTTCGAGCGAGATATTTCCCTATTCATAATGGAGACAAAATTAGAGTTTTATTTTGAATTCGGCGTCTGTAAGAAGTATAAAGTAAATATTTTAATATTCATGGTGCAAAAATATAGCTATATATGACGAAAATTCTCAGCAATTAAATAAATATTACTACATAAGCTCCTAACTTGACTCATTTTCTCACACCGCACGGTGAAAACGCCTTCACAACCGAAGGTTTTTTTACGATTCTGTAAAAGTTACTTCGGTGAGTAATTGATTGATTTTATAGTTGAGAAAAAACACAAACTACACATCATTAGTTTGTTTGACGAAATCTAGATGTTGGAAAAATCCTAGTTTTTTTTAAATGTAGCCCCTCTGGAGCACACAGACGTAATCTATCCCATGTAAAACAGCTTACATTTCAAGGTAAATTGCTTGAAAATTAGTTCAGCAAAGGGTTATTACTTTGATGTCATTGGAAACATGAGAGTTTCATCTGTATAATGAGGTCAAAGTCATCACATTTTAGGTGAAGTGATATCTCGCTCAAACTAGGTACCTTAAGGCGTGAGCTTACTAGAAGAGGATTCATGATGATAAGAACAGTACAATTTTCACTATTTTTTATTGCTGTCGTCCGGTTTCGACGTCTCAAGCGTCATTTTCAAGACAAACAGGACGAAATATTGCTGCTGCTAGCCTTATATAATGAGGGGCGGGGGTGGGAACATGAAGAAATGAGCGGAGGTCAGGTATTGACGGTTGGTTGATAGGAGTACGGGTCGGAGGAAGACTAAGTTACGTGGGGCAGGAGGGAGAGCGGGAGTAAGGTTTGGTGGTGGTAAAATGAAAAGAGGGGTGCGTTTGTAACAAATTAGTCACATTTGACCAAAGATAGACAACAGGATAGGAGCATTTGAAATCCATCGAGACATCTGAAATAGTACACTCAGGCGAAAATACGGGCTGGAGTCAGTTGATGGTTGGTAGAAAGGAGTTCAGGTCGGGAAGAAGACTTAGTTACGAGGAAGAGGGAACGTCAGGTGGTGGTAAAATTCAAGGGAGGAGTGGGTGTGTAGTAAAAAAGTCAGAAATCAACGGTAAACAAAAAGGAGGAGCATTTAAAAACGTTACAATGAAAGCGTTTAAAGTCTTACACTTCAGACGACAGAGGAAGGAGGGGGTCGATTGTGACGGTTGGGAGAGAAGACTGAGTGCTGTAGGGGAGGTAGCGGGAGCAAGATCAGGGGATGGTGAAAGGCAAGGGAGGGGCGGGCAAGTAGCGAAAATGTCAGATTTTAAAGTGGTAGACAAGGAGCATTCTCAATGAGGAGCATTCGAAATCAGTTAAGTCGTTAAGAATTGTGCACTCAGCTGAGAGACAATGATTGGTGATTTATAAGCTTTCTAAGACATCCAGTTTAAAACCTTTTTAATGAATATGTAAAATATTGGCTTTAAAATTGCACTTGTGTCCGGTTTCGCTAAGGTGTTTGGCGAAGTAAGACTTGAGGTTTTTAAGTTTAGTGAACCTTTTGTGCTCTTAAATTCGTGTTCTAAATTTGTGACCGGTCTGACACACGTACACACATCACATTCATTACCCTTGATCACAGATCCATTCATCAAGTGTAACGAATGTAATTGTGTGCACGTGGGCGAGGCCAGTCGCAAATTTAGAGCCAGAGTTGAAGAGCACAAAAGGTTCACCAAACTTTCTACGGACCGTCAATACCTGACCTCCCCTCATTTCTTCATGTTCCCACCCGCCCCCTCCTTATTATATAAGGCTAGAAGCAGCAATATTTCGTTCTGTTTGTCTTGATAATGACGCTTTAGACGTCGAAACCGGTCGGCATCCATAAAAATTGTGGAATTTGTATTGTTTTTTTCTCATCATGAATTCTATCAATAATTTCCTCCAAGTATTGCCACATTCGATTAATTTGATTACCAGAAGAGAGTGCAATGGCCGGGTCTAGGATTTTAACGAAAGTTGTTAGGAGAGTATTATAATACCCGTTTCATACCATACTTGATCCATCGCAAGACCTAGTATTCTAGCCATTACTGGATAATGTGGACGGAATCCAGTATAATTGGTGCCGTTCTAGAGGGTTTCACACGATCAATGAACTTGAGAAAAAATGGGTGAGAAAAGATTTCATTTATGTCGTAGCACAAGTGCACATCAGGCTTTCGCCTCAGTTCATAAGCAGCGAGTCACGAAAAAAAGCGCATCAAAAATTTCCGAAAAAAAAAGAAGAATGCATAATCTATGGCTACACATTTAAATCCGTAAAGTACACCGCTGCGAATGTAAACATAAGGTTGATGCTCCCATTTTCGATAATTACGATGTACGTACATACAAAATAGTGGGCGGAAATCTTTATACTGCTTTAATAAGCATTGAAGCAATGTTAGCCTTTGTCATCCAGTTACTGCTGCTGTATATAATAACGCGAAAACTCAAGATTAAAATGCTGGAAAATGAATAAATCTCTTCCAGCTACCTACTGCGCCTACGCTGACGTCAACCGGGAGCCGTGAAAGGCAGAGTTGGGACTGACTGTAACTTAAATTTGATGGTTGACATTTCACACAATCGTAAATGCCTCCATATTATACATTAGTCCATTTACCTTGTAGTTGAAGTTGAGGTTAACGTGTACGCCAATCGGAAATCGTTTCTTGATTCGCCCTTGATTCGTAAATGACTGTAATTCCCGTTTCATACGGTACTTGATCAACCACAAGTTTGTGGATAGTACTCGCTTGTGTGGTAGCTTTCCAGTATTGCGTTACACAGAACCAGTATACTGGCTAACAAGCATAATTGCTATCATTCTTGATGAGATACTTGATTTCATAATTGATGCGGTAATAGTATGTTACTCTCTTACCCGTAAGATCGTCGTCGGTGTCCTCTTCCTGCACTCAGCATTTGTCAAGGGACGTCATCAAGGATGAAATTAGCCCTATGCCTTCATTTATTCTGCCACGGCAGTTTTTATTGTAACTTAGCCCTATCTTTGTTGAAGGTCTCCTGTATTTGTCTTTGGTACTATGTGAATTGAACGTCATTTCTTTAAGGATAGGTTTATCCGTCTCCTGTTGTTAATTAAAGTTATTTTCTTGCAGGTTGAACATAATTTCCTTTAATTATTTTAATTTTGTGTATGTCATAATTTTTTGGCGAATGCATCAGACGGAATATTGATTAATTATGTCATTTTATCTCAATTATTTCCAATTTTATGCGGATGTTTTTGGACATGAGTCCTCTCCATGTCGGCATAGCCTGCAATAGTGTGGGTTTAATAAATGTATCATATATTTTTCTCTTAATACCTGGTAGTGTCATGTTACTCTATAGGATTGGGGAGAGGGACGCTCTCATCCCGAATGCATTAATGCCGACTTTTTCAACATGCCCGTTCATGTAGAGTCTTTTATCTATTCGAACGCCTAAATAGTCAATATGTATATTCAACCCATGGAAACGGTTGCTGTTTTATTCTTAGACAGGGGGTTGCCGGTGTCTCTTTCCTTGGACACGTTAATATTATGGCCTGAGCCCTATTTGTGTTTAAAGCTAGCCACCATTTGAAATACCACCTAACCGCTGGTCTAAGGCTGTTTGGGCTTAATCTTTCACTTATTCGAGTCTTCTAATTTTCGCTAATAAGGCTACAGTACGTCATCAGCGTAGAATGCGACTTTAGTGAGCCATTTTTCATCCTTGGAAAAGGGTATCTCCACTTTTGGAACTTACCTGGTGACTGATACTCTGAAATACTATTCTCTGCTCATTGAAAATCCCAGAATTAGGCGAAGTAAAGATTTTTCTTTTATTAGCAGGAAATATTAAATCCCCTGGACGACAAGAATTGTTTTCTCAGCGTTAGTGCTTTGAATCTTGCCAGCCATATCAATCAGCGTGGTTGGTCACTATTAATTGCGCATTACTAATTTTTTAAAAGTTGCATTTTATTTTTTCTTAAGCAAAGCAGCTTCATACGTATGTACATACCATTCCCATAACATGCCAATCCATTTCGGGGTAGGCAAAGTCAAAGAACTTACTTATTGCTGCTAGGAAGTCTAGCAACAATAGCTAAGGCTATCGTTTAATAATTTCCTCAAAAATGCCCTGTTTTCAGATAGATTGTACATAAATTAATGGAATGTCATTTAAACCTAAATTGATTAACTCAGCTTTAAGTCTGATTACGGAGTTATATAAAAGTGAGCGCCAATTTATCTCTTTCCTAAGTAATTGCATGGTGTGTGACCTCATGCTTGTAAAGGAAACTGCAATGATTAAATTGTGCTAGGGGAGGAAAATAATTACCCCATTTAAGGAGCAAATCTTTTCCCTGAGCTTTAAACGAAGTCGATTCATAAAATCCGGAACCAAGAATGCGCAAATCATTCTTTCCTAAGTAAGAGAATGAAAATGGGTTGAAGGAAGTTGTAAATTGGCTAGGCAAGTGTTTAATCCCTCAAATCTCTATGCATTAACTGCAATATTTTCTTGGGGTATTGTAAGGCATTATGAACTCTAAGCGTATGAAATGAGAACGATTTATCTTAGTCGGCAGACTTTTTGACATTATGAAAGAAAAGCGATACTGATAAATTCATTGATATTATGCTGTGAAATGTTACATATTTACAAAATTTAGTTGCCTTTGCACTGAAATAGTATAATTTTTTCGTTACTAGTTAATCACGTCCGTTATGTATTTTTTGGGCCAACTTACCATCCTCAGCTCGGAATCATCGATTTAATGCTGATAATGGTGATGTGAAAACCACTAATTAATTGACTTTTCTAGCCATTAATACAGTTAAAGCAAATTATATGAAAAATCTTAAAGGGTTTCAATTTCTAGTACCCCAACTACATAAATTTCCTTAGGCAAGACTTTCAATACCATTAAACCCATAAACAACATTTTCAGTAACGAACGAGTTTTGAATTAATTAAGATATATGTGGTGCTGTTAGAACAAAATTCAATGTTCGTCAAGGTACCTAATGTGAGCCAGCCACTCGTTTCTTTTACAAGCGTGGTCGAATGAGCTGAAGTGCCTGTCACGCAAAAGGCCTGAATCCACTCTTAATGTTTCAGCTCCATTAGGGCTGATGACAAGTAATATGAAACTCACATATGAGAAAGCAATAATATTGCATTTTAACACTTTCCATTCCTTTATTTAAGGTAAGTACATACGCTATTTCCAGATAATCCTCCGGAACTCAAAATGAGAACATTGGTTCCCTATTACGAACATAAATATCATATATTTGTCATCAAAGTTCCTCTACTTTGATGATTGTTTAGACTTTCGAATCTGTAATTGGGACCAAAGGATAGCTTCTACTAGTAGTTAGTCAACGATGTGCATGACAGTAGTCATTATGAAGGATCTGGTGCTTTCCCGGCGAATCGTATGGGTATATTCTGTTACGCAAATTACTATAAACTCAAAATTGCGTCTTTCTTCGGTAAGCCTTAACGACTGGCCATGTGAAATTTTATTAAATTTACACTTTCAAAACTTTTCAAGTTTCCATAGATGATCCTTTACCGAATGAAGTGCTATTCGGAGACCCAGCCTCGTGTGAAAATTTCACCACCTATTTTTAGAATGTTAACTATTTGTATTTACAAGTGGAGCTTTCTGATTTTTGAATTGTTACTAGTTTGATTTTTGTGATACTTACATTGTTACCCTCCCCGACAAAACCTTGCCAAAAACTATTGGCTCATCACCAACTGTGGCCTCATTTACGAACAGCGGAGCTAGCTTCGTAATAGTTTTAAATTATCTTCCTTACTGTTTAATGAGATGAAAATTCAAATGCTGGCACAAGTTTAACATTAGTGATGATGAAGTACCCTTAAAGAACTATGATGTTCGGCATTGAAATGCGTCGTGCTAAAAATAAAACGTTACCTGCCAATGTGGACTTTTCCCAAACGATTTTGCTTCAATAATTTTGTTATTTATAATGAGAGAAAAATGGGATGTAGAAATGGGTGCAAATTTAATAAGCGAAAACAACTATTGGTTGGAGTATAATGATTAATAACCGTATGAAAGTTCTTGCCTTTCTATGACTGTGGACTCTTTTTTAGCTATTTATTCAGGACGGAAAGCGATATCCAGTTAATTATTTTATAAAACTCGATGAAAATAAAAACGGTGTTGTTTCTGGATTTATTAAAACAATGGGTAATTTATTTATGAAATATATTCTGCTCCGGGTGTTTTTTTCACTGATGGAACTTGCATAACATTCCTTTCTAAAAGTACGAGCAAAAACATCACTGATGATGACGTGATATTATTTTGATTTAGAATTACAACTCCTTGAACACTCTGAAGTAATTCATTATAAAAATTTATAGTCGCAAAAAAACGACGGAGAAAGAATAATGACAACAAAAGTAAAATGCAGTTAAAAACAAATTGCTATCTATTAATATTGAATTGATTTGTGCTATGAGAGGTAGCGGAATTTTGTAATGCGAAAAAGTTTATCTACAGACATAATAAATTACACTCTATTTCGTCCTGCTAAGTAACTGCTTATCCATTTTGGCAATGAGGAAATATTAGACCTTGAAGAATATCTATGGACCGGAGGAATGCATTATTGAGGAATATTCATTGCTCGGAAAACCCTAAACTCGGCCTTACAAAACATTAATAGCTTTTCATTTAATTAAATATGACAATGGTTACACAGCAATAGAATTTTTTGACCACAATTTAATCATTGAAAACATTCGGTCAACATTTCCTGTGGTTATGAAGTTTTTAAAAATTGTGTACTCAGCCGTAAAAAACTTCCTAATATTGTGTATTGTAGAACTTAGGAAAGCCTGAAGGTGTTGAAACCGTTACAGTTTCCCATGGAATTTTTATCTTATATCTAATTTGTTTGTACCTGAAAGAGAAGAATGTGCAGTATTCAGTAGCCTAATATATTTTAGGTTGAAATTTTTGAATGAAGGTAATGCTTGTATTAATTTTTTAACTTGCGTCTACTTCCGTCTTTAGATTTGTGTAGACATAATTTAGCTTTGCGGAATCCAGACTTTTCGCTAACTAAAGGCAGGCATATTAAATAGTTCAGGAATGATTTATAAGAACAGGAATTCATATAATGTCTCTATAATGGTATGCATAGTTACTATTAATTATAAACTTCTCTTTATAGCTAAAAACGTCTATTCAATTACTACCAAGCTTTAGAGCTAAATATCTTCTGACTTGTGACATATATTGATTTGTTGAATGCTAACTGTTTGAATATATTCTCTGAATTTGTTTTGCACATTGAATATTTAAATCATCTTCTTCGAATCAGGGTGTTTTTGAAGGTTAATATTCAGCTTTATAACTTAATTGGCTCAGAACGTTTTTCTTTGATGTTTAAGGGAGAGTCGGGAGTTATATCCAGCCATATTGTTCATGTAATTGAACGTTAAAAAGGGATTCTGCGAACTAGTGTTGATTCGTTTACGCTTTGAATTTCTGCGCTTCAGTCACACATTTTTCTTTCCCAGTTGAGATTAGATTTCATAGTTCTTTAGAAAAATACCTTGCTTCGTTGATTAAATAAGGGTCGTCTTCCAAATGTTTTGTAATGCATTAAGGCTCGAGAGAAAGACTTAAATATTTATAAAAGGACTTTCTGTAACTTTTAAACTTTTTAAAATTCACCCAGCCCAAAGCAGTGGCGGATGCACAAGGGGGGAGGGGGGTAATTTCCCCACAAGGCATCAGGTGAGCAAAAGAAAAAGCATAGGATTGCACAGAAATATTCCTTGGACCAACAAGTCCATAGCATCAATAAGCTAGAAAAAAATTTTCTCCTACGAGCATGAACTGTGTCTTTAGCTAACGAGTTGTTTGGGGAAATTTGAGTTGGGCAGCGGAAAATGCCCAAGCCAGACTCCAACAAAGAGGAGATGAGTCATATCTGAGGCTTCATCCATCTCACCTTTGTCTAACCAACGCCTCTTGTAAAGCTACTTCCCCCATCCCCTGAAGAGCAAGGGATCTCTGGCTACCAGGCTTGTGTCGGTCTAGTTATTTCAAACAACCTCCTCTGATCCCTTAAAATGTAAAGGCTGACTTCCCTTGAAGTTGGTGTGGGTTAATACACGGCAATTATTAAGTTTGTAAGCTATTTACTGTGAGCGTTTGGGTGCTAATGCGTTGTCATTTGCTCTTTGCAGCGCGTAGAATCATTCTTGTTCCTTGAATATACTGCTTTCTTTTGTTCTGTTGACGTCCTTCTCGGACCCTCGCCTCGGGCGCCAGCTTAAACGTGTCCGTTTCGCTCTATTGCGCGAGTGGATTGCTCATTTTTGTTTCGCCGACTACAGGGATTTTTGCTTTGCTGGAGTTTACAGGAGTAACTCTTGCAGTTAAAGCGATCAAGTACCTGGGTATAGTGATTTATTATGTGATGCTTTCTGGATTTGATAACTCTTCTCATAGCGGTTGCTTGCTACTATATTCACGGATCTCTACGTGCGAGAGACTTATTTGACGGTATTATAGTATCTGTATGAAGTATGGTAAGTTTAATTACATGTTTAAAATATAACTCAGTATAGCTATATCATAACAATAATATAAATCTCTATCCTGTTATTTATTTCCTAATAATATCCCGTATGGCTCCTAAAACGCGCGAGTTAAAATACCTGTAATCCTCAAATAATTCAATATATTATATACCGTTTTATAATGAAAAAGAAACTACAGCGCATGCGTAATTTTTCATTTTTAGTTATCACCCTAGAGTATCCCACGAAAATAATTAATAAGCTATTTAAGGTTCATAGAATTTCTATCGCTCTCTGGCATAACAAAAACTCTTGCTTTCTAAATCCCACTCTGACGAAATCCATTATTTTGTTAGTAAAATAATACGAAATAATGTCGATTTTAATATGCTACCTAAAATCATCGACATCCAAGTTATCCCCTACAAAAATTCAATTCTTGACTACGGCTTGATATTAAAAAGTAGAATCTCTTGGAATATGCATGTTGTTGATGTATTAACTAGAATAAATAAATTGTTTATTTTTGAAATTTCGAAGAGAATTTCGTCCTCATACGATCTGAAAAACCTTTATTTTTTCTTCTCATGATCCCGATATTTTATAATTCATCACCTACGTACCATGATTAGCCAATAAATGATCAAAAATTGCATAGACGTTAATTCAAGTGTACGGTATTTCCTTGAACTTCTTAAATTTCGTGACGTTTCATCTAGTTCACGACGAGTATATACGTCGGTTCATTCCGACAAAACGTGGGGAATTCATTCTCGTCAGTTTATTATTTTCCCATGAGGTCAATTCCTTGTCAAAATGATCGAAAAAAGACCGATATTATTCTTGACTTAACTGATTTCGGTCAAATTTGGAGGACGTATTTCGATTTACTACATTGTTAGCTCAATTGTTTTGAAAAATATGCATTCGTTGCCTAAGTTACGGCAGGATGAAAAATTTATTCTTGACTTGAACTCGATTTCCCGGACTTCTGGTTTCTATGTCAGAGCAGAAATGCTCTTTTGAATGAAAAAGCAACGACGAATAATATTATGTCATTAATTGAAAACTTAAGAAAAACAGACAGGTAGCTGTTGAATATTCTTCGTTTTCTTTCTGTCGTTCCCTCGGCCATATACCAGATCGTGGATAGAATAGCCGGAGAGGAGTTAACAAAACCACAATCAAAGATATTAAGTAAATCACTTATTAGCATAATAAATATATATAGGTTTAATTATGAAGAAGTACTGAAATTGATTTGAATTGAAAAAAAAATATTACTCTAGGACGATGTCCTCTGAACAAAACACTATTGACAACATCAAACACTTTACAAATATCAAAAAACAATCAATCAAACAACCAATCCCGTTGTGAGATCCAGATCACATTCGGCAATGTAATACTTTCCATTAAATATAACAATAAAAATTATGAACTTAACATCTCAATAGTATAGAAAAATAAATAAATACATATCATTACCAATTCACAAGGAGGTAGGATTCATTAGAAGATTATGTACCTTAGATTTAAAAGATTTTGACCCTTTAATATTTTTAACCTCAATGGGCAGAGTATCCCAAAGTTTCGAGGCTACAACCTGGAAAGATTTTTGGAAACTTGCAGTCCGATGAGAAGGGTAGTAAATAAAGTTGGCATCCGATCTAATTGGTTTAAGGTATAGTTTTAAAGAGATTGAATAAATATTCAGGATTTCAAAAGTGAAATAAGGCATACATGTATGCAGCAAGAAAATATTTACGTCGTTTTTTAACATTCAGCCATCCGATATTATTAAGGTATGGCGTTATGTGTACATCTATCTGGAGGTTGTAAATAAATCTAACACAGTAGTTCAGTGAGCGTTGAAGTATAAGTTCGTCGGGAATATCATCATTTACTAGACAACAATAGTCAAAATGCGGGAAAACAATCAGGCTATCTGTTTTTTCTTATTTCAACAGGCAACAGGTATTTGTTTATTTTTAGTTGAAACAGGATTTTGATGACATTATTCGAGATGCCATGAATATGGTTTAGCCACTAGAGATTGGTAGACATTAGTACCCCAAGGTTTTTAACTGTATTTGTGTAGGGAATAATAGTATTTCCCAACTTTACTTTAGGGATTGAATCAAGATCAATCTTATTAACAGGCTTTGAGGACCCGATGAAAATATCTTTATTTTTGGTGCAGTTTACGATCAGCTGGTTACTACCAACCCAATCAGAGATTGAGGCAATATCTTCATTTGCTTATATATTATGTCATACGTATTAGTACACGTACTTAATAATATATAACAGAACTAATTGATAATAACAAGTAATATAAGCACTTAATAATGTTTACGCACGCACGTGCACGCACACTCCCATACACTCACACAAATTTACAACCCCCCCCCATTTAGATTCCTTTCTGGATCCGCCCCTGGGCCCATGCAGGGGACTATCAAGCTTCATATATCTCAAAATAGCATTCCATTGTATCTAACAGAGAATTTCCTATCCTCAATTCAGTTGTAGTCCGTTATTCCTGATCAATATATCTCTTCAAAATTGGTTCTCTATAAAAATATTTAATTGCATGCTTCGCCATTTTAGTTAGTCTAGTATCTAGCATTGGTGTAGTATGAAGTTGATGTACTATTTATTCTTTTTTGTCGTTCTCAAATGAAAAACTTCTTAGAGAATTCAAGGTGCGTTAATTCTGTCATCACAATTAAATCATAAACAAAATAAAATGGCTACAGGTTCTAATGGAATCGTTGTGGCAATAACAACTCTAATTTTGAAGTATAACAGGGTCAATATTAGCACCAATATTTATCCTCTCATTATATAGTTATAGAACATATTATAAAAGTCGGGTTGGAGGAACTATCGCTTTCGCTACCTACTAATAGCTGTTATTTCGATACAAATAGTTTCATACAAATAAATTTGATAATTTAATTATTCTTTTACCGCTGGATGAAATCAATGCATTATTTATTTGCCCATAAGACACATTACTCAATAAATTTACCAGGATATGTGTATAAGACACGTCAAAAATTTATAGGAGCAAGTTATACTCATAAAAATCCCTCGTCTTCATAATAGCACTTCAATTTAATGTATCCATAAATCATTCTTTTACATGCCGAAAATTCTAATTTTTTTTCAATGAATCTGCCAACAGCAACAATTTTATACAATTGTGTGCATATCGCTCGAGGTTTTTCAGACAAAATAGTTTAAATGGTCCTACATGAAGATTATACCATCTCTTTGTGTTGTGAGACTGTTTTTTAGATTAATTACTTGTTCACTAAGTTACAGTTTCGCAAAAATGCATTTAGCTTGCCGATATTGTTTGAACATTATTATTATGAACTTTATTTGAATGATGATGACACCTCTTTACAAAATGTAAGACCCCCATAGTAGAATATCATATGATATTCTAGAATGAAACATACCTTTGTACAAAGCATTATAATTAATTAACTTTAATTAATTGTTTCTTATGCACATTAATATCCTACTTGCCTTTACCCAGCATTATTTCGAAAGCATTCTCACCGTAATCGTTGCGTACTGTGACTTTATATTGAAAAATGCCACATAGAGGTAGCATTATTGGACGCTATAATTTACACAAATCGTTGAGGAGGAATCTGCTTCTCGTGCAGCCGTTGCCTTTCCCTTGCCTTGTTTTTCCTAGAAAGACCACCACAAGGCATACCAAATTATTCCCTTCTCACGTAATTAACCCTTCACCTTTATCTGCCATCCCTCTTTATTCGTCCTTCAGAACTACCTTCTTGACACATTGGGGTAGGATGCCTCCCCTACCAAGCTGGAACTATTTGCCTCACCACCCCAATGGAACCCACTGTGCCATCCCGTCCCAGTTTTCTCATCTTGCCGGAAATTCTAATCTTCCTCTCCCATTGGGTCATTGTCCTCTGCTTTTTCACCATTAATCATTCCCAGAGAGTGACGTTCGATTAAGCTCCCACCAGATTGATTTAAAGGGAGAGAGATCAGAACTTAGTCGATAAGGCCACTGTATGAGTGAACTCAACAATATTAATGACCTTCCCTAGATTAGACAAACTTTGGCTAAATGAAGCTATTGTTGGCGACGTAACTTCGTGAAATTTACTCATTACTTATCATGAAGGTAAAACAGAAGGTAATTTTCCCCTCTTATTTTTATTACCTGACCGCATTCGATGGCTTCACATCATTATTGAAGTAGGTAAAAGGTTAAGTAAAAGGTAGCTTATAAACATAATTACACCAATGACTGGTGGCTTACATATTAAAGCACACCGAGGATGGGAGGGGGAACTTGCTCGTCTGCAAGACTGAGGGGAGTAAACAAAAGTCAACTTTCAGGGTTTTCTTGGGGAGGTGGGAGGTGACGTTGGTGGCAAAAAATCCAGTTTTATACTTAATTTAAAAAGTATTGTAATATTTTTGCATGCAAGAATTGTAAATGACCAATGAGAATGTTAAATTAATTTTCCCATTGAACAAATACAGAAAACAAATACCGAAAGTTGACCTTTGTTTTCCTCTCCAACCTGGGAGATTATATTACCATCCCCTCCTTCATCCTACCCATCCCTCCCGCCTTCTCGTTGTAATTGCGTATGTAAGCCATCTCTATCTCAACTTTTTACCTACCTTTAATAATGATGTGGATATATAGGGTAGACCGGGGCTATTTCGATCACGGGGTTATTTCGATAAAGTTAAGAAAAACTCCCGCTGCATAAATCCGGCGCTGCTGTAAGTGTTGCAGTCAAGGTTAGTCGTAGGAGTGATTCCTTAGTGAGAGGTAGCCGAACCGTGCAGCAGGCACAAGCGGTATTAACATTGGGATATTCCTCTGAAACAGTTAAGGTAGGTGCACAAATCAATATTCAGATGTGCATGTAACTTTCTGCCCTACTGAAATAAGGTTTCACTTTCTCAGCTTAGTGTTTACCAATTACTTATATTTCTTTAACGTATCCTGAGTATATCTAAAATGATCTGGGAAAAACATTAGTGTGTACTACAGTCTACTACTGATTAATTAATAAAACAATAAATAAATGACTCTCGGGGCTATTTCGATCACTTTTTACGGGGCTTTTCTGATCACACGAGGGGCTATTTCGATCATAGCTCTGGTCATTATTCCAAAATATTAAATTATTTTAGCTTTATTTCTGATCTATGAGGGGTTTATTCTATTTGTCAGATGGTTCGGAACTACAAGAGGATGCATAAATATAGCAAATGGAAGGAAGAAGATATGGAAAAGGCCATAAATAGCGTCAGTGAAGGGTTGCAGAGCGTCCGAGGGGCTTCAGAGATGTACAGTGTACCCTATGCAACACTCCATGGAAGAATAAAGGAAAATAAGGACAATAAACGAGGAAAACCTTTGCATAAGAAAAAACCATCCGGCCATCCAACGGTGCTGAAAGAAGAGGAAGAAAAGCAGCTGGTTGAGAGGCTGATAAGCCTTTCAAGGCGTGGATTTGGGTGTACACCTGATTTAGTTCGTCGAGCTGTTTTCCAGTATGCAGAGGAGAGACATGAAACATCCGTGGAAGAAAGAAGGAATATAGTCCAGTAAATGAAGAAGCCAACCTTGAGATTATTAGTTACCATTTTTATTTTCTGGCTGAAAGTGGTATTTGGTATCTCATTAAAAATGAGACCAAGTTTGCATGAAAAGATTGTGCTAGGGGGGTGAAAATGGCCCCAAAAGACCCAAAAAATCGTTTTTCCGCGAATTTCTCCCAAAATATGGCAGTTGGGAGATTTTTTGTTCAGATAATAATAAAAGATCAGTTAATTTTCTACAAAAATGGTCCTTATGATTTTTCTCAAAATTTGACCGTTTTCGAGATAAACGGGCCCAAGCGCACCCAGAATATTGACCTGCGCTGCGTATCGGAGAGCACGCTCCGTGCATTTACACATGAGCGGGCGGACAAATTATTCAATAACTTTGTTAAAAATGCATATTTTCTCATGAATCAAAGTTCATGTGAAATAGGAAATCTACAGCTATCATACCCTGTGACTTGAGTCACGTTTTGACTCTTTGGCCATATTGGAAAAACGGGTCAAACTTTCTGCTCCTGCGCAATTTCGACCTCGCCAGGAATTTGTTCCTATTTTTTTTGTATTGCACTAATTTGCTCCAAATTATCTTGATTATGGATCCTCAGAAGGTCCTTTGTCATCTGTGAAATTTGTATGATCTAATTTTCTTCCATTTTGATTAAAACATTGTTTGTTGAACCCCAATATTTTGCTGTTTTTGGAGCGCCGGGAAATTTTGTAAACAACCACCAATTAAAAATTCGTATATGATTGGATTGGTCTCTTTGACATATCATTTGAAAGCTGAAAACGTCTACTTTTCGTCTGTGCAATTATTTTTTTTTCACAAAATCGGCCATTTTCCAATAAATTTGGAAAACGCGTGCTAAAGGAAAAAGCGCACTTTTTCTTTTCGTGGCTTCTTTCTCCCGGCTCTTTATTTCTGACGTTTTGACACCTTGACTTCTGTAAAGGTGAAATTCTCACCTTTCCATCAATGTGTATAAAGTCATCTCATTGATACGTGGGGAAAAACCCGAGTCTCTAAATGTAACGCTATAATTTCATTACTTTCGTTTCTTCCGTCGTTCGTCGCGTGTGTGCTCTACGCGGCGCTCGTGTCGTCTGCTACAGTCCATGCGGCCACGCTTGGAGATGTAAATGCGTTGGTTTTCTTTCATTATTTTGATAAATATTCAAGGTCAATTATAGAAAAAAAAGTTGGGTGTGCTTAAGACCACACGGGAGAAGTGTAAACGTCTATGGCGATATTCTGATATATATAATACATACAAAATATTACATATATGTCGGGAAAAACTTTTTGATAAGATCAGAATATAATCTGAAAGAAATTGTCAAGAATTGTTCCCAAAAGATTTCTAAAAAAAAGCTCCCCCACTAGGATTTGAACTCGGGACCTTCGGTACGTTTCTCAAAATTTAGAATTTTCAACACGATTTTTTGAAAAAATATTAATGTTGCGAAAAAAATCATAAGGACCATTTTTGTAGAAAATTAACTGATCTTTAATTTTTATCCGAACAAAAAATCTCCAACTACCATATTTTGGGAGACATTCGCGGAAAACCGATTTTTCGGGTCTTATGGGGCCATTTTCACTCCCCTAGCACAATCTTTTCATGCAAACTTGGTCTCATTTTTAATGAGGTACCAAATACCACTTTCAGCCAGAAAATAAAAATTGTAACTAAATATTTACAGGTTGGCCTCTTTTTCCTCCTTCATTTACTGGACTAAAAGCCGGCCCCGACTGGTTCAGTGCATTCATGAAGAGGCACCCAGATTTATCTCTCAGAAAACCTGAGAATCTGTCTCGAGCACGTGCTGAGGGGTTAAATTAGAGAGCAGTAGGTGACTTTTTTGATTTATGTGAGATGGTTTATAATGAAAATGAGATGATGTGCCAACCAAGCCTCGTTTTTAACATGGATGAAACGGGATTCCCCCTCAACAATAAGCCGTCAAAAATTGTCAGTGAGATAGGTGCAAAGGAGGTAGTCGCATTAACTAGTGTAGAGAGAGGAGAAAATGTTACAGTGATCACTTGTTGTAGTGCTAGTGGGGCTTACATTCCCCCAATGGTGAAATTCAAAGGTGTTCGACACAGATCTAAGTACGCAGGGAGCATGCCACAAGGTACGGTTGTCACAATGTCGGAGACTGGCTACACAAACGAAGAACTTTTCTTGACGTGGCTGCAACATTTTCAGCGGCTTCGCCCGCGCGGTAAATGTATTTTGATACTTGATGGCCATGCGTCACATCATTCATTGTCTTGCCTGGAGTACTGCTCCCAAAACGACATTGAAATCATTTGTTTACCTCCTCACACCACACATGTGTTACAGCCTCTAGACCGAACAGTTTTTAAACCACTCAAGACTTTCTACAATCAGAGTGCCACTATGTATACACGCAACAACCCAAGCAACTCCATAACAAAGTTTAATTTTGGTAAGATTTTCAACGAGGCGTGGAGTAAGACTGCAACTGTTGGGAATGCAGTTAAAGGGTTTAAATGCACGGGAATCTTTCCTTTGAATCCTAATGCCATTCCTGAAGAAAAGTTCTTGCTTTCAAAAGTTTTTGAAACCGAAAATTCACAGGCCGAGGAATCTGATTTAACTCATGACCATTCATTTAAAAACCCACCTTTACCTCTGGATGAGCCCATTCATAATTTGAAAGAAATGAATTCACCTGGGCCATCGCAGATAGATCAATCAAATGAGAGGGCTCACGAATCAATATTTTCGAGCTCAATTCCAACCCCGAAGAGGGCCAAGAAGAGGATGAAATGCCGCTTAAGACAAAAAGCTAAGGTTTTGACGTCACCTGAAAACATCGCCACCATAGCTGCTAAAAGGAAGTTGAAGATGGAAAATAATGAAAGGAATTTAAGAAATACAAAGCGGAAGGTTAATAACGGAAAAGAGAGATCAGATAATCACGAGAACTGCGAGTACAAAACAGACAGCTGCGGATTTTGTGGCCTTGGTTATAACTCAAAGGAGTCATTAAAAAAGGGTGACTGGATTAAATGCCAACAATGTAGTGCCTGGTATCATAAAATTTGTGTTGGTGCCAAGGGGAAGAAGCAATTTGTTTGTGGGATATGCATCTAAATTAGATACTATCACATGTAAGTTAAATTGTGAAAAATAAACGATATTTAAAACCTGGACTACCATCAATTTAATTTTTTATTTTTTAATGATTTTTATAGATATAGTTATATACCTGTTGTTGAAAACAAATATTAATGCTAAAAAAATGTAATTAAGAACTCTATCAACGTGCTGCAATGCCCTTTAACGAGGTATTAGTAATGACAGTTCGAAGACTTTCGCAGCGAGGATATTCTGCTTGTCTCTTTTGGTAGCAGCTCAGAGTAGCACTTTGTCTCCAGTGCTAACACGCCCATTAGAGGATGCATTCTCATGATAAGCACCCTAATAATACACCCTGTAATAGCTGCAGAAGCTTTGGCGGCAAAACGCCTCACGCAGCTGCCAACAAAAGAGATCGAAACAGGTATTGGTGATGTTTCTGTGGTAAGAGAACTTTTTTCTAATTCATTACCTATGCAATAAAAATATTTTGAGACTTATTAAACAAAAATATTAACGCCATTTTGTGTTAATATACTCCCAATTGTATTCATCTCAAACTGAATAATAAATATATGATATTATATCTAGCTACATATGTAAAAACTAAAATGATCAGAATAGCCCCTTGAGTGATCAGAATAGCCCCGTCATTTTTGACATTTCAACATCTTGTGTGACGTCACTTACTCTGCTCTATCTTCCAAGTTTCATTAGCTTAATAAATTTTTATCGTCGCACTCTTCTTGGCAAAGGCTAAGCTAAAAGTCGGCGCAAAGCAATAGTTCTTCAAATTGTTTAAACTCTGTCCATGACGCAATCATGTTAAAATGATCGAAATAGCCCCGGTCTACCCTACATAAAAACGGTCAGATCTGAAAAAACAACGAGAGTGGAAAGTTACCGAGTATTTTTTATCCTCAAGACAAATAAACTTTGGCTAATCACTTCTTGTAAAATAATCGATGAGACTTCGATTTGATTTCCCAGCCTCTGCTCAAATCGACTGAAGAGCGAAAACGTTTTGGGTAAAAATCTAGCGTTTAATACTTTAGTAGAATTGAGGGAATTCTTTTCATGGTTTAAAGCCTAAAATATTAGGATATCTCTTTTATTGTGTAGCACCATAGTTGTTGCCAAATCCGCATTTTAAGAAATTCGTTCATGTTATAAAATGTAAAAGAAGGCAATAAAGATGAACGAAGGGTAAAAATTATAGTTAAAATATATATTCAGAAAGTATTTTTTTGTTATTTAAATAACTAAACAATCTGTTAAACATTTTTTCTAAAACAATGAATGCTGTAAGACGGCAGCATTGCAATAAATTACAAATTCTATGGAAACTATATAAATAATGTACGTATAGGTATGATATGGGCCAAATCTCATTTTGACATAGGTCCTTAAACGCAACGTGGAGTGCTCTAACAATGAGATCATCAGCGGCAAAAAGTGTTTGACGAAGTAAATGAAGTAATTTAAGACATTGGATACATAAATATAATTCAAATACATTTATCCTTGAACTTCCAAAAATATTTAAATAATTATTTAATACTCATATTTGGGTTTAAATATTGTTTAAATATGCAATTTACTTAAATAGCGACACGTATTATTGCAATATAAAGAAATTGCCTCTTATAAGTCATTGATTTGCATTGCTGTTTCAAATAAATAAAACTTTTTCTATTTCACAAACGACATAAGCAGTATTTTGAATTTCCATCTCCTTAGTATAATGTCGATTATCATCTTAATGAACGTGGAAGAAGTGATGAATGGAGACAAATTGGGGGAGATGAAGGCAAACGAGGGATTGTAGGGCATGCTGGGTGAGGAGAGGAAGCTGCTGGAGGAGATTAGGAAGATCGAGAGTTATGGGGCATTACAGTTGGAATTATCTTACACGAAACGGTTACTCTAGCCATAACTAACACCGTAATCAGACATTTTGCAATCTGCCCTTAGTGGATGTGAACAGTAAATGAGGGGCGATGGGTTGATTAGTGCAGGCATAGAAGGAAGGGGGAAGGCATAGGGAAGAAAGAGAATAGGGTTTATGGATGGAATAAGGAGATATATGACACATGCCGTACTAAAGGAGCAACTGCTTCTAAAACTACTTCAATGAGCACACCAACTTTAAAAGTAGGTAAATATATCACCTTCATGCAGCATGGCGCGCCTTATCTCACTTACTTAGCTTATAGCATAAATCGCATGTCTCCATCCATTACCATTGAATTGCGCAATTGGCCTTTCTCTGCTGCAAGAAGCGAGTTTTATACTACCTCCTGAATGTCCTCCCTTCCCTTGTTTTTGGGTGACAGACTAGGATATCTTGGAGGGTTTATAAACGATATGCCGTTGTTTTTCTTATTAGAGCCGCAATGAGCCATCTCTACGTCTTGCCTCCCCCCTCTTTCTCAGCTGCTCTGCCAACTGTGGTTGTCATGGCAATGATGGCGTCACGTTGGTGTGTCGCTCAACGACATCTGCGCCCCTATATACGCACACTTCCACTTTATTTCGTCTCCTCTCTACCAGAGACTTCCGAAGCGGAAGGCGAGTGATGAGCTCGAGTGGGTACTGAGTGTATACTTAAGGAGCATTATAAGATTTTCCGGAACCCAGACCCAGACAGCAACTCATAGCCAGGATGTGGAGAAGCTAACCGCAAGCATTAGTAGCTGGGAGAGATTTGGGGTGGAGTGTTTTCACAGTTCCTGTATACTACGGAGTATATTTCTCAAAATTCATTGGCGTCGAAAATGAAAGGCTCGTCGAAATTACCCTGCTTACAAACTATATAAACTAGTTTGAAAGCAAGGTAATTGGTAAAACTGAAAACTTTATCTTATCTAAATAACAGTAAAAACATTCCTCGTACCAGTACTTTGATGGAAGTCATTATCGACATGCTAGTCAAGGAAAGGACATCTTTTAACAATGTCATGTCAAGTCGTTTTTTAGGCAACGGCGCACAGTGGTCCGGATCCGAAAAAAGGCGGACAAAAGTCATTTTTTCGACTTTCTTGAAACTCACTTTAAATATGCAGTTCTTCTAGCATACTGTCCGGGGAATCTTACCGCACACTTAGTTTTGCTTAAAAAGTTCTGTTAAGTTTAGTAAATCGCTTCAAAGTAGAGCTAAGTTTAGCTAAACCGCGCTCTTTTAATTTTTTCGAAAAATACACATTTTTAACAATTTGTTTGCTCTATTTCGTATCAAAAATTGGTAAAATGAGTGTGGATTATAATAATATAGACAATATACTATGAGAAAAACTAGGTTTCAATCTTGTAGTAGTTGTGATGATCGCTGAAGGAGTTCTTCAAGAGGAATCATTTTTTCTCGAAATTTCGCATAAACGTTGGATTATAAAAAGAGTGACACCGAGTGACACGGAGATTCTTACAGTGGCAAGAGTGGATTATATTATAAAGATATTAGTAAAGGATTTAGCTGCAAATATTTGCAAATAAGTGAATGACAACGACTTATGTGACTCTCTGCCGCGGACGTGGGCGTCTGCACTAGACACGCGAGCTTCGTCACAGTGGAGACACATTGTAAAATACGTCTTTTCCAATGTTTTATTGATTATTATTTAAAAAATGAAGAAGGTTACTATGTTTTTATCTATTATATTCTGTTATTGGCCGAATTTACTCTAGAAAGAGCGAGAGAATGAATTTCAGACTGCGATACTAAGCGAAATTGTGACGCTGGAAGAGGAGGAAAATATTTTCTTCGATCGCTTTTCAGTACGATTCCCATCGAATTTTGTTAATCGTTGGAAGTATATAAGACTGTTTGTATGCACTGCTGCTGGGAAAACCCACCTCTGGCTGTCCCTTTCCTCAATACCTAAGTGACAGGAGACCCGTTACCCGCACACGTGCCGGACCCAAGGGTAGTGGGTAAGGTCCTTAGTCGGGATATTTTACTATCCCTACTTAACGCACCACCCAACTTGTGTTTATTGCCTAAAGGCTGTTTCTTTGACCTGCAAGTGAAATTGCACGTGTTAACAGATATGGTATTTAACCTCCAGGTGCATCTTTCCAGATGGGTTTTATTGGAGGGCTGCCGCTGGTAGGCATTTTCGCACAAAATTCAGGCATTGCACATTTCTCTTTATGCGGTCCACCAAAAACCCTCCTGGTTATCCTCGGGGGTATACCCAGGTACTTGGAGATGGTGGTAACTTCTCTTCTTAACCTCCTCCATGCTCCAGTCGAAACATTTTGGTGCTCTTCAGTTGGTCCTTTTCCATCGATGTGTACACATGCCAGTTCTTAGTCGTTTGGTACGCGGTTGGCAATAGTTTTCGTGATTTGCAGTGATCTCTGAAGTAAGTGTTAGTGTTGTGATAATTCGGAATAGTGTTGTGATTCAATTATTTTTTTGTTCCTGGCCACCACAGCCATAAGGATAATTAAACAGGTATGCTATTTCTCTTTTATTTCCGTTTTTCAAGTTGATGTAGTACGGGGTACCACACTAAGTTTTGCATTGTTTTTGCTTCCGTTTAAACTCCTAACTTTCTAGAATAAAGAATATTGTTCAGTATTTAACGAACCAATGATTCTAATTTTTAACTCACAGCTATGTCGTTAACATTTACGCGGAAGCAACTTCACGGTAAAATGCAGGAGAAAAAAGGAGAGTCAATGGACGACCGGAAAAGTAATTTGACGGGACTTCTTGAGGATTGCCTACATTTTACACAGAGATGAGCACGCAAAAAATGAGCTCAAACATTTTTTGAAAGCAAATTTTTTTGTTGGTAACGAGAAAGGATGGAGAGCTTACTCTCGAACGAACTCTTTTTTTGTATAGAGGTATGTGACTTGGTTGGATCAAATCGTTAATTTCCCTGATGTTGTGCATCGTAACTTTCCAAGCACCTCAGGATCGTATTTTCCCTGTTTTAATTGTGATATGACATCCATTGGGCTATTGTCTAAGTAATAAGCCTTTTTTATCAAGCACATGTAATAAAAGAAAGGGTAGGCCAATCAAACAATTTTCGGATGTCACTATCCGATCAAAAAGAAGGAAAACTAAATTTCTTAGAAAAATACTTTCCCCGCAGAACTGTCTTCTTATACAGCCATGAACCTAAGAGAGAGAAAGGACATGGGGCGCAGGAGCGTCTCTAGTTAATACGATGACCCCCCCTACATGGGCAAAACGAATATTGAAAAAGTGGAAGAGGGAAAAGAAAGAAGGTACTTCAAGAGAAATTAAAAAGTAGAATGGGTCTATTATTTGATCTACCAAAGCCAAAATATGGCACATCGAATGATGGCAACACAGCTAGGCGCTTCTTCAAAAATGCCCGCCTATCAGCTGAAATTACTGGTAATAATCCATTTATTTTACAACAATCTTCTTTTACTTCAACGCTTTTCACATGAAATAAAATATAAAATTGATTTTCAGGGGTAGAAGATGAACTTATCATTAAATTTTCAAATATTTTGAGAGCTTCGTCATGCGGCCCCCCAAATTGATCCCCCAAAATTTAAAGAATATTTTATGGACACGGCAAAATGTTATGTTAAATATTATGAGTGGTTCTACATGCCAGCCACAGTACATAAAGTTCTGCTGCATGGTGCAGATGTGATTGAGTCAGCTCTTCTTCTAATTGGAGAGCTTTTCGGAGGAGGCTCAGGAATCGCGGAATAAAGATATAATAACTTACTGCGAGCATCACGCATGAAAAATTTCAAGATTCCACATCACTGAGGACGTTTTCCGGAGACTGATCCTGACCTCTGATCAATTAGTCAGTAGGTACATTAGTTGCTGAATTAAATAAATACCGTGGCCTAAAAGATCTGCCTAAAGAGGTCCGTGAGCTCTTGCAAGAATATCCTGACTCGGTGAGTGAATTCGAGGAAGAGGAGTGGAATTCAGGAGAATCTGATTTGAAATTATATAAATTGTAAAGTTATTAAGATACTAAGTATGTTTTTATTAACATTATTCAGTTAATTTGCACTTAAAACCGTTTTAATATTTATTTAATTCCTTATTCTTGTAATTACTTATTTTTTAGTTTCAGTGGTACTACCTCTGCTAGCTGATAATCGCAATCACTTCAACGTTAGAATCAATTCCCCTAACTGCCTTACATTTACCCATTTTTTTTAAATTATTTACTAATTTAAAGGTCTAGAAGTCATATTATGCAAATACTTTTTATACATTTGCATATTTAATAATAACAGGCGTTTTCTATGCAGTCTCCTTATTATCGGTTTATTTAGCATTAAAATTCTCAATATCTTCTAAAATAATTATCTTTTGTTGAAAATAACAGCAGAAATGAACTAAGCGCGTCTTAAAACATATAAATGACAATTTTCAAAGTAATCTGACAAAAATCTGATTTTTGTCCCTCTTTTTCGCGATCCGGACCACTGTGCGGCGTATTACGACTAATTTGAATAAAAGTGTAATACTAAACAGATATGTCAAACTGATGGATTTAAAATATATATACTACAGGTTGTAATAATAAAACGTAATGATTGGCATATGGAGAGAACAGATAGGTATTTCGGCAGATTGTTGGTAGCAGATTGAAAGTCTTTTAGGTTTTTTTCTACGCGAAAGATATTAATTTAACTTCATTAAGTACGACAAATTTATGGAAATTTGTAAATGAATACAGAGGAGAAAAAATTTCTAACTTATAATGCGATCCTGCCGGAACCTCTCCTGCGGTCCTGCCATAATGGAACCTGCCTGAACCAGCAGGTACCATTATGTCAACATAACTCAATTTTTGGCACCACACCATATTATGCTTGCAGATATACAAATAATTTCAAATTAACATGCTCATAATTACGTGAAAATACAACGATGGGTAAGGCAACCAGATAGTATAAAATTATGGCATAGTACAAGACACACGTAGAATACAATTCGCATAGATAACATTCCTGCTTTTCACAAAGCAAGCAATTTTCTTTGAGTTGCATATTGTATGGAATTAAGATACTATTTTTGTCTAAATTTTATTCCTCTAATATTTATAGGGACTTTTATACTTTCAGGTAAAGTATTAAACACCATAAGTACTTGAAAATGTAGCGTATTTTCCCCATAATTATTGTCATACCTCGGTACACTATATTTCGGACTATTCCTCTGATTCATCGAGTGTTTATTTTCTTCATATATTTATATATTAAAGTAATTTATAACTACACAAATTTAAAGAAGTTCGTAACATTAAGTTTACCCATATCACCATATATTGCCCTGATATGTTGAGGTTGATAATTGTTTGATTTAACTTTAGCACCAGTTTCTTTGTAAAGTGTATATTTTTCGCTTTTGTGTTGCCGCAATTTCACAATTTTATCCTGATTACCTTTCAGGTTTTCTTTATAACAAGTTTCTATATAACAAGTATTCCCCCATATAGTTAGCCCGTATCACATTATTGGTTCAACTAACGAAAAGCATGCTACCATCTTGATATCAGTTGAGACCAATGTTCTTAATGTGTAAACTTGGTAGAACACCCGCCTCAATCTGCTATTTACTTTTATTATGCAGAAATCAATTTTGAAGTATTGATCAATTATGACTTCAAGGTATTTATATTGTTCACTCACAAATACAGGAATCCGTGACATTTCCTGAGTAGACATTGGTGCTCATGCAGAAATAGGTTCAGGGGAACTTTGATTAACCCATAAGAGAAAATGTGCATAACTTTTGATTTTTCGGAATTCCCGATAAGGTCATAATCATGAGATTATTAAGCCAGCCTGTTCACGTCCTCTTACATGTAAGTTTTTGCCTTATTTATGTCTTTATGGGTTGAAATTAAAACGACATAGCATACATCAGGATTTTATTAAACTTGATTCACTTCACAATACCATTTATGTATGACGTAGATTCAAGAATGGATCCCTTGGGCACTCCGCACTTTATACCTTCTCTGAGTTCTTCAGCTTTACAGTTATTTTTCTGTTCTCTTGATAAATTTGAACCATTCTTAGGTTATACCCCGTACATAAAATGTTTGAAAATCACCCAATAATATATAATGACTATCAGTGTCAAACACATTTATTTAGATTATCCGCCTATTATTTTTATGTAGATCTGTATTAATAATATTTGCATATCTTTCGAAAATATCTTTTGATCCTTTATTTTCCTGCGAAACTCATATTGACAACTGAATATGATTTTATGCTTCTTTACTAACTTTTTTTAAAGGAGAATGACCACATATTTCCCTACAATTTTGCCATAAGCAGGAAATATTGAAATTGGCCAATAATTATTAGAGTAAAAAATGATCCCTCCTTTTGAATTGGATCCCTCCTTATCATCGCAATTTTCATGTAATCAGCGAAAAAGCATTCATTGATACAATTTCTAATAACGTAGTTACTTCCGGTCAAGTTGCTATTAAACTTAATGTCTTTTATTCTAATTCCACCAAATCCCTTTTCCCTATTCTTTAAACCTTGAATGACTCTGGTGGAGGTGGTAGTAGTCTCGAATGTGGAGGTTAGTCAGAATAAGCAGACTGGTAAAAGTCATGATCATGAAAAATTGCTGAGTTCAATGGGTATAAGCTCTTTTTTTAATAAATTAATTGACCCTTCCATTGTCACTTCATGACAATAAGTTTAGTTGAAAAGTTAAGCTATGCTGAGTTTGGTCTAGATGTTTGTCCTGCGGTTTCTGAGTAACTTTTATCAACAAATATTTCATTTTCAGAACTATTGCACGATTTTTAAGGTTTAGTGAATTGAATGTCAAGTGGCTGCATCCTATAAGAGGAATAAAATACAGACGTGTTTATCTCCATCTTTGGTGTATATTTTGATATTAACAGGATATTTGTGGTGAGCGTCAAATATTAACTGAATATTTGTGGGGGAAAAGGGATGGTGTTAGGTATCCTCACCGTATTATATAAAATTTTAAACCAAAATTATGTAGGGACTGGTAGGAAAGTGCTCCATTTACTTCATCAGAAGGAAGGAATAAACAAATAAAATTAGAGGAAAAATGTAAAAGAAGTGAAACAGCCTTGTAAAATCACTCATTGTAAAATATTTATATACATTATGAATAAACCGAATGCTACACTTCCCGTTTACTTAATAACGGTATGACATTGGGTGGATTATTGCTCCCTCGTCCGCTTTCATCGGATTAATTGATACTCCTACAAAGTCTAAATCGAAATATATGGAAGTTGTCTTGCACAGACATAGAGAATTTTCCAAAGTTTAACCAAAACTAAGAGAGTAAAGAAAGGAACTTTGCTGGGGAAAGTAAAACTCATGCAACCAAATTAACATTCATTAGAAGGATTATTTCAGTGTGAACGTGTAAACTCAGATCTGCGGTACTGAGTGGGAAGGTATCAAATAACCATTGAATTCCATTTTAGTCACCTCACCATATTTGATGAGATCCAATATTCATGTCACCGCAGGCTGGAGTTTAATCTGTTTAATTAGCTAAGTTTTATGGTTATCAAGGGATTCGAGAGTGTCCTTGCTGCGGAGAAAGGTTACATCGAAGCTGTTACCCTGAAGCAAAGATTTTATTTCAAATGATATTTGAAATTTGCATCCCAAATCATTGCCATTGTTCATGCAGATTTTGCCTCTTTTGCATAATAATTATTCGCTTTTACCTCAAGAGACAGGAAAGCAATCTTACTTGGATAATTTATATTCAAAATAGTGTTCTCGGCATATCCTTTTGTTACATCCCTTATTATTTCCGGTGTACTGCAGGTTCATCTCCCAGTTATCTATTATAGTCCCAAAAGAGGAGCTCAGATTTTTTTTTCATTTTGAGGTTCGTGTAGAGTTTTCGCACTATCAGAAGACTTTTTCCATATCGTGTTATACTCCAACATGAAGAATTACAATGAGAGAAACATTTTGGAAGTTAATCCATGCGTAAGTCAACTGCCGTGCTTATTTTTAATTCACTTCTTAGCAAAGGCAAATTGTTAATAGGTTAATTAATCGCTGGGTATCTGAAGTCAGGGAAACCATGGTGCGATATTTTGGAGTTGACTGCGAGCCATCATCGCAGGTTCTACGTCAAATTGCAAGTGGGTCATGAGAACGTGCATATATAACGAAACTGATTTGTCGCCTAGTTACGTACAGCAGTAGTCACTGTATGTCTACCACCCCATTACAGGTCTATCCAGTTCCACGACACCATTCACACGTGGTTCCTCCAAGGAGGAATGCTTTAAGTGACGGCATTTGTAGAGTCACGGTTCACGAAAGATAGATGTGCAGCAGTACTCGCTTCAGTTTGCATTCTCATCAGCAATGCTCCCTTGAGGCGACAGCCGGGGATAACGGGAACAGATTTGGCTCATACACGAGTACAAACTCTGTCATGTAAAATACCAGCAGCCACAGTGTCATAATCTGCGATGGTGAATATGATCTATAATATGCGTCAAAACGCATCAGCGTTAAAGTTTGCAGGGTAATTTCATCTTCAACTGTTGATATAAATTTACACCATTATTGCCTCAGTGTTTGCGGTCAAGCTCATCCGGAACACATTCTTAAAGCGTTACAGGTTAAGCTTTACACGATGCTTAGAGCAGTGAATGGAGTACTGAAATCAGCATCGAAAACTAGGAACCAAATTCGGGACTTGTTGCGAATTAGATGCCCCGGAGTCTGTGTTTACACGATGCTGATTTCATTGTGCAGTGGCGCTGTGCGGGCATTTGCTGAAGTACGCAATGTACATAGGTATGCTGCGCGATGTTGTTTTTGGAATATTTAAGCGAAATTATTGCATCGCGGAATGATTTTACTGTTGTCAGAAATTCAAAATTATTCCTCGATGGATAATTTTGGCCTTGTTACTTCTGTATATTCCAGCGCCACCACCGGTATTATCTCGAAACGCTCGACTCGCCAGCTTGCCTGTGATTGGTCGTTGGATCCAAGAATCGGATGGAAAGTAAGTATTGTACTTATTTCTCTTTTCAGTACTTATAATGGAATTCGATTCCGTAAATGAATGCTATCGAATCCTTTACACGATACGATTTTAAGCATGCTGAGTTCAGTTTGATTTTCAGTACTGAATAAGCATCGTGTAAAACGGACTTTGGTGTAACAGTGGGACTCGGATCGTTATGCTAGCAAACAGCTATTATCTATTCAAGGTAGTCAAATGGAACATGTAGAATATAAGGATTGAAGCTTTATATAATGTAAGATAGAAGGGAGTTCATGCGATATTAGCCATATGAATGCATCTTCAAAGACATTAAGCAATAACTCTCGAACAATAAACCTGTCATATTTGTCGTGGACAATATAAAGTGATAAAAAGTGTAAATACACGCGCAGATCATTCATAAAGCTTATTATGAAGGACGTCTAAGTGAATAAATAAGGAGAAATAAAGCGGTTGGTCGACGAGAGAGCGGAGTGGAACAATCTTTGGATTGATAACTGCTGATGATGATGGGGTTATTGAATTATGCTGGGGAAAAATTACACTCCCTCATCATTTTTCCGTTACATTCACGAGAGTACTCCAAAAATAGATCGTCTTTATCGACCCTTAAATTAAAGACCACTGTTCACATCAAACTTCGATAAATCATGTTTGTAGTGCAGAAAAGAAAGTAAAAACAAACGATAATGCTGGGAAAGCAAACTTTGCATGCAAGCCGAACTCACAGTTGATTCCTATTTATGTTTCCTCGACGAATGATTGCGTGCTTTTAACGTGTAATTCTAGACAAATAAAAAAGAAAGATAATTTGCTTCTATTGCGACGATATAATCGATGGTATGGCTTCTTAATAAGAAAAGAAACTTAATATAGGTGGTAACAGTTAGCCATTCCATTTCGCCATCAAATGCGATGCACTATCTAAAAAAATGGAATGATAAAAATGGCGGGGTTTTATCATCAAATTTTCTTCTTTTTTATTCAGTATATTCATGCAACTGTTTTCTGGAATTCTGAAGAGTTCATAGCCCTCGACGATAGTTTTAGTTGTGCATTGCATCCGGAGTGCCTCTACTCTTTAGCCTTTGATAATGTTACGCTACCAATGATGCGCCTTTGCTTCTGTTTGCTAATCCCAACGGGACTACTTGAATACATCATGACTTCACCCTATACCTTTCTGTCTCTTCCTTCATCTTCAGGCCATATGTGTTAGAATTAAATCAATTAACTACCACTAAATAAGTTCTACTGGTACGCATTTACTGACATACTCGTAATAAAGTTTTTTTAGGCGTTCCTAAATGACGTATTTATTAATCACGAAGCGTGTCAAATTCGATAAGTCATATGGAGAGAAAATGAAAGAAAGATATTAATCTTATGAATATATGTGACGATGCTACATAAAACGTAGATAAATTAAAATTTATATACTCTAACCAGGAGTAAATGCGCACAATGTAATCTAAAGATTTATTCATCTAGAACGTCCATTTTTTCAAGGTTTTCTACGGTGGGTTAAAATAAAGTGGACCAACATACTGTTTTGAATTCCAATATCATTGAATATTTACATTGCAGTTGGATATTCTCGGCCTATAGTTACTTAGTCAGCTTATAGTTATCGTAACCAACGTACGTTAAAATAGCACGTGACAAATTTTAGATCCTACCTAATTTCTACAGTGGTACATTTCGTGAGTCTCCCTTGAACATATTTTTGATTTCTTTGTTTATTTATTCCAATTTTCCTCAGTTGCTGACTAAAAGCATCTCATTTTATATTGATTTTCAGCATTTCTTTCGTAAATACTCATTGTTTGATACTCAAATAATGGTATAGCGTTATAATAAATGGATGTCACTCTAAGTGGACATTCCCCTAGTCCATTGTCCTTGGGCGTATATTTTATGTGTTGTATATGAAGTTCATTAGGTGCACGTTAGTTTTCTCCGTATTTTTATTTTCGTAGAGGTTGATGCCCGGGGTTATTTTTCGATTGCCTTCAACTCGGGTGAAATATACTATCTCATCCATGCTTTTTCTACATTATTGAGTTGCTATTTATTTAACTGGCTAATTTATTTTAGGAATTCTTTTAATTGCTTTCTTTATGTCTTTACTATTGTCGTGCGGTCACTGTGCTTTCTCAGGTTTATAAAGTATTTGGCGTAATTCATGAAACCTATGTCCTCCTGATCCCACTTTTTTCCATCTGAAAGAATGAGGCTTACCCTTGCGTTCTCATTTGTTGAAGAGAATATCACCAATTGGATATTTTAGGACAGAGAAAGGGAGTAGAGGATTCGGGTTTCTATTTACTCGTAGATAATAACAATTGATGATGAATCGATCAAATATTAACGAAGAGAGTGATATGTCCTCAATTAAAATAATTTTAGAGAACCATATTTCATAGAATAATAGGGGCTCAATCTGTTATACATAGTATTTGGAGCACTGTTTTCATAAATAAAGTTAATTCTGAGTGTAATTTCCTGAATTGATTTGAAAACAGTAATTGACTAATGATGACAAAGTCAGTATCTAAGTACAATCATACTTTTACTTCGTCGTTAAATATAACTTGATGCGGTTAGTAAAAATTTGGATGCCTCTAGTACTTGCATGTTTTAACAATAAAGTGTATTGTACATGTTTTCCGTTTACGTATTGATTCAGCTGCAATACACATGCATTAATCCATTCATGGATCAAGTCAGTTTACGGTTTTGAATTATTGGTCTCACCAGAAATAAATATAGATGTGAAGTCGAAGTTTCCTGATAATTTTCCTTCCTCCATTATGAGTGCATGGAAAATCTTGCCCCAGCGTTGCTACATGGTGAAGCAACGCGGTTAGATTACTCATTGTTTGCTATGCGTAGCGAATAAATGAGGCGGTCACAAGTCAAGCTTCCCTCCACAATTCCGATGTCCCTTACCGAGAAGCCACATGTGCATGACTAATGGGAAAGGAAGTATTTATTTTAATCTATTTAGTTCGATGTTTACAAGAAACCTTTGACGAATAAAAACATTTTTTGTCATCTTCTGTATTTTAAAGAATCTTTATCGGATATACAATCTTATTCTGCTGTCTTACCTAATCGTTTCCCTTTGCACTCTTACGTTTTGCGATTGTAGTGCATCGTTGATAAGTGCTTAAAAGTGGAAGCGTATTAAAAAACACCGCATTACTACTGGGCCTTTAGTTATATCCAAATATGGCTATCCTTTATTATGACTTATTACGTGAGGTGGGCCGGGATATATTATGCGTTTATCTCCTCTGCTCGCTATCCTGGCTCCTGATTCTATTCTCGCAATGTGCCCAGGGACAGTAAGCCTTTCGGGAGATTTACAAGTTACATCTAACAGATCGTCGAGGGAATCTTTACTCTTCAGAGCCGGAAGGCAAATTTAACTTCCTCTCCGCATTAGGGAGTAAGGACACGTAGGGATTCCTATGATGAAGCACTTTTCGGTAATCTTGCAGGTCCCGCTCAAGAGGTAGTCTAGAATGAGTTTCTCGTTTTCTGTAGTAAGTAATAACTAGTAGGATGCTGATGTTGAAAAATGATAGGGGATATTTAAAAAGTAGAAAACCTTCTCAAAGTATAATGTATCTATGGAAATGAATTACTTAATGAATTGAGAGGAGTTTGAAAAATGTCTCGATGAAAAACTTTCATTAAGATTTAGGTCGAACTGTTTAAAATAATATTGATGGCTTGGTTCAGGATCATCACTGGCGTGAGTTAGGAAAAATTAATGAAATTATAATCTTGAAAAATTTTATAATCTTGGATCAATGGAAAAATTGATTCATATTAAATTTTTTAGTATTTAATAGTATTTTTGCTTTGCACATTATTACGATTCTTGGCGCATATAACCGATATATATATATATATATATATATATATATATATATATATATATATATATATATATTAAAAAATAAACTAGTTTTTAAGTATAATTAATTGTGTAGCGGAATGATATTAAAAGTAAAGAAGTGAATGCGGCCTGTGTATTCTTTCTGTTGAGGTTTCAGCATCTCAAGGATTATAATTTTCAATAATTAAGTTTTCCAAATTTCTAGAAATGATATATATTCCCATTGCGTGAACAATCCTATTTCTTACATTCTTCGCCTCCTCAAACGAAGGAATTCCACTGCACTCTGTAAACCACTCCACACAGCCCCGGGATATGACACACGTATGGGAAGCCCTTTAACGGAAGCAATCAGCCCGCCTCAAGCGATCCCACCAGCGTTTCCTGACTCCGCATTCCGCCCTTGAATGGCGATGTCTGGCTTAACAATGGGATGGGTGCAAGAGAAGGGCGGGTTTAGGGTAGGTGGCAGGGGTTAGGGGTTCAGGGGACAATTCCTAGGACGTGCACGGTTACAATGGGTGGGATGGCGGTAGGGAGGGACTCACGTGATCTCCATGGTGACTGCTGGAGTGAAGGGAGATTTAGACTTGTGGGCGAAAATTCGGGGTTTCTGCCATTTTAGGGTGACCCTGAACTTGGGCAGACGTGCTCCATGGAAAGTATTGTAGCAGCGAGGAATTCTAGGCATCTCAGGCACGGAAAAAGAATGAAATTGCTGCCGGATGCCAAGAGAATAAAAATTGGCCTCGTACGACACCCATTACGAAACATCAAAGGCCTCAACAATCTCTCAACACCTGAATCTTGTTTGGGCTGAATCTTCTTAATAGCTTATATCTATTTATGTTATTTCTTACAATGAAAAATATAAACAAATTAAGGGTGTCTTTAAAATTAGGTCAACGCAGGAATTTCTAACATTTGACTCATTACATGGAGCTTTTTTGCAATAAAAATTGAGCTATTGTTTGGCAGAGGTTTCTCGATATAAATGTAATAAAGATTTAAAATTCACTATGCATTAAGCCTTTTTTATATAAAAATATGTAAATGAAAGGCTTCAGAGCGGACAACCTCTAAGAAAGCGTACAATACTATGTACAGAGTGCATCATTTGCCGTTTACTTCATATTTTTATTATCATTAGTTGATGAGATATGACCCGTTAAAAAATCTACTCTAATCTAATCGTTTTTCGGGTGGCCCATATGAAACAATCTAACCATTTTTCGGGCGGCCCGCGGGCCTGGAGCTGCAGGGCGGCCCACACCGTGCAGCACGTTAAGAATATGGATGTTGGGTGCCGTATGCCGTTTACTCCATTCTTCTATCATCAATAGTTTCTGAGATATAACCTATTTAAAAATGTTAACGAATTCCAGACGACCCCCGGCCTGGAGCTTTAGAGCGTCCCGCTTTAATAAATTTCGCAACATTATCCCAAAGGTCTGTCTATTTTGCGTTGAAATCCGTTTACCACTTGCTTCTAGTGCTATTTTTTCCTGAGATATCGCATATCAAATATTTGTGTATTTCCTCATGTGGTGGGAATTATTATACATTTTACTATGCATAATTCTCGTAGGTTTTTACAATCGATTACTAGCTTTCGACCATACTTCCAGTTACGAGTTAGTATTTTACCAAATTGTACGTTTACGAAATAGCAGGTTACGAAATGTCTGGTTACAAGATGTCGTGGTTACGAGATGTCGCGGTTACGAAGAGGCCGTTAACCACTTTTCGGTTGCGGAGTGTCTCTTACGAAGTGGTTGGTTACCACCTGACGTGATACCATTTGGAACATGATTTAACCGCAGTTGACAACAATCTTTTACTGATAACGCGTGACCATGTGCATTTCGTAAGTTATTGAAACATAGTTACCTATATATGAAGACCTTGACTTTAATTCAAATATTTCTTCAGTGACGGTATATAGCTCATTTCACTATATGACCCCGCTGATTTTGATTACAAATAATGTCTCGATCTAAATCAGGGACCAGAGTCCAATACTGGTTTCCTGATAAAGTCTATAAAGCTCTCGTTTCCTAGATTTCCTTGACTTTGCTAAACGGATCACTCGGCAGGAAAAAAATACCTGGAGTATTCTTGATACTCCCGTAGGATCTTTATTTCGTGAATCAGAAATTATACTTTACTGTCGTTATTGGGAGATTGCTTTGTTTTATTTGTCAGAAAGGAAGTTGAAATTGAAGAAAGAAAATTACGTTATACATAACATTTATTCATCGAAATCATTAGTACAAATGGCTAACCTATGAACAATTGGTCGATGGCAACTAATATATTCTGATTTCCAACGTTAAGTTTGTATTTCTTGTGTTATTAACGTCTAACTCACGTTTTCTGCTCTCCGTAGACACCTCGATCACTAAAATCGACCTACTTGTTCCGGAGATACAACTGAACTGAGCGTGCGCCGTGCTCACACAAGCCCAAATGTAGACCCCCACGCGCAGTGCTGTGACGTCACCTCGCAACCCCCCCCCCTCTGCTCTCCACATACCATTTCCGGAAGTCAATAAAATGGGCAATCCAGCCATATTTTTAGATATTCTGTATTCCTTATAGCTGTGCACACGAGGTCCTGGAAGGAACACAAATATTGGTCGCGGTAAAACCTTACATGACACCGAGAACGAACCATAGGATGCTCATTCGCATTCACATCAAAATGGAGGGAAGAGACTTGCGAAATTGTTTGGGACGCCATTGCTTACGGTTGAGGCAAGCAAAGGAAACCTCGTTCTCGCTCGTCTCTGTTCCCTTAAGCCTCCCCACGGCTCTTCAGTTAGTGGTCCCTCACAGGAGTCCAGCCTCGATGGCGAGTGCGAGACACGTCTCACCCGGTGTTTCTGTGCATGGAATTTCCGGAATTTTGGCGTATTAGGCTGCTGCTTTATGTGCAGGCAAGGGATACCACATTCCTCGGCGTATGGCTGATACCGTTACGGCGTGTTGCTCGTGCTTGCGTGGAATGAGTTACGGTCACACTGCCTGATTTTCCTCTGTGAACCTAAAATCCAAATACACGCACGATTACCGTATCAACGCGTGTACCACGCACGCGTTTTATCACAGAAATTTGTTCTCAAACTTTTAAGCGCATCACACGAGAGAATATGAGTGAATGAGCTAGCCCGATCGGCAGGGTGCCTGGGCCACTATATTTTATTGAGCCGGGTGCCCGGGCCGGTTTCAGAGCAGCAATAAAATGTACCGTACCACTCGCAGAAAGAGAATACAATATTTTTCGCCTTAGTAATAGGCGTCGATGTCTGATTCTAACCTTTCTTGCTTAAATATAATCACAATGCGCGGTGAATAATTTTTTTCCGATATCTCTGCAAATTTATGATTCGAGTCTTCCACGAGTAAAACAGTACTTGCTAGTCTAGGGAGTGATGAGACTGGATGAGAATTCTCAAAACGCCATGATAATTCGTTACCGCGTGATAAAGTACTAATTTCATTGCATTGTTTCGTCGATTGACATTTGTCTAGTCTTTACATTTATTTTACATGCGGTAATTATAGATAGGAAAGTATCGAATGTCTGTGCAACACGTGATACCTCTATAAAATCATGTGAATGTTAATCATTTCGCGAGTGATAAATATCTCAGAATTTGGAGAAAGGTCCGATGTTTGGACAAGTGCGGGCAAGTCTAATCAAATCCGAGGCCAATTTGCCCTATCTTTTCAATCCTGTATTGCGGTCGGCCATCTCTTTCCCTTTTGACTGTCAAAATTTTTGTACCTCTTCAGTCGGCCGAGATATTGCAACTGCATTACTCAGGAGTCAAAGGGGTTGTGGATTTGCATGCTTCTAGCCTGGGGAGAGAAGGAGGAGTTGAAACGGTTGTTTGAAGTATACCAGATCAGGAAGCTAGTGGCAGTGGAAATCTTCAACCCTACGTTGGGCGTTGTCAGAAGGCGTTATTTCTGAGAGAATAGCATTCAATGGCGGGGAAAGGATCATTTTATATGCTTCCAGCATTCTTTTCGAACGTAGCCCCAACCTATCTATCTTTAAATCCCTTTCTTTTCGAGATCTGCTGCTGTGAGATTAATCTTTATTTCCTCTCCATCTTAGTCTATTTGCAGGATGATTTATTATTCTGATTCCTCTATTCCTCTATTTTCTTTCTGCTACAAACATTTATTTAAACTCAGTTCATGTTTCCTATGCTTGTACAAATTTTTCAAACTAATTTCTTACTCAAAGTGACCTCGAATATTTTATTTATTTATGAAAACGTTTTTTTTGTGGGGTTGCGGTATTTCGTCTTCAATTTCCGAAAGTTATCTTCGTGTGTGCTTCCATACCAGTGTAATTAGTGTATAAAAATCTTTCCTACAAACATTTATTTATAATTAAACACTGACTCGAAAATTATTATGTTAGTAATTGGGTTATCTTCTATAATACGGAAGGGCTGGTGAGGTAAAACATTCTTTTGAGTATCGTAGACAAGTTAATGGTTTTACATATATTTTACCATCATAAGACAAAGAATTGGCCATATGAGAAAGGAGTTGGAAATTAATATATTTTTAAATCATTTCAAATTCATTTTTTAATGAATTTGAAATTCATGAGTCAAATATATGCTACTGTTAATTATTACTGACGCACTAGAGGGGTAAATCGGTTTGGAAAATCAATACATTTAAAGAGTACGAAACTATTTACTCTCTTTACCTCTCATAATCTTACCTAATATCTTTAAATAAGAAGAAATAGTTCTGGTAAGACTTGTTTGGGGACAGAAGTTCATTAAATCGGGAATATTCAAGGGAAATATTTTCAAATTTTAGTTTTTTGCGAATATGGTCGGATGTCTTCAATCTCCTCTAGCTGCCACGTGTTCCTATCCATCACTTATCAAACTCGCCTCGGGGATGCAATAACTCTTGCTCATCACCTAACTCGTCATTATTTTTTTATACCTACATTACCTTTAAAAGGACTCAAGTGTCTCTTAGATGAGGTACTATTGCAAGCAATCGCAGAAAAGCTACCTTGCCTTGGAAGAGTAAATTGCCACCCAGGCGGGGCTCAAACCCGCTACACTGAGATTGACGGGCGAGGAATTGACTCGGCCAGCGACGAGGCCGGCGGCCTCGACTTGATTTTTGGCATAGCCTGTGAAACCTGACATCCAAGCTTCCCTCAAATTCACATATCAAACCGTGGCATTTTTTCTCGATATACACTCTCCCTTCCCGGACCTCGTGATCGATGTCTAATTCACTCCTCAGCGCGAAGCAATTTTCACCCTTCCGGCAGTCAGCGGGAGGAAAGCTTGGAATGGCAAGAGGAAGATGAAGGAGCGATTTCGGCATGAATTAGGCTTCCATTCCACTCCTCAAATGAAAAACCCACGCATCTCCAAAATTCCTCCTTTCAACTCCACTCCTACTCATAGCTCCCTTCTTCCTGACGCGTCACTACTGGCAGATTATTCTTTCCTCCTCCGAATCTTCTTCCTGTGGAGAAAGGAACGCGTTCGAATTCTGGTAGAGGAAGATCTTGCGCCCCGCGGCCTGAAAAATGTTTATCCCCACAGCCCCCTTGACTCCGTTCGGAAACGGTTGAAGGTGTCGTTCTGTCACATGGTTGTGCTGAGATGCGTGACTTGGATTTTGCGGAATTCACCGTCGTGAGTGTTGATTCTCTCCTTATAGCTTTTCATTTGTGGCTTCAGCGTCGAACTCTGCCCTGGTTTTGCTTGCGGTTTAGTATCTATATGTGCTCTGAAGTGAGGAATCTAAGGTTGACATTGAAATGGTTTATTCCCAAAGGGAGTCGGTACTTTCGTGCTCCACGGTTTCATTTCATGCTAAAAATATAGAGGCTCCAACAAATGTTTTCATGTGTGTTTATCAATTCAAATAATTCAAGAAAGATATTAAACCGCATTCTTCCTTCGTCTATTCAAGATTAATTTTATGGAATTCTGCTGTCACCTTTGTGTAATTTTTCTGGTGGCCTAAGAAAAGCCCTGGAAATAAAATAATTTCCTAAAAGACTCTCCCCTAATTGTGATAGCCCAACTAGAGTTGCGGTAAAGGGCCTGATTTAAACTTTAGGATGTTACTTTTGGATATATAATTGGAAAAGGATGGTGTTTCAGCCCATTTTCCCGAATCGAATTTCCCGAAGCACATTCTCCCGAATGACACTTTTCCCGATAGGGCATTTTTCCTAAAGAGATTTATTAAAATTTCCTGCTCGGGTAACTGACTCAGAACTGCCTCATATAAATTATGTGGATCGGTTCTCAGTATTTGTGCAGGAAGTTGTTCCGGATGTTCTTCGGGCAGTCTCTTCAAAGAGGATTTCACGCGCTCAGCCCCGCATTATTTGGGATTTTCAGAATGAGAATGGGTTGATTATTTTTTCCTTTTTAGACCTAAACGTCTCCGGAGGTGCTTATCATGGTGATAGCACGGGCTTTGTATTCGCGAGCTCTAACCTATTTGCAATCCCAGTATGTTTTCCCGTTATCTTCTCTTGAGTGAATCATCCGTTGATTATGATATTTCTTATGAGTATCTGATCCCATTTCTCATTCAAAATTGAATTTTATTGTTTAGATTCTATTTCTACTCTTCTAATTTGGAATTGGAAAAAATTAAATGAATTCGTTAAATAATTAAAATTGTTTTATTTTTGAATGAATAAATGATAGATAATCAATAGGAGAAGGAGAATGACATAGAAGAAGAAAAATAATACGGAAAGAAAAAGAGAGAAAATGGTTTGGATAAAATTTTCCATAAGAAATTGAGGGAGGACATGGATGAAACAAATAGTATTAGAACAAAATTGGTTGTCAGTTAAATTCAGAATATTAAAAAAAAATATTCTGAATTTAGCGGATTTGAAAACGGATTCGGAGAAACAGATTTGGGTAAACTTATTAGGTACAATGTTCTTTCGGGAAAGGTCATACCGGAAAATGTCCTTCGGAAAAGTCTATTCGGTAAAATTGACGTTAATCGTTTAACACCCTAAAATTAATAGCAACAATTGTCATTGCCTTTTATGATGTAATTACTTAAGCATTTAGCTCTTGGGTATTGTGAAGCATGATTGAATGTTCAGTTGATTTTGCATTTTCATTTCTGCTGTCTAGGTTTTATTTTCCGTCATGATCGCCTTGAATGTCTACATGCTGGAAACCACACATGCTCAATGAATTGCATATGCTGTAGGATGCGTGAAAAAAACGCATTTCGAAATCTCTGGTTCTTCATTTTTGAATGGAAAAATGAATCTTGTTTAAAATCATACTGACACATTCATAATCATGTGCTGATGATGTAATCATGGATATTTAAGGCTTGCATATGAAGACCAATATACATTTACACATTTTTTTCATATTCTAGATTATCTTTGATCATTGACAGCCTTATTGTCATTGCATTCATTTTCTTATGCATTTTTGGATTACGGGAAAAATAGAAAAATATCTTAACTGTTGACATCGCGGTTTACTAAATCAATATTTTATAGTGAGGTTGTAAGTATACAACAGTCATGATACAAGAGCCATGATATCACCTCACTGTTTTATTATATAATAGTGAAGTGGTAAAGCTATCAATCAAAAAACTATGAAGAAAACAAAATGTAGGAAACAATCGGAATAATACTGTAAAATATGCATTCAAATCTCATTGGCCTTATATTTTATGACAGTTGCGTACTAAGAAAGTTATTATCTAATTTACACAAATACAATCAAATAAAATTTCTTGGGAGATTCTTATTGGCATTGGAAATACGGTGTGCGCCAGAAGAAACTCAAATGGTTAAGCGTGAAGTAAAATCTCTTCGTTCTATATTCGGAGATGTTATTCTTCTTTTCCTTTTTCTCAGCCTTTATTTATAGTGCTAATAAATTTATAGGGCTTTGGCAGTATGTATCCTTCATTTGCTTCCATCTAGGGCATCCGTTGGGGTCACACCGCACTCCTCCATGTCACTTTTCACACAATTCCTCCACCTTTTATTGGTTTCCTTCTTCAAATTTTTCTTGAGAGCTTCAATCTTCCAAAGTTTTTCTAATGTATTCCTCTGCCCACCGTTCTACATGTCCAAACCGTCTAAGTCCACTCTACTTAATTTTTCTTGTCTCGGTACACTTATTTAACTCCCCAGCATATGGTCAATCCGAATTTTGTCTAGTTCAATTTGGTTTCATGTACTTGCATTTTCTGTGTGTGATGAGCTTTAGTTGCCAAGTCCTTTTCCACATACATGATTAATAGCCTTATCACATTCTAATACTTTTTATTTCATCCATGTCCTCCCTAAATTTCTTATGGAAAATTTTATCCAAACCATTTTCTCTTTTTCTTTCCATATTCTTTTTTCTTCATCTATGGATTTCTCCTTCTCCTATTGATTCTCTATAATCGATTCTCTCATATCTCCTCCTTTTGCCACCCTAGATGACATTGTCGCCCAGAGAGCGTGAAAATTGCTGCCCACTTTAATCATGAGCCTACTATTCCAACTTCAACTCAAAAGTTCTCAGGAATCTGCTGTTTATTGAAAAAGAACTTTAAGGAAATATGGAGTTTTATTTAATTAGCGAGTTGCTTACCTTTATCGGATAGGTCTTTTTATTTTATTGTGAAATAGGCCGTGAAATAGTCGTGGCACATAAAGAATAAAACCATTTAATTGCAACTGTTTTGTAACCGAAACAGTTTCAATATGACACAGTTTCGCGGACAACAGCTGGAGGCACACCAAACAACAGGCAATCGATTGGCACTGTAAAACATTGGCTAGTAGTTCAGTGTTCTATGTAATAAGAAATATTTCACTCAAAATAAAGTAACAATTACATTTGAATTCATGAAAGATAGTTCTCAGTTCTAATTCTATCAGCAACGACGGGCGGAAAAGTGTTTTCTGAATAAACCAGCGACCGCCTGCAACATATTCATATCCAACAAATGGTAGCTTATAACTGCAACGCATGCAGTGCACCTGGAACAGAACAGAAGACGAAACAATCAGCTTCATCTATCAGTTGCCGCTGCACATCACAGAGCGCAACAGCGCCGCTGCAGCGCGATCACGAAACTAATCTGTTGTTTGCAACAGTTATTTGAAACAGTTGTCTGACCGAAACAGTTTCGGCTTCAACCAATTTGCTCCGACAACCCTATATTCCACCACTACCGTAAACTTTGGTTTTCCTTCCGCTTTAGTAAAACATATTTTAGCACGAAATGCAAAAACTAAGAAATCCTAGGCGACCATTAGGATAAAATTAAATTATATATATGTGAGACATGGATCACAAGCAAAGCTAAAAGAAAAATCCTTGAGGCAATGGAAATGTGGATATGGAGGAATTTGAGGAAAATGAGCTTGGTAGATATAAAAAGTAATGAATAAGCTTTAGAGGAAGTGGAAAAAAATAGATTTATTTTAAAATCAAGGGGGAAAAGATGGAAAAACTTGTAGGACATATGTTTTGGGGGAAAACATTCCTAAAAGATATACGAGGAGGTAGAATGGTAGAAAAAGAAACTAATTGGATGTCCAAGAGCTGTATTATTTAAAAAATGAAGCCCGAGATGGAATTGACATTACATGCTTACTTAACGGAAGCTGCGATGAAAAGATAATCGTGGCTATCACGACATGTCATTGCCTTTAGAAGTTGATGGTGAGGTGCTCATTTTAATGCACATCAAAAACCCGTGGTAATGCCTTATTATATATATATATATACACACACAAGGAAAGTTTCGCCAATAGGCCACAACAATAAAAATACACTGGACAGTGTATATATATATATATATATATATATATATATATATGCGCCATGATTATACATATAAGAAATAGGTCCCTTTATCTGTCATAATATTAATTATTACAATAGTAACTGCATGTAATATTCATACAATAACAAATCGCTACCTATGGAGCGTTAAATTCTTGTCATGGATAATCATCTTTTGTATGTAATTCTTAAGGCCTGGTTACACGGTACATGAGAATGTACAACAAAATGTGTGAATGTCTGAATGTCGGAATGGACGCGAAAATTCACCGTGTAACCACACGAAAATGTACGATTGTATGAATGTCTGAACAGAAAATAGAACCAGTTCTAATTTCGTTCAGACAATCGTACAAGTTGACCTCAGATACACCTGGTGGCAGACGACGCAAATGACACATTCACATTTACACAAGCCAATTGACAACTGAGTGTGTCGTATCCATGGCAAAAAAATTGGTTTTAATAACGCGCCTACGGTTTGAAATGAGGAAAAACAAACGAAAACACATAATGCGCATCAGAAAATGTTCGAAAATCTGTCCGAAAAAATGGACCGTGTAGCCGCGTATTCATTGATCTTGTCCATGAGATGGTACAAGAATCTGTACATGAAACCATTCACACAAATGCACAGAAACTTGTACATTCTCATGTACAGTCGGATTCAAAAGTAATGCAAGAAATTGAGCGGCGCCACTTACGCTCTTCAAGAAAATTGAGTTTCATTTACTGCGTTTGAAGTCCTTGGTTACGCAGCGCAAATTAATCAGTTGTTTGTAAACACGCATTCCAATGTAGGAGTTGAGAAGTTATTAAATTATTGCACTTAATTTTGTCATTCTGTGTTCGATTCCATTTGGTTTATGTGATTTGTGCGTGTGTATTTGTTATTTATTAGCCCCGGTTTTCAATGTTGGTTTGTATTTTACGTAAAATTTGCCTTGTATTGCAAGGAACGATTCGTGTTTAATAATAAATATTTGTGTTTCAATTTATCAATATGACGATACGTGACATTGTTATAAGAGTTTATCATTATTTTTCTGAGGAAATTAGTGCATCAATTCTATGCCTGTATTATAAATCTGAGTTTAGTGTGCAATTAATGTTTACTATTGAAAAGTACGTGTTGTTAGCGTTGAAGATACATTTTCTACTGTGCAGAGCTTATGCTTCATCTTGTTGTTTAAGTGGATATGTAGCTGGATGATGGTAGTGATTTCACGATAAAAAATGTGCCGAGCAAAGCACCCAGGTGCATATTACACATTTCAGTGTTGGTAATGGTGTAGCATTCGGATTCATTCATGCTTTTGTTTAGATAGATCTCAGTACTGAGCTACCTTTATCCCACGAGATTTGATGATCCAATTTTTCGCGGATCACGTTGATTGCTTCTTAATATTTAAACTGTGTGCTCATGTTCTAAGAATTATACAATTTTTGATAATTTACTATTTTCTTAATGGGCGAATCGTAATACTGCGTGCTATGTGCTTAATTTGTCCACGTTACGGTAGTGTGTTTGGTATTTTTCGTGTTATGTGATACTACGTGCTTGGTATAACACGTCGGCATTAGCTGTAGCTGTTCCTTTTCATAAATAAATAGTTCCTTCATCGCAAAAGCACTCTATTTTTTCCATAGTACCTTAACTGTTATTGGATGTTAGTTAAGTTTTATTTATCGCTTTAAGGCATTGAAGATGCTAGATAATTTAAAAAAAATAATAATCCTTGAATAAATTCCTACAGCGGTTCTTCTACATTTTATTAATAGTCATACACTGTTGTTTTTCTTTAGAGTGTACTTAATTTATTAATTTAATTATGCATTGTAAATTATTTTCATGCATTATACGAAAGTTGTGCCTCGTCCATTTAGAGATTTTCATTTGTCATTCGGTTTCCCAACGCCTTGTAGACTAGTTGAACTTATTTTGTGACTAGTCTTTTATCCTTTATATTATGTTACGGTCAAGTTTTATCACATACGGATTTCTTTCTGCATTTGTCTTGATTTGGATTTCGTATTTCTTGTGTTTCCTGGCTCGCAAATCCATTGTTGCTTGAACCCAACTAATATCTCTGTAAGGGTTCACCGCTAGCCGAAGGCCAAAAAAAACAACCTGTTGACCATATGGGCTTTAGTATATACACCATTTTGGACGTCTAAAATAATAGTTGCGTCTTCTCCTTACGCATAAACAAAATCTCCTTGAAATGACAAGACGCAAGATTTTTCAAGGAATAGAACAAAACACTACCCACTTCGCCTGTAAGCTACCGTGGTAGCCTCAAGAAGCATCGAGTAGGAATCCCCTACTAATCTCTCTCGAATAGAGCGAGTGGCGCACATGAAATTGCTCACAGAAATTTTAAATATGAAAAAAAGGGATTTACAATGTCCATAAAAGCATTCATTTTGGAGGTATTAACATAGTACGGATATTTCCCACTGATTCTTTAAAAAATGTAAGGACCAATATCACTTAGAAACATATAAAATTACAGGAAAATGTAAGGTTCATGACTTGAAATTTAGAATTTTTCCTCTAGTATCAACAGCAAACCGGTAAAAAAATACTTCATAACTTTCTCTAGATGAATCCTTTTGACTCATTCAAGTATTCTACCAGCTCATTGGTAGGTTCTTGGACAGTCCCCATTCTGTATCCCAATCTAAAAGAAATTGTCTCGCTTTCCCTCCTAAGGATAGCCCGTTATTAGATCCCTCTTCAATTCTTCATATTTTCTACCTCCTCTTATTTCGTCCAGAATTCCTATCCTCCTCCTTCCTCTTCCACGCTTCCCCAGTGTTCTCCCCTCTATCACTCTTATCAACATGCCCTCTCCTCTCAAAACCTCCTCCATCCATCTCTTCTGCCTTCTCTGAACTTCTGCCACAAGCTTCCTCTCCTCTCCGACCATATCCAGTACCTCCTCGTTCGTCTTTCTCGCCATCCAGCTAACCTTCTTCATCCTTCTCCAAACCCACATCTCAAAAGCCTCAAGTCTACGCACATCCTCCCTTCGCAATGACCAAGTTTCCGACCCATATAGCGCCACGCTCCATATTAAAGTTTTCTCTTCAGCCTCTTCTTTACGTCTCTTCTCAGACCCCCCCTTATCAATTCCCTTCTCTTCGAAAATGCTTCTTTAGTAAGCGCAATTCTGCATCTGATGTCCTTACCACTAAAACCCTTCGCCTCCGTAACACTACCTAGATACGTAAACTGCTCGACCTGCTCTATCTTCTCTCCTCCCACCCTTATATTCAGCCCCGCCTTCTTACTTCTAGAAAATCTCATTACTTTCGTTTTTCTGTGATTGATCTTCATCCCATACTTTTCGCACTGCACAGGTGAGTGCATTAGAGGTCTCTAATGCACTCACCATTGACTGTAACCCCTTGGCCGACTGACTAACCAATGCTTGATCATCTGCAAACCTCACTGATTTTATCAGCTCCCCTCCTACCTTTATTCCTACCTCCTCCTCCCCCCATGCCTCCCTTACCATTTCTTATGAATACACGTTAAAAAGCAACAGCGATAGCGGGCACCCTTGCCGCACTCCCTGTCTTATCGTGGCCCATCCCGATTCTCCATTGGCTACCCTAACCTGCGCAGTCTGATTCATATACACATTTCGAATCAGACGCCTATCCCTCCAATCGACCCCTAATTTCTTTAACACTCCCATAATTTCGTCCATTCCACCCGATCAAACGCCTTCTCAAAATCTACGAAGCATGTAAAAACATCCTGCCCATACTCTAGGTTTCTTTCTACTAGCGTCCTCATCACCGCTATAGCATCTCGCGTTCCCGTCCCTCTCCTAAACCCGAACTGGTCGTCACCCAGGTATTCATTTGCCTTCTTCTCTAGCCTTCTGTTTAGAATTCTCAGAACTACTTTGGCCGCACGGGATATTAAGCTTATTGTCCTATAGTCTTCACACGTTTTTGCCTTACTCTTCTGTGGTATAGGAATTAGTACAGTCTTCGCGAAGTCTTCCGGCCACACTCCATCCTCATAAATCCTCCGAATAAGCGCAAAACGTTTTCCTCTTCCGTTCTTCCCCATGCTCTTTAAAAACTCTGCAGGTATGTCATCTATTCCCACCGCCTTATTCCTTTTCATGTCTCGTAGAGCTCTTTCGATTTCGCAATCTAGGATACTTGGTCCGATGCCATCTCTGTCGGTATCGTCTTCCCTTTCTATATCTAACCTATTGGGCCTTATTTCATTACCATACAGCTCTTCAACATACTCCTTCCACCTCTCCTGGATCTCTCTCGGTTCTACGATCACCTTTCCCGTCTTGTCTGTTATCGTTGTAATTCCCCTTCCCTTATTACCACCCGTCAGTTCCTTTACTTTCCTATATAATGCATCTGCTCTTCCCTCTTTTTGGTATTTCTCTAACGCGTCGATCTGTTCTCTCCACCACGCCTCTCTTGCTTTCTTTGTTTCTCTTCTAAGCCTGTTATTAAATTCTCGGTATTTTCTCTTACCTAGCTCTGAGTTGACGCTCTTCCATTTCCTTCTATCCTCCATCTCCCTGATCATCTCCTTCGTGATCCACGGTTTTCTAATTTTAGTTGCACTCACGACGCCTACCGTTGCTTTCGCCGCTTCTATAATTCCGTTTTTCAAACTTCCCCATTCATCTTCCACTGATCTAACTCCATTATCCTCACCCATTATCTCATCCACCTTATCTCGATACTTCTTCTTCATTGCCCCAGTTAATGCCTCCGTATTTCACTTACTTACCCTCCTTCACATTCTTATCTTTTTCAGTTTTACCCGACATTTCATGACTAATAAGTTGTGGTCTGTGTCTGCATCAGCTCCTGGATAAGTATGCGAGTTTTTAACAGTATTCCTGTATCTGGAACCTGTGTGTGTTTCCCGGCTTCTTCCAAGTGTACCTACGACGAGGATGATGTCTGAACCATATATTTGTAATTACAAGGTTATTTCTGCGGCAAAACTCCACAGCTTTCTCGCCCCGGTCGTTTCTCCTTCCTAGCCCGTAATCGCCCACCTCCCGCCCATCTCTTCCTTCGCCCACCACCGCGTTCCAATCCCCCATTACTACCAGGTGCTTACTTCCTGGTATCCTACCAATTATTTCCTCTAGCTGATCGTAAACCCCATCTACCTCCTCCTCTTTATGATTAGAGATAGGCGTATGAACCTGGATTATAACTAAATTCGTTGGTTCTGCTTTTAGTTCCACTACTATTATCTTATCACTTACCTGTTCTGCATACACTACTTTTCTACCGAGTTTCCTATTCATTACGAATGCAACCCCGCGCTGACTTTCATTCCCTCCACTATAAATTACTCTATCGTCGCCGCTCCAGTAATCCCCGTCATCCTTCCATCTTACTTCACCCAGACCCATGATGTCTCTACACCCACCCTCTCCATGTCTTGCTTTATATTCTCTAGCTTCCCCGCCCTCAGCATAGTGCTAACAATCCACGTGCCTATTCTGATCGTTTCGTTCCTCTTCTTTATCTTCTTTTCCTCTGCTGCTGCTACGTCTGAGCAAGGATTTCCTGTGATGACGACCGCAGGGGCCCTGCTCCCACCGCTGCCGGGCACGACACCCGGCCCTCTGGGCCGAGTCCCGTAGTTGCCAGGATTCATTATCAATTGAGAACTGTCCATAATTTCAAGGTTTTTGTTTTAATTGAGATAGTATTCCGTGGCCTATCCCAATAGTGTTTTTTACGTGACACCATCACTTCAGAGGCCGCCCCACTGGGGTCAGACGCCTTTTGCAGCCGCCTCACTGAAGTACAGACGCTGCGCGGACTACCATTCGTCTGTCTCCTAACCTTCGACCAATCTGGCATGGGTGACCCTACCAGGAGCATTGCTCCCGCCAGTGCAGCTCTAGGGGTCATCGGAGCACGCAAGCACTTCAACCGCGACAAGGTTGTAGTCCAAAGGAAGAGTCCTTTTGACTACAAAACCATAAATTAGAGTCATATATATATAGCACTGGTATTATAATTTATGGAATAATAATGACTACTGGAGTCTTAAAGTGACAGTTTTTAATGATTGGCAAGTCATACACGTATGAGTTGCTTCGAATTCTGCGTATACTTAACTTATTTTCAAAGTGGCCGCCATGCAAAATTCCCATTACACGAATACATTGAAAGCCTACAAGTGTCCTCTTAGGTGCTTGACTGCATAATGTTTATTTAAATATTTTTTTACTTTTTTGTTCTATGATGGCTAACATTATTGGAATACCGCTTTCGTATATTTACTCCTGTGAATATGACGAGACTGGTCGAATGGATGCTGCTAACGAATAGGCAACCAGAAATCCGAAAGGAGGGCTGCAGGCCTTAAGATGAGTGAAGGTGGAGATCTTGTGAAGTAGGTAACTGCCCGAGTAAAACAAATCCAGTCGCTAAATTTTTACCATATCTTTTCATGCACGAACGCTAATGTAGTGATAGGAACAGAAAGTTGGTTATCGAATGTAATTTTAAATACCGAGAACTTTCAAATAATCATATGCAGTCTATAGAAAAAACAGACAAAGAATCTGGTACTCAAAAATGAAGAATGCACTTAAGGATCTCTCCAACGAGGAACGTAAACATTTTTGCGAAAAATATAAAGAAGCTAGAACAGAAGTAAAAACGGGGTTTCGGAAAGCATTAACATAATTCAAAAGTAAAATTATAGCGAGTATTTTATATAACCGAAAGGTGTTTTGGGCTAACGTGAAGGAGGTTCAAGGTAATAACTTAACAGTATCATCAATGAAAATTGATCAAGGAGAAATAGTTTAAAACAAATCAATATGAACAAACAACCACAAATCATTATTTTAAAACGCCTTTACTACATGCACTCATAATAACACCACAACTCTTCCATAAAAACACAAAACCGTTTAATAATGTTTTAGTCGATGCATAGATAGTCATATAAAAGCCATTAATTCCAAGAAATCACCTGGTCCCGATTAATGTCCGGCTCGAGTTTACAAAGAATTAGCGTAATAATTAGTACCTTACCCAAAAATAATATTTCATAAATCCTCAAAAGAACATTATGTTCCTTATGGTTGAAAAATAGCGAACGCTACACCTATATTTTAGAGCGGTGATAAAGAAGAGCCAACTAACTATTGACCGATGCCCCTCACTTCTATGTCGTTCAAAATATTGGAACATGTAGTCGTCAGTACGATCATGGGGTATCTTGATAGTCAAGATTTGTTAACATAAAATCAGCATGGTTTCCGGAAAGGTAGCTCTTACGAAACACAGCTAGCCGTTATTTTTTCGACATTCTTGCCTCGGAAGAAATATACGCTCAGGAAGACATGTTATTTTTATATTTTAAAAAACCTGTCGATAAATTACCTCATTCCAAATTGCTTGTTTAGTTAGAATGATATGGAATACACCACGGCGTAGTTTGTTGGAACAAATATTTCCTAAGCAGCCGCGAGTATAGGGTAGTCTTAAATGGCGTTAGTTCAGATACAATTAGAGTAACATCCGGTGTTCTCCAGAGAAGTCATCGAACCCTTATTATTCATTTGGTATATTATTGAGATCACTACCGTAATAATGAACAAAAATCACCTGTTAGCAGACGACGTAGTACTACAGGGATGGTAGCAATGAGTTTGACATGAATACGTTAAAAAAAACCTGGATGCTTTAAACAAATAGTGCAATACTTGGCCGTTGGAAATAAATTTAAAGATTTTGTAGGAGAATAAGAAGATACAGAGTAGGTGGTTGGAAAACGTAGTAAGAGAATGGAATTTGAAAGCGTTAGTAGAGTGGAGGATGTTGGAAAAGAATGGGAAGGGAAGGAGGAGGATAAGATTTAGTGTAGGTATATAGTGCCCATAATCACAAGGATTTTTATACACTTCTATTAAATATAAACCTAAACGGGTAGATCACTCTAATAATAATTATTAATCCCTAATAATAATTATTATTATTAATCCCTATCCGATAACAGGAATATGGCAAACAGGGAAATACCAATTCGACTATATTATGGTGAGGCAGAGATTATGGAATAATGTCCCAACATAAGCATAAGGGGGTTAGAAGAAAAGTAAAGAGTATTCGCATTGAACATTTAAGGAGGGATTAAACTTTTAAGTAACTTCATGAAAGATAAGATGTAGAATAAAATGGAGTTAATAGTGATCTAAAGGTCCACAAATATATTCAGTATTCTTGATATATATACTAGGGTGTACGCCTACGATGAATAATGAGGATTTTAGACGTCCAAAATGGTGTATATACTAAAGCCCATATGGTCAACAGGTTGTTTTTTTTGGCCTTCGGCTAGCGGTGAACCCTTACAGAGATATTAGTTGGGTTCAAGCAACAATGGATTTGCGAGCCAGGAAACACAAGAAATACGAAATCCAAATCAAGACAAATGCAGAAAGAAATCCGTATGTGATAAAACTTGACCGTAACATAATATAAAGGATAAAAGACTAGTCACAAAATAAGTTCAACTAGTCTACAAGGCGTTGGGAAACCGAATGACAAATGAAAATCTCTAAATGGACGAGGCACAACTTTCGTATAATGCATGAAAATAATTTACAATGCATAATTAAATTAATAAATTAAGTACACTCTAAAGAAAAACAACAGTGTATGACTATTAATAAAATGTAGAAGAACCGCTGTAGGAATTTATTCAAGGATTATTATTTTTTTTAAATTATCTAGCATCTTCAATGCCTTAAAGCGATAAATAAAACTTAACTAACATCCAATAACAGTTAAGGTACTATGGAAAAAATAGAGTGCTTTTGCGATGAAGGAACTATTTATTTATGAAAAGGAACAGCTACAGCTAATGCCGACGTGTTATACCAAGCACGTAGTATCACATAACACGAAAAATACCAAACACACTACCGTAACGTGGACAAATTAAGCACATAGCACGCAGTATTACGATTCGCCCATTAAGAAAATAGTAAATTATCAAAAATTGTATAATTCTTAGAACATGAGCACACAGTTTAAATATTAAGAAGCAATCAACGTGATCCGCGAAAAATTGGATCATCAAATCTCGTGGGATAAAGGTAGCTCAGTACTGAGATCTATCTAAACAAAAGCATGAATGAATCCGAATGCTACACCATTACCAACACTGAAATGTGTAATATGCACCTGGGTGCTTTGCTCGGCACATTTTTTATCGTGAAATCACTACCATCATCCAGCTACATATCCACTTAAACAACAAGATGAAGCATAAGCTCTGCACAGTAGAAAATGTATCTTCAACGCTAACAACACGTACTTTTCAATAGTAAACATTAATTGCACACTAAACTCAGATTTATAATACAGGCATAGAATTGATGCACTAATTTCCTCAGAAAAATAATGATAAACTCTTATAACAATGTCACGTATCGTCATATTGATAAATTGAAACACAAATATTTATTATTAAACACGAATCGTTCCTTGCAATACAAGGCAAATTTTACGTAAAATACAAACCAACATTGAAAACCGGGGCTAATAAATAACAAATACACACGCACAAATCACATAAACCAAATGGAATCGAACACAGAATGACAAAATTAAGTGCAATAATTTAATAACTTCTCAACTCCTACATTGGAATGCGTGTTTACAAACAACTGATTAATTTGCGCTGCGTAACCAAGGACTTCAAACGCAGTAAATGAAACTCAATTTTCTTGAAGAGCGTAAGTGGCGCCGCTCAATTTCTTGCATTACTTTTGAATCCGACTGTACCGTGTAACCAGGCATTTAGAGGCCGGAAAGATATCGGTATTTCAGCTATAATAGCAGCTGAAGATGGCTTTGTTGGGTTAAATTTTCGATTGATTAAGGGAGTGAATTTCTGGGTTAGTTTTTATAAGTGGTAAGAGTGGTTTATTTGATGCTAACCAGATTAGATCTTCAGATAATTTACCAATTTTAGCATTGGCATGAGCCAAGGTAAAAAATCTTCGATATTAGTCATGTAATTCCATTAGAAGTTATCTTAGCTTGGATGTCATGGTTAAACAGTGCCCATTTCAATCGTATGCTTGTTTATTTTTATTGCCGCATAAATATGCTTTATGTTCTCTATAGTAAAAATTCACGTTCACCATTCAAAAATAATAATTCACTTTGGCATTCTTCATAATTAGCCTAACGTACTCCATGCTCGATCTAACTTGACGATTCTTCCAATTCATTCCCCCTTCGATTATTTTTTCACGTATAATCTATTCTCCTAGGCTTTGTTAAAAGAATATCGTACAGAATACGAGTTGTACAGCAGGGTAAATAGAAAGCACTACCAGGAATAGATAGAATTTCCAAATGGATTGGCACTTTGATAAAAAAAACGTATTGTTGAGGAGAAAATTGGAATTGAAGTTAGAAGGCAAAGTAACTTTTGGAATGCCGAGGAAATAAATGAACTTGCAGGGGACAGGGTTGATTGGAGAGCTGCAGCCTACTAATCTTAGGATTGAATGATCATTGATGATGTTGCTTTTAAGAGGCTGTTATATCTTAGAATGAGTCCAATAAGTGTCGTTTCTTCTTCTTAGAGTTTACAATATGAACTTATTCCTTAAAGAAGTCTTTATTCTCCTATTAATAATTTTCTTCGTGCATTGACTAAATGTTTTATTATTGAGGTATGAGATGTACAACCTTAATGTATTCTATTTTGTAAATTAATAACACCACATTTTTCCTGCTTACGATCTTCATCGCTCTTCAGCTGTTGTTGACACAGCTGCACATCCAAGTAAGAAGGGGGTCAACATATTTATGTTAATGAAGATAATGAATTATGATGGTTCCTTACTTTCAGCCTTATGTCTCTGGGTGTTAGTAGAATCCTCTTCTGGTAAAATACCTCGGTTGCTTTAGTTAGTCTGCTCAAAATATGTTTCTTGCTTCTACCATCATTGATGGCCATGTGGCCACCGGCCACGTTGCACAATTGTACGATGCAGATGCCCTCTAAAATAGCGTTTGTATGATTAGTCAATTTTTTCTTTTTAATATCCATTAATTGTCAATACATTATTATACTCAGTGCAGTATCGCAGTTTCTGCAATTCAATATTGACATATTTAGGAAAATTCATATCGCTTCCTAAACTATTTATCTAACATGTGGTAAGATATCCCAAATCAAATATAAAATTCAGCACATTAATTATTGTAACACCCATACGTTATTCCTTCTTCCGACATTTTCCCTTCTTTGCCCCAGTAATGATGGGCAAGTTGAAAGCTCATTTATTCTGAAATATAGAAATTAAATACGGCCAAAGTTATGCATAATATATAATAATATAATTAAATTATGCCGTTCACACTATGTATACACATCACAAGTGTTTCAAAGATTTTAGTTGTTGTATGCTGTGTCACGTAAGCATTATCATGACCAAGGCATCATTATTTCATTGCTTTTCATTCCATATCCATAAGCAGCGCCACACGGGACAAGCAGAATCGGTAGCATTTGTGCCTGAGAAGGATCTATAAATTTTTACGCAACGAAGGTTATGGTTAGGAAATAGTTCCGAAGGATTACGACCGCAAATCTGAGGAAGCGTTTTATAACTTTCAGCTTAATTCCTAAAATAAAAATGATGAGGGGGAAGTGGCAATGGTCAAAGCCATTTCGTAAATGATCATTTTTAATGCAATGCTCCAAAAGGAACCATTGGCATCCTACAGAACGACAATGGGTGTAATAAAAGGTGCTATGGCTCGGGTGTAACAGTTGAGAGTTGAGGTATAGGAGAAATCAACGAAGAACAGGAAATAGCAGTAAAGCCGAGTGGGGGATAAAAATGTTTTAAGACTTTATGAACCACCTCCTGACACTTATTTATGAAGTTTGGCGCCATCATTGGATTGGCCTTAATGCTAAACCCTCCGTGACAGCGATAGGTTAATGTTTTTTTCGCGCAGTAAATTCTGTTGACGCTGTGATTAGTTTTGAGATGCATTGATTTACTCTAGTGTTCGTAAAATTAGGTGTTTGCCGACTAAGGACATCGGCCAGACAATGGATTAAGCTTAGAAATATAATTTTCTAGTAAAGTTCTTATTCAGTTAACCAGAAAAAGAGGGGAAAAAATGACAATGAGTTGTCAAGGTTTGAGGTGATTACTGCTGACGCGAATACTTCTTATCGGTCTGACAATGAAGTACCACTTCAGAAACGGCAATTTAACGTTTGCTAAACGTTATCTAAATGTTGATATATTCCAACTTGAATGCTATAACGTTCTGACAAAGCAATTACAATATATCTTATTTCTTAGGATTTGATTTACAGTTACAATCCAAGCACGATTTTCTATGTCCTACTGCTACATTGGATGGTTGTATTTTAGACATGTTACAAGCTAAGATTAGGGGATGAAATAAAGATGTTATAGAAAGAGAATTTATTTGACCTTTTGTTTGGAAGGATTTCAATCGTAGAGATGACGCTGAAGCCGCAGTAGCAAAATAGATTGTAGCACTGGAGAAAAAAATGGTATAGGTAATACAAGAAGAGAGTAATTGAAAAGTGGATTAAAAATTTGTGATCATTCCAATTAGTCAGTAAAAGCCAAGGACTTTAGACTCCTATTCCTGCATTTTGGTAATCTTGGTGTCCATCACCAGGGAGAATTTAAATCTTGTAAACACGTGCGTGTTTTCTGAGGTTTAAATTCTCCGTCGATGGTCACCAGGATGACCGGAATGCATGCACAGGGATCTACAATCCATTACTTCTTTTTGTTGAGTTTGTTCTTGACCACTTTTAATTAAATGTATGTTTTTTATGGAGGGTTGGTCAATTTTTAAAAAATATGTCAATTTCCTTTCGTCAACGTTTCGCTATGTAATATTAGCATCATCAGGACTATATCAACACAATGTAAGGAAACAGTTACAATATGTGATAGTTATATGAGTATACGTATATAAGTTTATTAGAAGGCCAAAATGGAAACGCAATACTAAACTTCGGTTAAAAAATATAATAACTAAAAGTAATAAAATAGGAAATAGACAAATTTTTTAAGCATTGACCAACCCTCTGTCAAATATATACAATTACTTCTATTGAAAATTTGGATTAATCTTCAATTTTAATGACAGAGACTTAGCGAAACTGTGTGTCTCTTGAAAGCGGAGAATCCGAGGTCAGGGGTAAGCTTTAATGTGCAGGCAGATGCAACAAAGGACTCATGTATGGATCTCTTGAGGGACGCTTGGCCCTTTGATCCCACCACCCTTACATTCGTTGCTCTCTCTGACATCCTCTTTGCAAGCGAATGCAAACAAGTTTTTTTTTTACGCCTTTAATATTTGTTTACTTCAGTAAATTTGTTTGTTTGCTCACTGCTCTTAAGCTTACTCTTCGACCCAATCAAGATCAACACCAGGAAAGTGCGGAAGAACCTTGAAAGATGAGGCGGGACAAACGAGTGAGGCTCACGCCTCTAACCCGTTCAAGATACGCTTTGTGGGGCACGAGAGAACCTTGAGCGGTTCGCGAAGGAGAAAACAAAGTGAAAGGCGATAGGAGAGGAGAAAAGATATATACACACTTCGAAGGGGAAGGTGAAACAGAGACGGAGGAAACTCTAAGAAGGGATTCGAGTGGTTGGGTTTTTCCGGAGGATGAAAGGCTTAAAGACCGCGTGCGGCGGCTTTGTTGAGTTCACTCAACGTAGGAGGTGAAGGAGTCACGTAACGAGAAGTTTGCGGAGGGGAGTGAGGGTGGAGGAGAGGGGATCAAGGTGGGTGGGAAGTATTGGTTGTAGGTGGGAGAATTGACGAAGAGAAAGTTGAAAGTAAGGGCGGACGATACTGGCCGCGCTACAGGCGAGGGACGGACTAGACCATCATCATTTTTCTCTCTTGAGGACCGCCAAAAATAAGAGAAATATTTCACGGATTGACGGATAGCACATAAGTATAATAACTAATGTACCTATATCTTTTACTTTGAAACGAGTTATATCTATATCAGCAATTGGAGAAAAAGTAAGTAAGTCCACAGTGTTTTACACACTTTTTTAGGTGCGCAGAAGCAATTCCAGTATTGTCTGTTTTGTATATGAGTGGTGTTAGTCTCCCTTCAGTAGTTTATCACCAGAAAGCAGCATTTATGGCTTAGTTTTTTATTTATTCCACTTTGAGCCCCATTTTCTGAAAAGTAACAACTTTGACTTGCACCATTCTTGCTCTAAACGTCTCATATGTATGTATGTAAAATCTATCTCCAACACTGCTCTAACGATTTTGATGCAAAAGTCCATATTAAGAATTTTCAATGCGAAAAGTATATTAGGCTAGATCTCATGTTCGGAAAAATTCGTTTATGTTCAGAATTTCCAATCCAAAAAGATTTACGGGCCAAATCGTGAAAAGCTTGACAATCGATGTGAAATTCACCAATTGAACAGTCGTTGTAGTTTCTTTATTCACCTCAAAAGGGTTAACACATGCCGTCGCCGGAGGGGTGAACGACTGGTGGCCTTGCGGTGTATTCACAACGACATACCAACAATTAATAAGCCAACTTCGTGTTTTTTTTCAAGATTCACCTGAAGAAAAATTAGAACCCGAGCGAAGATCGGCTTCTAAATAAATATGTACCTATTGTATTTATTAAATATTTTGATTCCAAACTTTCTCTCATATGCTGATATTTTCCCATTTCTCATCTCAATTTGTCTTATATTGACACTATGATCGTAAAAATTATTAACTTTAATGTGTTAATAGCAGTTTTAGTTTTTCCTTTCCACTTTACCTTTAGATAGCCCTGCACTGTCTGTGATGACGTGGTGAAAATTCTTTGCTAAAATCAGGCCTGTTTTTCCTCCGCGATGATTTCTGCTGATAATATCCAGATCTGTGCATTTAAAATCCACTCAGTTTACGGGAAATGCCTTTTAAATGTTTATAATGGCTTATCCCTTCTAGTTATTATAATTAGGAGGACTTTTATCTTTAAGAGACTGATCCGCAACTCCTCAGTCATAAGGACCATACCTTTCAGGAGGTGCTCCGGAACTATCATACCTTGTCTCCACATCGCAATGCATTCTGGTGAACCCGAGTAGGATTGAAAGAGAGTTAACTAGCCCTTGAAATAGTGCAAGGTAAATGAAAAGGCTCGCAGATCCACTCAATTGTTCAAAGGTGGAGGAAAATAGGGAAGGATTAAGAGCTGGAACTAGAACGCCTGAGTGGCTGATAAATGGTGGAGGAAGGTGTAGGTATACAGCTATTGAGAGGCATGAGAATTCATTCGTATATACTTGGGTGGAGGAGCCCAAGATTTCGGGGATTATAATGGACCCTTCTTCGCCTCGTCTCTCCACTCTGCTTGTCTGCGTTCTTCTAAAGTTTTATGTACAAATTCATTCCGTGGTTGTTTTATTTTATGCCTAATAGCCGGGTATTAAATGACGTCTGCACTAAGGGAAAACCAATTCTGGAGATGATCTCGGTTCCCAAGTACATGGGAATTACTCTGCGCTATCCTGCCATATTTTTGCGTGACTTGTGAGTAGAGGAATATTTCCGGGGAAAAAACTTAGTGAAGGTGGCTAGAAAGTCTGGTTCTAAAGATCCTTTTTAGAGGAAAAACTTACTTATTAAGTTCTTTTTACCTCCTTAACCGTTACTTATCATTTGTCTTTTTCTGATTATAAAGGCTTGAAAACGATTTTTCAACTAATTTTATATATGGTCCTAAGTGGCCTAGTAAAGTGAAAATATCTCTTTTCTTTGATTATGCCCTTTAAAATTTTCTTGTGCCCTTTTAACTAGTTTTTGCTGCATAATATTGAATTCCAAATACTTTGAAAACAAGTTCTTGAGACAAAGACATGATTGGAAGGTTATACTAAATAAGAAATGGGCGTATATCAACGTCTTTAATTGACTATTTTTTATTCTCTAAGATGCATCATTATCTATTTGAATGCTTTAAACATGATGTTACTTCATAAGATGGGCACACCATATCATTGCACCATTTTATGCTTTTTTCTCCTCGTCGTCTAAATGAAAAAAGTATTTTAGAATTTGACTGAGGTGAACAAATAAAATAATAGTTTTGTTAAGGATTTTCGAACTTCAAGGTATTTTTAAAAATCATCTCTGTCTCCATGATAAAAAATCAATATATTATTTGCCATCAGTGAAAAGTGAATTGATTGTGTGAGTGATGCTTTGCTGCTTGCTTCTTTGCATTATATGGAACAAAGTCTGGAATTTTGCATGAAATGTATCTTTGGGTATCATAGAAATGATAAGATAAAATTAGCAAGAGTACTTGACACTCGTCATACGCTATACACGTATACTACTTGTGCATTTACCCAGTTTTAGTAATTTATTGTGCTTATGATTAGTTGATGACGTCAGACGACCTTTAAATTCCTGAACATTTTAAAATATCGAAGCAGGGGGGGGGAGGGAAAGGTCAATGAATGGGATTAAAGACATAAGCGGATTGGCCTCGTACCCTCAGGCATGTGAGAATCTCTTTTATCTGAAAAACTCTGAAATCAGAAAATCTCATTTATCTTCTGTGGTCAGGGCATCTGAGATCCTCTCACGCGAAAGATAATTGATAAATCAACAATTTAAGTAAGCAAATGAAAATTAATTACCGTACCCTCATCAAATCAGCGTAATAAAAAAAAATTTCTCTCCCCGTTTAAAACGTTTTTCACTTTTCAGCTCGAATTTAATCACATGTATTTTTTGTGTGTAAAAACGACATAAACCAGTTGTTTAAGATTTTGGATTATTTTCACATATATATGCTGTATCTTTTGTCAATTACACCGTAGCATTGATAATTATCCCAGACTTTACACGTGGTTTACGCCTTCATACAGTAAAACATTTAAAAAATGCCCTGAAACCACTAGCTCTCGATTGGAAGGGAAAGGTTTTGAAAAAAATGAGAATCATCTCTTCCAACAACATAATAAAAAAAACAATATTATTGTCCAATTACCAATCTCTCTGAAAATTATTTATCTGTTTAACAAATGTTTGAGAATACCGGGACTAGCCCCGACATAACCTTATACGGAGTCACCCGCAAGTGCACATTTGCGCGATGTTCCACAGAGGAAAAATCATTCACCTTGACCGGAATTCGAACCCGGATACCTCGATTTTACGCCGAGTGCTCAACTGGCTAAAGTACTCGGCGCGAAATCTAGGGATCCCGGTTCGAATTCCGGTCAAGACAAATGATTTTTCCTCTGTGGAACATCGCATTTATCTGTTTGTCAGAATATTATCAAAGAATGAAGTGCTTGAAATGGTGGGTGAGGAGAGATAGCTGCTGGTAGAAATTATGAAATGTCGGAGTGAATATTATGGGCAGATATCGTAGTAGGGCCTAAACGGATGCGGGACATCTTTAAAGAGAGGAGAATGTTTGGTAAGCTGTGAAAACGAAGAATGACGGGATGGACAGGATGAAAAGAGGTATGACACGCACAGAATTGAAGAAAAACAATGCGTATGGAGGAAGGGCCTGCCTTCAGCTAAACGATTATCAGTTGTGTCTCTATCTATACTTAATGTAATCGAAATATTGTACCAGCTTTCGTATGATTCATTAATGCCTAATCTTTTTGAATTATGTATCTTCCTAAAACTTTATGAAAAGAGTCAACCAGATGAAACCGAGGATGCATATTTATATTTTGATTGACATATGATTTATTTTTAAAAATATATCTTTTGAATTCGAAGACCTGGTTTTATTACACCCACGTAGCGCTAACGACAAGATAGCGTAGCTTTCCCCTGGTTTTGATGTAAACTGAGAGTTTGTGTTTTGTATATTACATCAGACTGCCGGTTTGTTGATGTCAGTGTTATCGACGGGAGATTGAATTTGTATCGGTTCATGGAGAGATAATATTTAAACATAGATTATGAAACTATGCTTTAATGTAGAGAGCTCAGATGCATTAAAAAAGAACAGTCGGAAAGGAAAAAAGGATTCTTATGGTGAGTCTTCTTTAAAGGGGATGTACCCTTTTTCCACGAAATTCAGTGGAGAGCAGGATTTTGGAGATCAAAGCGGCATATCCCCACCCTGAAGCTACGGGCAAACCTTGTGCTTTTTTCTTCAATTTATCATCACGATATCTGGTCTTTTTCATGGTCACCCACTTGATTGATGAATAGTCTACGGATATCATAATTCGGCATTTAGTCCCACCAAATGGAGAGTTCACTTTTTTAATTTCCGTCGATTATGAGTTTTAAGATTGGTTGGGTAGTATATTTCCACTTCGTAGGATATTTCGCTTAGTTTGCTTAGAAGTTAATTACTAATTAATTAGGGTTTCTATTGGAAGGGTAAAAATTAGGGTTTTCGGAGGCAACGGATGTTTGAATATAACACTTATTGATTTACTGGATCCTTCTGGCGTTCACATATATGAAGTGAGTTTTTATCATCTGCTTGATGTCTCAGTTCGGTATACCTGTTCACGTGGCTTATCCTGCTGGTTCTCAAAACTCTGCAGTAAAATTCAATGCACTATCAAATTGTCAAGGAAAAAAATGAAACTCTCAATTTGAAAGAAATGAATACAAAAAATTTACCAGGCCTGACGAGGAAGGTATTCTGGCCAGGGAATGGGAAAAATAGAGATATCTGCATGAGAAAATGATGTACAATTCACCGAAGACTTGCAACTGATTAAAATTGAATGAAAAATGCTTTGAAAGATTGGATGGAAGAAAACAGAGGAATTGTACGGCGTCATTTTCGATATTTAAAAAAAAATTGAGAAAAAATCTTTAAGAAATAGGTACATTTTTAGTGCCACCTGTGATTTAAATCTAGTTAGCATGTGGCCTTGCATTTTGCTTCTCTTTAAATATACATATATTCTGAGTGCTCGGAAAAACATAACTGTCTAATATATGTCGTCGCCTATGGACCTGAAGTTAACTTTGTAAGAGGAATGTATAAAGTAAATAATTAATTTATGCTTCAATTTATATTGAAGGCGTAAGAGGCCCTGGGGAAATTAATTGGCTTTTTCAACAATGCCTGCTGTTACAAAGATTTTTTATCGCAATTTCTCTTCTCCATAGCCAATCTCATACAGCATGCAACATTAGTACTGAAGAACCATCAGAACAAAGGGTACTGAAGTACACTTTGTTCTGGTGAAAAATAAACAGTCACTTATTTAATTAGTATTTTACTTCCCAGTTTTTTACCATCGTTAGGTTTTCATGTAGAACCTCTGACCAGAACGGTTAATATCCTGTTGAGAATGGCGGACTAGAGGGAAGTAAAGTTCAAGACTATTTGCGAAATTTCAATGTTGCATGAGGGCGAGGACAGGTAATACAAGCAAGGCCTCATTTTTCAGACTGAATAATCCTGTCAACCTGCAGGGACTAAACATGGTGGGAAGATGGCTCATATGGACCAGCATCAGTGCCATCATCGTACAATGAAAGAAATACACAGCAGCAACGAAACGAAAAATTGCGGAAATATTCGAATAAATTACTGCCAAACACCTTTAAAGCCTTTGGCCTAGCTCCGAAGTAATAAGGGGTTGTTTGTCTGTCCCACCCAGACGAGACCTATGCATAGAAAATAGGTAAATTAGGGCGCCATTGGAAGTGAAAGAAATTCTATTGCTTCAAGGGAGCAACTTAAGATACCTGTGGCCTTATTTAGGAGAGACTGAGTATTGACGAACCACGACTATTTCGATTTTGTGAATTCATAGTCTTAGTAATTGTCGATATTTAAATGAGATTATCGAGATTTTTCTTGGCTGTGACCTCGAATTTCGCCATTTCTGACACTCGATATCATCGAATCGACATCATCCTATTGCATCATCGAGGTTCAACTTCATCCTATATGAGGACCCTGAGGAAGTGAAGAGCCCTGCCCTGAGTATCTCCTGAACAAAGAACTCCTGGATGCGGTCGAGTTGAACCAAGCATGCAAGCATAGAAAGGATGAATTCAATTTAAATAGCCAGGTTTTTAAACACGAAAATGAAACTCTTTTTCGACTTCTAAACTTTAATGTGAAACTGTATCAAGGAATCTCTTTGAATAATGGGAATCAATGCGTGATGGTTTTACGACCAAAGAATATCGAGGTGCTTCTTTCCATTATCACTTCTTTCAGTGCATTTATTGGGCTCCTACATTCCCTCAGTTCTACAGCATCACTTACTCTTTCTATTTAGTTAGCAAGATTCTACTTAATGAGTTAAGTCCATTCCTAATCTCCGTTGACCGTCAGTGTATTCTAGAGTGAATGGTACGAGGGTGGAGTAGTCTATGTGTGAGGCACCTGGAAAGGGATTGCGTTGATGAGGGTCGGTTTGAAGATTTATAGGTGAAGGAAACAGGTAGAGGAGAAGGTAGCGTGGACCCTTAAGGCGAGGAGGTGAAAGGGGAGACGTTTGTCTGCTTTAGAGGGTGTGCGGGTCAAAGGAAGGAGATGAGTTGGAAATTTAAGCGTAGAGGCAATCAGAAAAGGGACGGTTGAGTAGAAGAGGGACGAGCGGCAAAGAAACGAGTTTATTTTGACGTAAATAAAGCCTTGAGGTTCCCTTTTAATTCTAATTTGATTGTTCATCTACCAATGTGCTCTATTTTCACTCACATTTCAACTTTGTGGCAAAGAACAGAGATATATATTCAAGAACTGGTGGCGAGGTCTATCTGAAGTAGGAAATATCTGAAAAATAACGACTTGTTGAATTTAAACGCCATTCATTGAAAAAAACATGCGTTGCGAAGGTTTTATAGGCAGCATGATAAAAGCGCCTTCGGCAATAATAAGCAACATAATCAAAATGTTTTTTTTATTTTTTGTAGCATATTCAACATTTGATTGATCATTTTATAAAATCCTCACTCCGATGTTTCAGTCGAAAAATATATGCTCTGTATTTTTTCAAGATTAAACTAGAACCTACTTCACGGTACTTACAACCTCTTACCTATTCCTTTCTATAAACGAACCATATTCTATTTGGCTAAATATTGGGTGTGCGTACGCATTGTATAAATCAAATTTCGTGGAACGAAGTTTATAAAGACTAGAACACTGGAAATATTTTTTTCCCTTCGTGAAACTATGCGGAGAAAAAATTGAATGCTGTCATTTTATCCGTCATGTGCTGCTGTAGTGTATTAGACATGAGAGAAGTGAAGAGCATGCTTGACAATACGGGGAATGATTGATCGCTTTGGCACAGCTGCGTTGACGGTTCACTGCGAGACGATAAAAACCTTTTGACTTATCTGATCCAGACGTCGGATAAAAAGTACGGGACGGAGAAGTGAAGTAGATGACCACTCATATGTGTTATGTTTATGGATTTCTGTAGATTGAAGTGTGTACAGTATCAGAACGTGAGGAATGGCTGTGTATGAGGCTAGTGCCGGTCCATACTATTTTACAGATGTGGGCGAAATTCAATTTGGCCGCCCCTAACAAAGAATTCATTTGCCAATTGTAGTTTGTTAAAATGTATTCTAATTTAAGGAATACTGTGGGGTTTCAGAATGGCCGGATTGACTTTTTAGTTTCCCGCCAGAAAATTCTTAATCTATCCGTTATCACCAAACTTCGAGCTCTACGAGGTTAAGTTTCATTTACATTACACCTGCTTCTTTTGGTTGTGAGTTATTTAAGCTGTAAATTGCCATGCAATTTAAGCCACTGTTCTTCTCAATAGGCTGGTGACAAGAATTCAAATGAAAGGAATTGATATTACGTAGTTTTCATTTTCCTTTTTATTGAAATTAACCACAAGTGTCAATCATATCTACGATGCATTAGCAGAGCTTATTTAGGATATAATTGAATGAAAGAAGTTGGCAACAATTTTCTCTTTTCATACTTTCTGTCCCCTCTACACATTCATTTTTAATTCGCAGGTTGGCCACCCCTACGACCGGCCGCCTGTGGCATTTTCCCACGTTTCCCGCGCCGTGGGTCGGCATTGTATGTGGCCATAGCATATTAATTTAACTATTTCATTTTCGATAATGAAAGTTTTGCGCTTTTCCACGCTTAAAACTGCGACCAGTTTCACCTTGGCAAGTCATATTCTTGCTTCAACCTTTACGTATATACAGAGAAAGATTTGTTTAGAAACATTGGGGTGTAGGTTAAAGATGGGGGAGCGGGGCGGTAAGGGCATGTTTTTTTCCTCACTTTGCCATGCCCTTACCGCCCTGCTCCCCTCCCCCATCTCAAACCAACACCCCCATTTTTTTAAACAAATTTCTCTCAGCATACACAGAATAGTTGAAGCAACAGAATGTACCAGAAGATGCCTTATAAAGGTGAAACCGTTGTTTGCAAAGTTTTATTATTAAAAATGAATATTTTCCACTTCCACGAAGTCAAGTCTGAAACAATGAAATTTATAACATGACAGTAACACGTCCCATTTATGCGTGATGGATGGTTCAACAGATTGTTTAATGTTGATTCGAAGTTTCGAAGGTATCGTGTTGTGCAATTCTTCTTAAGTGGAAAATAACTCACCTTCCATCGTAATCGTAGAGTTTCAACCAGTGTATCCTTATTAATTTTAGTCTTAAACAGTGAAAACACTGAATAAATCATGGAGGTTATCGAAAAGGGAAACATTGAATACGTGTCTTAGCTGGAGCCCGAATACCAAAGTTGATTTTGCGTGAGGCACATCAGAATCGTCATCGAAGGAAAATTCTGGAGAAGGCTTGTTAAATATCAATGTTTTAATAATGACTGTAATCGAGGAAAACTCGTAGGTATCATCATTCAGCAGAGAGAGCTTGACCATTCCTTTATTTAGACGTGAATACCTGAAATATTTTTCACCTGAAGTTACGCAGTAAAATGTCTGATATTTATACGGTATTTATAGTTGTCCTCGTTTACAGTCATTATTCATTAAGTTTCACAAACAAAACATTGGTTTGATATTCAACAAGTCTTTATCAGAATTTTTGATATTGATGGAAATAACGAAAGTCTAGGAAGGAAGAAACAGAAGGAAAAAAGTCTTGAATAAACGCGAGATGTGTTCAGATAGATGATGAGCTGCAGAATACATCTGTAGCTGTATGTAGTTGGCAAAATCAGGTATATTTCATCATATTCCAACAGTTAAGTGCCACATATGCAGTGAATGCAAACATCAGCTTTTTCAACTTCTAATTTGAATATTATCTCAGAGATGTAAACCAACAGTAAGATATGTTACAATCGCTAAAATTCTCGACAAAATTCCTTAATCTTAAATATTTGTTTCCTTTTACCAGTAAATTTTTGAAACCTGTTTTGGAATATTCTCTTATGCAATTAAAATGCACCTGGAAGAACCCTAATTCGCAAAAAAGCATTAATCCTTTGAGATCCATTTTTGCATTTTAACCGAGGAGAATTTTATCATTATTTTTGCTGCTTCATGTGGACTGTAATGCTTACCGTAGTACCTATAACTTACAGTGGGTGGAGTTTTTATAAATAAATTATGATCTATCCGATATGACGTATCTGATTGTAACTTAAGGATGTTTTATTTATTTTGCCTAAGAAGTGAGTAGCAACAATTAGGTGATTTTTTATAGTAATTATTAAAGCGCCCACGTGAAGATTTCATGTGCAACTGATTTTTTATATTCCTTCACTTTCGATAGAAAGTTTTCTGAATGCAAATAAAGCAACTTTTAAAATATCCTAAATGCCTGGTGTAATAATTTTTATTAGTTATAAAAATTGAGTTTACGTTATAATTACATTAACTGACGATTGATTCACTATGACGAGAAATATGCCAAAATGAGCTATTTGTGAACTAATAAATGCAGGCGTTTCGTGGAGGAGATTATGTTTAGACGTATAGTAAAGACATTATAATTTTAAGCACGCTAGAGTACTACTTAACAGTGATGTGGATATTTTTAACCATAGTCGTAAAATCTAAAACGTCATTGGTATAATTGATAAAACATTTTCCTCACGGAGGAACAAAAGAATGTGATTATATTTTTGGCTATCATCCAAATTCTTTTTAAGATCCCATGTGATTTTAATATGGTCACGATGCTCCTGACACGTCGCATAGTCTGTCAAAAGATGTCCCTCAATGATACAATGTCTCTGTCTATGCAGAAAAGATGTCCCTGTCTATGCAGATTGATGTTACTTTCCTTGAGGAGAAGTGATTATATGCCTGATTCGTAGCTTTGTAATTATGACTTCCTCCGGTTGAAAACTGTTTTCGCTGGTGAATAAATCTAAAAAACATTTCGGCCCTTTGACCGATGTAATTGAAAGTAACTGTATACCTATTCGATGAATACATATTTTTTTTGGCAAGTACAGTTAATGTTTAAATTCTTTTATAATCACGCAATTTTATCTGTTCAATGTTGTAATCGAAGCGCACTTTTGGAAAGAACGCACTTTTAAAAGTTGGGATGGAAATGATATTTGAGTGAAAAGTCATCTTTTCTATAGAGTACCGGAATCAGGGCGTGCTTTCATTGGCTAATGAAATGGGAACTTAAAAATATACTCATTGGTAAATGTCGCTCTTGAAGAGATTTTTAGCAAACAGTAAGAAAATGTCTTACATAGCGTTGTTAAGTGGGGTTTTTCTGTAGCAGAAAACTGTCAAGCCATGACATGGCACATTCCTTGTTCTCGGGGATAAAATGTCGTCCTTGGGGAACTTTTAGTCATCTTTTTTTACCACCTGAAAAGAAATGTTTGGGGAAAAAGTGGCTCCGAGGTGAGGGATTCATTTTTTTGTAGTTACTTTTCGGCGCGTGGCATTGTAAACGGTAAGCGATGCTCTTCAGCCTTAAAGCGGGGGAGGACGAACAGGATGGTGCAACGTTGACAGGTGGAAGTGAGGCACTTAGGAGTAAAGAGCAGGATGAAGGCGAGGGAAAGCAAGGTTTCAGGGAAGGTTTTGTTTGGGGAAGCCGAGATTCGAAAAAGAAGGAGATCTTGAGAAGTGGGAAGATGAGTGTGATCAGAAAATATCTCAGAAAGTTAGCTTGGGACTTTGATACGAACATTTGAGTGCAAGAAAAATATCTCTGTGGAAGGATGTGCGTCTGAGTAAACGTTCTCGCATGATAAGCTGAATTCCAATGTGCATACAGAGATAAAAAAGGTTTTCTTGACATTTAAGGGTTTGAATTACCCTTCCTCGGGGAACGTAATAGTTGACGAGACCATTCCTTGCGTGTTTACATTAAGGAATCATGTTAGACTTTTTAGCCCATTCGTGTAACCTAAAATATCATAGATATTCTGGTGAGAAGAACTCGTTAGTCATGCATTTGCACATTAGTATTTAAGGTTTCCCTTAAACTATGTATGCCTTTTTTATTCTTGGTTAGCTGCTTTATTTATTTGTCTTGATAATTTGCAAATTCATAGAAAAAGAGCAATGTTAATTATTAATTCATCTAAAAATTACCTTTTACGAGTTTTAGTTACAAAACCTTTTTGAGGTTGCTGTGGGAAATTCCGTTTAGTCGTCTCGAACAAACCGTCAGTATACATTTTGGAGCAGAATCACATTTATATAAAAATGCTTTTACAAACATTATGTTAAAGTCAACTTAGTATTATTGAGTATGTAAACCATTAGGTTATTGCATCAGTTTTGTCAAATGCTGAAGTATGCAACCAGAGAATTGCTCAGAAGTGACAAAAATTTAAATTCGCGAGATAATTTTCTCATTTTTCCTCATAATATATTTATTTGTATTTATCAACTCAGCTACTCCGAATGACATCTTTTCTGCATTTCATATCGATATTACCGCAAATTATGTTACCACCCAGCGTTTGGTAGATGTACAGTAATTAAACGAATATTTTAGTAAATTATTACTATCTGCGCTACTCCATGCTATTTATTTTCTAATTCATAGGTGTTTCTTCATTGGAAAAGTCTCTTCAGTGCAATGAATAACTATAGAGTTTTTGCAAGTACTTGTTTGAGCAGATGAAATCCTTAGTGAAACAGAAATTAAACTCTCTTGTCTACATAATAAAATGTTTTCTGCAGCATGAATAAATATTTGTATCCCTAATTTGCTTTGTTTATTTAAAGATTACTTTAAATTTCCAATAGTTTTATAGGCAGAAAAATCTAGGCATGATATATTGTTCAGGAATCGGATGAGATCATGAACCACGAGTGGCTCTTCGTTGGGGATTAATCACGACACTCTTTCTTTTGAATGACAAATTTTTTAAATTATGATTGAATATAATTTTATAAGCATTTTAAACCAGTATATGGCAATTATTTCTCAAATTCAGGTATGTATGCGTTCTTTTCTAATCTATGTTTTCATTTCCAATATTTCCAATTCCATTGACATCTACACAATTTTATCTCATGCGGCAAGTATGTTAATAATCTTTGCGCCGAATGAGTAGTTTTCTTCTATGTTTTAATTGATATTATATATAACGCCCTGAAGAGCAATGTCTCGGCTGTCACGGGTATTTTAGTCAGAAATGCATGAAAAGTCACTAAATATACCACTTTTTGGGGCGTATCTAGGTCTCATAAAATGCTAGAATCGCGAATGGCCCAAAATGAAGACATTGAATCTACGTATCGTCTTAGACACCTGAGCTACAATTGGCTTCAATGTTTCTTTAATAGGGTAGTACATCAGGGAAGATATTGTGCATTGAGTTATTTTTTAAGATATCCATAAAATCCATGTGTACAGGGTGTTTAATAAAGAAAACAGGTAACACATCTATATATGCACTTCACTATTTATTGAGCGTTAAAATCTACGTTGAAATTTTACTAGAAAATTATGCGAGAGAGAGTGACATTTTTCTTACATTTAAGCTTTAAAATTGGATAAAGGAGAAATCTGGGAGGGGCCATAGGGTAGTGGAGGAACCTTAATGGCAGTTACAGCGCTGAAGTGATATCATGGCTGGGAGCTAGCGGCTGGGCAGCTTACAATATTTCGTTCTCTTCGTCACTATATTTGCATCGATTATTATTCCACCTACACCTAGCCAATTGGAGAGTATTTTTCCCTTTCCCTTAATTTCAATGCGTTTCAAGCGCTGCTTTAATTATTCTTGGCATGCCGTGGGTCAATTAATTTTCATTGTTATTTTTCAGGTTTCCGCTATTTTTAATAGATGGATTTTTATTATTTCCAGAATCCATCGCGTTTTGTTGCTTTTGCACTTAACAGCCAAACGCTATCGACCCCGGAAATAATAAAAAGCGTTTTTTATTTTCAATAAAAGGATTCAATTTTTTTTCGTCATTGTGCTTTAAACATATATTTAGTTAATATGTACACCATGAAATCAGAATTTAAATCATAATTTTGAATTTCAATGCACTAGTCGAATGAAAAAATCATTTATTTAACCTTTATCAATTAAAGGTTTAAATGCTCTAACATCTGCCATCAGCAGCTTATTCATTTTCAACACCCGCCGATGGCATCAGGTCCGTCCTTTTTTGTCCCGCAACCCCTTCATGGGCAATCCCGTCCTACCTTTCTCTTCCAGATTATTTCAGAATCACAGGCTTTCGAATTTTATTATCTATTTTTCTTTTTTTTTATTTCACCCTCAGGCTAACATACATTTCTTACCCACTTTAAATTTTAAAAATATTTAGCTGAGGTGAATTTGAAATTCATCATTCATAGTTTTTTCGCTGTCCAAATTCATTTTCGTAGTCTTCATATGTTTACTTTTATCTTTTCTTGCCTTTCACAACTTCGGAACTTAAAACTTCGGAAAACCACAAATACCTAGTTAAATTGGTGGATTATTAGATGGTGACCTAGGATTAGTTGCATTCTACCGAACATAAAATCCTGATCCACACCTGGGTTTGTGTATGTGGCTCCTTACCTAGGTATTACCTTGTACCATGCAATACTGCTTTCAAGGTATGTAATGCACTAAATTGTTTTATGTAACGGCATACTTATGACCACCCTGATTCTCTCCACCCTGATTCATATCCACCTTCACCTGTACTATCTGGACCATATATAGGTGTAAAATGAGTCTCTTATCTCTCAAATCAAACCTTTGTCTATGTATCTTCATTTGTTTTACCCAATTGTTACTGTAAAATTCCGTTTAGAAATTTAGAAAAAAGTAACAACGTATATTTGATAGTACACTTAGTCATGGTACACTTGTTTATTAAAGTGTTTTTATCACGACAATCGCATCCTGGGCTATCTTTTTCTTCCTAATCCCGAGCTAATCATCTCAAAAGTACTCACTGGCTCTTGTCTCCGACCGTCTCTTAGGGTGTAGTCCAGTACACGCTCCCAACGCTCCGGAGTGCTCCTGCTCCAAACGCTACAAATTCGTGATCCACTTGCGCTCCAATCGCTCCCAGCGCTACCGGTGCTCCGCCTACTGGACCACGGCTGGAGCGATCGTAGCATTTCGTTGGTCGTTTGTTTTTGTTTACATTTGTTGACCTGCTATTTATGTTAATGATAAGTCCTTTTCTAATTTACTCTGCCCAATTAATCTTTGCGCGTTCATTAATGATCCCAGTTGTGTTGCAAACAAGTCAGAATCCTTATTGGATGACGTTGTATCTAATTATGACAAAAGCTTAGTTCAGTCTGCAGTTATACCTGACCATTATCCATTCTATTTTGTGCCAACTGTGTGCTGCTTCCTAAATTTGTCACTGCAAGGATGCTTCCCTGATGCGACCATTGCAGATATAATTAACTTACTAATTATTATTTAATTAATAATGGCTTGATGCCCATGCTTCATATGATGTTAGTTTGCGTAAGAGTTAAAATTCCAACACCTACCCAATTCAGTGCTGACATGATACCATCTCCTTTAACTATATACGCATAAGAATAGATAAAAATCCTTGTCAATAACACCTCTTAAATATCTTATAAAAGAAATTTCAATGACACTGGAATCAGCTTAATCCACGACAATTGCTCCAACTGGTGTTTCATTTTCGTGGATTGCTACGACTCAATTGCACACGCATGAATATGTATGATACTTCACAAATGCAGCACTAGATTTGAACCCATCATATTAACAGCAAGCCTTAAGCATTATTGCAATCCGTGCCAGCCTGCCCTTAAGCAAATGACTAAAATAAAACCAAATGTCAACTTGAAGATTAGAAGGAGTACCATGTATCCCACATCATTGAACATACGATCTTCATAGAGAAAGGTTGGAAAGATTAAAGAATACATTGCTCTCAAATCAAGGCATTTATTGACAAAACAAAACCACATACAAAACATTTGTATCACCACAGACAAGACAAGCATAATTAAGTTGCATGTTGGTAGAAGGACCTAAACCTAACCCTACTATAATCATTATATTGCATCCTTGCACACCTTTATGGCGGCTTGCTGGGTATCATGAAGATGCTGATACATATTCATTCACTTCTCATCTAAACTTGCACCGAAGCTGTTCACTAGATAACCATTAATTATTTGGAAAGCTACACTGGATTGTTAAACAAGACAATTTACAAAACCAAACCGGTGCAAGGCCACAACACAATGACACAAACGGAACGCTTACGACCGAAAAGTTAACCCACCACCCTTAACTTCGAGTCATATTCTATCTCCATTTCACGCAAATTCAAGCTTAAATAATTAATATAAATCATTACAACAACAAATGTAAAAATATACTTCGTGCTTGCCGCTCAATCTCCTCCTCGAGTAGGAACAAGTGAACGCTGAAAAGTGGCTCGCTCCAACTCACCCACCTTTTTCGCTGGAGCGTTTGGAGCGAAGAGAGGCAAATGTAGTGACGTCATCCGTGACGATGTTAAAGGCTGCGGGAGCGCTTGGAGCTTCAAGTGGATCACTCAAGAACTCGCTCCAAACGCTCTGGAGCGTTGGGAGCGTGTACTGGACTACACCCTTAATGCTTCTAAGGACATCTTTTGTTTTGTTCTCCAGTCCTTCCATTCTGATGCTGGGATTGGAATGAACAGTGTTTTCACAAAGGGGCCATTCAAGTGTTACGTAAGACGTTTTTGGGGGGGTTGAGCTTTTCTTACATTGCCTTACGTAGTGGGGGGGGGGGTTCCGAGACAATCTTACATAAGATTTAAGTTACTTCGTAGATCTTATTTTTATCAACTTATTAAATTATAGTCAGACGAAAAATCTTACTTTTTAATTTTACCGCTGCGGTAGTACGCCTGAATTAATGCTAAACTATAGAAAAAGGAATGATGAATTCCTTACGTTCATTAGTTTGGAGACATCGCATTTGTGAAGATCTAGTGTTTTGCGAGTCGCGCCTACTCGAAATCGCACATCGCGCCTACATCGCAAATTATCGAACATCGTTATCGATACCTGACTATAAATTCATATTTCTACGTTTATCAAAAGGGCCTAATATTTTGTAACAAAAATTAAAATCGGAGGGGGTGAGTTGAGGTTTTGCATACTTGGACATGGAATCAGCCATGTATTATTATATATGTGAATGCTTCCAAATATGTATGACAAGTTGCGTAACATTGGGAGAGGAGGGGTTCATAAAATCTTACGTTGTCTTACATGGGGGGGGGGGGGTTCAAAATGTTACCAAAATCACCTTACGTAACACTTGAATGGCCCCAAACAGAAGAACTATCACGGCTAGCACCTACCATATCGCGTTCGTACTCCGTGTGATCCGTTCGTGTGGTAAGAGCGATGTAAACAAAGTGTTCGTTGATTGGTTGATTCTTTCATACCTTTCTTCATACTTTTTGTTTTGACTGAATGTTTATTACCTTCGTAAATGGCTTTACGTGAGAGATATGTATTTTAATTGAAGATGTTAAACTGTGCGCTATTTGCACTGTCTTACGAAGCAATTGTCTTCCACCCATTCTTTCTTGCTTTGTGAACCACTGAGGCAGCTTCGTGTACCTTTGTAATTTTTCCTCCGGTTATTATAAGCTTTTTATTATGTTAGATGATAATATTAAACTTCGATCGAAAATTCTCAACACACCGAAATGAGTGTGAATTTGTGCATCACCTGTAAAGTTTTTCAACTTCATTTGAATTTGTAATCAGTACCACAATTTTGGTAAATATGACTTTTCGTCAACCTTTTGCCTATCTAATTTAACTTCTGCAATATATTGCATGCCTTTAAATGTTAAATTAGTGAAATATGCTCTGTCCACATAAATGCTGTATCCACATAAATGCTGTAATCTCAATTGGCATTTCGGGGATTCATTGATAAAGTTTTTGTTATCTGTAGCCCAGTGTGTGGAATACTTTCAAAATAGTATCAAAAGATAAACCTTCATGCGGGATACAATTGTCTGACTTATGGCAATTAATACACTAGTTTGATGAATATTTACTATTTCAATTTATTCACTTGGTACTCTGGCACAGAAAACCCTAATAAATAAATTCTATTAAAAATTAAAAATAGTACCTATTCAGATAGGTACTCTTTCATATTTACAACTGTTAATAAAAATCTCTGCTGCTAAGAGACCATTCAAGTATCACGTACAACGTTTTTGGGGGTGGGGAGGTTGGGATCATCTTACATTGCCTTATCTAGGGGTGTCTGGAACCAATTCACGTAAGATATTTGTCCGTCTTGAAACGTTGTATCGTTTCCGAATTAAATTTAGCAGTGATATGGAGCATCCGCTCGTTAAAGGCGTATTTTCCGTAGTCTCACCGCTACACCAATGCTCCTATTCTGTCGCCTGACTGGCTAGCTACATTACCTCCATGCTCAATGAATGTGGTACTCCAACACTGCATAATTATATGATATCCAGTGCTCAAAGCTGTACGATGGCTTCTATGGAAAGTTGAAACTGCAGAAAGCGAGCATTTAACGAAGAGTAAATACAAATATCTTATATCTTACGAAAGAATGAGAGGGGAGGGGGGGGGGTTGGGAAAATCTTGCATTGTCTTACATAGGGTCAAAATGGCTTAAATCGTCTTACGTAATACTTGAACGGCCCCAAAGTTCTCTGTGCATTCTGCTACGAATTGTTTCCTACGAATTAGTTCCGAAAATCTTCACCTTCTATTGATTCCCAAAGTCTTCGGAAACTCTGAAGAGATTTTATTTTCTCCCAAAGCCATTGCAGGTTCAATTTCCCTTGGTTTCCTCTTATTTCACTGCAAAGTATCCCTGGTCGCAGGTTATCCTGTTTCAATTAAGCTTCCATTCTCTATATTGAAGTTCACAGCCCTAATGTCCCTGTCATACCTACACGTGTTCATTAATTATTATTCCACGTGTTCCTGTCGCGTCTGCCTACCACTGTACATTATTTTCGCCTTAACACGCACCAACTTACCTCTTTTTCTGCAACTTTTCAATTTATTCGCATTGTTCTGTCCATCAGTTTTAACTCACCGAATTATTTACTCGTCTCAGACAATTATTAAATTACTTGTACCTACTCCTGCTACGTTCGCTGTTGACGTTTTTCATTTGCCTTCTCTCGTCTCATTTCCCAATTATTTATTCAGTAATCCTTGGATCCTTAATCTTCCTCGCTTAAATTCAACCAAAATTATTTCTGCAACTCTTTATATTTGTTATTTTTGTTCCTTTTCCACTCTTATGCTCCTGACCACTAGCTATAGATATTCCGTCGTCTTTCCGTCGATCAATGCTCCCACGTTCCATATCTTCTGTGTATTACCTTTTTTTAATGTTTTGAATCTGATACATAATCATATCAGTACTTGATTATGATCCGAATCTGTTTACTTCATCTTCAGTTATTCAGTTATATTTTGGGTAAGCAGGACATACTCCAGGTTGGTTTTCTTTTGGTGTCGATGTATCGGGCAGATGCGAACAGCACCCTCCACAGGAGGACATTTCCCGCCCAGTATTAATCCTGTCCTTGGTCTTTTAATAAGACTAACTACGCGATATACTTTGCAGATGAAGGAAAAGCAATTAAAAATATACCATATATGTTAGGTCTTTATCACCCACCAAAGTTTTACTTTCCACTTGCGTTATAGAATGAGACTATTGCAAACTTCATTGCTAAAATCACGGGCTTGGATGCGAAAGAAGAAACGATGTTCTCCACGATTTTATTTTTTCTCATAATAGGAATGCATACGACTATTTATTCGTAATTTACTATTTTACGAGAAGAATACCACCAAACCGGTGTAACGAAGTTATGGCTGAGGGAACGATTCATCGTATGTGTATTTAACACTTAAGCCGTTTAACTGCGTTTATCTCGACCCATGCTTCCGACCACCCTGTGAATAGTTTTTACCATTGCTAGTAATTACCTCACTTGTAGCTCGAAATTTGTTCCTGCCAATATACTCCAGAACACAGGTATTTTGAGACGGAGAATGAACAGAAGTTATCTTACGCAGCGAGTCCTGTCACTTGATGTGATTCAGTAACTCCGAAGGAGAAATTGTGTATTTAAGCCAATTCACAGATTTCAAGTTTAGTGTCTACAGCCGCTTACATTTTCTTTACAAAAATGTGACAGTAATTTTTTCACTTATTTCTTGTTTGAAATTATATTCTCAATTACATACTAAAGTAATTCTAGGTGTGAATGGTTTATTTAGGTATAATAGTTGTCCTTTTCTAATCATGAAATGTGTCGAGAGTGCTCTGCATTCTATGATTCTAATTGCATTTCAAGTTCATTAGCGAGATCGTTTAAAATGCTTTCTCTCCACCATTCTAGGAATTTCCACTGGGAGTGCAGGTATTTTTAGGAGGGGCAAAATTAGTTTTTGTTCCGCCTGTTCCAATCTGATGAGGTAAATTGCCACCTCATTTTCACTTCGATTAATTCAATTTTATTAAATTATACTAAATTTGTCGAAGAATTTCAAATTAGTTCGCCTTCTAAAAATAATCAAATATTAGAATAAATGTTTTCAATCCCATCGTAGTCATTGTTTATGCAATGTGATAGCAAGTTGAATATAGCCCGCAGATTACACTCCAAAGGTTATATTTGCTGGGAATTATATTAAATGGGTTTAAAAATTCAAATTTATTAAAGCTCAAACCTCATAGAATCAAATTGAAAGAGTTTTTGGAATACAAATATTGCTCATTTTAGTCAGAAAGCAGCTAAATGATTGTACCACACGAAATCTGTCTGATGCAGCAAAAGGTCAGAAATTCGGGCTGGTACTTGATACCAGTTGATACCTACTGAGGACGGAATCCATTATGATTTCAGCCTTCCTGTAGGGTTTTACACGATCATTGAATTTGTACTGGCGAGGAAGTGGTATTTTTACTCACATCATAGAGCATATCTACTATAACACTATTTCTTAAAGTGAGAAATGTCCCAGCATTATATTGGTACTTTATTTACTTGTTATGTTGTAGCTTCAGTTTCCCGTATGATCAGTTTTCCATGGTAATTCACAAACCCCAGAGCCATTCATTTAAATGCGTAGGCATTTATTGCATTTATAGCGGTATTATTTAAATCAGCATTTAACCATTGAGTGCCATAGTTAACCATTTTCCTAGAGTTAAAAGGCGAAACATCTTAAAAGTACCTTATTTTACCTCATAAAAATCCTCGGTATACACGAATTGCTGAGTAAAAAGAAGCTCCTTACTAAAATGGCCTGTGTACTGTTCTTCTTCATAAAGTAAACAATATTAAGGTTACTTTTGTTGGATACATGCAGCTATTTTATTGATAATTGTTTTGTTTTAACAGAAAATAGTTACTTAAAGTCATTTATATCATGAGTTTTCTTATATAAACTCTTAATCAAACTTACATTCGCTACAGTAAAATACAAAGTAAATTAAAATATTATTATTATTTTTTTATTTTATTGCAATAATAAAAAATAAAATTATTATTAACACATTAGCACGAAGTGAAACACAGTCCCCTGATAATTTTGAAATAACCAATCTATGCCAACAGGCGAACAATACAACTCTCGGCAGATTTTCATCTATTGTATACTCCACAGCACAAAAATTACTAATAGACGTCATGCGGAACCTAAATGTGGCGCTACATTGAAAAAGTGAAGATCGCACAGTAACTGTTAAAGCTCACGAAATTGGTCGACAGCTGCTAGATCCTACTCTGAACAAGTAGTTAATTAGTTGCGAATCAATTATAAAATTAACCCTTTCAGTCATACTGTCCATTAAAATGGACATACCAATTCGGGGCCTCTCCCAGAATAGTTACATTGTATCAATGGTGGTGAAACACAGGGTATTTGTCCGCTCAACCTTCCTGAGCATTACTAAGTTGCAAACCCTTACTTACAAGCTTGAGCTTTAGAAGAGAGAAGGCTTGAGTAGAAGATGGCTGCACGTAGAGGAAGGTCTGCTGTTAAGTAGCATTTTGTATTATTTATAATTAAACCACTTCATAGTTAACTGCAGTTTTTTCAATTGTATTTGGAAAATGAAATATTATTAATTCCTTATGTAGTGGTTGATATGCAATATTACATAAGTTTTGTGATAATATGGCCCTGAAACATGGTGTCCATTTTAATGGACAAAATTACTCAAAGTGTGTGCATGTGCTTTAGGCATTTTTCCCTATGTTTTGGACTTTTAGGTATTTCAACCACCAGAATAATCAGAGAAGCGGATATATTGAACGTCATTAATGATGGGAATATTTCGAAGGTGGATTTTCTTGACAGTAGCGATGATGAGATGCACGATGAGAGTAAATGAACATTGGCTGGCGTAATCATCATTTTCCCTGTATACCCCTACACCAAATTTGGGAAGTTGCTGAGGTAGAACCTTTTGTTGATCTTTCGTCTCCTCGTGAGTACTTCAGCAGGTACATCTCCGAGGAATTTATTGACTGTATGGTGGATATGACTAACAATTATGGTATACAAACCGATACGGCACCGTCCCTCCCCCCACAAACAGGCAAGAAATTAAAGTGCTACTTGGGCTTCATATTATTATGGGAAATCTTGGTTAAGAATGTACTGGAAAAGCGCAATTGGGATTCAGGTTTTCAAAGAGTCAATGGATATCAATAGGTTTTACAAACTACAGAACAATTTACATGTTGTAAATAACTTGGAAGTGGATATAAGAAAGGATCACTTTCACAAAGTTAGACCTCTTTACAACGCCATTCGATCGCGCTGTTTGCAATTAACTCTGAAAAAGGAACTGTGTGTCGATGAGCAATTTATTCCTTGTAAAGGGTTCTTGAATGTAAAACAATACATTAAAGGAAATCCTTCTCCGTGGGGGGTCAAAGTATTTCATTTGTATGGGAAAAGCGGACTGTCATATGATTTTCTAATTTATCAGGGTGCGACAACTGAAGTTAAAAAAGAAATGCAGCTACACATGCATGGTGCTTCAGTTGTACAGCATTTAATTGACAGAATATCAATTGCAAACCATGGGTTGTACTTTCATAACTTTTTAGCTCCTATCACTTGTTGCAAATATGCAAAAGGAAAAATATTCTGGCTGCAGGAACTACAAGAATAAACAGGTTTTCTAAACTCCCACTGATGTCCTAATCGAAAATGAAAAGCAAGGGTAGAGGATATTGTGAAAAAGTGTGTATCAGGGACGGTGACATTATTCTTACAAAGTGGGTTGACAATAGAACAGTTGTGATGGCCTCCAATTTCATTGGAAAGGGATATATGGATGAAGCGAATCGCTGGGTTAGGAAGAAAGGAAAGTATGTCCATATAGCTAGGCCTGAAGTAATTAACAAGTACAGTTCTAGCATGGGAGGAGTGGACAAACTTGATTTTTAATCACCTTGTATAGAACATTTACTCGCTGCACTCGCTAGGGGTGATTGACAAAACCCCTAGAACCCCCGATTTGGGGTGATTGACAAAATTTTAGTATGGCACCATGTTGCTAAGACACTATAAATGATAGAGCGTAGGGATAGGCATAAAGTTGTAGGCATCGCTTATATCTGCAAGAAACTGTAAACAGATTTGTACTCAGACTTCTACTTTAGAAGTTACAGTGAAAAAAACGAAAAATGGTAATTTTGCGCCATGTTTCAGTGAACTATAAGTGTAATAGAAGTTACCATGGCAGCTTGTTGAAACCAAAAGTTGTGCCTCAATTTGCTTCACTTCCGAATAGAAGTGGCTGATCTTTGATAAAATCACGAAAATCTGATAAGAAAAGGGGTCGACTACCTAGCACCGGTGAAACGCCAAGCCCCAAGGTACAAAGAAGGGACACAAAAGAGCTTTGCTCAGATGCTCGCTATGATGGTGTGAACCATTTTCCTGAAATGGATGCTAAAAAAGAGGCTACAAGGTGTAAATTAATGAAATGCACAGGAATGAAATGTGTATCTACTGTTTAAAATGTAATCGCCAACTTTGCTTAGCTAAAGATAAAAATGGTTTCAAAACTTATGGTTTTGGTTAAAAATGGTGGAAAAAGAACATTTTTCGGATCGAACAAAGGCCGAAAAAGGACATTTTTGGATCCAGGAACGAGTGCTTTACGTTCTGGCCAATCTTTTATCAAGTAATGATATTTTCTGTCTCTGCTATCCCACTCGCAGATGAAGCAAAAATATTTCGTGTAGCAAAGTTGTAAGCCTAGTAAAATTGCCATTACTTTTTAGTTGCCACAAATTTTCCACTTATATGTTTCGTAGTGAATTGTTTCTAAAATTAACTTCATATTCTCGTAAGATTCTTTCATGTCAGCTCCATGAGCTAACGGTAAGAGAACAGCCTTTAAACTTACCTTGGAGGAATCATTGAACAAACGCCAATCATCTGTGTTGTATTCAAAATTAAGAGTATCCATAACAGAGAGAACATCATTGCAAAAATTAAGGTTGTTTTCTTGAGAAAAAATAATTTAAATTCGTCATGGCGAGATCGATACATAGAAATTTTCGTATTTGGATCCAGCAATTTCCAACCCTTTAATCGTGATCCTAAGATTTCACTCTGCTTTTTGGACAAATTTAAATCGCGCACTAGATCATTTAAATCCTCTTGCGTTATAAAATGAGGTCCATCAGATGTACTCGGTCCGAAATTTGGGTCTTTCGAGTTTTCGAATTCTTCATTCTCACATTCTTGATTACTTTCTGAATCTTCGCTAAGATTAACATTTTCCGGTGTTTCCGGCACTGGTAAATTTTCGGAGTGAGGGACCGGTCGTATCGCTGATGCCAGGTTGTTTGGATATTTTACTGTGTGTTTTGACTTCGGTGTAATTCCTTTAATTTTTGTTAAACAAAAATAACAGTCTGAAAAATGATCCTTAGGACCCCGCCAAATCATGGGGACGGCAAAATTCATATGACGTTTACCCTCAGTCCAACCAGTGAGAAGCCTTACACCTAGGCATGATGAAAGCTAAGCCACTTCACAACGATTACACAGGTGCTACACATCACATGAGGCACCTATTCTTTATCCTGGTCATCCAACGGACAGTCTAAATAAAGTTTATAACACTGTCTCAAAAAGGGAGTAATGCTTCGCCTTTGAACCTTGAAAGTAATTTCACCGCACACGTAACAAAAGTCATCGAGGTAGTTCATCACGCACTGTCTAGGCATGATGAAAGCTAAGCCACTTCACAATGATTACAGTGTAATAAGCTGTAATTTCCTGCGAGCAACAAAATTCTCAAACCGTCTTCAGAGAAAAAACAAACGTCTTCACGCCCCGACAGTAGTTAGTCACATTCTGATGTGCAGTGGCAGCTGATTCAGCATTGCTTTGAACAAAACGATAGGATAGTACAAGTTTAAACATGTTTTGACAAGATAGGAAGGCATGACATCGTAGGACAACATGTTTTGATAGGAAAATTTTATCTTCACCTGATCATGCTATCATGATATATAAATGAAATAAATTACTACTTTCGTTATAGCAGAAACATACATTCAGCTGTCCTAAGAAAACTAGACGTGATAGAAAGAATCTAAGCACAGATTCGGAATCAGCACGAAAAAAACGTCTAAGATCACCCAACAACGTCTCTAGGACAAAATCTTTGTTGACCAGTGTAATCAGTCAAATTCTACCATATGGAGGAAAACATTTCAAGGATAACGTTTGTCCTGATATAAATGAGTTTCGGAAGAATATGTATTAAAACAATGGAGTAAAAAAAAGTGACATGTGAGTATTTTTGATGATTACGCTAACTATAGGTCTTGCGAAACTTGATGGAACTCGGCAGCAGTGAGTCTGATGTCATAGAGGATTAATCAAGCGTTGATGGTTGGACAGATGTACAGAGGGACATCCGTAAAGACATCTGAAGGGACCCTTAGCCCCTTTGTCCCACCTTTCTTGTGTACTTTACTCAACCCAGACGTCGAGCTTCGCCCACGTGACTACCGTCAAGTTCCGTTTCACCTATACCTCGATTTGGAAATAAATTAATATCAGGCTATTTATGGAATGTAAAGCTAAACAGTACATACCGGTACAGCCTTTTGCTTGCGAAGAGATTGTGGTAGTGCCCTCAAGATTCTCAATACTGCTTTGGAGTCTGTTTGCAGCTATAAGGAGTTGCAGGCAAAGAATTACATAATTCTGTTACTGAACTTGTTTTCACCTTTTGGTTCTTTAAAGACGCTTTGGACCCCTTTCGTATTTTGTCTTAGCTTTTTTTTCTCATTCAGTCATTTTCTATTATTTTCTTATTTCTTCTACTAGTGAAGCACCTTATCAACGGGAAAAATCGTATTATCAACGGAAAAAAAATCAACACTAAGGCCTCTATTAGCCGAGGCAACCTGGACACTCCACCGGACGTTCCACCGGTGGAGTGTCTGGTTGCTCGGGTTTACTCCGCCCAGGTCACCGGTGGCGCCACCAGTATCGGTTCAAAAATTACTCAGCACACAGCAGTAGTTAACATGGTGTTGTCTATCAATTTTTATAATTCTTTCGATAAATCTCTAGTTTTACTCGGTTGCCCTTTATTACTGTGGAGTGTCTGGATTCCACCGGTGGAGTGTCTGGTTGCTCGGGTTTACTCCGCCCAGGTCACCGGTGGCGCCACCAGTATCGGTTCAAAAATTACTCAGCACACAGCAGTAGTTAACATGGTGTTGTCTATCAATTTTTATAATTCTTTCGATAAATCTCTAGTTTTACTCGGTTGCCCTTTATTACTGTTCTTTATTAAGTTTTCCTTTCCTTGCGTTACGTCACTTGGACAAGCGACACCTTCACCTTCTTGCAAATTGCGATCACCATCTTCATTCACCACCGCCCCCGGCGAAAACATATTAACACTCATAAATTCAATTCACAAGAGCGAACAACTCACCACTAGTTTGGACTGTGAACTGAGATTGTGTGTCTGCCTGGAGCGTCGTGGTCAGGGCAGTATGAGGCGCGCGCATGCAATATTCAGTCACCAGTGGCGCGTCTGGTCGCCTCGGCTAATAGGCTACATATACTCCAATGCCCCGGAACGTTTCTGAGCAACCCAAAGTGGAAGGCGTGGTTGCGGGGCTCAGTCGACTGGTTTCGGTGGAATGTCTGGTGGCGCGTCTGGTTGCCACGGATAATAGGACTCATTTGATTCTATGCCCCACGACTGACAAGTTCCACCGGTGAAAGGCTCGGTGGCGTGCCTGGTTGCCTCGGCTAATAGAGGCCTAATGCATTGTAGTATTTGGGGTCGATGACTCAAAAACGGTAAAATATGCGAAAAATCGTTACGTTTTAGCAAAGATTTCGGAATTTCCACCGGAATACAAAATTCGATTGAAGGAATAAGAATTTTTATTTTATTTTCTTTCAATTGGTACCTTTCTCAATAACAGAAAACCACTATTTCTAATTTAATTTTTCAAATAAAAAAAGGCCTGCAGCCAAATGAAGATTCAGCTTCACGTGTATATCTTGTGTGAAAGTTACTGACATACAGTATATACGCATCAGTGATTATTATAGTAGAAGATTCTTTTCCTTTCCTTCTCTAGGTGCCCCTGTAAATTTTCAGCTTTATGCTTTTCTTTAAGTTTGTCTAAGTCCTTTTGATGCTTTTTCATAGTATAATTTTGTTATAATTTAGGTTCCAATAGCATAAATAAACAATTTGCAATATTACTAGTGCATATACATGTACTGTTTACAAAATAGATGATTTTATTTTCACTGTTTTGTATGTGTCCCTTAGGTAACGTTACTTATTATATATTTTATATATACTACTTTTATACTACTTATTATATTACTTATACTTATTATATATTTTATATATACTACTTTTATACTACTACTATTAAACATTCTACTTTTCTTAATAAAAAGTTTATTAATTTTTAAATATAACGTTAACGTTGATATTTAAAAATTAAAAATCTTTTTATTAAGAAAAGTAGAATGTTTAATAGTATATGTAAAACAATATATATGTACTTTAGATTTAAATTACAAGCCATTCGTTATTTGGATGTTGTTTTGCTTCTTAAAATTGAACTTGACTTGAAAGTTTTGTGTTACGTTCCTACGTGACACAAAAATGACTACTTAATATTTTATGTATTATGTAAATTATTACTTGCCTTTTTAGGGTTGCCTCAAAATGTGTTTTCAATTAGAAAAAAGCATAAAATGAAAAGCATTGAAACCCTTCAACTTAACTTTTACGTACAAACAAAACCATCCCCAAATACATTGTCATTCGGGTATTCGAAATGTCATCTGACGATGCCTAAATTAAAAAAACCAATTTCTGCAGAATTAAGTTAAAATAAATTCCTCAGTCGTTGTTTCGTCTTTTAGACTTTTGTGAAGTGGGTAAAAATTACCTAAGTGGTTAATGGCTTATTTTTAATTCAATGGGGTTTGTCCCTATATCTGTTGAATGGCTCTATGAGATATATTTTTGTTTCCTATCAAAATATATTTTTTTGGAGTGGAATACATACAAGTGGATCGTTCGTCAACGTTTGAAAAAGCTGACGTGGAGGAATGTGGAATTCCTTTCAACTACCACGAGTGACGACACAGGGCGTATTTTCCGGGTCAAGGCCCACGTAAAATGCCGTAATACGGAATGATGTCGCGTTTCTAAGTTTAGCTCGACCTTGAACTTTCTGGTGGGAAGGGGGAGATTGGGTGATGCCCTCGCTTCTAGATCGGAACCAACTCGGGCATATGAGGAACTATTCGGAGGCGGACGATGGATGGACGAGAGGGCTTTTAAGTAACGAAAGAGGGGGAAATATTTCGAACTAGGTTTAATGTGAATTGCTTTTATTCTTAAATGGAAAGATGGCTTCAAGGTTAGGATTCCGCACGCCGCTATTTACGATTAAATCCTGACGTAACGCGAAATGTTTTCCCTTGAGCTATTTTATCTACGTTTACTTTATAACGTGTTTGCCGAGGAAATGATATTGATAAAGTAGTGGAGAGAGATAGATGTAGGTAGATAGATAGATCCCTATTTACAACCTCCCCAAGTCTTTCAATCAACCCTCTCCCTCTTTGCCTCAACAAGACTCCGTGCTAACAAGAGATGCACACCGCAGTGACCGACATAAGCAGATAGAACTGTTTGGGCAGAGCCCAAAGTCTTGTGCGGCAAATTCTGCGTCTCCTTTCAATTCGTCGAAGTTGATGAGGATTGAACTGAATACAGTCCCCCTGCGGGAAGTGACAAATTAAATTTGCTCATTGGCTAACACTACTGTTAAATATAATAAAAGCTTGGTATAGCAGTTTCGAAAATCATTTCTGATAAATACTTAAACATGGAAATGTTTTATTTTGCCTTATTTTCCTGGCGATTTTATCATAGTTTGCATTTCAAATCTGGCTTAAATCTTTATTTATCCCTTTGTTGCTGGTAATTTTAGAGGCAATTACTTTGCAACCAGGAAAAGCCTTTTGGTGAGAGGCGTATGGGTAAGCCAATTGAAAAAGGAGCAGAAATACGACCATTTTCGTTCATTTAACTCATCCGATGAATTGACAGCCTTTTAAGCAAGGTTGCCCAATCTTATTGGCTGAACAATTTTCGCTTCCTTTTTAATTCCTCCGCAGTTCCTGAAGTTATTTCCATATGTTCGAAATTAAAATGAATAATTAACTGTTCACCCATAAGGAATCACTTCTCTGAATTCTTTCAAACCAGATGAATGCTACAGAAGTTCCGATCCAATAGATACGGCCATTGAAAGTTCGTTACATACGCCATTTAATTGAGGGCTTCTAAGTAAGTTTTTTCGTTTAAAAACCACCGCTTTGAAATTCATGAGGGGAAATATGCAGTGAATATCTGAAAGTTATCGGCCTCTTGAAAGTTACCCCGCTGATTTGCATACTTACACCTCTTATAATTGGAATGGTTAACTTACTGCATGTTTCATTGATATGCGCACGCAGTGTTTTCAGATTCTTGATAATATTTTAATAAAAAAACTACCTGAGTGGGACTAGTGCAGAACCAGCAGTTAATATTATTTTTGATCGTGATGTCAATAATACATATTTTAATGTCAATATCGTAATTCCCTTTAGTGAAAAAAGTATATTTTCGTATCTTTTACTACCTTCATAACCGTGGAAAAGTCCCAGTCATCTAAAAAAAGTCATTAAGGCTTCGTGGACTTGAATTCAGACCAAATGGAAGTGAGCAAAAGAATAAGCGGGAATTAATCAGAATGGACGTGAAATAATAAAATTGCAGATTGGTCATAAGGAGTTAAAGTAACGCAAATGTCTTAAACTGTGGAACCTCATGCTATTATCAGCTTTCAACTGGGTCAGGGATATGTCATACCCTGGAATTATATTTTGGGTTTGTGTAAAATAAGGAAAATTATATTTTGAAAGAAACGCTGCGGTCAGAGTGATTAAGTTCATAAAAATTCAACTTGAGTAGAGAATTGATAATATTTATTACCTAGATCGGACGACTGGAATTAGTTCAATAGATATTGTTATACCCCAGGGGCTTCCGGATCCCTTGATAATAGATTAGAACGGAACAATGAATAAAGACCTGGATATTTTCCACAATACATCACCTACCTTTGACGTCAGGACATGGAGTGGCGTTAAGATGAAAAACAGGATGAACTCCCAAAGGAAAGAGGGGAAGTGCGACGCCTGTGACGCGGACCCGTGCCAATCGCTAATTATTAATTAAAAAGGACTACAAACTCCTAATTTTTGGGAAATTGGCCATCCGCCTTCATCTTTCCACCTGTCGCATCCCACCCCCAGAGCCGCAGCCGGAATATCATTTTTATAATTAAAAGATCGCAAACTTAGGGAAACACGCAAATAAGAAGGTTCCAGAAGAACCTCCTTATTTGGTGAGGAAGAAGGGGCCTCGCCCCTTAGCAGCTCGACTATAAAGGGCTCGCAACCGTGGCTAGTCGCTCTCTTGAGTTCTGACGACCGACCAGTCTACGTTCAGACGTTACTACGCTCGCCTCTGCCGCCCCGCCCATAAGTCGACGACTCTAAGCAGCCCGTCGCCAGTGCCTGCACCGCCCCGCCGCCGTCGGAGGACCCCGGACCCTTGACCATCCGCATCCATCCTGTTGTGATGTAAGCCAGTGCCGAGTATAATAAATGGAGTATTTAAGATTTGGGTGTTCTTATTATCTCTCCTTTCTGCCAACAAGACATGCGATCCTTTCAATGAGTTACGTTACCCCGTGACCCTGGCTGGGACACAACAATATCCTTAGGACTTAAGCCGACAGGCGATCTGAGCGTTTGGGATCTTTGGTAAACTCATCTTAAGGGTCTCATTTTGATAGGCTAAGTTTGTTTTGACCCTTGATCTAGATTCGATAGATATGCGTCGATTGGCGTCCAACTACACCTCGACCAGAAACATTACCCAGCTTACACAAACAAACCAAAGTACGGAGCTGCAAACCTTTGCGCGGTGACTTAATTACCATCGTCGGGGCATTGGATCTTTTGATCAGTAAACCAAAACTTCGGGTTTTCAGCAGGTTTCAGTGTGATCGTCGAGGCTTATCTGTATAACTTTCGCACTATATCTTCGTGTTTGGGATCCGCTGGAGCCGCTGAGCTTGTACACAGCCTTAAAATGTATCCATGTATTCATTATCACAGAAATATGAATGTGCTGGCCAATCGCAATGATAGCAATCCTTTTGTTTATGTATTCGTAACCAATTATATCTCAGTTGGCTATAACCCCTCTTTTTATAACTAATGTTTTACATTTATACATAGCTTAATGCATAATATTTCTCTTTCATGGTAATATTTTCACCATTTTAATCGCCTGAGAAATATTTCAAGGTTATATTTGCACTGCAGAATGTTTTAGGGATCCGCGTTAAACCTTGTTTTTTTTTTTTAAGAAACGTATGCGTTAAATTAATTTGTTAACCGTCATGCATTAAAATTTTCCTGGGCATGGATGGGCATGAGTGAAGGTTTAGTAAGAGGAAATATCTACGATAAAGCTGTGGAAAAGAAGAAAAGGTTGAACGAAGTGTTCTCTTCACTGTGCTACGTTGATTCGTGGAATTGTAAACCACTTAGGTTAGAGCTCAATACCGTTAAGAAACGATGATTTTTCCTACTATCCCAGTGGCATAAAATTTGTTAGTCCTTTTTAAATACGATATCTTACCACTGTGAAAGCTAACCGTTACCTGGAGAATGACCTACTTGAGGTAAGGAGAGATACGATAAATCCTCGACTCTTTAGGGATAATTTGGATGCTGAGCGAATTTAAATCATTACCGTGATAGCTTTCTTTGCTTTGTAGACCTCGAGAAGGAGACCTTTTGGTGGAGTGAGACAAAGTATAATGAAGGTATCTAAGGAATAACGGGTACATAACAGAGATAGATGCCTTATTGGAAATCATTCTGTTAATCAGATGGCACAGGTCAGGATAGCTGATAGAGAATCCTAATGGGCGATGGAAGGGTAAGCAGTAATGCAAGGGAGTCCTCTATCACCGTAACAATTAGAGTAGTCTATTTATAGTTTTATCTGAAATCGAATACGATATCGAAAATTCACAATGGCTGATGCAATTTGGCGAATTATACTCATCGCTTGTAATTATTATTAATACGTGTAAAAAACTAAAAACCGAATAGCATGCGCAATTATAGCAATTGATTTTTATACTTTCATTAATCATTGCACATGATTCATGAAAATCTAGAACAGGTCGTCACAGTAAATATTAATAATGAATTCTTGAACACTATTCATATTTTTGACAGTAGTTATAAAAATTACACATCTCGATTGGTTTATTCCATTCCCTGAGTTTCATTGTGCTTTTGGCTTGTCGGTTCTAAAGCTGACCTCGTCACTAGTAACTTGCACTTGCGGCCAAGTAAGCTGTATACCTACCCCTTTAACACTGAGTTATGCCCGCACGTGTGCACTTACCTAATTGTCGATTGCAATTTTCTGCAGGCCTAGCATTACTCTGTCCCGCACAAAATTAAACAAACCTGAAATATAAAATTTATTTTTGCGTATTTTGGCCTCCTTTTAGGAGACTATGTGACGCCAACACATATTATAACGACTCCAGCGAGTCCGTAGCTCTGCTCTCGACTCATAATCCAATAGTTTAGATGAGTCTTTTCGATGGTTTACGTACAAAATCAGCGTATTTTGATGCAGAATCTTAAACATTGTGGTGTAACGTGCTGCTGACCCTTTCCCGCCAACTAAAGTTAAAATGCAGTAATATTTGTAGCAATGCCTACCGTGTGATATCCTCCCCACTACCGCTCCTCGCCCAACCTCTTCAGCACGAGCATTCCCCTCCTTTACGTCACGCATCGCGCAGGCGACTGCAACCACCATTCGCTATCACATTACACTATTGTAATCCTCTCATTAGTATTTTTTCCTTATTTATGAGGCAGCTAAGGATAATGACGCCCGTTTTTACAACGAAGTGCTTCGTTTATTCAGTCTCTGTAACGTTTACATTATTGGGTACAATCTCTGTACCCAATTTACAGTTCAAACATAGCAACAATTTGTCTTCCCAGTGCACTGCTCTTATCGTATATCTCTTTCGGCAGACTCCACTAGTTCGTCCTTCCTTCAAGAGTTCTCCGTTTTACTACCCGAGTACGAAGGAAACAGCGTCCCATTAAAGTTTCGTTTAGCATCTCAGAGGGCGCCAATTCCACACTCCACCTAAAGAGGCACTAAATACCGCTGCGTCCAGCATCCGCTTCCCATTTATCTTGCAATGGTAGCGGTCGAGAAAATTTTGGAACTTACTAAGTGCAGCGGCTGAGAACCTATGGTAGCCTCCGAGATGCACGAGGGGTACGTGTAGAGGTAAAACTTCAATTTCAAATCCACTCCATTGCTTCCAAATATATAGTTTATTCCAGTATTACGTTTTATCATGAAGTGGCACGTCGACAAAATGGTTTTTAATTATAGGAACATACTTGTTGAGCTTTTCACTTGACTTATTCATGGTAATATACACACTCATATCTACTTATACATGACGATAATTTTTAAAATACCAGAATTCATTAAACAGCATCCAAGCTATTCTCTGTGAAGAGTATTAACGTGTTTCTTTTTATTTTGGTGCACTAATGACGTAAATATAGAATTATATTTAATGGTCTTAAAATGGCATTCCTTTTGGTAAGTTTTTTTTAACAGGGAATGCGGCTATCCTCTCTCCTCAACGTTCCTACGCCTTTTTCAACAATCAAAGTCAAAGGTCCATCCGACCAATCAGCGTGCGCCTGACTAGCGTATGTATAACGGCGTAAGAATCTCTGCAGCTCATTCAGGTCATGACGACGCTAGCGGGAATGCAAGCGAAACGGTTGTCCATAAACATGAATCAACGTGGGAGAAACCCGAACAAAACAAATTTATCAAATTACTGCGGAAACCTCCGTACCAACGATAAACACATTTTAAAATGTTCGTCCATCTCCAAAGGGTACTATCAAAATTGAATTTTCTAGATTATTTACCAACAATAATTATCTTTGATTGTATGTTAAAAATAAATTTTGAGAAAATATATTAACTGAGGTTCATATGAAAAACGTAATGTGCTGATTGTTGGGAATGATGAACGGTTAATTTTTCCCGTTAATAATCGGTATGAGGACTGTATTGTGCCCTTGTAATGTCCTTTTATTACCAAAGGCAAAGATATGAATTATAACGTGCAAAAGGTAAATTGGAATACCCGACTGTATATTCTATGATAGGCATACCTCAGGCGTTACTTGCTGGTACTCCATAATTAAGTAAAAGAAAGCAAAATTCCACATTCCCTCGGAGGAATCCTTTTCAATTATAAATCAACATATCAGTCCACAAAAAGTCAATTGGAGTCAATAAACTTCTGAGTAATACCTCCGATTGTACCTCTTTCTACATACTTCAAACTGGGCGCTCCATAGATAAACGGGCCCAAGAGCACTAACTCTTCCTCAAGTTGGATTTCAGTTCAGCTTTCGATTAACACCTATTCAAAGAAAACCATCGGATATATTTTGTGCCTGAAGTTCTCCACGTTCAGAGGAAAAGCCCCCAATTTGACTTATTGGAAATGTTTGAAATACTATCCTCATCCAGAAGCAACGAGAACTTTCTCAATGACCGTGTTTCCTTATTCCTTTCACTCCTGCTTTCCCTATACCTCCTTCCTCCGCTATCTTCGTCATGATATCTGATGAGTTGCTCTTTTTATTAAATGTCACTCGCTATTTTTAACCTGTTGACCTATTATACCCCCCATCTTTCACCAAATCCTTCTTTTTTGCCCTTCCCCCACAGTTATTCACCCCCTTCCATCATTCCCCCATTCCTACACTTACGTATACTCGTCTGGTAACTTGCCCAAACTGCCTTGATAATGACTGTGAAGTGGAAAACTATGTCGGCAAATTCAATAAAAACATTTCATTGGTGTACACAAATTTTTATTTTACTTAGTTCAGGCATATCACTAAACACCTTGTTTAAGGAGAAGGATATGCAGCTTATAATCTGTGAAATATGTTCCTCTCATTAATTCTCTTTTTTATGTTCTTATCGTGCTCGCACAAAAGTTTTATTCCCATCGATATTATAATTAGCCTTTGAAAATCCTCTCCATATTAATTTAAATCGATCCCCATCATTACGACCATGATAATTGGCATCTTTTAATGCAAAATATACACTATAGCCGTATCAGAAATATTTTCTCTGCGATGGTAACGTGTGCTTCAGCAGTACGCGGGTGACTTTACGCGATCTTTCTGTCTTTTGGATAAAATCCGAATATTGAATCTGGTAGGCTAAGCAACACGCCTCTGTGAAAGCGCATGGAACACAGAGTAAGATATGGTTCGGATTCTATGTAATGTTTTCAGTTTTTACTCCAGAAATAGGGACTATAAAAATGTCTTCGTTTTGATATTATGTATTTTAGTTACCTATAAAAGAGTGCTCATAATCATGTATTTATAGTAGTACAGGTATATAGTAAATTAAATAAACATATTTGCTTAAGATGTATTTTCTGTCAATCATCGCGTCAGTATACCGCATATTTTGGAGTTGTATTTTGAAATCCGCTTTGCTTTAGAGATAAAAGTAATATTTTGGCAACAGAGCCATTTTCCTATTTTCCTTGGCCTAACACCAATAATAATCAAGCTCTTTTGCTGTGCCTACCTCGTAAGGGAACTGCGTGATGGGTATGGACGGTTATTTTAGAGATAAAATAGTCGCTCTCTCCCCTAGAAATAGCGCAATAGAACGTTGACGCATTAGTGAACGTGCCTTGGTTCGTGAAGGAAAGCCAAAGACAAAAAATCGGCCATGAATAATGAGGAAGAACCCGGAAGGATATTCTCCGTGGTGGTATTTTATCACCATATATTTCTGGTGCTATAGTGCCTTTTTAAGGCCAGCCCACGGAGTGTCACCCGAGGGCGATATGTCTGCTCCTTTGAGGGTACGCGGTCCCCCTCTTGGTACGACCCAGATTGCTCGAGGATTACAGTGGAAGGTGGGCGTCTGCGAAAGTCGACCTAAAGGAAGGGGCGACCGGGACACTAGGCACTGCGAGTGAAAAATTCTGGCAGGAAAGCATAAGAAAGTCCTTTCGTGGAATAAAAATTAAGTAATATTTAGCACCCGCATTACTCGTAGAATAAAGTTTTAAATATCAATTTAAGGAAATATTACTTCAGATTTCACACACTCTTTTACAAATGAAATTTGAAGTTTAATGGGTTATAAAACGGGGTTAAAAAGAAAAGACGAGACACGACCTGACGTAGGAAAAAGGTCTAACTATCACATAGCATTCTTTCAAGAATATTTAATGATATTCTATGAATATTTACCAAAGACAAGGTTTAAAAAATCAAGGATAACTTCAATATGAGCATATTAATAAATAATGCCAAAAATATATTTTATCATTATTTTCTAAAATGAAGATAAGTGTCGTTCAATAAATGTAAAACATTCCAAAAGTGTTTGTTGTGCGGCAATGGGAATTTTAAATCTAGGAAAGGCACATGTCACTTCATCAACTAGGGCCAGACGCTGTTGCAGCCCAATTCCCTGGTCAAAAACCTTTTAGTGTGCCTAACACAATGTGAATACATCGTTTTTAGTTAAAATGTACCTGGTACCATGTGAGTTACCTGGCTACTCTCTAACCCTACGTGATTCTATCCCTTAAATTGCAATGATGACAGAAAGGGATTGTTCTGGCCATGGAAAAATATCAGAAGTAACCTTCAAATTCATACCTTTTGCAGTCCATGAAGAGTAGCGGGTAGTGAGGAACGAAATATTTTTTAATTCACGACCATTGGAAAATGATTGAAAACAATGGAATTCAACAATTCAGTTTTTCTTCCAGACTGAAGAAATAGATCTTAGAATTTACCTTAAAAACATTTTTTTTAAAGAGGAGGAGGGTTTAGAAAGAGGAAATTAAATATAGAGGGATTTCAGTGATGAGCCCGAATTTCGATACTGTGTGAATACTGAAGTGAATCTATGAGTTTAAGGTAAAGGACGTGGGAACCTTAGGATGTTGAAACACTTCATTTCATAATTGACTCATCGTTCATTGCATTGTCCATTATAAACATTTGTTTTAATGGTTCATACATTTTGTACGAGGGTTAAGTCACGGGCAAGTGAAACTCGAATATACTCAAAACTCTTCAATGAAGTAAAATTTACCAGAGTTCTCACTCGACTCAACTCAACTCAAAATAACTGAACTGAACATGTATTTGGCTCCGACTAATATATACCCCTTCACTCTCTCGAACCTCTCGAACATTCCAGATTTAAAAAAAACGTGGTACCGGAAACGGAAGGAAAGTTCCGGAAGCCGTTACGACAACAAACATAAGAATTATGAAAAACAATGAAGAATGTACGAAATGCACAATAAGCACAATACACATTATTTCGTAGAGCGGAAATATTTCAGTACTTTTAAAGCAGTAGAGGCGTTTTAAAACTGATATTAATAAATTAACCTGTAAATACGTCTTATAAGTTATTCATATACTTTAAGGTAGAGATAGTAGACAGTTAACTAAAGGGGTAAATTGTTTCTGGATATGTTTACTATTCGAATGTAAATAGGGCTAAGTGATTCCAGCTATCGCGCTCGAAATCGTTTGTTTTGGGATGAAAGTAGTTGGCGAGCTCTCCATTGGTTCAAAGCTATAGCAAGGGACTAAGGGATAAAACAACTTTAAATTTCCCCAATTCATCCACACTGCTATACACGGAGAATTCCTAATGCTTGAAAACGTGGAAAGTTTTCCTTTTTCTCAAGGAAACTGGCGAGGATTCTCACTCTTGGTTATACGCAGCAGAGCAAGCATTTAAATACGGCAACTACACCGTTGGGAGCAGACATAGAATTAGGAGTAGAGGCAACGAGCGAGCGTAGCGAAGCGCGATCGTAAATACCGAGGGTGTATTGCGCTCAATGGACGTGGTTTTCTGGAGGAAGGGCGAATATCTCGTTGCGGCGGTACCAAGTGGCTGGAAGGTCTGATGAGCGCTAAGGGCCTTGCGTGAGTCAAGAATTTCATTCCCGATTGAATAGAGGAGAAACTCTCTCAGAACTTACATTAAAATACTGACCCAAATGCCTCCATGGAGCAATTGGCTCCTTTCAGAGAGTGAAATTGCTCAATACGTTCTGAATGCGAGGTCGACTACTTGCTAGTAACATTTTTCACGGTGGAGGAATCGAATTTCCAATTCTATTCACCAGCTGTAATCAAACAATATGTTGGTACTCTTAGAATTGTTTGAGAGAGTAAGATTTTTCTCATTCATTTTTCGTACACGAAGAAAAACATGTTGAATATGTTCGGAAGTGATGCTTCGCAATGTTTTCATGCTATTGAATCTATAATGCGTGTAAGCAGCATTGCGTATTCTTCTCCGATGGTTTGTTTCTTTTATGTGAGCCAAAAACAGACATTCAGAGTAAAACTGGCTGGAAAAGGCATGCTCAGGAACGTCTCTGACAGTAAAACTCTGCAATTCCGATATCTTTACACCACTCCCTCCATTCACGGGTAAGCGAAAACTTATTCCCCTTCAACTGGGCAAGACAAAATTTTCACCCAGGTCTATTTTTCATGTGAGAGAGATGTGTAGGGGTGGAGAAAGAAGAGAATGGAGAGATTCCAGCATATCATTGGACTTGCTTTCGCAGTTTCTACCCTAGTACCAGGACAACTTCTTCCGCGTAGTCCATCTCCTCTTGGTTTTTCCTCTAATCGAACTTATGACTGAAATCTCGACTTAGTCTACGAATTATGTTGATAAACCAAGAAATTAACCTTTTCACAACATTCTTCAGCCTTCTCCATTTCCAATCCAATCTTCCACTCATTTCCGTATGCTGTCATCCACTCATTTTTGCCATCCATCCTTGATCTTCCAATTTGTCTTCTAACCCATTTCTCCATTTAATCTCCTCGGTATTTTTCCCTTTCCATTATTTTCATATGTCCAAACCACTTGAAACTTTCCATCTAATTTCTCTCCTGTAGTGTCTCCTCTTTTACCATCTCTCTGATTTCCTCATTTCTCATTCTATCCATCCTAGTTTTTCTGAGTCTGGTTCTGAGAAATTTCACCTCAAATTTCTGTAACTTTTTCATACATTTCCTTTTATTGGCCGTGTTTTGGAGTCATACTCTAGGATACGGTACCTACTAAATTTAGTAAAATATTCATTGGCTCCAAACATTCCTTCCTCTTAAGGAAGCGTCCAAATCATATTACCTCCAAATGACGGTTCTTGAAAATATCTCTGTTTGATTCCCTCTTTTATTATTTCTCTATAATTACTCCCATATTCATCAATTCCCTCCACAGTACTGGTTTTTCATACCGCCAACCTTCTGTCGATGTTTCCTTGCATGTGAAAACTCATCAACAAGTCTCTCTTTCTTTCTTGTTGTGATCGTGAACTCGCTCTTCTTTACATTTAACTCAATCCCATACAGTACAACCAACTTTACTTATGCTTCCAGTTGCAGTTAACAAGACAGTATTAAATTTTCTTTTGCTAAAAATGTATTTCTTATTACAAAGCCATAAGATATTTCAGTGGGCGGACGCCGACTAGTGTGTATGTCGCCATCGCCTTGTGACATTGGTGACTGGTAAACCTTGCAGAGAATTGTATTGGAGAGAAGAGTATTAGCAATGAAGAGACTTTGTGACTTCCACAGTTTATTTAATATGGAACGACCGGTTTCGGCTGTGAAGCCATCATCAGGTACATTGAAAAAACATTGAAAAACAGGTTTATATATACTATGGGAAGTTGCTGTGGGAGGGGGTGGGGGTCGGGGGTGAGGTTGGTTGAGCAGGGAGGGGAAAGGGGGTGGGGGGGAACAAAGCATGTGTTGTAACTGGGAGAGAGGGTGGGGTGGGGGGTTAATCACTCGGGTTGTGGGGGTTTGGGTTTTTGGAGGGTGATGAGTAGTAAGGGGGATGGGTTAGGAAAGGTTATGTCATTGAGAAGGTGGTTTCCTCGTAGGGTGATCTCCCGAATTTCTAGGGCATCCATTGTCCTTCCTTTCCCGGTAAAATACAGGATTTCTGGCTCAAAGCTGCTTCGGTGCCCCATCTCCAAAAGGTGTCGGGCGAAGGCTGACGAATCGTCCTTATTCTTCCAGCATGCCTTGTGTTCTTTTACTCTTGTCTTGAAATTTCGCCCCGTTTGACCAAAATAACAACATTCACAAGTATCACAATTTAACTTATATATACCAGATTTTGAATTAGGTTCTATCACATCTTTTGCATTGTTAAGCCATCTTCCCAAGGTGTTATTATTATAAAAACATAAGTCACAAAGTCTCTTCATTGCTAATATGGAGCCCTTCCACCACGTTATAGCTTCCAATTTCGATTTAAGAGGAGCGAAGAGTATTTGAAAATTCTTTCTGAATTCAAAGAAGAGGTTGGTCGTGGCATTCAGTATTTGGTAGATAGCCAATAATTGATCGGAAAATTATCTCTGATCGATAAAACACCGAAGGCGCTTGGTTGTACCATTAATTTCAAATAGATATTCGCTTATTTGTATATATGTCATTGTATTGGTCCTAATAATACTCGTAAAGAGCCTCAAGTCACAAAGTTGGACCAGAAATCCCACTCGTTTGTCAGCCGGTGCTAGCGTGTAGTAAAATTGCTTTTATGGCGAGATTGCGGTCTAAATAAGGTCCACCTCAAAAGTTCATGATATATTAGCGCACCAAGACCATTTACTCAATTTGAAGTTAACCTATACTACCATAATTAAGCGGGATGAAAAAAAATCTGTGAAAATGGAATGATTAATGGTTAAGTTATGAGTAATAATCGAGGTACCTACCCCTTTTCAACACTTATACCAAATATGAATAAATGTAACACCTATTTTATGGATAATATTGTCAATACTTTTTGTAGAAAGTACTTGTTTCGTTACGGATTTGAAGACACTGCGATAAGCAGGCGTGAAAATTGCGCCGCCGAACGCGCCACGGTTATTCGACGGCTATTAAGTATTCATGATAATGGCTGGTATTCTGAATGAGACAGCACCTATCCTATTTGCCCAAAATAGCATCAAAGGCGCTTCTTTTCCCGAGAATAGTCTCGGATGCTATTTGCGATTCTGAATGCTGAAAATATCACCCGGAAGTTGCTATTTAATTTATAGGGTGCTTTTTGCGATTCTGAACGTCGGATTGCATCCGTGAGGGATGCTACTTGAAGGCGCCCTTCTGAATTCCGGGCTATTGGGAAAGCGCCCAAGATTCTGTTAATTTCCGTGCGCAACACGACCATCATATTCATTTTCACGTCAAAGTCTCCTTCTTTTTCATTAGTTCTGTTACGGGAATTCTGATAAATGTTCATTCTGATGAATGAGATGTGCTATATCACTCTATAATGGGTATATTTTCCTTTTTAATTGAAAAAAAATATATATAATAATCGCGGAGATAGACGTGTCAACATCAATTACGAAGAGTATAAAGCTCTCCGTCTTATTTAAAGTAGGCGATTTGGTCTGGCTTGACGAGAAGGAAAACTTGGAAACGTGAGCAAAGTTCTTTGAATATAGATAAGTTGAGCAAAAGAATGAAGTTGGCCATTCCACAAGAGTTTATACTGTGCAAACGATATTTCTCCTCGCATTGCCAATAACAATTTGGAACTGGCATTTCTCGACGACCGCGTTACTTTTCTCGCCCTCTGTAAAACTTATTGTATTCACTCTCGCTCTTAAGATTTTCATTGATTTTTTAGTCTACCTACTTAAATTTATTTCTCATCTCCCTATACATATATTGCCCATCTCGCGTACACACTATATATTCCATCATCAAATTCCCATTCGGGCCCACAAATTTTCCTTGCGATGCTTCGCCAAGAAACACCCAGATATATTTCCAATAAACCATCACATCATTTTGCTTATGGATTGAATATACTCACGCATGGATTAATTATCCTCTTCTCGTATATCCAACCGGGCTGCTCCATCGAATGATTTGTGAAGTTCACCATACACATACATAAGTGACAACCATACGCATACATGAAAACAGTACACTTTTTTGAGGTAGGCTGTCAATGCAGATTGTATCATTTTGTTATCTCAGCTCGCTAACTGTTATTTATAAATTTATAATACTAAACGTCAACTGTATTTTCGAGGGAAATTTCATTAACAGAAGCAATATCTCATAGTTGATGAATGTAACAAAAATATCCGATTATCACTCAAAAACTCCAAATTAAAAGAATACCGTGAAGATATTACTACCCAGCGATAAAGATAGAAGGCAAATCACGAAGAAAATTAGTCTGTAGACATCGTATTACTATATTATAGGCCTGTCAACATTCAAGTTATTGTGTACGTACACATGACGCTATGGAAAACTCAATTAGTCAACATATGCGCTCTTGGGCAAAGTAACAGATATTAATAATGCTATGCTTCTTTCAAAAGTGATATGCACAATTTAACAAGTCTCTTTACCTTAGCCAGTAGCCCAAATAAGCAGCCCACAAGATTTAACATGTATGATCATTTAGAGAACGAATGGTTAAATATTCTTATAACTGCTCTTGCAAAACACTCACATTGATATGTTGCTTTCATAATCGTACACCGTCATCGGAAGGCACACAAATTGATGGGCATACAATATACATGGTCACTATCGAGATTTTACGAAATTATTACGTTCGCTGACCCTTATGTATTATTTTCCCAGTCCTAATAAGTATAGCACATAAAGCGTTGACAAGGGAGGAACGTGTAGTTCATTTCATTTATGACACACATCTCAATTGTGAATTTCAAGAAGAGTTCTACGCTAATTCTAGCCAACATTTGCGATAAATGAGAAACGGAGAGCAATAAAGGCAATAATGTTTGCATAAAAAGTACATTATATTAATAATATTCGAAGATAAATGTGAATTACATTCAGGATGATAATTTATTGAATACATATTTTCAAGCACACAGACTCACGGCATCCATGGCGGAGGTCCTTCCAGATGATTACTAGAATGTAAAAATTCTTGGTACACAGCTCGTCATTGGTTGTCTGACTGTACGGGAAGGTTTTCATACAGGAAGGAGCGAGACGTGAAATAGCATCTCGAAACCGATGCCTTGTATATCATACCCAGATTCAGAATGGCAGCGTATGCTATTTTGAAGCGAGGAATAGAATCTTCCACAAACAGCGCCCTCAGGTTCAGAATAGCAGCCAATGAATAGATAGTATAGGGAATAGGTTTAATGATAACCGAATCCTGGCTTTCGACGTTTTTATTTTAAAAAATGGCAATTTTTTTATATTTTTCATGGATCTTGTTCGAGGAATTTATTCGGTAAACGTCGAGAGAGTAAAAATGGTGCATGGTAATGATAAGATGAATCGCGAAGTGGAAATTTTAGGAACGTCATCCGAGGGAATGGCGGGTGAATTTTCTGCGGAAATTAACACTAATTTTCTCTCTAACTTACAGGTTTTATTTTGCTCACGTTTATCAACATGACTGATGAGCTAGCAATATGTCAGTCTATGTTGTAAAATGTACTTAATCAACCATGGCAAGTTGCATTTGCAATTCTGATGAGGGACGACATTTATGGACCAGAAGTTAGAGATACGCAATGGTACATGGTTAGAGATACGCAATGGTTAGTTCTCCAGCATTTCAGACTATGTAGAGTGATGAATTATAACTCCCCACTATCGATCATGCTCAGTGGTCGTCTGTGCCACTGTTTGAGGCATGCTTTAATTTCTCTGCCTTAAGCGTACTCACTCCTCATTCGCCTTTTTAATGATACTGCAGTTTTGGAACACTTAATCATTAATTGCATAGGAAATCGGAGTTGCGTTCTTTGGTTTATCCCTGGTGGAATACTTACATTGGTATTTACTGCACTCTTTCATGAACTGATATTTATATTTCACCGATCTGAAATGTCAGTGACAGCCAAACAACCATGCGTGGATTGGAGGCTGTACATATCTGTCAAGATACGTATATTATTGCGTTTTATTCTTTGGAAAATAGATGCAATTGAAATTATACATAACTAATAAAAATGTCGTATGCATGCTATAGTTGTCTTCACCATGGGAGGTTATACACTTGAGAATATGTACTCTTTCAAAATGGAAAGAATATCAAGTCGAAACAGTCGCCTTAAACAAACTATCTCTTAATATTACCCATTTCAATAAAGTTTTGTACTTTTCTACACTTTTTATTTTTTAACAAAACTACACCTCCCCGTTCTACTCAGTACCCGTCCCCCCACCCCCACCCCCATAGTCAGATATGCTGTCATTGTACCCTCGCCACCAGTTGTTTGCTGGCCCACCTTCCTTTCTTGACCTTCCCCCCCCCAGATTTTCATAGCCTTCTCATCACCACTGTCCTTGAAGTTCCCCCCCCCCGTTCAACCATCGTGATACCAACACGTGTATATATATATATGTATATATATATATATATGTATATATATATATATATATATATATGTATATATATATATATATATAAACATGCATAAATAAAACAGTGATACACTAAACAAACACAGAAACACGCAAAAAGGACACTCACAAAAGAAAACTAGTACGTTTCGACGTCAGGACGCCATCGTCAGCGGTAGAGGAATCTCCTCTACCGCTGACGATGGCGTCCTGACGTCGAAACGTACTAGTTTTCTTTTGTGAGTGTCCTTTTTGCGTGTTTCTGTGTTTGTTTAGTGTATCACTGTTTTATTTATGCATGTGCATCGTCGCCGAGAGCGATTTTCTACCAAGACATTATATATATATATATATATATATAATCTTTGGAAGTTTTCACCAATTGGCCACAAATATATAAATTCAAACTTACAGGAGGTAGGAGAAAGAGGAAAAGATAAAGAATTCGTTCTTACGGGAACGTTTCGAACCAGTTGGTCCTTCGTCAGCTCTAGAAGTCAGCTCTAGAATATATATATATATATATATATATATATATATATATATATATATATATATATATATATATATATATAATCTTTGGAAGTTTTCACCAATTGGCCACAAATATATAAATTCAAACTTACAGCAGGTAGGAGAAAGAGGAAAAGATAAAGAATTCGTTCTTACGGGAACGTTTCGAACCAGTTGGTCCTTCGTCACCTCTAGAAGTCAGCTCTAGAATATATATATATATATATATATATACACACACCACCCTGTCTGTTTTCAAATATTGTAACACTTGAGAATGAATGACTTGAAAAGGTCTACATCTACATCTACATATTACCCCGCAAGCCGCCTCAATAGGCGTGTGGCGGGGGGTGTTAGGACACCAGCCGTTTACATATAAAATGGACACGCTCTAATGAAATTACTCCTAGCATTTATTATAGTCCCTTATTGTTCGGGGGAAAAACGAATTCCCATACTAATCCGTTCGGCAAAATATCTCTCTTAATTTATCGTTTCTGACGGACCTGGAAATATAGTGGGGTTCTAATAGGATGTTCTCCGTGTCGCTCTGAAAGATATCTAATCTCAATTGTTCAAGTAATCTAAGCCTAGCGCGCGAATCCGGTCCGGTTTCGAAACCGGTCGTGTTCTTAATAAATTTGTGTGGAATATAACCAAGTTTTCTTTTTGCCCAAGATGTATTCATTCCACGAAGTGAACTCGCAGACCATTGATTTTAAACACTACGCGTTTCACTAAATATTTGGCATCGTCAGGTGTAGTACTTTATCCAAATGGATATTATAGTTTCTACAAAGTAGAGCCTGAAGCTGTGAATTTTATTCTTAATATTACCTTTGTTTTTACTTGAGGGTTTCTTTATACTTTGGTGACAAATAAATATTCTTCATAAATCAGTGATTCCATGATAGAATGACTAAAAAATAAGTAGATTTCAATATTCTATTTAGCCCATGTCCAAAAGTGAGACTTTCAGTGACTTTATTCTTACATCGCTCCCTCCCTCATTTTCCTCTGCACAAACTAAGATTAATTTTATTTGTAGTGCAGGTTGTAAGAAAACACCTATTGAAATATTTCATGGCAATATAGGCCAAAAATATAATAATGGGTGTCCGTGATGGAGGAAATATTCCACCCATTAATTCATTCAGAACCTGAGCTTGAAGAATTTTCGAAGATTGTTGGAATTTGGGAAAACTTCTCCATTCTCCTTTGTTCACGGAAGGTCTGAAGACTGAGAGTCAAATTAATCCTCCACAACTGCAGTGATTTGAGCTATTCGAAGCCGCTGGGATGAGGTCGATAATAAAGCATTAATATTCCTTTGAAGGGATTAAGGACGAAGATGCTACTGGTTGACGTAATTTGCATGCCGTTGATAATACCTACCTGTATTATAAGGTAAATCATCACTTTTTTTCAAACTGATTCCCCTCCAGTGAATAACTAAAAATTATCGCAGGGATGTTTATTGACAAAAAGCAAAATTCTAACCTTCATTCCAAATAAGTTGTAAAATAAACGGTTATAAATTAAGTACAACAAGTGAGGGAGCGTTAAAGTATTACGTAAACACATTTTTGTCCATTTTCGACCACTCCCCCCCCCCTTGTAAGCAAAAATAAGCATTTTCCGAACCCCTCCTCCCACTTACTTACGTAAGTTTTTACGATGTTTTATATTTGCTTTATAAAAGAAAACCAAATATTTTATATTATTTTTGAAATGTTTCTTTAGCAATGTCACATAAGTACTATAAAAAGCCTACTATTTAAGTAATTTAGTAGTATTTAAGAGTAAGACCTTCCAGTCTTATGTAAGCAATGCTACTTCCCACTTGCCAGCAAAAGTAAGCAAACTCATAACCTCCCCTCCCCTAGGGGTGCTTACATAATATTTGAACGTCCCCTGAATGAATATAAACTAATTTGCTTTTGGTCGTGCATGTAAGCTTCGGTCGATTATTTTGGGGCGCTAGTCTCCTGTCTCCTCCGATGCAGTGGCTGGAGAGGGAATCGAGTGATAGTATTTAAAGCCCACGGGGTGGATGAACCAGATATGCCCAAATGCCGAGCATATGAAAAAAGCGGCATGATGTCTCGAGAGTGTCTTAACGTGCTTTTTTTGCTGGCCTCAATCGCCCTCCAATGGATAAAGTTCCTTGGTCTCTCTTGAATAAATTTGGTTCAAGATTGCCGATTGAATAGAAGTGTATTTAAGCTTGTGGTGATTATAGAACGCTTTACAATTATCCAATAACTTATTTATATCATAATTTAATTATTTATTTATATCATTAGACTCATCCCAAAGTAGTGGTAACTCTTGAAGACTTAAAGTGCTTTGATAATTTGTGTGCAAAGATTTAAAGAAGGCTTAAGTATAATTAATTCCCCCCTCCAGTGTTTCTTTGAGGAAATCATATTTTTTCTAAACTGTTACACTGTGGAATCCAGGAAGACAGAAAAAAACTTCCAAAATTATGAATCTAATTATTCACACTCTCCATTGTAAGATATATCTAATCGAAGAAGAGGCAAAGAACGTTCTTATTTAGCTCTCAAGATTTCATAATGCCACTGCACCCTTTTTTTTTTAGATTATTCTATATTCATTAGCACTCATTTTTTAGAGAATTAGTTATAAAAACGTCTCCGAAATATAATTATTCAGCTTTTTACTGCAAAATTATGAAGTCTGAGGGTAATTATTAGCGATAAATTTTCTTTCATTGACGTTTTAAGGAGGAGTAGTTGTTCGCACAGGAAACGAGATGCCTGTTAAGTTTTTTAAAATGTTGGGAGCTGCATTATTAAATACTAGCCGAAGGACCCGGTTTCGCACGAAAGCTACGAATTAATTACACCGATTATGCATGAAGGAACCAGGCTACTGATGAGCGTTTTACATTTTCTAAGCTAAAACGTAGTTTAAACGTGACATAAAGCTTTAAGTTTATTTCAGAGAATATTTTCAATGGTATATATTCTATACATATTTCAGGAGGAGAGAAATAACAAAAGGCACAAAAACACCCATTTGTTAAGATTATTACAATCTGGGCCCAGAAATAATGCAAAATATTATTAGTTAGGGCAAGATGATGATGCCTATTAAATTTCAGTGGGGGAGGTCATTTTTTAAATAATTAATATGTTTATTAATAAATTTAATACATATTAATGCTATTTAATATTAACATAACAATTTAGGCCCCGATAAGTTCTAAGGACTTGTCAGCGGGTTCCACGACATCATAAAAATATGTCAACCACACTTTTACCGGATATATAAATTTTTTCCCTATTTAAATATATATATATATACTTGCATACTCATATTCAATTATATAGGGTAAGTTCGGGAGAGATGGACTGATTGCATAGTTCGGAAAGTAGCCGCTCTAGTGCGCCACTGTTCTCATTCTGGTGTCATGGCCAACTACGTAGTGTTTAATTGTCCATATCATTGAGTTTCAAGTCTATACTTATTGAAAACAATATGTAACGGTTCACTTTACACCACTGCGGCGCCCCTGGCATTGGGGAAAGCAGAAAAATGGCCTGGTCCATCTCTCCCATACAATTGAGAGAGATGGACCAGTTCGAGTTGGGATAGATGGACCACACTTTTTACACTGTAAGTAAAAGCTGACAAATTAGATTTGCTTTATCAAAGGGCTGAAATGTTAAAAAACAAATACAGTCGAACCACTAATTAAGGAAATTGTAGTTTGTAGTAATTCCAATATTAAAACTTGGCCTTTTCATTACAATTTAATTTTTTTGTGGGCCGTTCAATCCTTTTGGTTAGATTCTTGTGTCTTATATGTTCCAATTTTGGAAATTTATAGTTTGGTAACATTGTTAGTAACCATAGTGTTATTAAAATATTCTTTTGTTCAGAGAAATTTTTTTCAAGTTTATTTAATGCCTTTTAGTTATGGTCCATCTGTCCCTATATCCTTGGTCCATCTCACCCATAGCATGTGGGTGAGATGGACCAATGAGAAAAAATATATTGATTTTTTAAAGGTATTTTCCATTTAAATTTCACTTATTTCTTATGAAATACAAATAACGAAATCTCACTGAAATTGGTTTTATTATTATTCTTTCAATATATTGTAAGCCATAAAATTTCGGGTAAAATTTCCCGTTTGTATCCATTATCAAGTTGCAAAGAAAATGTGCTTACGTTGAAATAGGAGAAAATTGATATTTTTAATTGAAAACCTAATTTTATGCAAAAACAAAGCATATAACATTATTAAATATAGTAACAATATTTTTCGTTTTTTCAGTCATCCAATAGTAAAATATTCAATCCTATATCATGAGTGCAAGTAATTAAAAAAAAAAACAAGAAAACCATTCTCTGCACTGATTCCAATGCTTTTCTTATAGGAGTAAAATATAGGGGTCAATTCTGAGAAATTTTCTGAGTAGTCAACTGAGAAAATTTTAATATAGCCTATGTTCGTCCCAGTGCACTCAGTTAACCACATGCATCATTTCAGAGTAATCGGTTATACTGTATTTGCGTAATTAAATAACAGACACTCATGGAAACCACGTAGTGATTAATGGAACTTTTATCTATGTGAATATGCATTATCTTTATCTAAAGCTAGGTACGCGGTATTCTCAAGTTAATTAACCATCAACTATCTTCAGTTGACTGAACTGCGCCTTTACTGATACTTTGTTTAAGCTATTCCCAAAATCAAAGTGACACATTTTAATTAAATATATTATTCTCTTCACTCAAATATATAATTGAATGCTATACAGCATTAGTTCGGCTTTGACCGAACCATTTTATCATTTCCGGGTTTTCGTCCAGCATAACTGATGACATAAAGAACATACTCGAAGGAAAACCCGGAAATGATGTCATATTATCAATGTTAAACGGCTTTGAACTTCCTCGCAATTTTAAATTCTACTTTATATTCATCTACTGCCAATATTCGACTGATTTTCTACCCTTATAACGGCTCTCCATTATCTTTTTTTTTTGCCTGGAGAACAATGTTGGGAATAAGAAGAAAATGAATTTGATCCAAAGAGGTTCTTCCTTTCCACCTCTCAAGCCAAAATCGATGCGGAAAACGGCTCTTGCGTCTCGCCTGATAGGACGCCTGGGTGCACGTTTGGAGTCTGTCGCCGATTTGATCTTGTTTGGGAGCAGCGAAGAGGCTGTTGACCGCGCAGATAGCAATTTGCTTGCTCACTGCGAACTCCATCCGTCTATCCCACTGCCCTTACACTGGCAGCCCCGTGATAAAGCATTCCACCAGACAAGCCTTTCTGTTTTGCCTACATTCTTTGTCGTAATCTCCTCCCTTTTCGATACGCCAAGCAAGGACGCTCGGACATAAATAGTTGGAATTTGAATTTGCTGACTTATCACCCATTACCAGATCATTTCCTTAGCTTTAAGTATGGTGGTTGTCGTCGACACCAAGTTTCAGTAAACGCTTAACATTAGGTATGGTACACTAATACGAATACAAGGTAGGACGTTCCCGTGACCAAAATGATTACCACATACCCACATACCGTCCACCGCAATCACTGCATTCCATTAAGTAAACACCACTTTTCTTTTGAGGGTCAATGGGGTCCTTACAGCTCACTTAAAGGTTCTTCATACTAAATGGAGTTTTGAATGCCACTTTAAAACGGTCACTCGAAATCAATTTCACCTCTCGAGAGGAAATCTCCCCTAAATAAGAAATCGAGCACCACTTTTTAACCGGGGGTTCTGTTTTTTTATACAAACTGGCTACGGTTAATTTTATCCTTTTGTTGCGTACAAGTTTGTCTATTAGTGTGGGTGGATAGCAGTTATTGACTGCAATCTGCTTGATGGTACGGAGTTCTTTTTCAAAATCGGAGTCATTCAGTGGAATTATGAAAAGGTGGTTGATGGCGTGGAAAGCAGAGTTTTTGGGGGTAAGGATGTCTGGAATCTGCGGGTATGAAATGGTCAGTGTATGTGGATTTACGGAAGATTGAAAATTTATGCCTCCCTTCTTCTAGGGTGATCGTCAAATCTAAGAAATTGATTGATTTGTTACGTTCCATCTCACGAGTAAAAGAAGTAGCTGGATTCGAGGTATTAATAAATTTAAAAAGGTTGTCCAGTTGTCTATTGGTTCCGTTCCATAAAATTAAAATGTCGTCCACATACCGAAACCAATAAATAACCCGCGCTGTAAATGAGTTGCCTACATTAAAAATTTAAAAAGTTACCTAAAAACATATAGGCAAGAAAAGGGGAAAGGGGTGATCCTATCATGTATATAAGGCTTGCGCTTCTCTTATATTTTTGCCTGATGATGATGTGAACCCACGTCGAAACCCGAGTCGAGATTCAATAAATTTCAGTGGTATTTGTAAAAGTTGTCTTTCTCTCCCTCTCCACCAACAGTATTCCCGCGAGAAAAACTTGATCGGGGAGGCTGCGTGAGATATTACGAGTGGTTAAATTACACCTAAATCTCGTACCGTTCGTGATTGTACTCTGTAAAAAAAGTTTTGGGAAAATACAATAAAACTAATTCAATTAAAACAACGACGCATTGTCATAATTACTCAAGACTTTTTAAAATCCTAATGCACCCTCATCTCTGCACCAGGGACATGCGATCAAATATCGTTCTGAGGTACCCACACAGTAATCCCAAGTGGAATTCGATCTCGCTACTTCAAAATTAGAAGACGTGATCGTTACCCCACCGCCATCGATGCCCGCCACTTCCAACAAATTGGAGGATGCAACGTCGGAGATGTGTGCATTTCTCTCAAGTAACTTACAATATAGGAATAAAAAATGCTAACTTTTTTTGATGATTTCCCCAATGCAACTTGGACCAGAGGAGCTAATCCATTCGGAGACAATTCTTCCAGGTAGATGAGCGATGGACCAAGGCCAGATACCAAAATCGTTTTCTTCCATTCGCGTTCATGCAGCCAATTTTTGGTGACTAGCGAGTAGCGATCCTGCCTGATATGCGGTGACTAAACCGTCATCGTGCTTAAGGCATGTTTCCAGTTCTTTTCACGTTCGCGTCACATGGTGAAGAACGGTTACAAAGAAAAAGGGTCTTCAGGGTTGGTTTCCCCGAGGGTTGGTTTCGGGGTTGGCTGAGTTAACCGCCCCCGCGACGCCGACCACCTCCGCCCTCCTCCGCGCGTACCTCCCCCACCGCCCCTCGTGCTTGCTTTAACTTCTGTTGGAAACATACAATGATATTTTACGTGCAAGCCAGAGAATGAATTTTTCAATGATATTTACACTACAAATCCTCAAACCAACAGCAACAAATAGCACCCCAAATTTTCCAATGAATCTTATTGTATTCTCCCATGACTTTTTTTTTACAGTGTACTATGTGACTCCTTATTGTCGTGATCTGAATGATTTCAAACGTTTCAAACACAACCCCCTAGACCCACTTCGCCCGTGTAAACGTATGATTGGGATATCTAAAAAAAATCTCTTCCCTCATATGTTTCTTCGAATTGCTTTTTTATCCAAATACCACACAAGTATCAAATAAACAATACACTCCATACCAAGTCTAGCGCTTGATGTGAACCAAACTAGGCCACAACGTTCGACCCAAACGATGCGCAACGACTTAACTTGTATTGGTAGTACCATAAAATTAGGGCGGTAGGTTTCTTGGTAGCCTTCTAATGATTTTTACTTTTATATCTTAAGTAATTACATTTGCATTGATTTTTCATTCTTGTATTGTTTATTTTAAGCGACTTTTTTGTATCGAGTAACTTCGCACTTAATGTTTTCCACGATCGTTTATTCTCAACAGTGGTTTACACAGTAATTATTATTATCAAAGTATACTTGGTAAGTATAGTGGTAGTGAAGCATGCTGGCAGCACGCACCTTTATAATGAAAGAATCCTACGAGTTAGCTTCCCATGGGGGAGAAAAGTAGTTTCCGCGCTTGAGTACTTGGTTTCCCAAGATTGTAAACCTTCATTGCCAACATCAGATTTCTCAATTTTTTATTCATGCCAACTGTCTATTTGTCTATGGCACTTCAATCCAATAATTCCGTTGGGCTTCTCGGCGGAACTTATTTTTAATTCAATTCAGAAGATTAAGGGGTGTGAGGAGGTTTTATTTTATTTTCTACGGTAAGCGTTCATGGTAGCGGAAGGGGTAAAAGCTCAAAGCGAGAATTATAAATTCAACACATTTTTCGGTGAAGTTAATGACGTCAGGAGAAGGGATTTTCGAAGGTCAGGTCATTCACCGGGTTTACGATCTTTTCATTAACTGTGTCTTGTTGTTGAAAAAGTCATATTTTCTTCCGTTGTCATATGTATGTAGTATATCTGGAACCTAGGCACTTCTAAGTCAACTCTGACGAAAGTTGGGCAATATTAGATTCTTTGTCACATTCATTACACCTCAAGTGCTACCTTGATCTGATTGAGAGTTTCCTGCGATTTGGTCACACAAAATAAAATTTAAGTCATTAACATCACTCCTGTCACGTTGTCATTGATAATTCTTCTCAGCCAATAGTATTTCCGGTTTCTTCAGTTTGTAATAACCATCTTCATTTATCTAACTGTTTTACTGATTTCGGAGGGGTGGTTTCAAAAGAAGCTAACACTGAATGGCGATATTTAATTACTAATACTTTTAACTCAATCACCTTTAGCTGGGAAAATATCTATATTGAGATTTGTTAGCTGTTTGACCGTTAAACCTTGCGTCAAGCAAAATTGGAGTCATGAGCATCACTCTTGTCAAAATATCATTGCCTAGTGTAGTTAGTCAAGACCATTTTGGTTTCATTTTTCTTCAATTAGTTCTGAATCGCAATATTAGTATTTTACCTAAAATTGAGGGCAGGTTACAATTGTTTGAAGATTATTGAACGACGAGATTTTATTACGAAACCTTTTGAATGCATTAAATTTAGATTGGTGAATATACTTTCACTATACTTAAGTAGGTATGCTTATAAAAAAAGTGACTACTCACCCATTGCAATTTCTCTAAGACTTTCCACACGGCTAGAAAGATTTTTTTGTTCCGGAACTCTGTTTCCACTTTAATCCTCTATTCACTAGCAAAGTCATGCCCCGTAAATATACCCTTCAACCTAAGGAGAACAAGGCAAACTATCAACCTTTTGAGCTTACAAATCTCCTTGCCTAAAGCCCACTCTTTTTGCTCTCACTTTTTAGCTATATTTTTTTACCACTACATACTGTTTTCCCACCTGTCAGGTTGGATTTGTTATGGCGTTCCTCCATACGATACATTAAATGCCTATCTTTTCCATGGTTGTTCATTTAAAAATGAAAACAGTTTCAAATTATGAATTACCTGATCCATTGTGATCCTGAGATCTTCCACTCAGGGCATGGGTATTAATGTGTGCGTATGTGGGTGAGGATTAAATATAAGAGAGCTGCAAAGCTCAAATTTCGTCCTAAAAATGAAGTCACCATTGCTATTACTATCCAAATGGAAGAAGATTTAAACTGTTGCACCCTCTATCACCCGAACATCCAGACGTATATGCTATTACATCTTTTGCTCATTCAATTCAGTAGCAAGTTTCAATAATATTTTGATCACATAATCTAAAAAGTGCACGCAGTTAAATTATTTCATTAAATGGTACTATCTACCAATAACTTGTCAAGGTAGGTTTGTGAATCCAGATTGGGATTGCCAAATATCGTAGAAAGCTTCAGTTAGGCCTTTTGAAAAGGTCAACTTTTTCCAAGGGGTGAATGAGTCGAAGCTATCAGTTGTGTTTTCAAATGGAACGGATTTAACTTCAGCGATAACATGGAATTTGAACTCAATTATGTTCAGGCATTGGCCAGAGGAGAGCACGCGACCTGGTTTTGTCACAGGCACAAACGTAAACCTTTTAGTCGGTCCGTCGGACTCACGCGCACGGAAGGCTTTCTACGCTCAACCCCGTTAATCTTATCATTTTCGGCGCCAGCTAAAGCTTGAAAGACGATAGACCAGGAGAGAAAAAGTAGAGGATATCCCTTAAATTTCACGTGTTGGCGCGGATGAGTCGTGCGGAATAATTTATGCGTCCCTTATACTGACCCATTTCCACCGTCAGGTATTGGCGTCACTTCGACCTATATATCCCCAACGATCGACCCAATTCCAGCAAAGTTTATTCCTCCGCTGAAAGCCGGCGATGAAACGCGGAACATCCTTGATGAAAAATGGGTATAAAAAAACTCATGGGTACTGCCGTTCGGAGAAAATACCCGAAGAAATTTTCCGAGAGAGACACTGGAGCCAACAAATTTACGAGGCAAATTTTCAGGTGATTAAACGTTTTTGTGGGTTAATGGGAATGATTTGACCACATACTGCCCTTCCGTGGCAAGTATGGTCAAAGGAAGAGTGGATGGGGTACTGAATGATTCCTCCCGTTCCATCGAGCATTGGGCTTCGGTGGCTCACTTCTGAGATTAGGAAATGAGCCAAAGATGAAAAATAAGGACAAGGCAAAGTAGCTCAACGTGATGAGAGACGATCGTGAATGTAAAGTGATTGATTCTCTGCATAAATGAGGAACTGGTACTTTCAAAAGGAATGATATGAGAGGGAGAGAATAACAATAGGCGTTGCTAAAAACTTTATGGGAGCTTACGTGTGACCAAATTTATACGAGTGAACCTGAACGTGAAGAATGGCGATTTTTCATTTATTTAGAAATAACACGAACAGCTGCTCAATACTTACAGTATTGTATGCCAACAAGGCCATGTATGCACTCAAATAATACGCATTAATCAAATAAAAGGGAATATATATTTTCAAACCAAAATGAAGACACAATTTAGGGAACATTTTACCATAGAAAAATTCACATTGAAGAGGTAATTTTCAACAATACCTACATACTTACATAGGTACATAGAATATACTTATTATGCAAGTAACCATACATAAAATATTTAATAAAAATCAAAATTCAGTTTATTCAAATTCAGTTTATGATAAAATTGATATTTGATAGCTGATTAATGTTACAATTAAGAGAACGTTTAACATAAGGTAAACTCAAACTAAAAAGGCTTACTATCGCCGCAATAAAGGTAGAACGCTGAACTTTAAGCATTCGTAAGAAATTCCTCCGGGGCTCCATAGAGTCGTGTAATATATCGTTTTATTCCTTGTTTATTTGACTACAAAGTGCATTCATTGAAAAGTGTGTAAATGTAAACGTTTAGCTCCTACGGTCTAAAGAGCGAAGACAAACACGCGAAAAACTAGGAGAACGGCGAAACGGTCGTCTTCTTAATCTCGTCACGGCCAAAATATTTAATTGGTTCACTTCATTATTTTTTTACGAAGAGGACGACATCTCCGTATTACAAATATTCTATCAAAATTTTATTTTTCCCATTCTTTGATTTTTTAAATGGCCGAAAGCTAGATTTCAATTTCCGAGGTGTGGAAAAGTATATGAATATCGAAATTACGTATGCTTTATGAAAAAAATATTTCAAAACTTCTCATGTAAGGAAATTTTTATATTCTTCCCCTTACTTAAAATAATCGACAAAGAAGAAAATCGCTCCGCGGCAATGCAAACTACCATTTTGCTCTGTTGGCAATGGTGGAACTCCTGGCCGCGCGTGACTCAAATCTCATTGCGAAGACCCCTCTAATGAGACCTCTGTCCAGCGCTGATTGGACAAGGAATGGAAAAGGCTCTAGATATTTCATATTCTTTTAACTTTATGTGGATGGATTTATATTGAATATTTCGCAATTAGATATTTAATTCAGTCTCAGAAATTACACACTTTAATTCGGTTCGTGGCAACAATACAATCCATAGAATCAATAAACTTCTAACACATAAACAAACAATATTTTGCTGAATCACATAATAATGTGAAAAAACGTATAAATGAGCAAGAATATTGGATTGTAACAGCTTTATAAGAATTTAGAGTGTAATACCTGCCCAATAAATCTTGTACGGACTTTATATAATTTTTTTGAGTCTGCTTAAAGACAGGAGAAAGCAATTAAGCAGTTCTTTCGGCAGAGTGAAATTAATGCTATGATTTCGTTTGCTACTCAGGCGCAATTTCAAGAGGAGTATAGAGGAAACCTTTGCATTGAGATCTTATAGGTAACACGGATACCCGTTTCGAAAAAAGTGACTCAGGCTAGGCAAGAACTGTGGTTTCATGGTTGTGCTCATTCGGTCTTCGCGCCTAAAGTTTGCAGACTTCTCCGCTAACTTTGACGTTTGAGAACGCTTTCCTCTACGCAGTACACATACTCGTACATGGGATCAAGGGTGGGTGAGGTAGCAGTCGACGAACTACAGCCGTTGCAGATCCTTTGAAGAAGCCCATGTCTTGCGGCTGAGGAGAAGTAACTCCATCAAGGCAGTATGGAGGAAATTGCTCACCCCACAATGTATTAAAATGGGTTAGGTTTGAGCAGAGGTTTCGGAAATGTTCACAGCCGCATTAAAAGCGGGTGAAGGGGTTCAGTCACGCTACCGTCTGCTCCGTACCTCTCTCTCCACAGCAATGGAATAAATAATAACAACTTGTGTGTTAGTTTCCAGTAGAATTACTTGGAACTCAACACATATAAATTTAAAAAAATAAGAACACTTCTGTCTGACGAAACTCACTTCAAATGAAGAGATGGTTGGGGATAAAAGCTGCTTTGGGAAATTAAATGGAAGGTTTGAAGCGAAAAGAAAATTCAAAATGCTTCCATTGTATAATAATGATAGGTTAAAATTTATTAATGCAAAACTTCTTGATCTCAAAACCTGGTGGTTTTAAATCGACTGAGAACCTGGTGTTATTTATTTGTAATATTTCGAATATATTCCTGCTCCTATAATTGCCTCACTCAATATATTTTCGTATTGATAAGGGCTATGCTACTCATTTGATGTGCATGGATAAGCATCGTCACTTTGTTTCCTTCGTTCAATAGTTACTCGCGGCACAAAAAAACCGCTATGAACTGTGGAAACAGTAAAACAATTTGATCAGCATTTGTTTATTAACTGAACGAAGGGAATTATTTTAAATTTCAAATGACTAATTGTCCCTTAAAAATATCTAAATATTCCAAAATATCGTTCTTCGAAGAGGAGTGGAACAAACCAGGATGAAAAAGTGACCCGGTGCTGGACCATAATCATTAATACTATCATTCTGTCGAACAAATTGTTTGGAGAATTGGCGATCATTATGTTAGTATCGGCTTATGACTCCGTTGATGTACTTTGGTTATGAATTATATCAGATCATTAATTGGAACTTGAATCATGAAATAAGGAATATCTTGAGTTAATTTGCTTTCTCCATCAAATTCATAGTGATATGTGCACTTGGTATGCGTCGTATACATTTTGCGACTACACTTATGTATAATGCTATGAATACACTTATGTTTGCTATGCTATAGATGGCACACGTTCAAAAAAGCAGATTTTAAGGATATTACGCTGGGTTAAGGTAAAATTTTAAAACGCCCAGAAATCTTTGTTACATTTGTATTCAAGTTTTGTATTTTCATGAATCCCATCCATGAATTTACAGTAGAAATAGTCATGACGAGGATTAATAACAAGATGATTTGAAAATAAGAATTTATAAAGCATCGATAACTGACACTCTTTACATAGAACATAGTATAAATAGAATTGAATATAGTATTTAATAAGGTTTTTTAGTCCGATTAACCCTATAACACGCTGAATCTCTTGGGGATAGATTTTATCAAAAAGAAAGATAAGCTGAACCCATTCCAACCTTTCGGTCACTTGGAGCAGAGATTTTATGATTAACATCTAATATTAGCTTTGACGTTTCCAAACTGCGTCATTATCTTTTAAACTTAATTGGTCTATAGAAAAAATAACAAGGAAAGAGATTAGAAGTCGTCTTCAGAAGTTAATAAATAATTGTCATCTCATTTAAAATTGACTAGTTAAAAACAAGTATTACTCGTGTTAGCCGCCCACCTTTTTTCCGAAAATGCCTGTTGAAAAAATGGGGGTGCGCGGCTTACACAAATCCTCTAGATTTTCATGTAAGCCGCGCACCATTTTACCTTAAATTCCTGTCGTTAGTTTCTCCAAAGTGAATACAGTAAGTCCTCGACTTACGATCATCTGACTAACGAACTTTCAAAGATACGAACATACATATCCAATCAAAAAATTCAAACGTGTGAAGGAATGTCAAAAATGGCGCCACCGGATAAGTTATTTTGCCGTTGCAGCTGGCGGTGCGGCGTGAAGCATCTCGCGGATTGGTACTACCCCTCTTTGCCACTACGAATTTTAATAATATTACCTCGATATATCAATTTGCATTGTTCATTGTTTACTTGCGTCATAATTGTTTACGGATGATTTGGAAGTAAGACGGAAGCCGAAAGATGCCCTGCAAGTAGTGATATATTTGGAGATATTGCTACTCTTTACATTTCAATGGAAATCGACTTCCGTGTGTCAAGCTGCCTTCGCATCGAATAGAGGCATGATTCCATTCACTCATTCGTTATGTGAGACAAATAATTATTACAGGCAATACGAGGCTCGATTCAGGTTATCGTGATGAATGATAAAATATTCTTTCCAGGGTATGTGGCAATTGCCTTTCAGGCAGTCCTTCCATCCAGCTACCCCTCTCAATCACTCATAAACAAACAATAAATCTGCCAGATTTTAGTGTGATACCTCAGTCGGATCTGAACAATTGGCGTGTCCAAACTGGATTTTCCTAGAAGACCCCTCAAGAAAAAAGTTCTTCGTTCCTTATTTCTGGACGCGACGACATTCATCTGCGCGGGACTCATTCTCGAGAAAGAGAAGGGGGTAACCCGAGAGGATAACTCCTTCACCTTATCTGTTATTATCTACCCTCGCCCAGTTTCACTTTTACCCAGGTGGCTTTCACTAGTGGGGGAGGGGTTGGACCTCCTTTCAGGGGCCTCGGCAGCCAACACTAGATTGGTACGGCCGATGCTCGAACGAGGGAGCCGTTCTTTTGGTCGATTCAAATTGTAACCTTACCCCGGTGGTAGCTGTGAGGTAGATTTCGCACTCCTTCATGATTTTTCCACAACCTGAAATTATGTTGCGTAGCGCCCGAGTGAGCTTTGAAACGCATCGTCATGTCAATGGGATAAATAACGTAGTGCATCGGCGCATGCAAAGAGAGAATCGGAACTCTAATCTGCTTTTACTTCCTTTTATAGGAAGCATCATTTACTTATGGTAGTGGATACCACGGCAGGAAATTTTACATCGTTCTAACCGTTGACTTTTAAATCGCCATGTTAATAGATAAAGAAATTCTGATTTCACCGTTTGGCGCAGGAAGGATGTTGCTAGAACTTATTTCATAGGGCGTTTACATGATATCAACCACATCAGAGAAAAAATTAGTTAACTTGCCTAAAATCGATCATTTCGCGGAAATGCTACTCGGGTATGAGAAGTTATACGAAAATGAGCTTTGATATAAGTTCTAGCTGCATCGTTTATCTTTCAATGCAGATACTCCTCAATTTGGTAAGTTTAATACAATTACTGTAGTCGTGTAAAGCAAAGGGGATGTCCAGCGCTTTTTTCCACAGGCCTTTACGCCGAGCGCTGGCGCTTCCGGCAGTCCAGCGAACGACTACGCGTCCTTGGCCTGGCTCTTGCTCTCCCCTACACCTCTCTCTCTCTCCCCCCACCCTCGCCTCTGCGCTCATAGTTAGGGGGTTGGAGTAAAGTGATATTTTTTTCGAGTTAGCTTCACATTTCATCATAAGTATCACATTTCATTCATCGCTTTCCCACGCCCTAATTTCACAGATGGCTTCCAAAAGTAGGGGGGGGGGTGGTGGTTGCTCGTTGGGAGTCCCTTATCAGCTATGATCGCAAACCAAACGTATCACATTTCAGGCATCTATCAGGTACGGACGGAATTCTACTTTTATTTGTTGATTCGCCGACGGATTTTCGTAATCGAATGATCACGGGTTGAAATTGTATATAATTCTACAATTATTTTAGCTGGATATTTCATTTCGAACAGATGCCATTTTTATAGCTGGATGATGTGATTGTATACAGCTGTGATTACTGTGTGATGTTAGGAGAAAAAGATGCACAATAAAACGGGCTGTGTAACGTGACGATACTAAAACGTAACGCAATAAATTCATGAGAAAGATGTACATCAACACTTAACTTTGGCACAGAATTTCTATTAAAGAACTTGCATTCATGTTATGACAAAATAATGCAGACTCAAGGGCAAAAACTTTCGATAAAAATAATTTTTTTCCTCACGAGCCTGCCCGACAATGGAGGTGCGCGGGATACACGAGGGCGCGGCTTACACGAGTAAATACGGTAATTGGAGCTTGACTTTTGAAAATTTACATAATGCTAAATATTTTAATTTCAATGACTCTATTACGGGCTAAGCTACCAATAAAACTAATATACAAAGACAAACTTATAATACAAACCTAGACTTCGAAGGTGAATTTTACAGCTTAGCTCACAAAAATATTTTGTCCATATTTTTAGAAATTATAATGGATATATTTTGAGTGTTTTGACTTTCAAATAAATGTAGAAACAAATTGCCAAATTGATAAAAGTTATGAGATCTTTAACCTAGCGAACTATTTTTGATACATGAATACTGTATGTACTGTGTTGCTTCATTAAAGCTAGAAATTAGTAAATATATTATTCCATTATCATCTGTACTTATGTTCGAAAAATCTATGAACGAGCTCTTCAGAAGTACCTATTGTTACTCATCTATCTATTCGTTGATGATCGAGGTTAAATATAAGGAGGAAATCGATGGTGCTTATTTCAGTTTCAAGCATACATCAATGTCTAAACGGCTTCCACGTGTGATCACTTTCCACCTAATGAGTTCAGACGTTAATTTACATATTCTGTGGATGCATCATAGGCGTATGACATTGAAAAAGTGTAAATAAATGGTTGAATTGAAAATCTGGACCCATGTTAAGCCTTGCATTAGTGTTGCCGAAGATCCTTCTTACTCCATTCAACTACATTCTTCGCTTCAGATTTTGTGGAGTCACTCTGCAATGCCTCTTCAAATAGGAAGTGGTTTTTTATATTTGACATTTATATCTAATAACAGACTTTAAATCCTGGAGATGGCAAGTATGCGAAGAAAGGAGATTACATCATTATCTTTCTATTTGCTCAGAGTAAAGAGCGAGAAAGGCGTTCTATTAATGAATTGGGCCGTCCGAAATCAAGTAGAGGTGCTTTTTTTTAATTACGGAGTACTGGGAGTAAAGGATTGAACACTGCAGCTTCCACTTAGATATTTATTTAACACAACCATGGTTTCATAGCAGTGCTACATCATCAGGTGAACAGTAAGTCAAGCATACGTGGTATATATATATTGTACAAAACCGTTGGGAAAAGTGAGGGGGGTGGAAAGGTCCTCCTTTAACCTCTTCCTTTCCACCCCCCCCCCCACTTTTCCCAACGGTTTTGTACTATATATACGCTTATGCTTGACTTACTGTTCACCTGATGATGTAGCACCGCTACGAAACCTTGGTCGTGTTTAATAAATATCTAACAATAAGTGGAAGCTGCAGTGTTCAATCCTTTACTCCCAGTATGATTGACTTCCACAAATTATTACCTGAAACTGTGTCGTAAATTACGGAGTAGTTTAAGTTATTATTTATCAAAGGAAAATTGTTAAAGCTATAAACGGAGAGGTGGAATTGGCCGTTTATTTTAAATTACGCAATCCGGGAGGGACATCTCTGAACGGAGTTGGCTACCACGATCTAATCTAAGAAACTAATTGCTAAAATTGTCCTTTACATAGTTTTAATTTGGTATTCGATAAAGCTTATAAAGAGCTAATTAGATCATGTACTGCTTTGGCTATTCTCTCGAGTTTACTCAGCAGTCTCATGATGTCAGGTGCATTCTGGGCGCGAATGGCCGAATGCTTTCAAGGCGTTCAATTCGAGGAATACGAGGACCGGAAGTACTTCCTCCTTCGCAATGCAATTCCGAAGCGGGGCTCTCGTCTGACCCACTTACAAGATGCTCCCCAAGTGCATTATATAGGACGATGTATAGGTGAAGACCAAGTAATGGGCTCACTACATGTTGTGCTCCAATTATCACTAGGCCAAGCCAAAGAGGTTTATTCACTGTTTTGCGAGCAGTAATTTTGAGAAGAAAACGAGGAGAGGGTGCCCATCGAAATTAAACTAGAAGAAGAAAAATATTAAAATGTTGGCATTACATTAAAAGAATCATTCCAGTGTGACGCAAAAAATTATCTCGTAGTATTCATTAACTATACGTTCAGAGATTGGGGTGACAAATGACCAAAGCAAAAATATGACTTTAATTTAAAATCCTTTAATCATGCCATAAAGGTTTTATGCAAAATATTCCATTGTTTAAATTCTATCCATCGGTTGCCATGCACATTAAAAGAATATTGATGAAATGATGAAAAAAAGGATCCAAAAACACTATAAAGGAAAATATGAAAGACATAAAAAAAACTTCTGACCGGAAGATGCCAGCAGGATGACTGGAGAAACTGTCGTCGCATTTAGACAAGACAACGCGGAGGAACGCCCGAAAGCCCTTACCAATATATGAAAGGCATAGTTACATCGAATGCAATAATTCAAATCTACATTCTTTCTGCCAACCGTGAGTGAAAACTACATATTTATGATCATCCAATCATTATCCATTTTTTCAACAGAAGTTGAAGTTATGGGGTAGCAAATATGGGGTAAATACCTTTTAATTGTTGCTCGTAGCTTTATCTATTCCCGAAAGCCCCCAATAAGGGAGTGACTGACAGACGAACGTTATTGAATGACTTAATAAGTAATGACTTTATAATGTATATATTTGAGGTTGTAGTCATTAGAGTGTTAAAGAGTAAAGGCTGTATAATTGATTCAAGAATTGCTTATCATGGATAATTTTAATTTCATGCCTTTTATTGGTTAGACATTTTTTAACGATTTCTTCTAGATATTATAAAGTTATATTTTCTCATAGCAAATACACCTAGTTAATTTTTTTCCGTCTAATTACTGTTTCTCAACCTGTAATAACTGTCATTACGCAGATTTTTCAATTTTGATTTCGATGAAATGAAAATACTTTCTCGAAATCTTTGTTTCGTCAGAATTCTGATATTCATTGTTGGCGAGAAATTAGCCTTCAATTTCGTTGTATAGATGTCTATTTTCATATTTCAAATGATAGCAATAAATTGCAGAATTGAGCTAATAATCTATTAATAATTGAGGGCCTTAGAGTCAAAGTAATTCAAGTAACATAAACACGAAAAACGATATATCGTATGTGAATATGTTCTAACTTGGTACCGTTGAGTACCATCAGGTAGTTACAGGAAAAGGAATATAATTGTTCGAACGTAAGGTGCAGCGATCTAGCCGCCGAACACTTAAGCTACTTTGCTTTTTTTCATTTCTTACCGGAGTAAAGTGATTCAGGTGACACTGGACTATGTTTGTTACTTGTATTACTTTGACTCTCAGGCCCTCAATTCACATCAAATAAGAAGTCATGCATTTCCGATGCATTAATTCACGTCTATATTACATTTACTAGTGGTCAATCTGCAGCCATCTTCCTGTCGAGTAGACGTAAATAATTTGCTCATAGTTGGAATTGCTGCCATGATTAACTTCATAAAATATGTCTAGGCGTGAAGTGTCAAATGTATCGAAGATCAAAGGAACTTAAATCAATGAAGACATACATGAAGTTACAGATATTGCATAGTTTTTCTCCAACATTTATAGGTACTTGAAACATATTTTAGGCGCTGCAAGATGATGGAGTCAAATGAACGCGGCCAACATATTTCAAAGTGTCATTCAAAGTAGATATTACTTCAAAGAATAAATGATGGAGAAGCAATCGTATGATAACTTTTAGTCGTCTAATTTTAAGCTTTTTTAAAATTTTGTTGTTCCAAATATTTATTTAATTTGTAACCCTGGAATGCAGGTGATTAAACTTAAAAGCAGGTGGTTAAATCTTTCGTTTTCTCTTAGCACGTTCTGACGAGAGGAATAAAATTACTGCCTACTAAAATAGCACAATTACAATTAGGCTCAAAGCCAAACTGAAAAAGTATTTTGCCTCAGTTTCTTTTCTCAGTTCTTGTCTTCTTTCTCATATTATTTTATTCATTTCATATCCCACTTTTACTTTAACAGTTTTCATTTTTCTATTAGGCATTGCACCTCATCAGTTATTGATTTGGTTTCATCTAGGCTCTTAGATTTGTCTAGCAAAAGTAAATGAATAGGTAAGTTGTATTTAATCAATCTTTTCAGTGGTCGTCTTACAGCATTTTCTTCCTCATTTTACTTTTCAATTTAGTGCTCATTATTAGAGAGGTTGCGAATTGAAACTTAAGGCTTGCGAGTTCCATCCAGGAAGGGACAAGAATTGTTTAAGAAGCAGGTGGTAAATTTTTTATTGTGAAGCTATTATACAGGCAAGAAAATCATATTGGTATGATTGATTTGATATTATTGCCTTTGAGGAAAGGCTGATCAATGTTTACACCTTCTTTGGACTTGCGGACAGGTTTGGACTAGCTGGAAAAATATTAACAACTAGCTGAACCCGGCAGACTTTGTCCTGCCAGTGTATATTTATTTCATCATTCCTACACTATATATTATAACCCGTTTACCGTCCCGGAACGGGGATGAACAAATTGTGAAGATTTCAGCGAAATCGGTCCAGCCATTATCCAAGTTAACCGCTTACCAACAAAATGCGCAATCCATTTTTATTTATATGATGTGAGGGTTAGTATCTCACGTCTTTCATCAGCTCGTGTTTTTTTGCTTCACTCTTGATCAGCTCATCGATGAAAATTAAATTTTGGGACAGGGAAGTTATCGCGGAAGAAAATAGAGGGTTCGACGGAAAGAAAATACGTGAGGAACCGTGTCGGTGGAGGATTTGGAGGCCAAGTGTTGTGGGTGAGGAAGGAATGACAGGAAGAAGGAGGCGGAATAGAGAAGTTTCAGGGGTCAACGGGAACATGCGGAATTGCCAACCCTGCTTGCTTTGTCCTCTAAACAGCGTAGTGAGATACAACTCCTAGTCACAGAGTGTACACAGAAAGGCCATATTTCTGTTATGATTGATGTGTGCACCCACCTTATTCTTAGCCAGTTCCTTAGGCTCAACGCTTGAAATATTTGCCGTGCTCTATATGAATGTTGAAAATGTTTATGGTTGGAAGTGGCATAAAAGTAAAATTTATTAATTGCTCATTCAGAAATAACTAAAATCAAGGTGTAATCTATGGGGAAGAAAAGGAGGCAATACCGATTTAAACACAACACTAGAATGTACGAAAATCCGTCAATTTCAAAGCTAATGCATAATTTTATTCTTTGTGTCTTGTTCACGTGAGGGAAATAAGAAGGAAGCATTATAGGTGTAGCGAAACTTGGTGGCATTAGCTTGTGAAGATCATGACGCAAAGGTGAGGAAAAGGCATACATGAGATGTGGGATGAAGCGGCCGAGCCTTTTTCCAGAGGACCGTGCAGGAGTCCTTAGATAACTTTGCCCACTCATCAACGCTTGGTTTACGGTCAGTGTCCTCTAATCCTCCGCAGTTGAGTGCCACCAAGTTTCGCTATACTAGACTATTCCATACCAAATACCCAAAGCACTTATTCAAGCACCAAACATATCGTTTCTTCCCTTGATAAATTTCTGTTTTGGTCTATAATTTTCTGATTAGACCAAAATTACATTAAAACGAGACATGATGCTTACGTTGGACATACCTTCCGACTTTTTCATCTCTCTTTAAAAAAAATCCACTATCTCTCACTCTTACCCACTACACAGCGATTGACTGGACGAGATGGAACTGAATGAGGACATCGTAGATTGCTCAATAACTATTACAGCTTTTGTTTTTTACGCCTCTTTGTATGTACTCTGTGACTGACTGGTAATCGGACACGGAAGTCACAATTGCAGGTCAGATATGTAATTCCGTTACACAACTATTACAACGTAATTTCAAGATTAGTTTCGGAGGAGAGAAGGATTGCGAAACTTAGATTGAATTTAGTGAGTGTCAGAAAAAAGCGCAAAACTATTAGACTTATACTAAATAAGATAATGGGAGGGAAGGCATGGTATCGACACGATGAACTACAGCGCCAGAAATTCCATTTGCTCTCTTTTAAAGTGTTTTGGTAATTCTTTACTCGATTTTTCCTATTTATTTATAACCAGGATATCACCTTAATCTTATTAAATTCATCATGTTGACCCGATTTAAGATTTGTGGTTCTTTTGAAAGTTCTGATATCTCGGAAAACGTTTGGGATTTTTTTTACCTTCTGGTCTGCTGCAAGAAGAAGGCTTTTTTTAATTTATATAATCTCACGGCTATTATTTAACGTTCCAAATGTTAAATGTATATTGATGTTATGCATATTTTAATATACGAGTGAGCTATGCGAAATGCCATCCAAAATAAATCGCTCAATATGATCAACCAATAAATGTCCAATGAGTATTAAATTATACTCGTATTATAGTTCTCAATGCACACATCATATTCAATAGCGTAATACACATATCATATTCAATGGCTAACCAAATAAAATAAGCTAATTTTACCAATCGATGACTTAATATCCCCATCATCAGAAAAATTATATATGTTGAATCTCATCGAGGCTATCCTCTCTCACTCTTGTAAGTTTTTTTACTCCAATTTCACAAGCACGTCTTTCATGCGCTTTTTTTGGCATCATCCTTAAGTGAGCACTGTCATTATATTATACACGGTATTACATTGTTTGTTAAAATTTTTCCCGAGAAATAATTCTGGCTTTAACTGCTCTCTTAAGTTCACCAAAGGTAGATTCGTTTGGCAACGCAAAGAATCCTGTCCCGTCTCGGACTTGTATGATCTGTTTCTTTCAGAATGAAGTACCAAGGATGCCGCGCAAAGCTAGCAGTTGGAACACCATGCCTACGTCAGCTAATTAAAAAAAGAAACTTAGGCTCACTGCTTTATATACTGAATTATCATTCTTTCACAGAAACATATGACGTGAAAATGAAAAATATTTAGAAGGGAGAGGTTGGTATCAACGCTAGTTAGTGGCCGTGAACTTCTGTACTCGTTCTTCCCCCACCGTTAATTCTGATGGGAAAACTCTAAAATAGTAATTTGAAATTTCAAACAACTTAAGCTCAAGAGTCTTTTGTTCCTTTTTTATTTTCAAAACTCACTAAATTATTCCTTAAAAAAACTCCGAATTTGAATAATTTTAATCCAAACATCTAAGGTGAGCTATCATTTATGGATATTATTTCAAGCGAATGGAAGGTTCTTTTTCAGTTCAGCCTATAAGTTCTCCGACCGCAGGTGGTCTTCTACGTTTCATTCTCAAAAACATCATTTTTCCAATATTTAATTTATTTTAAGTTTGTAAGCTCATCGTACATTTTTCTTCTTTCATACATACATTAACACCAATCACGCAATTCTCTTTTGGCGTAGGAGCAGTTAAAAAATTTAACTATCGGTGAAAGGCCTGCTAAGTTGTATTTAGGGTTACTGAATGTAGAAGCAGCACATCACTTCGCGATCTGTTTGGAAAGGAAAAAGCACAGGTGGATATACTTGAACTCCAGCCGAAAGTCTCTTGAGGGGAAAGTGATTGGCAGGGTCAGTCGAGGTCAAAGGGTGGGTAGTATAGAGGTCCAAGGCTAGAGAGTGAATTCTGCAGGGAAGTGAGCGGAGGCTAGGCTACTTGAGGACGTGAAAAAAAGAATTGTCTAGGTTTTTCCTTTTCTGTCACATCTGCCGTGAGGGTTACTGAGTTATTATCAGTTATTTATTGAGTAAGTTTGATATTTATGGTGGGGAGTAATAAGCAAGTTTGAGTAAGTTTAGTGTTTATGGTGGGGAGTAATACCGCAACATGAGATTCGTTTTTGCGTGCTAAATTACGTTAATCGATTTATTCGCCCGTTGAAATATTTCGGTCTTAGTGAAGTTTAATCTGGTACCATGCTAATCAGGCAAAGAAAAGGGAAAAAAACTTATAGTGTCCACGACACTGCTGTCGATGTTTACCAATTGCGTGAAAAATTGTGCTTTTGCAGTAGGTGCAGACTTGGTTATTGTAATGAGTTGCTCGCTGTTGCTGTTGAAAACTTCTGTAAGGTTCCATGGACGACTTTTTAATCTACAAAAAGATTTTCTATTATAATGCAGAAAAAAAGAACTCTTTCATCACGTAACCTCTTTCTTTAAACATTCACTTTGGAGGTATTCGGATATTTTCTCCGCAATGCACAACATTTTTAACATTTTAATAACTAGAACTACTCAACCATTTTTTCAGCATTTATTAATTCATGGGTTTATCCCTCAGAACAATCTAAATGAGATGAAATGAACCCACTCATGATCATATAGAATGGCTGTACGTCGAGTTAAAATAGTTTTACACATTTGCGACAATTTATTATCTATACTATGAAGTGCCACGTTTCAGTGGTAATGCGAATGATGGGGAAACCGCTGAAGCGATTTAGTTAGTTTTACTGCAAGTACTTTTGTTTGGCATCACAAATATTTGGAATAATTTCCGAATTACCATTTCTGACCCAGATGAATTGTAAATTAAAAACATTAACACCCTTAACTCAAAATTATCATCCACATATTAAATTTGCATGGAAACGACGTCGTCACCGTCAAAAACGTTGCACTTTAGCAAATATGTACATATTTTGTAAACATCATAAACATATTTCAGATATGAAACTATTAACAGTGAAATAACCAACACAACACATGTATAAATAAAATATACACTAATAAGGTTTGCATGACTAAGTATTTTGCCAGTCATTTTTGACGGTTTAACAACTTGTATACTCACATTGGAGGCAATTTAGTTTTACTATGACGTCATCAGTTCCGAAATTGCCATATATGTTACATTATTAGTTGAAATCTTTCAATTAATACATGGTTTTCTCGGATGTATTTAATAAGTTCAAAGTGATAAAGATATGTTTGGCTAACACATATTGTGTACGTCGTCCCCAGCCAGTGATAACCCACTGTCCGTGACAACTTACAAGATATTTCACGCTAAAAGTGTTGTTAGCAGAAATTCCCGTTAAAACAGTTGGTTCAGTGATGTACCGAGGGCCCCCCTCTGGAAGTAGGAATGTAGTACCCCTGCGTCTGGAAGTAGGAATACGTTTGTAAGTGGCCAACCAGAGGAGGCGAGGTGATTTTTTTTTCGGACCGCGGAGCGCTACGGACGCTACTAGCTTAAGCCCAAAAAACAAGTTTCACCGAAAGATACAATTATGAAAAAGAATAGTTTGGTAGCTGCAAAACGAGTTTTGATGTGCTACATCGGGACAAACTGTTGGTTCTCCTAAGACATCAACGGCAGTCTTCTAGGCATCATACCCTGGTCAAGTAGTGTTAGAAAACTTGTCATTTATAAGTCCTACCGACTCAATGTATCAAACTTTAGCAATCAGATGGTAAAACGTCCTTTGTAGTTTAAGATGTTATAAACAAAAGAAAGAATCAGTATTAGCAATTTATACAACCAATGGAAGAGAAATGATCTTTGTTTATTTTAATGTAAATTGCGTGTATTTAATCTATTAATATACGGTCACACACTGCAGATGTGCTACCTTAAATACGCTATTTTTATAATTCATTTAAATAAGGTACATGGATTTAATGTCGCTTTGTATCGGTATTTATTTCCACCCATATTTTTTAAATTCTTTTGGTAAATATTTTGTCTTCTCGCATCTATGCATTATACTATTACTTTGATAGCAATAAACTGAAGAACGGTACATTGTAAGTATTTTTTAGCATTTTGTGATACCGAGACAAACACCCTACCACCGGTATTGTCCCGGTCTAACGGTACACATTGTCACCTTCATGTCAGGCTATTAAAGGTAAAAACGGGAGAGGTAATTAAAACATTTTTCATTAAACGCGAAATCTGAAAATCATTAGCAAATTTACTGACTTTGATGGCTTTGCTCGAGAGAACTTGATGGCCTCATGAACTTTAAGGAGGAGAAAGACAATGATTCACTTTATTATGCTTTTTCTGGTAGTGAGCTATATCTTATTTATGTCTTATTTTGGATCCTCCTTCGGGAACCTCGGCTCTCGGGGAGTTTAAGGACATGCTAAGATTTTTATCGGATTTCTCAGGGTACATAAGGCATTATGAGCGTTGGAATTAAAAAAGTTTTAATTACCACCTAGTCTTGAAAGCCTGTAGTGCAGTAGTTCTTGCAGGAATTATCTGGAACGGGTGTTTTGTATGTGAGTGCTTTTGCCTATATATCATCTCATTTGCTTTCTTGTTTGCGTCCCCTGTGATTAATTTCTAAAAACAGTTTTTTATCGAATTCGCTTTACTTCACGCTGACGATGCTATTGAATTCGTGAAGAAATAGTTATTTAAGAAAATGTTACCTACTCTGATCTCTTATTAGTTGTATTTCAAATGAGACTGCTTTTAAGTAATTTGAACCGTAATATAGTGACAGAAATAGAAAAGTCAGTATTATGTATTTTTTTGGAGAAATGAGAATTGGACATCTCATTTTCCCTCAGCGATATTTCCCTTAACTTGATTTTGTAAATGAAGGTATTCGCATATTTTAAATAATCTTGTAGTAGAGGCTACAATTTATAATTTGAAATACATCCCATATCTGTTATGAAAGCCGACGTAGTTTTTTCGACATTCTCAAAGCTTGTTTAACAGTTTCGTTTTCTATCATGGGCTATGTTTCACTTCTGGTGCTCTTTTATACACTTTCCCATACAGTTTTCTTAGTTTGTATTAACGTTTCTATTGAAGGAATGGGGAAACTGAACGATAAACTAAGTTTAATTTACACTTGAAATCAGGTATGATTATTCATGAACGCGCTTTGCTAACATTCATAGTCGTGATTTTCGAGGACCTCATTTCTTTCAGCTAGAATTTTTCGTCAGCTATGAGATGGCGTTAATTTCTCTCTATTGTAGTTTTCTTCCCGAATATATCAAGACTCTCCGATATTATGTCTAGAACAACACTAAAATTTGGTTAATCATTGAATTCTTTTCACATTTGTATTATAGTCTTTACCGGCCACTGAACTCAGGGATTTTTGGCGATCGTTGTACATACATACGAAATGCTTTCATAGAAATATACTCTCCCATATTTTTGAGTAATTTTGATATTGGTACCAAACACCCACTTCACCTCATTTACCCTTCTCTATTTTCTTTGTCTTTGATCGTTTCTATGAGCTGAAATGTTAACCAAGTAGTTGAGTTAGTCTTTCAACTTATATAGCAGTAATGAATAGCGTGATTCTGTCCGGGAAGTATCATCACACAGGAAATAGCTCACTATTTATAATTTTCACCCTTTTTCCTTTTTCTATTAGGTCTTCCAAACATATAAAAAGAAAGGTAACAGTGAGTGACTTACAGTTGTTTCCATCGAAAGGTGACGATCATCCCTACGAAATGATTCTAAAAAATGAAATGTCTTACATCATTTAATTGGTCTCCAGTTCAGCCAAGTAACCGAATAAAAATGGAATTGAATAGAATTTAACGAAGACCCAATCTGGTTCCTTTTTAAAATGGCAGCTTACATTCTTAGTTCTATTATTTAGTAACTCTGTTTTCTCTGCTGAAATAGTTATATGACGGTTTCAAAATGTTAAATAAGTCCCTTTGTGCGTACTGTGGCCAAGTATAGGGCTACTCTTTGATTTAAAGTGGTTGGGATGTATCTGGGAAAAAATAGTTAAATGACGACGCAATAAGGCTATATTTCTCTTTAAAATTGGTAGATTTGAAGCGTAAATCCTTAAATTCTACTTGCACTCATTTTCGTCCCAATTTACCACATATTTACGAGCTTTGCCTTGTATTCCCCAAGATAAATAAATTAAAAAATATACTTCAAAACAACTTTGATAGGATATATGCGGTTTGGACGTTATACGTGGCTCGGGAATTGCCTGTCTCCCATCGTCTTGCTGTGTTACGACAATTTCCGCTCATTTCGGCTGCAAAAAATTGTAATAAGTCTTCACCATTCCGAAAATGCATTTTACGGTCGTTGGAGTCCGCTGGCTGCCACTTATTCCTCCCTAATTCTCAGCCATTACCCGATGATCCGCGAGCAATCTGGGTCGCAACCAGAGGGTACCTAACAGATAAATTGCTAGGAAAAAGACAAAGCTCCCAGGAGAGAAATTCCAGAGTGAAGTTTTATACGAGCTCTGAGACGTCAAATTTACTGAGTAATAAGGCGCCGTTTCGTGGATTTTCCGACCGATTCTACTTGCTTTTTACTCTTTTAAAAACCTTGGTTAAATTCAACGCTTTTCTTTGCGCACTGCAACGCATCCGTCATAGAAGTCGATGCCTTTAGTAAAACAAGATAATGCCTCCACTGTTACATCCACCAATAAATCAGAAATACATTTTAGAGAGAGAAAAAATAATTCCTGCATTCATCATTAACAGTCATAAGTCCGAAGATTTCCACTTCATTCTTATTCCCTGCACTTTATTTCTTCTAAGTCTTTGAATTAACGAGCCAAAATTCTTGGCCTTATTTTAGCCAATTATGGCCATTTTTGATAATTATTCCCTTATATTTAAGAAATTATTGATTTTAATAGGTTTCCATACTTGAGAACATGTTTAGTAAGGTGCGCAAAAGAAAATGAATGAGCCTTCAATTTCATGAGAAATATTCTATCCCTGACACGACGTAAGACTTCCTCATTGGTCATTCTTTCCGTCCATTTTTGTCAAATCATAAGTACTAAGAATAAAAAAATTATACTCTCACACGTGATAGATGCATTTCCTGGTCAAATTCAATGTTCGTGTATGTCCTTATGACCTTTTTAGCGTCCAAATTAGTGGTTTTACAAGTAAATAACTCCATAATATTATTTTAATTAAATTATTCGCAGATCTGTACTAGTTTTTTTCATTCATAAATGATCATGGGTAACGTATTATAAAGGTACGATTCCGAACATGAACTAAAAATAATATTTTTGTAAAATGCTCTACTTTTTCATTACGAATATTGATCATATTTCTCATTCAAATAAAGTTTTACCAAACATTTTTTATCAGAGTAAAAATCGAATGGATATTCATTGGAATTGGTAAGGTTTCAGCTACAGAATACTACGGTTAGCCATATGAGTTTTTCCAGTCGCATTTCAGAGACTTGGGTGGATAGGTACGTCTGTACGTAAGAACTACAGATGAGCGATTGCTATTGGGAATTATACTGATATCATTGTTCAGTACTGCCTCTGTTATGTATGATCTCTAATTCGGGAACTCTCTACTTTCTTTATCGTAAATTACACGATTAGATGGCGTTAGACCAATTATACTTGCAAATCAATTTAAATTAATAATAGAGAAAATCAAAACATACGGCTGCTCTAAAAATTTAAGGGTTTTTCTCAACAAATGAAAAATGAAAGATAGCTTGGGAAATGAGAGAGTTCTTATCCATTCCAAAAAAGGAGTTGTAGGTATGAAATCTCTCCTAACGCAACTTTCTCAAATGGCTCCTTGACGCAGTGTCGGCTAAAAATATCGAGACACCTTAAGGAAATTATAATTTATCGCAAATACTATTAATAGTTGAGTAACTTATGCTATTATAAAAAACGGCTATTAATTGCTGATGCATGGTTTTGAAGGTAATATATGCCTGAACTATTTGGAAAAGTGCATTTTTTACTTGGATGTGAATTTAACCAGTATTCAAAGAGACCCATAGCCTAGGCGCCAATTATTGAAGACTCTGGTCGAAGACATCGTTATTTGCAGGTCAGCAAATCCTGCCGGGATGACCTACATACCCCGAAGGTTGTCTTTTGAATATAAGTTTATCTATCTTTATGCAACTCCACAGAATCCTCTTGATATTAACTTGTGAATTCATTCTTCGTTATAAAGTGTGTGAGAACTAAATGAAATGTCACTTTGGGGAATGAAAAGAGCAATTGGAGTTTTTGGATGGCAGGGAAAAGAAGAAATGTGATTTTTCTGGGAAAATGAGAAATGTGAGTTGGGTGGTCATTATTGGGGAGGAGGAGCTTTCTCACTCCTCGAGATTTGGGAAAGGAAGACGGACGGTTGGAGAAGGCTACGAAGAAGAAACAAACTGCGAGGACTTAATTGCACGGAAGAGAGCGGAAGGAGTTGGGAAGAAAAAGGTTTTTCCTCTCTCTCTCTCTCTTCAGTGGGAGAGCAATAATTGGAAAGTTAATAAGTGGTAATGAGAAGCGAATTCCCCCCCAAAGTTCCTGACTGGTCGTTTCGTTAAATATTCTAGATGGAATTGGATATGCCAGAATAACCATAATTGCTGTTTAAATGTATTGGGAATGAGTAATCTGAGAAGCGTTTGCGGTATATCTATAAAGAACAGGATTTGGAATGAGTAGGCGATTGAAGAATGTGGAATGGATGCTCCGGTAATGTATGTATGAAACGAGTCTGCCATGTTAAGAGAATGGGTGAGTGTCGAATAATTAAACAGGTACCTATATCTAATATTGGAAGGAATGTCGTGAGAGGAGGGGTAGACCGAGAAAGCCATGGTTGTATTTGGTGGAAGTGACTCTTAAGAGGAGGAATATTTGGAGTCTTAAGGACAAAATAATAAATAAATATATAAATATTGTTGATTTTACTGTTGCTGGAAGGTATGAATTCCATATAGTAAAGTGCTGCCATAAGATTAGTCGCTTACAAATTGCTATGATACATTAACTGGTAGTTTTAGCATAGTTATATATATATATATATATATATATATATATATATATATATATATATTTCCTCTTCATTCTTCCTATACCTCTCGCTGAAGAAGGTGGTGGTGACCACCGAAATATTCAAAACCCGTGTGAGTTCTTTTTTTTAAGTGTTTTTTTCCTTTTAGTCACCCTAGTGGCGAAAATATATATATATATATATATATATATATATATATATATATATATACACACGGAAAGTTTCGCCAATAGGCCACAACAAAAAAAAATACACTGGACAGGGGGTGGGGAAAGAAAAGTAAAGTACGACTTACTGGGAACGTTTCGAGCCTGTAAGCTCTTCGTCAGCTGGAGAAGAAGTGTAAGAAGAAATATATATATATATATATATATATATATATATATATATATATATATATATATATATATATATAGTTTTTGCATTGGACACCATGATGGAATCTCAAAGCTTTCATTGCCAGTAGAAAATGATGGCTTTCGTAGGTATATCATCATTTATATTGAAAGAGAAACATTTATTTCATTGATTGTCCATGAGAAAGCGATTCCGCAGAAATGGTGATGGTCGCAAAACTTGCGGTAAGAAGATTAAGACGACATCGACCTGGAATCGGATGACAAATGAAATCTCGCACAAAGCTTCTCAGCAATTTATCAGGGAAGAACAAGAAAGCAGCGATGTCCACGTCGACAGTCGAACGTTCATTCTGCTCTCTTCTCATAAGAACATCTTACTCGACCAAATGCTATGTGATCCTGTCATTGCACTCCACGCAATATTTTTTATGACGTCAACGTTTCCATCAAGAATTTATGGCTAATCTCGTGACGCGTATGGCCACCCAGTAAAGAAAATATGTATTTTCTTTAAAAAAAGGCTATGAGGCAACAGAGAATTTGTTCTAACTTATGAATCAATGATGTTATAGTTTGAAAATGGAACTCATATTATAACGCTCATTGTAATGGGAGTAATCAATTAATTTGGTCGAATTATATTTCAAGATACTGAAAATATTACCTTTTTATAGGAAATTAAATTTTATATCCACTTCTGGACATATAAATCATGTGATGGATTTGTATTTTATCTCCATATAATACCATGTGTGTCAAAATATCAGCAATAAAGATTATATCAAAAGCCATTTTATTTCGCCTTCCTCCCTTTGAAGTATACGTTTAAAAACCAAAATTGGTATCATAGAGTCATGAAAATTGATAGAAAGTATTCCTTACACCGCCATTGAGTTTTGATTTTAAGAGACAGGCATATGAGGAGAAACTCGTACATTTGATCAATAGATGATTTTTCATACTAAATTGAAAATTTGCAAAGTCGGAAAAAATTATTCCTTGAAAGGTTGTGTGGACAGTATGGTGGAATGCAAGTGTAGTTAGACCGATACCCGCACTTTTTCTCTCCTCTGTTGTGGGAAACAAGTCCAAATGCAAACAAATGGAATGGAGGAAACACAGCTAATGTCATAACAAGATACGGAATCTTATAATTATGAGTAGCTTTTACTGCAACTTTGATATTTTCCATTTATTCACAGGTTGTTCAATCCTAAGATTGGTTGACTGCAGCCCTTCATTCCACCCTATCTAATGCTAGTTCCCTTACTACCTCATAGAACTCCTTATGTCCTTTTCTCTTTATTTGTTCTATGTAATTAGGCCCTTGGCCTTTCTCTTGAGCCTCTTCCCTTCGTTTTTCCTTTGATTATATTCTTTACAAACCCATTGTGCCTAATCGATCTGGTACTTCTTATCTATATATTTTTCCACATGGATCTTCCTTCTGCTACTCTTCTGTTTCTTATTTTATCCGTCTTTTTGATCTTCAGCATCGTCCTCTTCAAACAGGTTTCAAAAGCACCTAATCTTTTCCGGTCTGCTTTACCAATGGTCTATGTTTCCGATCCATAGAGTCATCCAGAGAGCTCCACACGAATGCTTTCACGTACTGTATCTTCGTTTGTAGTCCTATCTTCTTTGAATACAGAAGTTGCATATATTTCATTAAAATTAAATTTTATTCTTTAAATGTTCAAATGAGCTAGTTTTGTCTTATTTTTCGGCGTACGCGAGTTATTATTCGCCGATGTTCTCCACAACCCGTGCGGTAATTAGACCACAAAAGCCGTCGTTTTACCAGTTCATTGGCACTCGGAAAGCTAGCTAATCTTCGAAAAATTAGTGACTGAAAATAGTGATTAGTGAAAAATTAAAAAATCTTCTATGTTTCCGATCCATAGAGTCATTCAGAGAGCTCCACACGAATGCTTTCACGTACTGTATCGTCGTTTGTAGTCCTATCTTCTTTGAATACAGCAGTTGCATATATTTCATTAAAATTAAATTTTATACTTTAAATGTTCAAATGAGCTAGTTTTGTCTTATTTTTCGGCGTACGCGAGTTATTATTCGCCGATGTTCTCCACAACCCGTGCGGTAATTAGACCACAAAAGCCGTCGTTTTACCAGTTCATTGGCACTCGGAAAGCTAGCTAATCTACGAAAAATTAGACCGTTGCAAAATTACAGTGAACGGAAAAAGTAAATTTCTAAATCGTTGCTTGCGCCACGACCCGGGCCGATCTCATATCTCGTAAGGTAGGCGTAAAGAAGTTTAGTGTCGGATGTGCATTTAAAAATTGATGCAGTGAGAAGTGTCAGAGGGGGAAGGAGAAAGAGTGGGGGAGGAAGTGTGTGAAGATTTGAATCGAGGGAATGTGGTTTGTACGCTATAAAATGCGCGTTGAATGGAAATACGGCTTTCCGAACGCTCCAAACTCATTTAACCCACTACTCTTTCTCTCTGGTACTCACAATCAGTCGCTAAGTGGGAGACGGGATCTGTCGACTCGGGATACCAACTATCGCGATTACTCAACTTGGATGTAGGAAGAACCAGAAAAAGAATTGCATGGGTTTCTGCTGCCGTATATGACAAATAAGTATTTTGAGTTCAAATCAATTTGATAATTTTTCTTTACTGCCCCCTGTAGAGAAATCGGTGACTTCTTCGAAAAATTGTTCATAACTACTTCGGGAAACCTAGAATTCGGAGGTACTCAGGTTGATTAAGGATCTCAGTATGTTGTTGTTTTTTAATTTTGCGTCTGGTTAACATTTATTTTCTGCATCATAGTGTAGTGCAAGTTCGCATAAACTCTTAATTCAGTTAAATCGTGGGATCGCGGGTTTAAACGGGATCTCATCATCTACTGACATCTTTATCGATACTAGACATCCAGATTTAGAGAGAAGCAAATTTGATAGTAGTAAAAAAGAAACGTTATTACATTTAAAAACTCGAAACACATATATTTGATTTTATAAATATAGCGTTGGCGTGGTTTCTTTCGTAAGAGATGTACTACAGCGAATTTACCAAGGTTAAGATCGAGCCCGAGATAAACTGAGCCGGAATTTTTTGTACGTGTTTTCCTCATGTTCTGGCTTGTAAGTTGTTATTGTATGTTCAGAAAAAGTGGAGAGGAATCCGGCATTGAAATTAACCTACTCCTAATGAAATATTCTAATGAATCGACAGTTTGAGTTCCAATTTGACAGACGGAGTAGAGCACTTGGAGTGATTTATACTTATCATTCAAGCAAGGACCAATCCTCTAAGTAATAGCCTCAGTGAGGATCAAATACTCTGCCTAAAATCTACACCACTACCGAAATAAAAACCCAAAAACCATCGAAATATTTGGATAGAATATTGCCGCATCAAAAGATTGTTTCAATGAGTATGATTATTTACAAAATGTTTTACTTATATATACTTTATACCAAGGTTTATTTGAACGGCATGGTTAGATATCACTGGGTATATATAAGGTACTGGTAGCTTTTTATGGTTGTTTTTAAAGACATTTATTTGAAACTTCAACCCGAATAATTTGGTGAATGGCCTTCAATATTTGATTCTTGATCATTTGATTTAAAAAAGACTCAATGATTTCGTGACCACATGGGTAAACCTTAGTGATCTATTATGCCCAACTCACAAAAGTGTAATCACAAAAAAGTACTTGGGTTACCTAACAATGTAACAAACATCATGTGAAGTTTAGCGTGCGGCATTTCCTCGACCCGAAAGTACTCTCACAACAAGTTTTGAGCTGTCGGTGCATGTTAATGAAATTGGCAGCGCGGGAGTTTTTCTATGATAACAATGCTTACAGAGGCTTTTTCCCTATGTCCTCATTTTGGTGCACATCCCAGGAGACGGAGCAGATGTTCTCTGCTCTGGTTGGCCATCCCTGAATAATTCTTTCATAACCTCAATTACCTCAATGAGACTCGTATTACGGACCCATGAATTCAAGCGGTGAACTAAATACGTCGGTACATCCCATGGGCCATATATACCGTGTAGTTGAAGTTGAATAATTACCTACTCACTTTAAATTCTCTTTTTCTGATTACTTAAAACCTCCGAGCACACTTAGATATAATGAAATGGTGGAAATATTAGCTGGGCATGCAATCGCACATACCATTTATGGAAAGTGGAGCGCCTCTCCCCCAAGTGGATACTGGAATGGAATCAACTTAGAAAGAATAGCCGTATTAATGCTAATTATTTACTCAACTACTTGAAAGATATTGGGATACGTGTAATAATTCAAGTTCATAGAGAGAACTTTGGTTTCATGGGTGCAATTTAAAACTTGTGTCTCTCGAAAAATATGGGGAAAGGCAAGTGATAAGAGTAAAAATGTTAATTTGTAAAAAAAAAATCGCACCACTTTTAAACAGCTTCCTGTAATCTGGCCACTCAATTTTTGTTCTTGCGTCTATTTAGCCATGAAGAAAATCAATACACAGTCTTTGGGGAACTAAATTACTAATAGTCCTATTTCTACCCTTATCAATCTCGCAGAGATGTTGGACCGGCAGATGAGAAAATTTGAGATAAATTTGTAATTTCCTGAAAATATAGCCGGAAATATAATTATTCCTTTCGATATCGATCAATCATATGGAATTTATTTTTAAAAAATAGGTGAATCTTATACAAAGTTGGACTAATTTTCTGTGAAGGTCGTTGGCGTATTACGTTCAGAGAATAGGATATGTTTCATCTAAGGTATTTATATGCAACATTTTCTGCAATGGCGAAGCATTTTTGGATCAGAATTGATTAGTAAGTTCTCAAATAAGACTCAGTAATTGAATGTACTCTTGCTTAAAGAACAAGCCTTTGTCGACGGAATTCATTATTAGCAGTAAATTAGGCAATTGTTTTTTATGGAACAACTCACAAGAGTTTTAAATGACCATAGAGCCTTTGTGGGAGGGAATAAGTGAAGAAATAGCAGTTACGCCGCAACCGTCAAACCGCAACGTAGTTAACGATAATTAGTTTGTAAAAATCAGTTAATCTTAATGTTAAAAGCAGAATGTTTGATATCATATATTAATTTATATTTCAAGAAATTTCAGTTGAGCTAAATAGTTGACACCTCGCATGAATACAGATCGGTACTTAATACGCACTGGAAAAGACTAAGAACTGTGAAAAATAATTTTTTTTACCCATTCTTTAAAACTTCACTCCCGTAAGAAAAGAATTTCATTCATGGCAGAAGTTTCTTCTTTCCCATTTTTAATGTTTGAACTCTAGATATTGCGTTTTATCTTGATTTATTATTAAATAAATAGATAGATGAAATGTTATAGTAGTTAACGCTAGTAGCTGATGCTTCGTTTTTGCTTAAAGTGCATTTTAAGCTCTAAATTTTAGAACCATTTTTTCCCCTTTCCCAAATAGAAGTTTTTATTTCCTTGGCAACTTGAGCATTGATCAAATGTGAACATTCATGTTTTCCGCATTTAAAAATTAGGTTAAATGATCATATATCAAATAACCTGTTCCAATAGAAATTTCGTGGGGGTGATTTCCATCCTAATCTATCCTTCCTTGGCACACCTTTAGGAGAACTAATATGAGATGTACATTGGTATTGAAGTTGTATATTTTGTAATTCGATCTAACCCTTAACATTAAAGAGGGAAGAGTACTGTGTACCTTTGGGTTTATTGAAGAAAATTATAAATATTTTATGCTTTTAGTGGAAATGAGAACTCTTAATAATGCCGTTTAAAATATGTTTGGCCAATATTGTTAGATACAACTAACCTAAAACAGTTTATAACATGCGGGAAAAACATTTTATAAAATATACTAAACCTAATAACAAGGTCATTTGCTTTTTTAGGGGCCAAAGTGTATTGCTTGCTGACAAATTATATTATGTATATTATTACCGGCCATGTATTTCAAAATAACCATAAAAAAATGGTTATTATAAAAAGAGGAAGTAGAGATCGACTTGTCTTGAATTAATATCTGTTCCTGATCATCGATTTCTAAAGTTATAACTATCTAACTAACTGTTATTCTAACTCTCTAGTTCTAACCTTCATGTTTGTGTTCTTTCAATCCTTATTCTCTTTTGTTTCGAGATATAAGTCCTTTTGATGCTTACATTTATTTGTACTTTAACAGACAAAATTATGAAAAACATGGGTACACATGTGCTAGGATGAAAAAGGGGATCACCGTTATAAAAAAACGGGGTCAACATGCATGGTTGCAAGTTTTTAGAATAGTCTATGAATTTATAGAGGTGGGTCGGTCGTATTGAATGACAATCGCTGATAGCGACCGGAAAAATGATCGGGTATGAGGAACTGGAGCCACTTACCAGGGTGAAAAGGTTATATTCACTCCAACCTCGTGACATTTGAACATGTTTTGGCTATCAGCTGGATCTGCAGTGGTTTATTTATGTGAAATTCCATTATCAGTGAAAAAGTTAAATCACATCAGAAATTCATAACCAGATAAACAGAATTGATGGCATAAATACGATTGCTATGTAAAGTCACTTTTTATTACATGCCTTTCTCTAAAACTGATATCGAAGAAAATAAAACAATTGAAAGTTATTTAGACCTAAGATAAGCTTAGGTAAAGAAACCTTTTAGATATTTCCTATTGTAGAGAATATTTTAAAACTAAATTTGAGGTTTACTACGATAGTACAAGTGGAGCACACCTGAAGGACCTCAAAGCGGTCCCTTCGGCAGCATGTCCGGAAAAATTATTTTAAATGTTTCGCGTTCTGCCTCCCCTCCACCCATCATGGACATTCCCTATCCCGCCTCCACCTCTTTTATTCTTTCCCCTCTATCCATTCCTCCCCCGTGGATATTTCCCCTTTTCTCTCCGGACAACTCTAACTCCCTCACCAAAAATGTATGTACGCCATAATGCAGCCTCAACAGGTGATAACGATGTAGAACGCCAAAACCGGCAGCATTAAATATTCATAAGGGGGGAAACTGCAAAGAGTTTTTCTTTCGTTTTTGCGCAAGGTCCCATATGCTCGCAGTACATGCAAAATGTGTCTAAAGCAGATAGTAGAGGCATCTTTCTATCCGACTATTGTTCCTACTATTCGCTTTCTTGAAAACCTAGTCTCTTAAATTGAGCGCCAGAAATATTTCGCATTTGTTTTCCCCGGACTTGGCTTGAAATTATTGTGATATGCATTACAGATTTATGGGTTAGTTTACTACCTTTATATTTGATCCCCCCACTTTCTTGGTATGGCGTTGATGTAATTTATTTCGCCAGAAATGTACTGTAGCGAACACAAAATTATTGAGTTCAAGCCCCCACACAGTACGCCAGAAGTGTACTGTAGCGAACACAAAATTATTGAGTTCAAGCCCCCACACAGTACGCCAGATGCAAACGTTTAAGATCGGAAGACAGAACCTCTTACGCCGGGTTTTTATAATACTTATTGTGAGTTAACTTTTACAGAATGACGATATTGCTTATTCGTTAACTTGAGGAAAACTTAGATTTTCGGCTGTGAAGGTTACATCAGCGCAGAGAGGTTAGTTGATGCTGGCGTTATCGATGAGGGAATACTATATTAAAATCAGCTTTCATGCCTAGAAAATATATAACCGACATTATAAAATCGGGAATTAGTCTATTTTTGCAAAAGAATTAATTGTAGATTACCCTAATGTCAACAAACAGTGTATTACCAAAGACTAAAGACACAGCCCGAAAATCCTCAAAGTCATCGTTCGATTCACTTCGTCTCCTCAAGGGACTACAGGATAGTGAATATAAGCACATGTGGTTGGTTCGTTATTTGGAGTAGGCGGCAATCAGCTGAGGTTATTTGCTACATTGAGAATAGGTCGGTAGGCCTGGAAGGATTTTTTGGGTAATGGTGGCATGGTGGAGAGAAAAACGGCGCCGGACCAGTCTAATCGCTGTACCCGTGTCTTAAATTTCAACTTGCTCACACCCGATAGTTCGAGATATTCTATCCTGTTATTCTCGCTGTCAAGCTTTTTACGTTAATTCCGTTTAGAGTAGTGAGCTATCCTGTGATGGGGGGGGGGTGGTACAAGTTGGCTGGTTATTTGGGGGCCGATAACTGAGGTCATTCGCTCCATTGAGGAGCGGTGAGTAGTTGGAAAGGGAAGGCTTATTTGAATAATGTAGGAAGGGTGCGAAGTGAAATTATCCCACTCCTTAAGAAAGGCACCAAACGGTTCAGATTTAAACGTCCCTTTCGACGGACGGAACTGTACTAGAAGGACTCACAACATAGCACACAAGTAGAGAGCATGATTATGTTGAAAATCTATGCCACCGACGGGTTTCACAGTCTCCGAATCGGAAGCCAATGTAATAGATACTATACCACTGCGATCCGCGCAAGCCCATATTATGACAAACACCATCATGCCTTCCGAACTACTCTAGCAACGCTAACCTCGCTGAAGGATGGCTTAATTGGTTAGGAAAAAAATTGAACCGTTCTGCCCTCAATACCTTGAGATAACGACGACGCAGACTTATGTGAATCCTGATTTTTTTTTAGCACTGATCTGATACATTATAATAATTTTTAGTCAAAGTCGGTTTATTTTGGCCAAATCGTTGGTGATGTACTATTTGCTTGGCCCGCGGATAAGGATAGAATGCTGGGACGGAGGACGGAAAGGGAAAATATGGCTTTATAAAATGAGCATTTCGGTAATCATTTTGTAAATTGGAAGCAGTAAGCATTAATGTCGACAGGAAAAGAAATATAAATACATATCTTAATTCAATTTAGAAAGGTTTTAATTTAACTTTAAGTACATACCATTGCTTTTTAGCCCTCTTACGTTAGCCGTAAAATATTTTTGATAAAATGACCTCGCTTGGGAGCTAATGAGTTTCGACCCTATGATCATATGACAAAAAAACATATCATATCCTACTGAAGTATTACATATTCTTTGTGCAGCTACATGTTTATTAATCCCCCATGGAAAGAAAAAAGGAAATTTAAAGGGAGCAGGTCCGAGTGAGCTTTCGCTGACGCAAAACGGTGTGCCACCGGGCGGCGCGGCGATAGCCACGTGAGGTATCCTTGGCAACGGGCCCGCGCTTTGAGACCTACACAGAATCCGGCGGCGTACGACGGTGATTTTTTTCCAGCGACATACAGCTCTCACAACACCTCTTGACGGCTAAAAGCCGAGAGGGTTGGATCAAAGTGGTAGATAGAGTACAGTCTTCTCATTACAATGTTCCGGTTTCAAATGTTCATTTGTGGTGGAGATTTTGTTTAGTTAGCGCAGATCGGAACAAATGTTCGCACTTCAGCGCGCATGATCGATAAAGAATGGAACGATGTCTGCAGGTGAAGCGTTTCGTAACCTTCCGGCAGGTAGTATTCTCTAGGTTCACATTAGTCACTGCCGAATGTTTTGTGAATAGCTTACGAATTAGTTCGGAATGCTTGATATACGACGTAATATTTCCACAACAGAGTAAACGAAAACTTTACATCTACATATGCTATGTTTCCCTATAAGAAAATCGACACAAAAATAACATAAGCCAACTCAATTATTTAATGTTTTTTTTCTAATTTTCATTCAATTTATTTTACACTGCTCCCAATCTTTTTTGAAGTGTTACCTTGCGCGCAGGGTCTGAAACAAATGGAAAGCAAGAGAACTGTTGTGCTGCGAATTGAGCATGTCACTAGTGTGAATGGAAAGCTCCCATCAGTTTAAATACTTATTAACTCTACGAGTAAGAATGGATGGAGAAGAATGGGTGGTGAGGAGAGGAAGAAAAAAAGTCCATGCCTGTGTGTGTTAGTTTTGCCCTGGAAAACTAGAATGGATGGCACATTGTACGCAGCGTAATTGAGAGACATCCCGTCCCGAAAAAGCCTGATGGACATCTGCCACGAGCTTTTGTGATGAGTTTAAGTTTGAGAGTATTGAATATGAGAGGAGGAGGGAGGTCGCTGGAACAGGCCTTGGCAGCCCTGTTGTGAACCGTAACATAAAAAATTCAAAGAACGGCGGAACTGGCCGCACAGTAACTTTAACGGGGTCGCCTGCTGATAGTCACACAATTGTGTGAAATTCACTGTGAAAATATCATTCACCAGAACGCCTTATCGGTTTAAAAATAAATTGGAAAGGGTCGAAAGTATATTTTATACTGTAGAAAATTGCACGGTTTGTTATTTCATCATACATAAATTTCACTCAGTTTCACGAGAATCATTGAATTTCAGGTATATCAGACACTTAGAATGCTTATAATGCTTTCCGGGATATATCGCCGGGACCTACACGTCAGATGACTCGCGCCTCATACTTAGGGCGTCTTTACAGCTCCGCGCTGCGCTCACGCCACGGGTAGCGAACGCGACGACGCGACGGTACCTTGGGTCCTTTACAGCTCCGCGCTGCGCGAACAAATGAAAGGCCAAATGCGTCGGGGCCAAATATTACTGAACTTGGTTCATGAGTTCACAAATGCTATCAATTTAATTATTGGATCCAACTTCTTTGCTTATTCTACTTCGGATTAGCTTAACTTAGTTGTACCAATTAGTATTGTTAAAGTAGCGACTGATTTGTAGATCTAAGTCGTATATTTGCGAGTAATATTTCGTGTTCGATTGATATTTTAGGGATAGAGGGTTAATTTCCATTGTGTTCTTTCTTATTAGCTTAACTAAGTTGTATCGATTAGAATTGTAAAAGTAGTGACTTCTTTGTAGAACTGAATAGTATTTTTGTGTGTAATATTTCGTGTTCGATTGATATTGTGGGGTTAGAGGGTTAATTTCCATTGTGTTCATTCTTATTACAACTTATTGTTAGTTATACCCGTTAGAAGTGTTAAAGTGGTGACTTCTTTGTAGAACTGATTAGTATTTTTGTGTTTAATATTTCGTGTTCGATTGATATTGTGGGGATAGAGGGTTAATTTCCATTGTGTTCATTCTTATTATAACTTAGTTATACCCGTTAGAATTGTTAAAGTAGCGACTTCTTTGTAGAACTGAATAGTATTTTTGTCTGTAATACTTACGTGTTCGATTGATGTTGTGGGGATAGAGGGTTAATTTTCATTGTGTTCTTATTTGCTTAACTTAGTTGTACCGATAGAAATAGTTAAATTAGAGACTTTGTAGACCTTATTCGTGTATAGAGGGTTAATTTGTCAAGTACTTTGTATTAATTTTTAAAAGATTTTTGAAGAGGGCCAGTGGAGAAATAACTAATCATTTCGCTCAGATGAAACGATATGGTGGCTAGTATGAGCAATGTACAAGATAAGTATCGCACACGTGCAACAGCAGGGCCTTTAAATTAAATTACTACACTCAAAGCAAGCGGAAAATAAGACAAGTTACATGGTTAATATAGGAAATTCTTGAAAGTAGTCATCGAATATCGCTCATATTTTCCCCGGCATGGCGTTAAAATTTAATAAGGTACCTACTTCGCCCAAAGCAAACAAAAAGACGCATGGCACACAATAGTTGATTCAGGAAAAGCCTCACAATATCGATATTCGGAAGCTTACAATAATACAAACCAACAAATCAATCGCATTCTTATATCATAGTCGAGGTAATACAGAACATTTTGTAAATAAAACTACGATCCATGGTTGCCTGTAGTTTCAAACCGCCCGGTCTATAGCAGCGTGCACGCCAGAATCCTACAAGAACAGAATTTCTGCGAGCACGCCAGCGAGCTGGCAACATGACGTCATCAATTCTCAAGACGGGCTTTCATTGGCTCGCGAGTCCTGGCGTGCGCGCAGCGCGGAGCTGTAAAGGCACCCTTACTGTTGAGATACCTTTCGCTTATAAGGGCGCCACTATCCTGACACGATATGAGATTTAAACGTACATTTATATCTCTATTCGTGACCACTATTAAAACAACTGTCAATCATTCATTAATGTGATTGTGAAACGGGATTTCGTACGCATAAAACACCTTTTTAGTTTATTGTAACATAATAAAAGGGTGTTATACTAACACCCACTACCATTCGACCTTACTCGGCCCGCGGGGTATGACGTGCAAAGTATATCTGTGTTCATACAGTATTCATATTCAATTTAATTTGAAGGAAGTGAATTTATTCCATGGACCATTAAAACAGTCGCAGACCTAGGTACTTACGGAGTGTATTAATATGAATTGCAAAAATATGGACACTAAAGAAGGAAGGTGAACAAAGATTGAACACATTTGTGTTATTCCTATGGAGGATAATGGAAGTGGAGGGATGGAAGGACAGAAGTGCTGAAGTAGTGTGGCAAAGAAGGGTAATTACTTAAAATTAGAAGAAGAAGAAGGACTTGGTTGGGTCATTCGGTGAAAAAATATGCCTGCTGAAGACGGACATCGAAGAAAGTGGAAGAAAGAGATATCATATAACGTATGCAATTACGGTTTCAAGAAAGTACCATACCAACTAAATACCTGCGCAGCATCAGGAAAAATGAGATACCACCATGTCTGGACATGCTCGAATGCAGGACTACAATTGAATTATCAACATTATAGATGCTAAAAACGTTGCACATGAATAGCGTTATCAGTTTTTAAAATCATTCTAATTTCATCCAATTACTACACGGACCTAATGCAGTGTGAGTGAGCTCATAATATTCAATGAATTTAGCCTGATTACATTGAACAAGATTTCATTTTTCTAATGAAGTCAAAATAACAGATACTTATTGTACCTTTTTATAGATATTTTTCGAGAAATAAAAACCTTTGGGATTTGGTACGACTGATACCTCCAAATAGACGATGTTAAAACTATGTGGAAGTTCTGACGCACAGAACGGATCAGAAATGTAAAGGTATGTACTTCGTACTTTTATCAGTTGTTTAAAAAAATGTATTTATTGGTAACTTTAAAATATTTTCTGAAATCACATAAAAGCTATCAGTTGAGAATGCGTTTTCAGCGTACATCATAAAAAGTAAGCGAAATTAAATCCTAATGTAAGTATATTTAGTTAATTGAAGCGAAGTTTAGCGCAACTATGAACGGTCTTAAAGTAACTTTGCGCTTCTAACAACTGCTAAAATTTCAATACAAAATCCGAATGTTTCTCCATTAATGGCTACAGAGCAATGTCGCTTGAACTACTCTAATGCACCGAAAATTGCTCGGTTCCCTTTTCTGTCTTGTGATGCGTATTCACCATTGACTGCGCGGATTCATGCCTACTCTAAAGTAAGTGCGTGTTTTCAATTTCCTCGCGTAAAATGACCGCGTGCGAAAGAACGCCGCCTTTTCCTCTTGCTTACTCGAAGTGGTTTCAGGTGGATGGTGACGGGGAAGGGTGGGACAGGGGCGGAGAAGTGGAGGGGAACAGCCTGTTCACGCCCCTCCGCTGCTGAGCGGCGGGAATCGCCTCCGCGAACGACAGTCGAACGAAGACTTCGCCGCGGGAAGCATGATGCAAGCGCCGGGAGAAAGCACGTGGTGTAGCATATTCGACAGTCAAATGCAATAATCAGAGGTCATCCTTCGTGATACAAGTTTTAGCATCATGACCAGCTGATCGGCGTATCGCCCTTTGCCCCTCACCAAGCATCATCTACACAGCGAAGGTTTAGGTGGATTTCTCATATGTACAACTGATTTGTGGTGATTTTTTTTAGTGATATCTTAGTGTCGTTTCAATCGTGGCAGTTATAGGGTTCGGAGGAGTGCCATCTAACTTTAGCTTCGATCACTTCTACCAGTTTGGGATTTTTACCTTGAAAATGCATTTCGAACGCCGGAGGACTCGAGTATTATGTACTCAATACTCTCACGCGTGGAGACGACCTTCATGTTTGTCGGCGGTGATTGGTATGCGAGTGGCGTTCGGTGTTTATGGCTAAAGTGTGGTCACTCCTTGCTCATCCAACTCCTCGCAAAAAACTCGGATACGTGATGTTCCTAAACCCCTAGTGTAATACAAAAATAGTGCGCCGTGAATTCAAGAGATAAAGAATGTATCGTTTGTGAAATACTTTGGAGTAAAAGAGTAGGAATAACTAACGCAATGTCCATCGTATGATCAGCAGTGTGTATCAAGATGCGTTTTTTTTAAATCTGAAGGATGCTACCTCCGCAACTCCAGCCAAAAAAGTAATACCATAGTATTATACCTCTCCACAGGTGCCGTGTGAAAAGATTAGACCTACAGTCATGTCGGCTAGTAAGGGTGATGTGTTGTTCTCCACGAATAACTTGACGTGGTTCTTATCCAGGGGTAGCTTCCAGTGGTCCGGGACATCATGGATCCTTCCTTTGGAAGAGTGCCATTGGTTGTTGAGGCTTTTGTCAAATGAGACAACGACAGACCTCGTGGGTAGTTCGGAGTCCTACTGGGAGGACTCATCTCCTGAGGCGGAAGCCCTCTCCGCGGCTCTCGTTCAGCATACCAACGGCACCGGCACCATCGTGACGTGTCTGGACCACGCGCCAGTTTTCACACGTTCGTCCCTGGTGCGCGCCACGGTGCTTGGCGTGCTTGCGGTGCTGTCACTCTTGGGCAACGCGGCCACCATTGCCTCAATAGAGAGGAGCCGCAAACACAGCTGGAGCACCGTTTATACGCTCATCCTGCACCTCTCTGTGTCCGACCTCTTCGTCACCGTGTTCTGCATCGCGGGCGAGGCCGGCTGGATCTGCACCGTGGAGTGGACAGCCGGCAACGTGGGCTGCAAGATTTTTAAGTTCATGCAGATGTTCAGCCTGTATCTGTCCACGTTCGTGCTCGTTCTGATCGCCGTCGACAGGTTCATTGCCGTGCGCTATCCCATGAGGTCCCTGACTGCCAAGAGGTGCAACAGGTACATCGGCGTCGTCTGGATCATCAGCTGCGTGCTCAGCGTACCTCAGGTTAGTTTGCTCTGACCTCTGGCAACGACCTCTATACTTTGACTTAGATTTTGTACCATGCCATTCTTTGCTGCGTAAGAGCGGAAGGAAGAAACTGTTTGCGAAAATCCAGTTCCTATATATTTCGTAGTAGCTTTTCATGAAATGACGCACTGGTGCAGAAGGTAATACTATTTTCCAGTGATTAGCGCCTTGTACTTTCGATGAGTTTTTATAAGAAGACGTGGTGAATTCTTGGAACTCCATAGAAATCATTATCAGTGTTTCGATTCTGGGATCGATTAACTGCAGCATTTTATTCTTCTGTGCACACAGCTCTATCTTACCTGTTGAGTGTCCATATTTTTTTGAAGTTACGCTTACCATTTTGGTATTAGTAATGAGATATTCTCCTGTATTCTTCACTTTTTCATATAGCCCAAATATTTGTTGCCTTAACTGACCCACCAGAAAATACCCAATAAAATTCCAAGAATTTGTCAAAGATCAGAAACATTCATGAAAAATAGTGTTAGACCTGCGCCTAGAAAAATAGTGTTTAATGCGCCTCAACTGCTTAGATTATATCGAACCGTTTAACCCAAAACCTACACCCTTGAACGCATAAGATAATCACGCTCAAGGTAGGATATGAGCCCTTGCCTTTGGGTTTCCCGACCGGTGCGTTATTCATCTGGTTTTAAAAATAATAAGTAGTGATGATAATTATTAGAGACAGACAAATGAGGCCATTTGAGGCCATAGGGATAATTGTGAGAGCTGGCGGAGAAGTACTACTTGGGGAATGGAGTAAGGGTAGATGGTAGCTTCTGCCATTCCTTTTTGATCGGTTCCATTCCAAAATGTTGTCCCCCATACGATACGCGACTCATCTACATCTACATCTACAAAATACCCTACAAGCCACCTCAGGGGTGTGTGGCAGGGGGATCCTTGAAGTGCTCTTCAGCGTAGCTTTCTAGTTGTGACCGGGATTCCATTAAACTGCCTCCGTTTCTGGAATTCGACTTAGGACTTCAGCGTTGAGAGATTGGTACTCAGGTAACCACACCTAACCTTTTCCCCAGCTATTCTTCAGCTCTTGAATTTATCTTCAAATTAAAAAGCGCGTTGGATTATGTAAAGTTAGATGAACGAAGGGAAAGGTCAATTGTTAAGTACATATTCTAAAGACACTACAAAATGAAACATGGAGCTCACGCCTTAAAAGGACTATTATATCGTATTATACCTTTAAATGTTCTTATGGCAATTTTTCGAATGCCTCTTTGTCAGTAGAACTACAAGCAGGATTTGGGTGGGAAATACATGGATGAGAATCGGACGTTGAAAGTACGGATTTGAACAGTTACATCGTGTGATAACGGCAGAAAAAAAACAAACGGAAAACTCTTGGTGGTATGGTTGAATAATGACTGGTAGGTAATCAACTGGTGTATGCTGGTAGATTATAAAATGCTTCTTCAATCAGTGAAGTGAGAGCAGCGATTAATAGAGCGTATTTTAGAGTTATCACGGTAGAAAAGCTTAGGTGATGCTTAAGCAAGGGTGTTTCCAATTCGATGATATGATATGTTATGTAAGAAATTTTGTCAAGTTCAAAATTTTCATTCAGATTGCGTCGTTTGACGGGGAAAAACTAAGTTTTCAAAATATTTTTGGAAGAAAATGTTAACAGATATTATTATTGTTAATAATAATATTTGGGTTTAACGTTCTTCGGCGGCTAAGGTAATTTCGCACTTACTATCTGCCAATTGTAGACAGGGCCAACAGCCGTCGGACGAAGAGAAGGTTCACCCCTTCAAATTAAATTAACTACGGCGAATGATCCGGGAACCGGAGTTTCCATCGTGGCAGACCGTTGATTCAAGAAATTATTTATCTATAATTTTAAATAATTTAACTATAGCAATCATCTTATTTTTTACCGTGACTCAAGGTCTTTTAGCTTTTTATGAATCGAAGGAAGAATATAATCGAAGTGTCAGAATAATTTTAACTTTCACAGGAATCATGACTTAAGAAACACTTTAGACCCTATATTTCCAGCGCGAAAACTTTGTTCCTGAAAGTGTAACTTTACGAATAACTGACCTCTTTTTCATACCATGCGGTATATCTCCCAAGATTTCCTTCGGGACTTTTCACCATATATTATTTTTAGATTTCCATAGCCTATAAGTAAAATATAATGCTCTTTATTTATTACTATTCAGGGTTTAAAATTTACAGGGTCGTATATCCTCGGTAAGTTATTGAAAAACTGTATATCTACTGTAATGAATATGATAAATATATGGCTGCTACTATTACTTATGGGCTCGCAAGTGACTGGGAAAATTTATGAGGTAAACTTAGTTGTTATTTACTGAGAGAACTTTGTTGACTTGCGAACCCCTTACCTCTGCTAGTTCATTCATGTTTGTGCTATGATATCTCGACTCCCTTTTTTCCCCTTGACGTTTCGCTAGATGTAGAAAGTATTACCACTACTTTATCTTCCAGGTCATTCATCGTAGAGATAGCGTAAATATTATGTTAAGCTTGTGTTGTTTGGATTAGTTAGCTACTTTTGCTGAAGAAAAATTTTACTATGGACCGACCAAACACTATAAAAATGGACATATTTTAGGAAGAGGAACGGTATGAGCGTTGAACGATTGTTGCGAATTCTGATTTGTGAAGTTTATTTTATATGACTAAATGTGAATGAAAGAATATTTTTATAAAATATGCAAGGATGGTAATTACGTGAATCGTACAATGATATGAATAATAATTAGGCACGTTATATCCTCTCAGTACAATCTAGTTTCTTTTCATTTCACAATATAAAGGTGTTTTTCCTACAGCCATATGATAGCTTGGGAAAACAGTAAATATATCGTGCGTCAATCCTTAACTATATAAACTCCAACCAGAAGCAAACGAGGCTTATGTACAGATGATAGATATAAAATTGGAATCTAGCGTATCACACCAATTATGCTTTTTAGTTTTCTGAACAGATGTTTTCCCTATCCTTGTGAGAATTACAATCTTGTATATTTCGTCAGTCGAAAAATTTGGCTAACTTCCTTGAAAATAAGTCATTATATTCGTATTTAAGTTTTTAATCGTTCAATACGCGCGATACATGCAAAAAATGAGGAGAAAATAATTTTATTCGGCGAAAATTAAAATCCATATTTCCTTGTGTTTTTAGTTCATGATTATTGATACATCCAATCCAAATTCTTACGTTTTTCTTTCTGTGAAAGAAAGATAAATATTTCTTCGCACAATTGTTTGTTTTTTCACATTTTTGAGGGAATTTTTATTTGATATTTTTGCCCAAATACAGATAAAAAGGTTGATTCCATCATTAATTTTATGACCCATCTATGGAAAGCCGCGGTGAAAATCAGCACGATCAATATTATTCGGTTTATTTTCATCTCAAAGTGTGTGAGAAATTAGTCTTTCACGTGTTGCACCAGATAAGATCATTAACGTTTGTAAATGGAGAGGGATCGGTCAGATGAAGCGGAGCCCAATGAGACCCCCGGGGAAAAGCCAAAAGTCAATTTCCGGTAGTTATCGGGATTCCTTTCTTGTGTCTTAATCACATTATGTAATTTTTGAAAAATGATGTAACCAAAATAACGCTTCCGAAATGGATCATTACAATAAAAGTAATCCACCCGTTAAAGGTAGGTTTAAAGGTAAGGAGAATTAATCCTCTACATCAAATAATGACAAGGCCAACTATGTTTAAATCCACAGAGTATTTTATTGGTACAACTAGTTTCAACGCTACGGCGTCATCATCAGGTACAAGCATTAAAGCCACAGCCAGTGGTATACATACTCAATAATCAGGGATGAGAGGGGGAGGGATTAGGGGAGGGTGGGGTGGTGGTATGACGGGGGAGGAGTTAGGTGTATTCTGGGAAGAGTGGTGTGAAGATTATGGGTCAGTGGAACGGCAAACAGCGGGTTTCAAATACTTATCCCTAATGACCAGGGAAGCTAAAGCAGTTGAGTCACAGAGTATAAGTCCATCTTCCAAAACTTTCATGACAGAGTTAAAAACACAAAGGTATTTTTTTAAATTCTTATCCCTAATGATCAGGGAAGCGAACGTAGTGGGTTTGAGTCACTAGGTGTGAGTCCATTTTCAAAAAATCCACAACAGAGTTAAAATTTCCTATTCGTTAATGACAGGGAGGTTTCATGCAGTAAGGAGGGCTTGTCAAATATGATGTCATTTAGAATGGGTTCATTTTTTCGGTGCCTTATTATCTCCATCTCTTATAACTTGTCTATTTTACACCCTTTCCTCGTCACGAGGAAAGTATTTCCGGCGTGAAGTCACTTCCATGCCCCTCCTTGAAAAAGTTTTTTCGACTATTCAAAGTTTAGTGTAATTCGTGAGCTTTTCCATCGCGTGGTGTAGTTATCACGTGGTGTACACACTACCATTCTTGGATTCAATTCTTTTTCAATGTATTGGATCTTTAATTAGAAAGTTTAGAAGACTATATATTGCGAAGATGTTTCGATAATGTTTGAAACCAGGGGTGAGTGATAGTTATGAAATATAATGACGCAAATCTTGAAACCGAAAACCACACCACCCACCAACCTAGCTATTAAGCTCAGGAAATTCCTCACTTTTTGAATGGGTAAGTAAGTAAGTGGGTGCTAAGGTTCCTGCGCGTGATAACTTCATGAACAAATCCGGAGATCGTGCATTTAAAATTGTTATTGTCTTTCTATTTAGGAACACCGACTTTTCTCCCGAGAATCCCGTCACAATATATTGAATTTCCAAAATGAATCCAACCTTATAATTGTTTATAATGGTGAGAGAAGCATAGATACGGCTGAAATCAGTTTTAGAGTAGAAATATAGCTGCATGTAGTTGTATTTTCTTACTATCGGTTAAGATTTGTTTATCCGTAAAGCTAATCTCTTGCCTTCGTCAAGGGAATTAACGGATGCGAGTCAGTATTACGAGATGAGAATGTGCGTTGAACATGCATGCACAAGGAGGTAGTTAATACTGTCATACTAATAAATTACTGAGGTGAAGTTGAATATTTCAAATGGGAGAATTGCATAGAGATGTAGAAAAATAACAATTATTGGCAGTTACGCAACAGAGAGCGTTCGGAAAAACTTCATTAATGGAATAAATATAGGTTTTTTTAGAGTTCAGCGTCGGATGACTCTGGAAGTAGGAGGAGAAAGTGCAAGCGTGAGTTTAAAGGATATGTTATGGATGTATGCGGGAAAAAAATAACCCCAGACAAAAGGTATGACATGAATAGACTGTGATAGTATAAAGGAGGATAAATATTAGAGGATATATAGGAGAATAGATTGTATAAAAAACTCGAAGAATGAGGAAAAAGTGGGCGTAAAATATTTCGCGGTAGATACTATTGCGATTTGATTGATATTGAAAAGATATTAGTGGATAAAACTTACATACAGAAACAAATAAGGGCGTTACGGACGCTATGGATCAGTGAAGGATACAAGAAGATCTGCATATTTGCATGAGATCCATATTTATTCTCATTATGATCCATCTTCTCGTTGTGTTCCATGTTTGGCTTTAACCTCGTCGACGGTGGCGTTCAGCGTACGCTTTGGACTACTTCTGCAGCATCATATGTCAAGCATTCTTGTAAATTTTGTTCTTATAGAACCCTTAAAATCCGCTGTGGAGAAGAATGCTAAGGTAGCTTAAATGGTTGAAGCCCTCGGCGAGATATCGAGGGATCCGAGTTTAAGTCCCAATCAATACGAATGATTATTCCTTTTTGGAATTTCACACTTATGGTTGCAAGGTGGTCGTTTATTTGAATTTGACATCACAAAATATAAATAATCCGCAAAAATACTGACCAATACGGTATCAAGAAGGTTAATTTATTATTCAATGTGCAATTAAAACTTGAAATCTGGAAATGAAATTGTAGTAAATATCGAAAAAAAAGTCTCCTCGGATTGGTTAACGTTGATGTAGCGTTACGGAAAAGTTATACTTTGACAAGGTCCGTTGATGGCCCCGTCAACATCCTACCACCGTAATAGATTCCACTACGTCACAATCACCAAGCTTCGCAAACGCTAACGTCCGTGACCATCACGTCAAGAAATGTCGATCATAATCCCCCCTTTAACGTTTACGGCCTTTTCTGGCCTCTTTTGAGATTTTTTCAAGAATATCTGCCACGATTCTTGGTAAATCTAAGGGTTCTACGAGATACAGCTTAGGAATCACTTCTTTATGCCTCGTTTTTACTACCATCTGACTCTCAGTCCAATCTACCTACGTCTGTTTGCCAAAATCGTATTTTGAATCCATGTGCTCACAGCTGTAACACGTAGTTCCTGACGCTGCCTGCGCACAGTGGACGTCGTGGGGGATTTACCTAAAAACGTTTAACAGCGATAATAAAAAATAGCAGACAAGCTGGATATAAAAAAAACAGTGAAAAACTATTCAAAAACAGAGAAGAATGTAAACCATTACGAATATTGCAAAATATTTCATTGATGCGGAAATAATAATTTCGTTCGAAACTGCTTGCTTTTTTCTTGTTCACTGAAATTTCTTTCGACGGCAGCACACGCCTGCAACGATAAAGGGGTGGACTGCCTGTAGGTGGGTTACTTCTGTGCGTAGCCTAAGAGTGCATCTCCCTTGATCGTTACCCGATCTCCGACATAGTGCGACGGGACGGATTTCGCTGCGAAGTCGAGTTGTGTGGCTATATAATGATATTTTGACTCAGGTCTTTATCATCAGGTACATCTTTAACCAGGTCTTAAGTTAGTATTACACTTTGACTTTTTTACCAGCAGTGTCTATCCTATGGGTATCATTTAACCTGCACCAATCACCACCTGTGGCAAGCCAAGTGTTTACAAACGGATAATTGCAAGAAGGGTGGAGCTGTAATATCACATCTTCCACTGCATGATATTTCATATATTTTATGAAGGGAGAGAGGTATTTGATGGTTGTTTGTCTTTTATGAGGGAATTATAACCTAAGATATTAGATGGCTAGAGATAAACAGGAGAAAGAGAGAAAATTCGAGAGAACGCCAAGAGAATGAGTCACTTCTTTTATAACTCCAAGTGTGCAATTCACCTATAAATAAATATTTTTTCTGACCGGGACTTGAACTCGAAAGGCAGGTGAGGCGTGTTAGCTATTGCACCACCAAGCAGGTGATGGTCCTAACTCTACTGACAAGGAATAGGAAGATCTAGACTCCATTAGTAATGAATAAGGTTAACGTGATTTGAAGGCTAAGATGATTTCTGTCTCTTGATGACATGTTCATCAGCACTCAGGACGAATAGGTTTGGCCCCTCGAATTCAAGCCAGGGTCAAGGATGCCAATCTTTGCTTGCGGATGGAGAATTAGTTTTTCCACCAGGTATGCATCTCCTTCAAGGCAGTAATTTTGTCTGGACTTCTACACTTAAGTTCTGTATCTGCAACAGTACCAGTGGCGGATACATATTGGGGGCGCGGGGGGCGCGCGCCCCCCCTTGCGGGGCCGCCCGCATTGCCGCCCGCGCCGCCCCCGCCAGTCAGTCTGGACGCTATTCGTTCGTGTCTTTCGTCAGTCGACTCTAAGTCGAGTTATCGAGTAGTTGTACTTTCTTATGTCCGCGTCATCGTATTTTATACGTTTCTGTCTGGCAAATAGATAGCTAACCTACGAGAAAAGTCGCGGCCATTCTAGTGATCTCGATACGTTGTTCTGTCTGGTATTTGTTCGAGAAAAGTCGCGAATATTCTACTGTTAGTATTTGTTCACAGAAGAACATTCTGGCACCGAATGTTCTCGAAACAACCGATCTACATATATAAGGGAAGCAGAGTCGCTGCCAGGCAGTCAGTTTGAAAGCTACAATCGTCGCGATAACTTGCCTTGAGTTTTTTCTGTATCCGCCACTGAACAGTACACGTGACTGAATAAGTGTAATAATTACAGCAATTTTCGCAATGAATAACTTAGGTTCCTTATTTAACTGAGAGAAACGCAATTCACTTTATGCCTAAATGCGACGGAGTTTGTAGCATGCATGCGGTTTACATCCGAGGTAGAAACAAGCTGACGATGAGTTGATATTAGATAATATTTGCGCTTATTGCCGGGAATTGGAAACATTTTCAATTACAAGTAATTTTAATGATGAAATTATTACTACCACCTTTTTGTATCCTTTACTAAAAATACGAGTGCGGCTATCATCTGATTGTGGGACATCATGATCAAGCGAAGTCGAAAATATCGAGTGTGCTCTTGGTATGCTAAAGCATTTTAGAATAAGTGAAAGATATTTCTCTAAGTCAGCTTTATATGCGGTAAGTTTCAAATGGCTCAGGCCATACATGTCGGGGAAAGGCGGCGACTATAGGAGCCTCTGGCCTCACAAAATTGGGGGATGGCTGGAGTCGAATCAGACCAAAGGACATCACCACAATGACCTCATTTGTTAAAAGCACGTGAAGAATGACTACAAACTACTTTTCCTTTTCAATCTAATAATTTTCCTTACTTATATAAATATTGGCAATTTCTTGAAAGGTGTGAATGGATTCCTCATATAAAGCCACACTTTTCGCATTGAAATAATTTGCGTCCCTCGATTAAAGTTAGCCATGAGACGAATCATAAAGGTTAAACGTTAACTGCTTTACTCACAATTATCGGTGATAATTTATCATGAAAAGTAGATTTACTTTACGATTTCTTTGAATCACTAACAGTATTCCCCGTGAAGGAAGTGATTCTCACTGTCCCTTACACGCAGAGAAGTAGGTGGTTTCATGAACTCACAAGCTGGTAACCACTACCAAGTCAGAAGGTTAATTTTCATTTAACCAAGAAGATAGTAACGATTACCATCTTACTTGGTTACATTGAGTGCGTTGCCGTAACCGCGTCGTGCTGGTAACCAGAACCAAATGGCGGTTTATGCCTTAACCAGACCCATAGTTATGATAGACCTCTCTCATTGTCTGAGTTATTTAGTAAAATGGTCTCGTTACCAAGCTCTAGTGGAAAAATCTGTGTTGAAACCATCTTAAAATGGCTGCCTTGAATCTCTCTTGAAGTTGTGTTGAAAATTGACACATGAATCGAACACAGTCTCTGTTGAGACTCTCTTGAAATTCTCTGTTGAGACTCCCTTACCCTCTCAAAATAAAAAAATGAAAAAAAATATATTTCAGTTACTATGAATGTAATAATAGCACTGTGGCATACATTATTATAATACCTTATCCTATACTAACGACATAGTCTCTAACTCGCATGATCATCTTTCCTACGACTCACCGCGCACATTCTCGCACCCGTTATTAACAAACCAACATCAAGAAACTCTTACATATATGGCCACTTTCGAGGATTAATGAAACTTCGAGTACTAATTTTGAAATGGCAATTCCGTGATAGTCTGAGGAAATACCAATATATCACGATGGCTGTTATTTGGTATTAATTAATTGAAACCTATTTTTCCACATGGTATGAATATAAATGCAATATTACTGAGAATAAACAAGATATTTTCCAATCCCCGCTCCATGCGCATGCGCATCTACCACGTTGCTCCCCCAACCACTCCAGCGGGTTTCTCGAGCTACCAGACTTGGTTGTGTGTGCCGGCAACTGGCTGCCTGTCGCACCAACTTTGAAAAGATGGTTCCCGTTACCAGCCGCATAGCCACTGTAACCGTGGACGAGTCGACCAGTCGTGCTGGTACTGATTACCAAGCTCGGATAGTTACAGTGACCAATAGATAATTAGGGTGACCAATTTCAATTGTTTCATCAACTTACAACCACGTTACCACCAATTTTACAGGTTACCGAAAACAACCGTTTTTCTGAGTGTACCAGAAACGAATTCATGCAATGCTATTTCGTCCTAATGATCCCATTTTTTATTTTAGTTAGAATCAATTGTTAATTACTATTGGTGTAACAAACTTCCAATTTCTTCCCTCGCCCTCTGTTGTCGTAGCTGTTTTTTTACTGCCTAAGCGGCATTGGAACTCATCGAAAGAGTAATGTTGTTTTTTAATTTTTAAAAATTTAAGGATAGAGACATATATTATTAAAAATTTGGCATGAAGATCAGTATTTAATTTTAACCTAATTAATGAAGCCACTACTTTTATTTTAATGTATTTTCTTTCCTTTAATAGCGGTTTAATGTTGCATTTGCGTTACTCTAAAAAGTGTTTAAACCTATTATTTGTTTTCCTTAAAGAGATTTCCGTTGTCTTTATTTTCACATTCACTATATTTATTCTAGAATTATACATTGGATTTTCTGACCACGGAATATATTTCATAAAGAAAAAATGGATACTGTTTTACCTTATGATCATAAGACCGAATTTCATCCAAACAAGTACTGTTTCTCCAGTGCCATCATCCATGGCTTTTTGTGGAATGGAGTTTATGTGTGGTTTACAAATTATACAAAACTGCCATATATTACGTAAATACACCACAGTTTTTCAGAAAGCAGATCCAGTATTTCTGTAGTTTTGAATCCACTGCGTTTAGAGTCAAACAGGGAATACTATGGGTAAGATATATTGAATTTAAAGAGACTATATGACTCTGAGAGTACCTAACGCCGGTGAAAGAGGACTGGTTTTAACAAATAGTTTACCGTTTGTGTTATGAGTAGATGTGATCTTGTCAGTATTTTGTGCCTGTGAATTTTCAGATTTTTGATTAAATGATTTATGATCGGTCATTCGTCAAACACAGTGCTTGCAGTGAGAGAATACAAGATGGTTGAAGGGTTGACTTTGTGCAATTTCGACATGATGTAATAATTAATACTCTGTAATATTCCACACAGTTTTATTACTGGTAGTTTTATTACCATAATTTGGACTGAAGCTGGAATAATTGCGTATTAATGAACTGAGTTTAAAACCTTGCGGGTGACATGGTGCAGTATGATGGGCGACCACTGGACGAACGGGAATGGAAGGCTTATGCTTATTGGGAAGACCATGGAGTCTGGGTGGGTGGGGACTCATTTGGATCAAACTCCTTCTATCACGGACGGGGATTAGGTTCGGGGAACTGTCTATGGAGGTTTGTTATGCTTTTTGAAAGGCATTCGTTGGATCATGTGGTAATTTAATAAACTGATTGTTGGTAGTTAAATGGGAGTTGCACTTATTGATTTAATCCGCTCCAAATGACAATATTGTTACCTTTATCGGCTTTGGTGATAATTAAATCATGAGTTTTCATAGATATTTTAAGTTCATGAATAACACTTGGAGTTGGAGTCATTTTCCGAATATCGCGATAGGTGAGAAATAATGGTATCTGCAAATACTTGTTTTACACCAGCGGATTCTTTCTTCAAACCTGAATCATAATCTCCTAGTAGGCTACGACACTCTTTTTAGAAGGAGGAAGGGTTGGGGAAAATGTATAGCCCTTCTCTATGAAACTGGAAAAACTTAACTAAAGATCCCTATGACAATTTGGAGAGAAGCGGGGTGTACTCCATGAAGTGTGATTCTCCCGGATGCAACTGTTTTTACGTCGGTCAAACTGGCCGCAAATTTAAAAAAGAATGTACGAACATTTGAAATGTTTTTTAAATGATGACAACAGCTCTGTGTTTGCTAAGCATCTGTTTGACCACGGTCAAATTTCTAATTTTAATCCCAACATTTTATATTTTTGTGACAAAGGTGCCAAATTGGATTTTATAGAAAATTTTGAAATTGTTTTAGCATTTAAAAAATCTAGTCATAGGGTTTTAAATGATTTTATTCCGGGAAAATTGTCTCCCCTTTTTACCGTGCCTCCCCCTTCCTCTTTCAAATCTTGACGCTGTTGGTTTTAAATTTCCCGTGACCTTGCCCCGTTAACCCCCACCTCTTTACTAATATCTTTCCCCCCTCCCAACCTCCTACTTACTTCCTTCCCCGGGAACCCAGTGTATATATCAAGCCACCACCTCTGTACGCTGCAATTTTGGCCTCTGATGATGATATGTTTACATTGAAACAGGTTAGGCTTGTACTAGTAAAAAAAACAGTGTGGAATATTACCGAGTTTTAATTATTAAATCATGAGAGAATTTGGTCAAAAATGCGCACAATACCATGATTACTGCATTTACAGGGAAACTCCCGAATATAGTATGTGCAGAAAACAAATATGTGATATTAAATTCACATTAAAAACTAGAGGATAAAAAATAATAATCAGACAAGGTTTACAAAAAATATACTGCAGTGTAACGCTCCAAAACGTTTAATAAAATCTGGTAGTTAAGTCCTATGTTTAATAAATCAGTGATTGACTTTTAGAATTATCAATACTAGTAGATTGCTTTTCACTTTTTTCATACGTATTTCTCGGTTACGCTTTTACATTGCCTTGAAATATGCCTGAATCATATAAAACATTTTCTTTAGCCCGGCAACCTCTGATGAAAGACTGGATTCATATGGGAGGAATCTTTTAATGTAATGGCCTTAATGCCTAATTACCCGCAGCTGATTACTCGAAAGCAGTACGGATATCGTTTTTGCTGAGCGATTAATTTCATCTGCAGTGCACTTTTGTGCGGCATACGTATCTTTCCAATGCCTAGGAGGGTTATACCGCTTTTCAACGTCTTAGTTTACGTGCGGCACCCGCTAATCCAGGATAATTGATGATTAGATTCTTTGGCCTTGCGAAAATTGTGTTGCAACGTATAACCCTAATTCCTTTCTATGTTCAATATCTTTGGAGATAAAGTTATGCTAATTTGTATGAAGTATTTTCGTTGTTGCCGTTCAGAAGGAGAGGTGCGAGCAAGAAATCCTATGAATATGATAGATTTTTCTTCATGCTTTTTGTTTTTAGCTCGGTGGAACAAACGTACCACGAGATACTGCGGTGTAATATTCTGGGATACGTTTTCCAATATGCTTTCCCGGCGGAAGATATATTTTTGTCGTAGGCATTCCTATTAGCGTAGTTTAATGTGAGAGAAAGAGTATGGAGGCATATTAAAAGCGAAGGTACACGCTCATTCTAAAAATATTTGGTTGCTTTGAACACGATTAGAATGGGCTTGAATATATGAATAAAGATATAATCAAGACCTTGCTTATACCTTAATGTGTAGCCAGAGATGAATACGTAAGAGCACTAATGTTTTTTAGAAACACTTTAAATGACATGATAACTATGTCTTCAAACTTCAGAAGATGGTAGGTTATTAATATTTAAATAATAAAGTATAAATTGGTAACCACTACGCGATGACGATTTTTCTGGAAAGGGACGAAAAAATTAACTATTACATTTCATTCTTGTGGGACACAGTAGTCCTGAAATACGTTTGAGACATCAATAAGTGTAAATATTGTTTCCAGTTTGCTATACAAAACAATTCCTTTAGTTCTATATTGCAAAGAAAACAATAATCATATCCGTATTTTGGATTGGAACTATGTTTTACACAATTCAAAGTTAAGTGAAAATGTTGTGAATCGGACGCATCGATTCATTTCTTTAGGGACCTCACGTCTTGCGGTAATTGCTTTAGGATTTGTGGTGGAGAATGGACAGGTCATTGCCGGCTTTGCTGAGTCGGCTTTCTAACATAAGCGTGAAATTGGAAGTCGGAAAATGAACTTTGGTCACTCTCTGGGTGATAAACTTCCTTCTTGTTCTCTGCAGAATACAACTTTGGATGTGCCATTTTGTATGATGGTTGACACGCAAAGAATATTGAACTCAAGAACTTCAAATTATGTGATAAATAACCTGGACGAATTATAAAAGTAATATAAATCAAGGTTAATATAATGTCAGCGATGGCAGTGCAATAAAATCTAAATGAAAACTGGCCGTCACTAGGGACATTTAACGATCTTTTATCTTAATTGAATGCATAGTTGCTAACTAGAAATTATTCTAAAGCCCCGAAAAATTGACAATGGAACTTTATTTTTTGGTACAACACCTGTCTATATGGAATTTATACAACCTATAATAAAGTTTTACTAGCTGAAAAATTCTCTTACAAAGCAAAACAACGTAGACTAGTTGAATAAGTAACCCTGATCTTCATCAATTATTTCATTTTTCCATTTGTTCCCTCAATCAATAACCAAAGCCCTTGGCCTAGGTTGGCTACAATTTTTGCAATTAATTGGTAAGAAGATTGCCCAATCTTATATAAATTATTCAAAGTATGATTGGAAGCCATGTGTCTTGTTCTGTATTTTTGCGAGAATTCCGCGGTTAGACCAACAGTTTGTTAATTGCAAGATTTGCCGTGATCAACGGGGTAGTGGTAAAATTAGGCACAGTAGGTTAAAGGAAACTAGATGTGAAATGGTAATGAGCCCTTATAGATAAAGAGGAAGCAAGAACAGGATTGGAAAGGGGATTGTGTATAGTAGGTGAGGTCAAACTGTCACAAAACTTCGTATTGCCCTTGGATGTTTGTGGAGCTGTGCTGACTTAAATGGCTTAAATGGCTCCAAGAATCAGTTGATATGCAGGCCTTATCATTATGTTCATCTTCATACTGCCTTGCGAGCCGCCGCAGAGGCGTGTGACAGGGAGTGTTAGGACAGCAGCCATAGAAGGAGAGGCCATAGGGAAAATCAGGGGAGAAAAGACAGAGGTGAATTGTGTGTTAACGATAAGTCTTCTGTTGGTGTTACGTTGTTTTTGTAACGATTACTAATGTAGCGTTGAAAGAAGGACTTTCTGTATCTGTCAGTATATCTTTCTTATTTTGTCAGTTCTATATAGTTTAGTGTCGAAATAATATCCTCCATGTCGTACTTAAACTCGCCTGATCTGAATTTTTCAAGTAAGTCACGCCAAGCGTACAACCTCCGAATCTCTAACGGTTCCCTAGCTGGTCCTTTAATTAGCTGTGTGTAAATTTCTGTGACAAGTTTTCATCAAAGTGTGCGGATTTCTAACATCCTTGGTAATGGAAAGCATTACTTGAAGTGTTAATTTCGAGGAAACACCGACTATACGTCATCGCACGGTGGATTAGGGGATTTATGCTTTGGAAATAGCCTTTACCTTCCTTTGCACGTTCTCTCTTCTCTGGGTTCTGGTCCTATGGGATTTCAGGCTCAATCTCCCATTTTCCTCCTCCAGGCAGATCCACACCCCCCCGAAAGAGCAAGGGGTCCTCCCCCGCCCACTGCTTAACCTCCTTGCCGACCCCTGGCACGCAGGCAGGTGATCCCTCCCCTGCGAGTGCACGTAAACCAAGGAGAACTTGGGCGGCTTCGTCGGATGTCCTTAACCCCGAGGGGAAAGAATGGGGGAAGACCTTGAATGTGAGGATTGGACCGGGTTGAAGATGAAGGAGGAGAGGGATGTGGAACGTTGAGAATCCATGGAAAAATCTCTAGAAAGGATTTACTGGTTCGCCCTTTCCTTCCGAATTTACTCCTCTAGTAGGTAAATAATTATTTTGATTTTCAGTTAACATTTATAATAGAATAAAGAGAATAAAGAAAAACAAGAACCTATCTCATTGAAAGAGCAGATTAAAGCGCACGAGTTTTCCATGCCTTCATTTCACACATCAACATTTGATAATTATTGCGGACGGAGAGCATGCTTTATCTATTATTCAAAGAAGTGGTTATTTGCAAATTATATCATAATGCTACTAGCCATATCACGGCTAAATGCCATCTAATCAAATTGGTCATTAAAGAATGGCGTGTAACTCTGATCAGCATCAGCAGTCATCAATCAGAAGATTGGTTTGCTGCAGCTCTCCACTTTACTGTCCTCTCAGCCAACCACTTCATTCTAGCGTAATTTTTACCATTGACATCCTTCATAATTTGTCTGATGTTTCCATTCTTGGTCTTCCACTTCCATTCTTGCCTTCTTTCTGGCCTTCCATTATTGTGTGCAATAACCTACTGGGTCGCTATTATTTGTTCTTAAGTAACCGGGAGTGTAAAATGTATCGAAATATATTGCATCCGTTTACCATTTTCATCATTTTACAGAAATATTTGACCAGATTTTATATTTGTATACTTTTTTATGCATTTCTCTACACTTTGAACGTTCATGCAGATTGGTCGTTCTGACTTGATGGCGGTACGTAATAAAAGAATATGTTTGCCCTTTCTATTCCTACTTATGAGACTACTCCCTTTCTCACCGCGTTGAGGGTAACTGCGCTTACGTACGTCACTTGCTTCTCTCGTACCTCTTCTAATGTGTTTCCCCGGTTAAACCTTTCGAGAAAGACTTGACCCTGGCTCCCTTACGTCCTCTCCTTTACGTGGAACCGTGTTTTTTTTTCTTTTCTTGTGGGTACAACCAGACACTGAGCAAGTAGTTACTTGAATAGCCGACATATGATGTAGGTCCCTCGGGTCAGTTTTTCAATTACTATTGCAGCTTTTCTTTAGCTAATTCTGCCACCATCCTCCCTCCCACTGACACTCATATTTATGTGATTGTTTCGTTGATGTCTGGTAAGATGAGGTTTTACCTAATATATCTGTATTTCTTCTTCTGCTCGTTGGTGTGTAGTCATCAGCTCTACATAAACATTTCACCTCAGACATCTGTAATATTTGTTCATTTGCATTTGTAATCGTCTAGTTTTCACTTCCGCATATTCCACAACGATTTTATTTGATAATTACATCAACGTGTCTTTTCTCGCCTTATTTTTTATAGGATCAATTTATTGTGCCGTTGATGTAGCTGAAACTGGTTAGTTGAAAGTCGTCTCATCAATCTCAGTTATGATGTACTAATTTTGTTATCTAATATTTACACTGTCATATTTCTACGCCTTTGGAATCGCCGTATTTGGCAGGGATTTTATAATCAATACAATAATTTTTACAAAATACAAAAAGGTATTTATACTGCTTTTCGGTCAGTTTAATTGACATCGTGTTGCAATTTGTGAAGTGTCGTAGAACCGCTGTAATGACTATTGCTGAAAGGGGTGCAGTGCCAGTACCAGCATGGCTTAGGTTACCAAATCTACCTGTATGATATATTGGAAATGATGAAATAAATCGAGGTATTTCAGTAATGCCCCATGATACCTCATCTTTCACTTGAATACATGTTCTACGCCAAACAGGCTTTTTCGTAAACGTATCGAAATCAATATCCTGCAATTTATTTTAACGTATCCGTTCAACTTCTGCTCCCGTATGGCCAAGGTAGATAATGGCTATTAGTTGACGTGTTCTTCTACCCGTTTTTGTATTCCAGTTAAGGTAGTTTGAGCGAGATGTTTCTCTTGCCATATTAGGAACAGTATATTTGAGTTTTATTTTTATTTTCAGCAGCTTTAAGAAGCATGTAGTAAATATTGTTTTACAAGAGTGAAATTCTCAGTAATTCACTAATTATACTGTTTTATTCGAATCATTTTTCTCCCTGTATGGTGAAAACGCGTATAAAACCTACGGTTTTCTGTTACGATTCTGTAAAATACATTTTAGTAATTAATTAATTTTTACACATAATTCAGAAACATTCAAACTATACACTGTTAAATTTCTGATACGATCCATGCGTTCGAACTTTCTAATTTTTTTAATGAATTTTCTTTAAAGCGCACAACCGTACATCTCATGTGAAACGGCTCGCATATTTTGGCAAATATCTCGGAAAGTATTGTGGAAAACGACTGATACTTTGGCACTATTGAAAAAAAAAGACAAAATATCTTTCCTTATAATGATCTCAGGTTCATTGAATTAAGTGTGAAATGGTATATCTCTTAAACTTCATTCAATAGATTATTATTGATAAGAAAAGCGTACTCCCATTCAGTACTTCCAACAAAGCAACATTTACTACTTTTATTCCATTTACCTCATACCTTACCTACTCATACATACCTTAGGCATTATTCTGTGTTTGATTTTAAATGAAGGAATGAAGTTTCCAGCTCGATATGACGTTTGCCGAGTCCCACGCAATGTGTCTAACGAGCAAGCCGGGTGAATTGGTTATATCTGGGGAAATCAAGATGAAGGATAAAGCGGAGATTTGAAAGCTGCTCCGATAATTAGCCCCATCCTTGAGTTATTTTCGGGACAGTGTCGTAGCTAGAGGGGAGCCCATGGGGTCCGCACACCTCCCTCCCGAAATTGTAAAAAGGGAACCAAAGGAGAAAGTTATATTTCTTAGTTGTGTGGAATTCATTTATTCTTCTATTTGAACAACTTTTAAATGAACATGTTTGTAAATTTTAAAGGCAAAACCTGTAGATTTTTTTAAACTTACGAAGTTTTATATTATTTTATTATATGGAAGAAGGAGAATTATCTTGCCTTTACATGTGTTGTTAAATCACTTCTTTTAATTTTGCCGATTAAATCACGCAGTATTAATAGGTTTGTCCAGTTGGTTATTGACCACTTTAATTAATGTATGCGTTTATATTATTGAGAGTTGGTCATGTGTAAATAAATTTAAATAAAATTGTAAGCAAAAAAAAAACAAAACAGGACAGTTTATTAAAAATTAAAGAGGCAAACCCCGCATTATTTTAAGAGCAACATTATTTATTCCTTGTCTTAGCTATGACTGTGACAAAATATACATAGGACAAACTTTACAGCACCTTAAAAATATAATTGGCAATCATAAATCTTCAATAAAAACTAATTCCGGGACCTGTGATTTGGCTAATCATGCTCTAGAAAACAATCACAATTTCAACTTATAAAGCTAAACTTATAAATTTTGAACTGAACCTTCTGAAGAGGTTATTCAAAGAAATGGACCACATCACAAAATCCTCGTAAAATATGTAATATATATTAAAAAATTGAGGTTTTGATATCCAGAATTGGTAATTTTATTATTTATACTATTAATTGTTAATTATTTTAGTATTACTTACTATATTTTTTAATCAAAATTTTAGTATGGGTTTCCATTTAGGCTTTCTTTTTTATTGGTGTAAATTTTGTTACCGAGAGGAAAATTTTTGTTACCATTGTCATAGCAGGAATTTTGTCCTCACCTTAAGGTACTAAACTTGTGAGTGTAAACTTTTTTATCTTTATGCACCGAAGACGGTGGCATTCGCCATGAAAAAAATATTTTTTCTTTGTATAATTATAACTGGTAATGGCTGTTTGCAGTGCGTTGTAGCTCTGATGATGTTTTAATTAAAAAACGAAACTTTGGCTAAATGACGTTGAGATTTTTTAAAAACACATGACCAACTCTCAATAATATAAACGCATGCATTATTAATAGGGAACTGCTACGTTGGAATTTCAATGTCCATTATCGTGAGCCAGTATGTTTGTTTATGCAATGAATTCAGTTGATACATCAGGCTATAATTATTTCCTCCTAATTACTTGGCTTAGGCTCATAGGTTCTCCCGGAAGGAGATTGACTTTGCTTTCGTGGGAGACGAAATCATCTATTACTTCGAAGACATAAGTGGGTTGAAGTTCACATAAGCTATTCCTTTCCCCATGCCACCTGCGGTTTATTCGTTGTTACAACCTCCTTGGAATGCACCGCAAAAATTTTATAATAATGATGATGGAAAATGAAGGAGAGAATTGGAACGGTGGTGGTCACGGAATACCTTCGCCTTCTCTCCAGCGACTTCGTGCCGCACTTCATGCTAGTGCGTTTCAATTCTCTTCTTTAGTCCAACTCTCCCAAAGGGATGGGTTAGACAAAGTTTTAATCATGTGTACATGTTTGAGGGTTTTTACAATAAGTTTACCCCTCTTAATTTCTAATTGTTTCACTTAACATACAAAACTTAGTATATCCATATTTTGATAATCATAAAAAAATTATTTTTAATGATTCAATCAATTCCCCAATTCACATAGATTACGTGGTCTTGACGCCCATCCGACCCACGTAGGCTTCTTTGCTGGTATTTCTATTACTATGGATCTCTTCTGACTTCATCCAGGATCTCCATCTTCATCATTTTTTCTTGTTTCCACTTCTTACTTCATCCTGGAACTCCATATTCCTTTATTTCGTCTTATCTCAGGTAACAGCTTTACAGACTCGTATGTGACTTTTCAGCAAACATATTTATCCCTTCTGTCCTGGATAATACCTTCCCTGGAGTGATGACTATTCCTTTGTTCCTAAAATACCTTCCCTATTGTTTAACTATTTCTAGGCTACCAGTCCGATGAGAGCTTTATTTATCTACTTTCCGCAAGGATTTTATACGGGAATGCCTCGTACCATCTCACACGTTTGATGCCGAGACTCGCCGGCCTTTGACTAAACACCCGCTTGATTGGAATTGTATGCCGCCTTAAAGAATAATATATTTCACATGTGTGGACATTTAACTGGGTGCTTATTTATTCTCAGTGTCTTATTCACTCTTCTCACTCACATCTGTGGCCTTCACAATTACTCGAAACTACTTTCTTGTCGCAGCAACCGCTTTCGTGCGATTTAATTGGAGTGTTAATTGCGTATTTTCATTCATAATGCGTGCCACTTCCATTTTATGGGGTAATTTCACTTTCCACTCGGTTACCCCTTGATTGATGACCAAGGTCATGTATAATTTTATGATATAATGGCGAAATAACAATTAACGAGTGGCATCAAAGGTTTTCACGTCACATTGTTAATTTAACGACCTCCTCTGCTTCCCGTAAGTGAAATGGACGCAAGCTTGCTGAACGTTGCGTCTGGGATTATCGCGAAAGAATGATACTTGAACCTCGCCAACCTTAATGTTGTAATTTCTGCAAAAAGTATTGACCATTTTAGGCGTGGATCCATCACAGAAGTGCTTAATTATTTACTAGGTTTTTTGCAGAATCATAAAGTTTTTTCTTGCACTGGCAATTTTCGTCCACAACTCCAGCAGCATTATAAAAATTATTATTCTGGTAATTTTGTGATTATAACCACGGTAGGGAGGTTAAGCAAAAGCCGGTTTTGAGTTTTGACCGACTCACGGTAGTTACGAGGTAAAAAAATGTCGAAGGTCACTCAACAGGCCACTACACGTGTTTGCCACACTAATGCCAAGAGCTGAACATTCAAAAATTACGTGTACTGTCCTAATAAAGTTCAATATTTTTTATATCTTGGAAAATTTATCTTCGATCTTATCGAATACTACTTTTCAGAACTGATACAAATCCTGAATCAAAACATATGAATTATAATCACGTGTAAACCGAGCTAGATACATGCTTGAAGCATTAAAAGACCAGCCAAATGTGTATTATATGGGATTAAAAAGTTTTTCTTTTTCATTGATTGAGTAATCATCATCAGTAAGAATCAGAAGAGATTTAGCTTGAATGGAAGGAACTCATTGGTCATTTACCAACTGATTGCTACCTCACCCTTGTCAATTTTAGGGTTCTAGGTTATAGTGACGGCATATATTTTCTTTATAATGAAAAAATGTATTACTGGAAAAATCAACCTGAAGATTTTCCCGGGACGAGACAGTGAGAATTTTCTACACTAACGGCTGCCCAAACTACCCGGCTCCACTGTTGAGAGGAATTAGCCTCAGCGGAAGGCACTGATGGGGCAGATCCAGAAGATTTATTCAATGTATCAACTGCTACAACTTTGGGTGAAACTTACGGAATCGGCCGGAATGCTTCGATGTGGAAGGCAACAATAAACCACGGCATTAGTCTCACTAGAAGTTGTAGCCTTGCATTAACCAATATGTGATGTGATAGCATTCTTCCCTGTAAAACTTTCCGGAGGTAAAATAGTCCTCCAATTGGATCCTCGGGTGCGGACTACTGGGAGGGGAACAAATGCAGGTGTTCATTGTTTTTATTTCCTCGGCCTCAGGGTCCTAGATACATTTTCCATAACAAATTTACCTTTTATCCACGTATAATTTATCTATTTAGCTTTCTCATCTTCTCTTTTATTTATAGCCGTGCATTCCTCTTTATGTTTTCCCCTCACATCCGCGTTCACCAACCTTTCTGCCCGCTATCACCCTGTTCAAAATATTCTCCAAGCTCAATGTAGCCTCCATCCATTTTCGATGCCCCTAGGGGTTGTCATTTATCAATATAATTTCCTCTCCATCTCATCCTCGTGTATCTTCCTTGCTGCCCAGCTTACCCTGCCCATTCCTTTCCCCTTACTCAATCGTCTTCCTCTCCACGCACCTTAACATTATCATCCTTCTTCATGCGTATTGGTTCTTTATAGCTAAGTGTGCTTTTCCTAGATTAAAAACGCATTTATGTTGCCATATTAAAATGAAAATTTAGTTATCAATGGCGTTTTCCGATCCGTATTTGGAATTTTATTTTTGGATGGGTACATGTTTGGAACACCATTTATTGCTGAAACTATGCTCCAATTGCTGAGGATGAAGGGAATTCAGTAGGCAAACATTTTATTCGACCAATGGAAATGTTTCCAAGTTGAAGTAACGATCAAACGTCAGTCGAATCGTTGCTAATTCTTTCGGTTTCAATACTTCGTAAAAGTTGGCCTCAGTGACGGTGAAGTATTGTCGTCGCCGGACAACCTTAGAATCCCGAAGGAGTCCCGCCTGAGTGGTTTTTCCAATTTCCAGAATATGGGTTTAAAAAATCTTCAATGCTGATTAAACGCTTAATGTGAAGACTTAAGAAGTTGTTTTCTGGTGAATAGTAAATAAATGAATAAACATTAATAATTTTTCAACAAAAATTCACTGTAGTCTTTTATAGTTCCAAAATCCTATTTTTAAATATTTATATAACTGGCTTGTGCTTGGATGAGTATAAATAACAATTTCAATCAGACGTCGGGTACGAAGTTTCACAACCTTAACTATCAATTCTTTATCCGTTATATTGTTTTCACATCAGTCGTGCTTTTCAGGTAAATAGATGCTCAACTATTACTGGTTTACGAAAACTACTGCTTTTATTAATTGTTTGGAGAGTTATTCTGGGGAATAATGTGGATTTTGCAAAAGTCGTTCAATTATTTATTGTTATAATTGATTTCTGTACGCGGCAAAGAAGTGTTAAGCCTAGGCTGTCAGAAAATGTCGAAAGAAAACTTTTTTAATGCATGACGGAAGACTGTTTTTCCAATCATGCAATAGCACAAATGATGTGGTACGCAGTCACACTCCCCCGGTTCAGAGATATACACCAAAGAAAGTGAAATCGCTATAATAAAATCATTTGACTTGACCTGGAATCGAAACGGTGAGGTGTTTTAACCCGTTACGCTACCAAGCGTACTTCAAGCGTACTTACTCATCGTAATTCAAGGCGAATTTAAGCGCGGGTTTCTGTGAACAAGTTGATCTCGTCCCCAGTATACAGTATACACTGTAGCACAGGAGACGTGTTGGTGCATGATTTGCCACAGTCGCGGAAAATAAACTCAATATTTTATCGCTTTAAAACGACAAACCTTTGACAAATTTTCCAATATTTTTGGTTGCACAAATTATTTGGGATGAGAATAATTTTCTCTTTGGTTTACATCGAAGACCTCTCTTCCATGTTCACCAGAAAGAAGTCTTTTAGAAGCTTTTACCTTATGGTGTACAAGTATGGCTAAAATAGGGGTATTTTGCCGATTACATTATACATATATTATGTATATGAACCATTATGGAATACAAGGGTTTGTGACATCATTATTGTGGTCAAAAATCATATAATAGTCACTGCCCTCTATCTCTTTATATCGGAAATCCTAGATACAAGCCAAAGAAAATAGTTGCCGTGAGTATGGAAGCTGATGCATATCTGATGGTGATATTTGAAGCTAAGGCAATAGGTTTGTGCCAAAATGATAAGATTACTGGAAATATGATATTTATAAATTGCTATAATTAACTCTTATGCATTGCGGGTTGCAATCAATGGAAACTATTGGCATGAGTGACTTGATACTTTGTTTCCTCAGTAACTTCTAGTTTTTCTATTCTTTTAAAATATTCTCAAAATCGACATCTTAATTTATCCTTAGTCACCAGAAGTCTTGTCATGCTTTCGAAGTTTTAACTCTTTTCTGATTTATTATGATCTCTGATTTATTATTAAATACGTTTCCCAAGAAATAACGACGCATATTTGACTTTGATCCATGAAGAGTGCTCATAATGCAGCATTTCTTTTGAAAAATCGTGGTGACCTTGATTTCAAATGGTATCTCTGGCTTAAAATTCTGCCCTTAGACATTAGCCTTTGTTTGATTCAGTCATCCTGCTGCTATCTGAAGCATATTCTTTACCTCTTCAAAATTACTTTCCTCTATAGGACACTATTTTTGTGTCCCTGTAGAGCAGCAGCTGAATTATCTCAAGATCATTATATTTAGATACTTGAATCTATTTACTGATGAAACTATGGTGGTGGCAAAGACAATTTTTATGTTAAGCTTCAATTGTAACGGCCTCACTCATTAGGTACCTAAAGCTACTCTCTGGTGAAAGAGTCAGGAATTGTGCTGTGTAAAGGGAATTTTTTATAAAACGTAAATGTAGAAAAATTAATATTAGAGTTGGAATTCGAATTAGGCAATTTCCATTATTTCTAGAGAGGTTTATGAAAAGAGCTACTGAGGATGACCTCTGACGAGATAAATGAAATAGTTATGAATGCATACTTGCAATTGAAAATATATCGGTGGTATTTATCGTAGAATCTTGTTTTCTGTCTCATCTAACTTGTGGTCAATAACTATTGTCGCTGTAAGCAGGGCAGTTGCCGTCACTGTCAGTTTATTATAGCTGATAATTAACGGTTGAATAGCTGAGAGTTTGCAGGCAAAATAATTCTGATTTTCTTAGGATTACCTTCATATTGCATAAATGTTGGCAGGCTTCATCCCGTTCTTCTCTGCTCTGTGAAGTAATGCATTTACTGAGGGCAATATTACTGGAGTACAAAGTTCCTCCATAATTATTTATCTTTTTGCTAAGGTGAAAATTTGACTGCAAAGACTTCATTCACACACAACGTCGCTTTGCCTCTTTCTTCACTTTCAGTACCGCTACCGAATCGAGCTTAATTGAGGAGTTACGCCCGGAGCGACGACTCGTTCAGTCTCACCTCCAGTATTAAATTTGCTGGACGTTCAACATATTTTACCTACTACAGCCAACGTATTACTGTAGAAACGATCACAATCATAGGAAAAAGGTAATTGATTGCAGATCCAACAGATTAAAAATGATTTCGTGGACAATAAGGAACCATACTATTTGCGATATATCAATTTTATCGAACTCCCACCCTCACCAGGCAGTAGACTTTGTACACGTGTTAAGTAGCATTTCATTATTACCAAAATCTTAACTCGTTTGAAATTCCCCGCATGATTTTGTTTTCTGCATGAATTACTATCACGTAGTATTCATAAATTGTGTGCTGCATATTGGCATATTCACCTACGTATCACTATCTTTGTTTATGTTTTGCATTGTTCTCTGACTGCTTTTTTATCCTTGTCAAACGGCCGAGTCTTGGGCTGGAACGAATGTTGCATGCCTGGAATTACTTCGTGCCACACACCCTGGAGGAAGCTGGCATGATACTTCTTAGATGTAAATATATATGGTCAGATAAACTTAGGAGGTGATGGATGTGGGGATAAAGCTAAGAAGAGTGCTAATTATGTCATATTCACAGGTATTAGTTGACCTATCATCCGAGGGAATGCAACCATTGTTGAGTGCGTTAGCGGTGCGGTGCAAATTGGAATGGGATTAAGGGCAGCATGAAAGTCGAGGTATAAAGACGAGACTGAATGCTGGTTGATTGACCATGTATTATTCTTGTGTTTAATAACTTACCGCTATTACTGTCACCTCATCTTTTGAAATGTGTTCTAGCATGAATTGGTATCACGTTGCAATCATGAATTAATAGTATTAGTAATACTAATCGATAGTAGCATCACAAATCGTGTACCGTATGTTAGCAAGTCCGCCTAGTTTCTCACTCTCCTAGTTTCTGGTTTGGCCATACATAGTTAGCTTTACTGCTTTTTGGTCTGCGCCTAGCGGCCGTTTGGGGCTTCACCTTGAATTTGGATGCCTGGTATGTAGTCATCCCGTGCCACACGACCGGAGGGGGGGGGTGGGGTTTGCACGGTATTTCGTCTGTGTAGATGTTGAGGAAAAATTAAGGTATCCAGAGAGTATTTTTCAGTTGGCGGGGATCAGTGGCGGAGACATCGGATCTAGAATTACGTCTACTAAGGAAGTATTTGCGGAGAGAAGGATATTGGTGAGGGAAGCTCTGAGTAGAGACATGGGTACTCGTGAACTTTATCATGAAGCTCGGTGATGTATGGTCGGACACTAGGTTCTTGCGGTCGAGGTTATGAGCTGGCCGAAGGTCTTTAAAATATAGATGGGGCTGAGAATGTAGAGTGCGATTCTCCAGTTATGTCTTTCTGGCTGGGTATCGAGGAATGCAAACCTGGAAGTTTGAAGTCATGGGAGAGTAGGCTGAGGACGCCCAAAAATATTTTTTCAACTGGGCAAGATCGATTTTCGCGGTGACCAGGACTCTGATAACGCTTCCTTTTAAACAAATAATTAAATATCGATTCCAAATTATGTTCCAAGTACCAATAGAAATACTATGATCTTGGAAAACGATTTCGGGCGTATCTTTATTGAAGTCTTTCATAGTTGGAAAGTTAGATGAATTTTCAGCACAACTTTTTCCACATGTAGTTTTATTTATCATGACCATGGTTTCGTTAAAGTGAAACATTTTTTGATGTTACCCTTCTGAAGATGTTACTCTGTAACGAAACCATGGTCGTGATAAATAAAACTACATGTGGAAAAAGTTGTGCTGAAAATTCATCTAATTTTCCAACTCTGATCTTGCTGTGTATACATTTATAACCAACGATATTTGTGTTTCTAACTTCAATTGACGCTCCCTTAATCCAGTGAATCAGCGGGTAGAAGCTATCACGGAAGAGACGAAAAGAGATAATTGGTGGAACAATGGAGAAGGCAACTAAAACGGCTGGAGGAACAAATCTACATCTACATCTACATATTACCCCGCAAGCCGCCTCAATAGGCGTGTGGCGGGGGTGTTAGGACACCAGCCGTTTACATATAAAATGGACGCGCTCTAATGAAATTACGCCTAGCATTTATTATAGTCCCTTATTGTTCGGGGGAAAAACGAATTCCCATACCTATCCGTTCGGCCAAATATCTCTCTTAATTTATCGTTTCTGTCGGACCTGGAAATATAGTGGGGTTCTAATAGGATGTTCTCCGTGTCGCTCTGAAAGATATCTATTCTTAATTGTTCAAGTAATCTAAGCCTAGCGCGCAGCCTCCGAGTCTCTAGCGGCTCCCAGCCTAATTCGTTTAACATCTGTGTAACGCTGTCTGTACGCCCGTAGCTGTTTTTGACGAATCGCGCAGCTTTCCTTTGTATTTTATCATGTTCCCGAATTAAGTCTTTCTGCACCGGATCCCATATGCTCGCTGCATATTCAAGGTGTGGCCGGACGAGTGCGAAATAGCACCTCTCTTTTACTTTTTCATCCGAAAATCTTCCCACAATACGCTTGACGAATCCTAGCTTCTTCAGAGCTCTGCCACAAATATTTCTTATATATGCTCCCCACGATAGGTCCGAAGTTATCGTAACTCCTAGATACTTCACTTCGTCTATCGCCTTTATGTTAACACCATCCACAGTATATACATGGGGATAGTTGGACGACCTCCGCAAGAAATGTACCGCCGTGCATTTGCTCAGATTAAGTTCGAGTCCCCACTCTTGGCTCCACACATGAACGTTGTTTAATTCCGATGATAGAGTTTCAAAGTCAGAGTGATCACTAATTTCACGATAGATGACAGCGTCGTCGGCAAATAGACGTATTTTACTGCTAATTCGAGAGCATAGATCATTTATGTATTTAATGAACAAAAGGGGTCCGATCACGCTTCCTTGTGGGACACCTGATGTCACTTTAACTACATCAGAGCTAATTCCGTCAAGAACTACCTTTTGCTTACGATCACTCAGAAAGTCACGTATCCAGTTTACTACTGTTTCGTTTAGGCCGCATGACTGTATTTTGTATAAAAGTTTATTATGAGGTACCGTGTCGAAAGCTTTCTTAAAATCTAGAAATAATGCGTCAACTTGTCTTTTCGATTCACCAGATTTGAGAACGTCATGAAGAAAGAGCGCGAGTTGTGTTTCACATGATCTACCTTTCCGGAAGCCGTGCTGAGAGCTATGGAGGACGTTACGACTGTCCAGGAACGTCATGATATTGCTAACGACGATATGTTCGAGTATCTTGCCTATAATCGACGTTAATGAAATTGGTCGATAGTTCCCTGGGTCGTGTCTGTTTCCCTTTTTGAATATCGGTGTAACGTTTGCAATTTTCCAGTCTAATGGTATCTTTCCTTCAGACAATGATTTCTTGAATATTATGTCTAAGAACGGTGCGATCTGTGGCGCTAACTCCTTGAGGACACGCGCGGGTATTCCCTCCGGACCCGGAGATTTACTATTATTTATCGACTGTAGCTGTTTAGTTATCCCATGAGAGGGGAGAATGTTCAGTGACCGCAAAGATGGATGGAAGAGGATAGGAATTTTGGATGGTAGGCAGAGGTGATGATGAGATTAAGAGAGACATGATGTCAAACAATTAAAATGTTGGTAGAGAAGACTACCCCGAATAGGAGAAGATACGGTAAGTACTGTCCATAAAATTATACCAATGAGGTGGTAGGTTACTAAAGGAATGATTGGATTTTCCTTTATAACCTCGTAAAAATGGAATTCTGGCATTAATATTACCCTTTGCATTATTCTACATATGCATAGATTGTCCCTCTTTTAAATGACACGGAGAGTGACTGCTTGCTGCTGCTGCAAATGACTACCGCTCACTCGCATCCTTCGTTGATCAGTTGTCTTAGGTATTCGCATTGACGTAGCTAGAATTATACGGAGCATAACGTAAAAAGAGTTGAGAAAATGAGAAAAAGATTTTCATTGTAGTCATTAAGCGGAGGAATTAAAAAATCGTTTAAAAAAATGAAAACTTGTGAGTGAATTCGATGCTTTGAGCGTGAGGGTGAAGAAGAAAAATAGTGTTCTCGAACGAATGTAATGTTGGATCGAGTGATTTGGATGGAAGTGGAGGGTAGGAAAGCAGATGCGAGGTGCTCTATTTTGATGAGGGGAGGATGGTGGGCGTAGCTAGGTGGGGGAGAGGAGAGTGGTGAGCGGAAGATGGGGGGAAGGTGGGGGATAAATAGGGGGATGTCGGAAACGGGGGATGATGCTCACTAATAACGGAGTGGTGGTTTCATTATCAGCCGTCAGTCCGCTCTCCCATTGGACCTGGAGATAAAGTTAACAACTGTAGCATTTTCCATCCCTCAACCCGAGACTGGATTTTCCAAGGTGGAGCGCTAGAGGAGGATTTCCCGGGGAAATTAATTGGAAATCCCAGAGGCTCAGATTTTCAATTTATTGGGGCCTATGTCTGGTGAGAAACAACGAAATAAATATTTAACTCAAGCAGATATTCCATCGGTCATACAAAGTTCTCTAAAACAATGAGATTCTAGAAATTCCCTCGGATTGCTTAAATAAATAAATTCAATTTTACGGGTTTTTGTTGAACAGATTATGAGATCATGGTCGACATATTCGATATCTCTGTGACCCATAAACTCAGAGCTTATTAACATAAAAAAATAATGAAGTTCATTTTTGATAGATATTAATTGCCCAAATAAATTTTCCCGTATTGAAGAAAGGACCCATTGGTACGTATTGCAATATTCGCACAAATATTTTTTTGAATCCCGATGAGAGATCAAGATAATACTTGCATAATATGTATGAATAACTAGTGAATGGCATTTTATGATATTTTATAAGATACATCCGTCAAACTACCCTTCGTAACCTTCGTTACAGCAGAAAAAACTGACTATTCAGATATTTTGACCAAAGACCCAAATCTATGGGTCTAGAAGGTCTTACAGTTGGTAGCCGTGCCCGGAGACCTTCCATGTTGGATCGCGAACCAAACTGGTGGACGGATTCAGCACCCCTCTTTCATTTCCTGAAATTCTGCCCTCATCCCGTAACAATTCCGGTTCTGCTTTCTTCCTCTTAATTCCAGTGTATAATACCTGTTACGTTGAACGCCTTTCTTAACGATGCTCTCCTGTCTTCCTCACCATCCACCCCACAACCTGTTGAGCCCATGGGTACCGTGCGGGGGAAGGAGGTACTCCTTCCCCCGTAGTCACGAAAACAAGGGTATGCCGGTTTTACCAGTGAATTAAGATTTCTTCAAGAGGGGCCTTTCTCTTGGCGATAACAAGAACTGAGGACTAATACGGCACAAACTATTATGAAAGGCGGAGAAATAGAGAAAAAATCGTATCACTTATTCCAATCCCGGGTTTGCTGCCGCATATCCTGGATGCAAGTCTTTCTTGAGCGCTTTATCGTCCAAAACATTACATCTACATAACACGCTGCAATCGATCTAAATGGTGTATGGAAGGGGGTGAGTTATAACCAATATGCACTGCACTGTATCATAATCAACTTAATATTAATGCAATAGCAAAAATCTGAAAAGACTTGTCAGGAGATTGAATTTCACCTATACCTAGGTGTAGTACCTATATATGATCTACTTCGGTGGTTAGGGATATTTTACACTTTTTTTGCACATTTTATTTTGACAACCACCCGTCTGTTTTGATCCCTATGATTGCTTACATGTCTTAATCGAATGACAACTTCGATGTTATTCTTGCTTGCTTAATAAGGTGGTCGTTCTTTGATTGATTTTCGACTACTAATGATCCTTCTAATATTTTTCATGGGTGAATAGGCTCTTACACAGGTCTCTTTTATTAATTGCAATTTTTTGCCACTAATTAACGTCAAAACAGCAATGTATATTTTGGGTTATAATATATGAAAAAGGGTTGTTAAACAATTTTTTTGAAGCCTACTCGTCTGTGTACAAATGTTGACCAAGACATCAACGACAACAGATATTCGCTACAGTTGTTTTTTCGAACGAACATGGGAAAAACTGCCTCCCAGCGTTGGTCACCGATAAGCCTTTCTTTTCACTGTCGTTTTACTTAAATAATTTTCACTGAGGTCTTGTTCCCCAAATTCCTTCTTTATCGCTGTCGTTATCGTTTTTCAAAACGCTATCAGCTTTAGAAGGCAAATATCACAGTTACTGTCCTAAGAACGTACTCCATCAGTTAAAACTACTGATTTAAAGTAACTGAAAATGTTTTATGCGTGCCCATCACGTTTTCGCTCACTTGAGCATACGTTTAAAATGACTATAAGGCTAGTGCACGTGTTATGGAGATTCGCTTTATTAGCTCTAGAATGTTCACCCATCATATACGCCAAGTTAGTCATTTTACTTAATTTTGTATTTTTTTCGCTATTTACAGTATTTTGTGTAGGTATTTCTTTTTTCAAACTATTTGTAATGTGGAGTTTAGTGTTTGATAATACAATATGATATTTTTTCAGACGCGTTCAATAGTTTCAATTTAAGCGCAGTCCGGTCAAGAAGTCTTGTACATTGTTTTGTTTCACCTCTTTTTATTGCTGAAATGACAATTTTTATTAGTAAATGGCATATAAAAACAAACAATTCTTGTTCAAATCACTTCTGTATAGCTCAGTATAGTCTTGTTTAAACAGGTGCACTAACGTATAATACAGTACTTCTTTAACGGATGCCCCCACATGTTGGCGATTTTACATCTTTGGAAAACCTTTATCTATAGTTGTTAAGTACAAATAATTGGTTAGTCAAATAACATGACAAGAGAATATTTCGTAGTTATTATCAAATTTCATATGGAGTAAAAAATGACAGTGTAATGAAATTAATCTCAACATTTCTTACATTTTTGTATAGTGATAATATGAGCCGTGCTTTGGCCACAAATGGATCTCATTCACGAATACGCAAATACCAAAACTCCTTTTTCTCTACCATGATTTCAAAATTTGAATAAATCTTACACTATGCAACAAATTGCAAATGTTACAAAAACATTTTTCAAAAGTTTAGGCTTTCTTTATGTATTTAGACCTCCTGAATTCGAAAATGATACTCAAAACTTCATATCACCCACAGTTTTGCGCTCATGGACACTTGCGCCTCTGGCGGCACACAGCAAACTGTCGCGTTGCTAATGGCGTTGCCTTTCCGTCACTGTGTTGTGTTTGTGAAAGGAAGTACGTGTTAGTGTTAGTGTACAATGTCTCCCAAGACTATGTAAACTCTCCTAACAGTTTTTGTTCTATTTTTGGTGAACTTGTGGAGAAAAAAGACCGAAGAAACATTACTGCTTTCGTGAAAAAGGTGTATCATGCCTATTTCGGAGTGAAAATAGGCGATACCAATAAACTATGGGCTCCACAGATCGTGTCTGAGTAGAAGATTTATATCAGTGGGTGGCAGGAAAGAAGAAGTCATTACGATTTGGTATCCCTATGATCTGGCGGGAGCAACAGAACCATACTGACGACTGCTACTTCTGATCTTGTAAGGTAACTGGTTTCAACAAGAAAAACAAGAATACTATTGAGTATTCGTACAACATTCGCTCAGCGGTTCGTCCTGTTCCACATGGCCCGGATATACCTATACCACAGCCTCCGCAGACATTAGATACGGACGACAGTGATGATATAGATACGGTGCAGGAGACAGATGAGTTATAGTTTGAAGTAGGCACATATGAGGGCCCTCTTCTGTTCACTCAGCCAGAGCTAAATGATTTAGTCCATGATCTGGGACTGACAAAGGATAACGCAGAGCTCCTAGGGTCAAGATTGCGTGCAAGAATTTTTTTAGAACCTGGTACGTAATCTACATTTTACAGAAAAAGGGACTTGATATTCACACAATATTTATCTCAAAAGGACTTGTTCGTGTACAGCAGTGATGTACGAGGTTTTATGGTTTATCAACATTCCGTACGCGCCCGGTGATTGGAGAATGTTCAGTGATTCATCTAAAAGAAGCCTGAAGGCAGTTTTGCTCCACAATGGTAACATGTATGCCTCAATACCTGTTGACCATTCTGTGCACCTGAAGGAAATATATGACAACATGAAGGTGCTTCTTACTACCATTCATTATGAGGATCACAATTGGATGGTGGGTGAGGATTTAAAAGTGTTGGGTATGCTTCTAGGACAACAATCAGGATATACCGTGTTCCCCTGTTTCATTTGTGAATGGTACAGTCGGGCTAGTGACAAACATTGGGAGTAAAAGCAGTTGCCCCAAAGGTTGGAATTGGTTCCAGGGGACAAAAATATCAAGTTTGACCCTCTAGTGGAAAGAGACAGAATACTCTTGCCACCTCTGCACCTCAAACTGGGCGTAGTGAAGCAGTTGGTCAAGGCATAACCAAAGTGTGGCAACGGTTTCAAATATCTATGTAACAAGTTCCCCAACTTGTCAGATGCTAAGTTGAAAGATGGCGTGTCCACTGGTCCCGATATTCGGAAACTGATGCTAGATGAAGATTTCCTTCATTCAATGAATGCCGTGGAGCGAGAAGCGTGGACTGCCTTCAAAAGTGTGGTTCAAATCGTCCTGGGAAACAATCATAGCCCAGAGTATATCGACATAGTTGAAAACATGCTGACGAAATGGAAAAACATGGGATGCTTAATGAGTTTGAAGTTACATTTTTTACATTCGCACCTTGACTTTTTTTCTCCAAACCTGGGTGCTGTGAGGAACAGGGTGAAAGATTCCTTCAGGATATCAAGGACATGGAACAATGATACCAGGGAACTTAGGATGTTCGGATGATGGGCGACTAATGCTGGATGCTTCACAGTGAGCACACGGAAATGCCCCATAAGAGGAAAAGCAGGGGTCATGGCACGACAACTAAGAAAGCATGTAATGAATGACGTTAGTACATGTTTTGTACCACATTCCCTGTATGCATCTGTTCACTGTGTACATATTTCAATATGCTGTTGTTTTAAAATTTTATTCTACTTCAGCATGATTCGTGTGCCATATACATACGTGTACTACTTCCATATGTGATATCAATATTCGCAAAGTATACAAATTGTGCCAAAACTGTCGGTGATACGATGTTTTGAGTATCATTTTCGAATTCAGGAAGCAGAAATACACAAAGAACACCTACTTTTGCGAAAAAAGTTTTTTCACTGTTGCATTATGTTATTAGCACATTGTCAGTATGAGGGCTGGTAGTACGAGAAACCAGCGCTAAACCTCTACGTGATGTTATATACAGTCCTGCAGGCTCATCTGCTACCGTCTGTATCAACTCACTTCGTGATATTTATGAAATTTTATATATTTGTACACAGATCATTCATTTATATCTTCCAACATATTGTGGAAGGAATGAACAGACCATTGCCTAATGCATGGGTGGCCAATGTTTTTGAGAGTGCATGCCAAAATTGACGATTTACTGGAACTTATTAGCCTAGCAACAGAAAGTATATTCGAAACTAGAGAAAAAGAACGATAAAAACCCATATACTTAGGCAGGAGCAGTCAAAAGGTAAATTTGAGATAAATTTAAAAAATGGGGTTAAAAATTCAAGTTCGGTCAACCTTGACCATATTTTCTGAAATATCTCAAATAATGAATGTAACCCATGAAAGCATTTTTTTGTCTAGAGCCAAAAAAATATGGTGTGAGATAGTAACCAAAACCAAAAGTTGTCAAAATGACTACCTCGGGCGTTTAGTGTGTAACTAATGCATTCCTCATTATATACATTTCCTGATAATAAGAGGCATCAAGAAATTCTAAAAAGTTTACTCTTATTATCCACACCTCTCCCTCGTATGAAATAATTTCGGTGATGAGTGGTAGAGATAACCCTAAGAGTATAAAATGAGTATGATTATAAAATACTTTAAACGTTTAGGGCATTACAGAGCTGGGACGGAGCTAATTAGGCATTGAGTGTACGAAGGGTACTCAGAGATGGTGGATTATAGCAGGCTATTTTTAATAAGATGACATCTCGCAATGCCTGGGAAAATTAAGTGAAGCGTTTCGCATTTAAAAAAATAAACAGAACTGAATGTGTTGAGAAGGAAAAGAAAAAATAATTCTTGCGGGAGAGTGTTAATTAGAATCTTGGAGATCGATTCAATACTTGTTGCTACTTTGTTGTTCAGTGCTATTAAATGTCAACTCCTTTGTAGATGCCAAGATATTTCCTTAAAGATTTTTTTTTCTTTTATCCACAAGACCTTGGCTATTAAGTAAAAAACATTTATTTGTAGTATTTACTGACTACTAATAGGTGGAAATGCCAAGAACTCGGCTCTAAACAAAGTTTTGACATTTATATGGCTTAGTTGCATGAATGTGATGTGGTAGTTAAAACTTTCTAACCTTTTTGTTTAGTGCTGTCATTAATGAAGAGGGTGCAAGTGGTCCGGGAACCGAATTGCTATTTTTAAATTGCTATTAAAACCTTGAAGCTTTTTTTTTCATTTCAACTTCTCGTTACTTTGATTTTTTAAACCCTTTGATTTCCATATATGATTTCCGTTCATTGAATCCATTGATGTGATTAATGAAGTGGAAAAAATGATCTGGGAACAGAATGAATGAAAAAAAATTGCAATTAAACACTTAAAGCCTTTTGAGCTTTTTAGCTTCTCGTGTACTTGATTATTTTGTTAAATCCATTTCATTTTGTTCTGCAGTCACACATGAAGACCATATTTTTCAATAATTGTACTTTGAAATAATAATATAATATTGGCCTCGAAATCAACAGTCCTTATCAAACGCAAGGTGCTAATGGCACAAGCATGGATGTATTTATTCCCTCAACAACTTTTTGTCTATGACAAAGTGGCTTAAAGAGACAGGACCTGCCTTCTGCCTGGCCAAATTCCACTCGATTGCTTCCAACAGATCGCTATCTATTCATCGCTTTCATCACTTGATCAAACTCGGCTTCAAGGCCATAATAAAATTCTAGGTAATTATTTTTAAATCCCCTAAGGCAAGTGTGCCGCAATGCATTCAATAGCCTCAAGGACGGATTAATGAAAATGTATACACTCAAGATAAATTATGCAATACTTCAATACTTTCAAGCGCATTTATTAACGCATCAGCAGCTTTGCCACGATATCGACATTAACGTTCATAAATTAATAACATATGCGTGTAAGGTGCAGAAGTTAAATTTAAGGGAAGTCAGCCTGCAGCCTTTACAGCCGAGTGGTTTCAGTGATTAAATTTTTGTTTCTCAAAGGCTTAAGTAAAAACATCCTGGTAATATGAACTTTATCCGTGTTAAAAGTTGAAAAATGTCAGTTCCATTAGCTTAACGTGTTATTATATTTTCACATTCGTTTTATCTTGCCTGATTATTTCATTTAAGTCAAAATGACTACCTCGGGAATTGATGGTAAATTTATATTATTCAACATATATTACATTTTATTCGTGTTTCATCTTTTCTTATTATACTTCTTCTAGTGTGTGCATTCACTAGGCAGTCAATACTTGGCAGGCAGACACAAATGAGTCATAAGAGTTAAATATCTGAAATAAACACTTCCTTCGGAAAACACGTGCGTGGATTCGCGCTCGTAACACGTTCAGAGATGAAAAAGACTACGTGAGGTGGGAGGCATCGAGAAATGTCTTGTGAAGTGGAGCATGGTAATACTAATGCGTGGTAGCTTGTTGTGAATCGTTTGGTTTGAACGCTGTGGCAGTTTGTATTTATCAAGCGCTAACTAAATACGGAGTACATTGTGTAATTGATATTTGTGTGGTATTTGGATACAACAGCAACGCGAGGAGATAGGGAAGAAAAGATTGTGCGGGAAGATAATTTTTTTTAGATATTCCATTGATATACATCTATATGGGCGAAGCGGGTCCAGGTTTGCCGGTGATAAGACAACTTTAACGTTGAAAATTGCGAGATTTTCAATATTTGTGTGTAAATAAATTGTCACTAGGGTTATTTTCACTGTAAACAAGGTTTTATTCTCAAGATACACATTTATTAATTATAATCGATCAAATATTTCGTATATCAGTTCTTAAGGATGCCAATATCTACTCTACTCCGTTCTGTCATCGCTATAAACTAAATTATCGTAGTGCGAATTTTCACAGAGGAATAATCATTCGCCTTGACCGGGATTTGAACCCGGATCCCTCGATTTCACGCCGAGTGTTGTAACCAGTTAAGCTGCCGAGGCGTCCTACTCCCCTGTGGATTTTTGGTGGCTTTATAGGAACAAGGTGTTCAGGACTGCTAGACGTATGATGTCAATAAGCAGTCCAAAGCGTGTGCTTAGCGTCACAGTTCGAGATTCAGTTGGACCAGATCAAATTCAGAATCATTTGGAAATTCTCACTTATGTGCACGTGCGGGTGATTTCGTGAAGGTAAATACCGTGGTTAGTCCCGGTATCCTCAATATTGGTAAAATCGGAGCTATCATATCCATTAACTTTGTACTTATAACAAATTGTACTTATAACAAATTGAATATTGAAAATTGAAAATGGTTTAATAACCAAATATTTTAAAAATATTCCTAATCACTTGTATATTTCTCTGGATGTTATGTTATGATTTGGTAAGTTGAGGTTAACAGGTTTCTTTTTTTACATATATTATGTTTAGGTTTAAGGTATGATTGTTTTAAAATGTATGGTATCCAATATATTAAGATTGCAAGATTGTTGTTGTTCCTTGCAAGAAAATTATATCATGATGTAAAAAACTGCCCCATAGGAGCATTCGCTCCTAGGTCAATAAATGTTTTTTCTATTCTATTCTATTCTATTATTCCCATTCGCTAATTCTCAAATCTTCTGCAGGTCGTGTCATCGGGATGACGTTATTCGTAGCGCGGACTCATTTTGGCCGCGGGAATGTCCTACCTCGTATTAGTTATACGTGAGTATAGGTATAGTGAAACTTGGTGGCACTCACCAGCGGAGGATTAGAGGACACTGACCGTAAACCAAGCGTTGATAAGCGGGCAAAGTTGTTTAAGGACTCCCGCAGGGTCCTCTGGGAAAAGGCTGGGCCGCTTGAACCCACATCTCATGTATGCTTTTCTCTCCTTTGCGTCATTATCTTCACAAGCAAGTGCCACCAAGTTTTGCTACACCTATAGTACCATGATCCGGAGACGTAGGGACGATTGGGAATGGTAGGGAGCGAGTAAATATATGTGAGATTCCTCAAAGACGCGGGTGCTTGAGGAAGGGTGACCTCTATGCGCCGAGTAAAAAGTAGAGAAAAGTCTCAGAGAAACTATGCATTCAAGTGGAAACATCCTCTATGAAACACTTGCTGCATTCATTCACATTTTTATGAAGTTGTTATTCATAATTGTGTGACGTATAAATAATATTATTCTTATTTTAAAGGAAATTATCGCATATTTAGCCTAGGTTTTCTAATACTCAACGTTGTACTGACATATTCAGATTCTTCGTAAATAAGATTTAATTTTAATTTTAATTGTAGAACATGCAAATTATACAATCCAATTAAAATTGAAATGGATTTTAAGCGAATTTTAAGTAAATGTAAAGATCCAAACAATTTGATTATTTCTGCTTATCCTGTGATGATCAGGCAACAATTATAATATAATTGTTACTGTTAAATCTTAATGCAATGAATAGTTAAGCGATAGTCTTTGGCTTTATTTTCATCTACGTCTAATACGCAATCTTTATTTTTAGATCACAACAACAATGTAGCTTTCCGATATGTATACATAAAGGAAAGTATTTTCACGTTTTGTGGTTAAAATAAATTTATGAAGTCTACATAGAATTTATGCGTGTTTGCAATCATTGAGATGGCTTTGAATAACCGATTAGCGATGCCGTATCTCTCACAATATGGCGTCGTTGGGTCCTGGGTAGGAACCCGAATTTTGATGTTGAAACGTAAATATGATAGCTTTGTGTGCAAAAATATTTAGAAGTATAATTAATTATGTTAACTTCGGGGTAGGTCTTGTGAAAAATACGTAAAATTCTTTTGTGATACCCGCTGTGTATATTGATTTGAACGCCTATAGTCGGACAATTATACCATAAGTTAATTTATTAAAAAGAAATAATGCCATTAATCCATAACAGATACGTAGTTCTAGACGAAAATAGGGCCTTTTCAGTCACGAATGTCTACAAAATGCTCAGCAGTATTATCAAAATGTTTACATATTCCGATAGAGGAGAGTATAAGCCACGAGATGAGGGTGAAAAACATCAAGGTAATTGGGACTATTTAAAATGGCTTTTTTTCGATGATGTTCGCCCCTATCCATTCATGTTTCTCTTGAACGAAATACTATAACGTTACTTACACTGAGGGTGCAATGACCCATGTTTTGAAAAAAAACCATTAACAAGACTTCTTTCTTTCCCTAAGATGACTAATGGGATACTTCCCGAAGGAATGACAAGTGTTGAAGAATGGTTTCATTTCCATTATAATAATAGTTTTTCATTTAGAATTTTGAAAGTTTCTATCTATTTTGTGCTGCGATATGTTTGCTTTATGCGTGCAATCTGACTGAGAAGCGACTAAGTACTGAATAAATAGTTTCACATTCGAGTTTCACTCTCTCATTTTCAGTTGCACCTGTAGAAAAGGTCATGGATTACTTGTACTATGGTCTTGATCACTAAGTGCGTTATGAAGCCGTCTTCTCTCAGACACGCCTGATCATTTTCAACCGTTTACATTTCATTCTTAAGCTTGTACGTCTTTATGTTCAATATCAACAGACCTTTATGTTCTTTGAGATGTGATGTTTCATTTGATATTTGTGTCGACCGCACATGCTTGATTACTTCAACATGACTGAGGAGATAAGGATTCGGAGAAACTCTCGATACTTTACTATTATCGATATACCTCTCTCGACTCCAAGTACTTTCGTGCTCCTTCTATTTATTTTGATAATTTACTTGAATGGGTACTCGCACTGTGGTATCTGACCTTCGGTATTGAATACAGTAGAGCGTCAACTTTCCGTCTTAATCTAGGGAGAAGCACAATCGTATAACGAAATTGAAGGATAATCCATTTATATTAAATGTCAAGGTAGTTGAGGACTTAGTTTCCAGGCCATGCTTTCTCAATGTCTTCCACGCATCTTGTATTAAAATATAATATATGAACATAATAAGAACTTAGAAGTAGCAATGTTCCACAGATAAATATTTTAATTCGACCCGGGTTTTGATTCACTACATCATCATCAGACCTGATGATGATGCAGTGCATCGAAACCCGGGTCGAATTAAAATATTTATCTGTGGAAAATTGCTACTTCTAAGTTCTTCTTACTAAGCTAACCAAGTTGAGTAAACTAATTTAAGCTATTTTTTATTATTCAGAATACTATTGTATGGCAAGTATTTGCAAGACAATGATTTAATTCGATAGTTACTTATTGTTTTTATTTGCTGGTTCGTTACTTACTAATATCAAGGCCTTTGTTTCAATGCTTATGTGGAATCGAGGAATTTCTTTCGATACCCATTGTGAGTACATTATTGATACTCTTGTTACGATACCACAGCCCTACTGGTACTGAAAGAGGATACCTCTGGATTTGATTGAATCTGGAGAAACAGCAGCTAAGGTCGGAGCATTTATGCTTTTTATTGATTTACTGGACACCTGAATGTACCGGGAATGATATCTTGATGATTACATTGTATGACATTCTATTGGTCAACAACCCAATTGATCTGTTTACTAGATATAGTGCGGATAAAACCGGAAATGATACCACTATAATTCTTTTTTTCCTTTTCTTCCTGACTCAACCCTAGCTGAGTTTATGTAACAATAAGCCTGATATCCATATATCTATTTTGAGCATGGTTATCAAGTTGTGGTGCCCTGGAGTTAAATATCGATACAAAAATCACCGAGGCACTAAAAGTCCATCAATGTGACAGAGATTATCTTTCGTTAGGAGACTTTTTCTTACTCATTCACTGGCCGTATTTCTCATCATTAACGCATATCAAGTCTGTCCCACACAAATTGAAGCCTTACACTGATGTTAAGAATTGGAGTGGTATGGATAATTGGTAGGGAAGATAGGGGCCGCACTTCTCTTGGCCAAAAACGACACGAAGACTACGGTTTAGCATCCCACACAACGAACGGAGTAGTGTACTTAAAGTTTTCTCATTGAACCCAGGTAGGGGTCGAATCACAATTGAAAAATGTCCACCATCACCTGGATTCGTACCCGGACCTTCCGCGTGGGAAGGTTGAACTACTATGCCATCCGATATACGGCCCAATTTCCTCGCCATCAGTATCGACATTTTTACTTTATAATATTTCATCGATATCGTCCACATAGTCATATCTGTATTGTCAGTCATATCCCCGCACCCGATAACATCACCAGTAAATGATGTGAGCATATGTAGAGGGAAATGAAAAGTTTGGAAGATGTATTGAGGTCTATCACCCAGAGGTTAGCCTTTGGAAGAGACGGATAAAATGTAAAACTGCGGACTTAATACAAAAAATAACAACGCGTCGAATCTTTATTAAAGCTTGGAAATGTTCCTTCTGGGTTCTGGTAGTTGAATTTATCGCTTCCATGCCTTCTGTTTCCATTTCTGATTTCTAAGAAATCTCTTGAGACGTTTTTTCTCTTTGCCTCAAGGCGGTTAAACGTGTAACAATGTGGCTTGAGGGGAAAAAACCGGAATCTGAATCCAACCGAGCCGCCACTAGTCTTACGTAAGTGATCTTGTCCATTTATTAAATGAAAGTCTCTATTTCACCTCTCGTGAGATAAGTATACAGAAAACATGAACATGAATTAGCCCACATGTTCACATGGACTTGGTACATAAATTACATTAGAATATCAACCGCATGACTACGTCACGTCGAAATACGAGTAGTAAAGTCAATGAAAAACGCTCTTATAGTATTAGCGTTTTTACCTTATAGGCCCCAAAAAGTATACAAGTGGTCATTTAGCACAATTTATTGTCATAGTGTTATAGTTATTATTTGATTTTATACAGAGTTTACCATATTTCTGAATGAAATATTTTATGCATGTACAAGTGAAATCCAAATGGCGAAGATGCATTCGAAAATCACCGAAATGGTGCCATGCAAACTTGTATTTATAACCGTATCAATATATCTCTGTACAATGAAATAAATTATTGAGGTGCAACGTTCTTTTGCTAGCAACAAAATGCGTCCAGATTTGAAGAGGAGGCTAATTTTAAATTGTAAAATTCCAATTTAACTTGAAATATCTCGTGTGTTTAAAAATTTATTAATTCATTCACAATTTCATCCAATTATTTCAGAATTAGCCATATCATTTGTCGTTTATTGCCGTTAATGTTTATTCTCAGGCTCTAGAAAAAGTAGTTATTCCATTTCAAAAGCTATCTACAAATAGGTTACTTTTTTGCTTCAGTGGTGAAAAGTCCATTCCTACAACTTCCTTCCTCGGAATGTTTGAATATAAGTAACCCAATTCAAATTCAGCCTGTTACCCTATGCCTTATATAATCCATATATTTGACCATACTTAAGCTTGGTTTATTGTAATTTTGTCTTCAAAATCCAATGAAGTAAGAAAAATGAAAATTCATCAAAATATTGCATTAAAATTGCTCATATTGTATTTCATCGAATGAATTTATTTTGGTATGAGATTTTATTTTTTACCTAAACACGTTTCCCTTATTTTCAGTACTGAAAATAATTTTTATAGCGTTAAGAAGCTCTATTCGGGAAATCTACCGGGTGAGAAACTTCATAGGTGCCGACGTTTCGATGGCCGAGTCGTCCATCGTCTTCAGGGCTTTGTCCATCGTCTTCTGCTCTGGATACGATGGACTGCTAGGCCATCGAAACGTCGGCACCTATGGTGTCTCTCACGCGGAGGACTTCCTGAATAGTGCTTCCTAACATCACACGCCGGGAAAGCCTCAGATCTTATTTTTATAGCGTATTTTCTTCACATCACCTGAATATATATTTCAGTATTGAACGACATGTCTCATTTCCCCATCGTCTGTGATAGTTAAATTCACAAACTGAACAGGTACTTAGGCGGCAATAGTCACATTATGTAATAAATAATTCCATTTAATTGTGGTTGGGTGCTTGTTTCCGTTTAAGGCCTTATTCAGTAAGGAATCGACATGGTCGAACCTCGGAAAACACGTGAATGTGACGTCACTTCCCCCGATAAATCTCAACAATTGAATGCCCCTATTTGAAAATTTAGAGGCTGTGACGTCAAAATTTCGTCACTTTCGAGGCTCGGAAATTCCGAGAACATACAGAATAGCCCCTTTGATCATTCTTCTGCTTATCAATCACTCTCCCAAGGTATTCACTTTCCGGCCATAGCTTCAGTTAGCGAATCCCTTGCATCGTGAATCACTCGCTGGCGGTCTGCTGGCAGCAGAGACGCCTGGATTCTCAGGAGGAGACGCTCGAGAAGTGAAACAGATGCCGCGCGCCCACACGATAAACGGGACGAGCTTGGAGGCAAGCTTGCCACTTTCCTTCCGCGACCTCCTCCCGCTTATGAACGCCCAGTCAACCTGCACGTCCTGTTCCTTTGATGCCTCATGCGCGGCCTAGTCTTGCCTTCCGTTTTAACAAGGCCCTGGTTCTGTGTTTTCTCCCCATGTGGTCAACCTGCCCTTTATTGGATTATCTAAACAATTATTATGTTTCAGAGCATATTATAGAGGTATTCGTGTCTGAGGAGGACCAATTTTCTATGCGAATGTCATCGCTCATTGTGATATGAAATGCGCCCTCATAAATTTAATAAACTCGGGACGGGAAAATTGATCGATTGCTTTTATAACTTACGTAATGAGCGAAAATAAGCTGAGAATGTTTTGAATATTCTCTAAATAAATGTTATTAAAAAGTTAGCGTAGTAAAGTAAAGACGTTACACCTAAAAAGTTCCTGTTCTTTTTGCGATCCAATGACTCACTACCATTGGAATGCTCGTTGAAAATTCATCACTCATCTAAATGCTTACAAGCGCATGCATAAGTAAGTATGGCTAATAAGTAGTGCTATATAAACTTTAGCAAGAATTAACATTGAATGATATTATGAGGAGGAGAGCAGCACACGAGGAACTAAGATATCAGATCGTTTTATTATGTAGTGACCTGTGAGGGAACTCCGCATACTAACAGTGCCCTTGCAATAATGATACAAGAGTATGAATATTTACGATACAAATTGGTGCATAAATATTTTAACAGAACATAATGGATAAGGTGAAAATTTCATGGGTAAAAATATAATTATACCCTATTACATGGAAGTAAGTTTAATCTTAGATAAGCTGCAAACTTCGAGTCTCATACTTCATGCGTTAGAATTAAGTCACAATAATCGAAGTCATATTAGGTAGATCGAAGTTTTTACCTCTCACTCAAGGTTTTCCAACATTACCTCTGATAATGCGTTATAAATACATTCAATGAAACAATTCAATTTTTTATTTCTTGCGTGTCATACTTAGTTGGAATATTGTGACTTGAAAGTTATTAGAAAGAAAATAGCTTTTCATTTTTTTGATTGAACATCATAATATTAATGTTTTTTTTTAATTAGCTGTCATGATCACCATCGAGAAAATAGACAGCCTATAAAATCCTTCAATTGATACTTCAATTTGCATTCATTCGTAAGCAAACGCAAGAATCACCAGAAAAGTCACAGAGTCAGTGACTCGTAAAAAATCTCGTCTCACATATGAACCATATTCTACATTTTACATCAAATTTTCAGTGTATGAAAATAATCACTATGTAAAGGTTGGATGACAAATATACACAGGGAAAGGTAATAAACTGCTATCGGAGAAGGAAGGAAAAATAGAAATGAGAAGAGTCAAAGGTTTGGGATGAGTTTGAAGTGAAAGAAAAGAAAAATATTTAAGTCAACAACTTCGTACACAGAAACGATGAAGTGAGTTCAGAACTATACAAAAGAAGGCTAGGATAAGGGGAAAGGTTGGAAGGGTTTTGGTATTTGAGTGTTGCATTCACCAACATGTGGATTGTAATTTGTCACCTTTCACTTGTTCCTCTACTAAGGAAAATATTAATTTGGTGGTCTGATTTCACGGAAGTCGCCCCAAAACAAACGTAGCTTGTTGAACTGAGTGAATGTTTGTGTGCAATATGTCAATTCAAGGGCAATGAAGAACAATAAACAACAGGTTCGGAATTATTTGCTATTCCTCGTTCAGTTGCTGTAGGAAAAAGGAAGATACAATCGGAATTGTACCGCTCTTTCACGAAATCTCCCTGTCTCATGGTATATTACTATTTCGACAACTAAAGGCCATCCCCTATCCAATGTTTACAATCAGTCATTACAAGTAATAACAATAAAAGCTCTCTCGGGAAGTGAAGGTGGGAAAAGTAAGTGGAAAATACTTTTTTTCACAATTTAATAACAAAGGAATATTTGATCAACATGGAGGAAGTTGCTTTGAATAATCTTAATAGGATTAAATGAAATTACAAAGAAAAATCTATTTTACATTATGCTCTCTTTGAAATCTATTATCGGGAAGTCTTATGATAAAACTCACATTACCTGACTTTTGTTTTGACGATTTCCTCAAGCTTGTCCACGGGGTGCTAGCTTCTAGCGAGCTTTGTTCCTACAATAGTCACAGTTTCTATATTTAATTAAACCTTTCGAGTTATTTTCTAAAAGACGTGGCAAAAAAGACACAAAATAGGTTTCTTGCTGCAAACTCTTGATGAAAGATCATAAAGTTCTATTTCTTATGCTTATACTGTTTCATTCTTATTTCAACTCGCAATCAAATTTCACTTCCACCCTTTTCCTTCCGTCAGGGTTTGCAATGCGGAGTGTAATTAAATTATGGCCTACAGGTCGGGGGAATTTGATCTTATGCAGCTTCTTGCAGCCATGATAGGAGTCGAATGCCTTTCCACACCTTCTATTTAAATGGGGAGGACCATTGACTTTAAACGACCCGCCGGCCTAGTAATATATGCCGCAGAGGTCAGTAGGGAAACACCTCCAGTGACAAGTGACTGGCCTACCCAGCTCTTCCTAGTCGTAGCTCTAAGCGGTATGATCTAAGACCTTTCCTTTATCTCCTCTGTGTAATTTGCTCACTGAAAAATAATAAGTGTCTTAAGGAGTCTGTAAAATTCATAGGGGGTGCCTCTCTATCGATTAGGTAAACTACGATGCTCCTATATCATAGATATCATGGTCGAATGCAGTTTGGTGAGTGACGTCGAGAGAAAACATACCAATCAAATCGTCTATTGATGTGTTTGTTTATAATGAATGACTAAAAGGCGCATGTTTGTGACGTTTATGTTTAAGTACCTCCTCTTGAGATATCGTCTCAGCGGACGTCATACATTTTCACCGGTAACCTTTGACTGGCAATATTTCACCTTTCCCTGTTTCCGAAAATATTGGTTTCCGATATGGCTCGACGCCAAGACCACTCTTTCTCTAACACGCCCACTGGTATTCGAATATCCGTTGCAGTTCATCTAAGGGATCATTATGAATTTTCGCAATTGTTCAAGAAAGATTCCCGGGAGATCTATGTCAATTAACTACTTAGCGATTTTCATGCGTATTTTTTCCGTCGATATGGTGATCTCCTTATGGAATCCTTTTGGACTCCGGATGCAAATGGGTTTGAGCCTGGTGCGGTGGCTAGGGTCTGGCTTCCATATCGAGGGCCCGGGTTAGAATCCCGGAAAAGTCGTGTCATTTATAGTGATTATTCCAATTGTGGCTTCTGTGCCACTTGGAGAGCACTTACCATGCGGTATTCTTTCCATAGGATGGGAAATTAAATTTTGGTACAATTGACGTCTAAAGGCTCGTTGACAGCAACTGAACTAGTATAATGCATTATTCACAGGGGGTGGGCTAGAATAGTAAATAGTGCATTGAGCTCTAGAAGTATAAAAATATAACATTTGTTTTACAGGTTACAGGTTTATTTCGCATCTACTTGATCAAATTCCCCGTATCGATTTTCACTCTTATGTATCCTCAGGTGACTTCATAAAACAAAACCTCGTTTTCAGTATGGCTGAACGAGGAGAGAGGAGATATCAAGTGTAGCAATCGATTTCTTCCTGACTATCGATAGTGCAGCAGGCTATGCTATGGGATAGAATTAAGTAAATTCTGAGATGAGCTCAACTCTCAAAAATAAGCTAAGCCAAGTAGAGCTACGCTGCTTAAAGTCGTTGTGACCGGGCAGACGCTTTTTTTATGATCTCTCCTCCGGCGCGGGCATTGCGCTGAGTCAAGTCAAGTTAAGCCGAGTTCAGTTGCCTGTGAACGAGGCTTAATGCCGATGCCTTACGTCTCCCCCCCTTGCATCTATTCCCCAAGTTATCCTTCCCTTCTCCACCTATCCTCAATGGTATAGATCAGGGGTGCCCAACTTTTCTGTATATAAGATCTACTTTTTATCTTAAAAGTGTGTCGCGATCGACTTATTGTCATAGGCGTAGTCTAAGGGGGAAGAAGGGGAGGCAAATGCATACTATGTTTATACACTGTGTTTCAGCATAAGGTGCATTCCAGCGAGGTATGGGTAGATATGTAAAATATATTTTAAAAACTATTTTTTATTTTTAAATCACTTATTAAGTTTTCGAGATATAGGCTCCTGAAGAAAATAAATTTCCAGACCCAACTTTTGATAGCAGTATTCCGTACATGCGGTACCTAAAAAATTCGATTTTCCGAGACTTTTTCGAGATAGATTTTTACTAACTTAAAATGCAATTTAATTTTTTTATCAACTGCAATGCATAATTTGTTGTACTATTTGTTCGTAAATATAAAAAAGTTGTTATAAAAATGCACAGTATGGCTGATAATTTGATTACAATATTTCACTTTCTCGTTTTTTTTGGGCCAAGAAAATTTAGCATGAGAGAATAATATGACTTACTTTTTGCTAATTTATCAATAGCTCGCTAAGTACACCTCGTACTGAAATATAATTATACGGCTTATCTACCTACGTAAAAAAACATCAACAATAATTATTTAAAGGGCCAAAAAACTCACGTCCAGGGGAATTAAAAGAACATGGATAATTATTAAAAATATTTATTAATTCAAAGTAGCCACAGATAAATACAGATTTAGAATTTACTTTGTTCCCTTAACATTAATGGGAAGACTGAGTTTGCATGTCTCTAACCAAGGAATCATAATCAGGTGTATATCCTGACAAAGATAATAATAATGAGTCTTCTGAATGGGAATCAGTCAGGACAGAACGTTTTTTAGTCTTCGTTAGCTTCAAGTATGAAAATGCCGATTCGCAAAGGTATGTAGATCCGAAACAAGAATAGATATATTCGCTACATTTGGTGACACTGGGATATTTTTCTCGGTTGACATATTTCCAAAAATCTTCTTCAGATTTTCTGGCTTGTAAGTTTAAGTCAGTTTGTAAAATTATAATTTCATTTTCTAATGCCTTTTGATCCATATGAAATATGTCTGAAGTTTTTTGGCTAATGAGTTTCACACTTGCATCTTTTTTAAAAGGAAAAGATATAAATTCCACCATTTCTTTAATTTTTTCAAAATCCTGGAATCTTACCTCAAAATCTTCAATTACTTTTTGGATTTCCGCGACGTATTTGTCGATCTTATACTTAATATTTTTATGTTTTTGTAGGTTATCCGCCATATTTGGGAAATAATTCAGATTATTTTGTTGCAGATCTTCTATTAGCAAAATAAATTTTGTTTTATATGCGTCTATGCAGCTGATCATATCAATTACTGTTTTATTTTTACCTTGTAATTCTAAATTAAAATGACTTAATATTGAAGTAAAATCGGTAAGAAATGCCAAGTCATTAAGCCAAGTTTCATCATTTAAATTTTCACAGTTTCCATCTTGTTCGTGAAGAAAATCTATAATTTCAGGCAATAAATCACGAAATCGCTGCAGAAATTTACCTCTGCTCAGCCATCTGACATCGGTATGTAGTAATAATTCAGGTTGGCCTTCATCGAGCTGCAGTTGGATGAGGGAACTTCCTCGAATTGAATTAACAATTTTAAATGCTATGTCCATTACCTCTTTTGTGTTTAGTCTCTTACTAGCTAAAACTTGCTGGTGAATTATGCAGTGATAGCTCAAAAAGGCTGGGAATTCATCTTCAGTTCGACATAGGGCTATAAATCCATTTTTGCAACCTATCATTGCAGCTGCGCCATCCGTTGGAATTGAGACTAATTTGAAAAGTGGTACTTTCAAATCAAAGAGCTCGGGGACAACAATAAAGTATATTAAAATGTAATATAGATATATTCGAATTTACAAGAAGTATGTTAAAGTTACAATATATTTATTACGGTTTACAATACTGACCTCTTACTTTAGATAGAATTACTGTTATTCCTAATATATTTGTAATACTGTCCCTTATTTTTCTCCCAGTGTAATGACCGCAGTTTAGAGATCTATTGCCGAGAATGCTCACTTATCAAGTAAATAGATAGGTAAGAAAAGCAATTTAATTTAAAACAAAGAAAATGTACTTACATTTGAACAGAAGAAAAATTTAAATCCAACGTGGTCACCGAGGAAAATAATATTGCTTAATAATGATACAGTTAATACAAAAGAAAAGAAGCTACCGTATGACACTACCAAATATTCAAGCTGACTGACTGTGTTCTTCGATGAGTCGAGTTGTAACTGTTGCGTTCGCGCGTTGTGTCCGGTGACAATGTAACACATAAGTCAAAATGTATTGTGCTGGGTGAGCGGAGATAACAGTGTCTGGCTGTCAGAATTCTAGATATTCATGAACTTGGCAAGTTCCCAGAATACATTCAACTATTACTACAAAGTTTTGTCTTCTAAAATCGCTTCAAAGTCACGGGAGTACACGGAATTCTGCCCCAGACATTGCGAGAGATCGACGATCGACCAAAATTGGCCTCGCGATCGACTTGTTGGACACCCCTGGTAAAGATGACTGGAGTTTTCGGCAGCTTCCTCTAATAGTCAGTCAGCCAGCCTAAAGACGAGAAAATTGGTCTTATTATGTACACCAACATTTTAAAGAGGGATTAAGTATATTTAAAATTTATAAATGGATAAATGTGTCGGTTTATACCATTCTATGATGGGGTATATTAGTAGATGGGGGATGGGGTGAGGTAAGCTAACGCAGGAAACTCATAGAGTGTCAGTTACATTACGCCTAGTGATGCATTACTGTTTTTTTCGGTTAAGTTGCCTGCCACCTAGAAGAGACCTCAGTATGCATTTCCTGATCAGGTGGTCCGCGTGTCCATCTCCACAGGTTTATAAACTATCGCAATTAAATATTAACTTTGAGATAACCACAGAAAACTATTTTGATTAAAATTTGTTGCAACTTATATAGCCGATTTTCTGCCTTAGTATCATATCTAGATATTAGTTTAATCACGTATTAGTGTTATTTATTAAGTCAGTTGACCCGAAAAAATAGCGGACGCTTAAAAATTACTTTTTTCTATAGTAAACACTTTTTTTAATCACCGACTGTGTTTTTACAGTGAGTGTCGTTATCTATCCAGATGACGACAGGTACTATCATAAATTTGGTTGGGAAAACTAGAAAATGTAAAATGCACAATAATTTACCAGGCCAATTGCTATTAAAGTTAAGAGATTTCTAACTTAAGGAGTAGATATTGTTTAAGAGAATTCGAATTTGGATAGATCAGGTGTTAAGAATAGAAGTTGAAGACTGTACACTGTGAATGGTCTTGATAGTAGGAATCGATCCTATCTTCCAAGTCCCTATCCCCTTCCTTAGTCAGAGAACACCGGGTGCCAATGACCTGAGTCGTCGAGTCCCGCCACATTGCTGTTATCCTGCGCATAAGTCTTTTTTCAGTGGAGTTCAAAGTAATATATCACTCAATCAGTTTTTATATAGATTTTCAGGCTAAATATAGTGGAGGCTGTACATGGTGGATATCTAGCTGAGCAATAAATATAAGGAACATTGCAAAAACCCCATTTTTATCCATTGCTAGCTGAAATGCCCGTTGATTCTCAACGGGAGGGATAAAAATAAGAAATAATACAGTAGGTCCATTAATATAGAAGAGCTGGAATTTTTATAACAGTGAAACTAAAAAAAAGTATTCCAGTTTTGAGAGGGGGGCATGAGGAAGATAGACAGACTTCAAGCATATTTCCCCTTAACTATGTGAGTTTAAGCGAGATTTTTTTCAGTATCAATAAAGACCATTTTGGAATTTTTATTTTAAATATAGCAGCCGTAAGAAGTATGACCCTCCACGGGGCTTATGAGGATCGCACAACGTTGTGTCTCACAGTGCCCAACTGTATTCGTTTTTATCGTTGTTCTTGAGATTCGTTTTTCCTTTGAGGACATTGCCCTTACCTTAGCAGACCTGTGAGAAATATTAATTTTTCTTTTCTTAGGCATATTCGTTGTGTACTGAAAGTATTAGTTATAAAATAGTTATGTGAGTAAACATTTAAATAAATCCAAAGTTTCCTAAAGAGACCTGTAAAAAGTCTCAAGTCTTTACCTTTAATTCACCTCAACTAACAACAACAGTCTTCAGCGTACTAATATATATTTACATAGTAACTATGAAACCTTCTCCCTAATTTTTCTGAAAGACAACTTTAAAAAATCTCAAGCCTTACGTTTTAGTTACCTCTACTAACAACAACAATCTTACCCGTAAAAATAAATATCTACAAAGCTACAATAAGGTCTTCTCGAAAAAGTAGAAAATTACCGTAGTCTTGATATGGTGAAAACTTTCAAAACGGCAGTAGGACTATGTTTGAACAAGGTGTAGTAGCTATGTTCATGCATAATTTCAGCTCCTTTGGTTCAGTTGTTTTGCGTGATTGAGGAAAACACACACAAAAATCACCTAATCTATCTAATATATAAAAAAGAATCTTTGTCTGCCTGTTCGTGTCCTATGCATTCCAAAGCCACTCATCCGGTTACTATGTGCGCGTGCCCACGAAGGTTTCTGAATGAAAAAAACTAGCAAATTTTGGGGTTGTTTTTACCCTGTAGCATAGGCAGCGCGGAATGAAGAGTCGTTTTTCGTTGGGAGAAGATCTTTATTCAACAGTTCTTCTTACAAGACTGCCTTGAGTAGCAGGAGAGACGGTTTTTATATTGTAGCGAAGACAGAAGAATATTCTGGATCGCCACACCAGAACTCTTCAGAACAATCCAGAAGTTTTCTTAAGAAATCGGAAAATATATTTGCCGACACTGAGAACCAAACACTGGCACCCATGCGGGTGGCGAGAGCGGATCCACCGGGCAACCGTGTCATCTGTTGTGGTGATACGCCGAGTATCGCCACAACCCTATATTGTTAGCATTTGCTCCCATAAGAAGAGCATTGAATTCGGTGCAGGTGTTCCTTTATTTCCCTTTTTAAATTATTTACACTCAAGATATTGGATTGAAATTTTTATCTTAGAACGTATAAAAGAATGTGGTATTTAATTCTTTCATTCAATTTTCTTATACGCTTCGCTTTGTCAAAGTCTTGCGTTTTTATCTCGAAATTCATCAATATTTCTTCCTTTTCAACTATAGAAATTTCTTTGGCAAACAGGCGTGAATATCCATTTAATAGCGATTTCATGAATGGCTATTCACTCCTGCAGCATTTAATGGCCAGGTTTAGTGACTAATTTGATAGTTGTAGTCAAATGACTTCAGTTCCCCGTTCGCCTTGCCATCTCAATGACCATCAACAAGGCAAATGATCAATCACTTAAAGTGTGGATTACATCTGGAAAATCCATGCTTTTTACATGGTCTATTTTACGTGGCATGCTCACGAGTGGGACATCCGAAAAATTTATTTGTTTTGGCAGAGGGTGGTAAGAACAAAAATATTGTATATCCCAAAGCACTTAAATAAATGTTTTCAACTTTAATTTAATACACAAAAAGCCATTGTCTTTCATTGATTTTGTACGTATAAGCGTACGTACGATTTTTGTACGTATGTGTCAGCTTTGTATATTTGTACCTACTTAGAAAGAAAAACAGGCATTTCGACGAATGCCGGGCACAGCTAGTTTTTATATATATTATAAACGTTTTTATTATAGATAGATGGGGATCCCAATGTCGTTGAATGTCATTTGTAATGAAATAACCTCGTTTTCTGGTTTGCTGCGCTATTATGTTTTCATTGCTTGTTTATTTCTCTACTCAGTGCATATTTGATGTACTTACAATAATTTATTAAATATTGTATCCTAAATACCCTTCTGTTTAAAGGTCAGTGCCTTACACACCGAACTAGACCCAAGTTTTTACCCCAGGCTCTTTTAAAAAATTCGAGCTTTATGCGCACCGTTATTAGGCCTTTGATGTAACGTATCGTCTACCATATTCTTATACCTGAATTGTTTCCAAAACCTAGGACGCCGATATACTTTTACAGAGATTAAAAAACTTTGTTCCTTCTTGGAACTCCCCTTTTCTACTTTTGCGGCCATATTGACTTTAGTGCACTGATTCCGGTATAGAAACTCTGTGTGATACAATGAATGAAGCTTTTCTATTTTGAGCACAATATATTCTTCAGATACCAGTGCACTAATCATAAATCAGCTATTACGAATCTCTGCCATAGAAGAGTAGCACGAGCTTAAATTATTCATAATTATTTCTTTAGCTAAATTTATTTGTTTGGAGTTGAATGAATTTTTCAAGCTGGCAATGTTATCAATTTTCTTAATGTGACTAACCTGAGGTTAGTCACATTAAGAAAAAGGCTTTGCAGGTAAACCTGATAGTTTTGAGGTTATGGATAGCGTAATTCCAGACTTCAAGTTTGATAATTTACCTATTTATATTATGCAATTATAACATAGTAAATTGGGGCAATTGTTAAATGTTCGAAACTCCTTATTTCAACATGTTAATGTAAATGGTGCTGAAATGATTCATATAATTAAATATTTTCCATCGAAAACAATTATTTGGCGACTTCTACGAAGCATTAACATTGAAAAAAGGGTTTTATTAAAGGTTTCTAATTTAAATTTGAGGCGATCTATATCATTAACGCGATTAAATCAAACAGTTTTTTCGATTGAAACATTGTAGTTTCGGCATTTACTGCGGTCATTGAGATAAAACAATGACCTGATAAATATCTTAAATAGCTTAATTTAAATAGATTGAGACATTAAAATAATTAAAAAATAAATTTAGAATATTTTGTTTCCATATTCGGCTCATTTGCCATTGTTAAATTAGCTGATAGAAATCCAGGGGCAACGGAGAAAGATGGTGAACGAACAGAATCAGTTATGAGGAAGTGTACGGAAGAACAGTAGGGAAAAAACCCTATATAAAGCACAATCACGAGGAATAGGTCCTGATGGAAAAACTACGCTTTGAGACACAACACATTTGTAAGGAATATTGTGCAAGATCAAAACTCACGAGAATACCGAGTTACAGATACATAGGCTAACTAAAACGGGATAGGGAATAAAATTGCTACAAGGACATAAAGGGATTAGCAAAGGAAAAGGTAGAATGGAGGACTGCAGTCAACCAATCTCATAATTGAATGAATATTAATGATAATGAAATTTTGTGTTAGCATAAAATTTTGAGATATGCTAACTCGCCAGCATGCGGTAGTGAAGAAGTGAGGATGGGTACAGGATAGTGCGATGAGATGCGTCAGTAACAAGTCTTCGTTAGGAACAGCTATCTCAGTCAATATACGCTGATGCTAGATGTAGATTGCAGAGCCATCCCCCAGTCTGTCCCGCAGAGCCTTCCTGGTTTCCAACACTGGTGGCAATGATGAGGAAAAATGCAAACATTTGCCCTGAATCTCGTGGGCCTGCACGTGACAAACATGCGATTAATCCATCTCACGCCGCCAGTTAACCCACTTGCCTCATCGGGTATTGGAGCCGCTTTGTCCCATTTATTGACAACGTGACTTGCAAGCGACCAACTTAGCAACCTAAGACATGAAAACCACCAGTGGCATGGATGACCGTTTTTGGGGAAATTGATGATTAATAACAAGGGGATTCTAGCGTTCAGCGACAGATCCCTCGGACGCTCTGACGCTATCATATTAAAGTACGTTGGGTTTGCCGTAACGATAAAATTACCGGATTTTTATGTTAACGTACACTTGAGGCATTGTTTGCAATCCTAGGAATTGGCGAATCATTCCGAGAAAGTTTTTAATGATATTTAGGCAATCAAAATACCAACAATTTTTAGAAAGAGAGGGAGGAAGCAATGAAGAATATATAGATTTGCTTTTTTTCAGAAATGCGTCAATTCAGAAGAATATTTCCATCCTAAGGATGTCTTACTCTAATAATTTGGAAAGTCATCATCGGCATGACAAAGAATTATCCTTTCACGGCAAAAATATTTTATTTGAGAGCAAAAACGTGAATCAAGGAAAGAAAATGATTTGTATTGCACCAATGCCATGATACTGGCGTTGAATGGTGAAAATAAATGTTTTCAACACTTCACTACAGTTAAAAATTCCTGTCATTGTTGAAGCCTCCTCATAGCCCATTCGTCTGCACCTTACAAACATACACTCCGAATTTCCGTATTACACTCCTTGCTGGTACATTTACATACATACCTACTTATATATGGTCCATGTCATTGGTTCTATCCTATTTTTAAACGCCTTGTTTGCTAACGCTTTTCCCCTAATATATTTACTGCTATTCTCATTTCATTCCAGCGTATAACCCGGATTGCGAAATTGTTCTTCCTGCTCAAGTGTGTGCCCTTGTCCTCAGTTATGAAGCTAAAAAAATTCCATACGGCTCCATCTGTACACCCCATTCTCAATTCCCTCTTCCCGGCTGTCCGAAAAACTCTCCCCTTGAATAGCCTCGCCTCGGGCATCGGGGACGATCGAGTGGGTGGTTAGAGGTCACCACGAATCTCCGGCTGAGGTTTCATCTATATCTTTTATTACATTTGGAGCGTTCGTTCGGGGCCAAAAATCGAATATCGTGTGTATTGGAGTCCATAATTTAGTTTCGGTTGATCCCAGAATTGCCAAAATTGATCTAAATGTCTCTGATTGAAAAAATTCTAAACATATATTTGTGAACAGCAAAATAAATAGTAGCCTAATGTACGTTGAACAAAATACTGTACTTCATGCTGACATGTTAAAATATTTTAGAATAAAATTAAAGTAATTTTTTCGGAAAATATGGCGCTACCTGGCAAATATTTTCTGACAATATATTTCTATATTAGACAAATATTTCGTGCATGTACAATGAAATCTAAAATCTGACGAAAGGGGAAGGGTACACCATGATTTACAAGGGAGGGAACAGTAAGAATAGAGGAGTTGGATTCTTGATGAAAAAGAAAATTGCAGAAAGGGTAAGCAAGGTTATAGCATGTAGTGAAAGGGTGATTGCTTTGAAAATAAAGAGTGAACCAGTAGATACCTTGGTGGTTCAAGTGTACATGCCCACAACAATAGCAGAAGAAGAAGAAGTCGAAGAGGTATATGAAGAAATCCTGCAGGTGTATGAAGAGAATGGAAAGGGACAAGTGAGGGCAGTGATAATGGGAGATTGGAACAGTGTAGTTGGAGAAGGAAGGAAAGGGAAAACTGTGGGAGCATACGGTTTAGGCACCCGAAATGAGAGAGGAGAAAAATTGATAGAATTCTGTGAACAACAGCAGTTATGGATAGCAAATACTTGGTTCCAGAATCACAAGAGAAGGCTCTACACGTGGAAAAGCCCAGGTGATAACAAGCGTTATCAAATAGATTTTATACTGATAAATCAAAGATTTAAGAATAGCGTAAAGAACGCGAAGACACTACCTGGAGCGGATGCGGACACAGACCACAATCTTCTGATAATAGATATGATCACTAAGCTTAAGCATGTGACGAGGAAAAAGCAATCAATAAAGAGGTGGAACTTGATGAAGTTGGAAGAGGATAAGAAGAAAATTACCAAAGTCCTAGAAGAAAAGCTGACGAAAGGGGAAGGGGAGAAAAGCATTCAAGAAGAGTGGAAGGATATTAAGGAAAGCATAATAATGGTTCTCGAACAGGAGGTTGGAACTGTAAACAAGAAAGAAGCTAGAAAAAGGAGCTAGGAGCAGTGCTTTGTTATTGAAAAGCTAGAAAAAGAAGGAAAGACGGAGGAAATGTTCAAAATAGTGAGAATGTTGACTACGAGAAAACAGAGAGCCATTTCGAAAAAAGGTATGAGAGATAAGTGTGGAAGGGTTACAACAGATAACGAGGATGTGAAGGAAATATGGGAGGAATATATAAAAGAACTGTACTGCACAAGAGAAAGAGGAAGTGAAATAGAATTGGAGGATGACATGAATGAGGAGAGGGACAATACAGGTCCTAAAGTAATGAAAGGGGAGATAGAAATGGCAGTAAAAGGAATGAAGAATAGGAAGGCAGTCGGCGGAGACCAAATACCAGTAGATATTCTAAAGGCTTTAGAGAAAAATGGGTTGGATCGGCTCACGGATCTGGTTAATAAAATATATGATACAGGGGAGTGGCCAGAAGATCTTATCAAAACGATAATGGTGCCGGTACCAAAGATATGTAATGCACAGGAATGTAAAAACTACAGAACTATAAGCCTTATCTCACATGTGGGCAAAGTTATAACCAAAGTTATATTGGAAAGAATGAGAAGGAAAATAGAAGAAAAATTAGAGGAAGACCAGTTTGGTTTCCGCAAGGGCAGAGGAACGAGAGATTCTATTGGATGTATGAGGATGCTAACAGAAAGGGTATTAGAGTTGAACCGTGGGATATGCGTATGCTTCATTGATTATGAAAAGGCATTTGATAGGGTCAGATGGGATATCTTATTAGATCTTCTGAGAAAGATAGATATAGACTGGAAGGATAGAAGATTAATAAAGCAGATGTACATCCATCAGAAAGTTTCGGTAAGAATTGGGCACGAGGAAACAAAGGAAACCACAATAGGAAGAGGAGTTAGGCAGGGTTGCTGTCTGTCACCATGTCTCTTTAACTTGTATGCTGACAAACTGCTGGAAGAAGCTTTAGAAGACATCGGGGGGATAAAAGTGGGAGGTGAGAGAATAAAATCCATCAAATATGCTGATGACCAGGCTATAATAGCAGAGAATGAAGAAGAACTTCAGGAAATGATGGAAAGAATTAGGAAGAAAAGTGAAGACTACGGAATGAGAATAAACAGCAATAAAACTAAGGTAATGAGAATAGCAAAGACAGAAGGACCCTTAAATATATGGCTGGAGAAAGAAAAATTAAAACAAGTAAGTTCTTTCAGGTACCTGGGAAGTATAGTTACACAGAGTGGCAACTGTACTGAAGAAATTAAAAGCAGAATTGGGCAAGGAAAAGTAGCTTTTAGCAAGGTTAAGGAACTGGTGACAGCAAGGAACATCAAGATGGACATTAGGAAAAGATTTGCAAAATGCTTCATATGGAGCATTGTGTTGTATGGATGCGAGACGTGGACGTTAAAGAAGAGAGAAGAAAAGTACTTAGAAAGCTTTGAAATGTGGCTATGGCGAAGAATGGAAAAGATTGGATGGAAAGATAAGATCACGAATGAAGAAGTGCTAAGGAGGATTGGAGAAGAAAGAAGTATACTGAGAGAAATTAAAAAGAGAAAGGCAAAATGGATAGGACATATTTTAAGGAATAACTGCCTACAGAAAATAATAATAGAAGGGAAAATAGAAGGGAAGAGAGGAAGAGAAAGGAGGAGGTACGGAATGCTGAGGGATATAAAAGAAGGAAGGAGTAATGCGGAGATGAAGAGAGAGGCCCAGGACAGAATGCTGTGGAGACAACGCTACCGTTGAAACCTGTCTACGGACAGATGCACCAATGATGATGACAATGAAATATTTAAATCCTGCAGGCATTTTTAATTGGCTAAGACTTTCGTGGTATTTGACAAGAAACATTCTATTAAATGTAAAAAAATGCCAGAGAGATGAAAAAGAATTTGAGAGGAAATGAAAGCCCTTCACTTTGAGAGATAATCCCTTAAACTTTATTTATAGCTAATTTATCCAAATTTATATGGTCACATTTTTTGAGCCGTTTCCTCTCATTTCTTAGTCGTAGGTAAACCTGCAGCTTACGATTTTTTATGAATGCAGGCAGAGAAAAATTGTGCATGAGCCTTCATAATGGGTACTTGAAGCAACAGGAAAAGAAGGGATTCAATGGTAACGCGTAAAATTTTATGGCTAGTTGGTGAAAATGGGAAAGGTAAATACATTTTCAAGGAAAAATAGATGAGGAACAAAGTGAGGGAGGATTAGCTATCGTAAGGCTAAGTTGAAGAATCTCTAAGAACACTTTTTGATTGCAGGAGGAAAATGAAAAGTCATTTTATGAAAGCAATCTGTAGAGATGCAAAAAACAAAAATAAACCTCTCTGATTTTTTCTTTAGCACGTTCTTTAATTTTTTGCATTCAAAAGCATAGAAGGATTACGTCAATGACTGGAAATGTCGCGCGGATTATAGAACACAGTCCCTTCTTCCGTCCAGCCCTTTTATAGGGTGAGGAAGCGTAAATCAATGGCTTCACTTTAATTTGTATGAGAATAGTCATTAAAAAAGCAGGTTGCCCAATATCGGGAAAGAGCCATCATGACAATTATGGTTTCCATAACAATAACTCCTAGACTTGAGAGATAACATTTCCGCAACGAGTCGAAAAGTATGAGCTTCCTTCATTTTCTTTGGTGCGATTTAAATTAACATGCTGCCAATGGTGGCTTGCCAATGATAATATAAATCAGCAGTAAGTTGCTAAATACGCAGTTTAGTTGATGAATATATTCCTTAAGAAATGCGTTTTCCAGCTTAAGGATTAGATTGGGTCAATGTTGTCAAGGTCAATGTTTCGTTGAACTTTCGTACGTGAATTACTAAAATAATTTAAGTATTATTATATAAGTTATGCTTAATTATAAATTAAGCTACTTTGTTCTAACTTTTTTCTAAGTATCAAGTCTAAGTATATGTTATTTGGGTTGAAAAGTATACTTGTACCATCAGATGACATTTATTACAGATGTCCTCATTACTTGTCGTCAAAAGGAAGCGTTTGTGTAAATTGCCAAGAATTTGAGAATATAAATCACATAAAGTACCTCGGTATAATTTTAGATAAAAATTGTAATTGGAAATTACAAATTAACAAATTGAAATCTGAGCTGATTATTTCCTTGAGAAAATGTTATCTGCCCATTATCATATAAATGCCCAGTTTCTATTCTGAGGACTGTGTACTTTGCTCTAATTAATTCAAGGATACAATATGTAATATCTTGTTGGGGAGGCACCTATTATACTAAAGTCAATCCAATTAGAATTATACAAAACAAAATCCTAAGGGTGATTTTACGAACTTCCAGGACCGAAAATCTTCCTTCCCGCTATTCTTAAGGTTAAAAATCCTTCCAATCAGACATTTGTTTGTTCATAAAGTCTTAAGATTTTTTAAAAATCGCAGTGGACACAAAAATAAACCATTTCCCTGCACAAAAACATTAAAATACCACCAAATTACTTTTGTTCCGAAACCTAGAATTGAAGCTTATAAACACTTTTATAATTATTCAGCCCCAAAACTGTATGTTAAGCTATGGCAAAAATTACACTGTTGTAACAGTTAAGCCGTCTTTACATATAAATTGAGAGGCTGGTTATTTCTTAATAAGAATATTGAATTTATTTTTAAGACTATTTCTTGATTTTATTCAATACAAGAGGTCCTCGGATTATGTTCATTGTTTACATAACTCTATTTTCTACAAATTTATTTGAATATATTTTTGTTTATGAATATTTTATTTTCTTATTGTATTTTTTATTGGTTTACGAAGATTATTCACATACCTTTATTTATATTATATGGACACATGTTAGATGAGTCATAAAATAGTTATTTTTGTTTAATGCTAATGTCGTATAATGTACTGCCGAGCATTGCCATATGGGTCATTCCACCTCAATTCAACAAACGATTGTCCCTTAGGGTCTCAGATTTTGATAAAAATTGGTGTATGGGTACAATATTAACTCAAACTGAATACCCTCAAACCGTTTTGTGAAAAAAAAATTTTTGAGTGAATTATGCATATTTTATTGCACGACCTTGAGCAATTAGGGAAATTTTTAGGCTTGCATCACGTGTCTGCTGCATGTATTCCAAATGGGAAGCTGACGGTCCGCGCGAGAGAAAATTGTAAATGTTTAAATATTTATAAAAAGCGCATTTATGAATTGCCACTAAATTTTATTTTTGGAATAATTAGATAGATATGTTTAGATTACGAAAACAAAGTGTCGGCCGATTCTGAGGTGGAGTATTTGAGAAAAGTTTATTAACAATATTTTAAACATTAGTAATTTACAACAATAGGGTATAGAAGAAAATAATTTTTTATTGATATATTTGCATTCAATAAAGATTTAGCTTTAATAAAAGCTATTAATCATTGTTTTATGACAATTACAAGCGGAGATATAAGTGATAATATGATTTAAGGCACGGATTTTTGCTAAAAATGCGAAAAAATTAAAATATGCATAATTCACTCAAAATTTTTTTTTCACAAAACGGTTTGAGAGTATTCAGTTTGAGTTAATATTGTACCCATACACCAATTTTTATCAAAATCTGAGACCCTAAGGGACAAACGTTTGTTGAATTGAGGTGGAAAGACCCATATGCCGACCTTTGCCATGTATGGCCATTGAATGGCAACCCCTAAATAAGATTATATCTTCTGGGGTTCCTAATTTCACTGGTTATTTATGTATTGTAGTGTACTTTTTTAGCAGTGAAATAAATATCTTTCTCTTATCTTACTTGCTTACCAATCTTAAATGAAGACAGGTTGGTGATTTTATAAATATTACCCTTTAGCATGCTAGAAATGTTCTGTTCTTATAATCAAATCTTCAATATAAAAAAATGGAGATTCTATTTGGTAGAAAAATCCTGTTTTCCTCTGATTCATACTGTAGTGGACGAAAAATGTTATGCTGAAAGGAGAAGAATTGTTTACAGCACCAGATAAAGCTATTGTTTTATAGAAGCATTAAATGCATGGGAAATTATATCAATGCGTGCTTTAGGATTTTGATGCATTGAAATTTTAGAGCCAGTCACGGTGCTTCTGAGGTGTGATTTTTTCGAAACATTGGATGTCATTAAATATTAATTTACTCAAATAACTCAAGAGTGCCTCATCGATCACAAAAGTAAAAATTTAGCACTGCACTGATGTCGGTGAACGTTGTTCACTTCCATATGTAGCAATACTTATTTTTAGAAAGAATATAAACAATTTCCATTAGTCTTAATTACTGCTTTGTGACTGGTACTGTATGACTTAATTGTTTTGAAATTGTCTTAAGGGCACTAGAGTAAAACTAATATTTCAGGACTTGAAAATAAACGCATTAAATAAGAATTCTGTTAAAAATATCTCTGCGTTGTGTTCGAATGCAACGGGATTTTAACGCTTACTATACGATATTGTTATATTCAATGACATAATACTGATTACTAAAACTATAGCAGCATAGTAATTACAATCACTTATTATGCGAATATTAATCCAAAGGAATAAAAATTTTAAGATTAAATGTCTGGGTTTTAGGTGAACCAAGCTATTACTCTCGGTGCAGATCGTATGCAGTCCTAATTTTCAGACATCCTATTCGCAGAACGTATTGGCCGATTTTAATGGTATAGGCAATGTATGTAGTTTGCTTTAGTGAAAGTTCAGCAATTGCAACTTAATATTTTGTACTACATTAAAACTTAGTTTCCCGGGCGATAGCCGATGGAAGCCAATTTTTTACCCTCAAGAATCATCACCCAATTATTGGGAACCACTACAAAATACCGTACATAGCTGACAGGCTGGTTACATTGAGAATAAAGTTTTGGCTATTAGTAGTTGTGGAATCCAATTACCTCTGCCAAGGATTTCGTTATATGGGTAAAGATGAAAGCCGACCACAATATGAATCACTTCCAGAATACGTAGTAATGAAGTTGAGTGAGCGATATCTACAAAAAGGACGCAACTTTTACTACCGATAGCATATTTACATCACTAAATTGTGCTAGAAAACTGAAGAGTTGTAATGTCTCTCTCGTTGGAACTATGAACCGAGTTACGAGGGAAGTACCTATGGTAGTCAAAGAGATGTTGCACCATTATACGAAACAACATTTTCTCAACAAATAATGCAACTCTCACAGTTTACCAAGGAAACGTGAAGAAGAATGTGCTAATACTAAGCACCTTGCACCCAGATATATTAATTGGGGACCATCAAAAGAAGTTATCAGAATCCATTTCAATTTGTAACACGACAAAACATGCTGTTGATGTACTAGACCAAACGAGCAGAAAATATTCCGTATGCAGTGAAACGCGAAGATGGCCAATTCGCGTGCTACTTAATATCCTCGATTTAGTTGCAATCGATTCGTGGATAGTGTTTCAAGAAGTCACAGGGAAAAAAATGAGTGGGCGAAACTTTATTCTGCAGCTAGCAGACGATTTGTGGGTAGCTACTACGGCATTTAAATCACGTAAAGTTGTTGGTGATAGCCAGAAAATATTCGTAAAGACGAGGTGGACATGCTAGACTGGATATTGTAGAAAAAACTAGCTGTTTTTGCAACGTGATTTTTGCAAGACTTGCTAAAAGCGGGTGAGTGGATCATGCACAGGGATAGAAAAAATTATATTTACCTGTAAGGTGTGCGTTGAAGCAGGTGTTATACAGATATCCTAATATCTGTAGCAAAATTATCATTTAATTGCCAATTTTTACACCAGTTGAAGAACAAAGTCGCCAAAAATTAAATGCTTATTCACAGGACTGGAGTATATTAACTTTGGGAAGCTAAAGTACAACAATTCACAGACCCACAGATGGCATATGTGAGTAGGAATAGATACCGGTCAAAATGACCGGTTCCGGGGTTCTAGTGTTAAAAGTTTAAAACACATGACCGACTGCTATAATTTTTCACGGGTCAATTTTCTCTACCACCAATATAACTTACCCTTCAGCTCCTTATCTAGAGTTGTAATTCTCTTTGACAAAAAACTCATTTTCTCCTAATAAATCTACCATTTCCGAAATACCCAACATTTATTCTTTCTGCCTAAAAATTGTTGTGAAAATGAGCTCAATGATTCTTTGACTGGTAGATTTTTTTAAAAGAGAACGGAAATAGAAATTAAGGAAAAATGATTGGTTAATTTGTAATAATTATCTAAAGATTTTAAAGGATGGGTTGATAAGTAAAATTAGTCTTGTACAAGCTTCTAAATATCGGCTGTCGCTACCGATATACCGGCCGTACCGCTACAGCTTGAGAAGAATAATATGCATATTATTCTTCTCAAGCTGTAGCGGTATTTTTTAGTTGACTATGCGCTGCAGTTCTGTTCATCGCTTTGGAGTGTATTGCCGCCGCTATGAATCAGCTGAACTAGCCCGATTTATTCTAGGAGAGGATTATTTCTTAATTTCATGTTGCTGAATGGGCAATTGAGCACAATAATGAGAAAGACCTCGGAATGATACCATATTAGTGGATTTAAAAAAAATTCCTCCTCCTCATCTTTCCTCTGTCCTTAATAACTTGGTGGTATTTCATCATCAGACTAATTTGATGGGCATATTTTTTACGAAATTCCCCCAAAACGACATTTTTTGTGGTATTCTGTGAAAGTTTCTCTCCCATTAAATACCTTTGAAAATTTTTCCACTTTTTTCGTCACGCCGCCAAAGCCTTCTCGTCTTCTGCACACTCATCGCCGCTCGTGGAAATGTATCACTCGATATCCGGAATCGAATATACCGGATGCAAACCGGTACGAACCCGATATCCACTTCTTATTACATAAGTATTATATGAGTGCGATATCATCGTCATATGAAATAATGATGAGAATTATGTTGGAAAGGTCTTTGCAATTAATTACAAAAAAAACTGCAGAATATAATTCATGGTTTTGAAATAACTTCTTTAATAACTTAAACCCATGTTCCTCTTGCATTGTATTGTTTTCGCTTCATATACATCCGTGTATTTTGGCGATGGTCAAACAGTTTTGCTCGATTTTAATGGCCTTTGCTGATCACCTAAGGTGTCATAATCGATTCTTGTGGAATTGATTGAATAATCTGCGTTTGAATGCAAAATTAAATGCGAAGTAAGAGTTTAATTAAAACGTATTAATGAGCTTAACCAATTAATGAGCTTCGCATGCATGGCAGCATTTGCGATTCCAGTTCAAGAGTAAGCGTGATCAAAAGTGTTTAATTAATGATGTTAGACTTTGAAAGCAGGCTCTGTTTCCGTAATTTCTTCCATTATTCTCTAACCTTGCATACATTGTTTCTGCTACACTCATGCATGCATGCATACACTCTCTGCTGTTCTGTAAAACCCCTAATGTTTCTCTTTGAATCACCGAAAAATAAATTAAGTATGCAAATAAGGGAGTAATTTATTGCTTTTGACAAAAATATTGGCTAATTTAGAATACATATTTTTTATAGTGAAAACTCTTAGGTTTCCTCTTACTTTGAAACTTGTGGTGAGGCGACCCCGTTTATACGTTTACATTTGTTTACTTATCCATTGCTAAAAAAAGTATTCCAGCTTCTGAATGGGCGGGCGTGAGGTGGATCGCCATACACTTCGAGCATATTTTGTTTGAGTGAGTGTGAGCGAGTTATTATTCCATTACCAAAAGACGCCATATTTAATTTTTTTTCTGAAATGCGTATCATGTACCAACGCTCAATATTTCAAGATAAACGGCTCATTACTTCATTCATTCCGAGGCTAAATAGAAAGTAGTGATTTGGGGACTTATAGCTGACGGGAACCCCAGCCATCTTGCCAGTTCTTGAGCTCTAGGACTGTATTAAGGTTTAATAGGTGCAATACGTAAGTCTCTAGCAGTGTGCAAAATTCTACGTAGTAAACGTTGTACTACGCATATAGATTATCCCTCATTATAAGTATCAATGTGACTTGATAAATGCAGATATTCTGTTAGAGCCGTTAAACGCATATAGCGAGGTTAAGGTAAAAAAATACCCATACTGAAATCACACTGAAATTTGCTTTTATTTGTTGAATATAATGTGAGCCATAAAAGGCCCGGGTGATACTTCGTGTTTAAAGAATAGCTCAGGTATCCAAGGAAATATGCCATTTTTGAAATATGAAAAAAATTGATAACTTTGGAATTGAAAACCTAATTTTTAAGCAAAGACGAAACGTAAAACATAATCAAATACATCAATAAATACCTCTTTCTTTCAGCCATCCGATACTGAGTATTTCAACCCTGTATCATGAGTGCAAGTAATTAAAAAAACAGAAAAATCAACCTCTGCACTGTTTTAATACTTTTTTATAAAAGTAAAATCTAGGGGTCCATTTTTTAGGAAATTAAAATATATCGCTTTTGTTCGTTCCAGTTCACTCAATTATCCACTTGCAAAATATAAAGTAAATTGTTCAGCCGTATTTGCGTGGTTAACAGACACACAGACAGATGCCATTAATTTGACTTTTATATCATAGGCTTACATTATACAAATGAGTAAGTATGCGTGAGAGTGCCATGCTTTATAGAATTTCTTCAACATGGCTGATCCTGTCAAATCCTGGGAACTAAATTTACTACATTCATATCATGAAGGATAGACAAATTTTTCTTCTTCTCAATAATTACTTTGCTATTCACACTGTGGGATACTATAAACTCCATGAATAGTTTTGCCAGCCTGAAGGTTTACGTTTCCCAAAGAAAATCTCAATCACATGATGCATTTATGTACTTATTTTACTATGTTAATTCATTTTAACAGCATACAATGACTCAGTTTGCACAGGTGAAGCAATAAAAGTTTAGCCTTCAATTCCCTCTTACTGAAAAATTTGAAAATTTCTGTATGCACTTACTGAGGGGCTATTACGTTAGCTTTTCCAAATGGTCTTTAACGGTCGCCCAGCAGTTCACGTTTGTTATCGTCTCGAGCAAAGGAAAAATGGAGGGACCCAGTTCTTTGAAGGGGAAATCATTTAAAAGAGAAAAATTAAAAATAATGAAACGGTATTATTAGACAACAGCTCCCTTTGGGGCTCATCACTGTGGGTACAGTTCTTTGGGAATCGTATGACGGATGATTTCAAAGTAATCGATCAATCGCTTCAGATTTTTTGTTTTATTCACTCTTTCCGCGTCACTTACAATGACTCTTCCTCACTTTGCGCTATGCAACCTGTTTTTGTGTTGTAGTTCCAAGAGAAATAATCTGAATGTTGATCCAGTGTCTCATTTCTTCATTCACCGTCCCAAACGACCCCTAGCTTTCAATTTCATCTTGTTTCTCATCACTGGCTCTTCAAATAATTGTCCGTCTCTCACTCACCCTATTTCCACCGTTAAATCCTCACACTCTCTCCATAACACCTAGACGACGATTAATTATTTCTTGTTTCCTGCTTAATGCAAATCGCTGGAAATTTCAAGGAGCTATTTTTAAGTCTTCAATAACTATAATTAATAAAATATTATGGAGATTTTTGACATTTTTTTTATTATTGTTTAATTAAAAATAACACAGTTATAGAAAAAAAAACGGAGAACCAAAAACATATTTATAATTAAATAAACCTATTTATGTGCCTATGCTAACTAATGGCTCTAAACGTTGACCGATTACACCCAAAATAAAAACAAAATTATAGCAGCAGAAATTAAATTCTTTAGAAGAATATGAAATAAAACCAAAAAGGATTTGGAAAAAATTACAAAAACCGAGAACAACTCCAGGAGGAGCCTTCAATAACAATTTTAGAGAGAGATCAACTTAGATGGTATGGAAATCTCAATAGAATGGACCAGAGTAGAATAACCAAGAAAGTATTGGAAGGAAAACTGGATTGGAGAAGAAATAGAGGTCGACGGAGAGAGACGTGGATGTAAGGTATTGAGAAGTATGGAAGGAAAAGACGGAAGACTGAAAAGGAGATTAAGAAAACGACAGGTGATCGGAGGAGATGGAAGCAGTTCATTGAGGCCCCAGCGCCAACGGCATAAACGGGACAGGAAAAGAAGTGTTTCATTGAAACCTTGAATTCATTTTATGGAGGCATCACTATTAACAGTATAGACCTCGGATTCACAGATCTGTGTATAACCTATTTAACTATTGTAAGGAATTTATTGTCACCGATAATTCTCTCTTTTACATGTTTCTCAATGCTGGTCAATACCGGGTAAATCTATGCATTGAAATATTATATCGAGGGGGCTCTTGCTAACTCTACAGTCCAAACTCAATGAAACCAGTTTCATTTCTCAATAACCATTCTGTATCGGAGACAAAGTTATTCGGGGATGCGACCGATAACTGAGGCCATTTGGTACATTATCATATCCATTTGGTCCATGGCAGTATCATCCGATATGATACAGGTAGGTTTATTTCAAGAATGAGGAAAGAGAAATTCGGCATTGGAATTGGCAAAACTCTTTCTGAAATGTATGAAGCGGTCCACGACTTTACGTCGTATCCGTCATATCGAGTACTTGGTCCGCAGTTTTCTCCACAGAATACGTAAATTTCGATATTATGCTGAAAATATCTACTACTGCCCCGATTGGAGAGATTTTGTCTCTTCCACACAAGGGTTATGCTTGATTCTTAATTTCCTTAATAGCTAGGGTACATTTGTTGTCAAAACCACTCACCAACCGTTTGGTAACTGCTTGTAAACTACTTTTTTCAGTACCCCCTCGGATGTTTCTAACAATTGACTTCTCAACGTGCCATCTGCGTCCTTATCGCGACCGCTTGAATCCCTGATTTGCATTTCATGCAAGTCAATAGAAGGGGTGGCGGTGATGCCTGCAAGAACCTCGTAGAGAAGCTCGTATCACGATCCGCTGAGCAAAGGAACAGGGTCTGACATGATAAAAAAGGGTTTCCCTCATCCTTAACATTCAGTCTCAAACTCAACCCAGCCTTCACTCCCCATCTACAAGCCCTATGGGTAATCATCGCTTTCGATGCCACTCCAAAATCACATATACCTATGTATTTGTAGTTTCCACGCTAAGAGCAGGTGTATATACCATTTCCCTATGAATTTTCTTACGTTTGAGCCCTCTTTTGAATGTTAGCATAGTGTGCTGGGGCTTTTTTTAACAGGCGGGTTTTAGTAAATTTAAGTATAGCTGTACAATATTCACGTCTCATTTTGGGTTTCCAATTTAACAATTTTCAGCAGAGCGAGAATGCATTCTGCACATTTTGTTATTTTATAGGCACCTGTATTATTGAAATTATTCAACATTTTAAAAATATTTTTCACTAGCATGTGTGAAGATATGTGTAGCATTTTTGATGCATCCACCCACCCGCTTTTTGTCACAAATTCCCCTTTTTGGATATGTTTCCCCTCGGCGGAATGTTTCCCTGGCGAACTTAGGGTACATCGAAAAATCATTTTTTTAAATTTCAATTTGACATTTTAGGAAAAGAAGCGATTCCAACCTCAATACACCCTAAAAATGTTTTTCGAAAAATATTTAGATTTAGGGGCTCGCCCCCCCACCTAAAGTTTTAGATGACCAACGATCGCGACCAAAAGCAGCCTTTGGTCATCTAAAACTTTAGGTGGGGTTAGACCCCTAAATCTAAATATTTTTCGAAAAATATTTTTAGGGTGTATCTGCGGCTCTGTTTTTTCGATGTACCCTATTAGCCGAAGGACTTAGCGCACCAACAGTACCTACGACTCCAAAATCCAGAGGGTACTTCTTGTTAGTGACTACTTCTTGCCAGCAACTTCTTCCAGCGAATCCTTTTGGTTCCTTTCGTTCGCTAACTTTCGCTAACCTGGCTCCGTGCTCGCATAAATACCAATCGCCGTAGGATTAAATCGAGCAACCCGGCTTAAAGGCTATGCGCCGGTATTCCGCGGACGGAGACACATACCAGTTCCTGAAACTTCAATTGAACACTTCCACCACACCAATGTGCACATCCCACTTTCTCCTCCCCTGGGGCAAGGGCCCAGCCACATTGAAACTCAGGTTCCCGTAAGATCACCGAAGGTAAACAATGTTGGGCCCGATGGAGGTTGGATGGGTGATCATTAGAGATACGGAAACATAGCAATAATTTTGCGTGTTTGTAGCAGAAATAAAATGAAAAGTTGTGTTTTATCGCACTTATATAGCAAATAATGTATTAACATTAATATGCGGAATTTTATTAAAAACAGAACAAAATGCATTAGTAAAGATATTTCAATGCAACTGAATATGTCGGAAGCAAGGTAGATACAGTACATGTACACTTTGTGGTGTACATTTAAAATGCCTAAAAATGATGGTTATGTTGGTAAGAATGTAAAATATTATCATATTATGACATGACAGCCTAATTAAAAAGTAGGCCTGTATTATTTGCTTAAATTTAGTTTAAGAAACACATCCTTGTAATCTTGGATAGTACCGTTACACATAAAGAAATACTCTTAGGTCAGTGTTCAACCTTTTCTGGAGGTTTGAGTTTGAAAATGCATCCTTCCTACACTCCGTTGTTAAATGACATCATACTGCAAGTTTCGATAGTACTTTCCTTCATTCGAGTCTGGCGATCAGGAAGTACAAGATTGTACACACTAAAAAATCGTTCAACATCTACACTACTAACTGGAGCCCTTATGGTTTTCAGAACAGCATCTGCAAACATTCGATCCTACATTTTCATGGCTAAGAGAAGCTGAAGTAAGTCAACTTTGTCCTCTTTAACCGCATTTGATAACTGACGGTGAAAACATTGGTAAAATTCAATAAAATCATCTTCCTCCATGACATCAAATGCAGGGATCTTGTGCTGTAACCCTTTTATTGTAGATAAGTTAAATTTTGCATGTTGTGCAGCAACAGTTGGGTTGAATGCTGTGTTTGCAGCAACGTAGAAAGTATTTGTAGGGCTTTTTTGTATGTGAAAATTCAATTTGAAACAATTTTTTTAGCACAACTCTTTAAGGATGCAGTTAACTGTGCCTTTAGTGCTGTATTGCTGACATTATTCAAGGCCTCTCGCTATTCTCTCTTAAAAATACCCTCAGCACTTTGCTTCAATGCAGCACTAAGAGTTTCTAAATCATCCCATAGCAGGTGGTCATATGGGTATTTTGAGCCCTCAAGTACTTTAATTAAGTCAACAAACCGTTGTCAAATCCCTACCACAAATGTGCATTCAAAATCCTTTGTAATTATTACACCTACTCCTACGTTCTGTGGTGCATCCATCAGAGCAGAAATACACTAGAACTTGTAATCACTAACACCTAATGAAAATGCACACGTTGCTAACTAAATAGACAAGAGAACAGTCATGTACTAGCACAGGAACAACACCACTTCCAGTACTGACTGAGGCCTGCAGCAGACTGACAGTTGACAATAAAACAAAATGGTGGAAGGTGGGCAGACGCGCGCGCAGCCACAGAAAAAGGTCGAGCGCACGCCTGCGTCTCGTCATAACGGGATTATTCAGTTTTGATGCGGCTGCGCGATCAGTTAGAATTAAAATATGAGGATTATTTTACTGTACTTTTTTTCTAAGCACCTCTGTGTACAGGAATGTAACTATAGCGTCTCAACTAGATTTGTTATAAAATCGGTATAAAATGTAAAATATGTGTGCTGTATACTGTGTGGAAATTTACCAATATTGTTTTATTTGAAATGGACAAAATGTAAAACTTTAAAATTTTACTAAAATCGCAAATTTATCACGTATTCCATAGCGATGCGTGGCCAAAATATATTATATAAATATAATTTTTTTAACTTTAAGTCATTTTTAAATACTTGTAAAATCTTTTACGCGATATAGGACTGTAGTCATACCACCATTAGATACTTAAAAAATATTGAAAGTTTATGGTTTATAACAATTTTTATCGAACTTTTAACGGCAATACACGACCGGAAGATATATAAATTTAAAAAAATATGATATTATTTTTTCTTGTCCATGCCAATGGCAACTTTTGCACGCTATAGCATTCCGAAATTAAATAATTATTTTTTTTTCGAATCACCCTACTCTACTGCTTCTTTCCAATGCCTTACCCACTCCACCTTAACCTTGCCGAAAATGTCCCTCCTTCATCTTCATATTCCTGCTTTGTATAAAGGCTGCTGCCTGCTTACTCCAAACTTGAATGATTCTCTCCATCTTCTTGGAGGCCAGCCTCGTGACCTCTTTCCTACTGGTAACTTCTATAAGGCGATTCTTACTATTCTACTTGCATCCATTCTTGCGATATGATTTTTCCATTCGTATCGTCTTGTCCGTGTCCACTATTATAATGGTTTTATCGGTACTTGTTTTCTAATATGTTCGCTGCGTACTCTATCCCTGAAGGTTTTCCCACATATCTTTCTCAGTGTTCTCTTGTCCTCTGAGATCATCCTGAAATACCGAAAATTTACCTCCTGAAGCGGAGTAATTCTTACAACGCCATCTGTTCCGGTCAAGACGACGAGGAGTACACATCTATCCCGGCGTTCAATCAATTTTGAAATAGAGAGCCTGGCAGCTGGAACTTGTTCAAATTAGTGATTGGTTATGGTGTGTAAGTTAGAAAGCAGCTGGCTGAACCTTTGATTATTGGTTTGTAATTTGGTTTTTATTGTGAAGTATACCTGCTTTTATGAGTTATTCATCGATAATATTTTATGTCATGCTGTTTTCCTCATTTTTCTTACCTGAGCTTGGAAAGAGTTTGTTTCTAGATGGGCGTTTTCGGTTGAAAATTATTTATATCTACCGTTACGCTTCAGATGACATACCAAGACGTGCAAAATATCCAGCAACGTCACGTCGTTTTTATCGCAACAGATTTTTCATTTTTACGGGAGAGTTTCTGCGTTAAATTGAAGTAAGGTTTCAAGATGAAGCTGACCCAAAGTTGTTCGTTTTTTCACCTATGCTTTTCACCTTTTTTATTTAAATAATACGAAAAAAAAATATTAGTTGAACTTAAACTTAACCCTTAGTCTTTCTTCAGTGAAAATGGAGTCTTAAAATAGAGAACTTTCGTGAAAGATTAGAGATAGATCATGGTGTCACAACGAGTTAACTCAATTTTTCAATTTACATGTAAATTTTTTAGTATAATTGCACAGGCTTGATTTGAGTTTATTATGCTTCACTAAGACCATTACCCGTGTATAGGGTAACGTTTATGCCTAAAACTACCCTATAATGGCAGATTTATTCTAGCAAATGTTTAGCTAATGCAGCAGACGGAAATAATAATGCCAAAGCAGATGTTTTGGGATTCGTAGTTTAGGCCAGTGGATAATTCTGGGGGATGGGAGTTAGCGGGGTGACTTATGAACGTTCGATCGCTACCTCACTTCAATGTTGGCACTTCTGTTGCGGCCTGCCGCATGACCTTTCTAGTTGCTCGAAGATTGGTTCTGTATTCGAAATCTTAATGAACAATTCCTGAAAAATTATCGCATTCTCACAAATATTTCCCAGGATTATTCTTAGATTATCACGTCATATCTAATGGTGTATACATAATATGTATAATGCAACGATGTACACATATAAAAATACTAATACACTTGAAAATCACCGAAAATCGTTAATTTAACGCAAATGTTGGAAACCACTTGGTGGCAATGAAATCTCGCTGAAATCCGTCCTGGTGTTCCGCTCGGCTTGGGCCTTAATCGATAGCAGTGGTCAATGCTATTTTCACACAAATTTACACCCAATTCTACTTCAATTTCACTAACAATCAAATGGAGGCTTTCACTTTCACTATGGGCAAAGCCGTAGATTTCAATGGTATTTGCTAGCATACGCTGTTCTAAAATCCTCTGAACGGTTTTGACAATCGATAATTTGGTTTCCAAGAAATCAATTTTCACTTTTTAACCACCCTTTTTCTTCAAAGCACTGATTTAGCTGCTTTCTCTGCGCTTCAATCGCTTTAGTGCTTTCATCGAACCTCGCATATATTTTATTAATTGAATCACCGAGATTGTTTCCCGGAAACGCCTGCTCTGAATCTGTCTGTCTGTGTGCTTGAGTCAATCTTACCTTTCCTCTTCTGTTCATTCCTTCTCTGCTAGTGGGTGAAACTGCTCTGTCTACATCTGTCGGTGAACTCTACCGGCTACTCCTGGGGATGTTTGTTTGCATAAACCCACCGCCGATTCCAGTGTTTCTTAGACGGCTACGTAGCACGCGACATCGAAAGGTCCGTGGTTCGATTCCCGGCCTAGTTTCCACTTGGAATCGGCCATCATTCCATCTTTACACTACCACTGTGTGAACACATGTTGTGTGTTTCCTATCCTCTTTCTCTCGCCCTCTGTTTGAACGAAATGCTTATTATTTACGCATGTGAGAGGGTGAAAGAAAAAGAATTTGAAACACTATATATATATATACTTTTATATATACATATATATATATACATATTGTATCTTCTGAGAAAACGCCGGCGAATAAAAATACAAATATAAGTACATAATTATTTATATATGCTTGTATTTTTTCACACTTGGGTGTACCATCGACCGAATAGTTTGGAGTTCGTATAAGGGGTGGATATCTTCCCATATGTCGCATCAACATAGGTGTCGCTCAGTTCCCAACTCCCTTTCGCTCATGGAAGTGAAGACAAGGCATCCAGTGAATGTAATTTGCGGCACGAGTGAATGCTTACAAACCGACCTCTGTCGCTTCTCCCTTCCAATTGATCCTCTTCTCACGTATAGATCCTGGAGCATTGTTTCGCGAAGCTTGCATTTATTACCACACCTCCAAGTCTCTCCCGACCCCTTGTCGCTTTCACTCGGAGTCACTATTAAGAGGGACTCCGTGCTCCTTCCCTCTCCAGAGAGAGGGAGCAGCGTAAATTGGCCCCATGCTGAATGCCATGCCATCAGCATCCTTTCGGGGAAGTCGAGGGACTCATTAAGTCTCGGTGTGGCGACAGCTTGCACGGAAGTGTTTTGCTCTGAATGTGGATATGATTTATTAGCCTCCCTTCTCCAGATTTCAGTTGCCGGTATAAGCTTTGGAATATGTAGAAGGAATTTTCTCCTAGTCACAGCGTCTATTCAAGCAAGATGTCGAGCCAATGAGGACACAGACTTCATGAGCAATTTATAGATTGAGATGAATCTTGACTTTTCGAAAATCAGCTGATTTTGATAGCTAATTGTTAAAACACAATTGTAACGCTTCATTCATTTCTTTTCATGGAGTTTTGTAAAAACTTTAGGTTAACATAAAAATTCAAATAACTTACATAATAGTCTTTAATCCCTGTTGTGAGGAGATTAGATTACTTTGATATCCGGTTGATAAAAAATTGTTAACCTATACACTAAATTTGTAAAAAGTACACGTACAATAAATGTATATAAAACGTACATATTCGGCATATGTTATTCAATGCATTGGAATGATAAAACTACCTGAACTAATTATTGACAACACATTTATGTAATACTAGCGCATTGAATATGTCTTCCTTACGTTTTACTGTATATTATACGTAATTATTCAACAAAAGGTCAAATTTAAACCCTTAATTCATCCACTTTTTCTATTCTAGTGAAAGGTATGATTCACGCAAATGTTGTTTACGCTAAAAATATTGCTTCAACTCTAAAGCAAGAAAATGGAAATGAAACAGAAATATGTGATCATGAATAATCTCTAGGGAATTAAAATCAGAATACTTGCAAAAACTGTGCCCTCTGATCTCAGTAGTTAGAATATACCCTGTGCTTGGTTTGAAAGAGGATTTTTGAATGCATTTTGCAACCTTGGTTGGCGATAAAAAAATTAATGACATATTTGAGGCATTCATATTATAATATATTTTTCAACAGTCGCTAAAATTACCGGTCGATTTTAACGTCACTTCTTTCCACGGGAGTAAATCATTTTTTGCCGCAGTGTGGTACATTTCTTTCAAATCGAATTGTTTTTTTTCGGCGGTAATTAGATTATCACAATATTCATGAGCATGAGGATCAAAACTAATCAAATGCTTCCTTATTTCAATGTACTTATGTCATTGATGAATTAAAAAACGATGAAATGTATGTAAGTGGTAGGAGAGTTGGTAGGTGGTGTAAATACTCCTTAAGGATATGGTGACTGCAAAGCACTTTACACATTACGCAACAAATAGCTCATTTGGTGATTAGTTTATCATAATACGATCACTATCTTCCCTCGGAAAAATAAATTTAACCTCGGTTAAGATCGTAGAAATAAATCACTCTACGGCCCGGTCTTATTTACGTTACCTGCAAGATGACATATGCTTTTCATTAACTTGATGTTAAGAGGGAGTTAAGGTTCTGTACATTACATAAGGCTGTCGTTATATTTACGTGAGCGTTATCAATGGAAGATATATTTAACGGTTTTACTTTGATTTTCGATTTTACTTATCGAGAAAATATTCTGCTGGTAATTATTGTAACTATATGTGATTACATTTTCTAAATACTTGTAAGTTTAATTTATAATACTAGAGAAGGTGCCTGTTGAATATCAACGGGAAAAAATTATCATTTACATTGATTTAAATAAAAAAATCATATCGTATTTAGTGCAAAGGTAGTGCTTCCGATTTACGGCGATCGCCGGCGATAGACCCGGTCGGTGGCACTTCTCTCCGGGGTGAGCCGAAAAATTGAAGAGCTTCAAGTTATTTCTTCACAGCTTTTGTGTACGCGAGACGGACTGCGCATGCGTGAATAGCCGCTTTGAGCTGTTTAATTTAATTTGGTCCCCTGGCGATCGCCAATCGCTTCTGTCAATAGCCGGCTATCGCCATGCTAAAACGAAAGCACCAATAATCATTGAGTTAATGGATGTACACGGAATGTGGGCTAAAACAATAAGTATAGTCATTATAGCGCTAAATGACTCAAAAGCGCTAAAATATTGCGAAAAATCGTTGCATTTTAGCAGAAATTTCGGAATTTTCACCGGAATACAAAATTTGATTGCAGGAATACAATTCTTTATTCAATTTTCTTTCTATTATTCCCAGTAACAGAAAACCACTTACCACTGTCTACTTATATTCATTTTTTAGCGTGTCAGTCAGTCATTCTGTATCCATTTTGTTTATTCCTCTCTCAAGTTTTGAGCTAGAGAAATGAGGTTTGGTGCATTAAATGTGGATTATCTGACTGTATGATTTGGTATTAGTTTTGGATTTTTAGCAGTAGGTGGTGCAAAGAAAAATGCAAAAAGCGTGGTTTTTGAGAGTTTAAATTTAGCTAGATTCCGGGGACTAAATTTCCTCTGGGCTCCCAGGTCCACTTTCAATGCGTTAGGGTCCCCGATAAGCCGCCTGGTATTCCGCGGAGTCTATCTTTCTCGGGACTCCCGGGTTCACTTAAATAGGTTACAATGCAATTGCTGTTTTGGGGAAGAAAAATTATTCTGAATGTTTTTTTAATTTTTGGGAAATATATACACTCATTTAGCCACATTTCCCACTGCTTCCATTTGAGTAGTTGAAAAAAAAGGAAAAACACCAAGTTCACCTCAAGAGCACACCAGACAGAGATTGCCTGCGAAGCAGGTCTGCTAGTTTCTAATTTGAGTTTGCAAACAAGAAAAGGTCTGCAAATATCTTTGTTTTCTGCGGTATAATATCTTTTTTGAGCAACAGTCTCGCCGTTCTTTTCTGCCGGCCTTAACCAAACTGTTGGTTGGTGACTAAAGGTGCTTAATGCTTCTTTTTAAGAGAAATGGGAACACAAATAGTTAAGAATATGGTCTCCACAAAATAAGAGGAGAGAGGATAAGAATGCATCGCGAGCGAGCTGTGAGAGAGCGTGAGAGAGCTGGGACACATCCCGACCGAACCGCACGACTGACCATCCCAGGCATACTACCCCTCACATACCGACTACTACACATCATGTGCCAACATCCAAGATGGCGATGTTCACATATTATATTTATACTTTAATACGTCAATTTGATTGCCTTGGTGCATGAATGTTCTCATAAAAGTAATTTTATCCAGCTCATTTAATTATTTAATTATTAATTATTTAATTATTAATTATTTAATTTTATTCATTTTCCCTGTCATAGCAATTGTCTTTGTGGGTTATTTATGTAATTATCTCAAAATGCTTTGCATCACCTATTCACTTCATGCCACTCAAGATTGAATTGATCATACATATGCAAATATTTTTTAAATCTTTGCATTACAAAGAATTTTGCTGGATTGTGAGTAATCTCCTTGCCAATGACAATTTGTCTCTTGATACTCGGGCAATTGTTCCGTACATTACTGTTTGTTTTGTGAATCTATCGTATATTTCACCCAAACCTCTTCCTTCTGTTATTAAGCTTTACACTGTGTCCCTCAGTTAATCCCTCATGACTGCTTCCTAGAATTTGAGTTTGAGCTTTGAGCATTGGCATGCCAGGGTTGATAGAACAGTGGCGAGCATTTGGAATGCGTTGAAAGTCTTGTTTGAATAAAATATAAAGAGTGTATCTTGCGCATTAATTTTATCTCTTTCGTTTTTTTCTCGTCGAAAAACAGAGAGACGGAAGTGAAGGAAGAAATACCCAACAGACGCTCCTTTTCCTCAAGCCAAATAAACATTTTCCTTCCATTCGGAAACTTTGCCCTCGTGGAAAAAATGACAGCTTAAAAATATTTTTCCTACGGAGGACAACGGAACTCAAAATAGTGGCAGTAAACATCATAGAAGAATTTTCTGTTTATTTCTTTTGGACTGGAAAATGACAAGTTTAATATGACGTATAATTTTACACGGCAGGTTTATAATTTATGTGTCCAGGTTACTAATAAACACTCCGAAAAATGACGTAATATTAAAGATGATATCTAAATGTAAGAATTAATATCAGTTTACGATGCCAATGTCCTAGGGGTATTAAAAAAAATACAATTCAAGAGAATGGGTATATCTGATCACAAAATGGTTAATATTTCCGTTTTATTACCCTGAAAACAAAACCAAACATTTGAGGCACTGGCGGTCGTAATTCTAAGAGTTATTTTCCAAATAGGAGATAATGGATAATATTGTACATAATACTCGTAGTGCATTGGATAGAATACACCCACTATATATTGAATTAGAGTTCCACTAAGGAGTTAGTGAGAAAAGTAGTCATTAGATGTCCAAATTCGAGTTGAAAAATCAAATGGATCACTGTGACAGTCTAGAATTATGACCATAGAAAATTGGTAACAAGTTATAAAAATCTCCCATGGCCGTAATAAATTGGCACCACTCGTCAAAATTACACAACGATTGCTGTGTTGGTTTGCGGGAAAAAGAGCAATTCCACGCCAGTGACTAACTACAACATATCGACCAGAAAACCCTCCTGTGGTGGTTTACGGGAATGTTACTTCCTCGCCAGTGACAACCGCAGACACACATACCCAACCCAAATAGGGATCCTTCACTAGGGCTAATGGGACCCCGATAAGGATGCCTGGGTTATGAACACAAACATACTCACAAGCACTCAAGATATCACTCACTCACACACTCTAACGGGCCCAGATTCTGGGCGAATCAAGCTCAAATGAGCGTAGTCAAAAAACGGCACAAAAACAAGAAAAGACGAGGGTGTGCGTCGGATACGCGTATTTAGGCCACGAGGTGGCCCTCGTCAGGGAACTGAAGGGAGCAGTCACTTGCAATGCATTGTTAAAGCAATGCAAACGAAGTGAAAGTGAAGTGAAAAGAAAATTAGTTATATTTTGCTCACCGTCTAGGGACGCATTGAAAATGCATTTTGAAACCCCGTCTTATACAAATGAAATACCATTGGTTTTTTTCTCTGCCTAAAGCGTGATAATTAAGGTTTTTCGGTAAGGTTATTTTGTTTTACCTACATGTAAGATTTTTGGACTGCATTTTAGTGCAATTTTAGCTAAATATTCTTAGGATTTTTTTCGCCTAGTTTTATTCTGGCTGGTAATTTATATATTTAATTTGTAATGTGTAATAAGTGATAAATGAGACTGAAAATCATATAAGAAAATAAGATTTATTTGAACATTATTAAAGAGATGCTTCATTTGGACGCTGCTGACGTGCTGTTAGGAAGTAGAATAAGATAATGCGGACATTATTGGCTGGCATGGAATAGATAGATGTAGGGAAACTAATAATATCTCGTAGATACAACTGTATTTATGCGTGCATTTTAAAGTGTTTAGCAAATACGAATTGATATAATGATCAAATATATTCGCTGGATTAATGGAAGTACATGGCTCCAAATAGACGTGAATATAAAGTTGACAGTTTCACCCGCCACAATCACCGTCTCCCTGTTAGTTTGCAAGTTACTTCTTCCAGACTAAGGTATGATTCATGCCAATTACGTTCAATAGTATCACTCACTATGTTTGTTTCTACCTAGTATGTTAAATAATTATAAAAGCCCGAATTTAGAGCGGAGGTTGCATTTTTATATTACATGGCAAGTAAAATCTCTCAGTGGATGAGAAGAAACCCAGAATTTGAAACAAGGACACATAAAGACATCAATGTGTGGCTTTAGTGAGTGCTTCCCTCACATTTTTGTGAATGAATGGTCCTAGCTAAGACTTCATGAGTGAAAATACTTTGGATGAAATGATTCTCCTGTCGTAGTTAGTTCATTCTTCTAGCGGAAAATCATCCCTTAGTTTAAAAAAATGTTTCTATTAAATTGGTTTGTACTCTTTCGTTTGTAAACATCTTTATATGCAGAGTGGAAATTCTTGAAAGTAACTTTTCACATATAAGAAAACAATGCAAAAAAATTGTTGATTTCAATAAAATCAATTGCTTTTCTGCTGTACGACGCTTAATTGGGCCTATGAGACACAAGAATGCCTCAAATTTTACTGTCCTCAATGACATTTGTGACACTACTAAACAGTATTTAAAAATTGTAAGAAGTGAATTTCCTCAAATACTGGAGAATTAACTGGCTGAACTAAGTTGGATGGCATGGAATTCAAGTCCTTTTTTTTCTTCACAGAAAAAAGCAAATTTTGGCTTTCCATCGGGATGAAAATTAGCCCCTAACAACAACTCTATTAGATTTGCTAGACATAGTTCTTTCGAGGAATTCAGAGAAAATTTAGCATATCGGCTTAACGGAAAACCAAAAGTCTTTAACCAATTGACAGATGCCATTGAACGCTTATCTCTCAGCTGAGTAGATCACAAGATAAATATGCAAGCCACATTTCTTTCTAAATATAATATCCTAAAGACTGGATACTTAAGTACATATTTCTTTGAGTGACTCTTACATTAGACAAAATTAAACTTCTCACACGTCAAAGACATTATTCGTTATATGCAGCAATTAAAGAAGGTTGGATGCTTTACTAAACGCTGCAGTATGAACTCGTAAACATCGTCTGAGAAACCGCTTTGTAATTTATTCTTCTACTACCAATATTTTCGTGTATCATTGAAAGTACGTTGATGTCACTTTTCTAAGCAATTGTTTTTAATACGTAAGTGTAAATGTGTAGAAGTAACAGTTAGAAAGAAAACATGTTGGTAAGTAAATGTGTAGAAGTAACAGTTTCTAGAGAAAAATTGGTAACACAATAGCCTCTTCCATTCTGAAACAATGTTATTTGGTTAGGTTTATACAACCCAATTTCTCGTGAGAAGGAATACATTTTAATGAAGCTGTTTCAGGGTTAGAATATTTTACCTCCTTTGTGTTTCATTTTATTTTAAAACCATTGTTCATGCTCTTAATGCGTAAATGCATGCTTAGTAATAAATGCACATTAAAACGATTGAAATAAATTTAATCGAAAGTATAAATTTAATTATTTTAATTCAAATCCCTGGATCGACACCCGATTCCCCGTGACACTTCCCTATTCGATTCCCCCTAGATCTCTAAAACCACAGTCGTAACTGGAAAATATTATCGATTGTACGATTTATGGAAATGGTGTATGACCACAGGCACATCATTCCGTTTTGTAGGTTCATATTACAATTCAGACCGTTAAATCACTCATTCCTTCTCTCTGATTGAATGACAAAGGTATTCTCGAGATATAAGAGTAAAATTAAAATTCTCGGGAATGCCGTGACTTTAAGTTTACTTATTCAAGAAACAGGAAATGTTTTTAACAATGTCTCTTAGCCTAACATTTTACTTTTCTCGGGAAATATGTATACAGCATTGACGTTTTTCCATATCCCATATCCATATTCCATATAACCCTATCTTTAGATTCAGGAATGAATATTTTCAGAAATATAGTCCATTACTTCTATGCGTTTACAGGAGTAGACGTACCTATGAGATGAATTAAATAGAGAAAAATAGCTGCCCTGAAAAAATCATCTTGTAAAATAATAACCGTGATAGCTTTTCCAGCCGTTATGGATTGCAAATATGCATACATATGGAGAAAATAAAGTTGGAAATTTTTAATTCCCTTTCACAAGAATGATTGTTAGATGAGTTTGGCCCCTTTCTCATCTCGGGCACTATATTAAGGAGGCTAAGAGGCAATGAAAGGCTTACTACGAAAAAAGCAACGTTTTAATCCACTCTTTTTCTTTATGGTAGTAAAGTCACTGGTCTTTACTTATTAAGATAAATATTTTTGTTACGGAGTACGTCTGAAAGTTGTTTGTCAAATGTTGAATTTTTTATTTTCGAATTGGAAAAACCTCTTAATTAAAAGTGAGATACCAACAGCCAGCGATATGAAACCAGTTTATGATAATAGAAAAAGGACAAAACGTTAATAACATATATATAAAATAATCAAGAAAATAACATTGCTTGTATATAGGTATTTGAACCAACATAGTAGTACTTATTGCTTCCAGCTTGCTAAATATTTTTGTCCTGTATTGATTATAAAGTAAAATTTAAGCGCAGAAACAAATAATTTTAAACATTAATAACCTAGCTGACTTACTCTTTTGTGCAATCCAAATCATACTTGGGATCTCATTCTTTTTTCTTATCTTTCTAGGTGAGAGCAATGAAATAAAATGCCGTTAGCATCTTAGGGAGGCATTGCGGAAGGTAAGAAAATATGGAAACCCGTGGCATTGCCAATATTATATCTTCATATTTGTAAAAAGTGCCTATATCATTCAATTTAATACATAATTTGGATTTCATCGCTCTCCAGTAAATATATGGGTGAATTATCGTGATTATTTGCATTATTAAGATCTTTTGCGTCAATTACCTTTTTGCATCATTTTCTCTTGCAATTGCCGAATTGGCCAATAAACACATCCCGAGAAGAGAGGCATTAAATACATATATTCCAATGTGCATATGACTTATTCTGGCAATTCTTTCAATTATGTAATTTTCTGTCAAACCTCAAGTTCATGAATTCTATCTTACGAGTATTCAGTCGTATTACTGGATATATGAAATCATGTGTTCACTGAATTTCAAGTTTTGATTTAGTATACTCTGCCTACATTCGTTATTTCTTGGCCTAATAGCATAACCCAGATGTATCTGCCAGAATATACGCTACTCACTTCATACTTTTCTTTCTTAAGTATACTCATCACTACGCAATGGTGGCAAAATTCATGCATCTCATTTTTTTCAACACATTTCCATTTCAAGGGAAACTCAAAAGTTATTAAGTTAGGAACCAAATGATAAATGTGCATTAATGACCGTTGGAAATATATTTCGATGAATTCCAGGTAAAGTAAGCTTCGGTATAGCTAAAGTAAAGGAAATGCTCCCAGTATTTCCCGTAATAGTCTGTTCTTGCAATGTCATGTTTCTTATAATGGCAGTTTATATTTTGCTTAAATTATGTGTTTTTTAATTTAGCTCTCTACTCCACTTCCGAGTGTTCTGGTAAAAGAGTGGGAACTCTTTTTTAAAACTTTTATATCCTCCATTTCATCTGCTTTTATTAAACGAAAATAATTTTCCTCTTTCATGTTCCTAATTTTGTTTTGTTAACTCTCTGAAACGGAAAGTTGGGGGTCATCACTTCGCAAAGGGAACGGGCTTGGACAGGAAATAATGCCTTAGTTGACAGTGGGTATTTTCTCTGGGACATACTTTTTCCAATTCTTTCCTTTACTCATTCGCCTGGACGGAGTTAATTCCTCCCCACCAAACGTGACGACCGTATTCCCAGTCACTTCAGCTACCTTTGATTTGACTCTTAATTCCACCCACTCAATCGTCGTTAGCGAAGTTGCTATTTATTTTTTAACTGTCTTTTTTTACCCATTTTCCTGGAATGAAGAGTTCGCTCGCTGGATATTCTCTACTTAAAAATTATTTTCTTTGGCTCTCATTAGGTTTTCGCCTTTTCCTGTTCGGTAATTATAATTGCCAGTGAAAAATGCCACGGTATTTCCCGTTTCAAATTGTGGAGGGTAATACAAGTAAAACTCTTGCTATACTACTAAGTAAACTTACTCTATCGAGTCAAAAATGAACTGTTGAGGGGTTTCACTATGAAGCAATGGATCTTTTATTTGAGTTACGGATAGCATCCTGGCATATGAACCTATCAATGAGCAAAATCAACATTTTATGATAGTCGTTTAATCAATCGCTCATGCATGCATTTTTATTTCATCTTTTCGCTCACCGGGTATTCACTGAAAACGGTGATAACTGTGTAATAGTGGATGCATGTTTATTAATTCACTATGTTTCAATGTATGTGGTTACTAATAGTATTTATATAACAATGAGTTTATAAAAATTAAAAACTACTACCTAGCGTGATCTGTTCATTTTTAGCACCTGCCAATTAAATGGTTGCATATTGTTAAGGAACCGCAAGGATGTTCAATAAATGCCGTTGTTATTGTATTCCAGTATTTAAGAGAAACCTAGAGATGCAATTACGATGGAATTGAAGAAAAAATATATAAAAATATCTTTATTCCCTCTTCAAATTTTACTTTCGACTATGCCGGCCACGGAGTCACTCAGCTCATTCTCGTTATATGAATTAATTTATTTTTCTATCTACCCGATCATTGGAAAACAAATGAAATAATTGATTTATGTAATTCTTTTCTTCATTAAATTTCGTACGCTTATTGAACTGCCACCTCTATTTGAGCAATAAAAGGAAAAAATCCTCTCGCAAAAATGTAGAATTAACTCTAGGGTGTCATTGTCCTTTGGAAACCTAAAATTTTAATGTGTTAACCCTTATCTCTTTAAGTTTCATTTCCATTTCTTAAGGAAATAAATGGGACACTCTTTTCATTTTCTATCTCCATGCAGGCGCTTCCAATAAAATAGTTTGCGATGTCCGATTACGGATTATTCATTCCAAACTACTTAACCTATCCCGACCAGAGCATTATTACATTGATTCCGGTTTTTTTGGTCGTTCGCTTTCTATTTTGTATCCTTGTCGGTGAACCACAACTATTATTGCCATTGGGCCATCACATATTTCCTAAGGTATATGATTAGAACTGTTCGTGGAGAATCATCTCAATATGCTATTGATCATTACTATTACTGCTCTTTCGCCTTTTCTGACTTCTCAATAAATACTTGTCAGGGTTCTCAATTAACTTTATCCCTCACTTAATCTCTCACATGCCAAATTCTTCTTAAATCCTCCAGTCACTCTCACTCAGTGATTCAACTCGAAGGTTGGTTTGGATAGATGAGGGTAGAGCTCACACAGGTGTGTGAATTTCACACATTCAAGGTAGGAGGCCCAGATACCTTCCCTGGGCCACCTCGCACTCCGAGGATTTTTTTGGTCGGGGGCGTCCAAAAGCTTCATCCGAATTTGAACTTCGGGACCCTTCGATCAGTAGCCAAGCGCTCTACCCACTAGGCCACCACGCATCCTGCAGTATTAAAGGCTTTTTTCACTTTCTACTCAGGTCGGATTTCATTTTCATTGTATTTATCACTTAGTTAAAATGATTTTTAGATTTAGATAGTGATGGGCAATTAACCCTGGAGTAGGCGCGTGACTTGTTGTAACACGGATAGGCGCGTGGGCTACCATTGTAGCCCATGACGTAATTTATTTCTATAATTGAACTTTTTCAATAGTTTATTATTTTTATTGCTGTAATGTGTTCCTTAGCTATCCAACACCTTGCTTATTTATTTTTTTCTGTTCTTTTTAAACAAAATTTTCTGGTAAATAAATTAATAACTAACATCCGTTTTTTGCCAAGTTAAAGTCTAAATATTTCCCGTAACTTTAGGGCAATGTAACTTAAATATATTCCAGGGTAATTAGTAAATAAGAAAATACCATTGAAAATTAAATTTTATTTCCAGCACAAAAATATAAAAATAAAGTGAAATAATTGTTCGTGGTGTAGATAAACAAAGTAGTAAAGATGATGTTACAAATTTCGAAATAATCTGCGTTTTATAGCATTCTAGTGAAATTGTGTTGAAATCAGTATTATCTCCTAAAAATGGAATGGCGGGTGAAACAAGGTAGAAATGTACAAAATATGAACATATATTTGTTGTGAACTCTTGCCTTTGCCTCGGTGTGGCGCTGGACAGCCCGGCGCGCTAGAGGCCCTCTATTATCAGAGGTTGGCCAAGTGAAAGGCAGGCGCCATATTTCGGACGACGGGCCACGGATTTTACATGGCCGCTTATGGGAGTACGGAGTAAGATGGGCAATATTAGCGAATTTTCTCCATGTAATTCCATTGTAATGGCTTATAAAACATCTACAGATATATGATATAAGTTTGAAAATAAAAAAAAATGACAATTTTGCATAAACTCGGCCGCGATAGGCAATAATAATCTGACGGGGCACGCCCACTACGTTACCGCTTATAGGCGTACGGAGTAATATGGGCATTATTAGCGAATTATCTCCATGTCATTCCATTGTAATGGCTTATAAAACATCTACAGATATATGAAATTAGTTCGAAAATAAAATAATTGACCGTCCTACATTAACTCGGCAAATGGTAATAACATATTGGTGAAGGATACGGACCCGAAATGGGCGCTACCCGGTCTGCACAAAAAAAAACTGTTTTTACTTATATTGCCGGATAAGTCCCATTTATAGATATTGTATCCGGAGATAGCATAAAGGATTTCCCGGCAACATGAAAAATAATCGGAAACTTTTACACTGAAATGAAATAATGCTGTAAGAACTTTGACTTTTGAAAATGTGCACTGCCATCATATCATAGATACAATGGGCTGAAGACAGCGTACGAGTGCAGCGATAATCAATAATAAACAAATACCTTCAAATAAGAGTTACATATCGAATTAATGAACCCGTTTCCATTAAAAGTTATTGAATATAACTAAAGGATTTCCTACGATTGGCAGCGCATCGCAAAACCCATATCATATTGCTTCACAAACCACTCGACATATGGGGGACAGACTTCCACCACCACTGCTCATTCAATCCTTTGATTGGTTGACTGCAGCTCTCAATGTGCAAGTCCAATGCTAGTTTCCTCACTTTTCCATTATTGCCGTTAAGACTTGCTACGTAGACCTCACTTTAAAAATCCCCACCCCGAAATAATATGTCAAAGGAGGTACAAAAACAGAAAATAATTCAAGATTATGCAGTACCTTCCTACAAACCTCGAAAACTTCATCTTATAACTTGTCTTTATCTAAAAAAAAGTCGAGGGCACGTTCATCCCGAAAGAAGAACCCGATGACAGCAATAGATAACAAAAGGGTCAAATTGCAATAACTTATTGGAAATGAATATAACAAAACAGGCTTGGGCTAATGACATCTTTAATGACTCAAAGCAGAAACATCACTTCTCGTGGTAGCTAAAATACCACACATTCGAGCACACCATGATTTAAGAAACTATGGAGAGTACAGGAAAAGGAAGTAGGTACACCAACATAAAAATACACATACAATAGCAATTCTTCTAGGGATTATCCTTCCTCTATTGTTTATTAATACTCTTGGCAGCTATGAAGAAGGTGGTGGACACATGGCTCCATCCGCACCATAATAGGAGTCCAGAAATAACTGAATTTGAAAAGAAATATCGAACAGTTAGCACAAAGAAAATAAATGAATAATGGGATTCTGGCTAACCTTAATGTCGAAGGAAACATGCCTATAAATAGTAAGTCAGCGAAACAGCATTAAATATGGTCATAACGTTATGCAATATTGGTCATAGAGATGGTTATACATATAAACCAACTAGCTTAAACCATTTCTGTGATGCATTGACACTTCTATATTGCTGCATTTATTTAGAGAGTTATAGACTTATATTCCAATACAAGTTCCAAAAATGAAGTCCATTTCCTGAAAAATATGATAAAAGATAATTTAATAAACATTCGTATAAATTCACATCACACCATCATATTATTAAGGTATAAGAATGCAGGGCATGTTATACATTTGTGGATATGCTAATTATCAATTGCAGAATACATATGTCACTACATTTGTTGAACCTTGTAGCATTAAAGAGTAGAAAAATTTCAGTATTGTTCAGAACTTCATATCATTCAAAAAAGTCATAGCAATTAAGCAAATCCAAATGGCTAAATGTCATACCTAACAAAGATTTCACATGACAAAAATAAAAAAGGAAAATAAAAAAAAACATGTTTCTTTTTCAATTACTGGAATTCATTATACAATCAAGGTTATTAGATATCCATTCAAATTCTCCAACAGGAGTCTCTTCTATGTTGTTCACATCTGAAGTAGAAAGAATGAAAAACAAAAAAAAATCATTTGAGCTTCAACATCAATGTACTAAATATAAGACCTTGTTCCTACCAATGAAATGAGGCTTATCACATGAAAAACTCATTGAAGTCAGGGACTTGAGGAGCAGAAATTCCTATTACACATTGCTCAGAAGTCATTTCATAAGACAAGCAAGGTCGCCACTACCCCAAACTAATTCATTGAGAATAAAATGACAAACATGGCACCATAGCATTGACACCTGGCAATGAAAAAAGGGCTCTATCCGCAGTGCATGGGAAGTCCTCAAATGACTGAAATTAAATAGAATGTGTTACCATAAGCTAAAAGATAGTACAAGAATGAAAGTATTTTCGCTAACCTTAAAGTCAAAGGAAACATTACCTGCATGAAGCCAGGAAAAGATAATTAAATATGGTCATCACGTTATGCTATATGGAACTTAGAGATGGCTGCACATATAAACCAATTAGCTTAAACCATTTCTGTAACCCAATAACATATTGTATTGCTGCATTTGTGAAGGTATTTCTAGACTATGCTCCAAAACAAATTCCAAAGACAGCGTCCAATGGCTGAAAAATAAGGCAAAACACAATTTAATAAACTTTCATTTAAATTCAAAGCATACATTCCTGGGACTGCCATATAAAGATGCAGGGAATTTTATGAACCCATGGCTATGCCGATAACATATTGAAGAAAATTTATGATTTGATATAACAGCCACGAACCATATATGGCCAGCTGTGATCAGGCTAAGCTTCACAATACTAGAATTAAATTAAGGTCTCAGCTTCAATGTAGATCAGCATATGTAGATATAGAAAAACATCTATCAAAACCTTCATCATAACTTCAAAAAAGGTCCCAGTATTATATGTGTATCATCAAAGTTATCCTTCCGCATCAGGTTATTCCAAGCTTCCATCATCCAAACCAAAGCCGCATCAAAATGTCCACGAAGAGCATCATCTTGACAGAGAGGAACCCCATCCAGCATATAACACACATTAGGTTTCCTCTGCTGACAACTGAGCTACTCTCTCTCTCTCAATCCTGAAATTAAGAAATATTTTAGTACTCAATATACATGACCCCAATACGTCCAAAACTAATCTGTAATAAAGAAGGGAACTTAATTTACCATAAGAATCTCCATCTTAAATTCAAAAAAGGTCCCAGTATTATATTTGTATCATCAAAGTTATCGTTCCGCATCAGGTTATTCCAAGCTTCCATCATCCAAACCAAAGCCGCATCAAAATGTCCACGAAGAGCATCATCTTGACAGAGAGGAACCCCATCCAGCATATAACACACATTAGATTTCCTCTGCTGACAACTGAGCTACTCTCTCTCAATCCTGAAATTAAGAAATATTTAAGTACTCAATATACATGACCCCAATAAGTCCAAAACTAATAATTTTCTAGGATATGCTCACAGAGCATGTACAGTAACAGGGAATACACCTTGGGCATCTTTAATATGGATTATGTGAAAAATGACATACGAAACCACTCTGCCATCTGTATACCTAATACCCTGTGAGACAATAACTGGTATGTAACAGTGGGGGCATTTTCACCATCATGCAATATACCATAAATAAGTTTTCAAGGGCAGCCTGCATGGTTTTCCTGTGAAGTAACATACCACATAGTTCTAAATTACAATAAACAAGTGTGTAGTGCCTATGTTATGAAGGAAAGGAAGATGATGTCAGGGCACAGCTTTTTAATAACTGAATAACTAAATCTCCTATGGCTTGCAACAAAATTCAAGTTTGACATTGGGAAGCACATGTGTCAATGTTACCGTAAGACGTAATAACAGCTGGAAACAGAGATTACTGGTCTGCACACAAGTAATAAATCCACAGAATTAATCTGTACCTACTCAAGTTCAAAGTCACCAAGGTACTGTAAAAATTGTAGTCACGTTATAATGTATTTTGAATAACATCATCAGATACCATCATACACTACCATATATTCTAATGAAGTTAATAGAAGTAACACTATTTACATTAGTTAAGGTGAGAAAACAAGACAGATGGTGACATTTCACAGACATGCGCTACTCTATGGACACGCTTGCTGTTGTGGAGACCATAGATATTGGAACACCTCGAGCAAAGTAAATGTGCAGACCTACGAGGGCTACACAGGAAAGGTATAAGGAGTTCTGTTAATTGTTCATAGCAGGTGAAGATACTAGAGAGCAAATTAAATAAATAGCTACACTACCAATCATTAGAGCTAATTAAAAGCTCTCAAGGGCAGTTCATATTGTTTTTCTAGCCGCTGAAGTATTGTAAATATCACAGTCTCTCTTGATAATATATATTTAAGAATAACTCAATACAGATACATTCATTACGTTGAACAAACTGAAAGCCAACATATTCAAAGCAGTCATTGTTTTTTGCACACACGACATTTTTGCTATATGCTACCACATACTTCTATCACTATAACCACACTCCATACATGCACACAAACAGAACTATCTCAACTACCTTCTTTCACTTACTTCATAAAGGTAGGAAGCGTACGTTGCTCGCCAGTGTTTCCTGTTCACTTGAGCTTCCCATTCCTTCCTCCTGGCTGGGTCTTTTGGAAAAACCCACATAATTTTCCCATCGGAAGACTTGTTTGAGCATCCAAATGCTGCGCAGCCTGGCATTGTGATGAAGAGTGTCGCTAAGAAAATGAGGGGATAGAAACATTTAAAATGAAGACAAAACAAGCACGTCACTTATCATATTTAAGAAATGCATTACAATAGGCAACTTACCTGCCTACTGAGCACTTCTCATGAAAGTCACTAAACCAATATAAAAGGCAGAATTGTAAAATAATGGCTGATTCACAACGACAGTTTATCAAAACGAGGAATGAACAATACGTAGGTACGGACAAAAAATGGTTTTGAAGTAGATTACTGACCTCGTGAAGCATATGCACGTGCCTTTATTGAAAATTACATATGTGAAAGTTACAAACTCCATCATTCCCACACACATTATCAATGGAAGAAAACACGAAGATTCGCCGTGGTTGTGAAATACTTATGCGTCCTGACCTGCGTCCAAATGCGTGCCGTTACCTTATCCCTTAATAAGTACACGTCCATTAAATCAATTCCGGTATCGTGAAACAATTATAATCAAATGCTTACATGATTGTATTTCCTCATCGATCATCATAGAAAGGAAATAACGGGGTGATTCTCTCGAGGCTGTGAAGTACTTGGGCGTTCTAAATACGAGGTATGATTTCCCGTATTCACGCTTATTACTCGGAAAATAATAAATTAATATGGTAACAAACCTTTAAACTGAAATGCATTAATAATTACCCTTATTCTTCGATTGCAAATGGGGAAAAATAGAACGGATTGAGTCACGGTGACCGTCAACCACTGATGTCCTGGCCACGCCGTCTCAGTTCTCACCAATCACATATATTACTTGGCAAATAACAAACTAAGGGATCCACAAACACAAAACAATCGAAAATATTCGGGTTATGTATTGCTTTCCACCACAAAATCGAAAATTACCAGGATGTTACGGATCGTATTCCAAGCGCAGCATTTAACATAGTATAATACTACGGAAAATCCAGTGAAAACTCATTTTAAACCGTTCAATCGATACAGCTGTCTTAGCACTAATGATTTCAGCAAAAAAATTGTCGTACTTACCTTTACAGTGACGTAGAATGGCAAAAATACAATCACCTTCCCTTCACTTCCATGCAATCCAAGTCAATCTTTTGCGAATTATGGCGTCCAGTCTCAGAGTGCATTCTGGGTAAAAAGCGTCAGCCAGTAAAAAATTAGCGGACACTTGGCCAGCCTCTGATAATAGAGGGCCTCTACGGCGCGCGGCATCAGCGAGCTCTCGCCAGCCGCTGCCCCAGCGCGGTGCCAGACAACTTGGCGCGCGGTCATTGTTTCTGTTCCCACAATACTACATTGTAACGTAAATTGATGCCTAGATTGAGCAAAAAAGTATTAATTCAACATTATAATCAAGTAAATAGTGGTGGAAAAGTGATTAATTTTGACAATAAAATTCACTCTACACAAGACTCAAAACATGTCGAACAAATGACTGAAGAATGCTCACCACATACTTTGTGTCCACACTTGTCACAGTTTTTCCTTGTTGACTTATCTTTTGCCCTCGTACACAAAAAGCAGCGCCCAACTTTATTGTCCTGAGGATGATTAGGGCGTCCGTTAACATTATCTTGAATTCCAAGAAGGTCCTACCCCCTGTTCTTCATCTGCAATGGAATGGCGGCATTCTTCATTCTGACGAGGATCTGTGGTTTGATAAGCTCTCAGGAACACGCTGAATGAACACTCTTCTAGGCATCGTCTTTGCTTCGGCGTTATTGAATTAAAAAATACACAAAGCATTTACTCCTGAGATGTTGAGCAGGTCGAAAAATACGACCAATGGCCAGCGTCTCGTGTTACGAGCAACATTGTACACATTTGTACTTGGCACACATTTGGTCGCGGACATCTACGCCAATTTTCGTTCTATTATAAAATGTTACAATTTCGGGTTTTTGCTCTGGCCCGGTGCCTTCATCGATTGCGTTGTCATTAGAGGCCTGCAAACGGGCTCGAAATCCGGGCGACCCTCGCCCGCCCGTGCCGGGCGCCCTCACCCGTGTTCGCCTCCGCCCGTGTGACGTAGACGCCCGACCGTGCCCGTTCGCCCCGGGTGCCCGTATCCTAGGCGTGTGCCCGGGTCGTTGGCGGGCACCCGGCTCCTTGAGAGGTCTCTCTTGTGCGCCCAAACTGAGGGAAGGGGAGGGGCGGTATATGACTGAGCGGGAAATTCGCGTCGTGCGAATTGCGGACAGCAAAGGCCCTCGAGCTAGAAGCCCTGTGGTGAGGATTAAGAGACGGGCGCCCGGCATAGAAGCGGTCGCCCGGCGTAGAGGCGGGCGCCCGGCCACCCACCGGGTGACCGCCCCTTGGGCGGCTAGTTCTCCGTCAAGCCTCATTCGTGAGACTTCGGAAAAGATCGTCGAATGACTTCGGGAGATTTCTCTCTCTTTATCTCTCGCACACAGGCGGGCATGGGCCGCCCGTATTTTGAGACCGTATGCAGGCCTCTAGTTGTCATGATGCATTGTCGACAACAAAATAACTGCCTTTTTCCTTTTCGTGCAGTAAGACACTAAGACACAGGGTCTTATTTCTATGGAAGGCAAAAAAAGATGACCGAGGTTTTCGTTGCCTGTTTGGTCTTAGTTCATGTGGAACACTAATACGTGAGGACTTAATTGTTCCAACTAGGGTGAGTTTCTTCTCTTTAGCCAGTTTTTCGGCTAATGTTTTGGAGGTGAACCAATTGTCTGTTGTGATGTTTCGGTTTGTGTTGGCTACAGGTTCAACTACTCTAAGGGCCACATGCTCTGAGGAGTTGAATTGCTTATATGGTCCATCTGGCTGTGTACCGGCGTAAACCTCTAAGTTTACTGTATACATACGAGTAGATCTAGCACACACAAGAGCATAAATTTTAATTCCATACCTAGCAGGTTTTCTCGAAATATACATTGGAATGGGCACTTTCCGCGAAAGGCAACCAGCTGCTCATCAACGGCGCAGTACTTACTTGGAGTGAAGAAACGTTGTAAGTTTTGCACCACAAGCTCAAACACCTCTCTGATTGGGGCAAGAAGATCAAATTCCTTCCGTTGGTGACGATCTCTAATGCCATCAAACCTAATGCACCTCTTGAGAAAATGAAACCTTTTCTCACTCATAGCAAGCTTCTACTCTAGAACCTGTGGAATTATCCAATATATGTTTTTTTTCCTGTTCCTTCCAAGTACTCCAGAAAGTAGTAAAATTTCTAGGAAGGCACGAATCTCAATCTCATCAGTATTTCTAGCATCTCTATCTCGAGAAAATCTTTCTTTTACAAGGTAAATGTATGTGTTGGTGGATGAAACGATAGCTCGAATGATTGTATCATCCATGAATAAATTAAAACACTCGATTTCAGATGTTTTGTCTCTTGCGGTTCCTTACGGCCCCGGGAGACGGAAAACCAAAATTTCAGCTCTCGTGCGCACATTTCCAGGTCTAGAAGGGTTGGTTTTCCACTTCATAAAATTTTTATCTAGATCCCTTACCATGTACAGATTAGCCAAAGAAACTTCCTCGTCCTCGCTTGATTCTGACGATATCTCAGCTGGGCCTCGTTTATCCTGGACGTCATTGTCAGATGAGTGGTCCTCTACCTCCACATGATCTTGTTCACCATCCTCACTATCATTATCCACGTAATCATCTTCATCAGAACTGTCGGCAGCTAACAATTCACAAATAAACGCTTCATTACACAGACACGGGCGCTTCGGAGCACTCGTGACATGACATGGAATAGGTGCGCGGGATACACCTGTAGCCCAAGTAACTTTGTGCGTAAATAACACAATCACCTTTTCACTCACACGTGCAAACGCAGTCTGACGTTGTAGCTAAAGGATTAGCTAGAAGGTACTGAATCTCGCATCAAACCCTCCCGGCACATTAAAGAACTGCAACAAAGACAAAAGCGCTGGGCTACACAGGTAGCCGTTAAGGCCTCTTCGGTCTTCTAACCACCAGACAGCGGTCCGCTCTCTTAACTCTACTGAGATCTACTCCCTTAGGCGTAGCCAACATGATTAAGTCAAGGCACTAAATTTAACTCCTCATAGCATATTATTTTTCGTAATAAGTGAATGCTTATCGTCACGTTGTGTAGCTTAGAATTTCCCAACCCTACAAATGCGCATTTCTTATGCCCTTATAAAAAATCTACAATTAGGAGCATCGATGAAACTTGATCGCGGGCAATTTAAATGCCATGAGTGGGAAACTTCAAATATAAACTGAATACTGGCTGTCATAATGGATATCTCCTATTCATAATTCCTACCAATAATTCCTAGTATTTAATCATAATTCGCTCCACCCGATTAAAAAACGGTGCCCCCAATGTACTCAATTCAGATGACAAATTATTAGCAAATTATAGGATTCCGGTCCAGACGAATTATATCTTTATTCATTCTGAACTTTTCACAATTGTACTTACAAATTTTTTGATCGATACCACATGACAATGATGATGCATAAAAATTATTCATGTTAGTTAGCTGACAATTTGTTTTTATCAATATTGAAATTTTCTATTATAGTATATAATGAAACTCCGGCTTTAAATTCTTTGGTGAATATCTGCTATTTGAAATAAGTGTATGAGTTTTCATCTTCAATTTTCCTTAAGAAAATTCATATTCCATTAACACGACGGCCAAGCTATCTAACTAATATTTAAGTGACGGTGTAATGCTCTTGACTTATAACTTTTTTTATCATCATCCAACCGCGCCTTTCTTTTACGGGTGAAATGATTGGTAGCTATTGGTTGAATGAGGTATTCAAATTCGGTACTCATAAGTTTTTAACTTCTCGTTTTTCCGGAAAATGTCACACTTTGTAAAAATACGTCGAAACAATTGAATACATCTGATGAAATGAAATGTATATTGTCAATGCTCCCTTTCATGGATGAAATGGTTAAATGTTGCGTAGTAAAATGCTAGTCCACAATCATTCGGACCGCATGGACATGATCAGCAGCAACTTACTCAGGATTTTCTCTCTGCACGAATCAGAGAAACTATTTATAATACTTGGGCTTGGGAGAAAGAACTATTTTGTATTAACCATACCATTGGCAACCTAGTACGCTTTTACTCATATCACTAGCTTAGATCCACTTTTAAAGAGTTGCATCTTAATGTAAGAGAAACAATTGCACTTTTCCACAAAATGGTTTATTGCGTACAACGCGTTTCGGCTCACAGAGCCATCATCAGGTACAAGTCTTGTACCTGATGATGGCTCTGTGAGCCGAAACGCGTTGTACGCAATAAACCATTTTGTGGAAAAGTGCAATTGTTTCTCTTACATTATGAAGAACTTCCACGATATCTCGCCTGAATCTGTTAAATTTAGTTGCATCTTAGTTTATCTCTATTGATATTCGTAAAACGACCTTCGAAAGGAATATGCGATAGCGATGGACCAGCACTTCCGCTGCTTTACTTGAGCACTTCTGAATGTGAAAATAAATAGAGGGCTATAATATCGGGTTTGAAAGTCTAAGAGTCAAATCCAATCAAATATATTTCGCTTGTAGAAGAAATTTATTTTTTTCTATTTTTTAGTTAAAGTTAGTCAGAAATTAATTTATATTTTTATCCCTTTGTACGCAACCTATATAGTGGAGGGCTACGCGATCACAACTCTTCACTCGAGTTTATAACACGGTTGTTCATACTATGACTGTATAAGCCTCAGAAACGATTGTATAATGGTACGTAAATTGAGTATACAATTATCCGAACCCCAACTATCCGGATCGCTTTTATAGGAAAAAATCCTCGAAAATCGGCTTTTTATACAGTCACGGCAAAAGGCTATTCGAAACTTGTGTTTTATCTTTTACACCGTTGATTTCGTTTATTGGTTAGAGCACATACGTTTTTTCAGCGTTCTATCTTAGATCAATCCGAGACGAATACGTTTAGACGTTTCCGAAGAAATTACCTTCTTTGTGAGTTATCCATTTATATTTGATTATCCGGATGGGTTCCGGTTCCAATTGATCCGGATAATTGGATTTCTACTGTACTTTACTTTGGAGGAAGAAATCCCCTCATACACAGCCAAACTTTATTGAGGAAGACGCTTGACAGCGATTCAGCGTATTTCGATATGAGAGAAATGATAAATAGAATTCATCCTATGGGCTCTTAAATCCCCTGAAAAAGAAGGATCTGAGAATCAAACCATCGAGAATAGGATTATCATAGGTTATTGCATTATTACAAGCCCATCTATAGCCATGTTGAAAGAACACACAAATGGTAATTTCCACACTTTTTTAATAAAACAACACTTAACAACCGACCATGGTTTCAACACATTGTGTCATTCTCAAGGAGAACCTTGAGAATGTCAATTGATTTGTACGGCTTAAAGCATCATATTTAAGGACTTAAAATTTAGCCTCCAAGCCTTCGAAATCGATCGAAAAAAAATAAAAACGTCCTAGTAATAATACAAAGTGCCTTTTATTCGTCAATGAGATGACCCTTCTTACATGCGTACCATTATTAAAGGAGGGTGTGTCAGGCTTGACTTTGTGGAATATTTTCGTATTGAGAAGAGAGGGAAAAATTTCTGCTTTTCCACTTAAATCCATGACCACAGAGATTCCATCAATGACCCCCGAGCACTTCGAAATTTCCTTCTATCATTTTTCCAATTCTTACCTATTCCCCTCCCATCTGGTCTATCTCTCCACAAACTTATCTCTCCTCCCAGCACTGTGTCTGCAATTTCTTTGCTAAAATAGTTAAAAATAGATTACCACATTTTCGTAACATGTCCACCGATGCTATTATCTCCTCCTTCTCCATCCCTAATCTCACCACCCATACACTCACAGCAGGCTTAAAGCATATTTATAATATTTGAAATTCCACCATCGACTGCCCTGAATTGCTCTCATTTATCAATTTCAAAGTTCCATCCCGCCCCACCCGTTCTCATCCTTTACTCCATATGCACATTCCTAGATTGTCGTTTACTAAACGTTCTCTTTTCTTCCGCCTCACCTCTCTATTGAACTCCCTCCACACATTGAACCCTTTGCACTTCCAATTAAATCCTTTATAAGCCTTTCTCTTTCGTATCTGCCACCTAACTAGTTGTTCCCGGAATGTTTTGTTGTCTTTTCTTTTTTTGTAAATTTGATTCTTGTTTCATCTTGTTAAATTTGCTTGTATACGTCCTCAAATGTACGCATAGTTACCTGGCCACTATAAAATGGCTCCCTGCTGCATGTGGTTATCTTTAATTAAAATAAAATATTTTATTTCACTACCCGGGTTTCGCTGCAGAGCAGCATCTTCACGTCCTGAAGGCCCAGGTCCGGTCACCTGAAGATGCTGCAAGGCAGTAAAATCTGAGTCGTGAAATAAAATATTTTATGTGGAATAGCAGAGTCTTTTCCTCTCTTCTCAGTACTATTATTACCTGATGTAATTGTCACTACTGAAGGGAGGAAAGATCTTTGCATGGGGAACATGAAATTCTTGTTTCTGACAGCTTAATATTTTAGAACCTTTAAGAATCGACTGCCAGCATTCATAATCTGGCCAAAACCTGGGATTTTTCTGGTATTGACGTTCTACCTAAAACCAGGAATAAAAATATTTTATGTGGAATAGCAGAATTTTTTCCTCTCTTCTCAGTACCATTATTACCTGATGTAATTGTCACTACTAAGGGGAGGAAAGATCTTTGCATGGGGAACATGAAATTATTGTTTCTGACGGCTTAATATTTTAGAACCTTTAAGAATCGACTGCCAGCATTCATAATCTGGCCAAAACCTGGGATTTTTCTGGTATTAAGGTACTACCTAAAACCTGAAATAAAAATATTTTTCAGCCGACCACTCTGATTCCTGTCGTATTTATGCGTACTGACGAAAGATATTTGTGTGGTATTTGTGGGAGCATTCCCCTCTTTCTCTCGCCTTGTTGATTGAAATTCACATTGCTGAGATGACAGATACTGCGAGAGAGGGGAGAGTGAGTATTCTGATCCAGTCGGTGAGAAAATTACTATGGGAGCAGATGAGGAAAGATGGTGCCTTGATCTTCGTGGGCTGCGGGAAAACGTATGGAATGAAATGCAAAAACCGCTATACGGTCACGAAAGTCATGACAGTACAAATGCGTGCCATGGTAGAGCGAAATTCAGTGAGCATCATCTGGGCTTCAAGTTTTAGTTGATTCGCATTCAACTTGCACTTTATTAATTCTAGACTGACTCTTTACCAGACTACTCTTTGCTAGATATACGTCAAGGTGAGAAGATATTGTTATGCATAATTGTTTAGCACTAGCAAATATATCGGCTGATAATAATATTTTCTAAAAAATATTTCCGTTTCAGCATTCGAGGAAATTGTTGACGTTAATGGGCAAGGTAGTGTTAGTGAACTGTCCTAGACAATGGTAGTCGAGATGAAAATCTTACATGTTATCTTTTTCTTTCTATAATGTTGATTGCAAAAGCCAATGCAAGCCTGGCCAATATCCTGGAGCCTGCCATGTCTCAGAATTACAGTTAGCCACATATTATTACTTGGAAGCTACATATTTTATTACTTGGGAGCTGTAAACTCACTTATCCCATTTCTCTGACGAAGCGATATTTGTCTTAGATCACTGACGGAGTTAATGTTTTCGATCCACTCACAAATGTTTTCACTTCCAGACTACCTTGTCCGTTAGGCAATACGCGAAACTAATGTTATGAATCGAGTAGATACACATTTCCACTGAGAGTGTAGTAATTATACGGTCGCAAAATAATTCTTCTAGATTCATGTATACAAATTTATTGAAATTCGCGTTGAAATAAATTATTTTTATTAGACCGTGATTTGAACTCGTGCCCCCCAAGTGCTAGTCGGATATGATAGCCAGTTATATCACCAAACCATTTTAACTCGGTGTTGGTGGAGTAAAATTAATATAAATGAATAAATAATAAAACTTGTGAAATTGTAGCACACCGTGCGTTTAATTCCTTACCTACTCACATCTGGACGGAATAAAATTACATATTACTGCATGAAAATGAGATGCTTATAACAGACCTACACTATTCGAGTCACGTGATGAGTATTCAAGCTAGCCACGGGTCTTCGAATAGAACTTTTATAAAAGTACCTAGTAAGAGTCTTTGTAATTCCGGGTAAAAGTAGTTGAGGTAATCGACCACTTATTGCCAATAACAAGATTGGACAAACATCATTTTCAGTCACATATTGTATTTAACTTATGGAGGAATCGTTGTACCCTTCCCTATAATATGTTTTTCGACATAAACCCCGAAAATGTCACTACAAAAACTAATATTCTGTCACAAAGTTATTGAAGTTTAATTTATATTTTTTTCAATCGATAAAATCCTATCAATGGAGAATTTCAGAAATAGAGAAAGTTTCGAGTGCTTCAATCATAGGAAAAGTGTGCAAAATTACTGGTGCTACATTTTGAATGCATGACGTTAGTAAATGCATAAATACAGTATTTGGTGTAATTTTGACTTGGTTTTAATCGCGCCGTTGATGTTTTATGTGGAAGCGTGTAGCATATTGTGAACTTAGTTTCGCGTTATACATCATTTATATCCTGAAATGTAATTTTGTAACCCTTTTATTTAGATATCATCACTTTTCCGAGAAATCAACTTTGTTAGATATACTTTGTTAAATTTCTTAAGTTAATACTCTGTTTAAAGAATATAAATAAAAGTTTTGAGTAAACTGAGTAAAATGAATTATTGAATAATTTTTATTCTTTGTGAAAGCTATGTTGTGAAATGCTATTAATGCCCTGCTAAATATTTTGCTTTTGGAACAATTGGAATCAATTAAAAAGAAATTCAGAATAAATTTTTCCCCGGGAAATTAGAATAATACACATGAATTACAATAAAATAAAGAATACTACATAACTATTTACCGCAGAAAACTACAACACAAGTGATCCCACTAATTAATTATTTTGCGTTGCACTACGAGTTGTGGCAATTAATAAACTGGACTGGTACTACAACACATTTTATTGATCACTATTTACATTAGAAAGTTTAGCGCCTTCAATGCACTCTCTCTGCCGATCCCTACAACGCTCCATACGAATTTTTCATAGTTCAAAGCAGTGCTGGAAGTCTGCTTCTGTCAGCTTGTTGAGAACCTCCGTCGCTTTTTCTTTCACCGCTTCCACACTGTCAAATCTTGTCCCCATAAGCTCCGATTTGACCGAAGGAAATACAAAAACGTCGCAGGGAGCCACGGTCGGGTGAGTACGGTGGGTGGTCCAACATGACGATCCCGTATTTCGCAAATAACGCCTTCACAGACAAGGCGGAATGGGCTGGCGCATTCCTGGCGATGGCTCTGGAGTGAGAAGTTTTGGCACCATTTTTGTGCAAACTTGGTGCATGTTGAATGATTCATGCAAAATCTGACGGACACTTTCTTTTTTAATAATTGAGATGTCGGCAAGAGCTCGGCCACTCATACGACGATTTTCGTGGATCAATTTACCAATTTTCTGGATGTAGTCGTCCGTTTTTCATGCGGAGGGTCGTCCAGGGATCGTCTTCAGTCGTTTCACGTCCCTCCTTAAACCTTTTAAGCCACTCAAAAATTGTGTGTGCGATAACAATCAACTTCTGTACACTTCCTTTAACATGGCATGAGCTTCTGTAACAGTTTTCCCCAGTATTGCATTTTTCCGACGAGACACTAGCGTAATGACTTGAACGGACGATTGCTACAGCGTGACTAAGCGACGTACAACCGTGTCCATCTATCTCTGGGTGGAGGAAGCATCGACAGGAACAGGCATGTTCAAACCTGCCGCGGCGCGCTCGCTGTTGCCGGTTTCAGCACCAGTCCGGTTATTTAATTGCCACACCTCGTATACCTCACGAGAATATGATGTCGATAACAACTGATTTCTGTTTAGAAAATGATTTCGAGAAAATATATCTTAAACTCGTTGAGTGCTCTCGTTTTTACTCTAATTTAATTAATATTTTAATTATTTTTTAAAAGTTCTTGAAATCGTTCGACATGCAAATTTTCATAACCCTATGACAACTGTTAAGTCGGTAAAAATTGTGAGAATAGGCAAATTGGAAGGAATATTTACTTTTGTACAGTTATGGTAGTTGTTGAATTGCCTCTTTGAAGGGAAATCTTTGGAGGAAGACTTGACCTTTAGTAGCAAATTAGCTGTCAGATTAAACTTTAGAGCCTGCAACTTCTTGTTAACTTCACGATGATTATTCCACATTAGTACTTAACGTTGAATTGGAAGTGATAAAGTCGGAAGATTAGTTCTATGTATCTTGAAGATTCTACGAATTTATTACCGTTAACGACTTCCGGCATAAAGAGTTCTTGGAGCGTGGAACTCTCGAGCTAAATTTGAATTGAGATTCACTTCTTTTTTTTACTACCACGGTGGATTCTGTTATATACATAAAAGTGTACATACTCTCAAAACGCCATTATTTTCCTGCCGTCATTCATTCAGATTTTCCTCTCATTCTCTCTCATTTTGCTTCTCTCTCACGCTTAGGCATTGAAATCCAACTGAAACTATAAAACGTTCAAGTTGAGAAGGATGAAATAATGTTTTGGAAATATGAACTTTTTTAAGTATACACATTATATTTAAATAAAATTCATCAATTTTTTAAACGGAACTTATCAATATGAGCAGTTGATAGAAAATGGATATATATTTGTTGCCAATCACATTAGGTCATCATTCCACAACTCCAATAACAAATAGCTGGTTAACCTAAAAAAGATGAAAAAAGTAATAACGATATTAGTGGCACCAATCTAAATAGCGTATTAAATTTAAGTAAAAGTATATTCCAATGGAAAGTCAGTAATATATATATTACTGACAATTTAAGGCTCACATATTCTAGCCAAAAGCATAATATGCTCGAAAGATTTCCGAGCTTTCTCCACCTTAATTAGTTTTTAGCATCTGAGACAAAAGTAATGCATTTGCAGCCACTAAAGGTGATCCCATAAGGATGATATGTTATGAAGAAAAAATAATTAATTAAATAATTTTTTTTAAATATCCCACGTTTTTAAAATGGACTAAAAATATAAAATAATTTTCCCTGGGCCCTTATAAATTGTCCGTGAATTGTAAATTGGTTGTGAATTCATCCGGATTATCTACTTCTATTATCTACTGCCTGCGCCCCAAGTCTTAAAAATATCTCCATAGCCATTAAAATTCACCCTCAAAAATTTAGAATGGCCCAGGGAAAATTATTTTATTCTTTTTAGTCCGTTTTAAAAACGTGGTATATTTAAAAAAAATATTTTATTAATTATTTTCTGCTTTTTAGTCTTATGCCCGGGTGAAAGTTTCCAATCGATTGTATACATCTTGATGAGACTCTGACAGCGACACATAGAAAATTCCCGATGTCTTTTAGATTCTGTTCAGCTGACAGTGTCTGGAATTGAAATAATTAATTAATTAATTGTTATAACATGTGGCTAACATTGCAATGTCTTCCACTTCTGAGCTATGGTTAAAATTACAAGCCTCCACTAGCACATCAGGAAATATGTTAATTAATGAATTGTTAATTTATTAATCAATTAATTGTTATTATAGATAGCTAATATTGCATTGTCATCCACTTCTGAGCTATGTTTAAAATTTCAAGTCTCTAGCTGATCGGGAAGTTAGTTTAAACCCGGTTGCAATATTCCACCCCGACAGACAGAAGTAATGACGGAAGCATGACGGAAACCGAACTAATAAAAACGTGGTAAATGATATTGTCTACAACGTAATCCAATCAGGAAAACACAGCGATTGATTTGACAAAGGCTTATCCCGCCAGTGTTTTCTTCATTGATGCGGAATCGAAGTCTCTGCCGGCCTTTTATTTATAACTTTTGATCAAATCACCTGGTATTTGTCTGCGCCTGGGCCGTCTCTTTCCTGTCTTTCACCCATCATTTCCCTACAGCGATGATTTACGTCATCCTCTCTACCACTTTTGTCCCATAAAAACTCACTTTTCTGTTAGGTAAACACATTCTTTTACATCCCTCCCTTTTTATTTACCAATCAGCGGAAGAACTCTCCGTTGATCAGAGGAAAAAGAAAATTCTCCGCACCGTCTCCAGTACTTTGAATCGCTCCTATCCCCTCTCGTTCTTATGGTTCTGTATCATTTTCTCCGGATATTGTAGCTCCTCTGCTGAAAGAATCTGTGTATTAAATCACGGAGCGAGGATAAAAATTGTAGTATGGTGGAAGTGAAAGTGGCCTTATATTCCCTCCTCCCTTTTCCATATTTACTACTATCCGACTGTCAGAAAAGGAAAAAAATCAGCTTGAATATTTTGGCACTCATTGGTACTGGCATCCTCTCCGAGAATGGGAAGGAGCGTGTTTGTAACAGAAAAATTAAAAGCCGGTTGCATCGAGAATTTAAAGAATACAATTATTGGAATTCAAAACCCACGTGAAGGTTTCATACGTCATGTTTGTTTCCTGAAACATGTATACTTCTCTAATGCAATTGTCATTAATAAGGGTTAGAACTGCCCTTACTTAATTGGAAAACGGAAATGATCCTGAGTTAGTTCACATTTTTTAACTTCTAACAAATTTTTTGAGTTCGGTTGTGAAGGTAATGGATGAGATTCATGCTTCAAGATCTTTTTTTTGGAAACATAATTATGACAATAATTAGGAAAATTACATGTCGCTAACAAAGGTGCTAAGATTTTGCAAGGTGAGTAGAGTAACATGCATAAACCTATCACAGATAAAATTCAATTAATTGGTGCCAAAAAAGGTCAAGGACGGTGTTTGTTTGAAAAAAAATCTTAATTAATCGTAAACAAACTGAATCTTGGAATGCTCTTGTTTTTTTTAAGCGAGCTTGAAAAAAATATTGCGATGCCGATAAATAAGGAGCTCATCATTAATTTTTAACGATTTATAGCCGCTGATATTAAATTAGAGCATTAAAGCCTGAACGACATTCCATCAATAGTCATCAATGCCTTCATTATGTAGTGTATCAATCCGTAAAGAGAGATTCGATACCTTGACCTTTCGGTTGCCAGGCCGTAGCCACCAATCTCTCAACCGATTGGCATGAGGTTCATTTGAGCCATGAGTGAGCGTTAGAAAAGAGGAATTTATCCGGCGGATGACAGGTAGTGGAGAGGTTTGGGCAGACATGGCCAAAACGAATGAGACTGGGGTAGATGGCCAAGATAGAAGGCTTTTCGGTTGATGTGAATATGATGCTGATTCGAGGCAAGCTGGGGTTGGTGGAAATGTTATTTTTGGAGAATTGAGGAGGCCCTGGCGTACATAAGAAACCTCTCTGCATTGACAGGAAATTTGATTGACTTGCTTTTGATTTGACATGATACATATGACACCAATGTGTTGGAGGGCTTTCTCGGTATAACCTAAACAGACGCTAGTCAAAATAGTTGTTGAGATGACGACGTACATCATCAGCCATATTTGATTGGAGATCTTTTATCTCGTTTAAGAGAAATATTCATGAAATAAATATGGTATGCTTAAATTTTGTGTATTTCACACCTTAAATATGCTGAATTTTTAATTGTATTCAGACGCTTTCAAGTCATTTTAAAGGGGTTACCTCATTGAATAAATAATTTACTCCTTGAAAATGGGCGTTGAAATAGGTCAATTTTATGCGGAAAAAGAGTGTGGAAAATAAAAAGTTTTTTTAACTAAGCATATGAAAATTGTCCTCATGCATGAGTCATAAAATGCAAGTTTCTAAAATTATGTAAACGATTCTCAGTAAAAAAAAGTCGTTAAATCGCAGTATGACGAATGATAAAAAGTGTCCAGCTATTCCTCTTAACGGTTTTTCCCCTGAGTTATTTCCTTTTACTTTCCTAGGTAGTGTTGGAATTGGATCTTTCAATTTACTGGTGGATTTACTTGGTAGATAGAACGACAAAATCACATGTCACGTGACCGTACGGTTATTGGGAAATATCAACCAACGGCGTATGACTGCATGCCTTTTCAGCGAATGATGTGAATGAAGAGCTCTCTGGTTTCACACCAGGTCAGGCTCTCGATAACATCCAACGTTTCGACGAGTTACTCGCCTATTATCTCCATGGATCCAAGAATCCAAAGCCAATTTCTTACTTATTCAATATATAAGGCACGAAGACCCTTATATATGGAATATACACGTTCCTTCTTTTGAAATGTTGGCCAAAGAGAAATAGCGCGGAACCAATCACCGGACCACCTGGCCACCCGGCGCAGTGAATATAAGGCGGGCAAAGTGGAAAATTGATATTGAATTATTGGATCCCTGAAGAAGATAAGCCAATCGTTCGTCAAAACGTCGAAAGTTATGGAGAACCTGACCCGGGAAAAACCCGAGGGTTCTTCATACACATAAAAAACGGCATTTTTGGTAACTTACACTTCCTTTCTGTCTTATTGCTCAGATTAGGAGATAATTATTAATTGAGGAAGCTGGAAAGACGGTGAAAAAATTAAAGAAAAATAATTAGATTATACCCAATCAGAGCAAATCCCTCATCCCATCTCATGTTTTCCCAATCCCAGTGTTCCGACAACCCTCTTTTTGGTTGCGAAGGATCTTTCTCCATAAGAAATCAATTCAATTTGTAAACATATTCTTTATACACTTCAAAAATAAGTCAAATTAATTTGTACGTACCACTTTGTGTTGGAGTATATTCGAATAGCTAATTGATTATTTGTCAATCAAAGCATTCAAATAACTGAGGGCTTATTTAGTGCGTTTTGTTTTGCAAATGTTTTTATGTATACGAGTCATTAGAAGTATAGAAATCCGTAAACCTGCTCTAATTTGATACCTTGACACCTTCAGGTTTTGTCTAATGAAATATTTTGTATTTCTTGTTACAAAGTTACTGCTTCTCATTCACAATTCTTGGAAATTGAGTTGGGTCTTAAAACTATGGATTCTCAGGCTCCGTAAGCCTGTAGTGTGCCGACGCTGGGTTCAACTGGTATTTTCTTCCATCCACTAAAATAGTTACATATACCATAGAAAACCCCCATCCGACGTTGAGCAAATGACCTGGATGTTGTTCAGTTTATTATCTAAATGTACCTGCTACTCTTCGTTTCAATGATGCGTGTGGCTTTCCTTTAAATGTCTTTTCCTAGTGAATTGAATGTTTCTACTCAAGGGTCGTCAAAAGTGTCCCTTATAGGGTAAGATGTGACCTAACCAAGACAAAGTAACATCTCCATTTCACTCTTTCTTCTGAAAACCATCCTAACTATTCCCCCGCGCAAGGCCTGAAGTCAAAGCTATTCGCATTATTATAGTTATTTTATGTTCTCGGACTCCGATATTTCTAAGTCCTGAATTTGTTGTTTCCCTGAAGTCTGTTCCTTATCTCTTTCTCTACGAAGCCGTGTTCCTAGCCGGGTCTCCCCTGCTTGGGATGCATAGCAGGCGCCAGGGCCTTGGGATATTGAATCGACCGATTAATACGCCTCGCCGACCCTCCTTCCTTCCCATGCCCAGGGCCGTCAAGGGCAAAAACACAAACGCCCTTGGTTTAAGGCCTTAGGTACTTATTTGTAGGCCTAGTTACTCACTGCCGCTTCGTCGAATAAGATATAATTCTGTTTAAGGTATCGTAAACACTAAAAAGAATATAGAGTCCATATCAGTTTTGGCTCTTATAGGATAATTAATGATTGGTGGAGGAAACACATTAGGTAATACCTTTGATACTAAAGAAATGTACTCAATAATTTTCGTTCATTTATCGAGGAGATTTGTATTGCAATTTACGGCGAGTATTTTACGACGAATTTGTTAGTTAAAGGTATAAAAATAAGTTAATTGCATTGTCACATTACTAAGAGTTATAAAAGTTTCTCAATTTCAGCATGTGAACGATGAGAAGTTAATAATCGATGTTTATTAATCTCAAAACGTGACTATTGGCCGAAAAGCAACTAATACAGCCCACGACTGTCATATTTCGACACACAAACAGCAAGTGAACTGGATAATATTTAAACTATTATTAGCCTCATCTATGTAAATTAATTAGGCGTGAGCTTCAAATAACGGTTGATGATTTGGTGGAAACCTTGTCAGCTTCCGTCAATTGTTTCATCTGTGTTTTTGGGGAGTTTTGGAGAAGTTCGTTTCTCCTGATCTGAGTTTTCTCGCCATATTACCTTTAACCTTGAATTAACTGATTTTTAGTTCTTATTTCTCCATGAAAAATTAGCAGAGCAGCAAATACTGGGTTTATCGTTGTGAGAGACTGACAATGAGCCAAAAAAAGATATGAAGCTATTGGTGGTGGCCGATACATTGTGGAGTTCCGTTGTAGGAAAAGGATAAATCACTTTGCACTATTCCACTGGAGAATATTTTTTATTGAGCCAACATGTTTCACTGCACTCCAGCATCATCAGGACTCTTTCAGTTCTGATGATGCTGCAGTGCAGTGAAACATGTCGGCTCAGTAAATAATATTCTCCAGTGGAATAGTGCAAGGTGATTTATCCCTTTCCTTTCCAAAAAAATATAAAACTACCACAAACGCCGGAAAATTATTGTAGGCACTAGAAATTGTTTTTCAGTCCTTAGCACGATTTTCCCCTTTTTGGGAATTTTTAAAGGGCTTGGTCGTGGAATCATCCATACTGAAGTGGGGAGAGAAACTGAATTTAATGCCTAGTAAGCCATAACTTAAACAGTAAAAACATTGAAATTGACATAGCGAAGCGAAATAAATGACTTAAAGTTATGGGAAAAAGAAGTAAATCATTTAAGACTTCTATATTTAGTTTGGGTTGACTATTTTTTTTAACGTCGTAGTTAAAGAAAGAGATGAGCGGATAGTGCAAGACTTAAAATTTGTGTAGGCAGAGGTTATTTAACGTAGAGATGATGACGGATGATCGAACGCGTAAAATCCTATGTAGGGGATAATAAGTTGGACTAAAAATCGAATGCAGTCGAAAGAACACACAAGGTTCATTGATAATTTAAGGTCTATTAAAGGATTTACTTAAGTAGAAAGTATTGCATAAGAGAGGAAGATATAAAATTTAGACAACCATAGGGAAGAAAAAATACTTATGTTTAATCTTAGAGTGGGATATTTTGTACTGAACATATAGTGTTATGCAAAAGCAATGACTACTTATGGATAAATAGTTTTCTATGGAAGCAAAGAAAATATTGTTGAGGAAGTGTCCTAATAATATTTATGGTGCACTTGTGGCGATAATAATGAAGGCATCAGCCAGCGCGAAACAGTTCTATTTCTAAACTTGGTTGCAAACTTATCGTTGGAACCTTAGTCAATCCGCGATAAAATGTTGAGCATCCCGCATTTTGGCCGTTGTATTTCGTATTTATCAGGTTATTGAAGGTATAATATAGCCCTGACTTTCACTTAAAGTTTCTTTTATAAGAAATTGCCCAGTATTCAAAACGTGAAATTTCCAAAATATTTAGCGGAGGATATACGTAATATACGAAGGAAACTGCGTGTCTAAGAAAAATGAAAGAGGGTGGAGTAGAAATAAGAAAAGAGGAAAGAAGAGTAAAACCTTACAGCCACACAAGCATTTTACGCATGCGAGCCTTTAAAATCTTAATGTTATTAATATATTTTATGAAGGATTAACATCCGCCCAAATCGCGAGTATTTCTTTCATCTAACGCGGTTAGTCGTATAATAACGAAAATTGGCCATTCCTGGGTTCTCCTGAGTTGACAAATAAGTAACGCAGAGTAATTTCCAAATGTGTTATGCAATTATAGTAGCGACTGGTTAAGAGTTTGGTAGTCCTTCAGTTTTATAAGGTATTGCTGGGCATTATTTAATTAGTGATGTGTAGCCATGTGTTGCCCTTTCCATTCTCAATCGTCTTTTGAGCCATTATTTTGGTAGTTAATGAGTTGACTTAGAATACGTTACTAAACTCTTTACCCTAAAATACATAGGTTTCTCTTGTTTTGCTTTTTAGTGACTTCTTTGGAATAATCCATTAAAGTTCTGGTGTCGATGAATTTTTCTAATTCTTGGTAGGTTCTTAATGTTGAGAATTACTAGTAAATTATGTATACCTAACCAGAAAGATGCATTTACCACTTAAGTTTCCCATCATCGTATCTTACCTCCAGCTCCTAATGGAGCTGAATGACCTCAAAACTACACCAAGCTATACCATCAGCAATAAACATGGTAGATGTCATTATATTACCATTATTTTTCAAAAACTCAAAATAAACAAACTTGGAAACGCTTTCAGTTTTAGTAGAATTTTCATGCGCTTCTTAAGTATTTCTGCAAGTAATCCAAGACAAATTAACATTTATGAGAAATGAATATTCTTCGTGAAGGTGGACTTGTCTAACCCATGACCTTGGTCTCTTTTAGCATGGTGATATTACTGGTGATAAGATTTTTTACGGCCACATTTCTGCCATCCAACTCTGCTCGAAATGCTTCTTGTCACTAAAATCGCAAGCTACGAACTTCTTTAACCTATGGATGTTTCCTAGTTTGTATTTCAGGTATTTTTTCATAGGTCATTTCTGCAAGCTGAGGAATTTAAGTCACTGTTGTGCATGGCTCAATTTTCTGCAAAATTCGTTGTAAATTGGAAAGTACATTTGAAAACATAGTCAAAAATATAGTTTAAAAATGAGCAAAATAATTTTTGGGTAGTTTTCATTGCCTGAAATTAAGCTATCCACCGCAGTGGAATTATCAGAATTTCTATTCATATTAACCCAATAAAAAACAATTGATAATCTCTAGCCTTTAGTCATAGCTTTAGAGCACAAATCTCCTTGTCCGCACTTCCTCGCAGGAAGGAGACGAAAGGACGTTTGACTGGCAAATTTCACTGCAACGCGGCCTCCTGAGCTCTAAATGTGACCATAAACTTCATCACTGCCACCTGAAATGACGTCAAACTCGTCAAACGGGGGATACGTAGACTACCAAAAAAGATAGGGTTTTTGCTGGTTGGACCGTCAATAATAAACCCTAGTCCTTTTTACTCCTCCTCATGTTTATAACCTTCCTCCAACAAGCCATTACTCGTCTATTTTATGTTCAGGGTCAACCCTTCCTTTAGAGTGAAAATAAGTGGGGACTGTTTCCATGGCTATAGGATGCAGGCTGGTATTATGTCCTCGGAAATAAAATAATGTTGATTTCACGCCGTCACTTGGGATACTCATTCGCCATGGTGCCAGTCAATGAGAATATTTATTTTCGGCGCCAGGCTTATTCAAAGTGGCAATGCAGGCTGTGTGCTAATGGAATACAAATAATGGGACAGGATAGCGCTTGTTGGATTCTGTGGCTCAGAAAGTCATTTTAACACAGTCATAATTCCTGATTTCATTCTAACAAAATTTAACACGACTGTGTACCCTGTACTGCATTGGAATTTTACGATAGAGCAGTGGTCGTAACCTTCCTAATGCGGCTGCTGAAGTCAGGTTTCTTAACGATTTCAATGGCTTCTCAGATGTATCTCGGATGGCACTTCTTTTCTTTGCCAATAAGTTTAGTATTTTCGAAGTCGATTTAGTGCAAATTTCCTTTCATTGATTGTTCCTCGATGGCCATGCGGCCTGTTTTTCGCGATTTATCTGGACACACTTAACCATGCCGGATTACTATATAAGACGGCCTGAACCCTGGAAAACATACTTCAGACTTGAATACGCCTGCTGTACCGCCAGCGAAATCGTTGTCAGCAAAATGATATTACGTGGAAGGTAACCCGGAAGTCCGGCCTGGAGTTTTCAGGTTTTCTTGAAAGTGTTCCCGAGTTTGTTGATTTTTGATTTTTGTAAAATATAGGAAATGCGATGGCATCTACCATTTGCATCCCTGGTGGTATAGCTTGGCGTAGGTTCAAAGTCATTGAGCTCTTCTGTTTACGTATCTATTAAACATGTCGTTACAAATAGGTAATTGGCCTGATGGCCACGGTCACGAATATAACATAAGAAATGAAGTCGAATAAAATAAAAAAATATACTCATTGTGAAATTCCTGACTTATACACACAAACTCTAAGTATGCACCATGGAATAATTTAGCTCTTATTTCCTTTCCAAAGTTTTTCACGTTGTTAGGAAAGGTTTTAAAAATATCTTCAGGCAACACATTTCATTATTTAATTCCGCTGTTTAGGAAGGAATGATTTAGTACATCTGATTTCTGTAGTCTGTATTTTATTTTGAAACTGTGGTCCTTCCTACATATATAGCTAGGTTTCTCTTATTTTTTAGTGAATTTTTCCCTCGCCTTTTCTTCCTTTATCGATCTGTAGATCCCACACAATCTATTTAACTTCCTCCTCAATTGGAGTGATTCCCACCCCATTAACCCTAACATTGCTGTAACACTCTCTGTCCTTTTGTAATTTCCTAAGACATACATACCTGGCTGCTTTCCTCTCGACTTTATCAGGCTTTATAATGTGCACCTTTTCCTTTGGATCCCATACCGTTGTAGCACATTCCACTGTGGGGCGGACAATTGATTGGTAGGCTAATTCTTAAGTAGCCTTGGAACTCCCCTTTAGATTCCTCATTATCCAGTACAGGGATTGAAAGGCGTTCCCCGACACCTTATCAATATGGCGGCCTTAATCTCAATAGTGGGTGCGATTTACACCTAGATAATAACATTTCGCACTTCTTGAAATTTCTTTCCCTAGTAGATGATATTCTCTAAATTTCTTGGTACTTTTCCTCGTGAACGTTATTAATTTACATTTATTAGTGTTGACATCCATTTTATTTTTATATTCCATGCAGCTAATTTGTTTAGGTCGTTTTGAAAGATGTCACTGTCCCTATTATTCTTTATTCTCCTGTAAATAATAGAGTCATCCGCAAAAAGGCCAACTAACACCCGACGTAACATGTGTTTCTTTGGAGAAATCCTCTCCTATTTTGACCCTCTGAGATATCCCTCTAAGGAAATCGTTTATCCACGATTTAACCCTTCTCTCTATGTTTAATTTGTCCACTTTGTCAATCAGTCCATCTTGTGGGACAGTGTCGAAAGCTTTTTTAAAGTCTATGGTAATCGCGTCTAATTTGCCTCCTTCATTTAAGACCTCTGCGATGTCTTGACATAGCCCTAGTAATTGTGTCTCGCAGGAATAATCAGATTTGGTGTTTACAATGCAGTCTTGTTTACATGCCTCGATTAATGTCTGAAACGCAACCCTTTTATTTCTTATGCTCCAGCAGTTCACCTGAACAATTTTTAAGGCCTTACCTTTTTGTTCATAAATACTGAAAGCCCCTTCCTTGTCAGGAGCAGAATTAATCAGCTGAATGCTTGTCCCACTGATGCACGCGTCCGATGACCTCTTAGAATCACATGAAGATTCTATTGTTTCTGCACCGACTACCCTCCCGTCCACATTATAGTTTACCATTGCTTCTTCTAGGATATCACCTCCGGAGACCTTTACAAGTTTCCCTTATAAAGTAACCTACCGATTTGACACTCTTTAAGTCATTGGTCCCAATATGTAGCATCACCACTTCCTCACTTCTCTCATCACTCATACATCACGGCGTTCTAATTGCTCTATTCTCATACCCGGAATGCAGTCTGTCGTAGCACCATCTTTTTTATATTTACCCCTGCTGAACGGTTTATGGTATCTCCCAATACCTTGGGTACCTTGGAAAACGAATAGCTGTTCACTTCCCCTTCTCCCTTTGGAGCCCTCTCACCATTACCTCCTCGACCATTATTTGTTTTCAAAGACTAGTTTAGACCATTTAAGTATACATGGTCTAAGTAGACTAGGCACGCTCTGCTTTGGGGTCAGCAATTTCCCTTCCGCTCACCATCAGAGACCCTTCCACGTTGACAATTGGATGGCAGTAACCAGGGTTTTCCGACACCCTGCTGGGAGCTTCGGCTAAGCCTCTCTTCCCCCTCTCCGAACCCACGTCGTCAGCCGCTTGCTGAATCCAGTTGGACCCTTGCCCCGTGCTCTTCCAGGAACCATAAAACCTCCTTCCACCTTTTGACTACGTCTCATTTTCTCTCTCCTGGACGTGTGTCCCTCCATTGCATTCCTTCCGCTCCCACTCCACCCCTAGGCCATGGTGCCGCTTTAGGTCCACGCCTGCAGACGCCTTGCATCGGTCGTCGGCACTCCCATTCGGTGGACACGTGCACATCTCTTCTCGGGTTCCACCAAGGATCTCGTGAACTTGATCACTATGTGGGTCAACCCCAAACTTCTTCAGAAACACGCACTCCGCCATTCGGCGCTCCTCCAAATTGAGCCTTTCGTTTTCAGAAGTTAGTATGTCTATTAGGGTATTCTCCTTCGCCAACTCATCACTATGTTTCACTATTCGGTCCTTCCATCTTTGATTATTTTTTTCTCTTTATCAGCTCAACGTTTCCAGCATAGTCATCCTTCCTTCACGTACTCCACTAGCTCACATCTTGAACAATTGAAATGGAACCAGCAACTGCAAACAAAATATTGCCCTCCATTTCTCAGCTTATTGTGACACACTAAGCACTCAACCGCCACGGTGTTTCCCACCTTCCCTGAATGAGACATTTTAAGACAACTATCCGGTCTCCCCGACTGCCGGACGATTACTTTCCTCAGAGCAGGAGGTAAGATATAATGTTGGGAAAAGGAAGTTGATAATTCATCTTTCTGCATAATTATACAAATACATCTGACTTGTTAATTCCAGCTTTGAGAAATTAGAGAAAGTCATTGTATTTTTTTTACGTGTGTGAAATTTTGTAAATTTTATGTGCTGCATGCGTATAATATTCCTCTATGAATTGATGTAAATATTTAATAATTTATGATATCTTCTACGTATCATCGTTTTTTGCCCTCAATAAAGTAGCTTTTCACCAATAATAGCTGAAAACATTTTGACAATGAAATGAACAATTTATATATTTTCCAAGAGCATAAATTTTCTGCTGGTCTTATTAATTTGGAGAATTTTTATCAAGCATGTAATTGTAACAGCACTTATACAAGGCATAGACACTAGTGGTATAATGTTGTATCCCATTTACATATTTTGTTCGAAATTAGATATAATTGAATATGTTAAAATAATCGTCATTACATGTTTTACTAAAAGCTTTTAGGAGCGCTTCGAAGCATAATAGATGCATGTATATACTGTTTTTGAAACGATTGAGCTTACATCACGTTTATAAAAATGAAAAATGGTACTAGGAAATGAAGGATGAACGTTGTAGATTAAGAGTTTTTTGCGCGTACTCCTTCCTTGTCCTATCAGGAAATAAACCTTGAGTGGAGTCTTTCGGAAATAGATTCGAAAACGTAAAGAAGATAAGCGTCACTTTAGAAACATCGTAAACCTTTGAATCTCTTTGTTCTAATCCTGAGTTGGTGGATTGCGTGGGAGGATGACGTCCGTGAATCCCCATTCTCGAGCTTCAGGCTCCTCCTGACGTAAACTCATAGTGTCATTTCCCCTCAGCCCTCTCTCTCTCTCTCGAATCTCTTTCTTTTGCGACGGTTGTGATTTAGCGGCAAAAGGAGAACGTAATCATCGCGTTGAGCCACTTTTCCACGTTAACGTCCTCTCTCCTTATGTTTGGCGAGACGCGACACTCCCGGTCCCAGCGGTGGAGGAAGACGGAGGACAGGTGTCTCACGCTCTCCATCACCCATCCTACCCATTCCATTTCCTTCTTTTTCACTCATCGTCTCTGCTAAGTCCTCAAACTGTGACATTGGTCTCTCAGGCTGCTATTCTCTATGAATCGTCATACTCTCCCATCTCCCTTTTACACGTGTCCCTGAACACTTTCCTCATTACCCTGGGTTGGGAAAATAAATCTCTTTCCTTCACGGAAATAGAAGATTCCGACCCTAAAGGCGTCGAAAAACCCGAGCATGATGCCAGATTGTTACTACTAAATCTTAAAATATAAGTGTACATATACATCTACATACTATACGCCCATACGGCGTCTCGCAGGGGGTGTTAGTACACCAGCTGTGTGAAGGTGTAAAGGAGAATGTTATAGGGAGGTGAAACTGTGAAGTGTATTTCGGGAGTGTTTTGAGTGGATCTCAGTTTTTATTATGGTTACTTATTGTGCGTGGAAAGAACGAATTTTTTACCTGTCTGTTCGGAAATGTATTTCTCTTAATTTATCTTCCCTGTCGGACCTATGGATGTAGTGCAGCGTCAGAATGGTATTCTCTGTGTTACACTGAAACACACCTGTTTTGTATTTCTCAAAACATTTAAGCCTAGCGTGTATCCTCCGAGTCTATAGCGGCTCCCAAGCTTGGCTCCCTCTAAAAGTTGTGAAGCACTCATTGCTTGCTCGTAGCAGTTTTTAACCTTTTTTCTTTTGTATTTTATTTAATGGTTTTAATTAAATCTTTTCGAATCGAGTTTTTTGAAAGGATAGTTCCTCCAAAGAGGTAAAATTCGTTAGTTCTAATGAATATTTTTCTTAGAATTTCCTCCTGTATACACAATCCGAGAGGCTGACATTGGGATAGCCAGGAACAAGTTTAGTTTCATTATTACAGGATACGATTAGGTACGATGAGGATATAATGACAACGTAGCCTATAGAAAAATTCGAGTCGTAAGAAAATAGGACCAATTCGAAGTTGTGAATCCGTTTCGCTTATGTACGATAAATGTAGTATCAAATACGAAAAAACAGCGTGTGTACAAATGATGCATACTGCAAAGCAACAAATATCACTAGCAGTTACCAGACGCTGCTATGAAGATGGAATACTGGAACTGCGAACCTATTTTCTCAGTTAATACGCCAGCGGAGATACTTGCTGCATCAAAAATAATTGATGAAATATTAAATAACTTCCAAGTATTTATTTATAACTGCTCTCATTTATTGATCGATTTCAATGGACAGGCTAGGTAACTATTCAGATGGCACTGATGGTGTAAATATCCCTAAGAGACCAAAGTGGAGCATGATGCACAGGAGAAAAAGGATTTGCCTCGCTAGCCGGGCAAGTCAGATGTTGCGAATCGTAATTCGAATGCGTTGGCGCAGGCTTTATACAAAGAGACGTACGGTTTTTTTTTAAAACATAAGCTATGCCTAAGGGGAATCATCTACTATGGTTGCCAACTTAATAAAGTTTCTGCCTCCGAGGTTACTAAGGAAATTCACGAAAAATCACTTTAAAATAAATCTGCATTTTCCAAAATGTACTCCACGGATAGGTACCGGCCCTTTGGGAAGAAATGTCATTCCTCAGACAACATTTAAATAACGATATGGTAAGGATACCTCAAAAACACTTTTTCATTGATCTTTCAAGCATTATTTGCATTCGCCGAATGTATAGAGGCTTCCGCGCCGATCCCAATAAGAGTCGTGTGAAATTTCATATCCGTCCCTATGAGTTTGTTTAAAATCGTGACGTTTCAAATTGCATATAATTCAATGTTATATGGTGTTTTAAATTGCATATAAATTGTCGTATGGTGTATTCTAATGTGATAGTACAGTAGGATTCACACAGTAGGTTTAAATCACTTGCTGAACGCTAAGCTGTATTTAATTCGAGGATAATTTTACGGAGTTCTCCACATTCCACGATTCATGTCCTTTGTCCACATTGAGAACTTAGGTTTTACCATTTTTCTGTTACCGTTACCGTTGATTTTCATATACTCTTCATTGACTCTCGTCAAGCTTTTGACAGTGTGAATAGAAGAGAAATGATTCATGCTCTGAGAGGCTATGGTATTCCACAAAAGCTGGTTAATTTGGTTGGGATAACACTGAAGGAATCCCAATGTAAAGCCATCGTTTTGGGTAAAACAAGCAGCGCTTTTGAAGTGACCTCAGGGGTAAGACAAGGAGATGCTCTCTCAGCTGTGCTATTTAACTTGGTTTTGCACTAAGCAATGAAAGAATGGAAATTAAGGGGAATTATTGTTTATAAATCCAAACAAGGTTTTGCATATGCTGATGACATAGCTCTGATAGAAAGAAATGTGAAGGATCTTAAAGAAATGTTTGGTATCATTGAAGATATTGGGAAAAGAATGGGCCTCAATGTAAATGAAGATAAGACCATATACTTGAAATTGTCTTCTTCACAGAACAAACGAGAGCTACGGAACCTAATTATTGGGAATTATGATTTTGAGGGCGTCAGAAAATTTACCTACCTTGATGTAATAGTAAATAAAGAAAATAAGATATCTGAGGAGATAAATCAAAGGGTTATGCAAGGTAACAAGGCCTATTTTGCAAATTTACCCCTCCTCAAATCAACTCTTCTATCCAGGAACACTAAATTGAAAATTTATAAAACATTGATAAGACCAGTAATTACATATGGAGCTGAGACATGGGTCCTATCCAAACAAGATGACGAAACATTAAGAAGATTTGAAAGGAAAATAATAAGGAGAATCTATGGCCCAGTAAAAGAAGGAGAAACGTGGTGAATAAGAATGAACAATGAAATAAATGAAATATTGGAAGAGAAGGATATAGTTAGGTTCTCAAAGTCATTGCGACTGTAATGGTTGGGCCATGTTGAAAGGATGGAAGAGTATAGAATGCCCAAATTGTAAATAAATAGCAAGATGGAAGGGAGTAGGAGGAGAGGAAGACCACACAAATGGTGGCTGCAAAATGTTGAAGTGGACCTGAAGACAGTGGGGATTGGAAGATGGAGAGAGAAAGCAAGAAGGAGAGCCGAATGGGGGCATATAACTGAGGAAGCCAAGGCCCACACCGGGCTGTAGAGTTGTGGAAGAAGAAGTTACCCGTTTTCATGCATAACGCTCCGTCCCAAGTATCCAATATCCCACGGCGGTGAGCTAGCCCAATCTCTTCAGAGATTATTTTGTTTTCCCAGCATCTCCTCTTCCTTTTCTCTCTCCATTATTTCATCCTGTATCTCCCGAGATCGTCCATCTTGCCTTGAATCAATTTTCTCCTCATCGAGGGTGCGCATCCCTCCAATTCCTCATCCCGTTTCACCTTAATCCTCTCCACCGTTCTCGCATAACGTGGATGATCTTGCAGCCAGCCACGCCTACCCTTTTCCCCTTTACACCATCTCCTCCTCACATCTGATGACTGAAGATTTAAGATGATGTGAGGCGGTACACTTCCTCATTTCCCATTTCCCGGACACGAAAATAACACCGCATCTTTATGGCTCCTACGGTAATGCTAATAGAGGTGTGCCACATCGCTCACTGCATTAACTCCTGGAAAGTGAAACATGTCTCCGGCCGGAAGATTCATATCTCCGCTATCGGGGAGTGTGCAGAAAAATTCCTCGAAATTGTTCCTAGTGGTATCCAAGGAGTCATTGGTACTGATCCAAATGCGAGACATATTTGGTGTGGCTGAACCACCCGAGTTACTCCTACTGTGTGTGGCAGAGTGGCTAGGAGGTCGAAAATCGGTAATTAGGTATCCACTCGGGTTAAAGTAAAAAAAAATGAAAATGGCTTGCTATTTACTTCATTTTTTGCGCACATGAAGGTTAAAATTTGAAAAAAATCGATTATTTTTTATATAGCGTACTCTTGGCAGTAATGGTGAAACTAGACGGCAGAACAAACCGAGTTTACCAAGGTATTATGAAAATGATCATGTTTTATGGTCATGAAAGATTGACTTTGGTATTATACATAAATTGTACCTTATATGTATGAAGCATTTGAAAAGACAATTTTATCCTCGGAGTATGCTCTAATGCCATGCCGTTTGCTTACAAGTGCAATGGAAACCGTATTAGTATAATGTGTTTGTATGTACTTTTAGACCTTTAACAGTAAGTTAACAGCGGTTTATTATATTTGAAATGCATAGTGACTGTTGTGATATTAGACATTTTCATATTAAGTTGTTGTTTTCTAAATTGATAGTTTTAATACAGTACAATTATAAGTTGTTGTATTTTTACTGAAAAGGGTGTTCAGGGGAAGAGTGCTTAAAAAATAGAAAACAGTGTATTTTGGTGACATTCTACTCCTCCAACTGCCCTTCCACCAATATATGGCTTCGAAGTTCTGGTGGAAATTAAGCGAGATTCTTATTTCTCGAAGTCACACACTGAAATGCGAAGGCAGAATAAAACCATGAATACTCCATATCTATATCCTATATATCTAGCCCCTATAAGTACTTCGATTTTGGGGATGAAAGAAAAGACCTTAACATTTAAAACTTTACAAATTCAAGGCATAACAGCTAAATGGAAACTTAAATCTCGGCGCAAATATGAATTTGTTAAATTTTAAGGGTACTAAAACAAGTTTCATAGAATATTTAGGCTAATACTACGGAAGCATCTTTAAAAAATACACCTCAGATTATTTTTAGCCCATTGGACTTGTGATGTGTTTTTGAGAGTCATAAAGAGAATTGAGTTAGTACATGATACCGTTTTGATTAACATTCATTGAATAAAATGTAGCAGTAAATTTACTCTCTAGCAAAATGAAATTATTAATTCCGCTCACATCCCTTTACCTCCCAGTAATAATCTTTACCAGACAGAATGTGCAGCATGCAAAAGAACGCTTGCAAAATATTTTGAGTAAATAGAATGTAATAAGTATTTACTCATTCACCTTTAAATATGCGGGTAAAACGATAGAAATCTCTTAATCAAGTACCTAATAGGCCCATGCAAACTCACAAATTCAATTTCACCACTTTTGGGTACACATATTTGCCCAGCATAACCTTTGTAAAGGATTGGATCATTCTATTGAAATCTACTGCGGAACCGAAAACGGATTTTATTGCGGTTTCAGAGGTAACGTGGAATAAAATTTCACCTGGAGATTGGAAACTGGAAAAGCATGACCTCGTCTCCCCAACCTAAAATGCTATACTCGCTCACTACAATACCAGATCAAACACTTGGCTTGTAATGTGGTGTTGGCATTGAATTTCAGTTTCACAACATCGAAATAGACCCATGTTGCTCTAGACTCTCACTTTCACCTAAGAACTTGAACTGCGAGCAGCCACCCCCATACTGATGCTCCAATTTTTTTCGATCCTCTCCAGCTTTCACCGGAAGGATAGCAAACAGAGGACATTACGGTGAAAAAAATTGACTCCTGAACAGGCCAGCCCAATAGAATTGTGCGCTATACTGAAAGCTATCGATCACAATGCAAAGCTGTCTGTACGAAACACCCATACATAACTTGGCAACTCATTTGTACTCAAGTTTGCACTACCATCATGTCCCATTTAATTTAGCAAAAGATATAAGCCCTAAATTAGGATTAATGCCATGGGAAACATGACCTAAGTCATTATTACAAAATAATGACTTAGGCCATGGGAAATCGAGAACTGCAACGTAGTTTCCTCCATACCATTGCAACATACCTCTATCGGTCATTGCAATGGTCAAAATTATGATTTTAAAGTATCCTTTTCATTAGAAGAGAACAAATTTTTTTTAAATATTTATTTCCTCAATCCCAAAAACAGATTTTCTGAAAATTTTCATCGGGTGTTTCAACGTGTCAAGTTACAACGAGCAAACACAAACAACCATGTCGAGAGTGGTGAAAAATCCACTGGAACCCGCGACCCGCTGATTAGCAGGCTAAGACTTCACCCCGTCGCGTCGCTACCGGGGTCGATATTGGTAATATAGCTTGGATTTAACACTATCCTAATTTTCTCTTTTATCCCAAGGCAGCCTCATTGATCTTTCAGTAGCCTTCTCCTCAGTCATCGACTTGAAATAAAATCACCGGTAAGTTATTAAAATTAGAGTAATCTTCCGGTTAAAATTTTTAAAAAGAAATTTCTTTATTTTTACAGTCGCAGTCTCTCAATATCCTCTCCCTAACTCCTTCTCGTTTTATTCGCAAATTCTTTGTAACCGATCTAACTGTCGTGCTCGCCTTACTCAGAAAGATTTTCGTCTTTGCTTTTTCGGCTCCTTTTCTTTCGCCTTCTTTTGAAAAAGAAACACTTCTCCGCTTCTGGGGAAAAATGTCTGCGATCTTATTCATGCTAGCATATACTTGTGACTTGGTACGACCAGAAATGTGAATATCGAGACGATTGCATGTTAAATTGTTTTCTTGCTGAGGTTTTCAGTAGCTAAACGATTGTTCCTTCTAGTTTGGTGTAACATTTATTGTATTCATATCTTAATGGAATGGGTTTGTAGCTCTTTCATAAATAAAAATCCCTATTCAGATACGTTCCCTTTTGTGGCTCAAATAATGAGTGTACAGTCAAGCCTTATTCTCACTCCGTTTTATTCGTTGACGTAAAGAATTGACTTGTTTTTCACATCTTTGCTGATTTAATTTTCAGGTATGACACACAACATTTGGCCTTATGCAAAACCGCATAAAGGAAGAGGAGAATAATTTCCATTAGCTAGTAATTCCTCCAATTTGGAAGACTGATGTACATAAAAATTCTATGGCTAATTGACTACTTGATGAAATCTGACTTATTTCTTCTGGCGTCATTGAAATGTCGTGAAAGATGCATCTGTTGTTAATTTTTATTGCAACCACCTTCATTGAAGGTGTAACGCACCTATGTATTTGAATTGTAGTTAAAATTTGCATGCGCCTAATTTTCTCGATCTTAAACCAAGTCATAACACTATATATATGAGAAGACGTGACGATGTATAGATGCCAAACGAATTGTCTTTAACACATTTTAAGATATGCTCTGAGGAGAGTGTGATTCCACTTCATATACGACATTGATGTTTTCGAGAACCGATTACTGAGACAAGGCGTTTTAGATGAGCCAAGATATGTGGGCCATGCATTATTTATTGGTGCCTGTGTGTGTGATCCCCACCCTGAATGATGGTCATTTCACATAAAAGTGCATCAACTGCTTATTGCCAGTGCTAAGATAAGAAACCTGGAGATAAACTATTCGTTGTCCAACCACCGAAGTGTATGCATCGTCTTTGCTCCTACCCGATCCTTCATTGTACTACAGGCAAAATGTATAGAAATGGTGAGAAGGCTAAAAATAATGTATTCTGTTTAAATTCCTCACGACAGCAATTAGATACTCATAAACCTCCATGTCAAGGCGATTTAAAGAGGAAATTCAGGTTTCTCATACCGTAATCTCACTGCCATGAGACGGTTTCTCTCACACATGCGTTCAGGTTTCATTCTTTGGCTGCTTTGTGAAGCTGCTTCCTTCAAAGACATCTTTCCCAGCTTCTTCCCCTCAAATCCAATATTGATTTTATGTGCGTACCATTCTTCAGTTGTCGGCGTCGTACGGCGTCGCTGGTTGCCGTAATGGTATATCCGCATCCCCTTTTCAGATGCTTCTCTCCTCCCAGTTTCCGGCTGTAGTGTATCATAAAATACCTATATCATCAAATACTAGGAGGGCAGGAATTGTGCGGAATTTAAAAAAAAAACTGTGTGGAGGGCAGGAGTTGTGGGCCAGGAATGGCACTTCCATTCCAAGGGAACATCCATTGATAATGGGGCCCTCATGGGGTGCTGCTATCCTAAATATGAGTAAATAATGTCAGTGTTTTAGAGACATAAAAAATTGAGACGTGCTATTTCGTTTTTGCAGACAGGAAGAGTGCCAATTTTTACAATTGGATACGAATAAAAATGTACTTGCTAGTCAGCAGTATATTGCTGATTGCATATATGAATGAAAACCTTAGCAAAGTTGCCGCTAAACGGTGTAAATAGACGGTAATAAGCCCATTTAATGAAAAATAGGCATGTCTGAAAGATGTTGGTGGAGAATTTTTTATATCGATATTGAGTGAATTATTTTATCAGGAAAATGAGCCCAGGAGAATTTTAACTGGAAACGTCCCTTTCAATAACGGGATATGCCGGAATTATTGGAAAAACCATGGTTAAAATTATTCTAAAGCTCGACATACAGCAAAGCGCACTCGAAAATGAAAACTCACGTAAAACGAGTGGAAAGTTGATTGCTTTTCACGAATATTGGTGGCTGTATAAAATCATTTATTACAGCTATAGAAATATCAGTTATAAAATGAATAAATGTAACAAGTCTTCACACGAGGGAGTGAAGTTACTTTCCGATATTTGAAACCATTATCGCATATAGCAACCATTAAAGTATATAAAGTAGCAACTATTATAGTAATATAAAACGTATTATTTCGTGTTTAGGAGAAAATCTGTAATCAGAACATCGAGGAAAGGTAATTCCATGCCCCGTTCCTCTTCCTTTGTAAATCGGATGCTTCCGTTGATATTGAAACAGTTAGACATGCGGCTTTGTATTTTATTTAATTTTTTCATTGTGTCTTTCTGTGCAGGAATTAGAATGCTCCCTATTTCGAAGAAAATGATAAACCACAAAAACAGTCTTCAACCCAAAGAATGTCAGAATGTTTTGACAAATTCGCCAATTTCTATGAAAGGTATTTGTGAACAATGTGTCAATGGTACATCAGCTCTATTGTTGGTTACTCTCATATTATATACCTTCCGGCATTAAAATTGAAATTGAAAACAGTCTTTATTGTTCTGGGACTTTATGTCCCCTGGAACATTTAAATATTATTACATGCCACAACAAATGGGGCCAATGGTGACAGCAATACATACAAATTTCATTAAGGAACACCACATATAAACCAACAATAATCAATGAATAAGAAGATAAATAATATGTGAAAATTAAGGTAACAGTGCACAGATTTAAGATCACACAAGGATTGAGAAATTAAAACAGGCAACATAGATTATCAATCGCATTGCTTATACATTTTGCATTTAGAATTATGGAATATAAAGTAATAGACGCAACATCAAACAGTATGATAACAAAAGAGCATGACGAATCTCATTCAACATTGCAATGCACAGATATGAAATCACATTTCAAGAATTGACCATATTGATTAGATAAGTGAGAAGATTAAGCTAAGTTACATAAACTGATCAGTCATATTTCAGACAGTTATGTAAACTGATCAGTCATATTTCTCTTGAATATCGAAATTGTAGGAGAGGTTCTAACATTTTCAGGTAAACAATTCCATAGCTTGCAGGAAGAAATGAGGAAGGAGTGTTCAAATATTAAAGACTGGTATTTAGGAATATAGAATATCTCAGTGATTCAAGTTGATCTCTTCCCAGTATTTGCATTACATATAATATTTTCATACAAATAAGACGGAGTTTTGGATTTCAGTACCTTAAACAAACATAAAGCCTTTTGAAGTATGCGGCGTTTATCCAATTTCAGCCATTTTATTTTTCTATAATAAGGCGTAACATGTTCATCGTAACGGATGTTAAAAAATAAAACGCAAACAGGAGTTTTGAAGTCGCTGTAACTTAGTGCAAAGTTCTTTGTTAACATCTGAGAAAATAATTGAAAAATAATCAAAATGTGGGAATACAAGAGATTGAACCAACTTCTGACGAAGTGAAATAGGGATCAAATGTCTGAAGTGCTTCAATTGGTACAGTGTCTTATATACATTGTTAGATATAGCTTTAACATGCTCCCGCCAGCTCAAGGTATTATTTAATTGGACTCCAAGATTTTTCAAAGTATTCGAATAATTTATAGGGAGATTCTGTACTCTTATTTTAGGAAGGTCACTCATAGAGATAAAGTGAAGATTGGAAGGCTGCCAAATATTATCGACTTAGTCTTGTTTGGATTTAGCTTAAGCCGATTAATGGCTAACCAGTCACAAATGGATTGAACATCTTTATTGATCAATTCAACGGCATGGTCAAGTTCATATGGGTAGCTTTCAAGGTAAATCTGTAGGTCATTCGCGTAAAAATGATATTTGCAGTGAGCTATGGAGCTGGTGAGGTCTTTGATATATATATATGGTGAACAATAAGGGTCCAAGAATTGAGCCTTGTGGGCTCCCCGGAAAACTGGTAGAAAATCTGATTCTTTACCATCCTCGTATTTGACGGCCTGTTGTCGATTGGACAGGTAAGAGTGAAACTAAAACAACAGAGAGGGAGAAAACTTGAGTTGACCCATGCGTCTTAGTAGAATATCATGGTCTACAGAATCGAAGGATTAACTAAGATCAAATTGAACCAGAATTGTGATTTTTCTTTCGTCTATTGATCGACGAATATCGTCTGTTATTTTAATTAGTGCAGACTGAGTGCTGTACGGAACCCCGATTGATATTTGTCAAAAAAGTTTAGCCGAGATAGATGGTCTACTGTAGAGTTATACACTAAGCGCTCAAGAGGTTTAGAGAGAGCACACTACACAGCAATAGGTCTAAAATCAGACATATCTTTGGGCGCTGGAATTTTATTGATAGGACGGATCATAGCAGATTTCCAAAGAGTTAGAAATGTGGAGTAATTTATGGAACAATTATAAATATCTAGGATTAGGGGTATTACTTTTGGAAGAATGTGTTCAATCATTTTAGCATTTATACCATCAACACCTGTGGAGTTCGATTTCAAAGGTTTTACCAAGCGCAAAAGTGTTTCTGGGGTATAATGCGGTAAATACAGCCTTTCACTATCAAACTAGGAGAATAATGAAGGATCAGTGAGAATAGGGAAATTGTCAGTTAAATAAGAGTTATCAGATTTTTCATTCTGCTTATTTTCCTTGGAAGCAGGTGTGAGAAAGTAAGTGTTGAGGTCATTCGGGGAGAATGTTGTGTTGGATAAGGGTCTCCTAGATTTTCCGATACCGAGACGCCTTAACTCCTGCCAGGTGGATTTTACGTCCCATTTGTCTGAAAAGCATTCATTGTAATACTCCTGTTTTACAGTTCGGATTAGCTGCTGCACTTTATTTCGAATCTATTTATATTCCTTATGCAGGTGGGGCAGAAGAGTGCGTCGATAATTGCGTCGAAGGCGGTCTCTACGTGACATTAATTTTCTTAATGCCGGAGTTAGCCATGGAGGCGGTTGATGTTTAGGCACTATAGTTTGACATGGGGCGTGAGTATTTAGCAACTTCATGAACACAGAATTAAATATTTCTACTTTCTCATCCACTACATGAGAACCAAAAAATGTATCCAGATTAACATTTAATAAGTCAGATTCAAATTTGACAAGATCGAATTTCTTAAAATTACGAAAGCACATATTCTTAGGATTATGACCTTTTGTTGGAAGCGATATTTGATGTATATTAAGTCGTGTTCTGACAAGAAAGGTACAGGAAGCTGTCCGTATTCTTCAGTCTTCGTTAAGTCATCGACAATGAAGAGGTCCAAGAGGGTGCTGCTGTTTGTGAGATTGTGGGTAGGTTTATAAGGGATAATAGACAGGTTACAACAGAATATAAGATCCTTGAGGTAGGCACTTTCAGGAAATTTCTTCAGCATTGGCCTTTGTAGGTGGGGGAAATAAGATAGATATCCCGATGATCATGTATATAATTTCTGTTGTCAGGATCCCTTTTCTCAAGTAATACAAAGCGTACCTCAACAGATAATGTATCACTGGATAGGATTTTTATCGCCTTCTGACGTATAATAAGTTACATTGCAATAAACTGTTTGCAAAAAACATTCTTTAAAAACAATTGGATGAAATATTCCCGGCATAAGATGAACGTATGTTCTTCATAGGATTTCCAACCTGACTCGGTGAAAAAAGGAGAAGAAATTATGTTCAAACGATTATGTTAATAATTACAAAACTTAAAACGATAAGCTTACTATTAGTAATATTTATACTACGGATATCTTTTATAGGCATATGAAGTGCCTAAAATTGACCAGTATTTTACCAACGAGTATTTTACAGCAATATTTGTACCACCCCGGTAGTTACTACGCAATATTTCTGGTATTTTCGTAAACTGGTATACGATATCACCATTACCGTGGATAGTTACGAAAATATTATCAACAATAATTCTTCATTAAAATTTACTGTTAAGTAATCACCCCACGTAACTTCCTTTGGAACCTATATCATATTTCAAACTGGTTTTGTCAAGAATAAAATATGGTAATCTCTCTGGTCGATTGACACAGTTGCGCTTAGTAAATCCTAACTACGGATATTTTGCTTCACTTTACTCTTTTCCACCAAACTCATCAATTCAAGAGTCATTAGTACTAATTTAGATTATGAAATGATCACGAGGAGTATCGTAGTTGTAAATAAGTGAAAGTCTACTTCGGTAGAATCATCAGATGTGTTTAGCGAACTAAGGTTGAAATCTGATATGGTATCCTAGCTTTTAATGTTTCATCAAGCCTAAATCTTTTTTTTTTCTAATTAGTGTGGACATACGTTTACCAAGTTTTTCATTTCGTTATCACTACGAATCGGTAAAACTAATTATCACCTCAACATTTATTTCCCGGAAATGGTTTCGTATCGTGCTTTGCAGAAGTTGCAAGTGCAAAATCGTTTTACCATTTTTTTATCAGCGAAAAGTCTCTTCAATCATCCACGTATTCTAAAATGGAACCAAAGACTTTTTACATAATAATATTGAAACGGTTGCTTCTCAGTACCCTCAAATATATATAAAAGTACAACGATTAATTTCGTTTAGTTCAGCATGTTACACCTCAAAAGGTCCCTGGTAATCAGTATTAACCATCAGTGCTTAGGCTCTTGATCCAGCTACAGAATAGCTCTTTGCCCAGGATAGTTGAACTTTTCTATAAGGTTGTTCACGTTTGCATGATAATGAAACACATCAAACTATTTTTCAGTACACATATTGATAGAAATGCCATTTTGGCTTGGACACGTCAGTTTACATTGTTGTGCACCTCGTTAGGGATTGACAGAAGCCTATGGAAACATCTTTTTAACAGCATGAAATGCGTTTTTAGAGTAAGAAGATGTGTAATAACACCGTTGATTAGCATTTAGATCAGTTAATTGTACGAATATAACATCCGTTCCCGGATGACTTGACATCAAAGTCCCAGTACCTATGTTTTTTAGTTGATAGTGATATTAGGGAGTGTTTTAGTTGGACATCTTTCCTGCATCTTTCGTGTAGCGCGGGCATAAGATTCCGAAAAGAAATCGTTCTTTTGAAGATTTCCCATATTGATATTCATTACGAAAGACTTGCATATTTACATGCATTAGAAGAGCAATAATGTCAAGTCTAAAGGCCGTTGAGCGTGAGGCTATTAATGGCAAAGTTTGATACACAGAAAATCAGAGGACGTGGGCACGGAGTTAGAGCAGAAATAATTTTCCTGTCATTTGTTCATGCATTCTCGCAGTCATTCTATCAAGTCCCCGCTTTACACCAAGCAGTTTTCACTGCACATCCATCCATACAAAAGGCTGTGTAATAAAGTAAATCATGTAAAACAGCCTTTACAAAGAATACTAATGTAAATTACAATCCTTACGAAGGCATTCTTATGTAGAAAAGGTTGAGAACTAACAAGTATTGTGAAGGGAAGTTTGAGGGAACATAAAAATACAGAGCTTGATAAATTATATTTCATTCCACATTTTGTCATTTAAAATCCGCTTCTCACTTCTCCACTGGGTTAAACTATGCATTTTAGCCGACGTTTAAATACATACGAGTCGTCCATCGAAACGTCGGCAGAAATGCAGAGCGTGTCCCGGTGGAGAACCCTAGTAGACTTCACTAACATGATACACCGGGAAAGCATTAGATCATACTTATTATAATTATTGCAATCAACAATATATCGAGATCTTACGCCTCTTCGGTATGCGAACGTCTGTTAGGAATCTGAATCTGAAAACAAGGAGGATACGATTTTGCTGAAACAGACAGTAATTTTACTGGCGAGATGAATGGGAGTCCATATTGTTGCAATGACTGAAATATTTATCAGCAGATTACAATTTATAGGCAAACGCAAATTATGTTTTTATTACAATCGAGTGTTTTTAGTGAGTTCAAACATAATACTTTAGATTTCAAGTCCAATTGAAACAGACAAAACTTCGCATCTCGAAGCAGATCTGAGATTAAGGATGACAAACTTTTCCAGAAAATTTCCGTTGGATGCTATTGCTTGTGATGTAGAAACTATTTTAGGACGTCAGTCACCTAGTCATCCTTCTTTTAGGTGGTTCTTATCCTTATTACATATAATTTTAAATCATAGAAAATGGAGGTATAGAACTATCCCTGTCATTACTTTATATATTACTTTCAAAGGTACCATCGGATAATCTTCAACTAAAGGCCTCCGAAAGAATACAATGGATTTCCAATTTTTCCTAATATGATATCGCATTAGTTTTGGAGTAAAAATGTCTTCTTTGTTGCTCCTTGATCAAGTAAAAGCATATCAAGTTACGTATAGTTTGATTAAAACTCGCTCAAAACATTTTTTGATTTGGCGAAAGGAAAATATGATACGAGATCAGGGAATAGAGTAGGGTGATTGGCATTTGTTTTTGTGTTGGGCAGCAAGAGCCGTCAATAGATGTTTTGAGAATTTTTTTTTGAAAGAAAGAGAAAAAGAGGTTTTGACAGATGAAGGAAATTGACCCCTGGCTTATCAGCACATATTGTTTGGACGGCTACACTTTATACCTCTTGAATCTTCGAGGAACGTGTAACGAAAATTGACGTCGAAGAGAAGTGCCATGATACAAAATAAATAAAAGAAAATGGCAGTGAAAAAAGAACAAAAGAAACAGCTGGCCCTGAATGTTTGGAAATCCATAATCTGTCTCTTCTTTGCTATTTTTGACATCGGAGTTGAAAAATTGTCGTGCATATACAAGATGGAAAGGCTAGCATACTTTAGGTTGGTAAGATTATTCAGTGAATGACTAGAGTCTTTACTACAAAATCAAGAGTTTCACAGGGTAAGAGCAGGATATACTTTTAGCCCGCCTCTTCAAGGCAAGAAATACCGAATGCACGTATATCCTCAAGTCTTAATTCCCCGGTACTTATTGATTAAATGTACTTGAAAAAGGGCTAGGCAGTATTTTAAATATTAAATATATTTTTTAATTGGAATACACTCCAAAAAGTATTTTCTATTTTGTATTTCAAATAAAAATTTGAGGTTTTTTCATTATTCTATAATTCTCGAAATACTTCTAAGAATTTGACCTCAATGAGAATGGGAGAACTCTCAACGAGAATGGAGCTCAAACTCCACCTGGTGAACTTTGAACCTAGTACTGCTTAGTTGGACCAAATTTAATTGATATTAGGTAATTCTTAAATCTAGCATAAAGTCATCGTAGTCCAATCGCGCAAAAAATAAACTTGAGGCACAAATAGGCAGACGCGGCATCCTTCATACTCTACAGTCCGCGCCGGAGCAAATCAAGGTCCTATTTCATCTACAATTCTTCGTTATAGTTACCTAATCCTATAATGTTAAGGTTGCCCCACCTAGCGCAATCTTTTCTTAAATCGTCATGACTTGATACATTGCTCTATTCATTAAACGAGTAAAGCTATTTGGTACGAAAACTCTAGCATTTCATTCTATGTCATTATTTTTCCGAAATGCAGTTAATGTTAATTTCTAATAATTTGTGAGTAGATTATGCTTTTGTGTATTTTACTCGCATGGTTTTCATACTTTTTATATATTTCTCATTTTTAATTCATAACAAAATTTTTAATTATATATTACATTTTTCTGCGTAGGTAGTAATGCATATTACTTACCTACGCAGTAAATTGTGAAAAGTGCGTCATAAAATTAATTTTCGAGGGGAAACTGATAAAAAAATATTTAATTTGGGTAAGGTGAAGTCATTGAGCCAGGGGGTGTGTCATACACTGATACTATCATGTGTATGATAGTGTAAGTGACCAAATACGATCTATTAGAAATAATAATGGCAAAACAATAGCTTTTTCAACTACAAAAATATATTACGCCTGATTTACATTGGAAAATGCACAATGTATAATTTTACGAGTTTCAAGTTCAGGCAGATATTCAGACAACCATTTGCATTGACCGCATGTAGTGGCAAGTCTGGGACTCACGTCTAGAGAGAAGTGATGGAAGTATTTTGCAAAAAAAACAATGTAAATGACGTTGCTAATTAGTTGTTAAGGAGACAAGGTTCTAATGATATTTCTATGAGATAAGAAGAGAAGGAGCTAGAGGCAGTAATGTCTTGGTCTGAAGTGGGATTAAGAGTTTATTTTGCGTGACCGTAGGCTGTGTGTGACTATGTACTTCGGGACAATCTTTAAGAGAAAAAGAATATGAGAATGAGTATTTCTCTTTCGTTCCTGCTAATATTTCAAGGCTTATTATTTTAAAATGGTATTTTTTGTCTGAGGTTAAATATATTAGGTGATATTTTATTTTTTTGACATAATTTTTCTTTCGCAATTAAGCTTCATTTTCATTTTTCAAACTCGGCCCGATTCGGCCTTCATAGCTAATTTCTCGAAATTATTCCAATGGAAACGCTACAGAATGAGACGCTGGAGACTACTCATTGATAGAAGTATTCTAGTCACATATTGTTTCAAGTAAATTTACTTGTTGCTTATTAAAAACTATTTCTAGCAGATAGAGATTGCTCCACAAATTCAAATATTATTTAAGTCATGAACTTGTTTTTATGTAAAATGTATATTATAGAGCTCTTTTTTCTATTGTTTCCAAGTGAACTCCTTTGATTTTTACTCTGATTGGAATGTTTTTCAGTATTTCGAGTGTTTAAGAATATATTTTTTTATATTATAAATATATCCTGTGGAAGTATTTCGTATTTTGTGTATCAAATAATTTTTTGTATTTCGTATTTTGTATATTGTAGCTTTCTACTCGCGTGAGCATGTGTCGTTACTCCTCGTTATGCGCATATTCCCGTACGACGGCGGACAGGCAGGGAGACGTCTCGCACGCCGGTTTAAATTTCCGCCCTGGATTTACAATTGTCAATTGTGTGTAGTAGTGTAAGCGTCGGCCATATGACCGACGAGGTGAAGACGGTCGAAGTAGTAGACTGGAACAGGGTGATGTGACTGAGATCTCGAAAGAGACGGGGCTGGAAGCAGGAAGGTGGAGAGTGCACGTTGGCCACTATAGACGAGGTCAAGCAGCTGGCTTGGAGGTGCACGAGGCAGCCCACGAGACGAGGACGATTGGAGTGAATGTCCCATCCCGAGAAGCAGTCACGCTCGTGATGCAGGAAGAATTTACCTGTCGGCCCCGAGGTGAAAGTGAAGCAGCCCGGACCGAGCCTCGCAGACATTACGTAGTCACCGGGTGGAGGCGACACCACGTGTCTTTAAGCCGACTCCAATGGCCAGCTCACCTCACTTAAGTATTTGACTACGAATCACCTCCCTTCACCATACCGACGAACGGTTCAGTGCTTCCCAAATCACATTCTCAATCACCTAACCCAGTGTCGAGGGGAGTGAAGAACAGAATTCCCTGTCAAAGTTATCCCGTTGACTCAACCACGCTGAACTACGAACTAAAAAGGTTTTTTTTTCGGAAGCTAATTCTGTATCTGTATCATTTACCTCCCGTCCTATTTCCAGTTCTTAAAGTCAAAAAGAAAGGAAAGGACGAGGAACTTGTAAAAAGTGTAGATAAGGGTACATTTCATTTTCATTATTTCTGTGTCACTCATGTTACGTGCACAATTCATTAGAATTAGATCATTTAGTTCTAACGTGTATTTTTCTTTGCTTTTCAATCGTGTCACACTAATAATCAGCCATTCATTCTTCATTAGTAAGTAAGAGGGTTTATATTTGTGTGTGTCTATTTGTGCAAGGAAAATAAATGTCCATGTTTCTAGCGTTTAGGTGCGTGTCGTTTTACCTCCCGTTTTATTTTAGATCCACTCACCGGCGTAATCGCAGGGTATTGCGCTCGTCGCATATAGGCCTCCATTTCGAGTACGATAACTCATATAGTCTACCAGCTGAGTAGCTTGACCGCGGTTTTGTGAGGCACCCTTATTGCTCTATGAGAGGAAAAATTATCTTCCTCCTATCCTTATAGTAGGCATTCTTTTCGCCGCTGTGGGAGCTGGGAAGGGGAGGAGGGCAGAGCTCGACTCTAAGATTCGTTACGGGAACGCGAAAGGGAAGGGTTTCAAGGGAGTTGTAACTCGCACCCGGCAACGAGGTGACGATTTAGAGAGCCACCAACGTGTCCCTTCACAATATCAGATAAAATGTTTAGAGCATTTTGCCCAGCTACGCTTGTGAAGATACCCACAGTTATGAGAGTAGTTAACCTTTACAAATAGGAAGAAAAAATAGATTGGAATCATGAAATATGAGGGCTTAACCTTCCAGCAGGCGCGCATTTTGTAGTGCGGGCGCGTTGCGTACGCAGTACACGAAGACACAAATTAAGAATAAATTATGTGTTTTGTTATATAACGGTTCATTTGTCAATTATTATGTATATTATTTATTTATTTACATAACTGTTTACATTTCGCATGCTTATTTTTTATTATTACATATTTTAATAGCTGTCTAGCTTGCCGAAGAAACTTGTTCCTCGGAGTCTTGTAGACACAGAAAGCAAGTGTCAAAGACTCATTAATGTGTTTTTGCTAACGTATTTATAACATGCAATATCACAGTCGAAGTCTTATTTACGCAACATTTACATCTCCCACTTTTCGCAAAAATCACGGGAGAAGGAGTTTTTACTTGAGAGTGGTAGCGCTTCAGGTATGCTTCCAATCGGACGGCGGAGTCAAAACCGTCGATTTTGACACTAAATGCCCCTTTTTGATACCCACAGCTTGATCGTTTCTGAATATTCTTCTTCGGTGCTGTTTTTTATCATACCATGTTTATTGAAAAGACAGAATCTGAGTTTCTGCCTTCTATCTTCAAGAAAACAAAAAATCATGCAAGTGGTGGGCCACGGGCTACGCGCATTTTATCAACTGTGTTTACTGAACCTTTAGTTTCATTGTAATGAGCTATAATTTTTGGTCTGTTGGTAGCTGCATTGATGTCATGTGAGTCATGCGTAGTAGGTATTCGAATGACGGATTTAGTTTCTGGTATGTATGAGATGTCTCTTGAGAATCCAAACATTGATATATGTATTAATCTCGCTTCGTTCGGCAGAATTTCGTGCGGGATTTCTTGCTTGTTTTTCGGCACCTCCCGATCAATGTAATTTTTATCATGAGAAGATATTAAGCTAATGTATAGTGTACCAATTGTAAGTAGAAAGTCATTTTTAGTAAGTAGAAAGTCATGTAAGTAGAAAGTTTTCATTGTCTAATGGCTGCACGAGACTTTTGACTATTACTGACGGCGAATTTCATACATTATAACTTCCATCTAAATGCTGCCCGCATTTCTATACACCCTTATGTTCTTTATTGCCAGAGTAAAACAATTTTGCGTCACATTGTGCCTAACACTCAGGCCATACCTTCGTAGATTTCTGGGCTTGTACTGCACAAAGCTACATCGACATCAGAATGGATGTAGTGGTGTAGCCAGGTTTTGGGTCTAGGGGGGGGGGGGGGGCAGAAAAGTTTTAGGGGGTACTGACTCATAAATTAACCAGTTTACTAAACTTTGGTTTGTACAAAATATGACAATTGACAACGTATTACACACATTTATTTATACGTATTTGGGACTTGGAGTGGAAACATTCACAGCTTAGGGGCGCTTGAACATGGGGCGGGGGGGGGGGGGGGCTTCGCCCCCCCTTGGCTACGCTACTGAATGGATGCAACATTTCCTCAATCGCAATGTAATCGCTCGTCTTGTAGTTTTTTATGCAGCCACACAAAAATCAATCTAAAATCGACCGTATTTCCACGACTTTGTCTACATTTCTTCTAGCCTTCCTGATTGTAGAATCTTCCAAATTGGAGACATTAAAACAGGAATCTGCTATACCTCACGACAAATCTAGGTGCCACGATTCCACTTCACTCTGGATTACGTAGTTCTAGAATATTAGCATGATGCTGCTATGATTAATGCCAACCAGAAGAAATGCACTTCTTCTTCATTTTCGGAGGCTCCTTCTTCCAACTTGCTGTACACATCACCCTTATGTACTTCTTCTACTTCGTAATCAGAACCATAATTTTCGACGGCATCATCTTCCTTTTCCTCTTCATCGGGGTCCAACAGAAGCCTCGAGTTGAAAGTTCCTTGGCTTCAATTTAGAACACTAATCATTTCAAAATTAGTTTCATTTATGTAAATTGCATTGATGCATAATTACATCATTTTTATGCAATACAAAGTGACTCATTCTATTATATCAATGTAAGTAATACAGGTAAATATACTTCCGAAGATTGTTTTCATGATTACAATAGGTTTCCACAACGCACGAAATCTCTTGCTTCCGGCGAAAATTAATGCCATATAAAAATATGAATAGATTATCAGTAACTTGCAATATTCGTCGCCTACAATTGGTAAACATAAAACAGTCAATATTTTAAAGAATAACAAAAAATATACGAACAGACCTCGATTGTTCATTGATTCAACGGGCCTCGCAGCGCACAATGGACGGACTTCACGTCGCGTTTTGCTTTCTTCTCCCACAAAAACTGCTTCTAAGAAAATAATTTCTGCACACTATGACAAATTTGTACAAATTTGTCATAGTGTGCAGAAATTATTTTCTTAGAAGTGTGTGTAATTTTTCTATATGTACAAATGAGGAATAGCAAAGGTTCCCAAGTTGGTCCCATTACGGTAAAATGGATTAAAACGCAGAAAACCTACCGCCTTGTACTCAGTACACGTACGCACCCGCCGGAAGGTTAAAGGAGGTTGGGTGAGAGGCAGAAAAAAAGGTGCTGAGGAGATTGACGGGGAAAAAAGACTGCTGAAAAATGACAAAAGGAATGTATTAAGCAATTTATTATAACTGATGTCGTTATGAAGGCCTTGGTAAATAAAAAAACTTCAAAAGTACGAGGAAGGCAAAGGAAGCGACCAGATAAGCATTAATTGCATACATATATAATACTTTTTAAAATGAACAAGGCATAGAGTAAATATATCTTTAGAAAAATTACAGTAAACGATGAAAGAACCATTAAAAATCATTCAACAAATATTTTGGCGAAAATACGTGTCGTGACCATATTTGAGGTTTTTAAGCTGTTACTTACCTGATATTTGCTGTTTAATTATGTGATCCGTATTGTTAAAAAATTTAGGGATTAATTACCGTTTTTATAATATTAGAGGAATTTTAGAAGGCAAGAAAGCAAGATTTTAATCAAATCAGGATCTTAGGATCAGGATCTTAGGATCTATTTTCTTTCCGGTTGTTGAGTAATCAAAGGTCTGAAATATCATTATGAGGCACCTTGTGACGGTATTTATTGCAAATATTTACGTTTATCTTAATAGCCCCTTGTAGAAATGTTTCATTATGGTTAATATGTTTTAGTGATTCCTCCGTTTACAAGTGGCTTTCTAGGATTTACCAAGTTAAATTAAATAAAAATGAAATTTTACAATTCAATTACATTCCTGAATTCCCTGAATTCCAATTTGTCACCGATTTTGTATCAGATGGTTTTCAAGAGAACTATCTGTAAAGTCAGTAGCAGTCATCTGACAATAAAAAAAACTCTACTAACAGTTTTAACCTTATCCAGTTATCATCCTCATTTCTACCAAAATACTATCTCTAAATTTTATACTTTGACATCTATATATTATATAGCCCTATAATTAACTTTCAGGGATTGCTAAGCATTATGAGAACTAGAAATGACATTGTTCTTCCGGTGGTAAATCTTGAAATAAATATCATAAATCCGTCACCCAGCCGATTGTTCAAAAAGTAATGGAAACTCTACGAGATAACGCTGTGACCCATCTTATCTTTAAAAAAGCGTTAATTACATTAGCCTAGAATATAGCGTGATGTTGAATAAAGGAGATTACATGATAACCAAAACTAATTAGAAAGGCTTGGAATGGGAGGGGGACAGAATTTTGGGCTCATCCGTAATTTAGCCGGACTTTAAATTTAATTTTCTGCTCTTGATTCCATCGTCAATTTCTCTCTTTTAGTGCGTAGAGATTAAGGATTAGTTATATAAAAGGATAAAATTTATGCTAGAGGGAAATATTCCCAAAATTACTTAATGGACACGTATCCTTGCTGATGGCTTGTTGCCGGGGAATATTAGTTCACAGGCTCCATAAATAGAGAAGAAAACAAAAAGGAATCAGAGAAGATGTTTTATTGCCTTGATTATATTTATCTTTTTTAACCGGTGGCTCGTGAATATATTCCGGAGAAAAATTTCTCCGTATATTCCGAAGCATACTTCGGTTATTTATTATCAAGGTCTTGACGCCTTAATATTTGTATTTTTCACGATAGGTTCAAATTATGTGATTGACATTTTCTTTTGAATTTTATTATTTTTATCCAGATAGTACTAAGTGAGCCAATGTATCACTACAATTGTTTTTGTCAATTTTTAAGGTATCAATGTGATGATCCCTTCCCTTTAACTACAGTCTTAACGCGGTGGAAGGGCTTGTACGCTCCAATGGCCCCTAGAGCTGGACTGACAGGAGCAATTATTTATTATTGCTCCTGGTGGGGCCACCGATAGGTCGTAGAGTAGGAGCCAGATGAAAGGTAATTCCGTGATGGTGTCACGTTAAAAATACCGTTGGGAAGCTAGGGTGGGAGTCCATCTCAACTTTCAATCACTCAGAACATGATAGTCATTCATAGATAATTTAATCCTGGCAACTACGGGACGCCGCACAGCAGGGCGGGTGTCGTGCCCAGCAGCGGGGGAGGCAAGGCCGCCGCGTTCGTCATCACAAGAAATCCTTGCACAGAATCATCATCGGCGGAAATAAGGGATAGGAGGGAGAAGAAGAAGAAAAAGAGAAAGAAGAGGAGGAAAACAGCGGTAAAAATAGGAACTTAGAACGTAAGGACCATGATGAGGGTCAAAGAATCTTGAGAATATTAAACAGGAAATGGAGAAAGGAAAAATAGACGCTTTGGGGCTGTGCGGGGTGAGATGGAAGGATAGCGGGGACTATTAGAGTGATAGTTACAGGGTAATATAAAGTGGGGGAGATGAGAATCAGGTAGATATGGTACAGAATAAAAAATTGCGGCTGAGGGTAGTTAACATTAAACAGGTGACCGACAGAATACAAGTGGTAGAAATAAAGGCACGTTCGACGAATTACATACTGGTACAGGTACAGGTATACATGCCTACAAGCATCCATAGAGAGGAAGAGGTGTACGATCAAGTAGAAAAATAATTAGAGAAGTCCCAGGAAAGAAAAACCTGATAGTGATGAGCGACTGGAATGTAGTGGTGGGGGAAGGAAGTGGGCTATGGGCTAGGGACAAGAAATGATAGCGGTGAGAAGGCAGTTGAATTTAGTAGTAGAAATAAATTATTAGTGACAAACATTTGATTTAAACTTCACCCCAGGCGTAGGTACACATAGGAAATGTCGGGTGATACCAAATTGATTACATTACGGTACGTGTAGAAAACTCGCGAAGCTGTCCAGGGGTGGGTGTGGACTCAGATCATAGCTTGGTAATGATGAACTTTGAAGTTAGATTAAAGAGGCCTTGTAAAGGTAGGAAGATAAAGAGGTGGAATCTTGAAGCATTGAAAGGGTTAAAAAGGAGGGAATACCAAGAGCTGGTGGAAAACAACAAGTGAAGCATAGCGGATGGGAACAATTGAGAGAAGATGGGAGAATATAAATCAGGCATAGTAAGAGCGGCAGAGAAAACAATAGGAACTGTGGAAAAGAGGAGGGTTAAGAAGCAGTGAGTAACGGAAGAAATAATTAGGAATATGGAGGAGAGGATTTTCTGACTTTCTTCATAACCTACCTTAAACATATAGACTACTTAGATGATGATGAAAGGGATTTTCTCGCTAATTTCATACTCAATTCATACTATTATTAGGTGGATAGCTTAGGCTACCCTCGAAATAAGACTAGGAAGATCGCTGATTGACTGAAAGCGTTTTCGTAAAATTTTGAATATTTATTCATATCCTCCTTTTATTTCTATATTTTAGTTATTTCATCATAAATGTTTCCCGGCTTACTTGTTGCGCTTGGACTGGAGATTTTCCTCCATTTGGTAACTTCATTCAACTTTCACCAGTTCTGTATAGTATTATTCCTGAAAGAAAGTTTTCCTAGATGTATTTACAGGTGAAGGGCGATGAATAATCAAGGGGTTTGATTGATAAAAACCGACTTATTCGTCTCGGAGAAACACCAAAGACTGAACACCCAAAATTTGAATTTTATGGAAGGGTTAGTCATATGTTCCTCGCTGAAAATTCGGGGCAGCCCCAGGGTCATCGATGACCGAATTATTAGATTTTATTACTCCTTCATAAACTGAGAATTTGCTCCCTTAAAAACTTAAAAGCATCATTAATGAACGGCAGAAGAAAATGTATAGTCATGTGTTTAACTCGTTGAGTGTCTTTAATAATAATAATAATTGGTGACTTCGTCAGTGGAGAAAGAGTATTTGCTGCTTCTAAGGTAATACATTCGCAGATTGCATTATAGAGAGGTAATACTCTATGTAAGATGTTATTATTTTTCTTCAAAATCCTATTCTGTTTAAAGATTTGAATTGAATGACTTTCAGCTGATGATCGTTTTGGAAGGCGTGTTTCCCCGACGAAGTGAATGTGATCATTGAGCATGTTTTGATGGGTCACCGCCTAGGCAGAATTCCTCTTTAACAAAGAAATATTTGATATTAACTCAGCCTTTAACTTCCAGGCAGAAATGCTTGGGAATAACTTCGTTTTCCATTTAAAATATTCTAGAAACGAAAACGATCAGGTGGGTGGAGAAACACTCCCGATGAAAGAGGAAGTGGAAACGGTACCAAATATAGCTAGTATTGTTTAGCGGCATGATATCCACAAAGATATAAAAAAATAAAAATGGCATATTCATGAGGTTTCCACCAACTATTGCATTGTCGTAAGATACCGATTCAAGCCTAACTTCTTGGAGCCAAATAGTTATTTATGAAAACGGTAGCTCAGTATCATTCACACTAATATTTATTACCAACCATAGTTTTAACAGTTCATTGGAATTATATTTGAAAAATGTTTGTGGATATTACTTAACTATCGTTTTTTATAATTGCATTAATATTGCATTTATATGAAAATATAATGACATTGTTTCTGAAATATCTCTTAAAATCCCTTAAAATCACAATATAAAATATATATGTATACATGAAAAAATGCCTAAATATGTTTCATATTCTGGTGAAACTTTTTGAAGACTAAACATTAGTCATGTAGGTATATAGGAACTTGTGCATGAAGATGTGTTTTTTGGAGCCAGTTTCCTTCAGAAATAGAGCACACTACTATCTTCGGCTACTTTAATAATGCTCGGAGGAATAAAATTATTTTGCCACAAAATTCCATGTAAATGTTTGCTACGTCTGTTAATAATTACATCCGGTGGCGCATAAACCCTTAGTCCTTGCTATAGCAGTCCCATCATGATTCTCATGAGACATTTTTCCCACCCTAATACTCGAGATTACCTTTACTCAACCTAATACACCCTCTCAAAATTTCAACGGGATGATGGAGAGTGTTTACGAGGAATCGGGTCTGAATATGGAACCCGAAATCTGATGTGAAGTGGCATGCGTGGGTTCACAAAAGACTTTTCGTACGTCTGTTATGAGAGCCAGCACGGGACGAGGCTGGGGGAATTAGGTGCCACTAACGAAGAAGTTAAACACGTGGTAAGAGACAGTTGATGTTTGGTCGACCATGTAAGCTGTTGGTGGCCAAGATAGCGTTATCACGTTTAGGAAAGAAAGACAAAACGAGAAAGTACTTGGTATGGTGGGAGAGGAGAGTTAATTTCTGCAGGAGATTTGATAGCGTAGGTGGTTGGAGCAGGTAATGAGGGGTGAAGTCATGGTAAAGGGCGTGGTAGGATGCTGGGTTAATGGGGCATGGAGAAATAAATACTGATACGAAAAAGGATATTATGCAAGAAGAGGTTTTGCCTGTTAAATTCAAGAGCATAAGTACTTTCATCTATTTAAACCTATCGTACCCTATTATTCACCATAGTAATACTTTAGTGGAATATTTACAAACTCGATAGCATTGACCAAATAATCATTAAGTTCTAAAACACCCTCTGGGAACGAACTTCCGCTTTCGACAGCCGCTAATTGTAGCTTGTGCAAAAGCTTATAACGGTTAAATCCGCAAAAGAGAACCAAATAGAGGGGCTGCTGCTATTGACGGTGCGAACGTATTGGGGATGCGTAACCTACCCTAGATTCGCGGGACAGTGTTCTCCTTCACTTACAAACGGCCCCATTCCAAGGAAGTTTTTCGAAATAGATTCATATTTGTGAGACGAGTTTCTACGCAGGGGCCACGTGCTTGTAGAAAACCTTTACAGCCTCTTGTCTACTACATAACATGCCATATTGAGACGTTTAATATATTTTTTAACCTCTGTACTCCATTACCTCAAGACTCATCTCAATAACCAACATTATGCTCACGTCGCTCTAGGAGTTCATCTTTCTTTCTCTGAAGGCCTTTACTCCCCTTGTCTGTTATTAAATATATGCTTTTAAGAAATAGCAGTCTCGTATTGTAGAGTGAGATAGAAGTCAGCCATTTCAGGTAAACTAATTATGTATTTTACAGAGAATCGCGAAATTGCCTAGCCACACGTTAGCCGTTTTAATGTGGCACAACGTTTACTTTGGTGATATCTCAAGAAGAGGTGTATATACATGAATAAACGTCTGGCAGTCCTTCATAATTAGAAATCCCGGGCAGAAGAACACAACAACTGAAGATCGGATAGGTATCCCTGCGCTTGACGTCACACATGAAACTCCATTTAGCCCCGAGCTTCCATGTACAAGTGCGCTACAGCTGATATCCCTTGTTCAAATTTCCCTCCTGGCATTTACCATTTCACCCACAACCATAACGCTTATCTTCTTTTCTATCTTCAAACAATGAACTGAGGACGTGTGCAAAGCCTCCTTTTGACCATGAATGATTACCTGTCAATTTAGTTGTGTAAAAGTATGATTTCAAGATTTTGTTTAGAAGTCATTATAATTAACTTGTCTGTTGAATAACAAGTGTTGATACTTGTAATTTCAGTTGTGTTTACGCATGTTTGTTTCTCTTTTGTTTGGCGTATATCGCAGCTCATATGTTGCTCCTTTGGTGCGCGCCAGAAATCTCAGTATGCCAGTAGTCGGCAATGTGACTTTGTAGAAGTACCATGTAATGTTTGTACGATGTGAATACACTATTTAAAACGATGTGTTAATCGATCTTAGTCGATGCTTTAGTCCTTCATTTATACCTAACTAGTGTCTTTCAACGTGAACATACGTTAACGTGTAATAATTATAATAATATACCAACAAAGGTTACAACACTGATGTGGTGGCGCATTGGCCCCGGTTGGTGGTAATAGTGGAATAAAATGTATCGCGTGGACGCCCATTGAGAACTAGTAAACTACCAGTTTACCTCCTAACCATGCTAACTTTATTTATGTAAATCTTATACAAAACACAGAAAGAGAATATAGACCCTAGTTTCAATGACCTTGCATCATTCACCATGGTTCCCTGCAACCCATGACTTTATCTTATTGCTTTCATAATACTTATGTACGTATAGCAGCACATGGAGTACCTACATTATTCCACGTGTTCTGGCTTTCGTCGACTCCATCCTCCTGAATTTTCAAACCTTTCCTTAGGCTCGCCTCTCCGTTCTCACAAGTCTCGACTGATCTCATATCTTCCTCAGGAATGAGCCCTTCGTGGATAATGAATCTTCTTAAGCTCCACGTCCAATTAAAACAATTCTCCATCGCTCCCTCCCTCACTTGCCTTTGCTTCGTGACGTCATTGTAAACCGAGATACGTTGCGTATAATGACTCCACCGTCTAACTCGAAACCAAAGTCGCTTTGGCCCAGGGGTCGTCCTTCCTCTTCTGTCTCAAAACATCCACCCTTGCTGGAAACGCAGAACAAAGTAAACTACGCCAACTGAAGAAATAGATAAGGAGTTGGACAGCAAAATTCTTATGTGGCAAGTAGTGTTTATACTCTATCCTTTTAATCATCTCAGCATGCGGAACATTCGTCGTTAGAAGAATATCAAGAAGATGTGATACAATATAGTAACCAGGCCTTCATTACTAACGCTTTCCTTTCCTTATGACCACTTTAATTCCATAAGTATACACCTAGAAAAATCAGAACCACCTTTTGGATTCTTTTATGGCTTTTTTAGATAGCAGAATCATTCGAAAATACAATTAGAAATTCTCCATGAAAATATTTACTGTACCGCAGACCGTGATCCGGGAAGTATTTCAGTGTTTTAAAGCCCACCCTTTTTCATTAAGGGAGCAGAATCTTATAACATAATGGTTAATTATAAGTTTCTGGGTTATAAATTGATTTTAATCTCTCAAACGGAATCATTTTTTCCTCCATAATACTTTCATGAAACTTTCCTCCTGTGCTCCTTCCTGATAGTGTTCATTGTAAAGTGCAAATTCAATAGTTAAATTAAGACAATTAAAATTGTGCATGCGTTGTTTCTTTAAGGGAAAATGCAGAACAATATAAATGCATTCCATTAATAATATCCGGCCATCTTATACTTCGCATTACTTATAAATCTAAAATTCGTCGAGTATTAACAGTAGTAAACGAGCAAAAATAATATTTACGATTGTTGAAGCAATTTGATTAACGAAACGGCAGTAGTTTCTTAAAGAAACTGCAAGGCATGACGATGATAGGAAAGAAATACGTCCTGTAGTAGTTTTCCTTAATTTAAATTATCCAGTCCACATTTATTGGATTTATCCTAGAATGAAAAAGCCGTTGGGAAAAAGCAAAGAGAATAAAGGGCACTTGGAAGATCACCGGAATCATCTCAGAGTGCCTCTCTATGTTTCTCAAGATTTTCCGATTGAGTGATAAATAATAAAAACCTCTTGAAATGTTGAGTAGGAAGGGGTCATAGGGTTCTCTGGCGAAGAGTTACAGTTTCATATCTGCGCTAACTCAAGTAAATGGGAAGAAAAGAAGGATTCACATTATGTGTTTGAAATGAATGTGATGAACTGAGAAAAAAATAGCTTTAATTTCACCTCGCAGCTAAAGTGACCATTTGATTTCTTTGGCAAGTCCGATCGAGATGGAAGTGTGCAGGAAGATTGATGGGAATGAACTTACTTACCGCTGTCTTACTGTACATGGTAGCCTTTCCAACATCACCCTTATATGCTGCACTCACATGAAATAGATCTTTAAGTTCTTCCCATACTGTTCAAGAGAGACGTAGCACTTTTTAATATTTTTAATTAGCATAATTTTTATTGCCTCGTTTATCTCTCATTTCCTCGATATATTCTCAAATTGAATTTCGATCGAAAATGACAAAACTGACGAAAAATGCGAAATGAAAACCTTTGTGGTACAATTAAGCAAGTTTCCCATGTTTCTAAATATTCTCCTAGCAATAAAGAAAAAAATACTATTGAAATAATGATTCCAGAGTTCTCGGATTTTTCCTTGCATGAGCGTCAGGTTCACTATAGTAATAACTTAGTCAGCACTGAGCGAAAACTGGGGTAACTGTTTGAAATAAAAAGTAGAGTTGTATGGTGTTCAGAGGAAGAAGAATGCTGAAAAATCTGATAAGGCAATATGGCTTCACTAATGAGCCCCAAGCAAAGGAAGTGAGGAGGGGGTGCAGTGGGAGAGCTTGATTGGTTATTTAGGCCTTAAAAGGAATAAGGGCGTCTAACGCTGGATCTGAGTGTGACTACTGTATAAGACCGTTCATGGGTTTCGTGACTTAGCACATACTTACTGAATTTTCATTATCATAGAATTTGTAGTTCCTTTTTGACTAACTGTATCCTTATATAATGTTGCAAATTTCATGAGTATAGGTCAAATGTTTTTTTATTTTTAAACTTTTTCCGAAAGTAGCTATATAAACCAAACATCTCAATATTTAAAAAATAGGGTCTCGCAACATAAAGCATCAATTAAGACTAAAGTTCAACTTCGTGCATTAGCAAATCATGCAATTTGAAATAGTCACTCATTTAATTTCGAAGAAACCAAAATTTTAGACTCAGAACCAAAATTATCAAAAAGATTATTCAAAGAAATGTACCATATATCGAGAAATAAAAAAAGTTGCAATAAAAGAACAGACATCACTTATTCAAGCAAAATTTATCTTAATTTAATAAATGACACACAACTTTTAAACAAAGAAATATATTCAAGCAACCAAATTAAAATTGTAAATAATTAAAAACAGCACCGAACTTTAAAGGTAAAAATCTTGATTGTCTATGTCTATGTATTTTTTATATTTAATGTCTGTAAATTAACAATGATGTAACTGAAACAACTGTAAATCATTTATCATCATACATCATTGTTTATAGCTCAGAAGATTGGATGAATAAACATCCGAAACGTCGGCAAAAGTTTAAAAATAAAAAATCATTTGACCTATACTCATGAAATTTGCACCATTAAATAAAGAGGTCGAGAAAAAATACCATTTGTATCCTTATTATGTATAAACAAAAATGGTCATTAATCCGAGAGGTATCTTCACTATGTATGATATAAAAAGTGTATAATGTTCATGGCATGGCTAAGAGGTAAAAGTGCTCAAATTTGCCAAATGTAAGTATTGCCAAAATAAAAATATTTGCTTCATTCGTGAACACTGATCATTTATCCCAAACACATTCTAAGAGAATTTGTTATATTGTTATGTTTTCCTCTGTACCCTGCAGGTTAGTACCAAATGGCTGATCTCGTATCAGCTAAGTTCCTTTGGTGAGTAGTCTAAGTAGGTGACTTACATAAGTGAAATGATTTCAGCCAGCGACAATCAATGACAAATTTACTCCAACTTGTCAACTAATGACAGAGATCATCTGGAAACTTTTGACGCAATTTTGGGTCCTTTCTCACTTAATGAAGTACAAATTCACTCTCAAATATGAAAACAGTTTTTGAATGCAAAGGGTTGTACGCCGAAATGACCCTAGAGGGCTTTCTCATGCTAAATGCGTCTGCAATGGGTGTGTATTCCGAAAGGAAAACCAGCGCTTGGGGGCCTTGCATACATAGGGGTACCCCGACCACTACTACTTCCATACATAATCATGTTTGCCCTTTTTCGTCTGCTTAACAACTTGACGATAATATAGTGCTGACATTTCTTCTGCGAATAGATTTTAGCTCGATTGTACCATACCATAATTTACAAAACCTTAGCACAAATTGTCCGAATTTGGTTTATTTCAGCCAAAAATGCTTCAAACAAGCCATACTTTCGTCAAGATAACGTAGGTAATGCCATTGTGGCCTTAAACTTGGTGAAACAGGGATGTTGCAGGGATTAAGTGAACTTTGAATAATTTGTGGAGAAGTTTTAAACACTAGAATGCCCGAGGTAGTCTTCTTGATAATTTTGTTTTATTTTTTCTCTCAAACCTATATTTTTAGACTCTGGAAAAAAATCTAAAACAAAAGTCATACTTCACCGGACCCAGCTAGGCAAATGGAGCTTAATGCTCGCATTTTCCACACGCTGTCTGCTTGCAAGGACTATTTTGCCAATCTCGATAGATTTAGATTTAGTAGAATTTAGGGCGTATAATTGCAATGAAAAATGTAAAATTTTATGAAGATGGTATTTATGAGGGTGGATTCAAGCAATGACACTGAGAAACCACCGCATATTGATGGTATTTGGATAGACATCTGGTAAAATTAATCTCGGTTTTTCTGTTTTAATTAATTTTCACTATTGACGGGATACAACTCAATATTTGTTTCGTTCATCACCGCCCAATGTATTAATAATTCCTATTTTAAAATTATATACAATTTCACTCCGAGCTAATAATTTCATATAACTCAGCTAAAACTCAATTATAAAGGGAATAATTAGGAATAATTAAATATTTAATCAATGTAATTCATATGTAGACTCTCCATCCATCCATCATCTGGAGTTTGATCTCCTTTACGCAATTTTACGAATCATTAAATTATTAATTGCTATTTATGCTATACCGTCGAAAATCGTCAAACGTTTTAAGTTTCAAATTCTTATTAATGTATTTAATGGAAAGTTAATACATTTTTCTGAGTATTACTGTACTCTAAGAATACATATATTCAAACGGCGTTCCAAAAGAATATCCTTGATTTATTTTTTCATCTATGACTCAGTTAAGCTACCACTGCTTGCCTCTTCAACAAGGGAAAGCACATAGATTAGACTCAATGACTGCAAATATTAAAGCTTATTCTTCATTGATCTACTATTGCTTTATATGGCCTCAGATATCTACAAATCAATCTGTGGGTGAAAACTATAGATGGTCACTGATGAGATTTTCGTGAGTGGATGCAGCTGAATCCTTCTCACCGCGGATGCAGCAGCGAATATGGCGAAGCTGGTGTTCCATTGAGTAGTTTCCTTAGCTAGAGAAGTATTTCCATTTTTTAAAGTGATGAAAGACAATTAAGAATGTAAACATGACCATATTGCTGCAGTTTTTATTGCGACGCTGTGATTTTAGAGGTTTTATTTAGATCAATATCTTAAGTAGTGAATGAGGAGGTGAAATTGAACGACAAGTTGATGCCGATTCTATGTACATAACTATATTACATTACTTGTATGGAAAATGTATCACACTCAATTAAACTTAGGCAAAAAAATTGACTACATATGCCAACTGCAGGCTTAAATAATTGATCGGCGCTGCAGCGGGTGAAAGACGGTGGGTGGGGGTGTCCAAATCTGTTGCTAGGTTTTTGCTGTTGAGGTAATTATTTAATTACTGCCCAATTAAATCTTTCTCAGCAACTGCTGTAGATGATGTGCATTTACCGAATATGCTTGTAGCAGAGATTGTTTCACACCCAATAATGACCCTCAAGGATTTAGGAAACTCATTGGATACTCCAATAATACGCATTGTATACTCCTTCAAATAAATAAATATACTCTTAAGCTACCACCTTTTACGAAAAGTTCATTATGACGAAAATGATGGGGTACAGGGGATGGGGAAAGATGTGTATATCCGTTACGTGTTATTATTGAATGAAATTTTTTATCATGAATTGCTTGCTGCTAACCTGACATAATGAATTTCCCAAACTTTACATTGAGTATAGATACCAATTACAAGCTACATATAAAATTAAAGAATTCATAGCTAAAATCTGTGGCATGTTTTTTCTTCTTTAAATGGAAACTGAATGAAATGATTAAAACTTTGCCCAAGTCTGAACTGCTTTCCCATCGTAAATAGGCTAATGCTCAAGTTTATTTTTATTTTTTTGTGGTGAAAGAGTGCCTTCAAGAACCCATTTGATATCGCTTTAGATGTGCCGACACATCCTTGGAATGTGGAGTCATTAGCCGCATATCGTTTCATTTTTCGGCTCATAATACTTCCGCCTATGCTAAGAAAACGCCTTCAAACTTATGTGCAGAGCATATTTTTATATGGCAGTGAGACCTGGACGTTGGGCAAGGCAGAAGAGAGGAGGGTGGAAGCATTCCAGATTTGGTGTTTCAGGAGGATGTTAAAGATTCTCTGGGTGGACCAAGTCAGTAATGAGGAGGTTCTCAGACGTGTGGGGGGGTCTCCTATTCTGCTGAAATTACTTAATAAGTGAAGAAAGGGCACCAACTAAGGCTCGAATCCTTTCTGGCCACCATCTTAGAAGGCACTGTGGAGGGAACCATTTGCCGGGACATGCCTAGGTTGGAGTTTATGGGACAACTAATGAAGGAGCTGCTCCACTTATGAGTAGTTGAAAAGAATGGCACTAGGTCGAAACGAATGGAAAACTGCCGCCAACCAACCTTTGGGTTGATGAATTAAGAAGAAGAAGGAGAATACATCCACTCCAAATTTGATGCATTCTCAAAGACATCTTTAGGTTTTCCATTTTCTCATCTTAGCCAATATTTTTATATGCATACGATAGCCCTGGTGTAATTACTTCTTCACATCGGCTTCTGTGAATATCTGCCAACCATAACTTCAAGAACACCTTTGAATGTGTGCTGTTTATCTTTTCCGACCAGCTCTCACTTAATGCTATGCTCGTCTTTCATTAATGTTCCAAAATATTAATAAACCTCTTCATCTTCCTAAACTATCTCCTATACTTCTAACTTGATTCGTTGACAGCATTTTTTTTCTGCGTCAATATTTTGATTATGTGTTTTTGTCTGTGTCATATATTCAATGAATAAGATCTATCTCAATAATTTCGAATGTTACTCATGCCACTATGCGAATGAAATTGGATTTTTTGTAGTGAACGTATTCTGCCATTTTATTCATCAACTGCACGATGAAAATGGAGTACGCTGTTGTAAAATTAAATTAATACTGCCATTCAACCACTTTATCCAAAAAAAATAATATTTTATTTAAGATTGTCCTCATGAGTTAGATGAAATCATTCAGGTGTGTTCATTGTCCACTCAAAAAAAACATATGACTCAATCGTTTCCTAAAGAAAAAGAAATATTTTAACCGACAGATTTCTGATGGGAATTTTGCCTACTTTTATTCTGTACACATCATTTTTAATCATCAATGGAGAGGAATAAAATTTGTGAAAATGATGTGGATCTGGCTTCATTGGATTTAGTGCTCAGATAATAACTTCAGGGGCCAATTATAAAAACATCATCATTTTGTAAGTTTTGGTTTTCAATCATTATTTAATTTCCCTTATCGTTAAAAGGAACAAAATTGATTTTTGTGCAAATTTGGGTTACTGTATATAAAAAAATAGTAAAGACATATTTCTTATGGGCCCATTATTTATCAAATAAAGTTTAAAGCTGATAGAAGGTCCTAGAAACTGTAACTGTTAGAATAATTATGCCAAAGAACTGTTTTCATAATTATTTTGATGAAGATAGCAATGATTTAAAATCGCTGTATATAAAGTAGTGCATTGCATTAATAATTGGGTATCCGAGGTGGCCTCCTAAATCCAAAGGAGTAGATTATGAAAATGAAAATTATTGCTAAACACTGATAAATTCAAAAATGTTTTTCTATTCACTTGTTAAAATTTTAAAATATTTGAATCGATATTAAAATCAGCCAATTTAAATCAAAATCTTACCCAAAACAGACTATTGAAATCCCCAACGAACTATAAAACTGTAAACCACAGTCTCACTAAATAACTCAAATCCCAAATTTTTTAATTACATATAAAGCTTGGTAGTATTTTGGGGAATACATACGTATGTCCATATATGATCAAGGTGTTCAATTTTTAAATTAAATCGCTGTCTCATTTTTGTTTACATTCATAATTAAGTAAATTACTTATTACTTCTCTACAATATTTTATTTGCACGAAAATTTGCCTTGCACATATTAACGGCATCGTCAGGTACAGAAAGGTTTTAGTAAAAAATACAAGTTTGTAGAAAAGTATTTTAATAAATCATGAATACAAGCAAATAACTACTATGAAGTGAAGCCGGCCACTATCTCATTTGTTTATGCGCTTTATTTAATTGGGGATACACACGATTTTAGCTTTGCTGCCTCTCTGCTTGGGGGTACCACATGAGTTGCGCTTTTTCTTCTCCGAGGCGGAAATCATTCGGCTGAAGTAGTTCTTGCTGCTTTATTTTTTTAAATTAGGAAAAGCTTTCCACCTGGTCTTGGTGAGTTTTTCTCCAGAGTTGTCATTTTTTATCATTTTCCACCTCGCATGTAATCCTAGTCATCACCTCGGGAGTGCAAAAAGCGAGCATCAATCCTTGAAATGCAACGAGTAGAAGAACACGCTCTAGAATGTAATGAGGCGAAGAGTATGCTCATGCTTTGGCTGCTTGAGGGGTCTGTGACATGGGATACCTGCAGCTTCGTGAAAATCATTTGGTTCTCTTTCGTCACTTTTATTAACTTTTTCTCTCCCCTTCTTCTAATGAATCTTATCTTTCTCCTGTTTCATCAAGATCCATAGATTAGCTGATCGCTTCGAAGTCGTCCTACATTTTCTTCCCGAATCTCTTTAAGTTTTTTCCAAGAATTTTTCTGAACTTCAGGAAAGAATGTGAGTTAGCTTTTTTATCAAAGTGTGACGATACACATACCTCGAGTCTGAATATAAAGTAAAGACGCTGAAATAATTATTACAGCTGCGTGCATTTATATTGGTCTACTCCACACGTGTTTTAGTGGTTCAACAACGAAGGTCGTACGTGTTACATGCTATAAATGCACGCAAAGCAAAATATAGGTTTTAAATTGGGAAGATAGTGATACTACTTCAACACCAATCTTATGTACGTAGTTATCATCCCACACAATTGATCATGCGAAACAAACTTTGCAATACTTTTTTAGGTACCTTCGACCCGGAAAACTTGATCACTGTTTGAGGCAGTTTGAGTGAGATGCCATCACTTATCCCATGCAAAATGGCCTGATTATAAAAATAAATCTCAGGTATTTAGTGAAATTAAAACAGAAGGAATTTATAACGCTACTTTTCGAATTTTTTTCTATATAATAGAAGCCGTTTTCCATGGAATTTGCGTAGACTGTGCGCTCCAAAGCGACACTTGTGGAAATGAACAAGTTTTGATGCATAAATAGCTTAAGATATGTAACGGTCTAAGTTACTACGTAAGCTCAATTATTTTCAGAAATAAGTTTATTACTCACCGTAACAATTTAAAATTAATCCGTAAATATAAAATTAAGATGACATAAAATAACCACCTTAATTATAAAACAGAAAAATTAAACTTTTTTGTGAAAACGTTTTCGCCTACGGTTTATTATTGGGAATTTCAGTCTCTAAGACATAGAGACATAATCTCTCTTCTGATCATTTGTATTATAATTTTCACTTTAAGCTGCCTCAACTGCTTTTAAATGAAATCTCGCTAAAACTAAATAAAATCTTTTAAATTGTTTACCAAACCATATTTCAATCAATCCTCTTCGTGAAGACTCGAGCCTGTGGAAGAAAATTGTATTTTGCACCACCATTCATTGATGGTGCTTAAATACATGGATGGTGATTCTTTTTCTGAGCAGAGAATTCTCATTTTTATGCTAGACAAATAATTGTATTATATTAGATGATTTATTACTTGACCAATTTCACACTTTGTAATTCAGACCAACAAAGGTTTTCTCTTACAATGTCATTATCAATGCATCTTGTCAATATCGATCTATGCTAAATTTTCCTAGGCTACACAATGAAGTTTTATGTCAGGTACTTGGTCGGTGTGAATAAAAAAATTGGAATCTACTATATGATTAATTATTTAACGTGGTTTACTTCGACAATGTGGAGCCTGAATTTTTAATTTCTAATCGTTTTAGGAAAAAAAGGGTGGAAATTGTGAAGAAACGTTCGATTATATTTTTGGTCAGTATGCTGCAACATATATCAGAGTGGGTATGCGTATCAGTATGAGATCAACCTATATTGGTACGAGTTTTCACCCATCGGTTGGCGACCGCTAGGCCAACTTTTCAATGAAAATCGGATCTCGGGTCGAGAAAGTTATGAGGGTCTTGAGGATAGAGGGAAGAGAGAGAGAGAGAAAATGGTGGCAAAAAGAAGTGAGTGAGGATATCCCCGTTGATGGAGGAATAGGAGGGTGTGGGAGGAGGCAGAGGGGCAGGGAAGGGTGAAGCAGGGGTCAAGAAAGGGCAGATAACGCGGAGAAGAGGAATTTTCTCGTCCTGAACGCCATCCGCTCTTGACTTCTGAATAATGTCTCCAACTCGAGAGGGAATGTAGGAAAAGAAAAGTTTGTGAAAAAAGAGCGTAGCTGCTGGGAGGCATGGAGGAGAGGATAGCCTGAGACGAAGTAGTGGAGTTGGATAAAGTCCGTTTTGGATTGATAGAGAGAGTTATAGCATGAGTACATTGGGTTTGGCCAAATTTGGGGAACGAAATCCTGTACTGCATTACTTTCAAAGGGGCTACTGAGTTGGTCTGGGCCTTAGGCGATCAATTCCCGAAAACTGGGGATCAAAAAAGTTTCTGCTGTGTTTTATCCCTAAAGTAAATTTATAGGGTCCCCAAAAGTTATGACCATTTCCAAGGGTTGCTCTTAGTACATTTGACGCTGGTACATACTTAAATCAATCGTTAAAAGGGGTGTAGCATGATGGTATTGCAGTATACGAGGAAACACTCTATGCCCACATACATAGCCATTGGAAAGGAGAAAGTGCTATCCACAAAATTACATTGCTAAGTGATTGCGAAAAGTTATTAAAATAAATTTCGTGAGTTTTTATTAAAAATACGATGCTGTTAATGACAAATTTGTTAGCATCTAAATATTAAATTCAATTTTATTTTGATTTTATTTTATGATGTTCCTCGAAATTCAAATCATGATTGCTTTGATACCTACATTGTAGAAGGTAATCACTATCGCAAATATGTAGTAGTGATATTGTAAACTTCCTCTGTATTTTCTAAGTTTAATATTACTTTCGGGGTAATCTACCAATCAGGTATTAAGTAAGAAATTGAGGGAGTAATAAAAGCTATTGTCACAGCAAATTGGAACTTTTCCCAGTTTGGGAGACCCAAGATCAATAGTTGTTTTCAAAGGGCTAATGAGTTAGATCGGACCTTTAGCCTTAATTCCTGCATCAACTGCTAATGGAAGGTTATGATATGTAAAAGTACTGTCCCTTGAGTAGTACTGAGGGGAGGGAGCGAGTTTGTACTATGTCTATCATAAAAAATAGGCTATAACTCGTTGAGTTCATGCATTGATTTTTACCAACATCATGGTGAGGTGATTTATAGTAAAAACACAGCTATTAAATAGTGCAGTTTTATTTATTGTTACCTCTGTTTGCGGGTAACTTGCTTTCATGAAGCTTAAGTAAACGTAATCAATATTTTTTTCAAAACAATTTTATGATAATAATATTAGAATCAGCGTAAGATCATTTTAAATTATTGTAAACTATTATTAACACTACAAATGGCATAATTCTATAGTGTACCGCAATAATAAGCACTCTTCTCAGACCAAAGTTATATCAGGACTCCATAGAGCTCATTTCATATTTTTATGTATACTTGAAGTGGAAATATATGAATTCCTCCTTATCTATACATATGTATTAAAAAAATGAACATACCAGCGCATCATTCATTCTAATATTTATTTTTAATTGGAAAGATAATGGAATTTTGCTTCGAAAAATGAGGGCCATTAGCCATCGCCATTATCATTAAGTCTTGAATGTATATGAAGTGATATTCTTTTTGCTGATCTTCATGAGTGATGGCTCTATCTTCAGTCATTATTTTGGCCTTCTGTTACCGCCCCATCACCGTGGATTTTGGATAAATTACAATTATTTTGGTTGTATTTTCGTCACCGCTATCAAAACCGACCTCTTTTATCTGTCTTCACATTGACATTTTCCTGAAATTATTTCTTTTTAGTATCTAGTGTAAATATTGTATTACTACATCTTTTCCATTGATCTTCCCACACTCTCAAATACTTCATCTAGCTTTCATAGTATAGGAGATTTCTAACAGCAGGTCTCGGAACTCCTACCAACCCACACTCACACAGATGAGACACTAGAAGAAATATGTAATCACTATTCATGGTCCTTCGTAGATGCGAGCGCTAAGATGGCAATATTGATGAGGGAGACAGCAATCGATGTTAATTCAGTTTAGAGCACCCCAGATGTGTACCCATCTCCTCTAACTTGAATCATAATGGGTTAAGTAATCATGTATCCGTCACATTTTTTCTTGTTTCATGGTCAACGCCATACGTTTGCTCACTATTGGAGGCTTCCAAAGCCCGGTCGGAGGTCATCCGGCAGTCGAAAGGGTCGCTCTAAGGGTTGGGGTGATGAAGGATGGCAACTTACTGGTGGAGAGTGAGGGGTTTCGGGATAAGATATAGGAATGCCAGAAAAAATGAATTGCCAAACCCGTCCTCCCTTTTTTTCCTGCTGACGTAAGCGCAGACGCAAGGTGGCTGAGGTGTATGAACGTTAACTGACGGAGGCGTTAAATGTACGTATCGTGTGTTGTTTCTCATGTGAGTTTCCTTCCCTTAACATCGACAGTGTGTTCCTATCCTGTAGTTTTATGCTCCTGTAGAATGAGTGGAAGCTAAGAAATTCAAGCGGAGTGAGATTCAGGCAGAAATTTCACAGAGCAAGTTCGTAGTGTTTTTATAATATCTCATATTTTTACAAGAACAATGCACGTGAAGAAGCATATTGCGATTTTTTTCTGATTCTAGTGATGGAATAAAAAAACAGTTATTAATTTTATTAATAAATCTTGATAACATTTTAGTAAATTTATGCCTGAAAAACAATATATTTATGTCGCAGGTACTTACCATTTAATCCTTTAAGATGGTCATTGAGGATACTTTCGACATCATGTATGACCATTATTGCAAATTAATAATCCCGTTTTTAATTAGATACTTTTTTATAGCTTAAAATATTCATAAACTACTAATACTTCAGCATCGGAACTCTAGTAGTTTAAAAAAATGCATTATTCATATATTAAAGAGGGTGTTTCTCTTTATACTGCTTGACTAACAATTTAAGAATGGGAGTTTTGAAAACCCAAATGAGAGTTAATAGCCTTGACTTTTATACTTTATGGGGCGATAAGTTTACGTGTCATTTAAATTTTGAGATTTTTGGGAACCCTTCCAAAATATCTGAAATAAGTTTTTATATGGGTGGCTTAAGTGTGATGAATGGGATATAAAAGTCGTTTAATATGTTTACTCATGAAAGACAGAGATTGATATTTGTTGGTGAAAGGTGAAGAATTATATTTTTTATCCATATTATTTGCTCAGCTGTGGCTTTGTTTCAGGTTGAGCCGCGTTGGGAGATCTGTCAATGGCCACCATTCCTCTGAAAAACCCATAGTAAACATCAAACCTATTAAAGAATAATTTTAATGCTAATTGTTTAAGAAAATGTTCCTTTTTCTGCTATTTTTAAATAAAAATACAGAATTACAAAATAAATATTTTTATAATCACTCTATCACTCCATGGCTATAAAAAGACAATAAAATTTGTCTTGTTAGATCGGATTAGGGACTAAGAGTGACATTTAACAATGAAAGTCATAATATTTGCAAATTTTAATTCTCGACGGAGCTGATAAATTTGTTCCTTTTATCATAAAAAAGTGTTTATAATATTTGAAAATGCTAAAAACGGCACCAGGGGAAGACTTCCCTTAGATAAGCCACTGCTGCTAACAAACATTTAAAAAATGAATTTTAATGCATTAAAGTTCATAATTGATGGCTAAAATAAACTGAGTTGGATAAAAACTGATATGTTGGTGTGGCCGTAGGCCTAACTTCGATTGGTTTAAATTTTTCCTTGGGCTAAAATTCATGAAGAAATCAAGCGAGGTGAACAAGTAAATAATTTTGAGTGTTGTTGAAAACACGTCGCCAGTTCATCAATTGCTTACTTCTCCGGATACGACATGATTCATCCCAATGTCATCCTTTTCCGAACCAAAACAAACAACCAATCTGTAACTATCACGTTCTATAACTAAAGCTGTAACTATAACGTTCATATTTTTAAAAAGTGCGCCAAATACAATAAAATATTAATCTTAATTCTAATAAAATATGAATCAATTTAGCCCAAAACTAATGCTATAAGAATACAAAACTCCCTCGCGCAATTTTGTTTAAGTCTCATCGTAGTAATTGTATTTTATCTGATTTTTAATTCGTAAAATAAATTATTGCACCTCAAAGTCCGTATTGATTCGCATTCTTATCAAGAATTAACCAGGATATTTTATTTGTACAAATATGCTGTCAGTTAACGAGTTTTCCCAAAGACCAGGCCTATCCCAATTAATTTCTGATACCGGAAACATTACCTAAAATTGGAAACAGCATACAACGTTTCACTTTAGATCGTCATAACCGTTTAAGAGATCAATTTGACATGCGTGCAAATATTATTTGTTTAAGAGTACAAGGCATTGAAATTTTACCAATAGATCGTTTTGTGAAAGCTCGTGACGGTAGCGTGACAGCTAGATACAAGGAGAGCAAAATAATTCCATTAAGTCGGAGCGAGGGGAGAGGATCAGATGGAGAGCAGGGTGTGTGGTTTAGTGGCGAGAGCAGCGGTTTGCTCTCCCACCTGCCAACAGATGGGGCCGTCAGATGGTGGCACATCTTCGAGAGGGAAACACTTTTTACCCCGAAAACTCCACCCCGCCTATTTGCGAAGGGACATTGGAAAGGGTCGAGGGTATGCGTGGTCGATAATGCTCTGGGGGTGAAGCCTGCCCATGTCTCTGGGGATGTTTGATGATACCGCCGGTAGTTCCAGGGAAGTTACAAGGATTGGTAGGTAAATAAGTCTTGATGTATTCGCAAGGCTGGGAAAAAAAGCTGAAAAAAGAAACGTAACACACAGCCATTGCGTGATGCTCCCTGTGTCAAATCAGTGGTTATGAAATCGTGATTCAAATTCTAGTTTACAACACGGAGTATGATTGGCGTAAAATATGAGCCGTTGGGAGTGAGAATGGTGTAAATAAAAATTTCCACTTTTTAAAATTGGGGCTTACCTACAGTGGAGAGAATGGAATTTTTGTTCCTAAATGATACTCTATGTGAAAAAACTCTGAAGTAGGAGCAACATTACTCATATAAATAAACAGAATACAGTTGTATGAATATTTCTGCTTACCTAACTAAATTGTGATAAAAACTTACTTACACCACTTCTTCTCCCAACGGCTCATATCGTAATGGTGCTGGGATACCAGTGGCCAGCCGGCGCCGTCCATTATTACTATCTTTTAGAAAATAGTATTTGACAGCTGATATCGACAGAGCATCAAAGTTTTACTATTGATGTACCGTAACATTTGACCTCAAACATTCAATGGCTAAACCATAGATGTTCCAACAATGTCGGGGAAAAAAAGAAAGTAGACAGACTATTGAGCATTTAACTGGTTGTTGGGTAGAATACCATGTATGGTAGAAAATACATACGTTTTGGACACATTAAGAGACATGAATGCCTCATGAAAACAATGGTCAACGTATGAAAAAATATCAGGTTAGACCAAGGATCAAATAACACAAATTATGAGGGATTAATTGTGTTGTCAAAATAACGAATTTTGAAGGAAAAGTTGAACTATGGAGGTAGCAAAACAATTCACAAGATCGAAGACTGCTGATTCTGACATCCTAAATAATATCTTGAAAATAAGGTCATATATGCCATTCACAATATCATATTATCTGTTTTTAAATTGCAGAAATTTCATCGAAAAATACTGAGGTAGGTTTGTCGTTTACAAAAGTCGTTTGGAAAAATATATAGCATTAATTGCATAATTTTGTCTGAAGTATATATTTGATGATGACATTTATCTGAAAGAAAATATCAAAACTATGCTTGAATTTCATTATTCTCTGAATCATGCAGTTGAATCTCCTGGCATAATAGTGATTTATTCCCAATTTGTCTGAACTATTTAAGAAGAGAGACAGTAAGGTCAGTGACGCAAAATATAATTTGCTCTGGCACGGGATTTTTATTTATTTATTTATTAATTTAAAAATAGACAACATACAGCATGATGCCATTTTATAGTGATACAAGTAACAACATACGCAAAAACATTAACAAGAAGAAGATATAGACAAATAATATAACAATATTACAAGCCAGAAAAGGTTATTTTATTTGGGAATGAGACATGGCTTCGTTAGCGAAAGCGTTGGAAGATAAGGAGAAAGGGTCAATGTTGACAGGAAGGGAATTCAGGAGAGATTAAGGGATAAGTACGCCTTTTCTTGATCACGTCTTGTTCACCCAAACATTTCTGTCGAGGCTTGTTGAGTTTATTTAAGGAAAAACTCTCCTGTTTCCCTCGTCTTGATTTTTTTCCGCGAAGGTTAAAAATGCATGGGACTGTTTCAAACCGGAAACGTGATTAAATGTGAAAAAGGACCATCAGACTTTCGACTCGAGCGGGAACTCACATTGTGTTTTGAAATTACTTTCAAAGCATAACTAAAGGTCTTACGTTTGACATTTTACCGCCGTGGACGAATTTCATTCTTGACTTTTTAATCAAATGCCAGCCTTATGTCACCGGAGGTCATTGCTTCCTTATCCCTCAATGGGAATTAATGTGATTTAATTTCTCTACTTAATATATACGCCTTTGTTATTACAATTTCATCCGAAATTGATAAATAGCATATCACCATAATGAGCTCTTTTGTCATTAGAACCGCAAACCAAATTTAATAGATTTTATAGGTTCATGGCTGGTATTCAATATTTCTTACGGATTTATGCTGGAAGTAATAAAGTAATATTTAAATCTCACGCAGCACTGAATATTTTATTAGAAGAAATAAATTCCGAATCTTCATTTACCAGTCATCTATGCTTGCTATTTCTTCTCCTTATTTCTGCTAGTATTAGGCCTTAAGACTGTTACTAACACAGCCAGCTTGATCAGTATTTCTTCAGTATTGGTCTTTCAATCTCCTGCATTGACGTCTCAAGGATCTTCTACCTCTCACTCTATATTTCCATATTTTCTTGGGTAATCTTCTTTCCTTTATTCTTTCTACGAGTTCCGCCTATCTATTTCTGTAGCCTTGTATCGTTTTTTTTGATAAAAATTGAAGGTGAAATGCCAAATCTGGAATTTACAAACTATATTTCATTGATCATGAACATGGCTTCTTTGCAAAGCAATATCATCAGGTGAGTTAAACAAAAAGTTAGGATGTTTGTATTCAATGTAGTGGGAGTGAAATGGGAAATAGAATGAACGGATGAAGGGGTAGGGAAGATTATGTATGGGAATTAAGAGGTGTACCTACCTGGTGCTGGGTTTGCAGCGGGAGGATTATGTGAGGGAGGGAAGATAAGTGGAAGAAGGAAGAGAGGGTAAAGGAAGAGAAGGAAATGAGGAATCCGTTTGGAAAGATACACGATCTGGTTGTTAATTGAGCGTTTTAAAGTCTCCCTTTGTTTTTGTGTTAGTAACGAATGGTACATCGGAATAAATATGAGAAAACCATCAGGAAATGAATGCTATGAAAAAGAATGAGCAAAAATAGCGTTCCAGAAATTATTTTTTCATGGCACGCATTGGTTCGTGGGAGTGTTAATTTTGTTTCTCGGGAAAAGTATGGAAGTTCAATAAATTCGAAAATTATAAAAAAGTTCAAAATTATATATTACCTAAATCTTTCTCTAGTAAGGGTGAGTGCGATCGCGTGAGAAAAGATTGATATAAAGGGATGCAGTGTGGGTGTTTCGGCTGTGGTCATTGACGATAAGTTGTACGTTCGTGTTCTGTTTTTTAATAAAGTCAAACAGCGTGAAATAAGGAAAAATCCAAGAAATTCATGCTCGGAAAGTGTTATGGTGGCAGTAACTATTGGAGTATTGGTATCACGAGGGTATAAATAGCTAAGCCGGAGTATTTCAGACTTGACTAACGCTTTTTGCTTCCGACTGCGTCCAGAATCGCCCAGTGTGAGCATTGATTGAATTCCAGTGAGCATTTCATTGCGGTTACAACTTGTGTGCCGGGAAGTCCATTTCCCGAGGGAGCCTGCAATTGCTTTCTCCGCTCTATGGCTTTCCTTGGTCTTGTATAGCCCTCAAAATGTTGTTTGGTTGTTCGCTTAATGAAACACATACTTGATGCCCATTGGGTACCTTTTAATCTAGTGAGAGGCCATATGACCATGCTTTGTTGCCCCCTGCGCAAACCTTCCTCCTATGCCTAACTTTTTCTCTTTTTCAAATATTTACAACGGAGATTACAACATCAGCCTGTAGCAATTTTCTAAAAAAATTGCTGATTTTTAGTTAAACCTATTTAATTTTATTTAATAATATATTTTATTTATGGGATTAATTGTCTAAAATCCTGCTGAAACAGGCTAAAATATTGGTGAAATAGCTAAAAAGAAATGAACAAAGTAATATCCTTGACAGTTCGTTAAAGAATTTATTATTTATTTATTTTTTTAACAAAGATGCGTTGTTTTGTAAAATGTATGTTTATCAGTTAGTTGAAAACGCATATGGCAGCTCGCTTGCCATCTATTGACGCACATCTGAATCACTATGCCTAGTAACTGAATCATACATGTATGCATACGCGTAGTCTTTTATACAGTAGATTGTCATATTTAGCATAACACTCTACAGAATAGTACTTAGATAAAACTACAGTAATTGTACTATCCACATAAATTTTAATGTAAATAATACACAAAACGTGTTTCAACGTTCCTTAGGACGTCATCATCAGGTCTGCTTCATCACATTCTGTTTATTTACAATAAAATTTAAGTTGACAGTACAATTACTGTAGTTTTATTTAAATACTAAAATGCTGTTCCACCATATATCGCCCGACACTGTCGAATTTACTCTACAGAATGTTTTTTTTGCTGCGGATTAATTTGCCTCTATATGTTAAATTTTAGCTCCATCCTTTTCTGAGTACGGAATATCCCTCGATGGTGGGCTCGTGAAACTCAAATAATCTTTTCTGTCTTCTCTGCTCTTTAGATTTTGCATCAGCGATTTATTTACTTGTAATTCTATATTTCTGTAATGATCAGTCACATAGCTCGTGTAGAGGTGATTTTTTAATATATTTACACTCCAAGTAATTAGAGAGATAAGATCTAACAAATAAATATTTTTTACAATGTAATATGTTGAGTATGAATAACGTGGAAAGCCTATTAATGAAAGGACCGGACTTGAGCCGAATTTATTTATAAACGTATATATAATAATAATGATATTTAAGAACTTTGGTACATTAAATCAATACCTAATCTATCACTCTTTCTGTACTTGGCAACACTGAATTAGAATTAAATTGCAAGTTGCCGCAGAAGGAAATATGTATTTGCGTTAATTGGTACGCTCGCTGGTGCTCTAAAAACTTGAATTTCATATATTTTCATTGTGTGGAATTCATTTATGGAATAAAAACCTTTTGTTTGTGCTTTATTAGCACTGGTACTATATTTATCTCGGTAAATAAGGTATTTGTGTACACATTTTCACTCTCTACAATAAGTGATTGAATTTCCAGAAGTAGAATTAAGCCGTAAACTTTTTTCTATACGCTAAGCGCTAGTCTTCAATCATACATGAGTGAAATATTAAAATAAGCAATTATTTATATTCCCATAGTGATTGGTATTATTTTAGGATTTATTTTGGTTCCAAAATAATCTGCATGTGTGGTAAGTAGATGGAGAATACTGGCTAGTAAAGTAAGGTCTGGTGCATTACAAATGAATGTGTTGATGTGTCCGACTCGGGCATCGTCATTAGGGCAGATGAGTGTGATGCACCGCAGGATACGTCACGGAGAGCTGCACCTTGGTGAAGGTAGGGATGACTCTTTCTTCTCAACATCTAAACAGGAAATGTGACAGAACGTAACAGTCCTGCCTTCTGCGAATCATTCGAGCCTTAGAGCAACTTAGGAGGGAATATTCTGGAGCGCCATGCAGATGCATTGTTTTGGGAGAACATTCACTACCAACTCCTGGAAACCCGCCTTGGCCACATGTCGCAAAATACGGCAATTCAAAAAAGCGGGAAACAGCACAAACATACCCCTCCGCACCAACCACAAATGCAACACCTGACAAGGATGGGAGAAAATATAAAGCGAACCAACATGTGCTTCGACGCTCATCTGCCCTGATGACGAAACCCGAGTCAGACATCAAAACGCTGGCGAACATGCAGCCACTAACCCGGTGGGGAACCCGAGTAAAGTTCCTGTACTGGCAATTAAAGTTTTCTTGTAATAGTAAACTGAAAATGACTTTTCTATAGATCTTACATTGTTGAAGTCCATGATACATTCCATGTCCTCACTCCTCTTAGACATTAACTCTTTCCATGCCATTTAGTGTATTTTGAAGACCTAAAGTTTGATTGCTTGATAAATTATTTAGTGAAATTATAAGCTAATTCTTTTATATTTGACAACTAAATTCGTAATTCTATAGAGGAGTGTAGTAGCTTTAGTTGCTGTTTACAGTATATTCGTCGTGAGGGGTTAGAGTAATCTGAATCGAAGCATTGCGTCGCAGTGCTTCGAGTTGATGACAACCGCGAGAATACATGGGCCCTGATGAGTGCAAACACATGGAAGAGAGTGGGATAAAAATGCAGACGATACTTCAGCTTGAGGCGCATCCTCGCGTGTGCTTAATACCGCAAGAATGGCGAGGGTGGAGGCAATAGAGGGAAGGGGGTTGCGAAGGGGGAAGGTCTGGGCTCTGCGGTGAATGGAATCCAGCAACCCCCTTCCCTCCGCTGCGGTCTGAGTCTGCCACATGCACGCTCTCCCATTACGCGCGAAGAGGTCTCTATTCTGTAAAGGCACCGCTCATTGCCTCTCTCTCTCGCTTTCCTTTTCCCTTTTGCGAGAGAATCCTCGGGATTACAAAGGGAAAGCGAAGAAAGGATTCTGGGGAGAGAACGTATCTGATTTTTCACCCAGGGGTGCTTTATAATGTGGGAATTTTCACTCGCTGCCTAACGGGGAAAGTTAGCGCACTTTCAAGGATCGCACCGTTGCGTCCAATGATTCCAGGGTCTGAGTTTTTTTATCCTCGAGAATGAAAAATTCCGTTCTCCTGATGAGGATTTCGTTTCAAGGAGATGCGTGATATTTTCGCCTTGAACTTTTCCCAGTGGGTATACCCATGGTACTATTAAATAAGGTCGGCCATTCCGGTGGACGAAAACGAGAACGGTTTGCGCATCTACGTTTTCTGGATACGTCATCAGCCACTTTGAATTCTCTCGTATAATTTACCGAGTGCTGACGCATCTACTCATCAAAGCTACTATTGTTGTCCTATAACTACGACTCTTTACTTCTCTACGAATAGTTCCGAGACCAATTTCGTCTGCTTCTGTTGAGTGTGACAATATGAAATATTGCATATAGGGAGCTTGGCTAGCGTTGAGAATATGAAGCTAAATATTTTAACCAAGGTAAATTACATAAATCGCCAAGAATCTTTGAACTATCATTTTGAACTTTGAAGTTAACTATCATTGAAAGCTCGGTAAATAAGCGCAGGTCGCGTATTAATGTAAAGGTAATAGACGTGCAATTTATAGGCAATAGCGTAGATTGTAGTGACTGCACCGTAATATAATACGAACTTCACAAAATCGAGATTAAAATGTTTTACGTATTTATAATGGATACCCTGAGGAATATTCCCATAAAAATCTTTCTGTGATTGATGCAACGAATAAAAAACAATACACGGCAGTGTAAAATATATTGAGCTAGAGTAGCAGAGTCCTATTGTCTAATTAGAATTTTCATAACCGATGTTGTACTTCAAGTGAATTGGATTCGTAGAGAATGGTATAGGCGTGGCTTTTATAAATAGTGTACATTGGTTTGCTAATATTCATTTTAGAATAGTTGTTCTTATTTCTATTATTAATCGATCAAAAGATAGATAGTGTTAAAATCCACAAAATCGTGAAATATTCAGGGAAATTCTTTTATTTGCTTGAGCTGAAAGTTCAATGTGGCATATAAAATAGTCTTAGCATTCGAGTGGTTGAAAATTATGCATTTTCTTCAATATTCTATTAAGTTTTGTAAACCACAATCAATTAATCTATTAAAATATTCTTGAGGTTTTTGGTCAGTATCATTTGAATTCAACTCTTTGCCAACTTTTCCGTTTATTTTTAAGCCATCATTCGTTTGTTAAAAAATAAATTCATATTTCAAATCCTGATTAACATGAAAACAATATATTAACCACAACATAACAGACAATGATTTGACTGTTTTGTGAATTCATTGAATGTTATATTATGGTTTATGTATTGTTAACCAGGATTTGAATTATAAATTTTTTTTTTTTAAACGAATGCCCTGATGCGAGATTAAAAGTAAACAGAAACGTTGGCAAATTGAGTTGAATTTAAATGGAATCGACCACAAGCCTCAATAATATTTTGAAAGATTAATTTGTATCAAGTTAACGAGGTTTTTGTAAACCGGAGACTGAGAGAACAGAATTTGTATAAACTATTCACCTATGAAATTTGTAGAATACTTAATCAATAAGTATAAATAGAAGTGGCCAATGAGATGAAGAGAAAATCTACTGGGGAAAAAGCCTAGTGGAATATTATTAAGCAAAACTGGAGGAAATTGATTGATATATGTACCTAAATAACGATTTTTAATCATTCACCAGTGTTTAAAATAAGTATATATATATTTATGTTACGTGTTAGAATGAGCCGTGGACTATGAATTAATGTAATGATACTAGTTTTAGAATGGCGATTTTGTATCACTACTGTGTAATAGATTTGATAGCTTTAACCATATAAAAAAACAGTCATTCAAAATTTAGCTTGTTTAAAAAAAAACATTTATCTTATCTGAAAGTTTAAGGGTTTTATGAACTGGCATCTCTATAAAGATAAAGTTTAGCTGAACCAAACTGAATGGTTGTCTCGTCTCCGGCAGGCGTGAATCCACTTCTCCTCTCCTAATCCTTCGGGAAACCAAAAATCTTCACTTTTCCCTTGCATTTCCGATAGCTATTGCTACATTCAAATACCGCAGAAAAAGACATTAACGCTTGACTCTAGAAGTGTAAACCAGAGCAAACTGCTTCTTTGCTGTGGATGTAAGCGTCGCCCGGCGTAAATTCAATCCAGTTGACGTCACGTAGCCAGCGACATGCGCAATGGCCTACCTTATTTAGTAGTACCATGGGTACACCTTACTAAAGCTCATCTCGATTTCCACCCAGCAAGTTGATTTATATGTAACTTAATTATAAGAGTAACCACAGTACATAGCACATAGTATTTCCTATTTATGAAGTGTTGTTTGACTCGAAGATTCTAGGGGCTTTTTCGGCTTCTCAAAAGTTTACGTGGGCGAAACGATGGAGTTGACACGGGCGTTGGCAAATTTGTCTTCGCGACGGTTCACTGCGGGTCGACGGCGGGGTAGGGATTCACTTGACCGGTCTGGGTCAGGGGTGGATATGATCAGTACTTAGGCTTTGTAGAGGTGCTTGGAGCATGTCCGGAGAAGCGTGGGTTTCCTGGCCCTGGGGTGAGAAGGTATTGGCGCCGGTCCTCGGCCCAACCTTCGTCGTCCTCTTAGAGCCAACGGGAAAATTATTCTTCCGTCGCGGGGTCGTTCGCTGGATGGGATGTCTTTCCTTCCAAGCGATGACTTCTCCGCAGACTCGCCTCTCCGGTTCCACACCTTATGGCTGCCTCGATTAAGCACGACTGTCCTTACGCCCCCCTTGAGCCGTCCTGCCCGTCTGTCCATGGCCTGCCTGTCGTCCCTCCCCTTCCCTCTGCCTAGTCATGTGTCCACCCATCATACCCTTTCACAAAAAACAATTGATATGTGATATTTACAATACCTGGGGCGGCAGATTCAAATTGCCGTGCGAGCCGTTCCCTCCCTGTCCGCTAGCCTAGGATACTCCTCAGCGACGCGTCAAAAAAAAGGGAAATACGCCTACACGCGCGGAATGTCAACAATAAAATATAAGTTTTCTGTGCAAAACGTTAAGAAATCACCATATGAAACACTATGCATGGCACAAGACACATTAAAAACCAAGCTAGCTTATCCCTTCTGTGATTTTATTGTTAATACTTTTGGTGATATTCTTACGGCATTAACGCTAAAATAAAGATGTCGAAAGATAAAAATGCCTGAGAAATTCTGAGCATACTTTATAATAATATTTCGGCAACGTACATATATCAATGGTTTTTCTTATTCGATTAATAATTATTACCTTAAGCGCCCAATTCACCTGTTTTTGAAGGATGTGATAGCAGAATAATCAAATGGTTAAGAGAATTTTTCAAAAAAAAATTATTTTTTATTATAGCATTTTCTTACATTTTACACTCTTAAAAATAGTCTCAAACTTTGTAATTTTATATTAGCTTTAGTGTGATATATCTTGAAGCATTCATCTACACAGAGGCCTACGTTGCACTTCAAGCATCGAAAAACCGTGTGGCTTTCCTAGCATCGATGCAAGCATGTGCGGCACCTGGCTTTCTTCCCTCTTTCAATCCAATGCTCATTATCTCTCGCGTCAAGGCAACGATGTTTGTTGACGCAGCAGTTGGGAATAGTTATATCAAGGAGGTGGAAGAATAACTTTCTCGTCCACTTCCAAGTTCTTCTACTTATGGAGTAACTATTTGCCATTCCTTTGAATTTATCTGTGTAACCCATATCTTTGTTATAGTCTTTTATAACTGAAGGTTTCAGAGCTTTTCTTTGGCTATCACAGAAGCTCCCCTCTTCAGGTGGCACATACATATTCGTCAAAACATGGAAGTTTTTCAAATCTTCATCTCTTCAAATAATCGCCGTCAGATCTCTTCTGCATCTCACGTTCATATCTCCCCGTTTCATTTTTAAAGAGTTTAGGAGAGGAAAAAAAATTATCCATGATAAGCTTCCTTCCACTCTTCTCGCCAATGTTTTCACAGTCGTATGTGTGGCTGATATGTTTTTTGTTGCGTTTTGCCTGTCTTTCCCTAGGTAACAGTCATATCTAGTGTATATCCCGCTGAGTCACACAGCATATATATTTTTATTCCAAACCTCTTATGTTTTCTTGGAATATATTGCTGGCGTACCGCTCTGCATTGGAATAGAACAATAATTTCGTTCACTGCTAGGTACTCTGAAGGCCTGTAAAGTTTCGAATATTTTTCATTGAGAACATCAAAAAGAGTTTTTATCTTCCAGAGTCTATTGTAACTTTCATCATTCCTGTTCGGTTCATTCTCATTGTTTGTAAAAGGTAAAAATCTAAGGATATGTAGTTATCTATCGCGTGCCATTGCACTACCATAGAAAGGGGAGTAAAACTGATCCAATCGCGTCCAATAGTCTTTTAGCGAATCCCAGATATCATGTCCCATTTGAATCACAATTGCCAAAAGAGTACACATTTCGAAGTATTTTATTTCGGGTTCTGGAGATGAACAAATTTGCTTTTTCTGTATAAACTGGGCATAATTTTTTGTTTGTTTCAAGCACTAGTAGAGGAATAACCGCTTGGAAATAGAGGAGAAATACTGTCATGGGTGAGGAACTTGCCGAGATATTGGGAGTTTCTTTTGTGTCCAAAACCTTTTCACCACCGGCAAAATGAATGGAAGTTGGAATACGTAGCTCCTTGACTTTTTCACGCACTCCTTGGCGTGAGTTGGAGCTATATCTTAGTCGATGCCGCCGTCCTCTTCCTCCGAGCTGTCATTGTCGTATGTAATTTATGCATCGGAATTGCTGTCTGGAAAAAGTTCCTCCGTAATTTCACTCTCCTTAATTTTCTCTTGCAATCCATGGTGATGTATGAGTGTTTTATTGCTAAATAAAATAGCAGCGAATAAATAAAAAAATATATGCACAAAAAGATTTTATCCAGGTGAATATTGGTATTCGAAGAAAATTCTCCAACTGCGAAACGAAAGTAATGCATACCGATATGAATGTAACAGTCAATAATAAACCAGCCAAAGAATCAGGAGGGTTGAAGAAATGTTTATAAAGCTAGGACTAATCTGAGGGAACAGCTCACTATTGAAGTAGCCGGGGAACTAAGAAAAAACCGGCAGAGATTGTGTTCAGAGCGAGGGGAATCCAAGGCCAAGGTTTGTTGCTAGATACTCCTAAGCTAAGGAAGAGCCGGCCAGAACGTCAAAAGGGGCATGTTTTGAGAGATAAATAGTCCTGACATCATTACGCTCCCCAACCATCATCATAGACGGAGCGCGACCGCACGAGATAGACAGAAACGCGTTGGGTGAAGGGCCTTGGGACTGTTTACGTTTGGGCTGCCGAGGAGAGAGATTCGTGATGACAAGAGACTAATTTAGAATGCGATAACGGATGCATAGCACATATCAGAATGTGATTCGTTCCTTTGGCTTTAGCTGGTGGGTCATCCAGAGTGCCTGAGAAAAATATCAACACTTACTCGGCGATGAAAGCGATAATATGCTGAATTGAAACTAAGAGTTTCTTGGTGGTTCCTAAAGGGACCATTCGGCCATTCGCAAAAACATTTGGTGGTCCATTCAGGAACCGCTCGGCCGATAAAGGTTAAGAGAATATTTTCCTTGATTTGGGAATATTTTTAAAATTCTAAACTAATTTGAGAATTATCTTTCAGAGCCAGAATTATCTTTCAGAGCGCAGTTTGAAAGACTGATTTGCGCTTTAGGAGATATCTAGACCATTTTGGAAGTGATTACCAATTAATCGCAGAGGTTTATCTCCGGGGTATCAAGGGTAACTCAACCTTCCCAGTTTCAAATAGAACAACTGCTGCCTTAACACGAGGTAAATATATATTTTCGAGGTCCATCAGCCTAATCAGTCACTTCTGATGCTCTTCTATTTTTGCGGCAGTTCTCCATTCTATGCCAGTTTAGCCCAATCAGAATCCAAAACCCAGATAACCCAAACAAACCATTTCAGAATCTATGCGCGATATTCTATCGTTAATTCTCTTGCATCACGTAACCAAAGATCCTCCCAGGTATTAATTTGATTATCATTATTTGGGTTCAGGCATTTTATGTTTCAATAGAAAATAGCTAATTGAAATGTAATTGATAAATAACCGCAATGATTTTTTAATATTAGGATTTCAGCTTCGATTTCAGACTTCAAAACTTGGTAATATTACGCTGGATGACTTTTGAATAGAACAGATGAATTCTCTGAATGGTTTGGGCGTTCATAAAATCATCATCAGAGTTAAAAATACAGATTTCAGTTATAATGATGATGCAACAAATATTGAAACCGGTTAGTAGGTTGAATATAGCGTGCGATATTTCCACTCTTGTTGTTACTCTTTAATTAGTCAAAATGCCACAAAGTATTATCTACGTTTATGGTTATGCTTCGATGTAGTAGCACCAGAATATTGTGTTAAGACGTGACACAATATGAAATACTCTTATTGTTAGTTGCAAGTTACTTATTTATGTCAATAATTTAATATTAATAAAAACAGGCACTTGGTTATAATTCCGCGCTTTTTTATGGTGATGGCATGAGATACTGAAACCCGGGTCGTGTTGTTTAAAATAAAGTGTGGAATTATAACCAAGTGCCTGTTTTTATTTATAATGAAGGAGTTCCACCGAGTAACGCCAGAGACAGTGTCCTATGTTCGATAATATAAGTTCAATATTATTGCGAACGACTTCACCATACGCCATATTTATTTTCATCCGTTAATACTTCTCTAATTATAATACATGCTTAATTATAGAGTGGAACAATTAGTAGAGGGAGACCGTTTGTCATACTTTAATCCGCCAAAGTTTTGCCAAGATATTTCTATGCCAGGGTATTTCTCCAAGAACACCGATACATAGTGCAGCAGTAAAATTTATGTGAATGACTTGTGAAATAGGAGGTATTTTATTACGAGAAGGAGACAAATTACCTTCCCGTAGGGCTAACAGGGTCCATTTGTTTCTTCATATAGGTCCTCGCGCATTATCTTTTATCAAGAGTGCCCAATATTTTAGGCCTATTTTAACGATTTATATAGGGAGGCAGAAATAAAAGGAGGGTGGATAAGTAATTACGAAATATATTTTTATAAAACTCTTGATTCCTCCTTCGTCTTTATGTTAGTTCTCTTGAATTAAGCTGAAAACGACGAAGTGATTATATAGACTGGAACGTCCTCAAGAAGTCAGGAGCATCCACCTAGGTAGTTGGTGATGGAAAACGATAGAAATACAGAATAGAAATAAAAATTCGCTGTCACTAACCAGTGAAACATAATATCAGAATTAATCACTCAATCTAGTCTTTTTTATTTTGTGTACTATCGCTGGAAAAGTTTTTACAATCCTGTTACTAATTCATTCAGCTAATGGGCATTAGGAACAGTCTAAGTTCGTAGAATGGTTACATTTAATGTTAATTATTTGCTTAATATTCAAAAGTTTCCCTTTTAAAAGTGAAATATAAACCAGATTATTGTTGAAGATATCTCTTCCTATAAAGACTAATTTGGTCTCTTTGAATACACGAACTTTTTTAAGACTCGTTCCAAGACCATTTTAAGAAACATTAATATTATGGTTAAAAGAACAGAAATTTATGGGGAGCTGGGGCCAAAGATGGCCGTTTTAATCATCTTTAAGATGAAAAAGTCATCTATTAATTATTTTTTTTTGTTTCCAGGAAGGTCTGATAAATTAAGATAGTTGGCATTAGAATTTCCTCAGGTCGTGATCCATTTTTCATGGGTCAACTACATGGAACTTGATGATTAAAAACAAACATCGCCACTTCAGACATGAAGACGCCAGCCTAATGGCTAGAGAAACTGTTGTCGAGCATGAGCTACACGTGGAGGAACACCCGAAAGCTGCTCTATTAATTAAACCCCGCGGAAAAATTCGTATCAAATTGATGATTAAGAAATTTATTGCGATAGTTCACCAGGAGTAACGCGGAAAGGGTTTTGCATATTTTTTAAAATTTAACTATCATCTTTTGCAAGTAAGAGATATTGGCGAGTTCTCCAAAAGAACTCAGCGGAACTTTTAGCCAATCAGTAAGTGTTTTCACCTGTAGTAACCTCCCGTCACTCTTGTAAACCTTACTTGTCTTTTATATTATTTTTAGTTAAAGAATCCAGTTTTAACAACGATTTTAGAAAGCTGAATGCTTATCATTGATAAATGATATGTATAGTGTATATAATGTTCCGACTTACATGTTTGTGAGCTACTTACGCGAATGTTAAAGATGACTTTAGTTGTCAGAACCAGAGCCATGTAATAAGTTGCTAACAAACGCTAGAAGCGAAACTTAATAAGCTGTTTATATTTGCTAATTTTCTTTCCCGTGGAAAATTTTCAAAAAGGCTGCCTGCCTGTCTATTTTTCCATTGTCTAAGCTGCGATTTGCTGAGTCATATCTGAACCACCTGTCATACTATTTATTTCAGAAGCTGATGTGGCTTCCGATGCTATTTCCATTCTTTGCGATGGAATCATAAGTGTGATCCTTGGAAGCCATCTTTCGCAGCTGGAAAAACCTGGGTTATTTCCTTTAGAGATGTTAGGTGCATTTATTTCGTTAGAAACATTATTTAACATGCGTTAACAGGAACAATTAATTGTATTTTCAATTCAATTTGTTTCATATTTTCTGCAAAAATCTATTATATAATTGTGAAATTCAGTCTTCATTATCTGACTCAACCGAACATTGTCCTTCATCTGGAATAAAATTTCTTTTAATTGAAGAATGGGTGTGATAAGGTAGATACTAGTTTGTAATAGTGGCAATCTCCTACAATAACCTGCGTATTGTTGAGAAATATGTTTTGAAAATAGAAGAATTACTCTTTGGTACTACTTATTTATGATCTTTTTTTTGTAGATTTTCGCAGGTCATTGTTTATGGTATTCAGGCTTTTGGTTCTGCGATTAATTATTTAGTTTTAGGCAGCATAGCACGGCGAAACTGTTGCCTAATACTAAATAATTAATCGCAGAACCAAAAGCCTGAATATCATACTTATTTATGATTTAAAAAAATCTAAATAACCTAGTAGTCATTTGCTGCTATACTGTGAACTAAAAAATTATTATAACTGACGTAGTGTCTCCATGGTTATAACACTTCAACTCATTGTATACACGGGTAAACAGTGTCCTTACTACATGGGTATTAAGGCTTACAATAAGTTGCCAAATGACTTAAAAAATGTTTCCATGAATTTGGATGTTTTCAAGACTAAAATTAAGCAAATTCTGTTTGAAAAAACTTATTACTCAATACAAGAATATCTAGACGATACTATTTCAGTAAATATGTAAATATATTCCACATTTTTTATTAGATTACACTTATATTGTCTATTGTACTTCTGTTGTTAAAACTTATGGGTCTTATATAATCTGTACATAAATTTTTGTATTACCTTTGTGACGAGTCACCAATCTTACTGTGGCTTAAGCCACAACAAATGTAAGTGTCATGTGACAGTAAATATTATTCTATTCTATTATTCACGTTAAATGCAGTACCTTTTGAGACTTTAAATCGGAAATATTTTTATTTTTCCGTTGAAATTTTCAAATCGAAATTTAAAGCAAAACAAAACAAATTAGTAGAGCAAGCATAATTTCTGCAATGTAATAGCGAAATTTATAAGATTCAGTGACGAAATATTTGTAAATCATTACTTGATTTCAACTAGAAATACTTGCTTTGTAATGAGGTACTTGAAATGTATATTGGTATCTTTAAAACAATAGCTATATACTCAGATATTTTTATGCTGGCCAATGCAATGTCCGTTTTCAATTCAATTTCACATATTCAACTAAATTGTATTTATTGTAAATTATACGGAATTAGAAATTTCTTATTTATTTTGAAAATGTCCACAGACAATGTTGCCAAATAACAGCGGACCAAATAACAGAACATATATAAGAAACGAATACACAAAACATAACAAAGAAAATAACAAACATCGTAAATAAACTGACTAAAGAGGCAGTACTAATTATTTTCAGAGAGATTTTAGAGACCCAGGTTCGTAAATGCGTGGGGGAAAAGAGAACACGGATCAACGCTCTCAGCGAGGGAATTAAGAAAAGAGGGGAGAAGGAAAAAAGTGAGCGTTGAGAGAGTGGTAATCTGGGAACTGGTGAATGGAATAGAGAGTTGATGCGCGTAGGCGGGGTGGGTATTTGGAAATTTATAAAGGAAAGGAGTTCAGGACAGTCTGTGATGAACTTAAGGATGTTGTAAATAAATATTAGGTCAGGCCGAGACGTGGAAGATTGTTAATGGAGAGAGAAGACAGAATGGCATTAGTGGACATATCGCGCATATGAGCGACTGTACTTCACTATTCTTGTGAAGAAATGGGTTACAGTATTAGGGGTTGCGAGATTAGATGGATTTCAAATTATCTGGCATTAGGAACTTCTGATTTAAACTCTAAACTTATTGAACTTATTTTAATATATTTTGTGCGAGGTGGGAATAAATGATTACACTGTTCTCGATGAGTTTTTGAATAAGCATCCATAGAATACTAATTTTGTGCTCTGCTCATTTTGTTGTCATCCGAATTTGAATATGTAAATAATCCTGAAAATGAATCAATTTATGCTCATTAATTGCAATTTTATCCTTCATATCCAGTGGAAAATTATAATCTAGACCAAATGTAGTGTACAATAATAATATGTAGCTTTGCATTACCACATATTTGTTTCAACCGTTTCCAAAAATTATGTTATTTTTAAAATTGGAAATATTTTTAGGCCAATGTATTTAGTACTTTGAACTGTATGGGAACGTTTATTTTTACAATGAGGGAAGTAACTGTTGTGTCCAAAAAGAAAAATTAATAACATATATTTTTACCTGCAAAGTAGCCGTTTTATTTAAGCTAAATGGGGAAGTATGATAGCAAAATACCCACTTATTTGTGAAACTTGTGTAGATCACTTCGCCAGTCGCAGAGATTACGCTTTCGGGTGTATAATCGGTGAATTCTGGAGGAGTTTCCGTTCTGTTTCCAAGAATCTGTCAACTCAAAATGAGTTTCCCTTTTTCTTTGAGGAGAACAGGAGAGGAAATGGAGTTCTTTTAAGATTTACTCGAATTTGACTCAGTGGTCCTTGAGTCTTGGGGTGTCTTATCGCTCATCGCCTGGAAAGATTTTTGTAAAGCCCGTATCTCTTTTGTCTCCCCGACTTCCGGTTAAGAAGGTTGGGACTCGTGAGAATCCCACCTTTTACCATATATTTTTCCAACTTTATAGTTCATTAACTTTTACCTATTCTAAGTTATCGAGGTCAAATTGCAGTCCAATATATTTTTTTAATGGTCAGGCTACCCATAAATTGTTTTTTGGAATATTTAGTGTGGAGTGGACCTATAAAACATTAATGGTATGTTTTACAAAGCATTCATCCAAATGTGACGCAGATGCGGCTTGTTTCTATGTGTAGTAATAATTAAAGTTCATTTACATCTACAGAGCAAACCACCACCAGCAAACCACCTGCACGGGGTGATTCTTCATGAGGCACGCAAATACTTGTCCAGTTCATGGACGAACCTCCTCCACTCCTCTGGACACTAAAGGCGAGCCAAACAGCGGCTCAAGAGAGCAATGTACGGCCAAACCAGAAACCAGACGAGTGTCACGTTGACGTCGCCAACGGCCAAGAAACTGCCTCTTACCAACACTAATAATTTAGCATACTTCGGGATATAAACCAAAGAAGATGATTTTCGCAGTGAAAATTTTTTTTTAAAGAGACCGGGATTCAAACCCGGATCTCCGAATTTCCGGTCAGATGCGTTAGAAGGTCACACTATATATTTACCGTATATCGTTGCACCCGTGCGCGTGAGTGCGTACCATATCATTTGTGCAATCGCAATGACTGGGAATTTGTCATAGTTATAGATACTAATCCACGCAGAAAACATGGCTATGCATGGGGCATTTCATGAGGGAAGAGGCGTTAGTGATAATGGCCCATTTTTATTGAGGATATTTGAGCGAGTGTGTCATCGTGGACAAAATTTAAAATGACCACCCTCGTTGAACTTCGTGAGCTGTTTTCTTTTGTTTTTAACTTTACTGCACTTACTAATAGAGGTTTGTAACTAACCATTTAGCATTCTCCAAACTCCTGTGGTGAAAAGCATTTATTTTTCCTCATTGTGCCTGAATATGTTTTTCAAACTTATCTAGTTACAAAGCTCTCTCGTTCTCAAAGCTTCCAGGCTGATAACTTGCTTGGCTTCCTATGAATGAAAACTTGAATTTATTGACAAAGAGAAGGTTATGGTGGGAAATTGATTTGAACTCATGTGCAATTTTGCCGCCCGTAAGATTAAAATTATTTCCTTGAAAAGTAACTGAAAAGAGAAGTTTTACACAGTCCACAGTACATCCTACTGGTCTTCAATAAGAAGTTAAATGAATTTATGTTAATTTGTCGGCCGTTTGAAATTATGTGCTTCCGTCACTCAGTATTGTATGACAGCTGCCAATATATTGAATGAATGTTGCCTGAAACTCCATTTCACTGGAACGTATCCTTTCCTCCATTTTATACGTGAGCATTAAGGACAATTTCCAACGAGTTTCCTCAGAAACGGTATGAATTGGATATGAATTAGAGTAAGGACTTAGGAGTTTTGAATAATCCATTACATTTGTGTACGTCTTGCAAGACAGAATAATCTCATTTAAGCATAACAAAGAGTGTAAAACGAATGAAAAAAACTACAAATGAAGGCCATAGATAGAGTGTATTATTGAAATTATGAGCAATATCAAAATATAGAGTCAAAAACTAATAATGGAATACCTAATAAATAAGATGAAGTGGATAGTTGCAACGAACTAATTTTCAAATTGATGACTGCCGTTTATGATGCTTTTGATGCCGGGGTAAACAATTTTATTGGGACTTTAACCAGCTTTTTCAATTTTATGTGGAAAATAGGCTACGTAGAGAGAAAATAGATATTTGAGGGCCCTCTAGGTAAGACCGGGATTCGTTTTCAACAGTGTAAGCTGCTGCAGCTTATTAATCGTTAAATGTTATCGGTAGGTGGCGCCACCAATCATGTAGCCTGTCTTCAAGGGGATCAGAGACTTGTGTTCTTATTCCTATTCTCTATGCTAGTTTCCTTATTACTAAATCTGTAGGTCTGGCACCGTTACCCAACAGGCATCCTCGCTTGTACAGAAAATTATTTTTCATTCAATAACTAGGTAGTTCTTTTTAGGGGTCCATACTTTAAGTACTTTTCAAAGCTTAATTTAAATAGTACGAGAAAACTGACAATTATGGTGTATACCAGCGTTACTCTTCTTAAGTTACTTGAATGAAATAATTAAGCGGTTATATCTGCCATTGAAACTGTGGTTCTTCCTACCTATATAGTTGGGTTTATATAACCTTTTAGTGAATTCCCCTCAAAGTAGAGGTTAGTGGAACTGTGATATTCCAATCAATTCCTTACCTGTGACTGCTACTCGTCAGTATCTGTGATTCTTACCTGTGATTGCGATCACAGGTAATAATCACAGATATAAATACGCCGCCGTTTGAAGTTAGCGGCGCTGCGAATCCCGATTATAGGCTCGAAATGCCCATTTGCGTACTTTTGATTTTGTACGTACGCAAAAATTGCTTAGTGAATTGTACTAAATAAAATATTTAAAAACTTGCTTAAAGAATAGCATTAAATAACATTTACAAAAATATTACTTTTCCTTTGGAAAAATCGATAAATACGATTAGGATAGATATGCTACATCACTATAGGGATGGCGTTATATATACATTAACATTAAGCAAAATCCTCTCTTTGATTCATGTTTTATCTTCAGGCTTTAATTTTTCCATGTATAGGTATGCACTTAAAATTTGAATTCAAGAACAAATTGCATTCAGCTTATCGTCACCTAAGCACGTGTGCTATGCGGGATACTCGTTCAATACATTGGATCTAACATTAATGCGGAAAGTATAAAAAAGTACCTCAGTTAAATTAAAAATTGTGCAAATATCAAGCATTTTTGTACCTATGTCAAAACTAAAATAAGTCAGCTAAGCCAGTACAAATTTCAGATGGCATAAACGTGCGACTATAGTTTTCAAAAATGGCATCACAAATATTCTCACTTGTAAACTTCTATTGTTATAAATATTCGAACATGGCAGAATGTGCCTTGACGAAGACGGCAGGGTCACAGTAGGATGTTTTGAAAACATATGTTTTTTCAAGTTCGTTGTCGACGTCTTATATGAAAGTTTACATAAGTTGCAAGACACAATCTCTCCATTTACCACTGAGAAAAAGTTCCAAATTTCGCTAAATTTTCTTCCTTTCTCCATTTGGAATAGACCTCACCGCCAAATCGCACGGATCACGCAGAGAAGTCAGAGAAGCCCACGCTTATGCTACCAACTGCTACCGTGGCTTCGTCGATCACGTTCAATCACAGTTAATTCGCAGTAGCAGGGTAGCATTGTAGCAGTATTGGAAGTTGGTAGCAGTGTGATCACAATCACAGTGATTTCGGATATTAAGTCACAGGTTGTGATTGCTACTTTCCAGTATAAGTGATTCAATCACAGTTAGCGATATATCGCTCATCACTACCCCAAAGTCTTTTCTTCCTTTATCGATTTTTAGATCCCACACAGTCTATTTACCTTCCTCCTCAATTGGAGTGATTCCCAACCCAGTAACCCTAACATTGCTGTAACACTCTCTGTCCTTTAGTGATTCCCTATGACATACCTGGCTGCTTTCCTCTCGACTTTATCAGGCTTTATAATGTGCACCTTTTCCTTTGGATCCCATACCGTTGTAGCATATTCCACTGTAGGGCGGACAATTGATTGGTAGGCTAATTCTTAAGTGGCCTTGGAACTCCCCTTTAGATTCCTCATTACCCAATGCAGGGTTTTAAAGGCCTTCCCCGACACCTTGTCAATATGGCGGCCCCAATCTAAATTGTGGGTGAGATTTACACCTAGATAAGAGCAGCTTGCACTTCGTAAAATATAACTCCCTACTTGATTTTCTCTATATTCTTTAGTACTTTTCCTCTTTAAAGTTATAAATTTACATTTATTTGTGTTTATAAATAATCCAGCGTTATCATTAATTATATTTAAAGAATTTCTTTTTCGATATGTATCTTGCAAACTAGTACAGTCGATCCACAAATGTTGTAATTTTCTATTAATAAAATACGTAACACTTTTTTTCTTCAACCACGCGAAATCTATCAATTCAAACATTTTTCCACGGCAAATAGAAAGCATGATTAGGAAGAAATGTGGCTGGTAACTTATTGTATACTGACAAGCAAAACTTTCTCTCCTCGTGGAGCTAAAAATCAGAATTATATGGTGGCAGGGCGCTCGGTAGGGTAATTTGAAAACAAAGGTGGACAAGTAATAGTTGGGTTTGAATGAATTTAGTCGGTCGACGTGCCACGTGGGGAGGGTGTATATTTAAAGAAATCTTATCAGTTTAAATCTTGCTTTGGATTCAGAAATAAAGCCTGAGAAATGATTTGTCCCCTGGTGAATGACGGATTATCCTGTCAAGATTCAATGTTATTAGGAAATATTGTGTAAAAATTGAGTTCGAAGAAACTATTTTTCATAGTATATCTCATTTTAATCTGCCAATTTAATGTCACGAATAAAAAGTTTATATATCCAGGTCAGATTTCCTGTTGCTCATACGATGAATACTTTCCGGGTTAAGGAATAAAAAATCATTATTCTCTTATTTGGAGTACTAAGATGATTGCATGATTTTGCATTAACGACTGTTACGTTAGAAATGTGAGAAAATAATTAAGAGACTCACAGATCTGTAAAACCACGAGGCGCTCTTTATTATGAGTGGCGTTACTTAGTATCTGGTTCAAGTGCTTTGCAGTGAGCGAAGCTCACACTTGTATTTTCTTATTTCATGGGGCCTACTCCAGATAATACATCCAAGTGTTATCGTTTATTATCCAACCTAAATCAAGTTAAGTCTTTTACAAAATTAATTTCTGTTGAATGATGCCTGGGGAAATTAGTGCACGCTTTTTTGTAGGCAGCTGATTTGTAATTAAATGTCTGCTCCAAAGCGCAATCTTATTTTACAGGGGCAATGTAGAGCTTTGCATTTCTGGGAATAATTATTACGTATTTCAATTTAATTACCTCTTTATTTTCCGTCCCTGCAGTCGGTTAATGGTTATACAATCTTTAAAACCCTTATCCTAATGGAATTAGCTATTTGAAATACAGTTTGGATGATAAATACTGTCTACTTTCCTGTTGAGTAGTGCACAGTAAAACATTTAAATATTTATCCAATAATGTATCGACATTCTTGCTGTGGCAAAGGAAATTCATCTTCTATAGACATTTTCCTTGGCATATCTAATCTGCGTAGCTGACCCTCGTCTAATTCAGGATCAAGGAAAATTATTCTTTTGCGTTAATTTTCTGGAACCCGGTTCGTAAAATTCCGACCCCCACCTTTCTTAAGGAATTTCCGGTAAAGGATAAATTAAAATTCATTTTGAGGAATGGAAATGGGTAAACAAGCAGAATTGGGTTACTTGAGAAAAAGTTGGACCGGGTGCCTGAATTGGGGAAGTGGGAAAGAACTTCGTCATAAGGGAAGGAGGTATTTCACTGCAAGAGATTAAGGCTGGGTTGTTTTGAAGGACGAGTAAAGAAGGAAGAGAGAAACGAGGAGAAGACTTAATTAAGTGACTGGGTGAAAATGGTCTAAGTGGGAGGGCTTTTGGCGGTCTTTCCACGAAAAACAAGGAGAGGAAAATGCAAAGGACGGCATAAAATGGACCCCCACTCAACCCTTTCCGAAATTGATTACGTCCAATATTCCGGATGTATTTTTTTCAGAGAGTCGCAGAATGCGCAGGAAGTGTTTGGGAATTTTCCAATTTTATACGCCGCAAGAGCACGCAGGAGTGGAAATAACCTGGATTTGAATATATATCTTAAAAAAATACTTTCCTAGTTTAATCTCTTTTTCTTTTTAAGCTTAAAAATGAATCGCTGGGAATACAGGTATCGTATTGACATTCGGAAATGCCTCAATGCTTGCAAGAGTTTCATAGGCATCCATTCGTTTCAATTAAATGACATTGATTTCATGTAAATTTCATCTAATATTAATGTAAATGCGATGGTGGGTGGCGTAACATGGTGGAACTCCTTCATGATGCATCTTTTTCTTACCCTTTGTGCAGCAATATTAATGTAAATTTAAATCTAAAGATCTAAATTTCATCTAATAATCCAATAAATTTCATGAAATAATGCATATTTGGAATTTTAGCATCTGATAGCTTAGAATTTCAATATTTCTGAATACTGAGGCCGGGAATATCAACAGAGATTTTTGTAAGCTTTGTAAAGTTTCACATTCATCTGTGTCTATCAACTTTTTAAAAAGTAACCATTTTTAAGTGTGATAGTACTTTTTAATTCTGTTTATTTTTTCGCCTCATAGTGTCTAACTTTATATTTTTCATCTCAATATTCTACTCCTACCCCTCCACTCAACGTTAATGAAGTTATGTGCTGAGCTCTTTGGCGTTTAATGACCAAAACTATTATTGTTCTTAAGCCAATAGTTATATAGGTTTCCATAGATCTAGTCAGTCGTATCGTTTTCTTTCTTCCTTATTATCTGAACTAAATTGCTAGGCTGTTGTACGGTTACTCCTCTTATTCTTCCCTTCGACGCGTGGTAATTTCTTATTTCTCCTTATCATAACATTTGATTACCTTGCATCATTCCTACACCAAGTCTAAATTTCTTAAGACTTCCAGTCTTTATTCTATTCAAAATAAACATTATTTCCCTATGTATACTCATTATAAATTGCCTCGTACATTAAACAGAAATAAAAACGCGGCCGACTTCAGCTGGAATGGCATTCAAAATTCCTTTATAAAAACATTTTAAACTAGCTGAATGGTATTTTGGTTCCCTTTAAGCAGATTAAATATTATTTTTCTTCTTTGACAGTTTTTTTTTTTTACAAAACCTCAACTTTTAATTAAATTATCTTCACTTTCGATTCTCACATTATCCTATGCGAATTATTTATCAACCGGAGACAGCATTTGTTCAAAAATTCTCATTAAGATATAAATTAGCGGCTGTTATTCCCATTCATACGCAAAATTGGCTTTAATTACTTAAATAAATAATTCTCAGAAAGTATGATAAATGAATACTAGTTAAGTTATTCATTTTACACCGTATTAAAAAAAATAAATTGACCGATTGAAACGTGTCAGTGTACATTAAATGCCAAATACAAGCTGCATGTCATTTTTAAATATCAGATTAAAATTCGTTGGCAAATAAAATATAATTGAGAAAATTAAATCGAAATTGGAAGCTATGACGTGGTGGTAGGACTCCATAATAGCGTTGAGGAGACTTAGTGACTTCCACAGTTTATTTGAAAAAGAACGACCGGTTTCGGCTGTCAAGCCATATTCAGGTATATTTAAAAAAAATATGTACCTGAAGATGGCTTGACTGCCGAAACCGGTCGTTCTTTTTCAAATAAATTGTGGAAGTCACAAAGTCTCTTCATTGCTATAACTGGGCAAAGTTTAATTTGTCAAATATGTAAATAGTATGGAACATTTACTCTTGAGTTTCCCCGGTACAGTGAGGCTTATTCTAGCACTTTTCAAGAAACAAAAGGAATCTACGAATACGATTTCAGGAATTCCTGGTTAATGTTTAGAATGTAGAGCTCTTGGGCTACCAACTGGAAATGGGCTATTGGGATTGGTGGGATACATTATTCTCTCTTGCTATTTACTATGGGTAATTACTTTTCTAAGGAATGTGTCGCACTTCCCTGGGGCGTGGTGTATCCCTAGTGAGCAGGCCCATTGAGGAAAAAGATGATGAATGCTCTGCCTTTTGTGACATTACGTCATTAAATTGTTGTTGACACAGTGTTCGGGTTGTATATATTACTTCACACTGTCGGTAAATTGGCTTGAGTGCTAACAGCATGAGAACGCACTAACTTATACAGAGTAAATATTCAACCTAGATGATAAAACCGAGCATAAACCAAATGATTCACAAAAAGGTGGCTTAGTAAGATTCCAGTCCCGTTAAGCGTTTTCTCATGAGATGTGTAAAGGAGCAAAGAGAGGAAATTTGTGGTAAATGCATATATGATCACAATCACTCCACTGCTGATCGGAATATCCCCGTATTTATTATGTTTTAGGAAATATGCAACTCCGTTCAAAACATTTATGGAAATTATGATGCATATATTTTTGTTAAAAGTATTTTTTTCAGATGCATTTATTGATCTACACACATATTGTGTATGAACATTATGATGCTATTATTGCCCATAATACTGGTGGTTTTACTTGAATCGGAATTTCCCCCACTCTACCCTAGCTGTTACAAGTAATGAGAGCCATATTACATATTGAATTGCCTCCCTTCTCTTGTTACAGAGTGAAGGTCAGGATTAGAATGCTTTAGAAGTTTCCTGAATATGATCCTTTGGTGTTTCTTATTCCAGATGCAAAGGGTTGCTGTTTCTCTCCTCTCCTTTATCCTTCTTGCCCCCTACCACTCGTCTTGAAATGCGCTTCTCACCACCGTAGTCATGGCAACGACGGCGTCACGTTGGCATGTCGCTCATCAAAATCTGCGCCGAAAAAATAGTCTCTCCACCGTGCCCGAGACTTCCGAAGCCGATGGCGAAAAAAGAACCCTTGGATTGGGTTGGGAGGAATCCCTTTGAAAATTATTAGGGTTTTCCGGATCCCAGGCGCCGACAACAACCCAGCCCAGATGTGGAGACACTAAGCGAACGTGATGGCTACCGAGCCGAGTTTTAGGATTCATCGCTTTTGTTCAACCTCAAAAGTGTCATAATTTCTGATTAAGTTCACCACAAGAGGACGTAGCTATTTTTATACAATCTCACTTCTCGTCATTTTAGCAACAAAAGTATGTAACAAAACTATAAAAGTTCCAGTTGAGTTCAAATTTTATCCCTCTAACTCTTGGCAGTAAGAAATTATAAAATGAAAATAAAATCCAACTAAGAATTATTTCGATACGACTAAAAATAAGAAAATAATAATTCAAATACTTAGACACCAAACAATTAGCTGATGTAAATATCTACGTATACGTCATCACAAATCAAAATTTTAAGAATAATTAACTTAAGATAAAATGAAATAAATAATAAATTAACATTTACACTTCAATAATTGTGAGAATATCAATGCAAAAATAGCAATAAATCCTAACGGTATTAACCAAATGTAAAACTATACAAGCAAAAAAATCCCATCTTGAGAAAAAGAATATAAACATAAATTATGGTCAGAGTTGAAAAAACGAAAGATTAGCTAACCAAAATTTAGTTTACTTAATTTACTTCATGTTAGCTGAGAGTTTTGTAAATTATATCAGACTGTCGGTGAGCGGACATGGTCATTATCAACGGGAGAACGTATTTACACTGGTTTTCATACCGTGAAAATAATCAACCAGAGAACATGAAACTGGCCTTATAATGAGGGTCATTGTAATTGATCGTGGAAGTGACGGTACATTTGAAGTAACAAATGACAACTAAATATGTACTTAAGTTAAGGTATTTATCTTTTAAAATGCTTCACTTAGTGACTTAAGGGTGAAAGAATGAGTAAAATCCCAATTAGAAAGCTCTTTCTGAGGAGACGAAGAAAGAAAAAATCAAGAAGAAAGGCGTATGAGGGATCAAGTTAAACAAAACTTAGGGAACTGAGTTAACAGGTTATATAACTGAGCGAGGCACCTCCATATTGAAGTGTAGGTACTTTTGGAAGTGTGACTGTTTCGTAGGAACCAAAATCCATAGCGAGGGAAGTGCAATCCCTTGAAAACAGAAAAACTTGGCCAATTAAACTGATTGAACTCCAACCTTGGGTTAGATGAATATTTGATCTCGTTAACTGCGTTGAGGTGACAGGGGAGAGGAATTCTGTGATTCTTGGATGCCTTTCTACTCCGTGCCGCGGGTTTGGGTTTACCCTGAGATAATCCTTTTTGTGGAAATTCCCTGTCGTAAATTTTACTTCCTCCCACAAAGCTTACGTTCTCTTTTTTCATGCTTTGGCATTCCTAGAGAATCATTTCCACAGCTTTGCGTGATTATCGCCCCCTATCTCCCTCGCTTTTGACTGCTAACCTGGAATCAATATAGCATTCCATACATCCTCACATAATCGACTATATTTCAGCAATTATGTAAGGTATATTCTACCCGTAAATGGAAAAAAGTTCATTCTCGTTTCTTTGAGACTCGTTTTCCTATTATTATATCTACTTTCAATGGCACTGCGGAATCTCCTATGATCTTAACAATGTGGTATCATCTTATTGTCTATGTTTGTGGAGCCCAGAGAACTTCGATAACTGTTAATTGAACTTAACTGGTGATGAAACGTAGCAATACTATCTTACTATATTGTTAAAAAAATATAATATGGCCGAAAAAGTGATAGTTATTTCAGGTATAGTTACAAATGTATCGCTTCACTAATTCCGTTTTAGTTTTATATTACCCCCACCGCTGTATTTCCAATTCATTCATATTTTGTCATTCTTCAGCCAGAAAATCATCATAACGTTACTATGACAGCGACAAATTTGTTAGCTTCCCCCCTCTGCCACTATACATTTCTCCGGGTTCCATGTGATATTGGCCGAGTGAATTTTCTTCCCTTTATTCAGGGTACCTACAGCACACGTACTGACTAGGGTTGTTAATTTATATGGATTCTCTGGAAGGCTCGCGGAATTGACGGATATTGTAAGCATTGCCGTTTTCTTTTTTATCTCTAAGAACTTTTTCCTCCTGTTTTTAATTCTGGAAAAAAGGATGTGTGAATGTTTATAAAATATTTATATATCTCTATACGATTTCTACAAAACTTTCTTCAATAAATTTGGAATCAGTTACTCGTGAAATTTCCACGTTCAATGTTTTATATTGTATTTCCCATCCCAAATGTAATGTTTTCTAATAGATGAAGGATACATAGAAACAAACACACATACAAAGTACGATAGGAACCTACATGTTTGAAAATTATTTAAATGTTCATTACTGCACCAAAACTGTTTGCAATGTCTATTCAATTTTCAATGGGTACCTGAGGGATTCCAAATAAATATAATTAAAAAATATTCAAAAATGTTTAAGGCTATGTTTTTCAATTCAAGAGAGCCATATATAACCAGTGAATTATTGTCTGCGTACATGTGTGCATTACTTAGTCGTGCTGTTCATCAATGCACATTTCACATATTTGTGGCTAATAAATTTCTAAATTAGCTCATCTTCCGGATTAGCCAATTCTGGGAACGAATAACTACTTGAATCGAAGTGTCTTAGGCTAGCAGTCATGGTATTACTAGTACCTCATTGTATTTATAACATAATGCAGGTGTATCTTTGACTGGTTTTCTCAGATGTATGCCTTACTATCGTAATTTTTCCCATTCTTTAGCCTTACTCCGATGAATAAATATTTTTGTTTAAATTTTGGACTGTTTATCTTTTTGCCTTACAACTTCCCTGGTGACATTCTCCCGTAAATGGCTCTTAAAATTTTGGGAGAGTACATATTTATAAGCCTTGCATGTGCAATCTTATTGGTTTAAGAAAAGATCTTCTAGCCCCTATCCCTCTGAGATAATGAAGGACGGGGTGAATAGAGGACTGGAGTAACTTGTGATGGATAGTAAACATTGATACCAAGACGATAAAATATTTACCAAGAGGCTTATAACCCAAAACCTTTCACGTTGCAGGATTGAATTTCATCGGGTTTGTAGAGGTTGCAGTCACTACACCTACGTTATTTGAAACATGACACTTTGAAACAACTTCATTACGTATCCAATTTGGGTAGTTGTTTATTTAAACATTAAAACTAAATGACAATAAATTGAATTTACAGCTTTTCACTGTTTATTCACGTGTACCTTGGTGTAAATTTAGGTGATCTTGTCCCATTTAACTTTTATGCCTGGTGATAAATGTACCAAAATAATAAGAACTCGAGTAACTCTTCTCTTAAGGCTCTCCTTCCAATAATCGTGCAGTGTTTTTAGGTAGATTTTTCAGTCATCTCATAGTATCATGTACTGCGTTAAATAATTGTGAATTGAAATAATTATTATGATATCAATCAAACTCTCGGAAAATTCGTCCACCCCTTTTCATTTTTAGATACTCACTGTTTCAATTGGTGAATTACTAGAATTGTGGGTTTTCATCGAGGATATTTCACTTTATTAAGAAGAGTCTTTATTGGAGCCAAGGCTTCTGTGACTTGATATGTTGTTTCCTACTCAGGTGCAACTACGAGTGTCAGCATTTAGGTGATAAAATTTTCTCCTCTGTTACAGGAGGTATCTTCAGGTTGAAGTGAAGACGCCCCTGTAATGGTGGATAAAATTTCGTCACCTAAACGGTGACACACGCAGTTGCACCTGAAGAAATGCAATCCAACGAAATTCATTATTATTTTCATATGCCTGCCATCACAGAAATATGGTTCTGGAATAATTATTGCATGGATAACTATAGTTATGAAATAGGTCTGGTTTCGGTCAATTTAGATGAATGAAGTTTGTCTATCTCTCCTTTACTTATATCTAAATCTGTTGAGTACACATTAGTCTTTTATCCTGATGGTATTGATACCATGATCATGAACATTTTATAAGATTACACGATCTCAGAAGAGCTTAAAAATTGAGAGCAGTGATTTTATTTTGTTGAAATTGAGAGTAGTGTTTGATTAATAGTAACAATTATACCCATTATTGATAGAAAAAAAAATGTGAGGGTAATGTGAATTAAATATGTGATTAATTTCATAAATTATAGAGCTCCATGTTTGGTCAATATCTTCATGCACTTGTACAATTTTCATGGGGCATTAAGAGTTTTTAAACTAATAGAAATGAAATACATTTATTTAATCTGAGGTCACTCAAGTACATTTTTGTGTGTGAATGAATATGTCGATGCATGTAATACACCCCACATCATCCATTGCATTGATGCACAAAGGGTAAGAAAAAGACTTTGCTGTTCCACAAAATAAAATATATTTGCGACCGGTTTCGATACGGCGTATCATCATCTGGCAATTTCACATATTAGTACATAGAATTTATACCCTTGAAGAAGTTAGAGTGGCGGTGGAGTGGAGGTGGGGAAAGGGGGGGGGGGGGTGGAGGGGTGGGAGGGGTTTTTGGAGAGGGTAGTGGGCAGAGGGTGGGAAGAAGGGAAGGTCGGTTTGGGAAGTACGTCGCTGATGGGTCACTGCACGGGGTAGCCGAGGGTTGGTGTGGGATGACGAAAAAAGGGCGGAGGGGGAGTTAAGGAGTGGTGAGTGGTATCCGTTATGGTTTCGCGGAAAAAACATTGAAAGGTGGTGAATGGTGAGACTACAATTGCTCATTAACTAATGTGATGTTGGGTGAGATTTGGAGAGATGAGGCCGGGGGGAAAAAGGGCCTTCCCTTCCTTCGCCGACCGACCTTCCCTTCTTCCCACCCTCTGCCCACTACCCTCTCCAAAAACCCCTCCCACCCCTCCACCCCCCCCCCCCTTTCCCCACCTCCACTCCACCGCCACTCTAACTTCTTCAAGGGTATAAATTCTATGTACTAATATGTGAAATTGCCAGATGATGATACGCCGTATCGAAACCGGTCGCAAATATATTTTATTTTGTGGAACAGCAAAGTCTTTTTCTTACCCTTTGTGCATCATGAAGGAGTTCCACCATGTTACGCCACCCACCATCGCATTTATCCATTGCATTACTTGAAACATTTCAGTGAAATAAAGTTTGGAGTGAACTTTGTTTTCGTTGTACAGATATTTGTCAAAATATTGTGTTAATATTCATAAAACTGTTCAAGGATTCAAAATATCATAATATATTATCTTTTTCGTGGGTAATTTTCTATTCTTCACGTTCTTCATAACCCCGAAACGTTGGTAATCCTACTAGCCTCCGTAAACTGCCCTGGTCACACAGCTCACATAGGGCATTGGAAGAACTTGCAATCAGTCCGTTTCAAGCGATCGCTTCCAGCTGCGTTTCCGATTCCGAGCATTAATGGTTGCCTCTTGCTTGAAAATGGGATGGGTGACATATTGATGGTCGGAGGGCAAGGCGGTGGCCGGGGAAGAGAGTGGTAGGGGTTAAATCGACATTTTGTGAGTGACCGTACACGCAAGAGCCTGGAAGGAACTCACGTCCTCTACTACGTGACTGCACAAGTGAAGGGAGATTAGACTTATGTGGGCGGAAATTCGGGGTTTTGCCCTGCATGAGTGACCCTGAACTTGGGCAGACGTGCTTTGCCGGGAGGATTGCAATAGAAAGGACTTCCAGACATCTCTTACAAGGAAGAAGACTGCGATAGCTGCTAGATATCAAGGAAAAGCAGTTCGATACATTGCATCATACACTATAAAAATGTGTAATTCTGTTTTCAGACCTATTCACTGCAATGCTTACTGGGACGGCTTTACCTTTACCCGATAGCAATTTTATATAGCGCATATTTTGAGCCTAAATTTGTATTGCTCACAATATAAACCACAAAATTTCTATTGAATAATTTACTGAAACCTTATATCAGTCCAATTATCTCCAATACGGTGTAATATTACCTATCAGTAAATACTTCCATTTTCCTACGTTTATTGAAACAGCGAAAGAGAAAATATTGTGACACATTGATAAAACCTTCCACCACCGGGACAAAATTTCCTAGAAGCATAGCCCAAGAAAAGAAGACGTGATATGAGTTAAAAATAGATACGAGTCCACTGGAAATAACACTATAATGAAACATTGGAAGCTCTTCTTTGCAAGATATATTGCACAGTGTTGCAGTGTAGCTCTCGTATATGAAGCTTGGATGCTAAAAGCCACTGAGAAAATATGCTTGGAGACCATAAACCCGTTATGTTATGTCAATTAATTATCATCTTTTTTGAATCTAAATAAAATCTTATGTCGTGGAGAATCACCAACGTGGAAGTTCAAAGTAGAGTTGCCGAGAAAAGATGGTGAATAAAAACTTTCAAAAGGAGAGACAAGCCAATTAGACAGCTTCTGCGACACAATATCACCTCTTAAACGGTGATGGAAGGAGAAAGGAGAATATTTATTTATCAAGGTAGGCTGTTTGTAAAATCATGTGGACCTGTAAACTGAAGAATCGTGAAAGAATAAAACGGTGGAAGGATTGGAGAGCCTAGAAAACCATCATTCGAATTGATGATTGAATGGTTATATTATGAATCACGAAATTCACAAAATGCAGCCTCGGGCCGCATCCAACGAACCTCGTTCATCTCATGATCACCTGGCCCCTTTTAAATCGTCCAACGAACCCACGAAAGGGATAATGGTTGGGAGGGACTGTCCGATTTTTTTGGACGCAGTGATCTAAATGGAGGGAGGTGTAGCTGGTGAAACTGGTCTGTGGTTGGAGTCCTTGGAATTCAAGAATGGTTGCTGGTGAAGGTGAAGAGCGTGAGATCTGCATTGAGCGTTTTCAGTGGGCGAGATACGAGGAAGAATTGGATCTCTTGTCGTGGAAACTATTCTTTTACATCTTCCCACTCGTCCATTGTCCATAAATGTTCCTCATTCACATTTCTTTCCTCTCAATTTCCTTCACCATGAAATTATTATGTTTTTTTCACTGTCCGAGGAGGAAGGTTTTTCTTCTTCGTATGCACCTTAATATCCTTTGTGTTCAAAAATATATTCTGGTTGTCCTATACATCAGTTTCACTACTCAATGATTTTGAATTATTTTTGGGCTTCAAAAATTTCGTTCTTTTATAATGCCTAAAATATCATATGGTTTTATTTTTTATGATGTTTTCGTCGCCTCGGTGCTGTTTCTTGACAATTCCTCAGTATTTATATTTACTTGTGTTTAGTTTCATTTATGTTATTTTATTACGATTTTTTCAGCTGGAAAACATCTTCCACTTCTTTCTTGATAAATTTGATTCGGTGAAAGCGAATCCATCACCATCAACACCAATGTAATTAAGGTTTTTGTTTTTTTTGTAAATGCATTGCTTATGTCTCTGCAACCAACCAATTTTTTTTACCAACTTTATATTAATAATCTGGATTTTTTCTTTTCATCAGCTGACTTCTGAGATATTGCAGACACAATATAGTTAAGTATCCACTTTTTCAGCCGAAATACTAATAGGAAATTCAAGAAACGTCTAACTTTCTGATGCAGACGAAACTAAATCACTCAAAAATAATTACCTCCTCTATTTAGCAATTGTGACTAAGATTTATAGCAAAGAACACCTTACCTTTCCTTTCAACACAATATAGGCGTTTGACAGTAATCCTCAAAACACGTTGTCATTCCATAGCTGTAAATTTCTGCACCGCCAAATGTTTAGTTCAAGATATCCATAAAGCGGAAATTATTTGCGTTAATAATTGTAAAAATCTCATTATTTATTAGTTTGATTTCATTCCTATTTATAATCACGTTTATGAGGATGACTACGCTGAACACACCATTCAGCACTGATTTAAAATTATTTTGATAATTTTTTTGCGTAGTTAGTGAATGAATGGTAATGCATAAGACGTAACAGGTTAATATTTATTAAAAACTTGTTAAAAAGAAAGCGTAAACTTTATTTGATTAAGAGTATGAATAAACTGGAATCATTGCTTTAGCAATGTTCTTGCTTTCATTCTTACAGCTCGTTTAACGCTTGCATATTTTAACCTATAGTACAACTTTCTGTTGTAGATCAAGTGGTGTCAAAATAGTTCATTTCACCGTTAAGATAAAACATATAAAAGGGAGTACTTTTTCATATCATCTTAATGACACCTCTCTTCTGGCCTTTTTTTCATCAGGACGATCCTACTTTCTGCCATTCCGTCTCCATGAGTATCTATCCTTGACTAACAGAATGCGATATCTGACATCTCGCTTTCGATCAACACTGCTCTCTCGATATTACAGATCCCCCTATACGCAATTGCAAACGCAAACCCACGTTCAAATAACAGTGTATAAATGCATTGTGTAAGTATAAGTGTGCATTATATATCCATTTGTATTAGTTTACTACAAATTCATTAAAAAATATATATTCTTCTATATTACAAACGTGTGTTTTATGTAAATGTTTTTCACTAACTTTATATGTATTTGGATCAATTATAAGTACCTTTAAAAATAAGCATTTGGCTAACTGTGTATTCTCATGTATTCTATATCTTCTTCATCCATTGGCGCTACAGCCTTCTGTTGGCTTTGGCCTCTGCTACAATCTTCCTTCAGTCCTCTTTAATATTGACCTTCTCTCTCCATCCTGTTACAGTCATAGCAACTAGGTCCGCATCCACTCCATCCTGCCATTTCTGGTGTGGGCGTCCTCTTCTTCTTACATTGAATAATCTGCCCTCCCAGACTCGTTTGGTCACTCACGCTTCTAGCATCCTTGTCAAGTGTCCTATCCATATGAGTCTCTGTGGTTTGACAAACCAAACCTCAATGTCTTGGCCATCTATGAAGTTGTTCCTTCCAACACATTCGGAAAACTCCGTTTTCTTGCATTGGGCCGAATATTGTGTGTATGGTTCTTCTCTCTAAACACTTAAACGCATGTACCTCAGCTGTTGATTTTATCCAGCATTCACATCCAGTAGTGACAACAGGTCTGATGAAATTTTTATATATTATATCTGTAGTATTTCTTCTGACCAGTTTACTTTTCAACAGTTTAAGATTTGCTAAATACGCTCTGTTGCCTGCCACAATTCTGTATTCTATATGAATTTTCATCAAATTTATGTATTGGAGGTTGCTCATGTTATGATAACCTCCTTGTAAATTAGAAATGTTGTAATGTTTACATGATTATATGTATATTTCGGAAATGTATTTACTTACGGCCTTTGCATGCATGCATTTTGCAAAATGCATTTTGAATGCATCCACATGCAAACTTGTAAATTCATCTATAATGCATTTTTTGCCACAGGAAGTGACACCCAAGGATGAAAGATGAATTCCGATCTGAAGTAGGCTCCCTTCCACCGCTTACGTTTAAAGACACGCGATTGTCACAATTCCTTTTCTCGCACAGATAATAACACTTAGGAAATTGGAAAGATGATGTGATAGACACGGCCAAGGGGAATGTCACCTTCACACCCCCCCCCCACCCTCCTGCTCTTGACCACCAATTCCATCCTGGAAACTGTCATTGGTTTTCATTATAGTACTGTGCGATTAGCATCATCGGATATGACGTACTACTGCGTTACCATTGGTAATTGTATCTCATATCTCCTTCATTTTTTCTATAGAATTACACTCCCCCTGATTAGGTGAGCGCTTGAGAATATGAGGTTGTTCAGTAGCAAGCGGCCAATGGAAAGATCGTTTGAAAGGGCATTAGTCTTCTCAGAGTCCATAAACTTTTTTTTAATTGAAATAGAGAGACTGTAGGCCCCTAAAGGGATAAAGTTAATCATCGAACAATTTTGAAGTGAAAAACGTTAATTAGTGAAAGATGTTGGATTTTCAGAATTAGGTTTTTTCTAATCTAGTATGACTCTTTGGAATACTTTTTGATGTGATTAATTGATAATAAATATAATATTGTATATTTTTCAGATAGTTATTTATTTTTTTCTACAGAAAAACATATTATGCTTGCAATAATGTCCAGATTTTTCATTTAAGATGAAGACATATGTGTCCACTTGCTAAGATATTAGAGCAGAGGCTGGAATTTTCCAATATATGACTGTTATAAACTGAACAATAGAAGCAGTTCTATTATGAATGAATTCCTCACGGGTTTCTAACCGGGTCAAGCGTTTAGGTCGCGACGTATCGGTGATTAGCTCTTTGATGCTGGTACCGTAACTAAATTTTAACGCATGATTTTTCGCTATATCTTTCCCTTTTTCTCTCCTGCGGAAATGTCGTCCCTAGGGTGTGTTTATTTAATTTAAATTCAAAAGTTCTCCTACAGTAATAATAAATAACACGTGAACATATGAAATTTTCCTCAAATTGGAATGGTTGCTAATTAGTTTAATATTAATTTGCACGCACATGTGACTAATTTCTCGGTTTCTTATTTGTCTTATGGTTTTTAATTCGTTTGGTGGTAAATTTTTCTTTAAATTCCAAGAAATACTATGAGGAATTAAGCTTTCAGAAAGTTTTACATCACACCACAACATGTTACGCGTTACTCATTTCCTTGTTTTTGTCTTGTTGTCGTGATGAATTACTCAAAATGCAATTCCGTCAATAGAGCCTTACTTTTTCTTTACTGTTCTTGTTATTTGTACATAAAGGGTGCTCACGAAAAGGTTGCAATTCTTCAGGAGGTGGAAGGGAAGGTGGTTTTAAGGATTTTTATTTTCTGTGAATATGGGGTCGAAAATTACCGAGCTATGGTAACCTGAACATTTTTTCACCAGTATTTTGGAGCGAATAACATACAGCGCCAAGAAGATGACCCTTCAGTTCTGAAATTAAACTTATAATAGCTGCGCTTAATATTTGTATGTTTATTTTTCTGTCAATTGCGATGCTTATTGCTTACGAAATTCAAGATAATAGCCAAAATTCACAACAATTTTACAAATTAAAATATAACTTTTAAGAATTGATTTTTCATTTATAGGAATGCAAAATTTAAATGACCAAATGTAGCAATTATAATTTTATTTTACCCATTTGAAAAAATATTTTTTATCTTAGTATTTAGCGGAGATATTGCATTTAATTGATACTTTTACATGATTTCATGGGTTGTGAGCTGGCATTTTTTACCAACTTTTTTTGAGAGAAGTAATTTTTTTTTAGAAATTTAATAAATACAGTATAAGTCCTAATGAGCCACTGGCTCGTCAGCAGGTGCTTGTGTAGGCAAAAAATAATACAGAGCATTGGTGGAGTTGATTTCCATCATTCACTTTCACAAGTATAATTATTGGTGAAATTACATATGTTGATCAAGTAGGTACAATCAAATATTACACGTTATTATATATAAAATACATTTTACACTTTTTATCACTTAAACAGATATTTAGAAGAATGACAATCCATTTCATTTTGTTATCATTGATTTTCTAACAATAAGTTCTTACAATTTCTTTTTAATTCAGAACTCGTGGTTATGTTAGGTATACTAACATTTACATAATTGAGTAATTCAGGTATAATTGCTCTTAGCATTCTATCTCCATAATGTGTATATATATTTTTAAAGATCATACAATCCCGTATGTCTTAACTGCATTGTAAATTATATGTATTTTTTAAACTTTTATCTATCATTGTAATTATTTTTCGGTTATGAGTACATATTTAACGAGCTTATCCACGGGCAGTACATATATGTCCTTATAGACCAAATATATAGACTTTATAGACCGACATAAAGAGTTTATTAAAGTCTCCAATTAAAGCTAGCGTATTATCTTTTAAATTTATCGAAATGTATAATAAACCACTGAAACTAGGATGGAGGTTTTTTCCAAAGAAAATAATCAGATAATAAGTATAGCAACGAAGTTCTAAAGCGGCGGTAATCACCATCCATTGATTATAGATGACATGAGTTGACATTCATTGTTTAAGAGTATATTTTTACTCTTTTGTCCAATTAGCATTTACCAATTAGTTCCACTAAAAAGTTGAAAGAGATAGACACAATCAATAAATTTGACTAAAAGCATCATATCACAGTCTTTTTATGATTACCATTAGTGTAATGGACGGAAATAAAGGCCAATAAGAGAATAGTATCTGATGTCTTCAACTTTCTTATTTTCCCAAGAGAAAAAATTGTTAAAAAAGTAGTTAGCGTACATATTAACAAAGTTATTAAAATAAAAATAGCATAAAAGTTTAAAGTAACTGCTGGAATGTATATTACAGCTGTAAAATGTTTTAAGGAATTCAATTTAGTAAATAATTCCAACAAAATAATAATTGACATTTTACGTTACTAATCATAATTGAGATACCTTCTTCTAAGGCTTCATATCGTTTCTGAAATAGCATTCGCGTACATATTGCGTGGGTTCAGCAAGTTATTTATAAATCGCCGGAGAATTAGTGGGTTTCGTATTTATTTGCGTAGTGATAGCCTTTTACATGATGTAGTCTTCTGCTTTTGAAACCCCCATACTCCCACTAAAATCTTTTGCTGCTCAAAATTTACTTTTGTATATTATTAAACATATTACTTGCAAACCAATACTAGTTGTATACTAGTTGTACCTATATTTTTCATTTCAACTGTTAAATTCAGCATCAATCATTTCGTTTATCAATAAATTTATTCCTGTGGATCCACACGAAGTTTATGTTTTTTTAACTTGTGACCGTGTTCATGATTTTCACATAAATAGTATGACTCACTAGAAGAAGCGCTGTAACTCAACTACTCTATATTTATTTCGTGATCTATGTTTTCCTTTGAAAATAAATTACAACCTCGCATTGCGTTCGATATCTGGCTGTAAATGTATCTGCCTGTTTAGATTATCGTTTTCATAACGTTTGATTAACGTTTGCTAACACTTAAGCTATTTATGGTTTACGTGCTTAGGCTATTTTAGAGGAGTTATTTATGAGTGCAGTGCATATCACAGGGTACGAATACTGAAATTCAAAGCATCAAAATGCTAGGTATTTTATAGATTTCCTAGAAATGCTCATAAATAAGGGGGGTTGTGGTGACCTAGTTAGTAGAGCGCCGGAGGGTCCCGGGTTCAAATCCGGTTGAAGCCTCTCCACCCTGTCCGAAAACCCTCGCGGTGGGACTGTCTGCTTGTCAGACATTCGTGGAAAATAGCAGGTGTCCCAGGGAAAGGAACTTGCCCCCCTACCTTAAATGTAAGAATTTCACACGCCAATGTCTTACTACGCGGTGAGCACTACTCTCACCTATCAAAACCAACCCTCGGGTTGAAACAATAAGTGTGACACATGCTCATCCTTTTTTGGATCATTACGTCAATACTGATGACCGAAAAAAGCAGATACTTATATATTTATAACCAAATGTTTATGGTTCTACTTTGTGGTAATTCATGTAAAAAAGATAAGATGTATTGACAATAACGCTCATCCGTTGACCCATTAAAATCACGTGGAAATACTGAGTGTTCTTTTTCTTTTGCTTACTATTTTTTTAAATTTAATATTATACAATATATATATATATATTTAAATCATTTAGAAAAAGTCATGCACATGATAGTCCATTTCAAAGGAAGCTTTTACTTGGTACGCGAATTAAGCTGTTTGGACTTACGACTCGTAGTGTAAGTGCAGGGTCCCCATAATTTTCTTTTATTTCCTGCTACTACCATGGCAAAATCTAGGAAGTGGTAGAGTTGTCGCCAAAGTATAATATAAGTGACTATCGAAGATTGAAGAAGACGACTGGTACATTTGAAAATTATAACGGAAAGGAATAATCGTTTTACTTTTCCGAATTACCTTTAAAATGGAATCGAAAGAGTTGCTGCGATGAAAACCAGCGTCACGATTAAAATTTTTCTTTTTCAGCCAGGTCCCAGTAGCTTCCTTTGCCAGTCTATCCCAATAACTGGCGGAACGGCAAATAACCTTGGCGCTATCCCATTTAATCCTGTGGTAAAGACTAATGCTATGTTCAGCAAAAGCAGATTTTTCGGGCTGTCTAAGCCTGAAATGTCTATTCTTTTAAGTCTCGTAGCAATAGTTCCTCCAGTCTCTCCCACGTAGACTTGGCTACAATCACACGAAATCTGATATACACTGTTTCCTTCCCTGTTTTCCGTTTCTTTCTTTGAATACAATATTCCTATTTAATTCTATTCCTCTACTTCAGCTTATTGAGGTAAGAGTTGCTAACTGTCCATTTAGCCAACAGTTCAGTAACTTAGGTTGGAAAAGAACGTGTTCTCTTTTCTCCTAGCTCTTTGTTAACCTTATTAAATTCTCTTACTGGAGCTGAATATTGACTGAAACCTTAAATTTTCATAAAGATACGAGAAAGCATTGACGTAAAAGAAAAGTTTAAATCAGTCCAAAGTCCGATGGGTCAGTGTTATTATTATGTTGGTTTTCAAACAAGTAGAAGGCTCTAGAGTGATACTAGACTAGGTGATACTAGTTGGTAGCACGGAAAGCATTGAAAAACGAAAGGAAGTATTTGTTACGTACGAGTTTGCACACAATATTTAAGCTCAAGCTTCATCTCCATCAAGAAACCCAGGGAAAGGAAAAAAGAATCTTGGAAAACAAGTCGGAAAACTGCAAGGGTCACGCCCATAACTCGATCAAGATACACTTAGTGGAGCATGGGATATCCTTGGGTGGAGCGCGAAAACCAAAGAGTGAGACAGGCGAAGGTTGAGAGATGTACTATATATCGTGGTGGGTTTCGGACAGGGAAGCGAAATCGAGGCAAAAGTGAAAGCGAGGCAAGTAGAAATGGAAAGTGGGATTCGGGGTGGTTGAAGAGTCTGAGGGGTGAAAGAGGATTACGGGCTCGCTTGCGGGAGTGGCTTTGTTGAGTTTACTCACCGAAGAATGGGATGTGTAGGACGAGGAGTTTACAGAGTGGGGTCGGGAGAAAGGTTTAAAGGGGCGATCGTACCTGTTGGTGGTGGGTGTGAGGGAGTGACGTAAGCAAAGTCAAAGGTAAATGTGAGAAGAGGCGAAATTGTACGTTCGGCAGGAGAGGGATCGATTAGACAGCGGTTAAAAACCTTTTCCGACTTCGCGCACCCCTTTGATAGTCCATTTACCTTGAAAGTGCTCATATTACATTTTATCAGTTATCAGTTTATTTTGTACAGTTTGTGTTTTCAGCTAGATCTCTCGTAGTATCAAAGTATATTTGCATTACTCCCGCCATTATTAAGCTTTTTTGCATAAACACCACCAAACGTGTACCCAGTTGGAAGCGGTTGAACCAGAGGAAGCGGTCAAGTATTCTGGAACTGCTAGCATACGTACAACAAAATGCTGAGGCACCTGTGTTTGCAACTTTGCTCTCTTTTTATTCATTACGATTCCGCAAAATATTGACTTAATATAGAAATGATAAGGAAATTTATTGAGCTACAAACATTCTTCAACGTGTTAATGAAACGGGTAACTGATTTAATACGGCCATTCCTACGAAGTCTTATTCACTTGTTTTGAAGAAGACCCATTGTTTTCTTGTTATTGTTATATTTTAATATATGTACAAATTGATAATTCTATCTTAATAAATGCATTTAGACTACTAAGGAAACAGCATGTTTCTCGTAGCATATATTTGCGCATGTCATGAAATATTTCTCTCTTATAACACATGGTTTGAGAAAATATTATTACAGAAATGGTCAGGTTTTTCTCTCGTTAATCATAGTTTGCAATAATATTCCGTTACAGTTTACTCGTATCAATAATAACCCTATTTATTTGAAGGTTCATCCACTAAATTGAAAGAGATGCAGCTAATGAGATACGAATGCGTATATTCGGAAATTCTTCGCCGTTATGAAAAATAACAGGGTTTCAACTGCCCTGGCTAGCTCTATTCTTTGGTAATAAGTATGTTTAAAACCCGATTCATGGCAGCTATCTTCCAATCCTTACCCCATGATGCAAACTTACTTCCGTGAACAGTCGATAATAGTATAGAGTCAAAACATGATACTATATTTAGCCGTATAACTAGTTTAGTGGTACCCTTTTGAATTGTAAGGAGGGGAAATGAAAGGACACGTTCAAGCAAGATTTTGTCTTGAAAAAAAACTTATTGTGTAGAAAAACTTGAAAACATTGTTTTTACTGAGAAAAAGTTATTATTTCGTACACGCATGCGAGGCTATTGACGTCAAAGTTCTCTTGCCTTCCAGGGGATTTTAAAACATGCGAGAGAGGGATGATCAATTGAGGACAATTAAGGGTAGAGTGCTGGGGCAGTGAGTTTTCTCACGTGCGCTTCTCTCATGTGAGCTAATAGGTGGATTCTATATTATCCTCTGTGCCCAGGGCATCGGAGATTTTCTCACGCGGAAGATAATTTTGAAACGTTTTAAGAAAGTAAGCAATGGAAATTAATTACTGCACCCTCATAAAACACGGCGCGCTAAAGTGTACCTCTTCCTTTTAAAAAATATTTTCCTAAAGCCGCTCTGGTTATCTGCGCTCAGGAAAATTATCAAAATCGGTTTTATAAATGAGCGTGCAGCGATTTTCAAATTCAGTATATCATACGTTCTGCTCACCAAAGCTATATTCCGGCAAAGGGTTAAGAAATTGTAGTATGTATGTTAAATGTTTGCTTATTCTCCTAGAAACCCCCATACCTAAACATTATTATTGGAATAGGTTTTTAAAGCTCTATTTTTTCACTGGTATCCCTGCTTCTTAAAAATTCATAAATGTTTTCTGTTTGCAGCATCTTACTTTTTCTACCTGTCGCTTAGAATTTTTTTCCATAGAATGTAGCATCCACTACCACTCATATAGTCCTTAATTCTCACCTTATTCCTTTATAGACTTTCCTACATCATTTTTTTGTTTAACTTACCACTTGTATCTTTTCTATTACCAATATTCGGTACAGATAATTATATAGTATGTTCAAATTTGTAAAACTACAATACACTCGACATTTTAGCCAAATTATTGTAATATTTTGATATTTTCTCAGACTGAATTGCATCAAGAAATATTTATCATCAAAACCGATGGTGAACGGCAAATGTTAAAAGTCGCGTTCAGGCAGTTAGTGGATCACTCATTAATATGTTTTTTGCTTCAACAAACGTGATATGCAGACTCAAGTGCATACTTACGTACCAAATGTTTATCCCAGTAAGGTGATTAGGATAGACGCAATTTTCTTTAACCGTTATTTCAATGCTTGAGAATGGTAATTTTCTTAATATTGCAATGTAGTTAAGTTTTGCTTTCTGGAATGCTACATTTACCAGGCATTTACCTGCATTAAACGGATTTTTCAGAACTGAAGTTCCTTACGTGCCCATTATCAGACCTATATCCAGAATGATTAAGGATACCTAGCTACTAATGAATGTATATTTAATAATGTTATCAATGTCTCCAATGTCTCAATCTATATACTCATAAAGCGAGTAATTTGTTAACCATTTTGCGACGGAAGAAGTGAAAGCCGATGAATATTTTTGGAAGAAAATTAACGATAATAGGACTGTTGAGATGAAAAAAATACAGAAGTAAACCTGGTTGGTACGTCTTCCTTAACCCGCCATTGGTCGCTCTATAAGGTTTTCTCTCACGCCAAATTTAAACTTGTGCTCACTTTGTAATCATGAGTTAGAATAAGTTTCCTTGCATTCTAACTGACTTTTTATCTCTTCCTATTGACCGACCGTCTCAAAAAGTATAAGTGAAGCGTCCGCACCTATGTAATGATATGTCTGATACCGTCGGCTACAAGGTGTGAGACTTTTTCTTATCGCGCGACCACTGACGTTAGTGTTTTTGTATCACTCAGTTGCGTTACACTTTCGCAATATGCGGGCAAAGTTGATTCATTTCGTGTAGAGCAGATATTTTAATGCAAATGTATGAGTAATGAGAATGTATGTCCTCACAAATAAATATTTCAGCTTGAGAATGGTAATTTTCTTCATTGATACTCAACGATATCATCGCCAGTAAACGTTGCAATGAGTACTTAATTGTATCAGCAATTGTGTATATGAGGGAATCAATGTTTCAAATGTACATTAAGAGAAATAAATTAAATCTAAATGTAGTGTAATATATTGCCAATAAACGCTCTATGATAGATAATCAATGATATACCTGAGTGTTAGAAAAAGTCTCACACGCGACCGCTCGCGTGATAGGTAGCTTAGTGACCACTCCCGGGTTAAAGGGAATATCCCCTCTTCAGAGAAATTCAGGGAAGGCCCGGATTTAACAAATGAAAGCCTTGAATCCTCGCAGTGAAGATGTAGATAAACCCATAACGGTATTTAGTCATCTTATCCTGGTGGTCGTTATCTTTCACGTTTTCATACACATTACTGATTATCACCCCACAGTGATAGATGTTGAATATCAGGTCTAGTTACCAAAAAAGTGTTAGCCATTTCGCGTCGATGATGAGTAAATATTTGACGATTTCTATACCACTTTACTTTGGCTTAATTGAAGTTTTTCTATTCTTTATGCTATAAATAAGAAATTGATTTCGTGTATGCATAGAATACTCGTAGTCTCTGATTTTTGGAACATTGCTCTACACAATTTTCAAAGTCCATTGTTAATTCAGAGATCGACTGGTAATTAAACTATTTTTATTGTGAATCATTCCATTACGCTATTAATTGTGGTTCTTCTACATTACTTCATAATTATTGAGTTTATTCCAAATTCAAGAAAATGTCCATAGGCACTGAATATAGAATAGTTATGGGTATTTATGGGAATGACTTGGAAAATACGATTGGATACGATCGCGCATAGAAACAAAATGTTGAAGATACCCAAAAATTTGGTGTGGCACACATTTAAAAAAACTAAGGAGCGTTTCATTTAACTTGCTAAACCAGCAGAAGTAAGGAAGAGGTGGAAAGTATCGGAAGAAATTTGAACATCATCAGCCACGATTCGGCAACCGCGCAGTATTTTAAAAAGTATCCTCAACTTTTCAACTGTTCGCATATTGTTGGTAAGAAATATTTCCAATAAAATGTATAGCAAAATTATTTACCTATAGTTGAAAGTTACTTGGATTTAGATTAGTTCGTGAAACATTATTATATTAATATGAATCTTATTTCCATTGTTCCCCATAAGCTTTGTCGACCTTTTGGTTAAACTCAATTTGAGGTGAATTAAAGCAAAATATACTCCACTAAATATGTTACAAAATACTTAGGGGGGTACCTACATTCTTTTCAAGTATTATGAATACCAATTTTGTGATACGGGAGACAAGTTAGCAAATACATATTTTGAGTGAATCTTACGCGTCAGCGTCCCAGGTGCTCAAGAATGAGGTCAGCTGATGCTCGGACCAATGCTTCGTCATCAGGTAAACATTGGGCTCCCCACAAGCCTTTTTTCTGTGTACTGGTATGTGATAAACTACTGGAAACATAATGTACACCTTCAGTCATTAACTATGCATTTATTGTATACAAGTCTAGAAAGGGACTACGTTAGGGGAAAAACATATTTTCAAAAACTTTTAATTTCTCTTAAGTTGCCATTTCGCAGCTATACGATACATTTATTGCTGCTAATTTTCGTTGAAAAACTTAACTAAACGCTATTCCAAGGAAAAGATGAGGGAATCATAAGTAGATTAGATAATGTAGAAATACCTATATGCAAGCATTTATTAATTGTGAATTTATATGTCGTACCTATAAAGGCGTATTTGTAGTACAATTTGCGTTCTCAGCCAAAAGTATAGGGCGAATCATATTCTTGCATTACTTTTCGAAATTGAAACATCCTAGTGCATAAATTTAAACAAATAAATTGAGTTTTCAATTATGCAACACTATAGAAGATTATCACCATTGCATATTTTTTTTCTCTTCTCGTACAGTAAGTCCTTGAAATGGTTTGAAGGATAAAGTACACAACTTGGCAATAAGGGCAGTTTAATGATCACATGTCAAGATTAACATAAAATATTAGTCATGCGTACCATAAACGTATATGCCTAAGGTTGAAGACATATGTTTATAGCTGTTGAAGTGGAATACTTTCAATCACTCTAAACCTACTGTTGGAAAAATCACATTCAGAAAATTTGCTACACTTCATATCCGAGATACAGTTATATTTAACAGGAAAAATGATCTTGGACGAATAAGAAATGGGAATGAAATTTTCTTTAAGTAAATTTCTTGTTGTTCCAACAAAAAAATCCAATACAAGAAAAGTGGTCATAGTTAGTCATGTCAAAACTATAAATGAATTTGATCAATTGTTGAAAATGATCAATTGTTGTGAAATCAATTAATAAAATTAGTAGATATGTGAAATCAATGATAATAGGATGGAAGATATGTAGGATTTAGGTTTTTCCAGTCTCTCTTTATTGTGGGCAAATGATAAGCTTATACCGCTCCCGGCAGAAAAAACGTAATTTTTCCGCCCGCGTAGTTGAAAGTTAAGTTAATTTAAATTTAGAAAATTAATTTCAGGAAAATTCATTTATTTTATAAAGTATACTAGCACCAGACTAGAAACCTTCATTAATGAATGATTTTATTTAAATATGTCTTTTTTAATTTTTTCCGCGGTTAGTTAATTATTTTTGCTTTGCTAAATTATAAATTTAGCATGTCATTTTTAGAGTAGGGGGTGGAATAAGCAAGTAAACAAATTAATCTTAAAGTTCAATGTCTACTTCTGGAACTTAACTCCTCTGTACCCAATTGAGTGAATTGTATGTATGCGTCATTTCTTTAGGAGAAACTAATTTCGCCTTTTCAACTGAAATTCGGGTTTTACGAGTGCTTTCTCTCACATCTTTTATCTATATTCCGTCTTTCCCACTTCCATGTGTGACGTCTAGTGGTAACTGCGTCTGTTTGGTAATCTAGTTTTATTTCTGCTCTTGTTCATGAACTGGCTAGTCCTTCGGACTAGAAGTTCCGATGTCCTTACCTCCTCCAAATTGGCCTTTGGCTCAACTAGGAGTGAACGGCACTAGAAAAAGGCTGGTCTAGGGCAGAGAAACCTGGGAAAAGGATTGCGTTCATGACGATCTGTTTTGTAGATTCATTGCCGAAGGTTTCCTTGTAGATAGGGATGTAAAATGAATACGGACGTGAGGAGGGAAAAGAAGGGACATGGTAATACACATTTGCCTTCCTATCATGGTAGAGGGGTAAGAAAGTGGAATTAAGAGGAGAACAAAGGTGGTTCCACAGTCATACGACTTAAATATCATTGCATTCATATTCTGGCTTTTTTAGAGCAAAATATTCTCCATTTGGTATGAACCACTAGCTCATACATCTCTACGTTTTATTTTCAAATTGAACTAGAAACAAGCTTATGGTACATGAAAGAATGGGTAAAATGTGGGGAAAATTTGCATTTATTTATATATATATACATATCGTTCACTCACTCACACACCACCATAAGGCGAATACATAATTAATAATTTGAACAGAAGGTGAAAGAAAGAGATAGGAAATATGTAACTAAAATTGGACGAAGACACTGGTGATGTGGAAGATGGTAAAGCCGAGAAATCAGAGGGTAAAAATGTGCCGTGGCCGGGACTCGAACCCGGAACCTCCCGATTGATTCCTATCTCTTTCTTTCACCTTCTGTTCAAATTATTAATTATTTATTCGCCTTATGGCGGTGTGTGAGTGAGTGAACGAAATGTATGGCCGAACCGGCTCTTTTCCTCTTCAGTTCATGTTCCTATCTCTGTCCGACTCTCTGTGTGAATGAACTCATCTTTGCTTTCTTCTTGTGTCCATGTCTAATTCTTCTCTCTTGGTGATGGAATAGCTGCCCTTGTGTGCCATCCAGAGGCCACGGCTACGGGCTCAAGCTTGAAGGGGCATTCTCTGTTATAAGCCCCAGCCGAAATCATGGTAAATCTAAGTGTCCTGGTAGTAGGAGTGCGCCAAATGTATTCACTCATAGGTATTTGAGTACCCGAATGAATACATGGGTACTCGCCGAATGCCTGAGTAGCTGAATGAATACATGAGTACCTCGATGAGTAGATGAATACCCGAATGAATACATGAGTAGCTGAATGAGTACATGAGTACCTCGATGAGTATATGAGTACCAGAATGAATAAATGAATACCATGAGTACCCAAACGAGTACTTGAATACCTCGACGAGTGGATGAGTACCCGAATGAATACAAAAACAACAACCTCAGCGCCTCATCGAATACTTGAATACCTGGTTGAATACTCCCGAATACGAGAACCTCGGCTAGGCGAGTATCCGAGTACCCACCTCGATGACTACAGCTGTTCATTCGACGGCTTAGGTACGCACGACGCACATGGTTAACACTACCCGCTGTGCCTTGAGTATTGGGATTTTAGAGGGAGTTGGATGAATGCCAAGCGGTGGCCATTTGACCACCTAACATTTGACTTATGCCTTGGAAATTCTCAAATACACATAAAAGGCCAAAGTCTCCTTTCTGCCACGCCATCGGGGTGGCTTGCAGGACTTAGAGCATGAGCAGATACTCTTATTTGGACGATCTGCGCTATACTACTTCAGGGAAAGCTACTTCATTAAGTATTTTTATTCAAAGTAAAGAATTTTTAGTCAGTAACTTTATTTTTCAACAATATCAACCACAGTTTGCGGACAGCAAAATTAGCAAATACATTTCCAAATTTCTATGCATAAAAAGTTACATATGTTATTCTGAAATTGCGTAAAATAAACAAAAATTAGATTTCATACTGAGGAAATCATTACTGTTAGTTGTGCTCTTGGTAAAATAATGAAAATAAATGTCTATAGTAACATGGAAAATTAAGACATTAAATTTTATGAGAACAACATAAAAACATCACTAGTGTTTAATTCAACGCAGACTCAATAGGACACGGTGGAGAAAAGAAAACGAGGGACTGAGTATGCGTAACCTTAACTTCTAACCTATCTTTGACATAATTCGCCTTGAGTGTAGCAGTTATTCAGAACTTAAATGTCATATTCACGTGCAAATATTTCGCACCCTATTATTTTTACGCTTACCGTATATTACTGTAGAAGGCTTCACATAGGTTCAAGAACTAATCAAACGTGTGGTCATTTTTTCACTGGTTGGAGCAAACAAGGAAAACTATCACGCCTATTAACGTAATTAGGGCATCACTGGTATACCCTCACCACTTCTGTGAATAAAGTAAGAGATATTTCTAGTGTCACTGGCATATTGCTTATAATTTATCTGGAGGTAGTGGTTTAAGTAATCACAGGCCTCTGAAGGCAAAAGCTGTGGCAATTTTGACTAATGTAAGTGATGTCCAAGGGGAGATTAAATTAAACCATCATAGGGAATCTTTAGCATTGCCTTTAAAGTTGACGGGGAGTAGTTAGAAAATCTTTCTTTAACCCCTAAGTTACTACTCTTAAACTTAATTTTCCATAATGGCACATTGACGTGTTTGGTATTTTTATTTGGTAATGTGATTACTGATGATTAAATGCCATCTAAAAATGAAGAAATTGAAGAGAACATTGCAGAACACATGGCGAGTAGAAAAAATGAAGGAGGCTCAGCATTAGCAGGCATTTCAAAAAGCAGTGGGGAACAACATAGGCGAAGACCTGACTGAGAAATCAGTGGAATAGCAATGGGAGAACATTACATGTGGACTACAGGAAGCCGCAAAGGAAGATCTTTGAAAAAGAAAAGATGGTAAGAAGAAGCCATGGATCACGAAAGAATTCTTAGACCTAATTGAAGAAAGAAGAAAGTACAAGAATGAGAAAACTGAAGAAGGGCAGCTTTTTCACAAAAGAATAAGGAACGAAATAAGTCGCAAAGCCAAAAAAGATAGAGAATGTGGATGAAAAACCTATGCGAAGATGTACAAAACAACCTTGCACTTGGAAATGTGGAATCTGCCTATAGGATAGTGAGGAACCACTTCAAGGAACTGAGCGCAGGATGCAATGCCATAAGGGACAAAAATGGAGAACTTTTGATTGAAAATGAGGACAAAGTGAAGAGATGAAAATAATATCTGGAAGAGTTATACAACGGAAACAATCTCAGAACGACAGTGATCGAAGAGGAAAGCGAAGTCGAAGAAGATGATATGGGAGCATCAATATTAAGATCGGAATTTGACGCAGCAGTAAGGGACCTTCGCATCAATAAGGCTTCTGGAATTGATGACATTCCTGCAGAAGTAATTAAAAAAGCAGTAGAGAAGACACTAGCCGTTCTTTGCAAAACCATCTGCGACATGTCTAACAGGAGAAATACCCAGGGACTTCGAGAAAAACATCATCATTTCTATTCCCTAAAAGAAGAGAGATGAGAAATGCGAAAATATTAGGACTATAAGACTGGAAATACATGCATCGAAGATATTGACAAGGAGCATCTACAGAAGATTGGAGCGAAAAGCAGAGGAATTCCTGGATGAAGATTAATTTGGATTCAAGTAAAGTAAGGGCACAAGAGAAGCAATACCGGCCGTTAGGCTGCTCATAGAGAAGAGAATGAAGAACAAACCGACGTCCATTGAATTTTTTAATTTAGAGAAGGCTTTCGACAAAGTGGATTGGAATTCAATGCTTGGCATTCTGAAAGGAATTGGAGTGTCCTACAATGATCGAAGAATTATCCACGGTTTATATAAAAACCAAGTAGCTGTCATTAACTCTGGACCCAGCTGTGGAGAAGCAAGAATAAGGAAAGGAGTGAGACAAGACGGTGCACTGTCTCCTGCAATTTTTAATGTTTAAATTAAGAGAGCCGTCAATGAAATCAAAGAGTGCCTCTGGGGTGAATACCCATGGAGAAAAAAATTAGCATGCTTCTATTCGCTGACAACATAGCACTCATAGCAGAGACAGAGAGGGATCTGAATATGACTGCAATAACCACGGGAAAGGCATTGGCCAGATATAATCTGAATATCAATGGAATGAAGGCTAAGATACTGGTGTGAAGCAAGAGAGAAGAGGCCAAAACCAACGTTTAACTAGGAAAACAAACACTGGAAGTGGGGAAAGAGTTCTGTTACCTTGGAAGCCGAGTAACCAACGATGGACGGTGCAAGAAAGTAATAACAGAATAGCCCAGGCAAAGAGGGCATTCTATCAAAAGAAGAATCTACTTACCGCTGGAAATACAAGCGTAGAAGTAAGGCAACAATTCATCAGAACGTACATCTGGAGCGTGTTTCTATATGGCAGTGAGGCATGGGCAATGACAGTAGCGGAAAAGAAAAGGGTGGAAGCATTCCACATGTGGTGTTACAGAAGAATGATGAAGATAAAATGGATCGACTGAGTAAGTAACGAGGAAGTCCTAAGAAGAGTGGAGGAAGGGAAGTCTTCTGAATACCTTAAGAAGAAGACGGGACAACCTAATCGGCCACATCATGAGACATAATGGCCTGATAAAGACAATCGTTGAAGGACAAGTGAACGGGAAAAATGGCAAAGGAAGGCCTCGTGTGAGATATTTGGAACAAGTAATGAAGGATGTGAAAGAGAAGAAATACGTACAAATGAAGAGATTAGTCAATAGAAGAACTCAGTGGAGAGCTGCGTCTAACCAATCTGATTATTGATGACTAATATGGTGATGGCACATTGATACCTCAAACATGGACACGTTACACTAACATTTACTGCATCGATTCATACGATAATTACACCCTCATGAATTGAAAATAATTACAGCTGTAGGTAAATTACTTATCCCAATTTTACGTTCGACTTTATTCTATAATAGTCACTCAAAATCACATCCCCTCTCGCTAAAGCCATGATGGAATCTGAATTACAACTTTCAACAGTCGTCCACTTGCTCAAAATACACTTTATGTAAGACACGTATTAAGTATTGATCTTAGGTGTGAATGAAATTTTATTGATCAAAATACATCTTGGCCCCCTCTTAAACTGTTTTTTTCCCAACTGACACATAACATTGAGAATAAAGACGTTTTATGATGAAGGTAAGCAACAGGTTTGATTAAACTATTCCACGATTTTTGATTTCTTGACAAGCAATATACTTTTCTTGGAGCATGAATTTTACTTCTTAACTTCACTTGAATTTATGCACGCACTGATGAAACTTCCATTAAGTCAAATGTTGCTTAATACATTCAAATTGTTGTTACTTTAATTTCAGAGATCATATTCTTGAAACAATCAATTTCACAAAGAGGCAGCAACAAAGAAATAATGCTCTTGCATATTATTTAGCTGTTGATATGCAACTTTTCAACTTAGTTGAGAAGCGTGGCTTCCAAAAATTTTGCGAAATTAACATACCCTCGTACAAGTTGCCATCCCGGAAGTACCTCACAGAGAAATTAATAAGGAATATGTATGAGGAAACAAAGGGTAGAGTTAAAGGCGAGTTGCTGCCTCGCATGAATATTTGTTTCACCACAGATTCCTGGACGAGTATCACTATGGACCCGTATGTTTCCCTAACTGCTCACCTAATAAGTGAAGACTTCACAATGAAGAGTTTTGTTTTGGAGTGCACTCACTTGGATAAGGAGCACACAGCTTTGAATTTGGAAATAGCAATTGCGGAAACTTTGGAGGAGTGAGGAATATCTCTGCATCGAAATGTCACTTGTTTTGTTTCAGACAATGGAGCAAATTTTCAGAAAGCCTAGAAAAACATGGAAGTGGAAAAGGTTTCTTGTTTCGGGTACGTTATGAACTTAGGCTGCCAATCATTGTTAAACTTGACACCGATTAGGAATGTACTTGAGAAGCTAAGGGGAATTCGGGCTTTGCGATTATGCAGGAAATTTAAACGCGATTTAAAGTTTGCACAAGAGGTCCTAAACATGCCGCAAATTGAAATTCCGTCTGTTTGTCCCACCAGGTGGTGGTCAGACTTTAAACAAATATGCTTTTTTGTAAAAAATGCAACTCCTGTCAACAAAGCCCTAGGAGAAAGCAAAAGAGAGGAATTAAAATTACTCCCAAGGGAATTGGAATTGCTAGAAAAAGTTCTAGAAGTCTTGAGACCTCTTCATGATATCACAGAGGAAATGTGCGGTGAAGAGTTACTGACGGCGTCAGGTATCATACCGATAACCTACAGGCTCCCCAACGATCAGCAGCATGATCTCATTAGCTCTATATACTCTACTTGTTTGACGAAGGAAGAGCTAAAAATTGAGGAAGAAAGACTGGCCAATATCTTCGCTAAAGAGTTTCCGCCCAGTGATATGACAGAAGAGGTGCTGGTGAATAATGAAGAGGAACTGATGTTAAAAAAAGAGTGCAAGAACATAAAATACTTAATGCGTCAAGCATTGGGGAAACCATTTAATAAGTGGTATGAAAAGGCCGACTTCTTGATGTTGGCAACATTTTTGGATCCTAGGTTTAAAAATAAATACCTCAATGAGGAAGAGAGTATGTTGACCGAGGAAAGAATGATGCTGAAAGAAGATGAGGAAGCAATGAATGCAAATACTTCTACATGTGATCAGAATGATGAATGCCCTAAAAAGAAAAAAATGCAAATTATTGGCATTTATTCGAGATGACATAGTTCAAACCTTAGAGCAGGAGAAACTGGATGAGGTTTCGGCATATATAAGTTACCCCATAATAAGTGAAAACCCTCTCCGATGGTGGAAATGTCATAAGCATAATCTCCCCAAACTTTCTCAACTGGCAAAGAAATATTTAGCCACCCTGCTACTAGCGTTCCGTCAGAGCGGGTTTTCAGCTGCGGCGAAAATATAATAACTAATCACCGGGCCATGCTGACGCCGGAGCATGTCAAGCAACCTATTTTTCTGTCGATGAATTCTAAATATGTCTCCATTTAAACACTAGTGATGTTTTTATTTTGTTCTCATAAAATTTAATGTCTTAATTTTCCATGTTACTATAGACATTTATTTTCATTATTTTACCAAGAGCAAAACTAACAGTAATGATTACTAACAGTAAAGTCCTGCAAGCCACCCCGATGCCGTGGCAGAAAGGAGACTTTGGCCTTTCATGTGTATTTGAGAATTTCCTACGCATAAGTCAAATGTTAGGTGGTCAAATGGCCATCGCTTGGCATTCATCCAACTCCCTCTAAAATCCCAATACTCAAGGCACAGCGGGTAGTGTTAACCATGTGAGTCGTGCGTACCTTAGCCGTCGAATGAACAGCTGTAGTCATCGAGGTGGGTACTCGGATACTCGCCTAGCCGAGGTTCTCGTATTCGGGAGTATTCAACCAGGTATTCAAGCATTCGATGAGGCGCTGAGGTTGTTGTCCTTGTATTCATTCGGGTACTCATCCACTCGTCGAGGTATTCAAGTACTCGTTTGGGTACTCATCTACTCATCGAGGTATTCATGTATTCATTCTGGTACTCATCTACTCATCGAGGTACTCATGTACTCATTCAGCTACTCATGTATTCATTCGGGTATTCATCTACTCATCGAGGTACTCATGTACTCATTCAGCTACTCATGCATTCGGCGAGTACCCATTCGGGTACTCAAATACCTATGAGTGAATACATTTGGCGCACTCCTACCTGGTAGCTCAACTGGTAGAGCACTCGGCGCGAAATCGGGAGGTTCCTGGTTCGAGTCCCGGCCACGGCACATTAATACCCTCTGATTTCTCGGCTTTACCATCTTCCACATCACCAGTGTCTTCGTCCAATTTTAGTTACATGTTTCCTATCTCTTTCTTTCACCTTCTGTTCAAATTATTAATTATATATACATATACATATATATGTATGTACATGTATATATATATATATATATATATATATATAAATTCAAACTTACAGGAGGTAGGAGAAATAGGAAAAGATAAAGAATTCGTTCTTACGGAACGTGAACCAGTTGGTCCTTCGTCAGCTCTAGAAGTGAGCAGTTAGTACTGCCCTGGGGAAGGGGAAGGTAGGGGAGGAAATGAAGGAGGGGAGGGGAACTAGGAGGGGAGGGGAACTAAGAGGGAACAATGTTGCACCTGGCTGTTTTCGGATGAGAGAAGTTTCAAGCAGGGAGAATTATAACAATGTTGCAATACTGAGGGCACTAAATATTGAGGGTCAGTGACTAAGGGGGGGAGAAATGGAGTGTGGGGAGGGGAACTGGAAGGGGTATTCAATGTGACAATGTTGTGTCAGCTAATCAAAGGAAAATTTTGAAGTAGGGAGGAGTTCTTGAAGAGTGAGAAATGCAACAGTGTTGCAAGGCAGAGGAAAATTATAATTGTGACAATAGGGGGCTTCGCCAATTGGCGAAAACTTCCAAAGATTATATATATATATATATATATATATATATATATATATATATATATATATATATATATATATATATATAAAGAATGTTTTTCTGCTTGTCTGTCTGTCTTTCATACAAACTAACAGGTTTACTCCGATCGTGCTAATATTTTGCAGACTAATAGTTCAGGACAGGAGGAAAATTGTTGGCTATTTTAAAAATATCTAAGGGCATTAAAAGGTCCAAAAGAGTGGCCCTGTGGTGGTCTACGCTACGTATTGGGTTTTGTGTAGTGTTTTCAATTTTTGCTTTTTAAATTTTTTTAAACTCAAGATTGAGTTTTTTAGCAAATGGCTGAAAGGCTGAAGTTTATAACTGTTTCAATAAATTATCTTTTCCAATTTGTATTTCTCTGAAAATTGAGTTTTTAGCCGAAGAAACGCAGAATTTTCTCTAAAATCAACACTTATATCTGTTACAACCAGAATTTGGTCTTTAACGCGTTTAAAATTAATTTTGATTAGTTAAACTGATTAGGAGTGCAAAGCATTGGTTTTTGTGCAATGGTTTCATTTTTTTGCTTTTTAAAACTACTTTCACTCAAGAGAGAGAGAGAGAGTTAAAATTTATTTTAACAAATACCCAAAGGCAATATTATGAAGTAAGTGTGATCCTGAGAAACGCCGGGTAATTCTGCTAGTAGAATATATGTGCCTCTATCACTAAAAAGTAAGAAGTTTGTATCAAGCTTAAACTCGAGCAGGATGAAACAAAAATAAAATGGCGGGATTATACTATTTTACTTAAATAGCAAATTCCTGCAAAAAGTCAAAATATGGTCATTTCAATTGCGCAGCAAACGGATCATATTGTTGGAAAAATGTTTACCTAAAAGTATATGTGTAGAATAATATAAATATATTGCACAATAATTATTTTTAGTTATAGCCAAATTGTGTCAACAGTAGCAGCAATATTTTTGAAACAGTAAAAGCACAATATTGGAATTAAGCATTTGTTCTGAAGTATATGGTCGCAGTAGACCCTCAAATATTAAGAAAAAAGTAAAGGCAGGAGAGGATGGAGAAGAAATTTGAAATAGGAAAATCGTAATTTAGAGATGAGAGCTCGAGGAAATTCATCATGAGTAAGATTGGAAGGGAAATGAGCTGTTGTCAAATGAATTATTACTTTGGCCAGAATGGGAGTGACCAAGCTTAAAGTTAATCATTATCTCATTATGATCCTTTCCGGCGGCTGAATTCTACTCATAAAATGGTGTTCTGGTAAACAGCAGTAGAATATATCCAAGAATGAAATATAGTAGTTATAGAAATAGGCCTTAGCTAAAAAAGCAAATATTTTTTTGAATCCAACGATATCCACTGAACTTCACGTATCCTTCGATAACTTCTAAATGAAGAATATGTTAAAATTATAAGAAAACTCATCAACATTTTGAATTTTCTCATTTGCTCGAAATTGGAATGTTTCCTCTTCCTTTTCATGATCGTTTATTTCGATTGAACAAATCTGACAATTTTTTGTCATTGGTGCGTTTTTGGCGCTGAGTCCTAATCAACTTAAATTATTTTAATTTGGAAGCATTAATAAGTTTAGTATAATACTTGGAGTATTAAACTTTTGGAAAGTATTTATGAAACTTTTGGCACTATTTGGAAACATTAATTAGCTGATACTCTCTCCTTGTTCAGAACAAGAATCCCAGCACCTCTTCACTGTCCCTTTTCTTCACTCCATGGGTTAAGCCTGTTCCGGAAAACATTTTATCCTTGTTGACCAGTGCAGTATCACGATTACCAATAGAATTATACCCTAAGGTAATACTGGATAAGCTTGATACTCTAAGCTAATGCGTTGCTACATTCTTCCTGAATGGTTGCACCTTTTGGCTTTGTGTTTGGTAATATTTTCTTCAACACTGAAAATGTTAAAATTCCCTCTTAGAAATTTGTTCCTTATTCTGTCTTTTCATGTGCATCCCTTTACAGCTCTTTAGGTACCTCATTTCAGACGATATGATATTTTTCCTGTTTCTCTTTGAGAGAACCCACGTCTTGCTACCGTATATTGACACCGGAACAGCCGTTGTGTTGTAAAACTTCAATCTAGTTTGTTCGCTTGTTTTATTATTTAGAGTTCTTTGAATTGTCCCACAGATTTTTTATGAACTAATTAACTTAATTTTTGACAGCTTGGTACAATATACAGCTTGCTACAGGGTATATTTCACAATCAAAATAATTGAAACTGGACTCTTGCTCAAGGATATTGTCATTAATGTCTATTTGTTTTTATCGGGTATTTTCCCAAATAAAGCCATAACCTTTGTTTTATGTGGTGATGTTATTAGTCCCTAATCTTCTGCTATATATTTCAAGAAAATACTCCTCTTTGTAAATAATTTTATGCCCGTAGTATAATAAAAACGTTGTCAGCACATAGTTCTATGCCATTTTTAAACATTTCTTGCCATCTTTTAAAAGGGTCGTCCAATTGTATATTAAACAATGTTTGAGAGATAGAACAGCCTTTCTTACTCCTTTGTTTGTATTTGCTGGTGCTATCAGCTGCTTTCCCGTATTAATAACAACTGAGGCATTTTGTTACAGACTTATTATTGCTTGGACAAGATTATGAGGAAATCCTCTTCTATTCAAAATTTACAAACGAGTAAATGTATTTTGACTGTCGAACGCCATTTGGTAATCAATAAATTAAATTTGAGTTTCTAAATTAAATTCTCACCTCTTCTCAATCTTTTGTTTCAGCGTATATCATCTGTAGAGCGACCTTTCGTGAAACCCTTCTGTTCTTCTCCATTTATATTTCTCAATTCTACCATTAACCTTAAGTCTTCTATTGATTATTCCTGAATATATCTTATACTTAGATATCATCTAGATGCCCCTATAATTTTCACAGTTGTTTCTATCACTCTTTTTAAAACGAGGAATTAATTTTGCGTGTCAATTATCGGAAATTTTGCTTTGCTTCCAGCACGTTTATTAGATTAGATGTAATTATCTAAGATATAAAATTTTTCCTCCATATTTCCAGCATTCAGCATTAATCCTTTTGATTTTTTTATGTCTGATTGCATCAAACAATTCTTGAAAGAAATGCCATCTAGTCTGTAGTTGTCCACAGTAAGTCTCTTCTTCAGGTTTATTTTCATACCTTATATTGTAGTAATACACCATCCAAAATTCTTCATTTACCACGCTTAACTTTGTTTACATTGATCACTAACTAAAGTTTTCAGTGATTTATAAGAGAACGACTGTCGAACATGTATCTCATCTTCAATAGATATTTGAGATGAATCTGCCTCAAGATTCGTGATCACTTTTCTTTTCTAAGTTCTTTAAGAACTATTGTTTTTTAATGTGCAGAGCTCTTTATTCTCGTCATTAGAGTTATTATATAATATATATATATATAATGTTTGTAAGCTTATTTAATAACATTTCAGTTTCTTCTGCCCAGATTTTTAAGCCTTTCGTTTTTCTGTGCTTTCTTTTCCTTCCAAGAACTTCATATGATATTTTCTTTACTGCATTTTCAATGTTATGCCATTCCTTTTTGATATCATTTTCTGTTTGCATTACATGAAGCTCATATTAACTCTTACTGACAGAGTCATTTTTTAATTTCTTCTTGTAATGTCCCTATATAATATCTTAATATCCTTATAATCATTCCTTTGCTATTATTGCATTTTAATCTATTTTCTTAGCCTGGTATACATATCAAACTTGCAGATAAGGTGGCCAGAGCCTGTATACCATAGTGTCAGAAACCTGCCTAGCTATTTTTTTATTTACGATTTTATAATCAATTATTAATATAGACCTTCTTTCAACCCAAGCATACTTTTGTATTTTTTTCTTGAAGAAAGTATTCTGAAATTTAAGTTCATATAAGTTTACGAAGTCTCTCAACCTTTGCCCATTGTTTTTTATAATCTCCTCTTTAGACAAGGCAATGCATTTGGTAACAGGTCTAATTCCTATTCCTGATATATAGATCTGGTCAGTTTTTGTGTATCTGTCAACAACCTTATGTAGTACCTACTCTACAAAATTGTTATGTCTCCTCCATTTCACATTCTTCTGGGGCATGAACAGATTAAGGTTACAGATTCTCTTAGTTGTAAACGTGAAATCATAATTGTTTCTGTTATGTATTCAAAGCTCTAAATCCTATTTTCTAAACTCATTTTAATGTAAATTGCTACACCCTTGCTGGCTCTATTTTCCTGAGCAACATCACTGTAAAACAGAAATCTTCCCAATATTTGCCAATATTTCCCTTTTGTTTTCAAAATGAAGGCTCTGTCTACATTTTTCAGTACAGGTGACCTTGATCTTCTTTCTAACAATCCATGATCCTAAAACTAATTTTTCAGCAATCTAATTCCTGTCCCTGTTTCTGTCCGGTCCGTTTCTATTGAATATTTTCTGATTTCCGAGGCTATTTTGGTTTCTGGCAGTAATAAAATCAGCTATTCCCAGCGATAGGGCTACCATCTGAGCTTGCATTATTTTCATTCGGGGTTTTTTCCCCTATGTTCATCCACTGCCATGTCGCCGCTATTGGGGTACACCGTGGAGACCGTCAGCCAGTTTTCACCTGTAGCCCTAGGCAGGGACCCTTACTGGGCGCTACCTTTCGTGCGAGATGGACCCAAATTTTTTAACGAGGTTGTTAGTCTTCTTCACTTGCAAGATGAGTCCCTAGCTTGCCACCGGCTGCGGTGGAGCTTAATTCTGCTCATTTATTGCATAATCGTGTTAATTCTTGAATTCTAATTGAAAGGTTTATTTAAAATAACACTATACTATGACGAAAAATTCCAAAACCGAGAGTGGAGAGGATTTTGCTGTACAGTACAATATGTTCCATTTTCATAGAATTATTAATCGGTATTCATACAGAAAGTTTACTCTGGCAAAACATGCACAAACTCCTTTTAGTTAAACTGGTACAGGTCTACTAATGGTTTTATTTTTAATAGAATTTTGACTAGGCTGTTTCTAAGGACTAGGCTGTATCTTTGGATACGTCCCCACAGCGCTGACTCCTGATCAAGTTAAGTGCTTAGAATTTGGAAACATTTAGTTTTAGTCTACTACTTGGAATATCGAACTTTCGGAAACTATTTTGAAAACTTTTGGTACTATTTGGAAAAAATAAATAAGCTGTTACTACGGGTGCACAGGTTACTAGGGAAGTAATCGAGCACGGTAATCGCTTATTCAACCAAAATTAATCAATTATGGAAGGTCCGATTATAATAGGTACTAATCGTTTGGTTGGTTCCGATTATTATCAATTTTTCGCGGGTTGCCACCTTTTAAGAAATGATTGATATTTTAGAGACTTATATTTAATAGACCTCTATTTTATATCAAAGGTGAAGCTACCGGTCTGCTTAAACGAATCCTGCTTAACGTGAAGCAGTAAATCCAGCACATGCTCCCATTCGCTTAACAAGATCAATCCGGTCATTTCAATTCTCTTTCTATCACTCACATACCCACCATGCTATATAGCTTGCTATAGTGCTCTCATACACATCATTCCACTGTTCTCTCCTGCCCTCCTTCTAGCTTCGCTTACAGTACTCTCCCATTCCCTTCCACGTACCTATACTACTTCTCGCTTAGACTAACATACTCTGCAATGCTACGTATTACCATTTTTCTAGACGACGTTCCTCCTCACATTGAGACTTGGAAGTGGAGTCCACGCTGTAATTAGTTGGCTCCTCTCCCCCAAGTGTATTTTTAAATAATGTTATTTTTAAATTTAAAATATAATAACAAACAAATTCAGTATGCGAATTTCTCTAGTATAAGCTGTATCTTATGAATTATTCGCATCACTAGCTTTTATGTTAATTTTTTATTCACATTGCTAACTAGTATGCTAATTTCTCCGGTTTAAGCTATACCTTATGTCTTATTCAAATCACTAGCTTGTTTCGTGCGTAATTTTTCTCGCTATTCATAGGTATTAGTGCAAGTAGTTGCGCTGTATTCCACTGTATTCCATTTCTGACCACCATTACCCACTTTTTATAAGCAATCAATTTCTGTCAAATCCCTACTTTCTGATTTTTGACATTTCAAAATGGTATTTTATGGCAATGTCATGGGTTCAGAATATATTTTTTTTAATTTTACACCGCGTGACACTACTACCACGAAATTGTATTTGAAAAGGAAAGTATGTTTCTCGTGATTTATCTCCAAATTTTAAATACTTTTTGGAGTTGGTAAAGAACGTGACACGGCCCATGAGTGAAACTAAAACTCGCGCTTTGCATAATTCAATGCTCCCATTGTTTATGTGTGATATGAGAGAAAGAGGGAAAATACATTTCACCTCAGAAATTATCCGCAGGTGGAGGGATATGGAAGGTTGAAACTAAAGTAAACAGGCTCGCATGTGGAGAGAAAGTGTTATTTGAATAAACGCAAAATAGATCTAAAAGTGGCAGTATTTTCAGGAAATGTATATGGATGTATTTTTAAAGAGAATCCTGAGAGAACGCTTGGAAATGACTGCGAGAGAAAGAGGTGAGGAGGAAAAAACGAAGGAAGGCTTGAGAAAGTGAAAGGGTGGAATTGGACCTCAGGTGAATGAGATGTTCTTTCGGAAGGGTTTAAGGCTATCGCTTAGGGCGTGAATATAAGGAAGACATTTTAAAAGCTCTGGAAGAGGGATTATGAAGGCTTGACTACGTTGTAAGGAATTACCTCTAATTTCCTTAACAATTTCATGCAACTTTGAGGAAAATATCTATCCATGGAATAGTAGGTACACTCTTCTTTTCCGGTCATTTTTCTACTAGACACGTGCGAGAAACACTAACCAAATATAGGGCTAGGAACAACTTTAAAATCATAAAAATTAATATTTACTTTTTGGATCTAACTTTTTTGCATTAGCTACACATTCAATGCAAGTCTTGAGTTTGAAAGCAAATTTTATACCTTTTTTGCATTAGCTACATAATCACTGCAAGTCTTGAGTTTGAAATAAATTAAATTTAAGCATGACGGCAAAAAACAGAAAATTTTCCGTGACGTTATTTGCTAAAAATAATTAAATTTTATTTAAATGCAAGACTGCGATCTAAATGTATTATTAATGTAATTAAGTGTAGCTTATGTCTCATTAATTGGCCAAATTACATAATTTATGCTTTTATATTTTTTAATTTCCCCTTTTTTGTTTTGCATAGTTTTTATTGGATTTTAAAATGGGTTATATCTTCACAGAGCAACCGCAGTTGAAATATGCAGGAAAAAAGTTTATTAAAACTCAAAAAATACTTGTTTAATTCGACAACAATGTGAACTAATGTGACTCTATGAGTGGAAATGTGAATGATTACGTATGGTATTCAGTCGTGAGGGTCTGCAGTTGTGCATTAAACTAGATCGTAGGCACGAGGATATTTCACCACTCACTAAAATTAAGTTCTCTACTTCACTACTCTTTACTAGGCTGTAATTGGTAGAGTTGTACCGCTGCTGCACCGGTATTATGAATAGCAAGCAAAAATAAAAGCAATAAATGGGTAAAGATAACTTTTCGTGCTGTGGTTGTAAGAGTTATTATTATTTATAGTTATATTAGATAAGAAAAAATGAAATGACAATTGTCACTGTTGTTGTTGTTTTTTTGTTTTTTTTCCCTGACATTTTCTCAAAACAAAATTGTGCGAACCCATAATTGTTATTATAACTAGTTCCGAGATTTATTGGAAAATTTTATTTGCGAGTTCCATAAATCGTTTCACGTTTATATTAATTCAGAGGGAAAGGAGTATTGTCAATGTATAAACTAGTTTGATGGGTTTTAATTTGTAAGATTTTATTAGTAAAAGATATTTAGCACGCAAAATTTGATATTTTCCAGCAGTGTATTTGTTGTGTTCTGAAAATTGCTTAATAATGTACGTAAAAAATTCTTCAGCATCTTGATTATTTGATAAATGCATAAAGATATTCTTTTTATAGCCAATATGCTTGATCATAATATCAACATGTTATGTTTTCATGTGATTGGAACTTAAAGCTCCTGTAATTATATTTCTCCCATTATCTTCTATAGATATATATTTGAAATATCAAAATTCTAATGTACACTCCAATAAAAAAATTGAATCCTTCATAATTTAGTTTTGGTTGACTAATGTTGGAACTGAGGGCCGTTGAAATTGTATCTAACAACTGACCCACGAAAATCGCGCTCATTTTTCTTTGTCAGAATTTTGTCAATAAATTTCTCGAGAAATACACTTATCGTTGCTTATCGTATTACAAACGATTGGTGTTCTGTAAAATCATGAAGCTCCACGAAGCATCATAAAAACCTATTTTCTTCGGAAATGCCGCGTGAGAATACGAGAAATCTCTCTCCAGGTAAGGGAAAAGTTGATTAACGGGATAATGCCGTCAAAGTAAGTAACGGACCCGTTTACACTTTAGTTTTAGGAATCTTATTTCACAAATGGTGTGGATGTAAATGCTTTCAGGAGAGCCTGTGTATGCCTGTTTTTCTCGATGAGGAATGTTACCATGGGTAAATTGAATGCTCCCGGTAACCTCCGCAGTCAAAAAGGCAGTCACGCTCTGTTGGGCTTTACTAGAATTTTTCGTATATATTTTTTGGGGTTATTAAACATACTACTTGAAGAAGCATTATAACAACATGCAACATTATTTCTATTTCGCATTTTTTTGTAGTTTGAAAAAAAATGGATTAGGCGAGAGTAATGTTTTTGCGCAAGTGTATTTCCTGGAAAACTTAAGGGCTAATGAGATCAAAAGCATATGTCTTCCTGGACAAGAAATATATTTCATGGCATGAAAAATAGTTCTAAAACCCTCCTACATTTGTGCCGACTCAACGCCCAAACATTACATCTCTGGAAGGAATTCACGCTGCAGAATGATGGCTGGCGCTGAGAAGTGCTCACTTTGGCTCGTGTGATGGGGGCGTTAAAGCATCCTTGGCTAATATCACCTCCGGGAGAATGCTATAAGGAAACGTCTTCACGTTTCTACCCTAAGTGGGGATCTGTAACACCAAAGTTTGCTAACAGGTGCCTTGGCTTTTTCATTGATCTCTGGGGTAAAGAGACGTTTTTTAGGTACTTTAATGCTTCCTCTTTTCCAACACCTAACAAGAAATTTTTGGAGAAGAATAGCCTCGCAGTAGTGGATTCATTTCCTGAAACTTTTTTGGACATGAGCCATTGTGTGCGGTAAGCGATGCTGTCCAGCCTTAAATAACGGACGGGGAGATACAGCGTTGACAGGTGGAAGTGAGGCACTTTGCAGGGTTAGAAAAGACGGATAGAAGAGCTACAGAGAATTTTAGCCGGGAGATAAACGGATTAGGAGGAGAAAAATAAGTTGAACGAGAATACATAGTGTAAGGGTACCAGCAGGAAGTAAACACGAGTCAGAAGATGACGATTTAAGTACATACCCTACAGTCGACAGAGAAGGATACCCTTTGAGTGATGTTCGCCTAAGTAAATGATTTTGCCATGATGTGCCGAAATTCAATGTGCAGGCACGGATCCCATCCGAATAGGTCCCATGTCATTAAGGAGGTTACGCCGTGACTGTGTGATTCAAAACAAATGCTGAATTCCACTTTTTTGTTGAACTGCTTCAAAAATACTGCTGTAACTGATGGAAGTCTAACATTATGTGAAAATAAAATTAAGATACATTCTGATTATTATTTAACAATACTTATTTTTCATCAAAGCTTTTTTGTGAGCATATGAACCAACTACAGCGCCATTTGTATTGAACGAAATAGTTTTGAATGCATTTATTGTAATTATGTGCTAATAACTCAAGAACTAAGAAGAATTGTGTTTTTTTGTTCTTTGTAAATTATTTCACTTATGCCATATCGTGTGACGAATGTCGAGAGTTTGTGTTCTCTTCATGTTCATCGGTATACATTCCGCACATTTTAGGTTTGGGTACATTTCTAGAAGGTATTTTGTAAGATACTACCATTAACCAAAAACCATCTTCGGAAAACATTTTTAAGCTGATACCTATTGCAAAGATATTTTTGTACAACAAGAGTAATGCTCAAAGGAAAAACATTTTCAAATATTTATTTTGTATAAATATATCATTGCTCTGGTGAACGGCTAATATTTTAGCCTTGGCTAGTTAAATTTTTATCTCTCAAATGTTTGGTTATTATTTGAGACGGATCTTTCTTTTAGTGTGTGCTTAGCATTAGATACGATTTCTTTTAGTTTATCTGTTTCTTAACCTCTTTCAAATTTATTATAACACTATAATTACTACACATTTATCAATAAATAGGAGATTTTAACTTACGATAGAATTTTTCTAAGTTCTTGATTTATAATGTTCTTAATTGTACATCATTGTCTAATGGTGTACAATTTTCTCATCTCTAACTATTTTAAATTCCTTGTTTATATGGAATCCCACCTACTTATTTGTATGATACATCATTCATTGCGTGTTAGTAGGAGAAAATCGTCACTCATCAAGTGAAATCATATGAAAAAGTTATTTATTAAGTGGCGTATTTTCTTAATTTCCTTGGTGATTGGTATAAGTGATGCGATAAAACTTTAATATCATGAAAATGTAATACTGCTCTATAGATATGCCTCGTGTTTCGACTACTAAGTTGGAAAAAGCAACGGCGAAGCTAATTCTTCTTTTGATTTTACCGTGATCAATAGCTGAGCGACGCCAAAGGTTCAGGGTATCTATTACCAAATCATGGAGCTCTTAACGTTTTAATGGTAAGAGTAAGTTTAAATATCAGAGAATTTTTTTTTAAACCGCTGATTCTTTAATCAAGCAAGATTAAACATATGGTCTGATATAATGACCATTGGTTCTGTAATACGAACCTTGTCTTTGGATTGTTAAATTAAGTGTCATTTTATACGAGATTGAGTGAATGAGGTACAAAACGTTTATAGAATTTCATTAATTTTTGTTTTCGTAATCAGATTAGCTACATAATGCCCGGACGTGGGTATCAAATAAGCGATAACCAGATGTCGTTAATGCCAAGCAGGTTTTGTGGAAATTGCCGATATCAGTCAAGCGGGTTGTCAGTCAGAGAGTTTTGCACTGAGGCTTCGGTGAGCAGCCACTTTACATCCGACTCATTAAAACTTTTCCTATCTTCTGATACGCTTCCGATCACACCTCGCTTTCTCCTCACCCACATCTCCCATAGCACTTATATCTTGCCCTTCACTCAAACCGTCGCCAACTGTTCCCAGCCCCGTCAGTCAGAAGATGGGAAGTTCCAATAACACCTCCAATCATCAACACCGTATAGATGAAACCGCACCCATTACCTCCGATCTCTGCTTCCACTTTCCTTCGTTAACCTTTCGTTTCAGCACTTAAGCAGCCTCGTAGCCTATCCGCGGCTCACTAATGATACCTTTATCACCTTCCTATCTTAATAACGTCTCCGCTGAACTCACTCAGCTTGTCGGCGAAATACTTGGCTTTTGGCTCGTCATGTTTCAAATAATCTCCTCAGGGTAGGTACTCTTTTTGTGCAATTTCGACGCATGTCTACCATAATTTAACATACTCTTCCACAAGCAAGGTGTGTGAGTGGCTCTACTACTCGACTCAAGCTTGGGATTTCAATCGATTCGCCAACCATCGTGTCGAGTGTACAGCCTTCAGGGCATTCTGCAAAAGGAGTAGTGTGCAATTACAATTCACATTTACGTTTGATGTCCTGCGAGCGCGTCAAAACAGATGAATGTCAGAGAGCGAATCACCACACTCCTCCTCGAAAGCTACGTGATTACATCGGACATGAATCGGTCATGAGTGTTGAAAATGGCCATGATTGGCTGTTTGCGAAATTTCACTCTGCAAACCATGACGTGTGTTTACATATTGTTCTTTGACTTTGCATCTCGGTGTTCAATAAGCAAGACAGGAAATCGAAACTAGTTTGAGTTAGCAATTAACTAGCGTCTTTGACATCTTTTCTCACCCATTGGTTAAAAATATACACTTATGGTTGCGTGTTAAGTCAAAGGATAAAAGGTTGTTATATCAGATAAACTGGACGCAAATAACGTTGAGACTTACAATGAGTTAAGAAGAGAGTTACATTTTTTTCCAGTACCAAAAGACCCCATATTTGAATATTTCATTTGAAATAAGTGCCTATCACCTGCCTACGCTTTAAATTTCAGAATGAACGACTCATTACTTAATTCATTCCGAGGCTAAATAGAAAGCAATGGTTTAGGAAATTAGAACCGATGGAAACCCCAGCCATCCTCATTGAGCTCAAGGACAGTATTTAGGTTTAATAGGTGTAATACGTAGGTCTCTAGTAGTGTGCAACATTCTACTTAGTAAGCGATATACTACGCATATCGATTGGCCCTAATTATAAGAATAAATATGACTTGCTAAATGCAGTAACAATGTAAAAGTCGTTAAACGCACATGGAGAGGTTGGGGTACAAAATACCCCAACTGAAATCTCAATGAAATTTTCTCATGACATTGATCATTCAATGTAAGATATAAAAGGGCCGAGTGAAATTTCCCGTTCATAACCATTGCTCAGGTTGCCAAGGACATATGCTACAATAGAAATCGGAGAAAATTCAATAATTTAGGCATTTAAAGCGTAATGTTTAAGCATACACGAAGTGTATAACAAAATCAATTGCAGGAATTAAGTACTTCATTCTTTCAGACAGCCGATAATGAATATATTAATCCTATACTCTTATTTCAAGTAATTTAAAACAGCAGAAAAATAAACCTTTGAAATAATCCCAATGCTTTTCTTATTGAAGTAAATAACGTGGGTCCATTTTGGGACCCCTGGGGCCCTGAGGAGTTTTTAACATAGCCGGAGTTCGTCCCAGTGAATTACCCACGTACAAAATTCATAAGTAATTGGCTCCGCCTTTTTAGCGTCATTGGGTAGCAAACACCGATTAATTACACCCTTTATTTTAGCTCTCACTATTTGTCTGCTTGTCTGCTTGTCTGTGTATAGGTATATGAAACTTGGTGGCATTCAACAGCGGAGGATTAGAGGACACTGACCTTAAACCAAGCGTTGATGAGTGGGCAAAGTTATCGAAGGACTCCCGCAGGGTCCTCTGGAAAAAGGCTCGGCCGCTTCAACCCACATCTCATGTATTTTCCTCACCTTTGCGTCATGATTTTCACAATCGTGTGCCACCAAGTTTTGCTACACCTATACGTACAAATATATTTCCCCTCATCCAATAGATCTGATATTTGGACTTCTTGTGACCAACGATTAATTTTAACAAACCCACACACACACATATTAAAACGTGACGTAATGCATATGAAAATAAAGGGAGTGTACTTAATAAAAGCTTTTTTTATGAGGTTATTATTATTTTTATACATTATTAGTCTAGGATAGCAAAAAATTAGGCTCTTATTTGCGTAATGAAGACCGTAATAGTAATTAAGGCGCTGAATTTTGGCACTATCTGAACAAAGGACGCAAAAATGAGTGTTCTTGTAGAGTCTGAAACGACAAAGTACATAATTGTGGCTCCAAGCGACCAAAATTTGTTTACACTTACGCACCTCAGCATTTCCGCATGTTCAACTTGGAAATTATTTAATCCAGCGAAATGTAATTATAAAACAATCATAAGCTAGCTTAGTGTATTCTACGCTTCTATCTCTGCTGCCTAAAATATTCCATATTAGACTGCAATATTTTTTTAACAGCATGCAAAAGCCTCAATATTCTACACAAAAAACTGTGAGATCAGGGGAAAAAATCGAGGATATAAAACCATTAGAATAAGTAGTGGCGTACGGATAATGCAAACTTTAGGGCTATCGTTGTGGAAAATTCGGGAGAAATTTGGGGAAAACTCCATACAGTGAACATATGGGATATGTATTATCTCCAAGCCCATTTTCCAAGAGGTTAATCCACTATTACATAAATATAACTTTTCCTATTGAAATATGGTACGGAGCAGAGATTGATTATTAAATGCTGTAGGTATATGGATTGACTATGGATGTCTTAGAGTTGATAGGAAATTTACTACTGTATGCCAGTGTTTTCAAACTTAATCCTTTAGAAGTTCCCACAGAATTTCCGAGTTGGGACATCAAGGGTAAGCCATAATAGCATTTCAAGTAAGGAGGGATATAGTAAAGAAGTATTAGCGGAGAATGAAAGAAGTGACTTGAAAAAGGGAATAATGGAGATCAAAATGCCTAAGTCATTCTCAGTCCTTGTTGGATTGAAATACTACCTGGTGAATGATATTGGGGATCAGAACTTCAAGGGAAAGAGGAAAGGCTGCTGGGAAAGAAATGAACAAGGAGGTGGAAATGCTAGAGCAGAGATTCCTTGCAGTCAATGGTTCTCTAATCGCTGTGACCTCTTCCGTCCTCCTTGACATCTTTCCAAAAGAGAGCTCTGGCTATTACACCCTTCACAGCGCTTAGAGGCTCGATACCTTCATAGCTTTTTCATTTGAAATTGAGAGCGTCTAGTGCTCTTTTCTGAGTGAGAGAGAGAGAGGGAGCCGCCTGTCCATTCTCTTGCCTAGCGTTTCTTTCTCTTCCTCTTTCGGAGGTTTCGGCAGGGGGCGCTGGCGGTAAGGCTCCGGTCAAGCACCGGTCATTTGATTCTATCGTCCCTCTGCCCGTGAGAGTGCTGTCATGTTACCCTTGGATAAGGTCAGGAAATAAATCTCCACGGGTGGTCGTGATGGGGGAGAAGGAGGATTGATATCGGAATCCAGTATCCTTTTCGGTAAGATAGAGGTAGCGCTTTGGGCCAGGTTTCTCGCATCCTTTTCTACCTCCCTCATTTCCAGAAATCCGTGAGATTTTTGAAGTTTATGAGGTTGGCCCGACCGCAGAAAGTTTATTTCGTAATTATTTTTTTGTTGGCAGAAACGGATAATTTGACGAATATCTGGCGTTTGATCATTCAATTTTGAGCAATGGATTTGCTTATATTTGTATTATTTTACAGCAGTTACAGCCAGAATTTTTCTGCATTTTTTGTTAACTGGAAACTAGCTTTCATCAAAGTGATAAAATAAAACATTTAAAGAAAAATAAACTTGAGCATAACATAAAAATGTTTGAAGAGTAGGCGTACACCAACAAGCATAATAAATGTTTCTGAATGCATAAAAATAAACCAAAATGTGTGTTTAATAGCCATGTAAATCTAACAGCAATTTTTCGCAGCTCCATTTAACCTATGAAACCAGATCTCAAATAATTATATATAAGTAATAAGGCTTATAATCAAGTAATAAGGCTGTCTTTCCCCTTAAACGTCACTCGTTTTTTTGATTAGTTGAAAGACATATTATCGCCTAATTGGCAGAAAAGAACTGAAGTAACTGAATATTTTGTTTCCAATTTTGAGAAACATTGAAACATCTAAAGTACTCCACGATATCAGTACATATCACTGCACGACTTTTCCAGAATGAATCTTAATTCAGGAGATTGCGATTCATTCAGGAAGAAATATTTTCTATTCTTTCTTCTCATATCCTCCGGAATAGATCGTTTGGAAAAATCTTAGCACGTACATTGTTATGCCGGCTTCCAACTCGCTTAAAACTCTCTGGGATGTGGGAAGAACCAACAGACCTTGTATCAAAGGATCATCCTGAAGGTTTTTAGAGACCACAAGGAATGCAAACATTAATCCTTTTGATTAATGAGGCCGGCTGTCCTCCCTTTCTCTGTATTTAGCCTACTACTAAGCGACGACATCCAAATTAGTGAGGAAGCGTTGTGGACTAAGACCGCTGAGACACCGCGAAGATTAATTAACTAAGGGGAAAGCAAAGGAGGACAAAGGTTCCGCACGGACACACCACATCCTCAACAGTGGTTCTTAATCCTCCTCCTCCTAAGTCTTCCTTTCTCACCAGCGCTTTGCAGCAATCACAAAGGAATCGTAAAGGCAAAATATAACCGAACCTTTGGTCCCTTTCTATGTCTGGCTGAATCAGGTTTCCTAATTCCGCCGTTTTTATTGTGTTAGTATAAATAATCAACGATTAGGCGCATATGATAATACTTGCAAAAAGTGCAAGAATCTTCAAACCGATCACTATAGGGTCTACTAGTAGCAAGAAAATGTGCAAATTACTGAAATTACACCTAAAACGTTTATTAATAGAGGAATTACGAGTGTTTAATTTTATAGTCACTGAAAATTAAAGAGCAAGTACTATGTTACATTTATCATTGCTCTTCATGTATAACAGACTTAGGTAAATAGAAATAAAATATTTATTTTAACTTTATAAATCTTTAAAATGCTATACTTGTTTCCACGGATTACCTATTTGTTATATGCGTCTTGTTTCTTATTTAATGATGTATGTCACTAGCTAAAATTCATGTTGTTACTGGATAAGGAGAAATTAGTACTACGAAAGCAAATTTATGGAATACCTACTACTTTTCAGATATTATTTAGTCTCTCATCCTGATCATCATGATAAAATTCAGACTCGTCTAAACTGATAGAATGGTAGGTGGTGCGTATTTCATCAAAATATTTGACAAATGTAATTGAAGAATTCTGATTGATGATGGAATGAAAGATGTTAGGTTTTTTCGATACATGCATAAAATAATCCAAGTACACTTATCCACAGATTAGCGGAGACAAAATATGCACAAAAATACGTACATTTGGTGATGAATGAAGTGAGCAGAAAGAAAAAAATGTGCCTGAAACTATTCAAAGAACTGTTCGTAAAAAGATGAGGAGTTATTGCTTGAGGCTGAAGGCAACCGGATAAAAATGTCCGATGAGTGAGCGAAGTAGGTTTTTCTCTATGAATGAAATGGTATATACTTTGTGGCTAAATATAGAAACATCAGCCCTTTCAAAATAATGGCCAACTTTACAAGTTTAATTGAAATGTTTTACTACTGCAATTCATTTCTGTAGTCTGATTTAATAATTACCAAGGAAATGCATTTCTCAATTCTAATTAATGGAATAAAAAAAGACACCCAAGGAAAATGTTACCACACATATACCATTTTCCCATTCTACCTCTAGTATATATTCTCATTCATGACTAATTCAAATTATATGAGGTCCGTGATTGCACCAAACAAATTGATGTGATAAATTTGTTCCATATCCGATTTCATCAAATAGCTCTTTGAAGTTCCTTCCGACTATTAAAATATAACCCCTACCCAGAAATTTATCTGAACATGAAGTCTTCAACTTTAACAACAAATGCATGTGAATGCGTTTTTCCAGGTGGGGATTTGGAAATCTGAATGGAGATTAAGACAGATTAAACGTGGATGCCAGGCAGAGTATTTCGAAGTACGAATAGCTGAAACGAAGGGTTTCAGCTATTCGCATGGTTTAAAAATTTATCTTGATATTTCATCAACCTTAATTATTCCCATTGTTGAAAATAATTCGTGACACCGCCTGTTATTCGACTTCAATTCATTGCGAGGGACAATTTAGCTTTGTATATTGCTTGTTTTTCTCTAAATATTTTACCTACAGAGAAGCCATAGTGCATAACGTGTTTCATTCCACTCAAAATAGTAGTGTTGCCCCATTACTTAACTACTGCGTTACCTCAGTATTTAATAGACACTTCGTCTATTTGGTTAAAATATCTAAATATGGTAACCAGAATAGTTCCAGATTCTATTTATATTAATCAATTTCGTACCTCTACATTTCAGAAGTCGTACACAGTTCTTTGAAAACATCCCTAGAATAACTTCCGAAGAATATACTACATAGAAAGAAATAGTATATTTAGAAGACTACTCTCTTTTTGTGACTGTGTATTTATCACCTAGGTATTGATAAACATTAAACATCAAATGCATTACAAATAAACTTTTCACTAACGCAAAGAATTAATCCGCTATCAAGTTATTGATTATTGACTCACGCCTGAATGTACTTATATTGTATTTTTTACTGGATTTTATTATTGAGCTCAGATATTTGAAACCTTCACTAGTTAGTTTAAAATGGATAAACTAATCTGTGAGTAATAAATATTCTTATTATTACTTTATTCTATTCCATAGATTTATTTTCAAAAATAAGTAATGCATCATTCGTGAAAGGCAAAGAATCGTTATCATTGCTCCGTTCTCTCCTCTCTCCTTTGGCCAGCTGTTCATATTCCACGTGGACAAGGGGCCCTTCTACGAGGACTTCTACCAGTGCGTCACCTACGGCTTCTACTCCTACCCCTGGCAGGAGCAGCTCTACACCACATTCAGCCTCGTCTGCATGTTCGTGCTGCCGCTCGTCATCCTCGTCTCCACCTACGTCAGCACCATCATCACCATAGCCCGTGAGTACCACTGGGAAAAGAAACCATTTCCTTAACACTCAAGTGCCTATAAATAAATACATATAGCTAGATATATATACGCGCTATACCACGCTAACTCGCATACCTTCCCCTTCAACAATTGCTTTCCAATAAAATCAATTCGCGCCCTTCCACCTAACACACCAATAATAGTACTCCGCCACTGGGAGCTATCTTTTATCTCCATTTTAATATCCACCAGCCCTCCCGGACTTAGGCTGTTTTTGAACCTGGCAATACATGCTATCTTACCTTCGTACCTAGAGCGCATTGGGTGGAGATGACGTCAAAATTCACGTCACCACTTACGCCTGAAGTGTGACGATATTCTCTACGTTCAGAGTGAACAGACCGAGTGAATGAAATAGCAGTCTTCTTATGCTGACTGTATTTTAAGTCAAAAGATTTGGCTGAGATTACAGGGGCATTTATGGCAAATGGAAGAGAGTAAAATTTCTAACAATATTGCTTTATTATAAATACATATACTTATTTGATATTTGCACATTTTTTGTAGAAAATATGAACACCCTTTTTTTAAGAGGGTTTTTGAGTGTGAATCTACTGTTGTCAAGGAGTGTACAAAATGTTCTGTGTTCAAAAGTGATTGTTAGCTAAGAGTTCTGTAAATAAGATAGATATTGTAGATATTCCGTACTTGTTTGTTTTATTCATCCCACGACATTTATTTTTCTTGCACTGGAAGGATAATACACTCTCGTTAAGTGAATTTTGGTGCAATGAAAAATATTCATAGTTCGGGATAATTTTATCGGCAGCATCAGTTTCCACAAATGAAAATTAGATTTGATTAAACCTATGAGCTTGGGAGAAGTTATAGGATAAACTATATACTGGAAAAATTAACCAATTAATGTAAAAATACATTACATTTTCATAATGATAATGCCAAGCATGTAATTGACCAGTCAAGAGGTGAGAAATCGTAGGTTGTTCGTTCACAGTGTGGTAGTAAATCCTTTACGTATTTTTGCCAAATGCCACCATTTTTGTGTATAAAGACTTCGTTGGCTATCCGTCGAGGAGGATCTATATTTTTTCATGTAAGCAGTCCCTTGCAATGAAAACAATAATTCACTCGTTATAATATGATTTTGATATCGTACTTTATTCTTTTGCAGAGATTGTGTAAATAACATTTGCCCTCTAAATTTAGAAGGAATTTCGAGATGTAGCTGACTTCAATTATCCACCAACGTTATGATTGTGGATGTTGCTTATCGTATGTTTCACTAGATCATGGCCCCATGATGTCTCTTCCGTCGTTGAATGGCCCCGAAAGTGTCAAGCGAAGATTCCACTCGGTCTACCCGGGGACCAAGATAACTTGAATGGCAGTGAACTATGGTTTGGCAAGTTCGAAAATGGCCTTAATCTCCACTAGCTTCCTCCCCTCACCTTCCCCCCTCCAACTTCATCCCCTCGCACTTCCTTCCAACCAATCCCTTTTTCCAAAAACCAACCCCGAACCAAGACAAACCCTATACCCTCAACTCCAGTGTGACGATTTCTTATTGGTGATCTCCTCTAGCTTAAGAAGGGTCATTAACCCGAAAGCTAACCAAAGCAGTGGACACCGGTATCGTGATGGACCATCTACCAGTGAGTATCCACTGATTTACACATCTATCCTTCCCCAACCTCAACGCCTAGTTACTAACATGTATAAATACGATACACATATACATATTTGTATATACACATACTCATTAAGAAAAATTCGCCAATTGGTCACAAATATAAAATGCCAGGTTAGAGGAGGTGAGGTAAAGAGAAGATGAAAAAGATTTGTTCATACTGAACGTTTTCGTCTTCCTCATTTATGCTTAAGAATTACTGCATTGTCTGGTAACAAGCTTTGGATTTTAAAACACACATAAAAGGTAGTAGGCTAATTAAGGTGGTTTTACCGTGACTGAGTGAGTCAAAACAAATACCAAATTCCACACTTTTGTTTATTTGTTTAAAAAACCCAGCTTTCACTGAATACGTGGGCAATTTATTGAGAATCAAAGTTAAGATACAAAATATGCATATTATTCCACGAATATATTTTTAATGATCACTTTTTTTCAGCCATAGGAGCCAACTTCGTCGCTATTTCTATTGAATTATCACACTTTGACTTCAAATATGTCTCTCACTAACTAACAACACTAGGCTTTAAGATGCCTATATTATATTTCTCGAGAGTTTTTCCTTCTTACAAAAAGTTCTCCGCAAAAATGGCATTTATATTACATGGAAAAATAATATTTTCCCCGTGTCTCTACCTTTCTCCCGTTTAACAATTTGTAATCTCAAGTTCTATTTGTGAGAAATATAATGTGGAAAGGTAAAATTGTTTAGTTCATATCAAATGCAAAAAGACTGAAAAAAGCTAGAATACGAATAAAATGGCATTTAAGTAATTTTACGGTGGAACCACCTTAAATGTACCGGGAATAAAATTTACTCAGACGAAAAACATTTTAGGAATAAATATAATGGACATATTTACTGATTATTCTGTCGGAATGTATGAATGTTATAAAACTATGAAATATTAAGTATTTATCAGCTTTGATAAAAAAAATGTTTTCTCGTTTTAAAATCTTTCAAAAAATTACGTAGTCTTAAATTATCTAGACTTGAAGGAATCAATTTCTTTCCGGTTTGACGAATTCAAACGTTTTTAAGCCATATAACCCTGCAACCACAATTTTATTTCATACCCTTCTTGCTACTGCAAGAAGAGTCTCTCATTCCCTAATAAGAGGCCAAGAAAATACCAAAGGTAAGATGCATAAAACGATGCCAATCACTGTCCTAAGTAAAAACTAATGCTTAGAGTTATTGGAGTTTGTGAGAATTTTGATGCTCCCATAGTCTTTACTCACCCACGAAAACTTGGAAAACTTTGCTCGTTCAGTGAATCTGAGTTGGTAAAAGTCTAGATCAATAATACAACTCCTTTATTAGGCACATCAGAACTTATCTTAGGGTGCATTACACTATTAGAAGAAATCATCATGGGAGGTTAGGGAGGGTTTGTCATGGTTATAGATAAAAACAGATAGGTAATGAAATTTAATTCTTAAAATCCTTAGGTAATAGCAAGTAAATATTTCAGGATTCTTACTATTTTTACTATTTCGATCTATAAAAATCTGTTTTAACCAATTCAGCCATTCTCGTTACTTTTCAATTGCCTAACTTGGATTTATTATTTCTGTTACATCGTTTATCCTTTGGTAATCAAGATTACGTTAACACTATCATGAAAGTGGTTGGTTTTTTCTAGCATTAAAGTATTTGCATAATAAAACAATGTACTAGCAGCTTTGTTTTGAATAACATCTCCGGGAACTGCAGACTGTTTTCACTTGAGTCCGTTTTGAAATTGTCGGAAAGAGAGCTTTTTAAGACATGATATCGTCTCAATGTTGTTTGCCCAACCAAAATTCAGCTTTTATATCTATTTGTTTTTCTGGTAACGCGCTTCTATCTAGAGTTCATGATGGATATCTTCTAAATATGTATGCTTGCATCCTAAGACCTGTTGGTCTTGGGGTATGATTTTCGCTTTGGATGCGAGAGGTCCCGGGTTCTAATCCTGGAAAGGCCCATTTTTTAATGCAAATACGCCAAGAGGATTTATTCAATAAATTAATTTATAATTAAATTTAATCAATAAAAATATCTATTAATTCATTAAATTTCGCGAATAAATGTAAAGGCGCTCGTTTAAATGTAAAGGAAATCTACAGGCTTCATGAAAAGCGAACTAATAGAGGGTGCAACACTGTTATTTGAAACGATAGCTTCGGAGCTACTAAATATTTAGTGGCTACACGCGAGGCTTAGATTACTTAAAATTTCCAGATCAGCCGACGTGCAGAATGAAACGGAGGGTGCTACTATGACGCCGCAGTAGAATTCTAGAACTGGTAAAAGTGACAACATAAGCGATCGGTACCCTTCCAAACAGAATGAACTTCATCAATGACTCTGATGAAAACAGATAGAAACACTCCGTTAACATACATTTCACATTTCCCTTTCCCAATTCCTTTTCCAATTTCTCATTCTTTTTCACCGCTGTGACCATAACAGGCTCCTTGTACCTCGTCCTTAAGGTGGCTTGCCGAGTAGTATAGAGGTGTGCATGTATCATCGTTAAATAATCATCAGTCATTAATGCTTTATCCCGTTGAACCCTCATGGCCTCAGTTTTTTTGTGCTGTGACGATGTTACTTTAACACTATACGTTTTTTTTGGCATACTCTGAATCGTAACGATATGAAATCAGGCAGATGTTACTAAACATTTAAGTAGGATTTCATGTTGGACATAAAGATGGGATGTGTGAGAGAACACTTCCCATATTGGAATAAGTTATAAACTGGACGGCTAAATGCCATGCATTTAGTAGAAAATATGTTATTAATTAAAATATTCATCCAAATTTTCAATATAAGCAAAGGAAAATATTCATTTACTCGAAAATTGCTCTCTTATTGAATTATATATAGTAAAGTTTATGTCCAGTTTATGTTTTAGTTTCTTATCCAAATCAATAGAACTACTTCGTAAAAATCGAGGCTAGAAGTTTCCTTGGCAGTTAAACGATATATTCTGTTTTCCATTCGGACGCCCTTCTAGGCTACTACTTGTATAATAGTTAATGATAACCCAGAAATTTTTTATTAGGTGCCAAAAATAACTTTGACAGCCTGGTAAAAAGATTCAAAATTAACATAAAACGGACAAAAAAGATAAAAGAATATTGTAATATAAGAAAATATCAGTGTTATAAGAAATTTTAGCTGAAATTTTATCCAAAGGAGACTATTTAGGAAATAACATTTGTTCGTGTTCCCGTAACAGATTATTAATTTTATTTGAACATTTTTGAACGTTTTTAATCTTACATTTTCGTCGTATTTCAAGATGAATAGGAACATTGAATAGAATACCAGTTTTACCAGGCCTTGTTTAAAGAGACGACGGGATCTTTTATCATGTTATTGCATCGTAATTGCGGAAGTGACTCTAGAAAAGGGTGTTGTGAAGGAAATCTCGTCTCAGACTTTCCTCCTCCGAGGCAACTCAGCATCTTTTACATCTGCCTCAGCTGTTCTCGCACAGGTAATTGCTTCAGCTATTGAGTCGTTGTTGGGAGGACTCCAACAGTTCAAAGAGGGAAAAGCGGGACACGGCTCCCTCCAGAAACTTTTCTCAAGTCGCCGCATGGCTGAATTGGCGTTTTCAAATGGCCAACAGACAGCGCGCATGTGACGGTGGCGGTCGGTGTGGGCGGGTCCACGAATGAACCACGTACATAACCGAAGAAACCTGTACGCAACTCCTCGAAGAATGGTCGAAGGAACTTTAGGGATCTTCGAGAGAAGAGTAGAATGGGGGCAGTTGAGATTGGTAAGTTTCTCGTAATGGTCTGCACAGAAGGCAAAAAGCTCAAAGCAGCAAGCGCTCGAAACTGTGCCTTCCAGGAGCTGACGTTTTCCAGGGTACGAAGGGGAAATTCAGTGGGAAGGAATATTTTGTGCTCGAGCCTGCTTACATTTGAAAATGAGACTGTTAGAATGGCTTGTTTTTATGCTCTGAGTATTGCTTTCGTATTCTGAAAAATATTGTCCTGTTAAAATTCTGTAGTTTTTTTTATTGAGAGGGAGGAGAGAGATTTTCACCAGTTTTTTTTTAAAGATAAGGAAATTTTCATTTCCCGATTTATTTCCGCTTTATTTTCTGTAGAAGATTCACCCATTATTCAACATTTGCTCGTTAGGAGCTTCATCTCTCATTTAAATAACGGTATTCTTCCTGATAGCATTCGGTGCGCCGTTGATGGTTATAACTATAAGAAAACTAGCCAGATGAAAACATTCCTAAATACATAATTTAAAAAATCTCTATTCAGGAATATAGTGTTCACCCAATGGTATCCTATACGACATCATAATTGGGGCAGTTCTTGGTCTGAGGTCATGCGATGCTCTTTTGGCGAATGCAAAAAATTCAAAGTTGCACAAGCCGCGGAAGTAAAATTGACTCCCAGGGGGTGGGTCACGTAATCGTTACGCGACGTTTCGGCAGAATAAGGTGACGATCGCGTTCGTCGTATGGACCGATTTTTGAAATAAGGTAATTTATTGTTTACGTAACGTTTTAAACAATTACTTCAGGGTTTCCCGGTGTATTGAGCGGATAAATGTCTCTCGGGTTTCCATCCGGGTTAGTACCTTCATGTCCAACGTTTCGACAGCTTACTCCGCTGTCGTCCTCAGGGCGATGAGTGCCGTCCAAGAAAATTGGCCGACTTATATATCCTAAGCATAGTTGGGAATGTTACCAAAAAAAATTAACTGATTAAAGTGAAAGTTAATCTCTGTAAAAAGTAACTAGTTAAAGTTAAAAGTTACTTTCCTGCAAAGGTAACAGATTAAAGTTTAAGTAAAAATAAGTATATTTTACGTTAAAAGTTACTCTTCCAGTTGTTTTTAAGAAACCTTTAAAACGTAACTTTTAAAAGCTTTTTTTTCGCAATTAGGATAAAATAAATACAAACTTCAAATTCAAGAAAAATTTATTTAACTTTAACTTAAAAGTCATTAAACTCTATTCACATTCTCATTTCAAAATGTGTATCGGACATCCGTCCTCTCCCGTCTAAGAAAAGAGGAAAAGGAAATTCGAACAGGTCGATATTTCCCAAAAATTAACGAAAAAAGTTAACTGAAGTTAGTTTTTTATCAGTTAACGTATAATTTTAACGACTTAAAGTTTAAATTTACCTCATATAAAAAGTAACGGTTAAGTTAAATAGTTAACTACATTTTAACGATTTTTAACAGTTTAATTTAATTAATAAGTTAATCCCAACTATGATCCTAAGTCGAGATTCTCAGCGTCATCTGATTGATCCGTTTTCCCCGCGCTTTCCTAATGATGTTTAAGATCGGTTTCCATGTGTTACTGAAGTGAAAACCACAGTCATTGTTCTATTTACTCTTCTCCATCCCAATCTCTATTACCTCCTTCACTATTCTCTCCCAATAGCCGGTGGTTCGGAAAATAATTCTTGTTTTGTCAGCCATGTTTTTTGAACGGCACTCATTACCCAGAGGGCGAGAGCGGAGTAAACTGTCTAAACGTTGGACATGAAGCCACTTACCCGGATGGAGGTCCAAGAGACACAATTTGTGTTTATATATATATATATAAACACAAATATAAATATACTTTTAAAACACAGGCACACGAAAATTAAAAGGACACTCACAGAATAATTTGCGGACGTTTCGACGGGCAAGCCGCCATCGTCAACGACAAGAGACTAACTAGTGGTCTGTTACCTCGGGTGGGGGGGGAAGCGGAACAGGAGAAGGGAAGGGGACTGGTGGGGAGCGGGAGCAAGGGGTTGCTATTGGTCAGTGGGCCAAGTTAAGCCCGGGTGATTCAAATGCTCTTAAGCACCAGATGAAAGCCATCTCGCGAGTCCTCAGTTCAATATTAGTTGCTGATTCGGGGAGGGCTTCTAATATAGAGAGAGAGAAACATTTATTGAAGGTCTTACGATGGGAAGCGGTATGTTTAGGAATGGGATCAATGAAGGGAGGACATGTGGTGGAGTGGCGGTGCCCATTCATTCGTATTGAAAGCGGGGTAGTACATTCGCCAACATAAAATGCCGGGCAGAAATTGCACGAGAGACGGTAAACGATATTTGTGGAAGTACAGTTGGCTGCTGAGGAAGATTTATTGGAAGAGGGCGTAGCAGAAGAGCGTAGGAGGGAGCAACATTTGCACCGAGGACGGTTGCAAGTTGTGGAGAGTGGTGGAGAGGGGGCGGTCGGTTGAAGGGAGGGTTTAGTAGATTTTAAGATATCTCGCAGGTTTGCGGGACGCTTAAAAAATAAATATCCCGTCCACTCCTTCGTCTATTCGACAGCCCCTCTCCAAATTTCTCCCGCCGTCTCAACGGGAACCTAAAGCATTCCATGCTAATCACCCAGTTGAGATCTTCATTAAACTCTTCCTAACTAAATTATCCGAAAAGTCATTTCTCCAATCACTAACTCCACCAAGTAATCTCACCCGTCCAGAAAAACTCGCGTTAAAAAAATTATCCAACAACAATGAGATCATCATCTCTAAGGCAGACAAAGGATCAACAGTTGTCGTACTGGATAAAAATGCCTACATATCCGAAGGGCTTCGGCAACTTAATGATCCCTCTTCTTATACTCACCTCCCCCAAGACCCAAACGCTGATTTCCAGAAAGATATAACTTTATTCCTGGAGGAATTCGGACCAGCCGAAGGCCTCACTCCCTCCGAAATCGCCATCCTCTCACCCTCTAACTTCAAAACGCCCCATTTCTATATGCTTCCTAAAATTCACAAAACCAACAATCCCGGTCGCCCTATTGTCTCTAGCATCAACTCCCCCACTGAACGGATCTCAGCACTGATTGATCATTATCTGCAACCATTAGTTATGTCTCTCCCCTCCTTCATCAAAGATACCTACCACTTCCTCGACCTCCTGCACGCCATCCCTATCCCTACTAACACTGACCTTCTTATGGCAACAATAGATGTCACTTCCCTCTATACGAGTATACCCCATCGTGAAGGAATTGAAGCTCTCCGTTTTTATCTCTCCCAACGCCCTAAACCACATCTTACCTCCACCAACTTTATTGTTAAATTAACAGAATTAGTATTAACTAAAAACGCCTTTTCCTTCAACAATCAAGTTTTCCTTCAGATCAAAGGGACCGCCATGGGTACTCGCATGGCACCTTCTTATGCAAATCTATTCATGGGCCATCTTGAAAGCACTTTCCTCAAAAACCAACCCCTCAAACCTCTCTTCTGGGCCCGCTATATTGATGATATCTTTGTTCTTTGGCCTCATGGCCGTGAATCTCTATCTTCCTTCATTTCTGTGCTAAACTCTTCCTTTTCGGTTTCTTTCACCTCTTCCGTCTCTGACTCTTCCATCACATTTCTGGATGTTAATATCCTACTAAAAACAACAAATTCATCACCTCCGTCCATAAAAAACCCACTAACCATAACCTTTACCTTCATTTTAATAGCTGCCATCCACCACATACCAAACGCTCCATTCCATATTCCCTCTCTGTCCGCGTCCACAGAATTTGTAACGACGCCCACTCCCTTCAACAATACACCGATAACCTATATCACTCCCTCAGAGAACGCGAGTACCCCAAAAAGCTTCTTACCAATCAAATCCTGCCCCCCTCTGCCAATTACACCCCTCGGGCCAAAACCCACCATCCTGACAGACTCAGCCTCATCACCACATTCTTCCCTGGCTCCCATAAAATCAGAAACATCCTCCGCGATCTATACCCAATTTTAAAGAATAATAATTCCACTGCCCTCCTATTACCTTCATGTCCCACAGTATTTTTTAAGCGTCCCGCAAACCTGCGAGATATCTTAAAATCTACTAAACCCTCCCTTCAACCGACCGCCCCCTCTCCACCACTCTCCACAACTTGCAACCGTCCTCGGTGCAAATGTTGCTCCCTCCTACGCTCTTCTGCTACGCCCTCTTCCAATAAATCTTCCTCAGCAGCCAACTGTACTTCCACAAATATCGTTTACCGTCTCTCGTGCAATTTCTGCCCGGCATTTTATGTTGGCGAATGTACTACCCCGCTTTCAATACGAATGAATGGGCACCGCCACTCCACCACATGTCCTCCCTTCATTGATCCCATTCCTAAACATACCGCTTCCCATCGTAAGACCTTCAATAAATGTTTCTCTCTCTCTATATTAGAAGCCCTCCCCGAATCAGCAACTAATATTGAACTGAAGACTCGCGAGATGGCTTTCATCTGGTGCATAAGAGCATTTGAATCGCCCGGGCTTAACTTGGCCCACTGACCAATAGCAACCCCTTGCTCCCGCTCCCCACCAGTCCCCTTCCCTTCTCCTGTTCCGCTTCCCCCCCCACCCGAGGTAACAGACCACTAGTTAGTCTCTTGTCGTTGACGATGGCGGCTTGCCCGTCGAAACGTCCGCAAATTATTCTGTGAGTGTCCTTTTAATTTTCGTGTGCCTGTGTTTTAAAAGTATATTTATATTTGTGTTTTTATTCGCCGAGTGCGGTTTCTCAGAAGATATTATATATATATATATATATATATATATATATATATATATATAGTCAAGGAATTGTTTCCAATGGCAGCATTTATAAGTAATACCTGTACTTCACACTAGGAGTTTTGCTAAAAATGCAAGGGAATCAGAATTTTTAAAAATCAAATTCCTCTTAACCTGTCCCCCCGTAAAGAGTTAAAAATATTTAAAAATGGCATGAAGTGTAATTGTTAGTAAACATTGAAACTTGCTTTGGATTATCCTTCTGTGTCAATTTGATAACTCTTTTTGCCTTCTAAACTTAAAAAAAACTCAGTAAAAACATAATATAATTACTAACAGATATCTTATCATTGGGTTTGCACGTATTTGGAGTATGTACTTTCCAGGTATTCTTTTATTCCATTCAATCGACTTTAAGAATGTTTATATTTTCCGTACAACACGTAATGAAAACATTGATCGTAAATATATGTTTTCAGTTTTTCATTGAGTCAGGTACGGAGTGTTAAATTTTAACACTATCAAGAACAGTTGACGTAGAAGTTAATGTAAAAAAATATCAGCTGGATGACGAAAAAGAATGACTTACTTCGCGTAGGTGGAAATGCATGGGAATAGATAGGTAAATTTTATGGCAATATCTTCTTTTTCTCGAGCGGAATGCCGCCTGTCGATTGCAGTCCTTTTCAATTCTCATGCCGAAGCGAACGAGCTCACCCACGCAATGGGCATCTTTATCACTGCCCGGGACGTAGGGAAGGCCTCTCGTAGATACGAAGCACGTAGGCGGACTTTGGATATCTCCGTGCGTGGAGGCGATTGGAAGCTTCCCCAATGTTCCTGGTCGGTCCTCGCCGTTTTCTCGCATGAATGCGAGTTTGCGATGACCATGAGTGCGTGAGACGTGGGAACTGGTTGGGTGGACTGAAGCGTATAGGCACCCTTTCCTTTCGCTCCAAAAGCTAAGAATTTCACTGGATTTTTCCTAAAGAGGGATGCATTTTTCTCAAAAAAAGATATTATCTGTATTTGGGTGGAAGAATTTTGTGTCTAAAGCCACAGTTATTCGAAAGTAATACAAGTTTTCATCTACACTATCAATCCAATATATTGGCACGATAGGTGGAAGCATGGCCAGATAAAAGGTGGTTACCAAAATTTACAAAATTACTATCAAGTTCAGCCAATTGTAATTTTACGGGAAGAAGGGAAAAAATTGGAACGTTTGCACAAGAGCAAAGAAATACTTTCACTATTACGTACAAAATGCACATTGGGGAGTCATTTGCAGCCAATGGACAGGTTGGGGTGAAAAAAAGAAACTAAAAGCTTTTTAAAGCCACAAAGAGAACCTTTAATGCAAATGCATTCATGTTGATGAAATGGTAAGAAAGGGATATTACGGTCTAATAAACGCTATTTATAGAAAAACGAAGCATTTGGGGAAATTAACAGTATTTCAGTAATTCAGCTGGGAAAACTTCAGCATTCTATCTTGAATAAAAGTAATTGACAACTTATGTTTTAATTCACGTCCTATTAGAGTAAAAGCTAAAACGTATGGGAAAAAAATCTTTAATTGTATTTCACCATGTTTTCGGTCGGCACTGGATCACAAGCTGCATTACTATTAAATTTGAACTTCCTAGGTCAATCTAAAGTCCATTAAGCAAGCATGAGAGGCAAGCTCAATAAGTTATAGGATATTCACTGTTAGAAGCCGCATTATAATATTCTTATCCTTTGGCATAGTCGACCCTGCAGTCAGAATTCAGAAGAAATTACCTCCTGTGAAATATCTATCTTCCCTGGGGGACACCCGCAGGCGGAAAAATCCGAAAAGAGGAACTTATGGCAGGGTGGTGGAATTCCAGGTTCATTTCTTATATCCATATTATGGAATTTCTCTTCTCCAACGTATAAAAATCTATACATGGGTTGAGAGTCAACAAAGGTCTCAATGTGAGGAACAATTTTCTTTATGCCTTTGTCCTTATACCTCCTTTTCATTTTTCTTCCTCTCCCTTTTTTAAGAAGGGCAATAACCTCTTTCATATGTGTTACTTTGCCCTCTCCCAGGCCTCAGAGTAGTAGTGTTGTGCTGTTGAGTCCGAAGCATTGCTGCCTAAATCCATTTCAACAATTATTCCCAGTAAAATCATCTTAAAATGAGAAATATTGCAGTGTTATATGACATTTAATAATTTAAATATGATATAAACTCAATCATTGGCGGTAGGAATTCATTTTTTTAAACTATCATGGACCGAATACACGTGAAAAAGATTATAAATTGCGTAACGAAGCAAAAATACAGCGTTCTCACCCGTACACACAATAAAGAATTCTACTTTTGTGCCAAAATTTAAAGCAGGCCTCAAGAGTTTGCTGTATTTCATCAATGATACGATGTAATATTTGCATTTTAAACGACATAATGTAAAAAAATCTCACAATATCTTGTCTTCTAGGTTAAAAAAGGCATTAAGCTTTCAGGCAGAATGGAAAATTAATATTAAAAATACTTATTTTCACTTTCAAAAAATATCTTCTTCGGATCAATAGTAATCCATCGTATTATATGCCTATCCATAAAGTTTTTTTCTGATTATTTGATTTTAAAAGTATTTACGGTATCCAGCAGTATCTATCAAATCTTATACTAGGAGATTAATAATAGGCGTGTCACAACAATTATTCCTACATTGTGAAAAAATTCCTACATTGAGATTTTTCAATAAAATATATTAAAACTTGAACTTTAATAATATAAATATGCAAAAGCTAACCCAAGAACCAATTATCATGTTTATATATACTTGATATGTTACAAAAATTAAAATTTTAAAATATTTCTCTATCCCTAAACTGGAGAAATTGCCAGCATGCTGAATTGACCACTGTATGCTGTTTTTTCCTTCAGGAATACTCAGATTGTTTCAGTCACCTATTAAAATGTGATTATTTTGAAGAAGAAGGCTGTTAATGAATTCATGTACAACAGCGGTTATCATAATACTCTGAACTAAATTTCTTTACAAAGGTCTCTGATAGAATAAATTTATAAAATCAGTTCTTTGTTTAGTTCTTCAAAGTTATGGTCGCCTTTCCGAGAGGAGCCAAGACTTCCGTACTGTTCTCTTGATAAATGCTATAGGTGGAATAAAGGTTTGCCGGAGCGAAATGGCTATAGCCGCAACTATTACGGTCAGAAAACTGTTTGAAATAACTTTAGCAAACAACTGGTTAATTTCATGATCGTGCTGCAGCCGCGAAGTTGCGCTACGTGCTGTGCAGTGGCAACTGATAGCTGAAGCTGGCTGCTTCGTCTTCTATTCTGCTCCAATTTCACTGCATGTGTGGCTGCGTTGTAGTTATAAGCTACAATTTGTTGGAATTTAATCTGTTGCAGGTGGTTGCTGGTTTATTAATCCAACACATGTCCACTCATCGTTGCAGATAGAACTAGAGCTGTGAAGTATCTTTCATGAATCAAAATGAAATTGTTTCTTTGTTTCAGTGAATGATTTCTTATTACGTAGAATACTGAACTACCAGTAATGTTCAAACAGCGCCGATCAATCGCCCGCTGATTGGTCCGCTTCTAGCTGTTGTCGGTTGTGAAATAGTTGCAATGAAACTGTTGTGTTATTTTAGTGCCACCACTGATAAATACTATTCTTCTTTATTTTCCGGTACGTACTTTAGTAGTGGAGACGATGCATCACCAAATCCAAGAGTTTAAAACTGAGCTTGAATCCACCCGCTGTGAATGAGGGGACTCCTTCCGTTGACTTAGGCTTATTTTTACGTTGCTGGGCGGAAGAGGGAAAGGGGAAGATTGAGACCCAATGAGAGAGTTGGAAAAACCTTTTATAGAAGGACGAAAGTGTGTACTCTATTCCTTTTCCTACTCCCTCTTTTCCAGCCCTTTTCGAGAGCCACTCATGCACCCAAAAACCTTCCCAATCCTCCCTTTAACAGTCTCTCCCGGGACAACCACCTTCACGCTCTTCGGAGACCATGAATTGAAATGCAAATGAGGGGGGCCGTTTCGCCACCAGCTCCTTTCATGACGCACTGCACTCCCTTTTCTGCCCTTACTTCCCCCACCATGATGAATGAACGTGGAGTCTAGAATGAACCCTGGCGTTAAATGTGTGTATTGTGAAACTATGCCTGCGCGGTATCCCACTAGGCTAGCTGCGTGGTATTCCACGTTCCACGGTCCGCAACACCCCTCAAAACTGCGATGTTGGTCTCATGAACTGCTATGGCCTATACTAAATCGTAGTTTTCTCTCCTTCCGCTTTAATGTGCGTTTTCGTGGACGCGTTAGAGGAAAACAGAGGCAAAATTAGGGTTTTTAGCCAATCAAAGCATGGAATCCTACTGGTGAATTAACGTAGTTTCGCATCACCAGAGTGGAGACATGTTCAAATTTGAAAGAAATGGTGGACCCGCGAAGTCATTTCGTATTTACATATAAGATTCACTGCGAAAAGTTAGCATATCTGTAAATCATCGCTTATTGATATATATTACGTGTATTTTAGGAAAAATGAGAACTATAAAGACTTATTTCCATGCATTATATACCTGACGACAGTAGGACACCGTACTGTTATTAATTATAATTTACGTTTCTTGTGCTAGTTTCCTCCCAAGATTGAAATAGGATCGGATATTTGCAATTACAAAAATGCTTCTTTCAGTGTAAATAAACCATTATGCTGAAAAATATGAATAATCAGCCCCAATCTTCCCTCAAACTGGTGACAACTATCTTCAGGTCATACCCAGAGCTGCGTATAAAATGCGATATATTGCCTGAATTTTAATTGTTTTTCGGAAGATTGGCAGGTAGCGTGAGCTCCTCTGGTGCTAAGAGTCGATCGAAACTCCCTTAATCCTCCCATTTGTTAAATTTTCAAACATTTACAGTTGCTGAACTGAAAATATTAGCGATTTATTTCATTTTGGGCGTCGGAAATCGTGTTCTTCATCATTTACATTTCTCCAATGTAGATAGCGCGCAGTAGCTTCCTAAGAGTGAGTTTGAAGCGCGCTTCCATGAGAACGATTCAGTTAACAGAATGACGCGTCTAGTCGCACACGTACGCTTCAAACGCGACGATGAAAACGTACTTACCTTTAGTGTGTGCCCTTGTGGTATTCCGTACCTTCCGATTTACTTTAAAGGAACATTCCTTTTATGTTGCCGAATTCTTTGGTAGTCACTCCTCAAATGTATTATAATCCTTCTTAGGAGATCCTAAGTGTATAAAAGGTACATCTCAAGGGAAAATTTTACTTGAAATTTGCTAGGAACAGGTGTAAAATAGAACCGAAACCCTGATTTGATTTGAAATCGGTGTGCAAAACATAACATTTTCACAGTTAATGTGGAAAATTTTCAAGGCCTACCGAGGCCTTGCTCAGACCTACTTCACCAGAGAAAATTATGTCAAAATAATGAAAAAAGTATCTAACCAGTTAATAATTTAGTCTATGACGCGCAGGTGAAACAAGATAATATAGGGACTTTCCCGGCGATACTCTACTCGTATATGTGATGGTGAATCTCTGTGAAATACTTAAAACTCTGTCGAATGTGTTTTATCAGATTAACGTGGAAAAAACCTCCTGACTTCACCTTGCCAGCACTTTACATATTTTTTAAATTTTATTCAGTTCTGCATCTCTAACACTTTCATAAACAACGACATTAGAGCGGTACACTGCCGAAGTGCTATGTATAGAAGTTATATCTTCCTTCTCAACATTAGTGAGTGCGAGTAAAACTGAACGAGGCACTAAGACACTCCATTAACATGCAAATAATTTTCGTTTCCCCTCTTTTGCTATTTCCTTACTCTATCCCTCCCCCTTTTCCTTGGTTGTTTTCCTAACGCCCCCTGCCATGCACCCCAAAAGCGGCTCACAGAGTAGATGTAAATGTAACTATATATACTGTACAAAGTCCTTACAACACATTCGCCATAAAAAAGGATACGCATACTTATGATTAAGTTGCACAAAAGTTAACGTGATTCAGATGCGTGCCAATAGATGTCAAGCGAGCTTCCATATACACGCTCGACTAACTGGCACATGGCGTCCGCATATTCATTTTTCAAAATACACAAAAACGAAACTGCATAGTAACACCTCCACCTGCTTCACCAAAGTTTTGTATGTAAAGAAATATCTGACATAATCGTATGAAGAAGATATAACTTCTGCTGTGTACTTCTTTCAATATTGAAATATCTGAAATTTAGATACATATTTTTTACCATAGTTACAAATATTATTTTCATTAAAAATAGAAAAAAACACATTCATATCTTTTTAATTATTTAATTTACTTTATTAATTATTTTTTGGCTATTTCGCTAATATTTTAGCCTGTTTCAGCAGGTTTTTAACTAGTTAGATTATAATATGAAAGACCATTTTTTCTATGGCAATTTTACCTATCAACCTACGTGACATGAACGCGTGACCACTTCAAGGTTAAAATCAAGGGGTTCAAGATAATGCAAGAGCGTTTGTGTGATCAGAGGTGAGAGATATCGAAAGGCAACGTGGAAAATTTATAAGGGTAAGCGTTATCGGAAAGTTTAACGGGCACCTCAGTCTATTTCCGAAGGGAGTATCGCCTTCGCGAGGCCTCTTGGGTCTGTACACACATCTTGACGTGCGTCTTACGCGATAAAAGGTCCTCCTCTGTTTGGCCATGTGACCCCTATACTTTACCTTATTCATCCTCATCCATGATTATCTTTGCTGTTTCATGTGGGCAGGCCACGTTCCGAGTTTAACTGTGTGCGGGCATGTCAGGAACTTCCTTTGTCGTTGAAGTTTAGGCCGAGACAGTGCTTTTGGGGTCGGTAGACTTCTTAGTATTTCAGGGACTTCTTCGAAGAGGCGGTTTTGTTTCTTCAGTAATATGATTTGGACCCGAACGGTTGGACAAAGACGCAACATAACTTGGGTTCAATACAATACGCAGAGAGCTAACATACTCTTGCCTTGCATGAAATGCAAGGCGCTGCCAGCCTATATTTTCTGGCTGGATTATGTCTTTCAAGTTATGTTCCTTAATTTCCATTATTTTTATCTTAGAATCTACCTTCTACCTTTAACTACCTTCCACATCATTTGCCTTTCATTTTTTAAAAATATATTCCCTAAGAGCAGTTCCCGTAATATTTGCTACCAATTTTTCTTAAAGGTGACTCTTGTGCATACTGTTAACGAAATTATATATTCCATGTTTATCATTACAAAATTACTTTTTAATTGTGTCTAAATGTTCTTCACTCTAAGCTGGAAAACTCATTCTTATTCCAAGTTTATATTTGTTTATTATTTCTTTCCTACCATCAGTACGCTGCCATTAGAAAAATAGTAATCTTCGCCTGTAATCTCAGAGTTATATGATTCTCAACTTACTTTTTATGAGATCTTTTAAATACTTCAATAATATAACTACTATAACCGTTACTTGCATTCTGCATGAGCAACCAATAGTGGTGATACGCACCAACGCACCATCGTCAATTCCTTTTGATTGTTCTAATTTCTTTGTGTGGGATACATGGAACAATTTGCATCCGCAAAAAATGTGTTGCACTTAGAATTTCTACTACGCTAGTGCATGGGTGCTGCATATCATAATAGTTCTATTGAGGTGGTATCATGGCTCTAGGAAATATTGTTCTTAGTAACTTATTCAGTGTTCTTGTTGTGGAATAAATCGTTTGTATGGCTTCTAACCTAATGAATTGACTTAGAAATGATGGAATTGTTAGTAGTATTTATAAATGTGAAAAATCACCCCTATTCTGTGGTACAACCAATGAAAGAAAAATTTCGGTAATTTCAAGAAATCACAGCTGTGTGGTTACCGTCATTTTTTTCTCTTAAGGGCGCTGAATAAAAATTTTAGTAGACGATGCCGCTTTTAAATTAGATTTGAATGTCTGTGTGATTAAATAACCATTATAAGTCAATTTAATAAGGTAAGAGTAATTGATGTTACTCGAAAGTTATTCAAGCCAAGTTTAAAATTATCTACTCATCTATCAATGGTTTTTTTATACCTAGTTGTCGAATTTATTCAAACATGCACTTAAAAACGTAAACTTTTTACCACAAAGCGAAGTAATGTGTTGGAATTTTACGCTGCTGTTTACAGAAGAGAAAACAGCGCCAATGTATAAGCAACAGGAATGAGCCCGACAAAAATTATTAAAAAAAGATCAAGAATTTTAGCACACTGATGGTGTTTAAGGGAGCATTCCCTGAGCTCATAACACATTTATTTACCTTTGCTAAAATATTTACTTTCATTGAAATATCTTATTTAAATTACTGTGAAACAAAGAGGTCCTCGCAGTAAAGTAGAAAATGTTTTCAAACGTGGAACTCCACATGTATACACTTGCACCATCTATGCTCTAGAGTATGAGACCGAAGACCCCTAATATCACTTCAGGGAATCTTTAGCCACACTCTTGATGAATTATACTGCGGGACCGCACGACCTTGTTCTGTTTCCCCCAGTCAATTGTTTTGCATTTACAGCAGGGGACACTAGTATTTTACACCCAACCCGCCATCCCCATAAATTTCGTCACCACTTTCCTGCCATTGCTTGTCCCATTCCTGTGGTCACGTTGGTGCCAATTACCTGTGAAGTGCGAGGAAATGTTGAAAGGCCAGTAATAAGTCTCTTTTACGGCTTCCTGCGTGCACGTGTATTGCTTTTACAGCACTTTCGTCCACGAGTTCGGGAGAGGGGAACGAATCTGGACTGAGAGTACTCCATGAAAAACGTGGCCAAAAGTGGGTAGGAGGAAACTTTTTTAACCATACAATTGAAGTAGGAAATGAGAAACTTATGGTTAAAGAAGAAGCACACCAGTATAGGTTGCAACGTTTTCTCTTAATGAATGTTAAACGTCTTTCAAAATGCGTTAAACATGTCTTTTTTTGTCATCGTCAAGTGTTGCATGTAGCGTTCGAAATTCACGTTGATAACTGATAGAAAATACCTGGGGCAGATAGCAGTCCCCGAAAGTGACTTGTTCCCCTGAAAGCACACAATGAGAAATCAATGGCATAAGCTCCCTCTGCTTCTATAAAATCCACAACCAAATATGTACGCCATTTACGTCTCTGGTATCATAACATAGCTGAGTATATTAACATTTGGTAACATGTTACATTGTTTGGTCATATTGTTTCAAATTCGTATCCCGTCGTGAACATTTGTTGTCTTTTAAGCAAAAAGCGTCCTACATTATATTTTTTAAATAATGCAGCATTTAGCACATATATTAAAATACGAATGGTCAGCATGGCTAAGAATCTTCATGGTATCCTAAGTAAGAAATGGCAAAATTATATAAAGTCAAGAGACATTTAGAAATGTGCAAGACTTTACAGTTTATATTCAGTAGTATATCTCATTCCGATCAATATTTACAGGTTCCGGCTTAAGAGCACGGTATTTTTCTGCTACTTTAATAAATATTCTGACGTTTGTGTCCATTAATATCATCATGCTAATATATAAAAATTGAAGTGTCTGTCTCTCTGTCTGTCTGTTGCTCAATCACGCAAAACTCCTGAACCGATTGAGCTGAAATTTGGCATGTCGTGAGAAATTGTATATGGGTTGAACATAGGCTATATTATAAAGCCCTCAGGGCCCCCGAAGGCCCCCCTGGTGGTCCATTCTAAGCATTGGGTTCGGTGCAGTTGTTTCATTTTTTGCTTTTGAAAAGTACTTTCACTAAAAATTGAGGGCTGGGATTTTATCTATCGGATGGCTGAATAAATGTCTAATTATTTCATTCGATTTTATTTTACGCTTAGTAATTTTCTGAAAATAATGTGTTTTGCTGAAATATCTCACCTTTTTCTCTGAAATCAACAATAACATATTTCCTTGACAACTAGGGATTTTATTTTCAATATTCACGCCTATATCACGTTTTCCTGCAGGCCAATGATAGCACGTAGAATGAAAATTTGTATAAGAAGGGCCCAGAGACCCAAGGGCCCCATGATAGATTTCTTCGGGGAGTAATCGATAAAGTCAATGCATATTTACGACAAATATACTCTTCATTATCTATTCTCAAAGTAGCTCTCATCGGGGCACTGCATGTATATGAGGTAACACTTAAGTACTAAACGATGAACATAAAGGGATAAAATAGGAGAGAGAGAGAAAGGGATAAAGTGATTAAATAGACTACACACGATATTAAATGTGCAAGAATATTTACGTGCAGCGAATAGTAATTACCTCTGTTGCTACAACAAACACGACGTTGTTTATTATGGTTTAATACTTTGATCTATTACACGTTGTGGAACCGTCTACCTCTCATTACGATTGCGTACAGTTTTTTAGACCAATTCCCACATCATAAACGTTACGAGTTATTTATATATGTTTAAAAGTGTTAAAGTGTATTTATCTTCCATTCACTCAATCATCGAGTTGTCTATTCAAGACTCTCATTCGCTACTGTGTTTCCCCTCCTTGGATTTAAAAATATATCCATCAACACACCTACTAGAAAAAAGAGTAACCTTTCGAAAAAATCTACGAAAGCAAGAGGAATGTTTTCTTTACGAGAAAACGAGTCCTTGCAAGAAAAACGACAAATGTTAGACTTGGATACTCAAAGACATGCCAACCAGCGATCTCATGAGTATCTTCCCGTGGTGTTTCTCGGGTTACGCTCAGAACCGCACAAATTTCATCCAAAGCCCAACCTACAGACGGGTAACCAGCTATAAATCTGGTTCTAATATAGACCCATCTGTTTCGAAACTTCTATCTGCTTTTAGATGGTGAAAAACATAATGAAGTAATTAAATTCTTCAGACCCGAAAGAAAAACGGATATTCTGTGCATTGAACGACATCCGTCATGAGTCAGAGGTCAGGTGCACTAAGAATCACCGTAGATTTTTTATTTATCAACCGAAACCAATGATTATGGCTACCCTTCATCCCGAAGGCGCAGTCCGGGTGACGGAGGTTTCATAGGCCAAATAAACATGGCTGCTGTTGCAAATGCTTCTTTTGTTATTGTCAACAACTGGATTGTACCCTACTCTCCATTCCTGATAAAGATACTCAACGCTTATGTCACCGTTGAATAGCACAACTAAATTAAGTCATTGAATGCAAATATATGTATGCACACAAGGGAAGCGATCAAGCTGTTCTTCACTCAGAAGACGGCTCAAGAGACCCGTAGGGACGAGGTGACCATCTATCAACCTTCGCTATTTAAGTAGTAATGAGTCTGCGTAGCCCATTTTTGGGTTCCCGTGCATGAAAGAGGACCAACAGTCACTCATCTCTCTCCGCGCACCTGAAAAACGGTCAGCGTGTCTACTACAACGAACACAACTTACAAGATAGGTTACAAACTCCTCAAATGACCACGCTGACAGTATTCTTCAGGCTTTGTGGTATATTATAAAATAAGTTCAATTTTTTCACACCCGTTGAATAGCCGTCTAAAGATGGTTACTCAGTGAAATGTGAAACATATTCGTCTATATTTACCCTACGGAACTCGCGCTGAGCCTGCTGGGATCACCTGGTGTGTATTACCGTAATATTTTCCGATGAAAGGTCTCTGGACGCTGATATTCTCTGTACCTTTTCCTTACGCTTTTATTAACGTTTTATATCTACAATATATCTCGTTCACTAACTCGCTAGGTTGCAAGAGGATATTTTGTTTCGTATGCGCTCGGTCCGAGCCCCTCAGGCTCGACGCGAGTGCTCGCGTTACTTTTTAGATTCGCTTTCTTAGAATTTTCTTATACGCTTAATGTGTTTGTTGACCCAATTTATGTCATTATAGTCAAATTGGATCTGAGGTTTCCGCGGCGTTTCTCCATATTGGTAACGGGTTTCCGGCGTTCCTCCGCGTTGTCTTGTCTAAAGGCGGCGACAGTTTCTCCAGTCATCCTACTGGCGTCTTCAGGCCAGAAGTGACCCGAAGACGCCAGCAGGATGGCTGGAGGAACTGTCGTCACCTTTAGACAAGACAACGCGGAGGAACGCCCGAAAGCCGTTACCAATATGTCATTATAGCCAGTTTTAAAGACCTTTGTATTATCATAGCAACTCAGCCTACTATTTTGAAGTACATGATAATTCAAACTGGAGTATGTTGGAGAAGTCAGAGGTGCTCTCTCCGCTATAATTTCAACCGCGCTAGAGTTTCCGCCATTTCCAAAACAGTTTCATCTAAAAAACTCAATGATCAATCATACTTGTAATAAGAAAAATGCCATTTTTTAAATATTTTATTGTGTTTATTATAACATTTTACGGCTTTCAACGCGCGACTTAAGAGTATTCAGGCAGGTTTTCATCTTTCAGTGATGGCAAAGAAAATGAAGTGCGATCCAAATAAACCATCTGACCTTGAAGAGATTACGCGGCTACTTACTCATTGTTTAGAACCATCTAAACCGGAGTAGTCTGATGCGAAATTGGAAAATGAGGAGGATAAATTCGAGCAAAGGGAAGGCATCTCTGAGACTGAACGGGAAATTGAAAGCAGTGAGGACAATAATTATAGTGAAAGTGACTCTGAGACCAGTGCTTCTGCTCAACTACTCGATATAGACAAAGTATCAATTGGGTGACCTATGCACCACCTAAAAACGTTCAAACAAGAGTGCATTACATTTGTTTACATTCTGGGGTAAGAATTTAAGCTAAAAATACTGATTCTGTTATGGTGTTGGCAAAGGTAATTTGATAGTGAAATGCTGAGAACCATAGTGGAAAATACAAATCCTCAAATTCAATCCATTGGAGATCGCTATAGTCGAGATCGAGGTGCTAAGGAGACAGATGTTGTTGAAATTAGGGCATTATTTGGCCTTGTATATTTAGCATGTGTCCGTAAAATGTATCGTCTAAAGCTGACATTTGGTCCTCTCATAATACAGGAATAGAGATATTTCCAGTTGTAGTGTAAAAAAAATTTTCATTTTTTGCTGCAATTCTTATGTTTCGACGAGAGGAGCACAAAGGAAGACAGAAAAAAATTGATATACTAGCTCCGATTCGTAAGATATTTGAGCAATTTGTCAGCAACTGCAACAGTGCTTACACTCTAGGTGAATACACTAATGTTGATATTGTTGATGAGAAAATTGAGGGAATTAGAGGTCGTTGCGCATTCCGGTAATACCAAGTACATCCCAAGTAAGCCAAGCCAAGCACGGGATAAAAAATTTTGCATTAGTAGATACTAGAGTTTTTATGCTCTAAACTTAGACATGCACGGTGGAAAACAACCCAATGGAACGCATTCGCTCAGCAACACTTTTTCTGATGTTGTGACGAGGTTATGCTCCCCTATTAGCGGTACTGGTTGAAGCATAACGATAGACAATTGGTTCGCCAGTTTTGGTTTGGCAGATGATCTCTTGAAATGCGGACTCGCCATGGTTGGTACTATTCGCAAGATTAAAGGAGAATTACCTCCCTGCTTCGTGCAAGTAAAAAATCGGTCAGAAAAATCGAGCTTATTTTCTTTCCACAAGGATTGTACTTTGACGTCACATATTCTAAGAAAGAATAACAATGTTTTTATGATCTCAGCTATTCATCATGGTAAAAGAATTGATGAATGTACAGGAGAATAAAGAAAGCCAAAGATGACAACTTTTTATTACATGACGAAATCAGGAGTAGATACTATGGATCAGTTACGCGCAGCACACTATGTTTCAATAAATACGAGACGTTAGCCAATGACAATTTTTACGCTATGCTAAAATTCCTACATCGTATACCTCGGAAACAAAAACCCAGAATTGAAAAAGAGGCGGACGTATCTGAGGCAGTTGTCGGTGGCACTTGTTGATGAACATGTCAAGAGAAGGGGAGGCTTAAAAACACCACCAAAACAGCTAGGGGAAAGTATAAGACGAACCGGGAAAGACAGAGATAACGAAGACATCAAAGGTATTGAAAAGTACAGAAAACCCAAAGTGCAGCGGTCTATGAAAGAGGCGTAAAGATTGTGGGCAAGAAAAAATAGATTTACAAGGTATAACTGTGAAAAATGTGGAAAGTGTATTTGCCTTGAACATGCAGATTTCTTGTGCAGTACGTGCCTCCAAAATGAAGTTATTCAGTTAGCTATTTCATACTTTCTCCATGATATATCCTAATCTCCTCGCTGTGCAGCGATTTCATGAATGTGTAAATAAATGACAAAAATTGCAATTGTATTTTTATCCCATACCTAAATGAAGGTAGAGTTAAATAAATTATTATTAGCTACAGGTGGAAACTTTAAGTTTATTTATATGCAATGAACCATTTAAGTATTGTTATCCTGATAAAAACATCAAAAACATAATAAGAAGATTGGTATGCCTAGCTGAGATCACAAAATCCGGAATGAGCCTGACAGGCTCAGCGGAAAACTCGTGCTCCGATAAAAGGCGCGAGTTCCGAAGGGTTAATATTCCAACCAAGAGGATAAAATAATCAGCAGTTGTGAAAAGGATCCTTTACGTTTACTTTTTAGAATATTTTTACCCTTTCAGGCAAGACGATAGAACTATAACTATTAAGTCAAGCAATATGGCACCAGGATAACAATGTAAAGAGCGGTAAAAGTTTAAAGATCAACTGATGCAGTATTTTCATGCGAAGGGCACAGAAATTTGGTCTGTTGATTTTAGAATTGGTAATACGAAATATAATATTTTTATGACCGGATTGAATAGATTATGTAATACTCATTTCAGGTGATAGCAACAAAACTATTTCATGTATTAATCTTTGTTTGTAGTTGGCAAGTTTGATGCTTATCCTATGTTTTTAGAAAAAATATAGAAATTGAAAGATTGTCCGATGTACGTTCAGGTACTTACATTGTTTGTTCAAGCATTAATGTTTAAATTTTTAAGAACTAAACGTCGTATTGTTATTTTCATTAAATCACAAATCTGCTTGCAGTATGTGAAAAATATTTAATTCTATCATTGACGATGAAACAACATATATTATATCATTTGTGAATTCCATTTACTACGTGTTTAAGTTCACTTTTGAGGGTCATGTATATCTGAAAAGACTTGTGCTGAAATATTCGGATCAGTCAATTCACCGCGATGATCGCGGTTGCATCAGGTCATCCAATGGTTTCAAGGAAAGATAACTTCATGTTATTAGCTATTCTTTCATCAAAATGACGAAGAACATGGAACAAAACATGTATCAATTAAAGTTTGAAAAAAAAAATATACCTGTTCTTGTAGGATTGTTTAATTTGATTTGTTAATAATATATTTATAATTGATTTTTGAGACTTGTTTGTCTAAAATAAAATCAATTTGATAGCTCCTAACTTAAGGAGGAATTATTAAACTTTGAGTTTTTTTATTTTACGATTCAGGTCATGACTAATCGTGTGAGCTACCGGGGAAATGAAACCTCAAACGAAGTGGATATATTTATTAACAATTTTTTTGCAAAATTGACGCTTTTTCACTTAGCAATATTCTAATTTTTCCTCCAAATCCACCAGTATAACATTTTATGCCTCAATTATTCTTCTGTATGTTATCAATCTAAGAGCAAGTTTACTCTAAATGCCTAGTGTCGATCGCAACTTAGCGTTTAACAAGTGTTTTTCCTGTTTACTGTATGTAACTGTATTGACTCCGCTGCTGCTTATTGACTGAGAAATTTAAACCATTATTCGAGACAATCCTCAGTAAAACAGAGTTTACAGGCCTCTGTGACTCTTCCAGTGAACAGGTCAACCATTTGTAAGTAAATTATGAATATCGCAGGAAACAAAGTGAAAAAAGTCACCAAAACGAATGGGTAAGCAAAACGTTTCCCTAGCCATTTACCATGAAAAGAGGCCTGTGGGAGACGGAAGCTGCTTTGAGCAGTCAAGTCCTCATGCTGTCTAAATAAGTAATGGAGGCTATGGGGATTCACAGGAATGCGTAGGGAAAGGAATACGCGGAAAATGGCTGAGAGAAGTTTCTCCATTCGGAGAGAGGGATGCTCAGGAAAGCAAAAGTCAGGTCGATTCTTTGTCCTATCTGCGTGTTTCACGTCACGTCCACCACTCACAGGTCCATGAGGGGCTGGGGTTCAGGAGCTTTGAGGATATGGTTCTGTTTTGTAGACCCGATTCGCTTTCGCTCTGGCGGAAAGATGACCAACGATGCAAAACCCCAGGAAAACTCGATGGTTCTTTTGTGCAAAGAACGTAATGTCAGTGAAGAGATAAAATACGTTGGGGCATAATAGAGAATACATTGGTGTGGAAGTAAAGTAAAAGGCACGTATAGAAGTGTCTTATTTAATCTGCCAAAGGGACTCTATCTGCAAGTAGATCAGGAAATATTTAAAGGTAGGTATTCAAGTTGCCAACGGGAACAATTAGCAAATAAACTACCTCCCACTTCTAGCAGAAGATTTTACCCAATAAAACTGTTGAACCCTTTTGCTGTTACCTGAGTCTAAGACCCAGGAGTGACTGACTTCGGTAATTACGTGTAGCCTCACCCAGTGACAGGATTAGGAGAACAGACTGCATACATGATATTCTAAAGGGAGGAAAGCAATGAAGTTCGTAGCACCTATGTGGATGGAGTTTACCAGGCTGAATATTTCGCTACAAACAGTCATGGTTCCTCATCCGAAAAGAAAGAAAGTATTAGTATGTGAAAACTATAAATCAATGAGTTTAATTTCACGCAACGCAAAGGTGTTAAAACTGGTCTTGAATCCATTTAGGCATTTGGAATAAAAAAGTTGTATGCACTTAGAATGTTGGATACGAGACCTAACGAGTACTTACCAAACGAGCAATTTTAGAAGGGGGGGGGTAACAAGGAAAACAACTACGGTGATAAGAACACTTTTAGAAAGGAGCCAGGGATAAAATTAGTATTCTTTTCCTCGTTTAATTGATTTTGAAAACATTTTTACCAGAGTGAAGAAGGAAAAAATGACGAAGGTATCAAGAATTGAGAGTAGACTAGGAGAGTGCAGGGCATTTGAAAATTGCATATGGCCCAGATGGCGCAAGTGAGAGTGATTAAACGGATAATCAGGAGCCTCGAACGAAATAGACGCTTCCTAAAAACATAGCACACTTGCGTCACGGGTTGGTGACCTTGAGCAAATCTTCTCTTTCCCGAAAACAGTCTAAGCTTGTCCAAAATCGTAGTCGCTATCCCAAGACGAAAGTCCTCGAAAGTCCGAAAAGAAAGGCAGACCTCAGTCAACGTACGAGAGGTCTTACATTGCAAGGTGGGTTCTTCAGACCTTGCTGAGTCGGATTAGATGTTTCCTCTGCGTCATCACCACGTCACACACGAGCATGCCTACCGCAAGCAGGCTTTTAAGATTCGGCCAAGGCTAGAGTGGGAAGTTGTCGGTAGAGGGCAGGACATGCTTGCCCTTTCCAGAGTCCTCTGGATTGCCAATAATAACCCTAATAGAGAGTAGTGTTGAGAACGGCCATCCAGAGGACCCTGGCCCTTTCTCAACGTTTCTTTCCTTTATCGTACGGATTAAAATTCCCGCTGCGGGCGATGCTGGCCGGAATTCATTTGAACACTCAGTAGAAACACTATGGGTTTAAATACCACATGCTGCGTACATTTTTCTGCACGCACGGCCGCTGGGCTCCTCATTCCAGCGTACATTTGAATGCACCCTAGTCCTTTAGAGGTTAAAATGTTTGACTAGGAATTGGGCAGAGGGGGGAAAATCAAAATGTAGGAATGGAAGTGGAATGATAACTGAAAAAAATTGGGTAACTTCACTGTCTATCATTCGATAGTAATTTAATTATTCTGAAGTTTACTGGCGTTAGAAGATGTTTTAATACCTAATATGAAGAGTAGGGAGTAGAAATCAATCATTAGAAACTGAAATAGCGATTGAAACTTAAACTGCATAAGTAAATGAATAGCGAGCAAGGTATATAGTTAAATTTCGAAGTTGCAACTGAAACAGGAAGAAATATTTTATTACTTTCTGATTGTTTACAACGTATCATTGATTTCTTCATTAGGGATTCCCTCCAGCTTTTTAATCGTTTTCAGTCGTCTGCATCACATTTCTGTTTCATTCAGCCTAATCTGATCTGCTGTAGTAGCCGTATTATCACCTTAGTTCTAAAAACCACATGTTTCGTATATAATGATTTTAATTCATCGCTTTTTACTTCCTAGCAGGTGTTTTTATCATGTAGTCCACTATCCATCCGAAAAAATGGCCTTCTATGTTGAGCTATAGGTACTATTCAATGAACCCTTTCTACTTCTTTAACTTTCACATTCACGTATCTCAATTCCCAGTTGGGAAAATTCTACCCAATTGTTTCTATTTTTCTGTACTTGAGTTATAGTGTAAAATAGTTTATTAGGAAATAGTGTATTATGTTTTTTTTCATGATAGAAACATGCTTTATTGCATAAAAAATGTACATTCACATTCACAAGCTTAAGATATCATCAACTGAATTAATGGCTGCAGCAAGAAACATTCAAAATGTTGCATGTCATCTATTTATACATTATATCTGAGGGTATGTACTCTCGTTTACCCCTCTTTAATCTGCATTTTTATCAATAGGAACATTTGATTTACATTTTAATACATATAGTAAATTAACTTTAGATTTAAAATGTGTGGGTTATTGAGTCAGAAACACATGGTATGTAGATTAGTGTGAAAAGAGTGTAGATTAATATGAATATGATGTCATAGAAAATCGCGAAAAGGCTAGCGGTCAGTAGAGTAACAAAACAGTCTGGTACGAATTTACAGAAATACAGCCGCATCTTATGGCTAAAAGTCATGAATGAGATATTACAACACCGTGTAACTTGCCACCATTTCTCCAGAAACGGAACTCTCATAGCAGCCACCCAGTCATCCATTTAGATACTTGGTTTTCCCGTACACAACTGGTCAGCTAGTACTACAGCGGATACTCAGTGGATCCCACAGGTTTTGATTTCCTCTGTATTTTTTTCTCCAGAATGTAAGCCTCCTATTTTATGTGATGTTCAATTTTTGTTTGCAGGGAGCGAGAAGGTGTTCAAGACGGAGACCGGTGCGGAGGAGCAGCCGGGAGCAGGGACGAGGGGTCAGGGCGGTAGGGGTACGGGGGCGGTAGGACTGAGGATGTCTTCGGGGGTGGCGGGAGGCGAGGGTGGAGAGAAGAGGACGGCCAGGGCCGCTGCCGGCGGCCACCGCTCTCAGCCCACGGATGTCAACAGGTGCCGACTCATGCGGAGGGCCAAGATCAAGTCACTGCGAATATCCGTGGTCATCGTGGTGGCGTTTGTCGTCTGGTGGACGCCATATTACACCATGATGATCATCTTTATGTTCCTCAATCCGGGCAAGCGGGTGAGAGCAAAACAATCGAGATCCTACCACTTTTTAATATTATGATATTTTCTTAAAACTTTCTTAAGCCTGAAACTACAACTTTTATGATATTTTCTTGCTTATATTTCTACAATGGACACTCTTGTACAAATGTTAATCATCGGATAAATTCTGTAATACTCCTAATTCTTTGGAGTTATTTGCTAGTCTCCATAGTTAATAAAACAGCTATATTTAATTTTAAAAATTTATCTCAACCTCTTAAAATATTTATTTAAATAAATATTTATCCTGTTAGGAGATCATGGGTTTAGTTTTTTTAATTAATGGATGTTATTTACTCCATAATCCGCAGTCTTTCAAGTTTATTTTTCTCTTTCAGAGCTCACGGAATAATTGTTACAATTTTATTTTTTAGGTACTTCCTACCCTACGTAGGAAATATCTAAGAAGAAACTTGTGATATCGACTCTGTGGGGAATTATCGAATGAAGGAGTGAATATCATCCATTAACTAAAACATAATTAAACCTTAATCTCCTGAGAAGTTAATTATTTGTTTATATAAAACCAACACATCTATGACACGATTTTAATGCTAATTTACACCTCCGTTGGTTCCATGGATTGGACTTTATGATGGTCGCTTGGGCTTCCCATGTCGAAAAAACAAAGGTGAGGGTTGCATCCCTTTACAGCCACTCTTATATTCATTTACAGAGTAGCAAATTCTCTTGTGATATTATCATCCTCCAGCCTACAATTATTTTTACCGTCTATACCCCGTACCCCTACCGTTTTTCATCTCGTCTTTGTACCCTTTCTGTGCTTTCTCCAGTTTTTTATCCATCAGAACGATCGAAGAAATACTTTTCAAGCCTTAATTTCTAGATAAAAACTTTCAGTCTTTGATATACTCTATTTATTATGTGACCGTAATGACCACTTTCTAATTGCATTCACTCGTATTTCAATCTATAACAAGTCTACTCTCTCATCTGAGAAAAGTCGTTCATAGTGTACATTATTTTCCTTAGCATTCAGATTTGTATTTCCAAATGTCCTCCTTCAATGCTTATCAGACACTATTGCTATGATTTTATGCGCATTAATTTATATCCTTGTGGCATTTTACTAAAAATATCAGATGTTCACTGCATCAGATGTTCACTTCATACTGCAGTGAACATCTGATGATGTTTATTTTCACTGCAGTGGTCCTAAAATATAATCTGTTGACCCGATTCTGAAAAACTGAATGGTTAATGTGTTTTATTCTACATGGAAGGTTAAGGAACTAAACCGGCGTGTTCTCTCAAAATATATCAAGCCTTTGATTTGCATTTGAGATAATAATTGGCATCCACCACTCGTTAAATATATATTGAAAAAATTAACTTTCAAACCTCTGTATAATTAGTTTTAAATCAGTTAAATCTATGAAATATAAAGAAGATTTAGAATACTTCTCATAGAAGGAGGACCATGATTAGCTTTAGTGTTTTTTTCATTTTATAACTCCTAAATGCATTCCAAATTTGTAAAAGAAAAATAAAATGTGAATATCCTTCCTCATATGCATCTCATTCAAGCAGTATAGTTGGTCATATTCATCTTTACCAAATTTGGCAGCAAGAGTTGGGTGCTAAGTGTAATAAAAGGACGCTAAGGCATAAAATGTGTCTTATACTAACACCATGGTGTGAATCAATACTCGAAACCTAGCTTTAGTCATACCGTGGGCAAACATTCCTATAGGATTGACAAGATTCCTATAGGAATTTTTACTCACGGTTGTTTAGGAAATTGTCGTACTTGATACATATTGGCTCATAGCTGTGTTATGAGTCATTGAGTCTTGCTATTTTATTTGTTTTCCAGTTAAGTGAAGACTTGCAGTCTGGAATCTTCTTTTTTGGAATGTCAAACAGCCTTGTCAATCCTCTAATATATGGGGCTTTTCATCTTTGGAGGCCTGGTAGTCACAAGAGTAGCTACAGATCAACAGGGTTCAAGTAAGTTTCTTTTACCACATAGATCTATAAGTATATTATTCCATTGGTCAAACAAATGGCTTGGAAATGTTTTGAAGAAAGAAAGAGATGAAGTTGTATGAAAAGCCATAAGGGTCGTTCCTTGGAAAATCACGGACGAGTTGCTCTTACTATCTCAGATTTGCATAAAATTTTTTGTGTGCTTTACTTATAAGGCCCTTAGTTTGTATATACATTTTTTATTAAAAATGTTGAGTTTTTGCGGAAAAAAGGAGGTATGAAAAATTCGGCATTTGTAAAAACAAGTCCCAGAATTTTCCCATTTTTGTCAGATCTAAGAAAGCTATGAAGTTTCGATAAGAATTATTTTGTAAAAAAAACTTTAGTTTATCTTATTCAACAGTTTAAAATTTTTAAAAAGTTTTAAAATTTTAAATATTTTGAAACTTTAAAAAATATTTGAAAATTTTAAATTAAATTTTAAAAATGTACCCCACCTTCGATCTATCTCAAAGTTTAGAATCTTGTAGTCCTTTGTATATGTAAGGAGGCTGAAAAGTTACGTTATTGCAATTCTTCATATAAGGGAGAAAAAAAATTTGGTTTATGGCATGCCCTTCACCGTGTCCACGCCCATCTGGTTGAATAGCAGTTAGGCCTTTCGCTACTTGCTCTGGAGTGAGAAATGCACAGTGCTTTTAACGTAAGGTAGAAGTGTTACTTCAAAAAAAGGTCTATTTACATCATGGGCATTGCTTAAAACAGTTACTTCACAGTCGGGTTTATATGACGGCGGTGCAACTGCCTAAATCTTGCGGCTGATGTGAGTTAATCAGCACGGGAGGTCGCACGATGACCCGGAGCTTAATGGGAATCAACTATTTCATTTTTATTTTTAAACGATTATTACCAGATCGATTTTAAGAGTAGATTTAATTACAACTGTATACATGACCCTGCCTGTGCTCTCGGCAAGAGCCAACGGACGACTACCTTCCGCGTCACCGACAATACCCCAGCCACAGCATCTCCTTCCACCGGTCTGCTGGTGGTAAAACCATTCCCAGGACCCTGGCATGGGAGAAAAGTGCAGTGACCTTAAGAAAATACTACGCACACTCTCCTCCCGGGTTCTTCCCCACTTTCTGGTAATTGTCAGGGTAGTGGACTTCCGCGGAATGTTCAGGGTCCGGGGTTTCGACGAAGCGCCAGTGACGGTCACCTCCCTCCCTCCCCAGCTCGCTTGGCCCAGGGTAATGGGTTACTACCTACTTAAAGGGTTGAAAATCTGTACACTGAAAAATGCAACACATGAATTACTATACCACGCTGAACATCCTCCTGGCATCAATGTCTTTAGTTAAGCTCCCTCGCCTCCTTCCCTTCTATTCCCCTACCTGCTGCCCCTCTCTTCCATTCTCTCAACGACCCATTCATTCAGTACCCTTTCATTCTTCAATCATTCATCCTATAATCCATGCATTATGAAGATATTTGTTTTAGGAAACTTAGCTTGTATTATGGAATCGTCATTAGGATTAATTAGTCTCACTTGTTTGCTGCTGCTGCCGAGACCTGAAAACGTTGGGTAAATTAGTGAATATTATACTAGGAAATCATTTTCGGGTTTTGTTGAAAACGCCATCACTAGGCCCCTTACCGTGGGGGGTCACGAATTAATGCCACTCTGTGGAAATATTTAAATTCTTCTCGTGCTGCAACACATTTAAGAACAAATGCTGCTGTCTGCTGCAACACACAGCCGTAAAGTTTAGGCAGTTGCACCGCCGTTATATATATCCGACTGTGAAGTAACTGTTTTAAGCAATGCCCATGATGTAAATAGACCTTTTTTTGAAGTAACACTTCTACCTTACGTTAAAAGTGTATCACAGTGCATTTCTCACTCCATTGGCAAGTAGTGAAAGGCTATTCAAGCAATTGGGCGTGGACACGGTGAAGTGCATGCGATAAACAAAATTTCTTTCTCCCTTATATGAAATATTGCAATAACGAAACTGTGCAGCCTCTTTACTTATACAAAGGACTACAAGATTCTTAAATTTGAGATGGATCGAATGTGGCGTACATTTTGAATATTGAATTTAAAATTTTCAAAAAATTTTAAATTTTAAAACTTGACTGTTGAATAAAATAAACTAATGTTTTGAACAAAATGATTCTTCACGAAACTTTATTTAGATCAGCTTATTAAACTGCTTTCTTAGATCCGACAAAAATGGGAATATTCTGGGACTTGTTTTTACAAATGTCGAATTTTTCATGCCCCCGTATCTCCGCAAAAACTCAACATTTTTAATAAAACGTATATATATAATAATTTGAACAGAAGGTGAAAGAAAGAGATAGGTAACATATAATTGAAATTGGACGAAGACACTGGTTATCTGGAAGATGGTACAGCCGAGAAATCAGAGGGTAAAAATGTGCCGTGACCGGGACTCGAACCACATTTTTACCCTCTGATTTCTCGGCTGTACCATCTTCCAGATAACCAGTGTCTTCGTCCAATTTCAATTATATGTTACCTATCTCTTTCTTTCACCTTCTGTTCAAATTATTATATATTTATTCGCCTGAAGGCGGTGTGTGAGTGAGTGAACGATATATATATATATATATATATATATATATATATATACTTAGAACCTTATAAGTAATACTCACAAAACAATTCGTGCAAATCTGAGATATTAAGGGCAATGTATGCATTTTTGTCGGTGCATTGGCATGGAATGACCCATAAGTGAACCTAATGCTTGTGCACATTATTAAATAGCTGAAGTTTCTGAGGTGTTTGATGAATTATTTTCTCCGTTTATCATAAATATTCAATTTTCAACCGTCTTTCATTCTATCCACCACTTTATTTGTAATAATTTTGTAAAATTGTGAAATTGATGTTTCGTTAGATTTGATAAAAATATGTGAAGCAATTTCTAACACTCATGTAAAAGGAAATCATGATTCCTTCTTCGCAGTACTCTGAACACTTGATCATTACTATAAATATCACTTAAGAGGTTTGAGGAAGGAATTTTATGGTATCAATATGTCAGCCGGATTGCTATTACTGTGGATAGATCAGATAGAAGTGACTAATTGAAGTGAACTAAAGTGAAAAAACATTCTTCTATGAAATGATTAGAGGACTAACGGGATACTCTCTTTCAGCTCCGTGAATTTCAGTCGTGATGGGTCAATAAGGAGAAGTACATCCACCAACGTCAGCATACTCAACCGATCTGCTTCGAGGAAGAAAGCAGCTGTGATTACGATGCCACCAACTGCCGCTAGTATGTCCACCCCGCGGCTTTTGGAGGAGGAGGCATCTCTGGTTGATCCCTCAAACAGCACGCCACTGTATCACTTAGACGTTTTAGGAGGGCGACCAAGGCACCACCATCGTTCAAAAGGCCACCGCGGCAGAGCAGGAAGACACAGGAGCTCAAGTCAAACTATTGATGGCAATGGGAAAATGTTGATTGTGTCCTCGCACCGACGAAAAAGCTACTCCAGTAACGGAATGAGTGCGAATGAAGTGCAGAGGGACTGCACCAAGGATCTCAACTGTGAAATAACAATAAATGGTTCGTAGTCAACGATTTTTTAGACGATTGGCATAGCTTTTTAAGTATGTGTGGACAAACCTAATGCATTTTTGCTCATGGAATGGGTATTGAAGTGGACGTTTTTTTTTTCTTGCATCAAGAATATCTCTAATTATGAATTAGGTATTTCGGTAGTCTTACAAAAGTGAGACAGTGAATTTCTACTATATTGAATTTTATGGGACAAGAATGGATTTGCCGTTCCTTGCTCTCTACACATCAGAATAAATGAGCCCAGTGTTTTTCTTCAGTTTATTTCTGCATTAGGCGAAAAAAGTCCAACACATACTCTAGAAAGTTGCTCATTTTTGACCGGTATTTGATATAAACTTCTTGTATGAAGGTTTAGAGAAAATAAATGAGCTCTCAAAGATTTGAACTTGGTAATTTTATATTTAGATGTCTTAAAGGAGAATCATCAAGCAGGGACCGCGTCTCGCTCGTATCTTGATCCGATTCCTTAGTTAGTCTGCAATGGGTGGCGAACAATATCAGTTTATTTATCCAGATATGTTTAAATCGAAAAAGTTGCCATAAAAGGCGCTGCTGACGCATTTCCCCCCTCTCAAAATACATTTGATGATACTGGCAGGTGACCTCCAATGTGCTGTTCTCTCCCCTCCATTCATTTGCCGAACCATTCCACAATATCCCCACCTCTCCTTAACGCCAATCTTTGCGCAAGCAACTGCCACTATGTTTCGCTAACACTATGCATGTATGATCGGTGCTTGTTTTATTAAATGAGTAAGATTTAACGTCACGTGTTTATGTCTCTTTAGAGCTCTTTGAATGGAAATTATTCGAGCCAAAATTCCGTCAAATTATTATAACTTTCCCGGTCCATATTTGTAAGGGACTGTCCCATATGTTACCCGCGTCTGAATTAAAAAAATCCTTATGTTTCTTTTCTTTTGCGGGAGATCTCCTCAGGGCTGATGGAGTATCAGCCCTGAAAAGGTCTCTGGAAAAAAGAAGAAACGTTGATATTTTGGATCACGAACATAAGACGGAGCAGTCCTTTTTCAGCCAAAGTTGGTCTGAAACTTTTCTCAGTACCTCTCCGTCTCATGTCTTTACCCTATAGTGTATTTTGATAGGCTTAAATAGAATATCAGGGGAAAATAAAAAAGACGTACATCAATGTTTTATATCTTATTTAAAAACTAATCTAATAAAGATTATGTTGTAATTCATAAGGATGAAACTGTGGAATATAGCAAATGTATCTCATGGAAAACATTTAATGTGACATGCTGTTCATAACAAGAAAAAAATGTTCATCTGATGTAATTTGAATGTGCACTTTCATCATCAATAATTTGCCAAAGGATTTGTTAACGCAACGAAACTCAAATCGCCTATTGTTGTACACATTTTCATAGGGTATCATTTTGATTATATGTTTCATCAATTCCATTTCTCATGAAGAATTTTCTACAATGAATGTGTTGGTTTAATAAATAGATTTAAAAATATTTACGGAATGTATTTCTCTTTGAACGTTAAAATAAAACAATTTTGCTTTTATTAAGTGTATGTATCAGTGAAATACGACCATACACAACTGTAAATTGCACGTGAAAAATATTACTCATTTTGCTGCTCATTTGTTGACAGACACACTCATGCTCCGTTAACACTACTAACTTAGCGACTGTGGTTATACCGTAGTAGGCGATAACCATCTTGTGAACGCGCGTTGGTTAACGGTGGAGTAGTAGTTCTTAACGATACCACTTACCTCAGGGTCTGGTGTTGCGAGCGTAAACAGGAAGTGATAAAAGACGTAAACCAAAAAGGCAAACATTGTAGTGAAGCAGTAAATCTACTTCGATGAATAAGAAAAAAGGAGTGTCGTTTGCTTTTTAAACCATTTATAGCGCATTTACAAATTCGCGCTCGTGATTCGCCTCGTCCCTCGCCGACATTCGCGAGTGGCATACGTGCGTTCGTCCCCACAACGCGAATGACCGATTAAACACTCGCCGAGTTTTTAGTTCACGAAGTAAAGGCAAATGGACGAATGAAAAGTATGGGGTAGCATTAGCCCTGTTCTTGCTAGCAATAAGTGTTAACAACTTTCTTGAAATTATTCGTGAAAATTTTGAAAAAAGAAGACGCCTTAGGCGATGGTGGATAAAAACAGTTCATCTCAACAGAACAATATTAGTAGAACTTATTTTGCATAACTATTCAACTACTAAATTTGTTTACTTAATTAAATAATTCGTGAAAATTGTACTGATTTACCAATGATTTGAAAAATTGCGAAAAAAATAAGCTTTAGGTTTTCTCAGACGAAGTATGGAGGTTCGGAAAAATGTTTCTTGAAATGCTCTGTGAAGAATCAAAAGAATTCTCAAACTTTTGTAGAATGTCACCACTCATTTCAATTACATAGTGAGCAAAAGGAAACCATTAATAGAAAAAATAGAGACTAAATTAAGAATACCGTTTCCTTACACCGGAATTCACTTGGCGAGATGAAGCATTACACGAAGTTTTAGTTAAACCTGCGTAAGGAATTTTTCAGGAATAATACACCAGAAGAACATTTATTATTTTTTTGTCGTCATCACAACATAGTCTACCTACGCAGAAAGTGTTACTTTACCCATATTTATTTGTTTTACGTAACACAATTTTTACAAATTTCTGCCACTGATATTCGCGATGATTAGAATGTAAAAAATATAAATTTAAGTTTCTCTATTGTAAGCGGCATATCCTTGTCTTCCGAGTGATTTATCGAAAACCACTTGTCGCTCGTCATTTCAGTATGTTTCCACTACATATCATGTCTCTCGTACTACGTCTTTGACCTATGAGACAGTTCTACATATTAATTTTTAGGAATATTCCCCTCACGAAACACATCTTTTCGGTATAAACTATTTTTTTCAGAGATGTGTGTTAAAAGAAAATATTCGTCCTCCCAGAATAAAACGAAGAAAAACCTAAAGAACTTGAAATATCGAAAATTTGCTATTAATTCGGAAGATAAAAGTACTCATCCCTGAAGCAAATGCTCTAATGTCGGCTCCAAGTGAGGATAAAAATAAGAATATCAGGAGTTCTACACCAGGTGCGTATAGCGTGCAAGGAGGTATCCTCGTAGAAATTAATATTTGACTCTACGCTCCAGATACCGTAAATACTACTCACACTCCTCCCACAACGACGACTGCCAGTTGGTTAAGCTGCTTAGTGGGCGGAGCTTAGTACATCGGTGGGGAGTGAGTGCCGACCAATAAAATGAACTTCGCGACGTCCAAGAGTGCTGATTTCACCGCAGGCAAAGTTCATTGGATTGGCAGTAGAATTCTCATTTCTTGCTTTGCCCCCACCACTTTTGGGAGTTTTCCAATAGGATACTAAGGATTTGAAACGGAAGTGGGAAAGGTTATCCACTGCTTTAATAGACCGAGTCAAGTAGGACATCTTACGGGAATACCTTCTCGCATGTTATTCACGCCTGGCACGTAATTCGCGATAAATAGTATTCTTCCTGCTCATCCAACCCACGAAAAGATAACGAAATGGAAAATATGCCAGCTTTTAAGTGATTATCCAGAGGTAAGTATCAGGAGCGGATAACTAGCGAGGAGGTATACTTATGAAAGTTTCCACTTGACTCACACATATTATAGCCTTCGAATTGCTGTTGCGGCGTGTTCAGTTCTCCGCCCTCTCTTGTCGTCTTATTGGCTGCGGCTGCCAGGTGGGAGGAGCCTTGGAAAAGAAGAAAGCAGGTTTACTAATATGGTGAACTGTTCCTTCATGAGTTAAGAATGGTGTTTAAATTGTGATTGGATGGGTTTCTCCCAATGGACTACGAGCTCAGCCGGGAAAGCGCTATATCCAATGAAATGCTCTACTACAGAAAAGAGAATTAAGTGGGGCTTATCGATACCGAAATCGCGTAGTCAAGTGACACCTTCTACGAGAATACCCTCTTTCAGGTTATGTGCGCCTGGTAGAAATCTCAGAATTAGTACGTAATTTTTATCCCCGGCGTTCGTTTTTTCTCGGAAGTTTGACATTCAGGTGATTCTTAGATTTCGCTGAATATGTTATTTCTTATTTTCCAAAAAATTGATACGCAATTATGGTGTATTCATATTAATTTTTAAAAAACATGGAAGTAACGTATCATGTAACAAAGCTTATTCCTCAGAGATCATGTCACTTTCAATAAATTTTCTTCATTAATTATAGTTCTAATGCAATTGTACTCTCTAAAAGAGGTTTTTTGGAAATTTATTTACATCCCTTCAACAAAAAAAATTGCAAGTTATTCTACTTTATCATCATGACAGTGGTATGGCGGATATTTCTCTCAATCCGTGTGAAACATGAGATGTTACGCCTCCAACTAATTTCAACTAGTTATCTATTTTCTTTCTTTATTTTTTTTCAATATATTTGTAATGTTGATATTTTGAAATGTGGATGCCGTTATTTTTTTTATATATGCACTAAATTTGGGCGTGAAGAATGCTCTTCTAACTTTCCGCTATCTGCATTATTGCAGAGCAAGTGGACGAGTCCCCGTTCTATGTTATCGTACCGCATACAACGATGACTCATGAACACAGTTACCGAGCTGCTATCACAGTTGATAACGAAAGTGGTTATGAACACAAGGACACGTGCATTAAAGAAATCATTTTTACATTGACCTATATTTAGTTGTAGTTTTATTTTCCTTAGCTCTCAATGCTTCTGACTTCATATTTTACAAAAGTCATCAATCTTATATTGAATTATGTCTGAATTTACCTTTCTTATAACAGTTCAAGTATAATCCATTTAGAACTCCTCATACTCATGCAGGTTTTAGCCCAAAGCCTCATGTTAGATGTTTCAATGACGATCATAATCTCACCGAAACATGAAGAAAGTCCATTCTTCTGGAATAATTAACATTCACTGAATATTCTATTATTGTAATCCATCTCTGGTTGCAAAAAATCGTACCTTTTTCTGCGTTCAATGTTCCTAGTAATCGGCTTTGTGACAAAAAGACCATCCCAAACTGAGGAAATTGATGAATGCAAGGAATGGAAAATAACCTTTCATCAGAATTCACTTGGAGAAATGGAGCATAACACGAAGTTTTAGTTAAACCTGCGTAGGGAATTTTTCCGAGGAGTCAGGTTATGTTGCTCACCATATCAATTGCGACTAAATATGCGAGTTGGAAAATGCAGTGTCTCCGAATGAGTCGCGAATAAGTCATTCTGTATGAAATATACTAAAAATAATACACCAGACGAACGTTTGTTATTTTTTTGTCGTCATCACAACATACCTCACCTACGCTGAAAGTGTTACTTAACCCATTATTTTATGAATAACGTAACACAATTTTTACAAATTTCTGCCACTGATATTCGCGACGATAAGAATTTAAGAAATAAAAATTTAAGTTTCTTTATTGTAAGCAGCATGTCTTTGTCTTCCGAGTGATTTATCTAAAACCACTTGTCGCTCGTCATTTCAGTATGTTTCCACTACATATCATATCTCTCGTCCTACGTCTTTGACCTATGAGACAGTTCTACATATTAATTTTTCGGAATATTCCCCTCACGAAACACAGCTTTTCGGTATAAACTATTTTTTTCAGAGATGCGTGTTAAAAGAAAATATTCGTCCTCCCAGAATAAAACGAAGAAAAACCTAAAGAACTTGAAATATCGAAAATTTGCTATTAATTCGGAAGTTAAAAGTACTCATCCCTGAAGCAAATGCTCGATTCTCGGCTCCAAGTGAGGATAAAATTGAGAATATCAGGAGTTCAACACCAGGTGCGTATAACATGCAAGGAGGTATCCCGGTAGAAATTAATATTTGACTCTAGGTTCCAGATACCGTAAATGCTACTCACACTCCTCCAACATGGACGACTGCCAGTTGGTTAAGCTGCTTAGTGGGCTGAGCTTACTACATCGGTGGGGAGTGAGTGCCGACCAATCAAATAAACTTCGCGACGTCCAAGAGTGCTGATTTCACCGCAGGCAAAGTTCATTGGATTGGCAGTAGAATTCTCATTTCTTGCTTTGCCCCCACCACTTTTGGGAGTTTTCCAATAGGATACTAAGGATTTGAAACGGAAATGGGAAAGATTTACCACTGCTTTAATAGACCGAGTCAAGTAGGACATCTTACGGGAATACCTCCTCGCATGTTATTCACGCCTGGCACGTAATTCGCGATAAATAGTTTTTTTCCTGCTCATCCAACCACGAAAAGATAACAAAACGGAAAATATGCCAGCTTTTAAGTGATTATCCAGAGGTAAGTATCAGGGGCGGATAACGAGCGAGGAGGTATACTTATGAAAGGTTCCACTTGACTCACACATATTATAGCCTTCGAATGCTGTTGCAGCGCGTTCAGTTCTCCGCCCTCTCTTGTCGTCTTATTGGCTGTGGCTGCCAGGTGGGAGGAGCCTTGGAAAATAAGAAAGTAGGTTTACTAATATGGTGTACTGTTCCTTCATGAGTTAAGAATGGTGTTTAAATTGTGATTGGATGGGTTTCTCCCAATGGACTACGAGCTCAGCCGGGTAAGCGCTATAGCCAATGAAATGCTCTCCTTCAGAAAAGAGAATTAAGTGGGGCTTGCCGATACCGAAATCGCGTAGTCAAGTGACACCTTCTACGAGAACACCTTCTTTCAGGTTATGTGCGCCTGGTAGAAATCTCAGAATTAATACGTAATTTTTATCTCCGGCGTTCGTTTTTTCTCGGAACTTTGACATTCAGGTGAGTCTTAGATTTCCCTTAATATGTCATTTCTTTTATTCGTATCAATTGATACGCATTTATGGTGCATTCATATTAATGTCTTAAAGAACATGGAAGTCATGTATCATGTAATAAAGCTTATTCCACAGAGATCATGTCACTTTCAATAAATATACTTCATTAATTATAATGCTAAAGCAATTGTTCTCTCTAAAAGAGGTTTTTTGGAAATTACGATCGTTAGTGAACTTCACCTCCTACAATAATGCTCGCCATCGTTGGGCGAATGAATTATTACCTCGTATCATACGTAGTTATTGGTGTATTCATATTTTTTTTTGATAATCATGATAGTAAACTATCGTGCATTAAAGCTTATTCCACAGACGTCTTCTCTCTTTCAATAAATTTACCTCATATATTATAACGCAATTGTTTATTTCAAAAGTGTTTTTTCAGAAATAGATTCCTATTTCCTGTCTTCAAAATAAATATATAATTGGTTTAATGTAAAGTGGTTTCTATCATTCAATAGGGGTAAAATCACTGTAAGAAATCAGTTGACCAAAAAGTATTATCTTTGTAAGGGGTTTTGTTTATAGTATATTAGTTGAATGTACTTCGAAATGGTCTCATATTTGATATGGTAAAGACTTGGGTCCAGTTTAGATATATCGTTTTTCGTGTTATGTATTGGCCGACTCAATTTCAAACACTAAACTTGATCCTTATGATGTCTAAAAGATTAAACTCCAACCTTTGATCAGAGGCAGCGGCTTTCAAAATAAGCATTTATGCGTATCTGATGCAAGAGATACAAGACTGGATACGAAATCTAACTTACTTATATTTTATTTAATTTTTTTTAGGATTTCAATTTAAAATATTTATATAAATGCATTTAAATTTTTGCATGAAAATAATTGCAAATATTTTGCGAAATGCCTATCAAAAATCAAGAATCATATCTTTAACACGCGCGATGGACATCAAATGGCCGTACTGGATGAAATGCCTTCTGAAGCATGCTAAATTATTGGCAAAACGGCCAAAAAATAATGAAAAAAGTAAATAATAAAATAAATTATATCAATAATCAAAATAACTTAACCACTTTGATATTTCTTTAGCATTCTTTAAAATTAGTTTATTTTTTTGAAAAATTATGTGTATTTTGAAAATGCATGCATCCGCGCCATGTGTCAGTTACTGGATAACGTACACGTGGGCTTGCTTTTCATCTATCGGCGCACATCTGAATCACTACGCATGGCAACTTAATCGTACGTGCGCACGTGTAACCTTTAGTAGGTTACTGTGAAAGCTTTGTATTTTCTTATTTTTATCATTTAGATTGACCAGGTAACCATAAGTACAAATCTCCCTCGTTGGTATCATAAATATTTTCTCCTATCATCTTAACACTCATTATGCGTGACTTTAACCTTGTACCGAAGCATTTTGACTATCTCAAAATTTTACTCTATTCTCCGTATCTCGAGTATTTTTTCAGTTCTCACAAAATGATTAATTCAACCCATATTTTATATAAAATAACTTTCTTATTCATATTTATTAACTATATTATAATTTAACTTATTTTTTATATTAACTAACGTGGAAAACTAAAAATACAGCAACTTTGATTTTTTCACGTTGCCATTCCCGGCCATCATAATGGCACGACACTAATGAGAAAATCAGGTGTTATAACCTTTGATTACTTTAAGTTTTTTTGTGCTGGGTTTACAATTTAGTCTTCTTCGGACAAATTTCATAAGAAAAGTCTATTAAAAATTTTATGATAAATATTCTTCAAGTACTTTATTTGCACCTGAAAAAAATGCTCGTGGTCATATTTTTTAGCAAAATAATTCAAGTTTTTGGTTGTATCTATAGCCGAGTCTTGTGAAGACCAATGACATAAACGCATATTTAGAAGTATTTTTGTGGAAGATTTTATAATATAAATGAGAATTTAACAGTGGAATCTTATAATATAAGTTGAACAATGAAGCACCAACATAATAATTTTATCCACACTGCCTAGCAGTTTCACACTCATATCTCACATTTATCACAATTTGACAACAATTTCCACTTACGATTTATCATAATAAGGAATTAATATATTAATCAACAATCACAGTGGTTTTGGATATCAGTGATTTGGTTAATCACAGTGATATCCATAGTTTTAAACATATTTTTCGTTTAAGTAAGTGATCATATACCTGCTCAACTAAGCAATGCGAACCATGAAATCTGAGAATAGAGAGAAGACACACAACTTGCATAATCATCAACCTATAAAATTAACGAAATTATTGAGACATGCCCGTAGGACTTATAACCCTCCACACATCTCACATAAATAAATTCCATTATTCTCTTGATACAAGATAATGTTCCAGAAGTTCAAGGATATGGACAGAAAAGCTGTTACATTCTCCACACAACGCAAGCACTTGAAAATTAGTGCAGTCTTATTTTTTTGTGTCATCAAAGGAGGAACCATAAGCCTTGAGACTATGGACCATTAATCGTTATTTCACAGCTCAGATTCTTGTTGCTGTCCCTCTGCAATTTGTCCACATTCATACCATTGCTGGAATTACTTTTTCTTCTGTGTGATGACACTATCAACATTTTCCCATCACTGCCAACTGCTTGGTTCGAATTTCTATGTCTTCCCGTCCTCATGTGGTGCCCTTTTGAGAGATGGTGGGGTCTTGTCCGCCCTCCGAAATCATCCAAGTTGTGCATTGGTGCGTTGCTCGGGGAATGGACCAGCGATGCCTCTTCTTCCAAAAGACGTGGGGTAGCCATGCTGGCGGCCGCCGGAGGCATTGTGAGGGCTGCCGCTTTTTTCCTCGATACCGACCGGTTTAGTATGCTGACGTTTGCGGCCGTGCTTCTCCTCATCGACCCTTCACGACTGAAATTCACAGAGCTGTAACGAAATTCAAAATTAAGTCCCTTTCAAATATCATTCCTCGACAACTTGACCCCTGATTCCTACTTAGAGTTATAACTTGAAATGTCCAGAGTTAATTAAAATCATGAAATAATTACGTACGATCAGAAAATAAAAATGTTTTAAAATACCTTTTTCTATTCAGTTCATGAACAATTATGACAGACATTGCATTGAAGAGTGGTGAGAAATACAAGAAAATGTATTTGGAGTGTAATACATTTATCCTTAAACAAATATATTTTGAAAGAAACATCTATTTGAGCTATATCTAAGTATTTTGAATGTGACGTACTTGCATCCAGTGGACCTGTAGCTACTCTTGTGACCGCCTGGTCTCCAAAGATGAAATGCACCATATATAAGTGGATTGACGAGGCTGTTTGACATTCCAAAAAAGAAAATGCCAGACTGCATTTCTTCACTTACCTAAAAAAAGACAAAGAAAAAGTAAGAAAACAGCCATAGACATATATCTCTAGGTGCTGCTACAAACCAATCGCAATGTGGCACTACAAAAATTATGACTATCATGACAAAAATAAATGCGATTTCATTTTATACAAATTGAGGCACAGAATGAACAAGATATCAGCTTATTTCTTGCACAGTGGCTTTACATTCACAATTTGTCTCATCCATTTTAAAGGGAATGTAGTAGGGGATGAAGAAATGTGTAGTCGTGCATTAGAAAGACATTTTACATATACCACCTGTCAATGTCTCCCTTCTTACAGTATAAGATTTACCCCAACACCGAGGATGAAAACCCGATGAAATTTGGTGGTTCTATGGGTTTCCAACTGGGTCAAACTCTCCATTTTTGCCAACATTTCGATGAACGAGTCGTACATCAAAACGTCGGCAGAAATGGAGAGTTTGACCCAGACGGAAACCCGAAGAACCACCAATATCACTACACGCCGGGAAAACCTTAGATCTTTCACGATGAAATTTATTTCCTCCTGGCCCACAGGTTTTGGACAACGAAAAGTATCTCCTACCGACATCACCTCTTGGAACGTGGAGCCTGACATTGGAACAGTAACTAAAATCACTCAAAATGATCAACAAGAATACTTTTTTTTAAATCATAGGTTACTAGGTAATTAATGAGACAGTTATTCATTGTGTGTAACGCAAAAGACGTCAGTATGATTTTAAAGAAGAACTATCCTTCAGTAATTTCGATCAGCGCTAATTAACCAATACAGTATGAAACTGATTAGAGAAAAAAAATTGTATTGAGTTCACGAGATTCACGTAAATTGGCCTTGCTCGAAAAATGAAATCAGAAGAGATGTAAACTTCACAATTCCTCAGATCGCGGTGTTTGACACTGAAATGACGGAGGGGGATGAAACAAAAAGTATCGTAGAATGAGATGGTAAAATTGAATTTCAATAGAAGTAATTCTCAGTTGACACCAATCCCGCTGACTATGGTGGGGAAAAATCTCACTTAAAGGAATGGAATTGGGAAATAGAAGCAGAAATCAGGGAAGGGTCGCTGAAGAAGAAGAAAAAAGGTAAGGGAATCACTTTTGAGAAAGCCCTGACTCACTGATATGCCACAAAACATATCAAAGCCGTCAGCAGACTAATAAAAATGACTCCCTTGTCTACAAGAAAAATACTGCCTTCAACTATCCTTCCCCTTTCGAAATGTAACCAGTGGCAAAAACACAGACTGATCAACATGTAGTGGGGCTTGAAAGGTAAAAAAGAAGGAAGAATGTGCTGACTAGGGTAACATTTTAATAACAATGAAAAGGGAGAAGAGAAGGCATGAAATAAGAAAATCCAGGACCTGATGATACTAAATCAGTCGTCGTCAGCAATCGTCTAGGGATGTTGATGGTGCAGAAGGGGCGATGTGAGAGGTGAGGTGGGTGTAAATAGCTTTAATTTCCAATTATCAAATAAAAATGGACACTATCTACAAACTAAACAGCCTAATGCCTCAATAAAAGTAATATTAAGTTATAGAATTACACTCAACCGGTGTCTCATCACGGTGTCGTTCTTTATCCCGGTCTTTTAACCTTATTTAACTTCTCAATTTCCGCGCAAACACTCTGCTGTACGCTGGCAACTCGTCTGTCTGAATTGAAAATCTGAGAAAGGCTGACGCGTCCACCAGTAGAGAGGAAAACTCCCTCCTCCGTAGCAAAGGAGAAGGCGGTATTCCAGGGATCTTAACCTGTATCTTACAAGCAGCATGAAAACTTTTTGGGATCACTGTGGAGTATTGTGTGTGTAGAGAGAGGAAGGACTGCCAAGAAGGAACAGGGATGAAATTCAATAAGTAATAAGGAGAAATGAAAACATAAAAAGACCTGCGATGCAGTGAACCCCCAAACACAGCCACACGTCTTCCCACCCCACCTTGCCACCAACCCTATTCCAGCTCCTTCATTCCACCCATCCCTCTCCTTCCCACTACCCAATCCCTCCTCCCTTCTCCGTCCCAACCACCCCCGTCTCCCTCCCCTCCCAATTCTCCTCCACTCTTTATATATATATTGGGCTTAAAACTTTGTATTTTCACCTGAAGATGACATAATGTGTTGAAACCCGGGTCGTGAATAAACTATCTTTTGTGAAATTCGCATAATTTTTATCATTCCTAACATAAAATTGCTAACTGAAAGGGAAATTGAGTTGGGACATGTATCAAACCAATGATCACTTTAATGGCGTGATGATTGTGGAAAGAAATTATATCAAAAATAAAAAAATAAACTGAAATAAATCGTAATGAGGCTGCACTCACCATCTTATCTGGATTGAGGAACATGAACATGATCATCATGGTGTAATATGGCGTCCACCAGACGACGAATGCCACCACAATGACCACGGATATTCGCAGTGACTTTATCTTGGCCCTCCGCATTAGTCGGCACCTGTTGACATCTGTGGGCTGTGAGCGGTGGCCGCCGGCAGCGGCCCTGGCCGTCCTCTTCTCTCCACCATCGCCTCCTGCCACCCCCGAAGACGTCCTCAGTCCTCCCGCCCCCGTACCCCTACCGCCCACACCCCTCGTCCCTGCTCCCGGCTGCTCCTCCGCACCGGTCTCCGTCTTGAACACCTTCTCGCTTCCTGCAGACAAGAAGTGAATATCACACTAAATTGATGTTAAGTATGATGATGTCGCATTATCAAAAACATGTTAATGAGGAAAGCAAAGATGGTGGCACCGGCTCAGTACTTCCAATTTGGAAGGAAGATCCCAAGTCACTAAATGGATGAAAGGGTCGCTGATGAATGTGGGTCTGTTCCTGGAAAAAAGCCCGTATGACGATGTAGTATAATCTAAATGGTAATGCTTAATATTTCACCCAGAATGTTAGAACTACGTGTTTCGTATGAGGCAGGATGCACGGTAGGTTTTGTTGATAGGCCTACCTTCCGCTAGTGTTTATTACTACTTATATCATTACTCAAGAGAAGGAATGAAGTGAATGAACTACTGACGGTGTACGGTAAGGCCTTAGAAAGTCAGCAAATTCTTAAACATGTTGACCCTTATGTTAATAACCGGGTACCCGAAAACCAATTCGCAAGGCTTTATTTTGGCGTACTCTTAATATATTTATATTTAATTTCCACAGAATCCCCATTTATCTAGCTCTTCCCCACCGGTTTTCTGTTAATTGGCAAATAATAGCGTTCACTTATTTAAAAAATGAGTTTAAATGATTCTATACGCTGCGCTGTATCATTAGTGCACGGGTACTCAACATCCAAGGAAGAAAAACTACGATTAAAACAGGATAAATGAAATTTGAAATATTTTCGCAAATTTTTATTCCAAAAAAAGCGTCAAATTAGCGTTGTAAATAAGTAAAACACCTTTTACATTCAGTGATGTAACTGCATATTTAATGATACAAATTTTCATTTCATTAAGTATGAAAAGCATTTGGTGACCATATGCGAGTGTTTCTAACATGCATGTTTTTGACAGCAAAAACAGGATTTCTTTTCTGTCGTCTTTTTCTGTCAGTAACCAGAATAGCACATAGCTTGAAACCACAACTAGCTGTGGTGTTCTCATCATAATGACCCCACTTGACCTTGTAGTGAAGTTTCTCACTGTTAGAGAATTTTGGGACCGCTCTGGGATTTCCAATAGACAAGCTCTTCGCCCAATTGACATAAGAACACTATGCGTCGATTAACTTTTGGTCTGAGCTCTTCGTTTGAGCCAGTAGTCTTACTGTCACTCTTATCACATCCCCTGGGATATTATCATGGCTGTAAGGACTAATTTTACCGTTTTAAATCAATGCTTCTAGTCTGCGTAAGTCTACCTTGATCATCACACATTCAAAGTGACGGAAATATCCAAACGAGCTGTAGAAATTAAATAACCGGACTATTGCTACAAAACATTGATCAGCTAAAGGATTAGGGGCTACACATGGCATAAATGTTAAAATATTCATGTATTCACGCCATGACGTCAGCACATCAGAAACTATTTGGCCCCCGCATTGCATCCCTAGATCATACAGAAGAATGTAGAATCTAAGATAGATTCCCTTTCAATCTAAGAAGTTCAAGAATTATTTGTAAACACAAACCATTCAAGACTTCAGCAAAGGCAGATCGAGACACGAATCCCATGAAAAAAACAACACATTAATCACTTTTTTTGGATAGAATCTTTAAACCCCTGCATGCACCTTTACGGTGGCTTGAAGAATTCTATTCGGGATGTCCGTCTGAAAAATCCTCCGGAATTCATAAAATTCACACACACCCCTTCTCACTAGAGAGTGCCACTCTGCCGGTGGATCTATGACTTATGTACGTGACCTGTGGCGCGAAGACCCAGCAAAGGACCAGCTTAACTTTCACTTTCTGCGAATTTGGCCTTCCATCCAAAAGTGACGGAACCCTTCGACGGAAAAGTGATCAACCCTTTTGGGTCTCGAATGCCTCTTCACTCTCTCCGCGCTTCACTCTTCTAACGCAAAACAACTACACCGTCCCCGGGCGTGTGAATTCTTTCAACACCTATTCAATGTTAAGCATAAGTAAAAGAGAACTTTCGCTGAATCCTTCTTATACTTCACTTTCATCTCCATTCCCACGTGCCTCTAAATCTCTTCTTGCCGAGAATTAGTACTATCATTTTTTGTTTTGTACGATAATAAACCAGTTACCAAAGGGGGCTCGAAGAAGTAATAATGTTCAAATGAAATTATATTTACTAAGATGGTTAATTTTTATTTACTAATAGTGAACTCCACACTTATTACACTTCTTTCTTTTAAATATAATATCTATTCTGAATTTATATAGGGTAAAAATATATTCATTTGGTCACAAATACACCTCCACATATATTGAGTCTCTTATAGAATTTTCTCAAATTATATACATACACTTTAGGAGAGAGTGTAATGAATACATGAGGGCATGGCATACAAACAATAATAGGGCATAGAATAAACACCACTAATGCATTGTAATGGGTACATAAAGATTTTCCTAAATAAAAATTCAATAAATGTTTTATAATTTGACTTGAAAGTTTAAATGAACACACTTGGTCGTTAAAAAGATATTTAATGCTATTCAACGATTTTTCGTAATTCATTAGTTCACAGATTTTGAAACAATGAAAAGTTTCAATGGATCATAATTTATGAGTCACAAGGCATTCAGCAGGATCAAGTCACTGCGAACAAGTAAAAATGTAAAAACACTTTCAGGACTCTGTTAACAGCTAGAGTTTTAAAAGTGTCCATCATAGCTGTTCGTATCCATAAGGCTAAGGACCACTATGCAGTGAAGCTTTCTTAGTTCAACCCATTTAAATATTTCCACTCTCATCTGCTGTATCATATTCTCAAAGGAAACAGTTCCACGATGGTATTGGTAAAATATCCAAATTTGAACTATTCCAAAAATCAAGAGAATCATTTTGGTAATGAGCAGGAATACCACTACCACTCATTGAATATAGCTCATAAAATGCTTTTATTACTTCTTTCAGCCGAAGTCCCCGCATCATGCTGACGTACTGTGTGCATAATATTTGCATTTAAAATATTAGGTCACAATAATTTATTTTCAAATAACCGATGTTTGCCATACTAATATATGTAAACGACTATGGACAAGTGTGCTGCACGTATTATTCTTCGAATCGGCCACTGTGAGTTTGCACTACGTGTTTGCAGCATCATCCGGCTTTGTTTTCCCTATGGGGAGGGTCCAACAAATAAAAAGCCACTTGAGGAGTTTACTCTAACGGTTCCCCTTGCGAGCGGATTAGAGCTCTCTTATTCTGGTGGGAGTGAGGAAAGCCATCACCATTTTGTTGTTTTATTCTCTCTTAGGGAAGCAACTGTGTTTTGGGTCGTTGCTAAATATTTTGTTTAACTTGACATGTTTAAACGAGACTGTCACTATTAAGATTACATTAGGTAAACTATTATCGTAATGATACATAAGCCCCTCTATTTCAAAATCGCGACGTTAGGAATAGCTATTACTGGGGTAATCTTAGAGATGAGGTTTTATTAATGCATTACCTACATAACTGTCATGTCACAGTACATTAATAATTATTAATGTCACAATAAATGGATAAATTGAATAAAATCAACAAATGCAAGATGAAATATTAATTTTAAAATGAGTTTTACGTCATCAATAAAATTACATTTATACTACATAGTCATGAGATGTACTATAAGCTGTTCCGATTCCCAATCTCGATTTTTCTCGGCTCATTGCTCATCTTCAAGCTCTTTCTCTCTCTCTTTCCCATCTCCATTTTAAACTTTTCTCAATAGAAGTCCACAATAGGAATTATTTTGGCAGCCTCTCATTTTCTATTCGTTGGACGTGGTAATATTATTGTAGATGCTTCCATATTTATATCTTTGATAATAACATGTGGGACATCCATGATTTATCTTATTACTATTCCGAACTTCATTCCTTCAAGATGTTCCTGCGGCTCTTTTCCAGAAATCCACCTGTACCACCCTAAGAGTTTTTTCTGATTTTTATTTTAATGGTCAGACTTCATTTTTGTTTTTTTAGGTTTAACTATGTTTTTTAAGGTCCTATTATTGTTTTTCCTTGAAAGTTTTTGATCCCACAGAAAACTGTTAAGAAATATATGGCCGTTCTAGTCTGTGTGTATTCTTCTTGAATAGCTAGCTGTTTCATGTGATATTTTAGCCCATGGTACTTATCTCTTGACAGTGTCATGTACGCTGTCTAGTTTCAAGAAAGAGATCTTGTTGTGTTCCACCTATGCACATGTATTCTGTCTTTTTTTTATATTTACCTCTTCCAAAAGTGTCCCAGTTTCTTTTCCAAAATGCTAAAATTTGCTCAAAGCATATCTTGAAATGAGTTGGCGATAGGAAGAATCCCTGTTTCAATTCTTAGCTTACTTTAAAATCCTGAGATGTCCAATTTTACACATTTATTCGCACTTTATTCTCTATTTTGACATTTTTAAAGGATTTTATTAAGTTTTTACTAATATTTGTTTAACTTATATTTGAGATAAATATTCTTGATGCAATTTTTAATGGCTGAGACGTGCCTCTTTCCAATTTGTGCTTAAATTTTATAAAATTTATTCTTGCAGTTCTTTGAAATATTTATTGCATGATACATCGTTGTAGCCTAGGAGGCCAAAAGCTATGGAACCGAACGGACATTCCGGGTTCATGTCGGGTAGAGCCCTGCTATTTCCATTACAAACAAAGCGTAAATATGTAGGTACAACCTCTGTCTGTGAAACCCAAGGCGTCGCAGGGAAAGGTTTGTCATCTTTACCTAAAGGTAATCCACAAGCTGTTGTACTTAGAAAGTACGTGGACCTTCAGGTTGACGAGTGTATTTTGTGGTAGGTATCATCTAACAGTGACGTCAACCAAAGAAGAAATTTACTCTGTTTTTTATCAATTACTATCATCAAATTACGGGGCAGTACATGGTTTTTTACAATGTTCTGCTTCTGGCTCAAAATCCATGTGGTCAATAATAATCAACAGTGAACTATTATCTAGACAGACCTGAATAAAAATTCAAACATAATAGTTGCAAAAGTTTTCTTTGTAGCAGAGATATCCTTCAAAATGACGGTCAATATGGCAAATGTTAGAGGAAAATATTTTAAATTACCAGGAGGGCATTTTTTAGCTTGGTAACAGTGAGCATGAAAATATGTACTTTTTCCTGCCACTCGTCAGTTTTCTTGCCACCATGCCCCTAAATATTTGTCAGATAAATATGGAATTCTCATATGAAATGAAGAACACTTTTTGAATTTTACGACAACATTTTTATTTCAATTTCCGACCAAGATTTCGACTTTGGAATGAATTATTAGAGCAAGGCCATTTTTTCATAAGGCGGTCTTGATCACCAGGTGAAATAAGTAGTTGTATAGTAGAATATACATAGTTCTCTTCATTTCATATGAGTATTGGATCACTACAAAGTTACGCCTGAAAACATTGAATCTATATAGGATTCACGCAAAGGCATTCTAACTGCATAGTCCAATGATTGAATAAGTTACCAGATAACATTCTCCTATGGTTGTACCGCAAGAAATTAATTTATTACAGCCTTGATGCAATGCACGTTACAATCTCCGTCCAACTCTTTAGTTACATCAACATCATATTTATTTATACATTAACAGGCCTCCTTGGCAACAACATAAAATGATGGCACCATATCTGGTCGCCACAAATCTCATAGGAATAAGAGTTTAGTTAGCCATCTATCAATACCGCTATGACCGGGGAAGAACGGGCGAAATAGCTTCGTGAATAAGGAAAGGTCACTGCGGTAAACGTGAACATATTATGTAAACAAGGGAAGACAGGTATTAAAAATAAATTTTAAATTTTCACACAGTCATTTCCAATCTAACGACCAATCATTTTTTCTTGTTGGATAACTCCCCGTGATACTGGAAGCAAGGCGCCATGATGACTTCCCCCTATTTCTGACAAGCGAAAGTGTGCACGTCGAAGGTTGCATTATATTGGCCGCCCGTTGAGTAATCCTCGTTTTGAAATACATTTTTTCAATAAATGTGTTCACGAATATATGCAAAATTGCGGAAACTTATGTATATGACTACTAATAATATAATTTTCTAAAATCATCTGGGTGATAGAATTCAAACATATATCAAGGTATGGATTCAACCATATAATTTAAGATATAAATTTTATATGAGGATATCACAATGGCAAAGAGATATCAGGAAAAGCTAAAAACTTGCTTTTGAGCATGGCGTATGAGCAATAATTTTGAAACTATATTTTTTGTTTTTACTTCTTTAATCCACATCTTACGAAGTAGTCAAAATATAAGAAATAAAAATACATTTTGTCAGGGTATGCAAGAATTAGAACCATAGGCTGCCATAAATTAGTTTATTCTGCGCAATGGAAGATCCGGAACTTGTACTTCCACGGGATTCTAAAGGTAGAATTTCATTTTTCCTATCGTGATGGATGGGAACATGTAGCTCTGCTGTGTTTTAATAGGAGTATTTTAGGTGAAAGCACTACTTCCAACAAATTCCTAAACTTCCAAAACGTCCCCCTATCCTTATCACACGCCCTCGGACCTATCTTTATTCCCAGAGCGACTAAGGAAGTTTCTTGACGAGGCCACTGCCCCCGCAGAGATTTGGGGCTTAACTTGCTCCGCCCACATTGAAGTGGAAAAAGGACATGAAGAGTGAGGGTAGGAGTAGCACTGCCCATCAGGGGCGCCCTTATCACTAACGAAACACGTTAAGGTGTTGGCACTGACTCTACGGTCAAAAGAAGATCCTTCGTCCTGAAGTACCCTTCGGCTTTTCCAATAAGGGCAGGCCTCTCGTTACAAGCAGTCTATTCTCACCCAGCCCCGAACGTAGCACTGTCTTCTTGCCCGCGTATGATAAAAAAAATTAATAGAAGCATAAAACAGAACATAAAAGCATGAACTGTTAATTAGCTCATCAGTGACCGTTACTCGCTACTGGCTGTGTTGGTACAATGCCTGTTTCTATACCGGAAAAAGTAAAACGTCTGTACTACGAGTTGGCAGATTGGACCCTATAGGAGAAAACAGTTAGCGACTTGCTCCAAATGAGAGATATAAATGCAGAATCTAGTATAGAAATCGATGAAATGGCAGAAATATTTATATAAACTATAGGAGTTTGCTGATAGTGCTTGAGTCATTATTATAATGGTGCATATTATTTTTACTACGGCCAGCTGAAAAGTGTTAAAAATACAATGTGGTCCTCGTGGCGAAAAGTATGGAGACCCCTGTGTTATATTATAGTTGATCTCACATATAGTTGTACTCTCACGTATCGGTGAGGGCGGGGCCATACCTTAACCTGTATTACCCTAACGGTTATCTAAAAATCTAGTATCATGCATAACTGCACAGCCACATAGCTAAGGTTTAGCTGTAAGCATACTCTGAATCCCTCTACGCTGGTGACTTATCTATCTGTAGTACTACTGTCCTCACAATTCCGTCCTAAATAACCCAAGAGAATAATCAGGATAATGTTTTGAATGAATGACTTCAGGACTCAAGGAGATCTTGCACCACGCGAAGCCCTTTTTTCGCCGCTAAAAACTTATTTTTTAGAGTAAGTTAGGCTTAAAAAAAGAGTGGATTCCTAAAAATAGTACGGAAAATGTTTATATAACGAAGCAAGGTGAAGGTTAGACCTGATCCACGAAAAAGGTAAGATTTTAAGCCATTGCAATGAAGATATGTTTAGTAATCTATGTAGTGTATGTAGTAAATGTCCAGTTGAACAATGTAAGTACGATGAATTTTGATTAGGCAAGTACGTAGTATTCAGAAGCATAGTCAGTATCAGATGCTAACATAAGTTTCGTCATTATTGTACATACATTAGTGTGATCGTCAGCTTTTTAATTGTCGTACCTGATGGTGACAAACTATGTCGTATACACGAATGTAAGTCATAGTCAGGTACGTATATCCTAATGTATATAACGTTGTCATTGTGCGTACCTTAGTTGCATCATCAGTTTTTTTTTTTTACAAGATGGGGACATCGGGGCGTCATTAAGAGCAGTTATGTCATAAAATGTCTGCTGACAACTTACTCATAATGAATTTATTTACGTAGATATTTCACCTAATTATTTCCCGGCAGCATCCATTTCATTTCAAAATTACAACTCCCCGCTCGTTTCCTCATTCATTCATCGGGGTGGGAGTAGGGTGATGACGGTGCGGTGGGGCGAAGTGAAGTTGAGAAGCTAAGAGTTCCGACGAACTCTCATTAGCATTTCAATTCACTGCGCGGGAGCAGAGATTCTGGTGTTGGCTGGCGTGGGCGGTGAATTGTAGACCGAAACGGTGGAGTGACGCCGAGGACGTCGAGCAAAAGAAAAACGTCAGGCTAGTCTTATGAGTGGGATATCCCCTCCCACTTTAAAAGGGTTTCCCTCTTCCGCCCACTTTCCTTGACGGAATTTCCCTTTCATTACCTTTATCAAACAAATTATTGGCCCTTTATCAAACAAATTATTGGCTTTTATTTTTCCCTCAGCTACATGCAGGTACTCTAGACAACAACATCGTGTACAGGAAATAGAATTCGGAAGTACCCAAATCGAAGTCTTGGGGTATGAATAAGACTCATTTCCTAATTCGTCAAACCGTAGACTGGCTTTCTTCAGCTCTGCACACGACCGCATACCGCGTTGTCCCCTCGTAATTTTTCATTCTGCTGTCTCTAATTATTCGTCCAATGTTTGTCTGAATACTGTAATTTCAACTCTCACGCCTGCTTTCAGCGAAAAATTACTCACAAAAATCATAAATTTACATATAAAAGATGAAATTCGTCATAATAAAATCATTTGACTCGACCGCTATTCAATTCCGTGAGTGTTAATAGCTAACACCCCATTACAGGGAATCCTGGTCTTTCGTGGTCTTACCTGGTCTTTCGTGAATTTCACAATAGAATTTGAAACAATAGAATTATTTACAAAATGTATCGTAAAACCCATGCCACATGAAAGATATTTGTTGAAAAAAGGTAGTATTGCGTGAAACTTTATATATTTCATCACATTATCAGGGTCATCACTTAAAAGTTGCTTTGTGAAGACTTCCACGGAGAATTTACTTGGTAAGATTAGGTATTTCTTTCGGGTATTCAACCGCAAACGGCCCAATTATTGGGACAACTTTGGGATCAATTCAATTGATCTGAAGACACGGTTGCAAAGCGATGATCCTCGAAACTGTTATCCCAAAATATGGACGTTCCCGGTAGAAAAAACAAAATACCAGATCTTAATCAGATCAGATTACTTACCATAAAAACTGCTTTAAAACTCCTTGCTGTTTAGCCTCACTCGTGCAATTCAATATTAATCATAATTCGTGCGTATACGTTTCACAGTCAAAATAAGTTATTTCAAAGATGCTGAACTTTCTCTCCTATAAAGATATGCTAACATATCAGCGTGTTTTACTACTTAGGGTGAATGCATTACTGATTGAGTACTATTCCAAAATATTCCACTAAGTTAAATATTTGCTTCTCCACTGCAAAAAAATGTAGGCAGTAAAAACCTTTCACTGTTTCGCAAAGTTATCTTAAAGTGCTATCCTAAACACGAATTTTATGTCAAGGTAATGAGGGTTTATGATTACAGAGTTATGCATCATAATATTTTGTTTATAATACACTTTCTTTGTTTGACCACGAACTCTGCGAGCCGTCAACTCTGCATGCATCTATTGTCTCGTAGATTAAAACATACGTATTTTATGTTTAAATCGACGAGTATCCCATAAAATAAAGTGTTCAATCTTAGATGTTACAGGAAAAAATCCCTGAGAAGTCTTGCTGCGGTCGATGATAGACATCCATGCGATTTGTTTTCCAGTGAAACGGCCTTAGAAAGTGGCAGATCTTCAACGGAATGGAAATATGCATCTATCACCAAAGATTTTATAAATTGTTGGCCTAACAGCACGATGTATTTTACTTTTTCCTTCCACTCATCAAAGAAACTCTTACAACGTGCTGCGAAGAACGTAAATATATATAACCCATGCTTAAATATCATACAACCACGTTCACTGCCTCTGCTCATAATAAAGGCTTGGATGGAAGAATTAGACCGTGTCATTGTCACTCGTATTCCATTGGGTGATATGGTAGCAACAGTAGTATTCCGGTTTAACGTGTTTTGGCAGTTGAAATCTATTCGCACCTATTGCCTGCCACTTGAAGAGACCGATTTGGAGGATCACTCCTCTGAATTCGAGGCGAGCCTAATCGGTGTTTCGAAGTTTGAATATGGAACCGGTACTTCCGTTGCTCCTGTGGAATAGTTTTTGGTCTACTGCTATGTAGATACACACTCAAATCAATATAATATATTGACCAACTACTTTTTCTACTATTTTCACTACTAAATATACTATGAGAAATATTATTTTGGACTTATTTGGTGAAATCCTTGAATGATGAAAGAAGAACTCTTTGCAGTTTTTTATTTATAATGTAGATTTCTGCAAGTAGCTCTTTTTCGTCAATTAGTTTTCAAGTAACTATAAAAAAGTGGCCAGCTATTGGTCATAAAACGTTGGTCCATATCATTCAGCTTCACGCGGCAAGTGTCTGTGAACCTCGAATTACTGAACAATAAATATCTTTTCTATTTCACAAACCTCATATCGATTTTACACAAATTAAAAATAAGCTTTACGACGTAGAATGGAGGTTTTTCCCTCTTAACCTTTACTTGAAGTGCGAGATCTCCAGGCATTGATTTGAGCTTCGGAAACTGCTTTTCGGAAGCCCGCTCTTTTCCAAAGCTGTTCTTCACCAGCGTCACGAGCATAATAGGATGGAAATATTTTCTCTCGTGACTCCTCTCTGGTATAGCTCTCGCAAAAGTTACCGGCACTTCGCAATGGACGATTTTGGGACATAGGCTACTGAACTTCAAAAATCCTTCAAAACGGGGGAGGAAGGTTGTTTTACTGTGGAGGGCCAGAAAACCTCTCAAACTGCGGCCAACACAAGTGCTTCGAGAATTCGGATGACTTATTCCTACCTAACGTCTCATTTCGACTCGTCTCACGATGGAACCTCTAGACCCTAGCAAAGTCAGATCGATGGATGATTTTAACCACTTTGCCTATTAAGCTTGCGTGCGTGTGTCTCGTGGCTATTTCGCGAAGTAGTTTGGTTCCATCGATTTGCTGTCTCCTTCTCTAGCCTTCCGTCCTATCCCTTCACCCCTTCCTTTTGACTTCCTTTTTACTACAACCCCACTTTTACCTCCGATCTTTGCCGTCTGCGCCAGGAAACTTTGCGGGAGTAATACGCCGGCTAACTAAAAGGTCAAGTTCATTAGCTTCAGACGCGGACACTAAAGAGGAGATGACCGCCTACGCACCTCTGCAAAGCTTTTAAGATGAACAAAAGTGTGTACGTAATTTAGGAATGTCCTGCCTTAAGAAATCCGTGCTTAGGGAACATGAGATAAATAAGGAAGTAGGGCAGCACGCGAATCGCATTCGGGAGCGCAATAAACATATGCATAAAAACGTTACAGCAAATCGGATTGGGTGGAGAGCACGAATATTCGAGAGTCGAAATATGGCGTGTTTTTGCTAATGTTGCGTATTCATTCCCTCATTTGATCAAAAGTTAAAGTGTAGTTTCATTCCAAGTGTAAAAGGGCTTGAGGAAGCTGAAAAAGAAAAACATGTAAAACCTTACATGAAATTTTATCGTCAAGCAAGAAAAACATTTCATAAAAGTCAAAATGTTGAGGCTCACAAAGAAATAAATTTGATCTTGAACGTATGCGAGACTGTCCCAACACTGTAGGATACACGGTACAGTTACTGCACACCCTTCAGCTATTGGCCACATGGTATTTTGAACAGCATAGTATGAGTACCGTTGGAACAAATTTACAATAATGATAGTAAAATTTACATTAGTTATTATTGTAAATGTTGTTCAACTGTACTCTTACTATGCTCTTCAAATAATATGTGGCCAATTAATGTAGAGTGGCCAATAACTGTACGGTTTACCCCATTCAAACTTTCAAATTACTACGTATTTCTGCTTTAACAGAAAGTTTAACAGGGGCCAAGAAAGTATGATTTTCGTTGAAGGAATAACGTTTCCTTACTGCTTATTGTTCGATAAGTAGTATGGATGAGGAGTTGCATTGGCTGTAGCGTTAGTCATACTCAATTTATTCCCTATTTGAAGTAGTAATTAATCTTGATAATATTTTTCAATTAATATTAACAAAACATTATGTGAAGAGAGGAATTATGAGTTAGTTGATATATCCCCTTTGAAATTGAAAATAAAAGATACTTATCGACAATTTCGTTCCTAAATTAAGAAAATACTCATTGCGTATCCGTAATGTAGTCAAAAGAAAATAAATACACAAGTGGAAAGATTAAATGGGATTGGAGAAAATTTAACAAAATGCTAATCACTTGTGTGCGACGTGCCGTTTGAAATCGAGTTTTTATCGATGATTTAATCATTCATACAAACACCGAGCAAACGGTAAACCTTATCCCCCGCAAACGGAGGTTCTTTAGAGTGAGGTTTAGAAATACGTGGCCCGGATAAATGGTGGGCGTTTCACTGCCGGAGAAAATTTGCTGCCAAACCGGGCAATAAAACGGAGACCTCTCCCATTCCTGCGCGGGGACAACTACAGCAGGAGGAGGTGCGTGGGCGGCCCAGCCGGCCCTTGTGCGGCCAGTCTTCGGACACGAGATGAGAGGGACGTGTTATGCGGGGAATAGAGAGGAGCGGGACTTGTGCGGGGAAAGGCACGAAATGTGTAGACCCCATGGAGAGATTCACATGGGGAAGATTTGATAAAGGACTCAAGGGCAGCGAGTGAACCGTGGTGCTGATTGGTAGAGATTGAATTTGTATTGGTGGCCAATGGACGGAGAGGGAAAGGATGCCGAGTATGCTGGGGAATCAATCTGAAAAAGGTTATCAGGGGTAAGAGAGGTGTATTCCTGCGCGTGAGGAGGCTATGACATAGTGAACGTGGGGGGTTTGTGCCCCAGATCTTGTTTTCCAGTCAGGAACGCCCTGGAGAGGGAAATGAATGGCAGAATAAAAGTCATATCAGTGCCAGATAACAAAAAGATAGTAGTGCACCCAAAAGTTGAAGTTATAAATTAATATCATATCAATGTCATTTGTTTAATTGAATAGATTTAATTTTAAGAAAAAACAGTGGATGTATTAATAAATTAGATCTATATCTGAATAAAAAATTTGTACGGACACTGCGATTGATTTTTCTACATTCGGGCAAAACATTACACTAGACAGGTATATTTAGCATACGAGATACTTAAAAGGATATGTACTTCTCTTGTGAATGGACAAAATCCTGAAGAATTTTAACCCTGTCTAAACGAAAAATGTCCAAAATATATATTTTTTTAATTCAGAAAAAACATTCTTTTTATCTTGCAAGTAAAAATAGATTATTTTTGCTTTGGTCTCATCAAAGTCGAGTCAAATTGGTTCCGGCATAAGCTTACAAGTTATCGAGAGGAAATTTTTCTAGAACGTTACAGTTAAATGTATAATGGGTGATTTAAAATGGAATGCGACTTTACTTGTACGATATAAAATGGCATATAAAACATAATATGCCTTGTAAGGAGAAGCCGCAATTCCTCAGAAGCCCCTCAAAGCAATCTCTCTAGGCACGATTCAACACCGAGATTAGAACGATCACGATGGGTACAGGACGAGTCTTAAGACACACTGTCTGGTAACTTATTGGTGAACGCCGCTTTTATTGGAGGGTAAGAATCACACGTATATGTAAGCAGGTCAGTGTCCAGTCAGGAGAAAATATTTCAAGACCCGAATAGGGTCATCATCCGAGGGTGGGCTTGAAATGCCTATTTGCCCACCAGTAAGGTCCTTTGCTTGTCACCGTTGCATGAATTTCCATTTTGGCATCCAATGTTTGCGGAGGGAGGCCAAATTCGTAACTCGTGGATGTGTACCGGTCGAGGAAAACTTGTATCATGTGGTCACCAAAAACCTCCCATGTTGCCCGATCCACATGGATTTGGAGCTCCGAGGCGCAGTTAACACACAACCCAAAGGACGTTTTCTCATATTCTTGACGAAAGACTAGGAAGTTGATTTCAACTTCGAGAGTGATTCCAAAATAAGTAACTGTGAAAGTGTACGTACCTTTAAGATGTAGAGGAATGATGAGCTATTCTCACATTCAAGCAATCGAAAATAGTACAAAATAGTAGCTGCACTGTGTTTCAGCAATGAAGATTTTAGGCACTTCATTGAATAAATCTTTCCAGGGGAAAAAGGCAAAGTTTTTCCAATTAGGTAAACATTTTAGTTTTTCCAATTAATCATACATATAAAATTTCTCAGCCTTGAGCTTTGAATTATTGAATTTGAAAACATTTCGACTATAGGCACTTTTTACCGCTCTTATCAGTGTAAAACCCCATGTTTAGAACATGTATGAAGTGTATTTTTTGTAAAAGTGTAACAAAATGTATAAAGTTGATTTTACCATTGAACAGCTAAAGAAAGATTCAAATGATTTATGTAAAATAAAATTACACAACTTATTTGAACTAAACTACGAACTTCAAAAGGTTGATTAGGCTTTAAATGACCAACAATGACAGCATAGTTAGCTCTACGCATTACAGATAGAGTACAAAAATCATAATTAATATATACATCCCATATCTATCACGCCATTCCCTTTCCGGGGTGTAGTGACAGTGAGCACGGGGTCCCTTAGATATTGCTCTAGGCCTAGGAAAATGGCTCTTTAAATGATCTTCTCCTTAGCGTCACACCCTTGTTTAGCTGTTTTGTTCCTATGATTTCAAGAATTGCGGCTTGCATGCTCTCCTTTTTGAAAGTTAATAAGAGAATGCGTGCGAATTATAATTACAGTGCATTGATATACCAGAATTATTACTGAATTAATTTCCATTTCATGAACCTTACAAAATACGTATTTCCATGCCCTTTTAATACCCTTATCCCTAGATATGACATAACTCAGCTTACAATTATAGCAAAGCAAACTTCTGAGATAAATACGAATGGATTTTAGGGCTTTCAAAATATTTACTGTGCTCGCTATATCTTGCATTGGGTATTTTTGGTACGCTTCAACTATTCTATGGAGTTTCAGAACATATGTAGGCATTTACAGTAACGTGAACTACTAATGTACTTTCATTAAGAGGGTACAGCCAGAGTAAGTTATGCTGAAGCCAATAGATTAAAAGTTAAATATTGCAAATAAGTATTCATTAAAGTACGAACACTCTATGAACGTAACAGACATAGCTTGCCACTGGAAAGGTTAAGTGCGAAATCTCGACAAAGGAATGCGTATGACGTAATATATTTCTTAGACGAACAAACCTAGAATAAATATTTTTTAATTAAAATGTATACAAACTCTAATGCGCATATCGTTTTTCTTTCCAAAAATATCGAATTCCGCGAGGAATATATACATGCTTCATGCCTAGCTGATTCCGTGTAGGTTGTATTCTCAGAGTGGACATTCTTCGGAACATCCAATTGGGGGTCCCATGTTTCGCTTGTTGTTAGATTAGATTCGCTGCTCTTTCGTGTATGAAGAAAAATATGCCGAACGTATTTGAAAAATAGCCAAGCACAGAACATGAGGCGCTACCAATAGCACCCACGCAATGTGGACAAAGAGTTGGGAACAACTTGGATTTCGCTCGATGGCCTTATTCAATCGGCCGACCTGTCCAACGATGTAACAGTATGGGGCAGCAGCGTGGGCTGGTTTGTTCGGTGCGGGAGTAAAGTTTGCCAACGAGGAGCGGAAAGGCCTCTTTCTCATGAAAAGCTATCCGATACCTTCATCTTTATCCTCCGTCTCGTCACATCTCCTCTGTCGCTGACCCTTAGATGCGGTCTTTCATTTCTTTCCCCTTATTCCGTATTCTCGAGACGTAATTTATTCCACGCAGGGGCGTAGTTTGAGTTTATTTTCATGGTGTACGGAGAGGGAAGCAATATTTTGAGCATATAGATTTTCCTCGGGGATTCTTCTTTTGCCTCATGATCCAGAGAGAAATCTCCATACGCACGTCTTGTGACCAGTCCCGGAAAATGGCGTGGGCAACGTGGACTAAAGTCACCGGCGGCCAGTCGTATCGGTGGCCAGTTTACGGCTTATTAATGAATGAGAAAACGGGAGAGAATGTATACAAGTCGGAAAATGTTATCAAATTCCAGCATGATTTTATATCCAAAATGATCTCATATAATATACCGTATATATGACGCCCCTCAATCTATCCGCCATCAACTACCAGACCCCTGTCCAAATCATTCAAGCCTACCAAATCTCTTCATATCCCGTGCAATCGCCCGCTATGTAAAACTTTCGCCATTCTCATTACCCAGCCTCTGCAGAACAAGTTTATCACTTTTCTTCTACATTCTATAACAGGAGTGGTTTGAGTGAATAAAATATTTTGTATTATTTCCTCTCTATCTAAATTATTCGCATTTAAAAATCCACCCCGGAATTATAAACAGTTCCTCATGCTCTATTTTATGTCCTTTTATATAAATGCATTGATTATGTTCCGTAAGGACAGTGGAGCGTGGGCAAGAATTGCTGCAATGGAAATTTAGTGCTATGGAAGAATGATGTGGGTCAGATGGATAGAAAGATCTCCCAGGAAGAAGTCTGACAAAGAGTATGGAAGGAGAGTTACTTATTAAAATCTTTGTATGCTGAAGGGAAAAACTTATTGCACAAATTTTGAGGAATAACTGCCTTTTGGAAATATGATTGAAAGGAGAAGTGAATGGAAAAAATATATGGGAAGAGTAGAAATGGAATTTATCTGGCTTAGTATGAGAAATTTAAAAATGAAGATCTGTTCACCGAAAAGACGAATATAGTGGAAAGGTGTAGCAAAGCAGCCTTTGAAGTAATGAGGACTGATGATGATGATGATAACAACTATTATGAAAGTTTTTTTATTTTGTCAGAATTTCATTTTGACTACCATTATTTTATAGTTCTCTCGGCCACGGAAGTTACAAAATGCTTTGACGCAGAGGAGGAAGGTTGCTTATATGAAGGGTCACTCAGAAAACCTTTCTTTTTGCTGCCAACAGAAGTGCTTCGAGAATTGGGGTGACTCACCAGTATGTCCCATTGCCGTCCCATTTCGACTCATCCCACAGTTAAACCTCAAGACAGCGTCACAGTTAAAGTCATGGCGATGGGTGATTTACACCACTTTCTTTGCGTGAGTGTGCTTCGTGGCTTTTATGCGAAGTAGTTCAACGAAAAAGAGACGAAGAGAGGCCTCCTTCGTCTCTCTCGCCTCTGCCTCCCTCTCTTCCCCCCTGTCTCCTCACTTCACCCACTCCAATTCTTCCTCCCATCTTTGCCACGTAGGTTTGCCCCTGGAATTTTGCAAGAGCCATTCTTACGTAAAATTCAACCGTGAATGTTTTCCCTGATGAATAAAAATAGAAGCTTCCAATGATGAGTCAAACGGCGTCACCAAAATTCATTTACATCTCTACGGCACATTAAGTAGAAGTGAGATCCAAATCTGAGTGTGAAATCCAGAAAACAATAGATGGCCATATGTCCAGAATATTACCTGAAAAATGCATGCTGGTGAATGTACATGATTTGCAATTTCAGCCGAATGACTTGGAACAGGAGACAGAGATCATTAATTGCTCAATTTTCCTAACATTATATACAGTGGCTGATTTCCTGTGATGAATCCGTACCCAACAGCTTCCTCTCCTCGACACATCCTTAAAATAGTCAACATTTTTCAGCACTGATTGTATATTGATTGTATACTGATTGTATAATCACTGCGGTCAATAAAAAATAATTTTTCCGCTTTCTCACTGAGGGAACTTTCCGCAATTGGTGGTTCTACTGTTTCCATTCGCAATTCACTAGTTTCGAATGTACCTATGTTACACCATTCCGTTGGACTGTTAAGGAGGCTCTACATTGACTAAGAAGCAATCGTGTTGATTGAAAATATCTGATGGAAAATAAACCAAAGTCTTGTGTCACAGCGTCAATCTGAGATACCAAAGGATATATTAGACCGGGAATAAAGTAGCGTGAAATGCTGCCCTAAATCTCCATCAACCAATGTCTATGACTCCTCAATGCCCTCAAGACATGCCATCCATTCCTAATAATTTAGGAAAATCATGTAGAGAAAGATAAAATTGTTGGCACCAATCTAAATTGACTTGTGTCCCTGACTTTTTTCTGTTACCCATTCTGTATTCTCTTTATTCTTTTTTCCTCGTTATTATCAAAGTAAAAGCGATTAAGGAATAATTATAATAACCTTGTTAATTCTAATGATTATTTATTAACACGACCCTGGTTTCAACATTAGGTGTCATCATTAGACCAGAAGATGACACCAAGTGTTAAAACTCAGGTCGTTTTAATAAATAATCAGTGGAATTTACAAAGTTATTTTAATTGTTTCATAATGGATCAATTCCGCAAGGTCAAACCTACAACCGCTTCCTTTGTAAGAGCGATTAGTTTCGAATTTGGAGGGATTTGGTTTTGAATCACTACCATTCTATTCCTTCTAAAAGAAACTTTATTTTTTATTTTAATGGTTTAATATGTAAGGCATTTTACACAGTTCGCAGTCACAAGTTACGTAAAGGTGTTCAAAGTGTGCGAAAAATATTTTGTCACAACATATGAAACAATGAAAATACAAAATAATGATGCTGTAACTCATATACATATAATCTTTTCCATAAATATGTATAGTAGAACGATTGAAGTGTTTGGTGACCTAAGTAATGTGATGTTAGATTTTCTTCTCTTAATTATTTGATAGGTTTGATAGTAGATAGATATGAATATTTAGTTGTTATTGTAATTTCTTTACTCGAGTTATGAAGTTATATTCTCTCTGCCGTAAGTGAACTTGTGAAATTACGTAGCTGGTAATTACTTTGTTAGTATTGCATTTTGTAAGTATGCAGCTCGTTGTATTTTTGGTGATTTAATGTAATGTTTTACTTTTAACAGTTTTTTTTCCTTTGCCATGATATGAATGATAAGCTGCTTGCACTTTCTCACCTGGCCTTCTTCTATTTCCCTATTTCTAATACTGTCTACTGGTATTACTGCGAGTGAATAATGATGTTTGTTTTCAAGTTGTAATATGTGCAATTCCAGCATTGTGAAACGAGAACGGTTTGTATTTGCACATAGTTTTATTTAATGGTGACGGCAATTTCAAAATCTCAAGCTTCAATTTGTGGTGCAACGGCGCTGGGTGGCGCCCTGGGGGCCGCTCGAAATGCGAGGGCCTACATCTCAGAAACGCATCAACATACGTAAAAACTAACGAAATTATGGCCCTAGAGACCTTTACTCTTGCATTTTAATTCGGAAATGCGTTTTTCTGCCTTAAAAACGCATATATAGTTTCGAAATTGGGGCACGAATTCTCGATAACTAAGGGTGAAAGAATTTTAACAAGTGAATTCATACCCCACTTGGATCATTTTGAGTGGTGGAAAACATACATTTTCTCAATTTTGTAAAATAAGAGCCGCCCTACTGGACACACCAGCAACTTGGAGGACGCCACAGATATCGCAAGGGAATATTAATACTTTCCAAAAATCATTCGGGAAGCTATCGAGATATCAAAACACTCGATGAATGTCAACTGGGAGGACGAGTATCATCTACATATCTCTTGGAAGATACTTTTCCTTGCAGAAACGGTCAACATGGACAATTCTCGCCAACGGTGGAGAATAGGAGCCAGCATGGAAAAATGATGTCATAGAACATAGAATAAGGACAATAAGGACATAGAATACAATGCCTATATACGTGAGCATAAGTCAAAGGGGACAAATCCCAGTAGGATGCAAAGGCAGTCGAGGAAACACCTGAGTTTTTCCATTCGCTGCGCGATTTTCACTTTTTATCAGTGCCACATATCTCCTTCTGGCTATTTGTTTTTTCTGGTCATTAAATAAACAGTAGATGGAAATGTCCTGCTAGTTGCTCTGGTCGCCTGCTGCCATCAATGAATTAATTCAAAAAGACATGCGCCAGATATAATTTAATTTGATTTGATTTATTTTAAACATTCAAAAACAGTCGATCTCGGCCTATACATTGAACATTTTCAACTTAGAATCTGCAGCATTAACAAAACAAAATAAGAAAAAACATGTGTTGGTAAGTAGAATCCAAATAAAACCAAATAGACAATAACATAAATTAATACACTACAACAATATGGAAAATTAGGGAATCAGGAGGAAAGCGCTTTTCTAAGCTGGCGCTTGAATGATTCTAAGGGAGCAGAGAGATCGAGAGAAGAATAAGTGGATGAAATGGTGTTGTACAAGGCAGGAGACCTGTAAAAAAGGGATCGCTGGGAGGGAGAAAGACGGAATTTAGGTTGGTGTATAAGGTGATTGTTGCGCAAGACACGGCCGGGGATGTGAAGTGAAAAGTATGGGAGTATTTTAGTGGATCGGTACTGACCATTAAACACAGTGTAAATAACTGAAAGGTCAATGATATTCCTACGGGTGGCCAGTGGGGTCAATGATAGAGCAGACATGATTTCAGTACGAGGAAAATTACGGAGGTGCGGTACGCGGTGACGGACTACGGAAATGAAGAAATTAACGGGGCGTTCAAGAATTTTCAAGTTGGAGGGACATGCAGCGGAGCAGTATTCGAGAATTGGGAGAGGTCCAGCGGTGGCCGGGATAGATGGAGATGGCTGACGTTGAAACCGCAGGCATGGAAGGCGTGAAGTGAATATCACCGTAACTATTAAAGTTGTTGGGATAGCCGTTCAGAGGGGATAGATAAGGTGAGCGGCTGCAAACATTGGAGGATCCACACAGGAAAAGCACCGGACAAAAGAAAAGTACCACTGAAATCACAACTGAATACACAGACCGAGGAGTGGGTAGGTGGTTACCGGCGGCCATCTTGAGGCGACGACGAATATGGATGAAAATACCGCTTCCTTGCTTCCATTATTTCAATTTTCGTGCAAAACTTTATGAGATGGCTCCTATCATATTATTTATTCCATCCTCAATATATAGTACTGGGTAGTCGGTCTTGTGTTTAATCAAGTATCGAGTGAAACGGGCTTTAGATTTATCTCTTCATTTAGATACACGGTATTCAGCCATTTATAAGCATCCAAACCCTGTTATCCCTCTTTTTGATTCCCTAGTACACCAAATTGACAGTTTGGATAACATTTGAAGCAAGCTTTATGACACAAAAGTTTGTGCCGTGTAAACCCACTCCTTTACGTTGACTTCATATCAGGTTTTACAATATAAAATGCGATTTTTTGTCAAGGTATGAACTATAAACAAATAGAAAACTAGTTAGCATTGTGTTAGAAACTATTTATGGGCTGCCGAAACAGTTTGCATACCTTGGTAGTTTTTTGGATGAGAATGTTTTCAATGGTAGAGTCATAGAATGTAGAGTTCTTCATGGGGTTTTCGCAAGGAGGTGTTGGGGGCTCTAAGGGGAGACATTAAGAAAACTGGAGCCAACTTTGATATGGAGCGTGGTGCTGAATGGGTCGGAAACTGGTCATTGAGGAAATGGGAAGTGTTTAGGATTGAGTAATTTAAGATGTGGGCTAAGAGTAGAATCAAGTGGGTGAGATGGGCAGTGAGGAAGACGAACAAAAATGTTTTGGATATGGCGGCGGATGACTGAGATTTGGATGAGATAGAAAGGTGGATGGAGAGCGAGTTGAAACATTAAGGCATGTTGAAGAGGATGATAGAGGGTAAAAAACAGGGGAAGCGTTGCAGAGGAAGCAAGAGGATAAGACTTTGGGACGATTTAAGGAGAAAAGTAAAAAATAATAAACCTTTATTATATCCTGAGATAAGTACCTTAGAGCAAACTAACAGACAGTTAAAGAGGCAATTTACAAATTTACCAGCGATAATATTAAAATCAGAAAAGTAATGGAACATAATAGCAAAACTGCTTCCTACGACGATGAAAACTGCTCATGAGATAATATCGTAAATGAGAAGTAAAAGAATAAAATATATAATAAAATTACAATACATGATTTGAGAATAATTAAAACAAAAAAAACATGAATGGACCATGAGATGACAAATGCAATTCCGAAAATTGCGTGGTAATGAGTATTAAATACTCAAACAGGATTAATTATTCAAGAAAACATTTTTGAATAAAATACTACGCAGTTAACATTTTAAAATTGCCGCTGAACGAGATTTCGTCTAATCGGTTGGAATATCACTCTAGACTTTCACTATAGACACTCTAGACTAGGAAGCAGCCTTAATAAACGAACTTGTTTCACCTCATTAACTCCCAACCTGTTTCCTGGATTTCTAGGAACAGGACTAACTTTGCTGTGCATGTGGGTTCATTTGCGGCCTGTGTTTCTTAACCTTTCGTGCGTGACACTTGTTCCAGTTCCTTAATGAGCACAAAGTTCTTTCAACAGCTCCTTAAGCAGTGGTGAAGGACGTTTTCGGACGTGCTCGTTACTTGTTCGAGGACCAGCTCCACACGAAAAGCATACAATCATACGTGCGCGGAATCATGTCCATTTCAAGACGCAAATACGGCTGAACTTCTGTGACAACTGGGGAAAAGAGCTCTGGACCATGTCTTTCAATGTTGATAGCCACTCCAATAAGATCTGGTTATAGCAAAAAACATCGAAAGTAAAGTTACAGCCTCAGCGATAAGAGGTGCCCAGGTTTCAGGAAAATCAGCAAAGCATTTTCATCAACGCATTCACTTACTAAGTCCTGGTCACACACAATATAGAATCTTACGAAAACAGGTCCCAGCATCTGCTGCCGCAAAGTTCAACGCAGCGTTTTCAAAATGACGTTGCGGAGAGTTGTGAACTCAAATGGAAAACAAAATGTGAACTCAGTAGTTTTATATTTTGTTTGCCCACTTTTGACTACAACTAGATTATTCAATGTAACTCATTAAATGTCAATAAAATTTATCTATGAATTTTAAAAACATATATTTATAATGTCAAAATTGGTAAGACAAAAGCTTGATACTGATACAATAATATAATATACTAATGGCATGTATTTGTGTTGCTGAACAAACATGTTGTGACATACCTAAAGGATTGGCTCCTAAACGCAATTCGAGCATATTAAGACCTAAATGTGTTTACAGTATTTTGTCGTATAAAAGTTATGATCGGAAATTAAAGAGTTCATAAATACATATGGCATAACTATTCAGGTTTTTCATTGATATATTTGAAGCTTAAATGCGTTCGTGATTATTAGAAATTAGTGGATAATTTGACAAACTGGTCACCAAAGTAATTAATGAAAACAATAGTCCATTAAAGGGACTAAATGATTACTTATAACGTCAGGTTCACTGCCCGTTGAAATTCAAGATATGTGTGTGTATAGATTCATCAAATTCACTTTAGAATCATTAGATGTCAATTCAATCTATAGTGGGTGTCGTAAGACAAAGTTCGACAGGAACAAAGAAGTAGAAAGATCAAGAGGAATGCAAATAATTGGGATGGCTAATCCTTTTCTTTATTTTGTTTGCCCTGAATTGGGAAACATGTGAAGCCCTATCTCCTTAATCTTTTCCACAGAGACTGTAAGGGGAAATAATATGTTCATACAATAGGTGTATAATTTAGTTTGGTACACAAGCGATAGAGTACATTTATGGATTAATAAAAACAGAACCTTGGTTATAATTCCACACTTTATTTTAAACAACATGACCCGGGTTTCAGCATCTCATGTCATCATCAGTTACAAACAGTTGGGTGGCTTACACTTATATAGGTATCCGTGGAAGTGTTATAACCAAGTGCCTGTTTTTATTAATAATGAAGGAGTTCCACCGAGTAACGCCAGAGACAGTGTACATTTATGGAGCTCTTTCTGGTAGAAGATAGAAGAAGATCTAGTATTTTAGCATATTTCGCCATAGGAGAATATTTGTAAATATAATGCCTTGCATTTCAGCGGGTAAAATATAATACCTACCGAAATAGATGAGCATGTAAGAATATCGGAAAAAAATCCATCTAAATGGCAAAGGCATCACGGAATCAACAAGCCAGTACTAGGTCTTATTTTTGCATAAATACCTGGCATTAAAGAAAAGGAACTGTTATTTACCATCGCTGACGCTGATAATTCTTGCTAATATTTTAGCTCGAAGGTGGAAATAACATAATGCACGAATCCATTTTAATAGTAATAGCAAAAGAATATTTAAAAAAAACTTGCATGCAATTAACACATTTTAGATTGCTTGGGTTCGGATTGCCACCAATCCTTCCAATTTTTCACGAGGGTGTATATAGTTTCAGCAAATAATGCATGTTGAATATCAATCCCTACTTGATTTAAAAGTAATATGACAACACTTCTATATGACCATCTATATCATATATTTAAGCCAACATATCATACATTTAAGATATCTATATCATATATCGACAATGCCAAATATGAATTTAAAACACGACCATTGTTTGTCCCTAGAGCCATATATAGGAAATTCAAATTGGCCATTTACTTGTAATACAATTGTAATGAAGTAATCTTGAAGTCAAAATAATTATACTTTTATTACTATAAAGAGAGAATCATATTGCAATAGACCATGTAACTAACGCAGATGAATGTAATACTGAGAACCTCCCATCTAATTTATGTACATCACTCTAGTACGTTATGTTAATCATGTGCAACTCTATAACTAACGGTAAATATGAGTAATGACGCAATAGCCGAGTTGTACTTCCACATTCATAATGACTATGTCTTAGTCCAATTTCAGGTCCGATTTTCTATGACAGTAATTTTCACATTGTGTGTCCGTAATTGAGTGCACTAGTTTATTTGAGCAATGAGTTTGGGAGATCGCCCATAATGAGAGTGATAAAAAATCGCAGTTTTTACCCTAAAAATACCAACGTTGGTCCATCTGAAAATTAAAGGTAACCTGTACAGTAACTGAGGAATGGATGTGCTTCACTTTCAATGGACGCGGGCTATGTTTAATAATGCCTGGAGAAAAATGTCATCGTATAATAGTCTATGAGGATATGCTGAAACGCGTTTTGCACTACAAAGAACCCTAACACTTAGTAGGGCAAAGGTTATCATATCTTGTAGTTGCATTTAACCAGATGCTTAAAAGCTGTTTCCCGATCGTTTAAGTAAATGATCAATGGGTTGGGGCCATTGTAGATGGGTGATCGTCAAGTTTGTGCCAAGTTATACTACTACTGTCTGTAAATTGAATACAAAGAGTGAAAAAGAACTTCAGCTGCTAACAGACATTACAAGCGTACAAAATCCCTATATAAGACCAGCAAGCAAAGGAAAGCAGTCAGTGTTTTATGTTGATATCCCCCTTTAAATTTGTATGGATACATCATTTCCGCGAACTTATCTGAAGAGAAAATTAATAAATTCCGCGTTGCCGCGGAAAATGTTTCCATTTGTTATCTCGTCCAGTGACGTGCCTCAGTGACTTTCCTTCCGTTGCAGCCGTTTGGAAACAAATGAATAATGCCATTTTTCACCGTTTTGGTTTTCCCCATTCCCAGAAGAGGAGGCTTCATCTGAAACATTACTATTTCCCACATTGGCCGGTGGCGAAATTTCTTGTAGCGAGAACTTCCCCATGCGTTAAAAAAGGTTGTTCAGGGTAGATCTCCATACAAGTTGTGAAAAGGTTAAAATGTTTTCGGCCAGAGAGGTGCTGATAACATTAAATTATATGGTCAGAATGAAAACGATGATCCGAATCCGATAAGAGTGCGCGTACACTACGTTTTGGATTGTAATTCGTTATATGTTAGCCTTCATTTTTTACGAGAAAAGGAGAAAAAAGGATTTAAGTTAACTTTTTTTGTATTGAGAGATGAATGAACTTTTAAAGAGCTCGATCGTAAAGTTATTCATGATAAAGTCCGAGCAAAAATACGAAGAAAATGTCACGCCGCAGTAAAAAACAACAAAAAATATACACAGCAACAGAAGATGAAAATAAATCAGTAAATTGACTTTTTTTAGGAGGAAAATTATAAAAAGGAAAAAATTATTTCAAAAAGTTACAATATTAAAACAACGAGAAAAACTCATAAAGTGTTTCAAATGAATAATTTCTAATACTCATAGCACAAAATAACGTAAAGTTATAATTTTAAATAATGAAATTGATGAAAATAAAGCAAACTAATTAAGAGTACACGTTTATAGGAGAATATTTTCTAATATTTGATAAAATGCATTATTTTAAAGAAGTTTAAGCAAAATTTTATATTAATTATATAACGAAAATGTTTTAAATGTTCACTATAACAGTTGTGACAAGAGGAGAAATATAAGCTTAGTGTATAACCTATAAGGAATATAGCCTAGGATTCACGGTCAAAGTTAACCAGCCTTTCAGCGCATACATATGGCATAAGAGTCATTGACCACAGAACGATTTGTAATTTGCAAGTATTTTCATTTATCCATTATTTCTACTTCAACTTTGAGAAATATTTTATTTGTATTGGCATATGTAAAGCTCAGTGAAAATTATGACATACGAACAATTTAACATCAGTTTAACGCTCTGTATTGTATTCGCAGCGTAATTCACTGTTAAAGAAGAACTAAAATTATGAAAACTAACATAAAAGTTCAACGTTAATCACCAGAAGAGAGGTAGGAAATGGACCTAGTAATAAAAATCACATTTTTTTCCAGATCCAATTTTTAATGCAGCCAAAACGAATAAATCAGGACAGGGTCATTAAGATTTCGCGTTAGGACTGGCATCACAAAGCCATTTTTATATTCGTTTTAAGGTTGGTATACGGATGTGCTATTCTTATAGCTCGCGTGCGTAGTTAATGCTACGATATTATGTTATTAGTGATGTACCAGCCTCCGTCTCCAACTTGCCAAATGGCGTGGTAGTGAAAAACAGTTGAATGACGAGTGTCAATCGTGTGCCAAACGGCATCGTAGTACCTTCTAAATTAAATTTTGCCCTTAGCGCCGTTTTTTAAATAAATACCTAACTCTTTTAATATATCTTCCAATTCTTTTGTAAAAGAAAACCCTCAAAGAGTCAAACGGGGTAGCATTTGGAAAATGAAATACGTTCCCCATATTCCTAAAAGCTTAGCCTTTAATTAATATTAAGTGAAAGAAAGGTTAAAGTGAGGATGTGTAATTCATGGGGAGTGGAAAAAAACTATGCTTACAAGTTGAATGAAGGGTGGTGTGAAATATGCTGATGCAAAAGCAGATATAGCATTAGGAATTGGGTGCTATCTCACGCTGTAGGTATGGTTGTGCTTACATATCCATTCAAGTAAGTTATTAAAAACCTTAATCAAATCAAGTAATTGTTTAAGTAGTCGTTATGACTTTTTCTTTTGATATCTATGGTATTAAAATCTTGGGTTAATAATTATGAATAAAACAAATCAAACTAATCCAAACAGCTTCAACAAACATTTACGTTACTCCAAACTAACAGGTATGTATTTCCTAATACTAAGGTTTTCACCCATTTCACTATGAAACATCTTGCTTCACTTATTTTTAGGGTCTTATAATTCGTATCGCTATTTTAATAATAATATAAACGGCGCAGAGATCTCAATAGTATGGTATCTGATGATTTTAACATGGAATTGGGTTGCGCTAGGTTGTGTATTGCTTTGTTGAGTTATGGTGTGATGGTAGTAGTAAGTTGATTTGGGTTGGGGCGGGTCGAGGTGAGGTGGATTTAGGTGGAATGAGGTGAAGGGTCGGGTGGGCCGGATTGGGTTGTGTTGGGTAATAAAAAACATTTTAAAACTCTGCTGAGGCCTATACCTAATAATATAAAATAATACCTCTACCTCCTTTCTCATCCCCAAATGTACCACAGAACATTTTGATCGTCCCGCAAGCCAGAGTAATATTCTAATATCCATGAGACCCACCCACCCAACCCCCACCGTTCCCCGTCGACCAATTTCCTCTGCCTGCAATAACTTCAGGTACAAATGATGCTGTCCCTCTGTCCATCAGCCCAGCCCTCCCCCAACAAAACCTCTTCCTCAACCCCCTCTGTTGCTTTTTTTTGCTTCTCCTTATATAGAGACGAATGCACTAATACTCTTCGTATCTTAACTAACGGCCGACGCGACGTCACTACACCACACCTCAACCATTCCTCGATCCAATGGAAATGACCCCACCATAATAGAAGCCCTCCGCGAATCGTCAGAACTTCGGAGCATATCGAGGTCATGACTCCGGAGATGGCACACATTTGTGTGAGGAGCGAATTTGACCGTGATGGCAGATGAAAACTTATGGATGTTTCAAAGCTTGAGTAATCTTCAAACATTGTAAGCAACTCGCCTACTGTCATCTACCTCCCAAGCGAGTCACTTATCACCGGCAAAGTCGGCTTGACACTCGAAACGGCTAGAATTTTCATATAAAAGCGTATCACGCTTAACATTGTGGAAATACTTTATGTCCATTTTAAATAAAACAAAGTAGTAAATTTCCACACAGTATATTATCAACCACAAAATACAACACCGACCAAGGTTATGTCTCTTGAGAATGGCATTACGTGCCAAAACCTTGGTCGGTGTTGTATTTTGTGGTTGATAATATACTGTGTGGAAATTTACTACTTTGTTTTATTTAAAATGGTTTTAAAATGGCTAGAATTTTGTTGTGAATGCTATCTGTTGTGAATGCGATATTTGTGTGCCTTTGTTATACTATATTTACACTTGTGGTCTGAAAGTGATCATTCCTCCAGAGTTGATATTATTTCATGCTAAGTATAATATTAATTTTTACGTGGGCACTTACGGGCGATGGTGATGATGGTGCTGACGTAGGTGGAGACGAGGATGACGAGTGGCAGTACGAACATACAGATGAGGCTGAATGTGGTGTAGAGCTGCTCCTGCCATGGGTAGGAGTAGAAGCCGTAGGTGACGCACTGGTAGAAGTCCTCGTAGAAGGGACCCTTGTCCACATGGAATATGAACAGCTGGCCAAAGGAGAGAGGATAGAAAAAAAATGAGGCTATACTTGGCTATAAGGTTAGGAAATGCATTACTTATGATAGATACATACAGATTAATGGCAATAATATAAGGCAAAAACTTTATTACCGTATTACATGGCAAAAAGAGATTCAGTTCGTCTAGGCAATAAATATGTAAATCGTGAAATATCATTAGGAGAGAAATGTTAAATTAATCTTCTTAAAGAGTTAAACATCCAAAAGCCTCTCCATTGAGGACGTTTCGCTGTCTTTGGTTTCAAATGTTTATATAATAAAAATTGAAACAACACGCATGCCTGTATGTAATTATTACTCACCAACGCCTAAGTTTCTATGATCGCATTGAACAATGTAGCAGTTTTCATTGAAGAATTTATACTTGGCAGTAGGCGAAAATGGAATGAAGTGAAAGAAGTCAGAATTCGTTAAATGAGCTATGAAAGATTTTCTTTAATAGTGACACCGAAATTAATGTAATCAATATCATTTGAACATGAATTTCTGAATCCTGCTTCTAATTTTGAAATGTATGCTGAATTTCATGTTTTAGAGTTTTGATTGACATAAAGGAAATCTATTCTCATGCACCCGTTTTATACGCTGTAAATTAACTTACTCTTATAAAACATAGAAATTGTTTGAAGTCTTTGTACTCTAGGTCGAATTCCCACCACGTTATTCTTTTGTAATGAGGAAGTCAAATTTGAGTTGGAGAAATAAGTCAAATTGTGTGACTGCCCCACGTGTTCCGGTGCCGTGGGCAGGCAGTCAGCCTTTGAACGCCATGTGGAACGGTTCTGTTTGAGAGTCTTTTTTGTCATAAAATCATAATCTTGACGTTTTGGATTTTTCATTTATCGTGATCCGTCTGGTCCTTCGTCCCTTTCATCAAGTACCCATCGTGTACAGAAATGATTCCACTGAGTTTAGAAATTTCACTAAAAATTATGAAGTTGAAATATTGTACACATAAATAAATAAACGCACAAATAAATTGAAATTGTAGTATCTGAATAAACTTGTTTAAATATAAAATTTATCTGCAATGCGGGGAAAGTCTGAAAAAATGCTCCTCTAAACCAAAATGCAGACTACACTTCCATGGAGAAAAATCTAGATTGATGATAAAATTATAACTTTGTAGAGATCAGCGATAGTTTGAATTCGAAGCTTTTCTCTTTTCCTGAATAATTGTTATGTTCTCTGATAGAACTATGCTGAGCATTAGAAAAAAAAATGTTCTGAAACTAAGCAGTTTACATATGATTTTTTATAAATTTTATAAATATGATTTGTCCATTCATAACTTTTATTACATTTTGGAATATAATTCTGTTTTCTTTTAAAATTTTTTAAATCTATTTGTGACTGAAAGATGTTGTGAATTCTATAAAAATAGTTAAAAGTTAAACGAAACAAAGGTAGATTTATATGTTATGATAAAAATTATACATTTTGTTTTGTGTATATTTATGTTTTTTATTACTATTAAATGGGTTTGTCTTTTACTTTTAATAAATGCTAATTTCTGACAATTGAACAGGTAACTAAATACATTATTCAATTTTTTTTTATTTTAAACTTGAACTAATGTATAAATCTTTTATTTAATCGATTTTAAATATGTATTGAATAACCTAGTTAAAATAAAGAGACATAAAAAAGAGCACCTGCTGACAAGCCTGGAAAGGCTTAGCAGGACTTCATAGGCTATTTTGTAAAGGAAGAAGAAAAAAAATGTAATTCTTATATATTTTTTTTAACTGTTAACATGACTGTAAACATGCACTTAAATAATAAACTATTAAATATTTAAACAAGCATATTTTCGTTATCTTTATTTCGTTCTCTTCTATTCCCTCCTTTGTGAGGCCTCCTCCCATATAATTTTCCGGTCGGCAGACAGTGGTTACCTTCCAAATCTTACATGAGATTAGATTGCAGGAGAGAGATGGCGCAGGATATGAATATAAGAGAACGTTATTTAAAACACAAAATTTGTTACTTCTACTGCATCTGTTCACAAAAATTACTACTGGATTTAAGTTTAACCTGTTTGCTCTTTAGTTCGTACCTATCGAAGTGAATATTTTCATCCGCTGGCTGCGGAGTTTGACTCTCCCACAAGCTCAAAAAATATTTTCCATCTACTGCGTAAATTGAGTATATTCCCTAGGGTATTGTATCCGTAGTCAAAAATTAACCATCATGCAACAATGCTTTAAAAATATTTTATCAATTCCTGCGGAAAACAATGCAAATATTTTAACTTAACGCAAAAAATATAAAAATTGTTATGGGTATTTGACACTTATAGTCAATTTACGTAGTAAAGGATTAAAGTTGGTTAAAACTTATATTGCACAAATCATGACGCATGATCGAGAATGAATGTGATAACACCACAGAAGAAAAATCATCCACTTTCGCCGAGACTCAAACCCGGATACCATGTTCTTATCGCACTTTTTAGTGTCGCTGCAAAGGTATTACCGCGTACAGTTCACAGTATCCAAAGAAAATCGGATGTGTAATTTAGGTTCATTCACCCGTATTTCGTCATAGCTTTCATAAGAGTGAAAAACACCCGTATCTTAGCAAGACGGAGCCTTTAAAAGCAACGCCATGTTTGACGAGGAGAATGCGCGAATGCCAACCTGCCGTTACGGCCCTGTGATCTTTGCCCAAGAGCCTAGATGAGGTTCCTCGAACTCAAGAGTAAACCCTTTTGATTAAGAACCAAGCTCGCAGTCTCAGCTGCGTCTGGGTTCCTGGTGCCCGAGCCAAAATTTGTCCCCTGGCGCAGGTGAACTTTTCTCCATGGGACGTCAATTAATTAACAAGGTTGGGGACAGAGGAGGACTAAGGTCATACAGGGAACGATTTCATTCACTCCTTTGTAGTCTCTTAAAAGTCCTCACTTCATATCCCAACTGCTCACCGAGAGCAGTCTTACAAGTAGCAGGGGAGACAAAATGTCTTCCTTGGGAAAAACAAATGTGCGTCAGACCACCCTTTTAACACTATGCAACACTCAAATGTAACACCTCCAAGAAAGACCGTTGAATCTCAGGGTGTTTTGAGTGGTGCCCTCGAAAAGAAATAACACAAAAAAGTAAACGGTTTAAAATATTTTAAGTTATAAATGAACATTAAATATTTCAACTGTAGATATCATATGATAATTAAAACTCATGGCCTTTCCTGGTAATCGATACTCCAAAATTCCTTGGAAACCTTTTTTTATGTTTATGTATGATATGTTTTCTCCCATTATCTGATCAATATGTGAAAAATTCGTCAAAAATGTACCAGTGATCTGAACATCTTCGCACTTGCTAATGCAATACCCACTGCTGCTCAAAATAATGTCGTGTCTAGAGAAATGTCTGGTATAGAAGACAATAAAATATAATAACATTGAAGTAAATAACGATAGTGAATCAGTGTAGATAGTTGAAAACCGACTTCACATGAAACTCGAGAGAAGAACAAATTTTGGTGAAATGGTAGTAATATTAATTTGCAATGGAAGTATAAAAATGGTATAAATTAGCGGTTAAAATATGCAAGTGCAGATAAAACTAACATTTAAATATACACATAAAACATATACAACCCAAACTTACTCACTCATACCAATACTCTCTCTTATGAATAGAGTGAAATGAAGGGAGTTCTGAGTCGTGGACGTGCGAATAAATTAACCTCTGATGGTAAAATGATTCTCACTGGTTTAGGAAAACTCCACGGTGAAAATTTGTCCTTGCACAATCTATCGATCTATTAAAACGTATTTCTTAAAAATATTCCATTAAAAATTCGCCGACTCATTGATTCACAAAGTTAAATTGAAAGCTATATCTCTCTAAAGGCCTTCAATACCGCCACACAGAAATTAAAGATCCGCAAGCTCTTTTTTATTACTTTTTTTACAACGATTGTTCTTCTAGTGGTCACGTATTGGTCTCCTATTTGGGCGATGCCTGCTCCATCAAATCTCGCAACCCTTAATACTGTAACCCTTTTCTTCACAAAAATAGTGAAGTATAGAGTCCCCCAGATTCGTGATATGTCCACAAATCCATTCCGCCTTCTCTCTCAATTTATAATCTTCAATGTCTCCGCCTTAAAACTGACCTAAATTTATTTACAACATCCTTAACTCCATCACAGACTGTCCTGCATTCCTTTCTTTAATAAATTTCCAAATACCCTCCCGGCCGATAATTTGTGTCATATACGAATGAGTAAGGCTAAATAAGGGTTTAATGTGGACACGATTGTAATTTGCCTCCTTTTAACGTGTTTAGTTCAAATTTATTAGGTTCCATATTGAAATAAAAACTCAATTGTCCAGTTTCCAGTACGGTATTAACAAAAGTACGTCGTATTCTATGATATCAGTGTAAAAACACAGTCATAGTCGGCAGCATAAAAAACCTCACATGATATCATTCCTAAGACAAGCATGCCTAGCTGAACTTGATCATTGTATGTACCAATGGTTCTTTTACAGTTTAACATTATCCGGCGTAGTGCCTAAACTAAAGTAACTATCTAATTGCCAAGATTGGTTTAATCTAATTGCACCTATAAACTTTCTCCGCATTTCGGCATTCAAACTCAACAAAGCCAAGATCCTCTCAAACTATCTAGTTTAATACAACCTACGTCAAATCTTGGGTACACTTCAATACCAAGACTTGACCACTTTTCCTGTCAATTCTTCTTAGGCTTTACTGAGTTTGAATTCATTTATTTACAAATATTCAATGCATGTCAACAAAGCACCAATGATTTGACGGAATCGTATTTATTTAAATAAAATTTGGGAAGCATTTGGCATTCTCTCGTCTTCAAACTAAAGTCGTTTCTAATACCTCATAAACCCTTATAAACCATTTCAACAGTAAATTATGTTCACAAAAAGCAACTGGAAGAAATCAATCTCAACTTTGGCTATTCCATTAACTTTGCTAAATTAGAAAGATCGCACTGACACCTACATTTCACTGAAACTGCAAATAACTAATCAATAGGCATTTTGAACGTTATCGGTGTGACGTACTCGGACATTCGTTTGTTTTGATTTGAAATCGCACGTCACGTTTACAGGTCCTTAGAACCTGTCTACATATAGTATGTTTATGTTAGGTTGAAATCCAATTTCAGTTTACCTGCAAGGCTCATTATAGAGAAAGAGGAGCGACGCATATCACAACATGAGAGAGGCAATCGTACTCAATTACTATGAACACGTCGAAGGGATGGATCCCTGAGCCCTAAAGGGAATGTCACTTCCTACCTATCAAATACCCCGTTGATATTTTGAAACGGTCAGTAAAGCATGCCCATAGCGGGAGATTTTCCATTTAAGTCAAAAATTGAAGCCTTATAGAACTTGTTTTCATCCTGAACCAAGACGGGCAAAGGTAATTGTTTCTTATGAAAAGGCGTTTTTAACAGGACAATGAAAGCTGCAAGATTATAATGATTATTAAGAAATATAAAGAAAACATCTTTATGTATCATTAGATTGTTATCAACCTAGAAAGTTAGGTTATGAGAGATAATTGCTAATTTCATAGAACTTCAAATTCTCATAGGTTGCTAGCTTCCTTGTACCATATATCTCTTCAGTTCCAATCTCCTTCCTCAGCATCTAAATAAGTCATCTATTCCCTCTCACTTCCTTACATTCCCAGCATGCTAACTTCAAAAACTGTCTTATATATCTCATCCCAATTTATAGTAATGAAATGGACAATTTCGTCCAACTTTTGCCACCTTCATAGTAGTCACCTCTTAGATCTATAAATCGATTCCGACGACTTTTCCATGATTGATAAAAAATGCTGCTACCTGGCTGAAATTAGGGAAATAGGAACCTTCTACTATTTCACTTACACCCCTTAGGGTCAAATCGCCATCTTTTCTTCTATATATTAATGTTTATAAAGAGGAAGAGGTAAACTAAAATTGCCAATGAGCACGGGGAACAACCTGTTTTCCTGGCCGCAAGTAATCTTCGGGCGAACCCAATATTTGCTTCGCCATATTTTGGGAGGCTGGCACCTTATACTCTCCCTCAATCGTTTCAGAAATATTCAATTAAACTTGTTTGTGATGATCTTACCAACCAAAGTAATCACACGGTTGCGAATGGAGAAAAAATAAAATAGCAATAAATCATCTCAAGAGATATACAATTCGACGGCCAACCCGATTGTTTGTTGTCTTCAACTCTTAACTTTCATTTAAGAGCAAAAACATTTTAATGTTCATGCTCGGCTAGCGAAAGGCTCTTTGTGATGTCTGATATGTGATAACTTTCTTTTCTGCCAAACTATACAGAATAATGTGTACTTTCTGCTCGCACTCCACTGCTCCATTCAGCCATTCCAACTACCGCAACAATACGACTAGTACAGTTCATATGTCGAAAAAAGGCTATAAGTCGAGAGGATTCATAGTAACAATTTAATTACGTTAATGTGTTGGAGGTGACGATAGAAAAGGCCTTTCATTTTGAGATTCAAAAACTTTTTCACGTCATTGTTTTATTTAAACATTAAAATTGAAAAATTAGTTTTTCAAAAGTATTGCAAGAACTATCGGTCGAAGAGAAATATAAAGCGCACAAGGTTTGTGCGTATTAAACATACGTACAATTTGAGACTTGCAAAAATTCAAATCGGTCAACAAATGAAAACGTTATTGCAAAATCAAAACTGACCTTTTTTGTTGTTGTTAGTATAATTTGGAAAAACTTCATTTAAAATCAATCAATCTATCTTTATAACATGAGTTTTCCAAAGCTCAAGCTTTTAGACAACTCTAGTGTGAACTTATGATTTTATCTTCGACGCACACGCTGTAAAAGAGCGCCACTCGTACGTGCCGCGTTGACTTCCGACGCAATCACACGATGCGCCACGGGCATAGAGGTACTAAGACATGACTGATTCAATTCTCCTTCCAATACAACGCGCTCTCTTGTATTTTCTCTTGGCTTCAAGGTGAATTTAGGCTATCATCTGAGATTTCTGTTGGAGGATTTTGCAGCGCTGTGGTGTGGGCATTAGAATGTTTTCCGGGTTTCACTGCGTCCGTCTATTTCTATGGCGATAACGTTTCGTGTCCAATGCAGGGTACGTCTTTAGAACGAGTCCAAATGCAGGCAGGTGGAAATCGGCCTTTATTTATTTCGTTGAGGAGTTTTTGATATTTCCTGCAGCTGCGGCCAAAAGTACGTGGGACGAACGAAAAGAGCGATTTACGTCCGATTAAACGAACACCACAGGGCCCTGTAATACAAACACTGTATGCAGTCAGAGGTCGGGGAGCATGTCCTCTCCAACCGTGGACATTACATAATCAGGGATGCACGAGTTTGGGCCAACGAAAAATTTGATTTTCCTCGACTCGTTCGGGAAGCAATTAAAATAGAAAAACTAGAGGAACATTTCAACAGAGATGACGTTCGCAGACTCCACATCACCTCGAAAAGACTGATAGCAAATGTCCGCCAAAATGGAAACGAGCCAAATTAAGGTTCTTCTACGCTGATTGGACGCGCTTCCACGTAGTCACTCTGTGGACGAAAAAAATAGATGCAGATTTTCTGTCGGTATTCGGACGAAGCGGAACCCGGAAGAAATCCAAAGCCTTACATCTGTGATTTTACTTGAAATTTCACTAGGTGCTCTTGATTAATTACACAAAAATATTGTACAAAGTAAGCCGTTTCACATAGATTTAAAGAAATAGATGATATCTTAAATCAGCAGTGTAGAACATTTGAGCCACGATATGAATAGCAAAGACGTTTCTGCCCACCCCCTGAATACTGCCAATCCCCAACCTCATCTCGTACATAGCCAGCTCAAGGCAAGGCTTGTATTTTAGTAGTATATATGCGTTAGAACGGAATTACAATTATTTCAATCATATTCTTAGTCACGATGTAATACCTGTTAATTGAATCAATGACCCGGTAAACGTTACATCACCCCTTCCGTCGTACCATTGGTATTGAACGAAATATAAACGCATTTAATAATTAACAGTGAGACTTTTAGGCAGTTATCTGCTTACAAAACACAATTTTGCACTTTTCCACGGTAAGCATTAGTTATACCATTTCTATATAGATAAGGAATTGGGGTTTAATAGGATGTCAATGTGGTTGAAACGCTGTTTGATATTTAGAAGCGTCGATAAGAAAAAAAGGTGTCTGTGTAATTTGTGATTTATTAGCTGGGGATGATGACATGCAATTTGGTGAAGTTTTTAAGCTCCCCACCATCAAAGAATGATGTAAGAAACAGAGACGACTTAAATGACATAGCGAAAGAGATTAATTGGCAGGAATAAGCGTAGCACTAGACGGGTATGGAAACAGCCGAAAGGAAATATTTTGACTTAAACGGTTGGAATGTGGTAGCCGACAGAATTCCAGCTTAGATATTTCAATTTAACACCCCTTTGTTGCTACAGCAACTTCTAGCAGAATGGTCACCTAAAAATCACGATAACATTCTTTATCTTACTTATCCTCTCATTCATTAAAATTCATTAAACGTTGCATGAATATTGTAGTGACAATTAAGGTGTTAATATGGTATTGAAAACATATGATTGATCAACATGATAGTGCGCTAGCAGAAGAGGGAAAGATTTTTATCGATATGTAACTACGCTACAGAGTCGACCAATCTGTTACTAAGAATATAATGCTACCGAAAACAATGAATGACATAGGACACCCAGAATAGAGTTGATGAGTTTCAGAAGAGATAGAAGTCTACTGGTTTCCATAAGGGCAATTGGCTCACTTACAGACGATTCGTTTGCCAGCAGAGTAAACTGTCAGAATATCTGTTACAAAGCCGTGGATGATAAAAAACTGTGACGCCATAATCAACCACAAAATTGACCTGTGCTCAATATTTGGTGACAATATAGAAAACATTTAACTCGAAGAAAAATGCAATACATAAGACATATTCACTAGTAAAAAGTGCTTCATATTAAATAAATTTAAAATAAATTGTGCGTTACAACTTACAACTTAAATATGAGCCGTATAGTGGAAGGTTGCATTATGTAACAGTAAGGACCAACGAAGCATCATAGAATTTATTTATTATAAAAAACGGAAGATCATGAGCTTAATTACGAAGAACTACGAAGACATTCTGAGAATAGTAAAAGAACAATTAAACTTGTTAAGTCGACTGCTTGAGAGATATAGGATAGTGATCACTAATGAAATAATAATGATTGTATTCCAAAAAAATTTCTTATTGAAATAACAGAGCACAATCCATTTTATGGCATGTATAATACTTTTTTCTCACAAGCAGCATGATCAAAGCTGGTTTCCATTCCTTACGCTCATTAAAAGCAAAATTATAAGGAAATAATACAATTTTTTATCCTTATAATATTAGTTTTAGTAATTAACTGCTGCAGCAAGCACAGGCATCTTTAGCATCAAAGCTACGTAAAACGCACTATGTGTGTTTGATATAGTTGAAATAAATATGTATGAGCACGAACTCAGTTAAGCCTGCATGGCGATAAAGTGCGTCAGGGATTAGTATTCATTAGCTTTATGAAACTAGTACGTGAGCGAAACATAAGCACTCTCCACATCCACTTTACTAAAATTAACGGCAAACCATCATTAAGTTATTAAACACATATTTAACTGTGGTTAGCCGCGATATTTTTTGAGGGATGTAATACAAACACGTGATTTTTTTCTTATTAATTCTCTCCTTTTTTCCGCTTTTCCTTCCATTGCTCGCATATATAAAATGAAGAAATAATGTTGCGTTTGTTTTCATACCTTTGTTGTGCAAGTCCTATTCGGACATAAAATTTAGTGAATATATACATAAATCTCTTGGCGACGATAAATTTCATTTGTGCGTGCATTATTATTCTCCTTATCATCGGGATGTATTTTCACCTTGACTTAGACTCTTCTCATACATAATTTAAATCTTCTCTCGACTAAAAGTTTTTGGCTTGAATCCCTGTCTTACGGCCTCAACTGCTTCCCCTCCCTTCTTAACTCCAATCTTAATCCTCTTTTCATTTCTTTTCTCCCCAGTTCTTCTCTTTTTCATGCCAGGCCTATTATCTTCTCCATAGTGCCTCGCTTATTCCGTTAACGCCTACGTTTTCCAATTCTCCTCTCACCACGCCGTTGTGGAAGAAGACTGCGCAATGGCCTCCTTATGAAGCTTTTTACGTCATGAAAACGTCACGGTGACCTAAAATGCTTTCCTTCTCCAGAATTGTCCTTGTAATTTCGCGTGAAAGGTGCCTCAAAGTGGCCTCCAACTGACTCTTTGTTTATCGAAGTTCCGCTAAAAAATAGTCATTCTACGTAAACATACCAAGGATTACGAGACAACATTAAGTTACTGATTCTAGAAGTGTTTTGATAATGCCAAGAATATCTCCAAGAACAATTGAATTTTCTTTGATGCGTATGGCGTCCTCGTTTGATAGTTTAAAACAACCGGTACCCTTATTATAAAGAGGCCTACAAAAAGTGCTCCTTTTTTGACCTATCCTTTATTATTTCGAATTAATTACGGTCTTTTTGTGTTTGCAAAATCTGCTGCCTTTAATCAACAGAAACACTTCTGATTCATCTCATTAAAAATACAAATGAATTACCGTAAAATAAAAAACTGCTAAAATGTTGCGGGACCCTTGAGCAGTGTAATTAAATTAATTCTGTGTAATTAGTAATTAAATTAAAATTCGGGATCCTTGAGCAGTGTAATTTTATCAAATTCGGAAAAATGGTCGTCTTTTACATGATACATTATCTGTTCCATGTGCATGGAGCTTCAACTCGTTGAAATGGGTTTCATGGAAACAAAGAATGTGTGTGGACAAGCGTAAAATAAGTCCTATGCACATTACTGGAAGCGGCATTTCTTGAGGAAAGTATCATGCAAGGCGAATCTTTATTGGCAAGGCGAATTTTAAGAGGCGAGGCAATTAAGGCAAATGGCTTACTATCAGGCTAGACCATGTAAACCTTCACTGGAAAAAACAACTGCCTGGACTTGGAGTTGAAACCTAATTCCTCCCTTTGAGTTGAGAGCTTTAGCAAATTGAAATAAAAATACATACTCATGATAATTTTTTACTTAATAGTTTTTGGTGCCAATTAATACGACACGTACATAAGAATTATATTAATTATTTGCATAGTATATTAAACTGGGAGTCAATGTGGTGGGTTATATGCTAGGAAAGATTTTCTAGTTTTATATAATATATTCAACAAGGGACATATAGTGATAGGCATCTGCAAAGAACTAAGGAATGAGATCTACTGAAATACTAAGTTCGTTCAAATCAGACCCCCAGAAGGCTCTAAGTATTCTGACCTTTTTTCAGGTGATACCAAAGCAGCACTTTCAGGAGATGAACGACCATTAGTAAAAGAAATGTCACGAATTTGTCCATGTGGCCATGAAAAGCTTCACAAATTTAAGCTTTATTTCGATCTTTGGGGATTTGGGGACCGTTCCTTCTGCTATATAACTCATCTCTGACATTTCAATTACTCAGAAAACTCTTTCAAAAAAGTTTACACATACTTTAACCTGCCAATTTAAAGTTATTCATGCAACTCGCGAAGGATAATTGAGAATCAAGCTTCTCCTAAAAGGATAGAAATCTTTAAAATCTGTAGAAAAGAGAAGATAGTTATAATATGAATAATACTCTGTGTAAAGGTACACGTCATTTGTGTACAGAATAACGAGTAAAAAATCTTTATGCTATTACGAGACATTTTAGCAACTTGAAAATAATGGCGGTGAATTTCATTTTCTTGGGCATTATAACAGCCTTTGCTGCATTTTTTCAAAGCAAGTAACAGTAAGCCACTATAAATTACTGACAAAGGCCATGTTTTTGTATGTAAGCCTCACGAAAAACGCACAAAAGCCGAGTAAAGAGAAAAGTATGAATCTCACTCACAGAACTCAAAGGACTACTGAGACAAGGAGTTTTTCGAAAGTATAAAAATATTTTGCAAGACTTATCAAAATTTTCCAGCTTACATCTTTATCTCTTCGTCCTGAATTACCTCATTTTAATCCTCTTCTTCAAATTTCATTTCAACTTTCTGCCCTCTATGCTAATTGGAGAATAAAGGGAAAGTCTGTATTCGCGAGACAAATTGGGAAAGCCCCCACAGCTTATCATAATCCCGGGCTTAAAAAATAAGGCTCAAGGAATGTTTTCTGGTATCAATATCAAAATTCCATTTCTTCTTCGTGATAATTACAGTAAAAGGAAATATGTAAAACTAGTATAGGGTGCCCGTTGAAATTCAACAGGAAGTTGAAAAAATCATAACGGTACCATAAGGCACAAAGAATCCCCTTGATATGACGCGCAAATTGCAAATACTATTAATAAACAATTCATTAACCGCCCATGGAAAGGATGAGGTGAAATATACACGGACTAAAATCTCACTGTAATTCAGGTGAGCTTTCGTCTAGCACGGCTAACATTTGTTTTTGAAAAACGTTGGAAATTGACGAAATTGAATGTGATACCTAGGAATAGAGAAATAATGCGCATTTGTAAAAATGCAAGAATCATACCCGTGTGACTAGTAGTTTTTGAGATATTAACGTTTGAAAATGAGCAATTTCACGATTTTTTCGTGAGTTTTCGACGCCATATTTGGAGGTTTTACGAACAACCGGTAGGGGGGTTGTGACTAAATTCCCTTCAAGAATTTGTTCTTACCCCACCTCTCCAACAAGCTTGCGGACCTATTGAGTGAAACAGGGGTGCTAGGGTGGGACGGAACGCGGCCCCGAATTGGCCATTTTCAAAAGTGAAAAAGGCATTTCTATGAGATGGAAAAGCGGAAAACGGATTTTTCGCGGGAGCGATAACGTGAAAATGGACATTTTCTGAGAGTGGAGGAAGGTTCAAAATGCAGATTTTTACAATAAATGTGAAAATAGAAGGATGTTTGTTAGGAATAATTCTGGGTGCCGTGTTTTAGTCGAGGGGAGATTTTATTGAACGGTATGATACTGGATGTGCATTTTCACAGTGAAAATTACGGGAATTTTTACCGTGGAACATGACTTTGCGTAATTTTTAAGAATGACTTCCCTGTTCTAGGTTGTTGATTAGAAGAGTGTATTATTTAAAGCCTAGTATTCTTTTAAGAATAGAATCCCTCTAGTGGATTGGTGATTATAGGTGTCCATTAATAGAAGGGAAAATGTCATTTTACGTATTCTTTTAAGAGTAGAATCCCTCTAGTCGGTTGGTGATTATAGGCGGCCATTAATAGAAGGGTAAAATGTAATTCTGCGTATTATTTCAAGAATAAAATCCCTCGAGTGACATGGTGAGTATAAGAGGGGATTTGTTGGAGGCTAATGAAATAGTATTGTTGACAGAGTTCTCTTGGGTAGTGTGGAAGGGGGAAATTAACTGTGAATGGTTAGAAGTCAATTGTTTAAAAGTCCCCCAGTATTCATTCTCCAATGAGAGTTGAGGGGCCTGTTGGCGTAAATAATTTCAAACTTGCCTGTGTAATGTGTGGTCACCATGAATTACCCATGAAATGGATTACCGAGTTGTAGGCACGATAAGAAAGTGTAAATCCTCCATTTGAAGTGAAATGTGCAGTGTTAAGTGCGGTGGAATGAATGGAATTGCTTTGAATAAATAGCTATAGAGGGGCGAGCTTAAGTGGAAGGCGGGAAGATAGTGTGAAGGAGAGGTGTGTATAGAGTAGAGTACCAACTGCTCGATCGCTGCGCCATCTACTGTGGAGAAGAGGAAACGGCATTTTTTCACAAGATGGCGGAGAGGAAAAAACACACTTCTCAGGGTTGAAAGTTTTCCATTCATAAAGTAGTTGATGCATTGTTATGTTGAAATTATTTTACAGATGCGTAAGGTTTGCATTATAGGTGAGCTAAATTTGGTACCGATATGTCTGTTAAAAGTGGGTGAAAATCTCGGAAACGCTGGCAAGAGGAAAGCTCACCTTTACTCCCGGGCTTAAAAAATAAGGCTTAAGAAATGTGTTCTGGTATCAATATCAAAATTTCATTTCTTCTTCGTGATAATTACAGTAAAAGGAAATATGAAAAACTAGTATAGGGTGCCCGTTGAAATTCAACGGGAAGTTGAAAAAATTATAACAATATCGTTAGGCAAAAAGAATCCCCTTGATATGACGTACAAATTGCAAATACAATTAAGTATACCATTAACAATTCATTAACCGCCCATGGAGAAGATGAGGTGAAATATACACGGACTAAAATCTCACTGTAATTCTCATATTGATCACATTATTATAAAGGCCACAGGTATTAAGTACCTACCCATTAAAGTCCCATGCTGCGGTTGCCAATCGTTAAAAAAAGTGGATTATTTGAGAGCTAAAAGCACCAACTTCTGTCAAAAGTGGAGAATTAAATGCAATAATGTTTAACCCTCATTTTTTAAGCCACCCAATTGTGAAACTTTAAGCCTTATGTCATGAGGGCAAGTCTTTTCAAAAATCAAAATAATAAGCTCCTTCTAACTACAACTATCAAATTAGTCACTGAACCTGGCTTTTAAATGCTGCATGCATGATTAACCATTCATGACATCGCTTTTAAATGGATATTCATGCCTGGTTGCCAAGGAAATTTCTATTGTTGAAAGGGAAGAAAAATCGATGAATTTAGAGCTAAAAACGCAATAATGAGACAAAAACAAAGGGAGTAAGAAAATTGAATGAATAATTAAATACTGCGTTATTTTATGCTTTTGATGATATCAATTTCCAATCAATATCTTGATTGAAAGTAATTAATAAAACAAAGATAGAAACAAAGATAGATACCTGCACCGAATTAAATGCTTTTCTTATGGGAGTAAAAGTTAACATTAATGGGGTAAAACAACCCCAAAAATTATTAGTTAAGTGCATACTTCAGGTAATGCAGTTACAAATTGACCACAAAAACTACTGAAGGGAAACAATTTTCTGCATTAATCTACATTCCAGTGAAAATATTCCTCTCTGTGAAATCCTTAATTCCATATTTGTACCAAAAATCCGTTAATTAAATCCGACATTATGCAAAGCTCGTCTCTGTAGATCGGTGATACAATAAGCTAAACGAAATAGAGTTTACCATTACAATGGTAGTGTGTCATGCAGTTTATGATAAGAACGGAATATTATGCACCAACGTTACGAGCTAAAAACACAGATAATAACTTTTTGCGTTGAATAAATGAATTTCCCAGATCTTTATTAGGAATTTCTACGCTCTAGAATACCCTCGTACATTGCGACAGTTTTTTGTATCGAGAAAGAACGTACGTAACTGAACTAATATGTTGATTTCCGAAACTACGTATTCATGCTTTACAAGGAAAATGTTCAACACAATTATCAAAATAAGTTTTTGATGGGATAAAACCCGTGAAAAAATTTCCAGCGATTCCCTGCAGTCAAAGAACGTCACCAATTCCTAGATTACCATCTTACTCCACTATTAATGACCTGAAAAAAGGTTCATTGAGAAGCCTTAAAAATATAAAAGGGTAAATTTTACAAACATTTTTTTTGCCATCTATTCCATTCCATGCCAATCAGAGATCTGTGTTATAGTTTTCTCCTTCGCTTACTTATTTTTTCAATACACTTACTTCTTTACTGCCTTTATCGTGAACACCCTGCTATATTCTCTTTATCCGATACCCTGTTTCACAGAAGAAAAAAAAAGTTTAACCCGCCCTTTTCTTTCCCTTCCTGTTTGGGAGACCTATTCCAGCACATCTGCGATAAATCCACACAAGGGACCTTCATCAACCCGGTCCCTTTACCCTTCACCCGAATTTCAACCTAAATCCCCATCCCATCGCATTCTTCTTCCCACTCGCTGGACCGAATCCGCCAATGGGGGAAGTGGAGGAGGGGTGTAATAGGGTTTATGTTTTCCCCGGGATGCTACCTCAGCCTAAAAACAACAATCGGAAAAATATTCGGACGCCGGAGATAACGACAGGACCACTCCATTCGGGCAGAGGGGAACGAAAGGGGTCAAGTAAACTTGAGAGGCTGATTGAATGCACTCCAGGAGGCACTCGAATGAAATTAGGGTCCACACGATTGGGCAGTGTGAAGACCTTTCACGTGCATACATGCCTCGTGTCAATCCCACTTGGAGTAGAGAAATACTTTTCCATTTAATATAAATTAAATTCTAGCAAAATATCAACGTATTTCCTGGTTTCATGTTGTTTTTTATCATTGTATCATTATCGTCTCATGTACAATGATCAATATACATTTATGATCAATGTTGTGCATTTGTTTAAAAAAAGACTTTTTGTACTCATAATAAGGTAATTATGGTTTGATAGAAATGTTCTGATTGTGTTTTGTGAATATTTATGTGTTCGTATTACATGTTAGGTTTTAAATCCGTTTTCTTATATAGGTATTTTATTAAAATCTGCTTTCTGCCTATTATACCGGTATCTATACCTTTTTTTTTAATCTGCCTTGATATTTGTATGAATACGTGATCGGAAATACGGTGGACACATCCAAAAGAGCACCTGCTGACAAATCATAGGCTTAGAAGGACTTTATCTGCTACATATTGTAGGAAAAAAACTGAAAACTTATAAATACTATAAAATTATGTATTTTGTTGTGTATAATGTGATGAATATTGTAAATAATAATAAAACTATAAAAATATCAACGTATTTCCTGGTTTCATGTTGTTTTTTATCATTGTATCATTATCGTCTCATGTACGTAAGTTCTAATTTTTGTTTTCACACGGCAATAAAGCTTCAACGATAACTGTTGCAGAATAAAGAAGGATTTATGCAATGTAAATACGGTGATATTGAATAAAGATTAAGATAAAATTTTTATTGAGAGAAGAATGGGATACATGACGTAAACTATTGGGGACGATAAGACACGAGAAGCTGAGAGAAGAGCGATGTGTACAGTAGCGCGGCACCGATTTTTCGAAACTGGTAAAAGTTATGTTTTCTAGTCTTCCCCTAAAAAATGATCGCTGTGGAATGCGAATTCACGTGTTAAAATCCTGTCACTATTAGCAATCGGGAGCCCGTGTCCCTTGGCCCTAAGTATTTGGAGATTAGATATGCGTGTTTTTGGGTGGGAAAAGCGCCCTACCTATCTAAAAGGCAATAGTATAAAACTTTGGAACAAAAATTCCGTTGTTTTTTCGTCGTATCTCTTTGCGTTTCTGAGATATGGTTCCGTACAGTTCGAGTCCTCTTACAGGGCGCCACACAGCACCAATGAACCAGCGAGGTTAAGCCCACATCATTCACTACCCCTTCGAGACCCCTCCATCCCCTCACTGCACCGGCGCATATTGCACACACCTCCTAAGCCTGCATTAAGAGGAATGATCGTCAACGCATTACCTCTCGAACTTTGATTGATTGATCTGATATTCTGGGAAAGAATTGATAAAATCCACAATTGTACATAGAAGATACTTGGCACAGTGTCACCCTTAATTGATCAGAGAATTTCAAATTCCCGAACATCAAGGTGGCTATGGAAGGCAAAGTAAAATTCTATGGAAGTGACAAGATAGCGATCGAATTATATAAATTTGTATACATCGCACCAAATATACATGTGCATGCATAAATCTTAATAAGCATGGAAATGATTTTATTACTTATCATTCATTAAAAGAGCAGTCACAAGTCTTTTCCTAGAAATGCTTTAATAATCTCCAGCAACAAAAACACATCTAGGTGAAGGTTAATGCATTCATGTGTAATAATAGGCCCCTATCAGAAAGATTAACAATACATTACAATTTTACTACATTATTGATTGCATTTTTAATACCCGCTTTCATTTTTAGCGTCAGAATTTTACCGGGTGCAATGTGATTTAATCGCAGAATCGAAATACTATTGGCTTGAAAATATGAGCCAATCTATTTTCCGTACAAGAGCGAACCGTGATCCATGGGACAGCTACAACAAAGCAGTCTGCTAATTTAATGATTATACATTGTCAGTGAAATGTTTTGTTTTTCAGTTATATATATTCAGCCAGATGTTTTTTTTTATATTCTGTAAATTTCAACTCAAATTTATCTAAGTCCGTACATTATTTACTAACAACTAATTTCCATGGCAGAAATAAGTTACTTTGCCACCACGAAGGGACTTAATTCTGAATAATGTATTAACTATTTTCAATATAATTGTAAAATATAATTTATTAAAAATTAAAACTTCTTTTATTAACAATCTTAGATTTTATATTCTTCTAAGATCCTGCAAGTCTTTTCCAGGTCCTATGAGCTGAAGTTGCACCGAAAATATTTTAATGCAACATTAACCATGAAAACGTACCTAAGTTTATGATTTATATATATTTAATATGTAAGCTTTTCTGCATTTATTATAAAGATGTACACATTAAATTGCTTTTAAGTACAATGCAAATGTCACCTATGGTGTTTTATTCTCCAAAACCAACATTTTCCACGAATTCATCCTCGAATAATCTTCTTTTAAACCCTACCCTTACGAATATTACGCAAGAAGAAGAGCGCCTAGAAAGGGAATTCATAGTTCTCGATTGGATTCTTAAGCCTTTCGCAGGAGGTATCTGTTTTCCATCGCTTTACTGGTAGATCTCAGTTCTTAGATAAGTAGGTTTATATATGTACCATACTACCGGAAGGTAACTTTTGAAATTCAACAGGTGTGAAAAATATTGAACTTATTTTATAAGAAAACCAAAAAGCCTGAATAAAAACTGTCAGCTTGGTGATTTGAGGAGTTCGTAACCTATATTGTATGTTGTGCTCGTTGCAGTGGACACGCTGACCGTTTTCCAGGTGCACGGAGAGATGAGTGAATGTTGGTCCTCTTTAATGCGTGGGAAACCCACAAATGGGCCACACAGACTCATTACTACTCAAACAGCACTCAGGTTGCTAGATGGGCACCTCGTCCCTCCGGTTCTCTTGAGGCGTCTTCTGAGTGATTAAGCTTGATCGCTTCCCTTGTGTACATAAATATATTTGTATTCAATGACTTAATTGAGTTGCGCAATTCAACGTTGATATGTGCGTTGAGTGTCTTAATCAGGATTGGAGAGTGGGGAACAATCCAGCGGTTGACAACGTCAACAGGAGGTAGGTCTATATTTGAACCAGATTTATAGCTGGTTACCCGTCCGGAGGTTGGGTTAGGATGAAATTAGTGCGGTTCTTAGCGTAACCCGAAAAACACCACGGGGAGATGCTCATGAGATCGTTGGTGGGCATGTCTTTGAGCATCCAAGTCTCACATTGGTCGTTTTTCATGCAAGGACTCATTTACTCGAAAAGAAGACATTTCTCTTCCTTTAGAAGATTTTTTCAAAAGATTACTCTTTTTTTCTATTAGGCATGGTGATGGATACAGTTTAAGTCCAAGGAGGGGAAACACAGCGGCGATTTTAAGTCTTGAATAGGCAACTCGATGATTGACTGAATATAGGTTTACTACACTTTAGCACTTTTAAACATATATAAATATCTCGTAACGTTTTAGATGTGGGAATTGGTCAAAAATACAGTTGGCCATCGTAATGAGAGGCAGACGGTTCCACAACGTGTAATACATCTGAGTATTAAACGATAATAAACAACGCCTTGTTTGTTGTAGCAACAGAGGCATTATTACCATTAGTGTTTGTTGCACGTAAATATTCTTGCACGTGTAATTCCTTTATGTGTATGGTTTACTACGTAAGTGTTCTCTCATATACATGCAGTGCCCCTGTGAGAGCTACTTTGAGAATAGACATGGAAGAGTATACTTGTTGTAAATATGTATTGAATATATCTATTACCCCCGAAGCAATCTATCATGACTTGACATGACAGAGGCCCTTGGGACTCTGTGCCCTTCTTTTACAGATTTTCTTTCTACGTGCTATCATAGGCTTGCAGGAAAACTTAAATTCCAGAGGCGTGAATATCCTTTGAAAATCAAATCTCTGGTTGTCATGGAAATATGCTATTATTGATTTCAGAGAAAAATGTGATATTTTCAGCAAAAAAACATGATTTTCAGACATTTACGAAGCGTGAAAGAAAATCGATTGAAATAATTAGAAACGCCATATAGGTACTCAGCCATCCGATAAAAAATCCTAGCCCTCTATCTTTAGTGAAAGTAATTTTAAAAAGCAAAAAATGAAACCACTACTTAGAATGAACCACCAGGGACCATCAGGGGGGGGGAATTTGGGGTCCCTGAGGGCTTTTATAGACTATGTTACACCCAGATACATTTTCTCACTACATGCCAAATTTCATCACAATCGGGTCATTAGTTTTTGCGTGATTGAGCAACAGACAGAGAGACAGACACCCTTACATTTTAATATATTAGTATGATAATTTTTGGATTAGTCTAAAAGGTATAGAAAGGACATGGCGAAAGAACTCTCGCGCTTCATGTTTGCGCCTATTGAGAGCAGAAAGAAGAAGATATTGATAGAATATTTTCAAAATCCAGTTAGAAATATTCCACTCTCCAATATTATATTAGAGTGCTTATTTAGGCTAAGCTCTAAAACAATATGCTCCTAATATGCCAAAGTGGGTTGCAGTCTAATATACACAATTAATACTTTAACATTGAATATTTGCGCAGCTATCAACCACCAAATTCAGCTGACAGGAAAAAAATAAAGATTAGACTTGCATTTTACCCCTGACTCTCATGGTAACGTATTCCAGGTTATGCCAATTAAATAAAACAAGCGAGGAAACCTCAGTTATGACAATAAACACGACATCTCATGATTTGTGTTTAAATGTAGTGAGTATCTTCATATATCCAAGGTTTTAAGCATATTAATGATGAAACAAAATAAACAAAACATTCACTTGTTATCCTATGACGAAATTAAGTCTAACAGCTAATACCTAATAGAAACCAAGTACAACGCGTCTGCAACCTGAGTTCACGGTATTACTTGCAATACAAAACCCAAAATGAGCACAACACAGCCTTAAGAGTTACTCAGGTGAATGAAGCGAGGAAAGTTCTGGATAGGAAAGTGAAAGTTGGGACAGTGGAAAGGGAGGCATATGAGAGGTTTGGCTTGGGTAGAGGCGGAATGGTGAGGAGAAGCAATGGAAGAGATTAAAGGTGGTTGAGGCGGCTTTGTTTTCTCGAATTTTACTCTTCAACTGGAGGAAAGATGAATGGGAAGTTTGGGCCAAAAAAGACATCTTTGCAAAAAATAGGTGCAAATACATAACAATGAAAATGACATTGTTTTGTTCTTTTGAAATAAATTAGTTTATATTTTGACCAATGGGAAACACACATAATTTATTTCTCATATTCAAGTTCAATTCAACGGTACAACAATCTCCTCAAGAACTAAATCATATAATCTATATATTTATGCGTAAGTCGCATATACCAATAATCTCCTTTCAAAAGTTCATGGACCTTTAAAAAGCCAAGAAAATGTTTTCCGAATATGTTTTCACCCTGAAACATCATGTACCATGTCTACTACTTTATTGCCTCTGCTAAATTTATCAGGTAAAACCTTACATATCCTCACAGCTACTTTCACATATTTGCATTTACTGTCCCCAATATTTCCTTCAGAATATTTGCTTCATCTCACATTCATATTTATATTTTTTTACCTCATCCATCACAGATTAAAGAGAAGAGTAGATGACGTCTTGACGCACGAAAGTCAGACCTGTTTTTTTGGCGAAACATTATCCACCTGAAATGTATATATCACGAATTCTCCCCATAAATTTGATAAATAATGCAGTACATTTTAAAATATTTTTCCATTTCCCATTTTTCCACATAAATTAATACAATACCGCGACAAGACCGCTGCTAAAACTTGTCTTTTCGGTGCACAATTGATCCATTCAATTACGAATATTGCGCATTTTAATTGCTTCAACAATGTCTTGTGCCAAATGTACTTGTACCGAATGGTTCCTTAATCCATTTATAATTCTTAATCTATTCATAATTCTTAATCTAATCATTCATGGACTCTTAAACTTCCCTATTTGAGATGATTCATAAGTGTTTTGGCAAAATATACGGATCGCCTTTACGGAAACACCCGCAAGTGCCCATAAGTACGAGATTTCGCAGAAGAACAGTCATTCGGATTGATCGGGGCTCAAACCCGAATCTATATCGTGTAGAGTGTAGCTCCCTCTATATCGTGTAGAGTGCTATAGCCAGTTAAACTACCGAGGCTGCGAATTTTTGTGGAATTTAAAGAAAGAAGGCGTTTAAGACTTTCGGACAGAGAATGTAGTGCCACATGCGTTTAGTGCCACAGTCAATGAGGTTAATGCCAAACATGGATACAAACTATACAAATTACTAATATATTTCAACCATTATCGTCATTAATAATCCCTTACTTAGAAAAAAGTGTGGATTTTACAATTATGATATACCTACTTGCTTAAGAATCAAAACCGCTTAATTTATGCCGTTTCTTCATCACTTAACTACAAACATAGTTGAATTAAAAAAATGAACCACTTCTCCTCGTTTATATTTATGTTTACCACTTCTCCTCGGTCATATGTATGCCTATGTTTACTTTGCCTTACGTCCTATTCCTCTGTTCATCCCAGTTTGTTATCACCTTTTTTAAACACATTGTCGAACGAAGCTCAATTTCTCAATTCAGAGCTCCATGCAGATTCCTTTGACATAATGATCTTGTGTAGCACACTAGATTCTTGCTCATGAAATGACATTTTTCAGGTTTTTACCATTATATGGAAATAACTTATTAGATATAAAAATATCATGAATATTACGCAGTATTATGATGGTTACTTGTGACAAATTAAAAGTTATTAAAAATACTTTTTCTATGTCTTAATATAGCATATCTTTCTGCGCCATTTATATTACACAGTTAAGTTTTGTTCTCCCTTCTCTTCGAGAGCAAATCTACAACGGACAATAGAAGCCTCACAGCGACAGGCTTTCTGTCCAAACCATGGACTCCTGCAAAGGACTTGACCACACCCTTTTCACATTCTGCCCCGAAAAACACCCGCTATAATTTACGGCGCTTGCCAAAGTTTATGGCATTCGAATGCGCTGGGCGAGACATCATTCGGGGAGCTGAGCCACTTGAAAGGGAAATGGAGGAGGATGGAGGGGAACAAAGGAGGAAAGCTACCACAAGGCAGATGGAGTGGCCGTAACTGCATGGCCCAAGTTTTCCACCTGCAAAACCACAGGGTAGCTGCGGACAGAATGGAGAACATTTCAAAGTGTGGACGTGTTTCGGAGTAATTAATATAATGGCACGTAATTACTAGACTAATTTAGCTTAAAAAAGATTTTCAACAATATTTATCGAAGGTTCAAGGATAGATAATTTCCCCAAACTTGGAGAGCTTCTCCTCCGTTTAATACGAAAGGCTACAATTGTTCCCATTTAATTCCGTATTAAACTCATTGTATCTTATGACTTTTTTCGTGTCGCCCTAAATTTATCTACTCTATCAACCTCTCCCCATATTTACCACAATTTTCTCGACTATTAACTTCTTGAACATGCTGTTACCCCTCTATACCCTTGCAACTTTTCCTACCTCTTTGTAAATGCTATGAGCTTCCATTACACTTTCACTAATTCTAGCACTTCATCATTTGTTTTCTCTCTATTTGGCTTAATTTTAGCTACTACTAGTTCCTTTTCTTCCTAATCATTCAAGTTCGTACAACACTACAAACCAAAATAGGGATTTGTCCAACCCTGTCTAACTGTTCATGAAAGATTTGGTATTTACTTGGTGAATGATCCTGATGAAGTTTTCTCAGGTTTTCAACCCAGTGACGAAGGTTTCTGCTGTCTTCACCAGTCTCTGCGCATATTTACTTTTATTAATTTATTTTTGTGTAAAATTATTCATTTCTCAAACCATTCTCCGCTTGAATGTTTTACTTCTAAACATATTTCCTTCCAGAAAAGTGACATGTCCTCTTCGCTCTACCCTATTATTGTAGAAATAATTAATAGAATATGCCTATATTATATAAATAATTAATATTTAAATAATAGAAATTAGTATATAATTAGAATTAATATATAAATAAGAGAAAAAAGTTATTTACACAGATTTCAGAGGCTGCTGTCAGGCGTATAATGTCGTCTTCAAACCAATCCTCGTTATTTGCGTAAAGCTCATCCCTATATTCATACTCCCTTTCCATTTAACTACTTTCGTCCTCTTTGTCAGGAAAAATTCCAACAAAATTCAATGACCCTTCATTGGCGTGGGCTCTAGCTTAATCGGCAGAATCTTACTTTTATAACATATGACATAAAACCCCGCAAGGAAGCAAAGCCGTACGGTATGGCGTGGCCATAATTATATATCCCTTCCTTTTTAAAACTTTTCTTACACACTACTACACACATAGTACGCAACAATGCCAGTTTTTAAATGATATTTTTCAGCTACTCCTGAATTAAAGATACACTAAAAATGGGAAATGTTTCATCTTAGTACGACTGCCTGGGAAATTACCCAGGGTAATTAAGTCGAAGTCTAAGGATTGTGAACGGAACTTCGGAGTTAATTTGGAATCTATAATGGTGAACCTCATAAATAAATGTTCTATTTTTCAGCGTTCTCCTTGGCCCAAATGCAATTCCGCTTCCACAGAGTTAGGATGTGAAAGAATAATTAAAAAATTCACATATTCGTCATCAATTTGAACACAGATGTTCCCTCGGATATTTCCATTCGAAATTCTTGAATTCAAAACTTTCTGAAACTTCATCTCTATCGAAATTAATCTCCAACTTATTTTTTCTACTCAAGTATAAATCCATAAGTTTCCAACCAACTTTCTCCTCATGAAAATGCTAAGAACGTTCCAATTCAATGAAGATGTTTATTCCCACATTAATTTTTACGCGTGCATTTCTCACCATAGCAAGCGAAAAAAACGATTGTAAAAATGAGGAATCCATACGGCTTAAGTGCAAATAACAAAAGCAAACGGAAGTACGAATAAAACGAGAGAAAATTGTCGTTAATTGAGCTTCTCCACAAATAGTCATCCTGCAGTACATACATCCCGGCTAAAAGATCTTATTTGCGTGAAGTAGGCATTTCAGGCGCTCACCAAAATGATTTAACTGACATGAGGACCAATCCTAGGCTGCCACTCCCTGGTAGCTGTCACGCCACTGCTGGTGGTCATGCGCTGAAAGTAATACCCTATCAGTTTAGACGTGCTATCCCAATTAAACCTTCAAAAACATACTTCTTTCATCGATAACGGGCATAAGAGGTCGAAAGGTCAATGCGAAACCCACAAGAGACGTCATTCACATATTTTTATTTTACACAGCTCAGATTTACTCAGCATAAGGAGTTTGGCCTATCACGTCGATATCCCAGTTTCACAGACAAACGTTTATTCGTAACAGAAGAACGGAAAAAAATTACCTATGGTGAAGAACTGGCAATTGATGCCCCTCTTTTTCTAGCCAACAAGATTATGGCGCAAACTTTTAAGTCTCAACACTTTTCAAAAATATTTGATGAGTCCGGTACGATTTTTTTATTTTGAAATATTTATTAAATTTATTACAACATTAATTCACTTCCTCGCATAGTCGAAGCTTTCACCTTGGAAGATTTTACCATTTTGTGTGCGACTCTTTCCATATTACGAGTCTCTTCGAGTTGCATGAGGCAGAAAGCAACCTGAGGAACAGTAATTGTAAAGAAGAGTTGAGGGCGAGAAAACCTGTGGCTCAAAAACAGATCTAAATGACACGTTCAGTTAATGTTATTCTTTTATACATTGAGATAGGGAAAGCTGTAAAAGCTGCTCTTCAAACTTCGCCTGCTGCTTTCAACCTCTGTTCGCGTATTGCGGGGTGAGCCTCAATAAGTATGTGCAACGACTGAAATTCGCCTTGTAAGAGACCAAAGAGGCAACGCGCTGTAAATGAACCATGATCGAAACCAAATGTTTTGAACTCCTAAAAGAGAAAATTCTTCAAAGCTACGATAGGGTGGCACTTATTATTCCAAATTCGAGTGACTTTGGGATTCATGCGCAAAAAACTATGCATTTTGTGAGCCGGAACATATGTTTCAGTATCATAGCTGCGCATCCTCAACAGTAAGACGCGAGGAGTCAAAGATCAGCTGGTTCAAAATTATCAATTTTCCGAGTAAAAACACTATCTCTAACGTAAATTCGCCATTTTAGAGCCCCTTTGTAGCGAAAAATTCAACCATACACACGGTAACGCGACCTGTTTTATTTCAACCATTTCCAATATGAACTGAGAAATTTCCATTTCCACATAGTTTGGCCAAAAGAAGTTTATAACGCGTTAGTCTTGAAGCCCTAAATTCACGGCCTCGAATCCCTTAGAGAGTACAGTATGTCACAGGATCATGGTAATCGGTTACAAAGTGCGGTGGTAACCTGGTGGCTTGCTAAAGTTAAACCAAGGACTACTAATTTTACATCAACCTACTACCCTGTGAGCCATCGCACCGCGAGAAAAGGGGTATGGACTCCAGCTATGACGGAAGGAGAAAATGGAACTCGATGAGGCAGAGGACGGTAGTCGAATTGTACATACGCATTTAACTTGTCCTAACTATATTAACGGGTTACACCCTCGATGAGTTTCTGTTGTGTTCATAAATTCCACGCAGGAACATGAAATGCTTGTACCTGTTCGGTAATACATCTTACTTTGTCGTTTCCTTTCATTCAAGACACGTATAAAGGGGTTAATATAATACATTCGTGTCACCCTAAAACTCGCATGATCTGATTTCTCAATAAATTCGACAGTATCTGGCGTTACGTGGTGGAACAGCATTTTAGTACTTAAATAAAAATGTAGTAGTTGTACTGTCCACTTAAATTTGATGTAAAATATTACACAACACGTGTTTTGACACCCTAAGCGTCGAAACACGTGTTGTATAATATTTTACATCTAATTGAAGTGGACAGTACAGCTACTGTAGTTATATTTAAGTACCTGATTTCTCGGTAATTTTATCCAATTGTGTAACGTTTGTGCCTTTAGCAGATCCCAAAATAGTCTTTCCGGTAGTTCAGCTATGCTATAACTTCGTGGCAGTTTTCAAACCAAACTAATGGCTTCTTTTATATATCTTTATTTAGCGTACAGAAATTTCAAACTCTTTTCCCGGTCTGCGTAAACACACTCAACATTCTGAACTTCGCTCGTTCTCCAACATTATAACTAGTAGTACATAATTTGGAAAATATTTTTCCTGGAATAGTTTTCTAAAACTCTTGTCTAGGGTATTTTACTAAATCTACCGGACCAATTTTTTAAATGGCGCGGCAAGCTTGAATGTAATAGAATCATTTTACTTATATTTGTGTGTAATATATAATACAAACGCTTGATTTTCTAGCCTGTTACTGTTGGCCTACATCTAACTTCATGGGATACAAATTGATAAACATTTATTTCAAGGCCGATTAAAATTATGAAGCTACCGAATAGCTCCTTCCGTAAGCAGTCAGACAACATCATATTGCTCTCCTTCCCGACAGTGAAATGGAGCCAAGGGAAGAGAATGAAACGACGTAAGGTCGGTGAGAGGTGATAGGAACTTCATCAAATCTTTCGGTTTCCTCCGTGTATTTAATTATTTTGCAAACTTTCATTTAAACGCTTCCCCGGACTAAATAATAAACTCAACACCTGAACGTAACTCATTCTTCAGCGTTAGAACAAATACATAAATGCGATCATATATCTTTTTCGGGGTTCGATGCCTACGGTTCTTGCCTGAGACATCTATCGATCTACCTTTTTTTGGAATGGTGCGACCACCTTGGTGATAATACAAGAACTTTTAGATTATTAGTTCGTAACTCTTTGTTAAAAAATCCTAATTTTCTAAGCTGAATAAGTTACTAATCCCTTGGGCCTCAAATAGGCAAATCTTTCTTTGGTAAAATAAATTGGTAAATTCAGGGTCCCTAACATTCTGTAAACATGGAGAGGCTAATTAGCTCCTTCTGAAAGCAGTCTAACAACATCCCTTCGTTTTGGTAAGTTCATTTTGAATTTCTGCGATTAAACTATACTTTTTAGCAACAGTTTCGCCGTTTTGATCTGCCGGCTTCGTCAGGATTTCTAAATCAACAATGAAAAATAAATAAAAAACTTAAGCGGTTATTATGTAGCATGATGAATCAATACTTGTTTGAGTTTTTCAAAAGTCTTTTCCACTTATAAGAAAGTTTGTAGCCATCTTCTATGTTTAGGTTGCTAGGTCTTTTTTCTATTTCAATGGCTTCCCTGATGAACCGTGGATAGTAGCTAAGTTCTTCCTTATATAAAACTTTCGCCCTTTTGATGTAAATACTGTGACCTTCTAAAAGTATGTTCTCAGCCACGGCAGGGTGATACCAATCTTTCTTTCAAATAGCCCGTTCGTGTTCCTTCAGTCTACATCCTATGGCTCTCTTTGTCTGGCCAACATATGATTTTCCGCAACTACAGAAAATTTCGTTTACCCCTTCGAACATTGAGGGAGATAATGGATCTTTAGCTCCTCTAAGATGATCATAAACTTTGGAGGAGGTGTTAAATCTTGTTCCATCCATCATTTCCGTATCTCGACAACGTAGTAAACAGTACTCAAGTATTTATTAATCATGCTAAATAATAACCGCTTAAGTTTGTTCATTTATTTTAAATTGTTGATTTAGAAAGCTTGGCAAAGCCGGCAGAATAGCACGGCAAAACTGTTGCTAAACGTATAGTTTAATCGCAGAAAACCAAAAGAAACTTACCAAAATTAAAATGAACTGCGAAAATCAACGAAAAAAGAACATCCCTTCGTTCATCTGTTCTGGAAGTGAACAGGAGTTGAAGGAAAGAGAGTGATAATACATAGGGATGCACGGAGGAAATAGGAATTGAAACTAATCTTCCAGTTACCTTTATGCTTAATTTCGCGCATCAACATTTCCCGGACTGCACAAGTACACTAAAACACCTGAATTGAGCTAGTTATCCAATGTTTTAACTGATACATAAATACGTACATATGATTTTCTCGGATTCCTTGGATTCTCACGACTGTTGCCCGGGATATCTGTCCTTATTTACCTTATTTTTGGACTGGTGCGGCAACCTTGGAGCTATTTGATTATTCGTGTACAACAAACACATAGCATAGACTCCAAATTTTCTAGACTTAAACAATTAATAATACCATGGGCTTCAAATTGTTATGCTTTGTATGATGGGTCCTTTAGATTATTAAACTACGGTCTGGCCAAATAGTTCCTTCCGCAAGGATTCTGACAACAACCCGTCATTCTTCTTTTCTGGCGGTGAAAAGAGTCGAAAGAAAGAAAATGGAACGACGAAAATGCGGTCGGAGGTGATGGGAAAGGACAAGTTGCATGGGTGGGACGAAAAATGGGAGCTCAATTCTTAACGGGAACATCTTCAGCTCCCTTCCTCACTCCAAGGGTATCCGCGGAAAATGAGATGGAGCAAAAATTGCTCCGCTCTGCACATGCGAATAAAATGTCGCTCACGAGCACCATGGTATGGGAATATGTATTTTGGGAATTCTTATCTGCCATGGGCCACTTTAATATTTCTGTAGCGGAAAGAAGCCTACGCGAGTTATTTGCGAGTTTTTGCTTCCCATTACCTGTATGCAAAGAACAGAATCTAGTTTCTGTTTGTAACGATTAGAAGCATATATTTCAATATATTTCCACAAATATGAATAAATATTTTATGATAAAGTTGTGGCATATATATATAGCAAAGAAAGGAACTTTAATTTTCTTTTGATAGCTGACTTTTATATCCATAAACATTCATATTTAGCTTTCCCAACCTCACTATGAAATAATAGAGTTTCCTTTCCATGCTGTAAAAAGGAACATGTATGTTTGCATAGCACGTAAGTAACATAATATGTCTACTTCCCACTTACATTTAGTTAATTCACCTATAACCCATGATATACGTATTCATGTACGTTAATGTGTACTAGGTATGTGTTTATGTGTGCTAGTATGTACAATGTCCATGACGAAAAGTCAATTCCTAATCATAAGATCAACTAGTAGCCGGTTTTAATGAGTGGAGTGGAGAGTTCTGTGCAATAAAAATGACGTAAATTAGTTTATACTGATCATACTTAAGGAAAATGATGAATAAATTAATAAATTTGGTGCGGGATGAGACAAGGTTGGTAATGATAAAGGTGCAGGTTAAGGTTGCAGTAAAGAGTAAAATCCCTACCTGCCTTAACTACCTACTTAGAAAATATTTCCTTTGTAAACATCTCACTCCTACTTATTTACATTTAATACCCATTGTATTTCGCATATCTCTAAATACTTGCGAAAGTTTACTCCCAGGGAAACTTAAATACATGAATGACCTAAAGGCTCAGTAATACATCAAGTTGTATTGAAAACCAACCTACTTTATAGTCAATATGGTGTGAAAAATGAATGAGCATTTTTGCTAAATCAACGAGTGATTTAAGAAAATAACTATTTAAGTCTAGTAAACAGTGATGAATATTATGCAGTGGTTATCTGCAGCAGTTTAAGCAACGTGGAATCCGTGTGGATTCGTAAATTACACCCTCACGATAATGGAAGAAATTTTGTATGCTAGTGATGACCCTTTGCCATATACCATGCATAGATATGCTATTCATTTATGAAAAAATTTACTCTCACTTCTTACCATTTGATATATCCATCAGTTACGAAAGTTTCGAATATCTCCTCATTTTGGAGAGCATAATTAGCCATCAGAAGGTAATTTACGGTATTTACCGAAAGTATAACTTAAGATAATTCTCATGACCAATGGATTATTTTAATCTAATATTAATTTTAATTGTCATTAATCAATGAATTAAAATTAATTAAAATTCATTTATTGTCAGTATGAATCAATTTGTTAACGGACAATATATCTTCGGCGTACACTATATTTCATTATATACTGATCGGTAGCATATCTTATGGATAAATAAAAAATCTATCGTCAAATTCCATAGGCCAGAAATAAAATGAAAAAGGAAAAATGGATACGATAATAATAAAATACGTTAATTCCTAATATCTCTTTTACACCAATGCTTTGTGCAAAAACATTTATCAAATTGATAACAAACGACAGATTTCAAATACTATTTCATCTTTACCACTATTTCAATCGCGGAAATCAGGAGGTAATTTATTTATACGCAAAAATAGGATAATACAAAATAAATCTCAGTGCCTTGTGCAATCATGAGGCATATATTAAGAAGGAAAGTAATACCATAAAAATGCTTAAGATTGCAAATAGAGAAAATTTTTAGTTACTTCATTTTAATGAGATTCAAGTAATTTATTGGTAGGTTTCTTTCAGCAGATACGAATAACCAACTATACAAGAGATATGTATTACATGTCCAAAAAAATATTTTTGAGCATGAGTTAACAATTCAGAATTCAGAGCAATAAAATTCAGAATTTCAAAAAATACTTTATTCTGTACAGAATATAAATGAGGACATCGAATGCAAATATGGAAAAAATCGTGAGAGCACAAGATAAGAGAGAAAAAGATAGAAGAGCAGAGGCGAAAGAGAAAATGATGAGGGAGGAGAAAAGACTTGAGCGTAGGTAGGAAAAAGGATGCTGGAGAGATGTATGTATAAGGATTTCCACACCAATAAACCTTTTTCTACCTTATAACACGCCTTCCGAAAACGGCTCACACAAGGGCCCCGGAGGGCCGCAACTTCACCCGCCACCTCACTCAAACAACCTCACCAGCCCACTCCAAATTACACAGCCCCACCTCATGACCCTTTCCAACCCCTGGTTCACCCCCTTCAGGGACTCTGTACACCAAATTTCCTGGCTGGTCCCACTGCTATAATCCCTCCAGGTTTGCCGGCTCGGCTGGGTGAGGGGAGCTGGTAAGTACCGAAAAGAATGCGGTCCTCAGACCTTCGAAATTCATCCTGTGGCTACAAGTATGAAAACCCTAGCTTCTAAACCCGAGAGTGAATCACTGTAGTCTTCCTCGACGACACCTCCGTTTTTCTACAAAAATCCTCATAGTTAACGTCCTCGATATGAAAAATGCAATTGAATTCCTACCGTAAGGCATGAAAAAAATATTCCCTGACATTGGAAATTCCCTGTTCCAACTTTATGCGCTAAAGACGGTTAATTTTGGCATTAAAATGTTCTCTCTACGAGCACAATTTGATTTTCATTGTTGCATAATTATTACACCATACTTTTCAACGAAAACTCTCAGTATCATAAAGCTCCTCTCTGATTAACTTTCTTTTTAAAAAGTTTTTATTAAGTAAATTTTTAGTCTATTTGTCTGTTGGGTAAAAATTTTGCAATCGATTTTCCTATTAAGTGCAAATTTAGTGCAATTTGCAATAGTGCAAATTTTGCAATCGAATCAATATTCCTATCAAAAGGTAGCTTAAATTATAAGCGTTTTGTGATATAAAATAAAGATAACATTAATTAACTTTAGCTCGGAATTTGGGGGAACATAGTAGTTTCACTAGAGTTTCCTTATGTATTTTCTACATGTTTTACACCCATATGACGTTGTGCCAAAAGACTTATCCAAAATATGGTGAAATATTCTTCAGTTCCCTGAATATTACGAAGGTGAAGCAAGAAAAACCATAAGATGCATATTTACATGGTAACCCAAATATTTGTAGGTTGATCAGAAAAACATGATAGTATTTCATACAAAGAGATAATTCCGTAATATTCCACGTTTCAATAAGAGATAGGTGTGTAATATTTAGAAGTAGTATCTCGGCTTTTTAATTCGACTAAGTTACGTCATCAACTATCAATTTAATCCCAGAAGCTCATGCTCAGCGAAATGATTCTCCGAATAAAAGGTCTCCATGTTTTACAGTTAATGAGATTAAAAACAGGCGAAAACGGATCAATAACTGTAACTGTTAGAATGTCAATTTTATTAAATTCTCTTCGCGTATCAATCAGTAATTATTAGCGAAATAAGTGTCAATGATGTTTATATCATACCCATTGAACTAAGATAGCGAAAAGCACAATGTAAAAGATTTTGGGCACGGATGTACTACATGATTCAAAAGTTTTGTACCTACATTGTTATCTTCATTACAATGTCCTGTAAAAAGGAGTTTGATGACATTTAATTATAAGACCTTTCAAATTCATCGTTTGGTGCACTTGCCTGAGTATGCTGTTTTCAGAGTACACGTTTGTTCAGCAATATGCGAAACATTCTTTAATTAAAAATTCTTTCACCCATAATTAAACTCACCCGTCAATTTTAATAAGTCATAGTGAACTTCTATGTTGTATTTTTCTCTTTTACTGGCATATAACCAATCATTGACAATCCCATGACAAAGACTCCAGAAAAACGGTAAAGGATTTTTAATTTTACGATTGAAGAATATATAATTGATTTTATGAAGAATTATGAAGAATGGAGAAGATGAAGTTTAATTTTATTAAGAATACAAATGATACATTTTTTAGTGTTTTCCATGTCTGAGTTACCAATTAAAATGAACTTAATTGACACAATTATAAGGTGGTAGCGACAGTGCTTACAGCAAAGACAAGTATATTCGTGCTACTGATGCCATAGTTCATTAAAATATAAAATATGGCCTCACTGTGAAATGATCCAATACTTCAATGTTTTGCACGCTGGAACACAATGCCAATTTGGCAATAAATGAGGCACAAAAGGAATTGCCGGTATAAACGTAGAAAACAAGCACAGTAGAAAAAATACAATAAAACACTCATGTCTTTACTTTGAAGGATACATTCCATGACGAATCAAAGACATATCAAAGGCATGAAAATCGGGAATAAAGCAAGTACAATACACACATAACAAATTTTTAATAGAAAGTGTCCTATAACCTGCATTCCAAAAAAAGGAAGTGGATCAAGTGAAAAATTGTAACTTGTGAATAAAAAAGAATTTGCCTGAGACAGCAGCTTTTTAAAATTTGTTTTGATTTTTCCCTGGAAAAACCTGGGTTGAAACAACGCTGAATTTCCTTTATAATCCATGCTCGAAATCACTGAATTCATATCCTCGCGCGCCAGTCAATTCAGCGTCGCTCGTATTTCCAAGTGCAGGGTCGCCTTCAAAGGGCACAAAACTCAATTCACCACCAACTGCCACTTTAGCAGAAACCGTGGGTAGGGGACGGAGTACTCCCTTCTCTCTTATATGACCCACCGACCTTCCATTTCCTATCTCTTTAAAGGACGCCACTATATAAACCTTGAACCCTCAGCAGCCACCATCGGCTGCTCTTTTTTTAACCCAAGCACCCATATTGACGAGTAAAATGCTGGGAATAGGGAATTCTCGTAAATGTTATCGTATGAGACAGAATTATTGCTTTCGGCGAAATAATTCAATGTGCGGTCCTTCCAAGCACAAATGGGAACAGCTAACGGAAAAAGTAACTGAATTAACGCAGTGGATCTTGACTACCACATTCAAAGAATAAAGTATTAAGTAATATATCACACTCAAATTATACCTTTCTATAACCGCCTTACCTGAGCTAGCTCCAAGATCATGATACAACATTTGAGACCGGTAGTTAAATATTATATAACTAGCTGAAAAGCCTGCTGAAACAGGCTAATATATTGGTAAAATAGCCAAAGAGTAATGAATTAGGTAAATAATAAAAATAAATCAATGTTTTTAATTAAAACAATATAGACAGCTATGGTAAACAATTTAAAATATCTTAATGTAAGAGATTACTTTGTATACTAAATTTTGGTGAGGCAGGTGGTGCTGTTGCTGATTAGTTTACCTAGTATTTTAAAAAATGCATACGCCCATGCAGTGTTTCAGTTAGTGAATAACGTATGTGGGTCCTCACTTGCCATATATTGGCGCACATCTGAATCACTACATCTGTCACCTAAATCGTACGTACGTAAGCGTAGCCTTTTGTATGGAAAATATAAAGGAGTGACATAGAGAGCTAAATGTGTCATTCCGTGAATCTCTAACAACGGTATATGGACAATGTCCACAACAAGGTTTAAGGATCCGAATTCACTTCAAATACCTATAAATTAACAATTTCAGTACATTTATTACATGGCAAATAGTATAAATCAGTTTCTTAATGAAAATTTGAAACATGGAAAAATATGAGTATCAACACATATATCCGCACCAATAAAAGCTCCATGACTCTGAATAAAAATCTAACGGATAGAGATAAATGAGGGAATAAATACATGATTCCAAATACTTTAAGTTTGCATTTTAAGTCTATATCCTGGAAATACTTAGTGGCACCATAGACTGAAAGTAGACCGATGCCGCCGGATATAACGTCCAAAATAAACAATTTTGAGTTTGTAAAACCAATGAAATATGCACACCTTAACGTTATTCCATCTATTGAATCGATCACATACACCAAATGGCCCACTATCATATAAAATACTAAAAATTACTTGCCACACTGGTATCTTTTTCATTTATCTATAAAAGGCAAAATAATTTGAAAAAATAATTTATGGAGATCGAACTTATATCGGATTGTAATTTTTTTGCTGAATTTAATAAAAAATGAACCGCAATCAGTCAATTAATTATTTGACCTGTAGTTTCTCATAATAAAAATGTTTGAATTTGTTTCAATAATTCATGTATAACTACTTATAAAATATAATATCTATTTTAAGAGTATGAACTAATAGCCATAAAATAACCTTAAATACCCATTGATTTCATACTTTTCATGATTTGGTCCGGATTTTGATCCTCGACTCAAACTAGGACCGTAAAAGAACTTTACCGAAGATAAGCCCAATAAAGTTCTCGTACCTGAAGCTTCCTGGTATAGTTTATCATCTAAATTACTAAAGTCGATTTCGAGACAAATGCACGTGCATACAATTATTGCTGGTTTAAGGGTATATGGTGTAAGAGAATAGCCTTTGATATCTTTAACGTAAAATGTGGACGAAACATTCTTCCTGAACTTCACTTTCTCACCTAATGGATGCCACTGCTCTCGGTTAGTCTCCATTTACATTCAGGGTCTCCTCTCGAATGGGTCTGCATGCGTAATTCACCGCCACGTTGTCACTAGGCTACCTGAATTTCCAGACTTCGCAATTCAGTGTGGCAGTCATTTCCGTATTGTACTTTCACGGAAGAGAATGTGGTCACCTAAAGAGAATTAGTCCCAGATGTTTCCAATGATAAGGCTTTCTACTCAAACGGGGACGCTTAGTATCCTAATTTAAAGGCAAAGCGCATAGATGAGGATCTTAGTCCGCACATCCATCCTCTTCTTTTACATACATTTGCATCCTAATATATAACACGGTGTTTTTGACTTAGCAACTCAATGTTTCCTATAAAAATGCCTTGAAAAATAAAGGTACTTAACTGGATTTAGCTGATTGACGAAAGGATAACAGTGAAAAGTTTACAAACATTCTATAAATAGGCATATTGTAATCAAAGGGAACAATGGCGTTAATTACACGAGAGAACTAGTCAAAAAAGTAAAAAAATGAGCAGTTGACCTTCCTTATAAATTATATGACGAATGAAAGAGTAGAAGTGATTTACCAAGATTGGGAATAAATGGTTTGATGATTCTAATGACTACAAACAGAAATAATTAATGGCTAAATCAACTATTTCAAGATAAAAGTGTGATATTTCATACGAAATTTATTGATAATAATATTTCTAAAAAATACTTTTTTAAAACTGGTCAAATTTCAAAATTCACAATATTCTAATTTTTATTCTCCACAATATAATTAATTTAACAATAATTGAAATTTTCTTTAGCTTTTTTAAATTCCGTTACTACTCCTGTCTTTGTGATCGCAATCTTTGTTTCTCAATGTTTTGCAATGCTTCCAATATTTTACAATTCAATGCGTTATTCTTTATTAATGTTTTCTCTATATACTTAAAAAATAAATATTTAATTATATTAAATCTGAAAACGTGAAAAATTCGAAAAAAATTACAAAGGTTCTGTCATCAAAATTAAACATCTATGCAAAATTTGGGAAAGATTGAACAACGGGAATGCCTTCAAAAATTGGGTAATAGATATGCGATTAAACTCACGAAGCAATTTGAAAATTCGTCTTCATATTAATTGTGCAATGGTTCTTTGAAATTTAAGTTATTTGCATTTCTTCTCAATACAAATGCTTAAGTGATGGTTGCAATGAATTGCAACATCGCTGACTGAGAGTAGACAATGCGATGCGGATTGCGTAATGTTATGATAAAGAAATATAAAATTGAAACCATTTATTTTAGTATATTAACTTGGTAATTAGTAAATATAATAATTGATTCATGTACTGTCACCAAGATTAAACATGTATGCAAAATTTGGGAAAGATTGAACAATGGAAAATGGTTAAACAATAGGGTAATATTTATACGATAAAAACTCACGAAGCAAGTTAATATAAGACCAGTAATTAGTAGATTAACTTAGTAATTAATGAATATAATGATTGATTCATGTACTGTCATTAAGAGTAAACATGTATACAAAATTTGGGAAAGATTGAACAAAAGGAAGGGGTTCAAAAATTGGGTTATATACATACCATTAAACTCACGAAGCAAGTTAATATAAGACCAGTAAAAATTAATAATGAGTCTCTTTCCTGAATTGTTAATTTTATATGTGGAAGATCTAATCCGAAAATACTCTTTTATATAAGTTATTTTCAACAGGTAAAGAAAAATTTTATCTTGCTCTGATTTTATGACATGTAATTGTTTTCAATGAAAATACCCTACTTATAGGTTAATTAATATGTATCCTCTAATTACATGGACATTCCTTCATTAGCTTACACGTACTCATAGAGAATCCCTAAATAAAAATATAGAGAATATAAAACTATTAACAAGTCACAGAAAAATCCATCGTGTTAAGACATTTTTTGTATTGAAAGGCAAGATCTTAACTTTCATTACCTACAAATTAAGCCATTGAAGCAATAATTTAGAGGCGTACGCTTAATCACCAGTGCCTTAATCATAACTGTTCTCCCCATTTTCACTCTCTGAAGCTTTGTTAGAATAATTCTCCTTTCACACACTTCACGTGGTAATACCTACGTACTTATACCATATTCCTCCCTTGCGTACTTTCATTAGTTATCCTTTCTATCATTTTTGTAACACATTTTTAATTTCTCTTGTCTTGATCAATGTATCTGCATATTCTCCGTAGAAGGGCTCTTTGGCATTTAATTTAGCGTCCTTATTTGCCCTTTCACGGCTCTCATTATATTAAAAAGATGGCGTACGACTAGCTGTCTTATCCGGTGTTGCTTGCCATAAGAAAATTTTATTAATTGGATGAATAAAAGAATTACAATTTTTAAGAAATAATCTAACTTAAATTATTTCGTTGTTTTCACTGTATTACATCATCATCAGGCACGCAATGCGAGGCATACCTACCTGATGATAATGCAATAATTTGAAGCCGAAGTCGTAATTAAAATTTTCTTTAACTAGGGAAAACTGCACATCTTTTTTAGAAAATTGCCTGAAGGAAAACTCCACCTGGATCGAGATCAACGAACCACGAGCTTTTGGCTTTGCGGTCCAAAGCGCAAACCACCACACTAGCCAAACATACCGTATCCATTGAAGGTGAAATATATTTTCATGCATATTTTCATTCATCTTTAACTTTTATATTCCACATAATATTGCATGGCTTTTCAGTATATATATATATATGATTTCATTTGATACTTCGGAAATCAATCTTTCCGTATCCTTGAATTGCGAGAGAATTGTACAATGTACAAATATTAAATATTCACTCGGGATGTAAGCGACAGTAATACTCATAGCCTACTTTGATAAAATAGCAAGAATCTACCAAAACTACTAGTTGTTACTGACACAATTACTTGAGGTATTTCTATCCATTTTGATTCATTCGCACTTATTCATAAATTTATTCGAGATATATCTAAATATAACGCGGAAAACATCACTAGAAAAAAATTATTTTTCACACAAATGTTTTACAAAAATATCCACTAAATACTATGAGTGAGAAAAAATTACATGATTTCTATTAGAATTAGGTGTGATCGATGGTTTAGCTCAAGATGGTGGAGAGAATAGAGAGCGTGTAATAATAAATTTTCCATCTCATGAAACTGGTACCAAACAAAGAAGGGACATTACAAATCCTTCTTGTTGAAGAATGAGCACTGATTAAATTATCCTAACGAAGCAGGCACTATGCTGGACCATTACGACTTCATAATCCATACCATTCTCAGAATTAAAGCAATCTTCCATCTAATCAAGCGTCTGGACCGCAAAACGACCTATATTACTGAATTAATTTGCTTGGAACGCTGAATTAATCCAACTCGGTCCAGACGTTGATGGATTTTTATGCGCAAGCGTCGTGGACGTCTTGGCAAATAGTTAATTATACCTTAATTAAGAAGTGAAACTACGAAAAACAAGCATGTTGGACAAAAAATTCAATTAAAATCTTGAGCTATTCGGTCGACTGAATTTTGAAAAAGGGGTTATATAGGGTGATTGCTGAGTTGTAGTCTACATTTAATCTTTCCAATTAAACTGAAAATGGTGGATTAGAATGAGTAGGAATTAAAATAAAAGCCTTTAAAACATTGAAAGCAACAATGTAATCTTATCCAGGTCTCCACTTTACACAAAAACTGAACGACACTAATGTAATATGATATAAATTTATATTTTCCGAGGGACATTTTATTTAGCTACACAATATCCAGTGCATGAGATCTTTAGTTCAACTATTGGATATTGTGTAGCTTATAAACTTTATAAAACGCTAATGCTCTCTGTTGAGTATTACTGATGTTGCGACAACTGCCTAGATATGTTACTCTGTATCAGGATGATGAAATTGACAGTAATTTTGTCAATTAGCACAACTAAGCTATGATCCCCATGCATATCTCAATACATAATAATAAGTCACCATACATAACATGAAACTCAAGAATATAACACGCAAATAAATAAGAAGGAAAACAAAATTCCTTGTATGTGGGAGAAACTTCGAAGAGAGAAATTAGAGCAAGTGGATTGCTTCATCCACCAGGGAAGTACCATCACGTGGGACGGTAGAAGTACAACGGACATGAAACGCAGGATATATTAAGCTGAGAAATGTTCATGGTAAAAAGGAAACTAGTTTTAGTTGCAACGGTCAAGAAAGAAGATAGGACTACAAAAGAGGAAACAAAATGCGATAACGTTTGTGCAGAGCGTGACACCGATTGGATCGGAAACACGGACCATTGGAAAAGCAGAGCGGAAATGATTAGAAACATATGAAACACGGTGTTGAAGGAGGATGCTGAAGAAAAAATAGATGGATAACATTAGAATTGAAGAAGCATACAGAAGATCAGAAGAAAACAGGACAATACGTAACATTACACAGAGAAGAAAAACCAGTTAGATTGGACACATCCAAAAACACAGTGGGTTTGTGAAGAATATAATTGAAGAAAAAATACAGGAAAACGTCCAAAGAGAAGGACCAAAAGACAAAAAAATAGGCCATATAAAGAGAAAATTACATAAGAAAAACTACCAGGGAATTAAATTACTAGGAATAGATTGGGAAGTATAGAAGGCTGCAGTCAACCAATATTTGCAATAAAGGACCAATGATGGATGACGATGGGTATATTAACATAGCCTCAAAGTTTAAATTTCATTTGACCATAAGGAGTGAAGTAACAGCGTCAGAAACAACCAGGTAGCTCACTCTCGTTATTGCTGTCGTCAGTACCATTGAAATAGTAGTCACTCGTAGTCACTCGAAGGCTTCCCTCTAGACAACCTATTTCATCGTTTATTTGCCAACAAGTAACTTAATCGATATTCTGATGGTCTCTGCCGAGCAGTGAGTCATGTTCACATAATAAAATATATTTAAAAACTAATAATACAGCTTTTATTCAAGTGAACTTATCTGTGAAAAATTCACCACACATATAATTAATTAATTGATTGCTACTAACTGATTAACTAAAGATATATCTGATTATAAATTCATGTGTTATCATCAATGTGTGTGTTCAATATATATTTCTTTTTAAACTTTTAGGTCTATATATTAATTGCGCAACGGTTCTTTGGAATTTAAATTATTAGCATTTATTCTAAATTTAAATGCTAAAATGATGGTATTAGGTGTAGCGAAACTTGGTGGCACACGCATGTGAAAGCATTCAGGATATGTGGGATAGAGCGGCCGGGTCTTCCTCCAGAGGTCCCCGCGGTAGTACTTCGGCACCTTTGCCCACTCATCAACACTTGATTCAACCTCAGTGGCCTCTTATTCTCCGATGGTGAGTGCCATCAAGTATTGCTATACTTTTAATGACTGATTCATGTATTTTAATTGAGATTAAGTAATTTTGCGAAGTTTCAGCTTGATTGAATATTGGGAATTGGGTTAGAATTCAATTAAAGAATTTCATCCAGACAAACAACAAACAAACAGGATAAGTTAAAATGAGCGTGTTAAAAATGCCGGTATTAGTAAGAAAACTATCAATCAAGAGCTACAAAAGAGTGGTTCCATAACTTGAAACGGCAGCTTCATGAAAAAATGAACTTAAAGAGGTGTCTTCGTTTTCCACTCGGCCACATCCACGACCCGGAACCTTTACTTGGAACAACATGTTCATTTTTTTTACGAAGCATGCAATCAATGAATAGGCTCTGTAATTAATATCATAATGTTTTCCATTTTATGAAAATAAGAAGTTTTGAAAAATTCGAGTAATGAAAGTTTTTGCCCTGTTTTCACATGGAAATATGTCTTTTTACATTTTACAAGAAGGTTATAAAATACTAAATTAGAAGATTTTTTCAAAAACTAGGAAAACCGGAATGAGATTTTAGAATTAACGAAATTGGTTGGCGCGATATGAATAAAATATAATGAGCGTATTCCTAAGGGTATAGATTACTATATTTCCCGCTGGCAGCTACATCGTACCGATTCCACTCGGAGAACAAGATATGAAATTATTTAAGGGAAACAGGTATTCTCTTTAAAAGATGTGCTGCTAAGTTCTGAATGAAAAAAGCTATTAATCATCACTTATTTCATTAAAACGTCGGGAGAACCATAGAAGGGTGGCATTCACGAGAATTCTTAGTTATTAATCCATAAACGTAATCTCGATGTTACAAGATGAGGTCAAAATAAAATTGGTCACTATTTCATAATTCATTCATTAACTTTTGGCCACATGATTATCAGAACGTCATCAAATAATATAATGTCGTCGTCGTCGTAAAAAATATAGAAAAAATAATTGTCACCATGAGGCAAATTTAGATTAAGTAATTTGAACCAATTCAATTTTTACCGATTTTTAATTTAGTAATTTGGCAATTGAGTAAATTTAATGAACCAATAAAAGATACCTCCCAACTAATACACTCTTAACTGGATAATGCAATGCCGCATACTATTTTTATCATAACAACCAAATATTATCAAAAGAAATATCAATAACCTGAATCTAGTTAGAGGGTGCCAACTAAGTGCTTGAATTGTAATGGGCTTTAGTTGTAATACTCGATAACTAGGTGTGCATATTCGCCGTCAGCCACATGATGGTAATCCCGAAGAAGCCCTTTTAAATGAAGCTGAGTAAGTTAAGAACCTTGGTAAGTATGTACTGACGTTTCTGATTTGAAAATAGTCCTGTATAGTTTGTTATAGTTGGTATAAAATTAATTAAAACTACATTAGGTAACTTTCGAGACATAGCCCATCTCCAGAAAAATCTGGCCTGTGTACCTAATAAGATGTACCTACACTACTGAATCATAAAAGTTACGCATATTAAATTACTTTAAATTAATAATTGCTAAGTAGCACGCAATTGGTAAGGGCTAAATAACAGATGAAAGAAGGAAAATTTATACTTTCGTCATATTTTTTATACATGGATACGCGTTTTGAGATTGAAGCGATGAGACAAGTTTTATGGGTGGATTCAAGCTTGGCTCTCGTTCGTTTTTCGCCTCGGCAACCATTTTCGTTTTAGACTTGAAAAATGTTATCTCCATAGCAGTTCGATCCTCCTGGTGGCAATGGGATACATGGTGAACGAGCACTATCGGTACGTAAACGGTTGCCATTCACTCACGGACGACACACTACGGCCCCATATACAGCTAGCCACGAAACTGCTCCCTTTCACCACCAGACACCCCATATACTATTTTTTTGGCACATGCCGCCGTTATCTCGTCCGCTTTCAGGCGACGTCCAATGTGAAAGGCCTGAAGTATTTTTTCCTCGCAGTGGACCGGCGACGCAGATGTGCCGCTGTGATTAATCATTTCCCACGTTGTCAACTATCCTCTTCAATAAACTTCTGTGATCCCTTACGAGAGAGTATCGGTTACCATCTTCCCTTTTCCTTTAACGTACCACAGAGTTTCAAAAAATAAAAAGAGGCATATAGAGTTGAAAATATTTTCTGGTTATCACAAGTTAATATTTTTACCGATTTTTAATTTAGTAATTTGGCAATTGACCAAATGTAATGAACCAATAATGAAATAAGAATAAATGAAATAACCCGCCATATTAGAATGGATGTTTCACTTGGGGAAAGGAAAATCTGAGGGCGGATGAATGAAAAACATTAGAATGAAATATGAAATATTAATGATGAATTTAGAATGCAACATATTCTTTTTATTTAAGGAACTGTATACTTAATTCAACTACCAGCAGAAGCATAATCCTTATCTTCTTATATTTGCTCTTGTCGCCTTTACACTGAATTTATGTGCACATTCCTATTCACTAAAAGAAGTGACCCTGTTGCATATATAAGCAGAGCCAATATGCTAATTGTGTTACAGTTGTTTTAAGCAACTCTACCTGTAGGGCTCTTGGAAGATTTTATCACCTTCCATCCTCACTTTTGCTTTTCCGCTTGGATTTTACAGCGAGGCGGTATTAGAGAGAGCTCTTATTTGTACACTTTTCTCGAGGATGCTTGAACTTAATTGCGGAACTTGAGAGAATTCCTCGTGCTACTTTCATCTAAATCAAGCCAAGGACCTTTTTCATTTTTTCCTCTCTTCCCAGTCTCCCTTTCATTCCTTTACCTACTTCCTCCGCCCCACATCCTCCATCCGAGGTTTTAATCCGTCCAAAAGTACGCCTCATTCTTCCACGGTCCAATTCCATCCCTTTCTCTGCTCCTTGCATGTCCCTTGAGTGGCTTCAGCGTCTCATTCCTACCCAGGATTTTCTACAGCACTCAAAGCTCTCCTCTCCCACCTCTAAGGAAACGCTTCCACTTTCAGCGTTCCTGAAACACCCCCGGAACCCCACGCTAATTTTACCTCACGCTCAACGCAAAGTTTGAGAGAACAAACTTGCCTGTTTCTTTTAGGTTGCCCTTCTGTATTCCTTCTTTATTTTATCAGCGAGGTGAAGTTGACTGTCTATGCAATTACTCTGCCATAGAGATAAAAAAATATATTACCCTTCAAATAAGAATTGAAGGTTTTTTAGGAGTTTTCATTATTCACGCTAAGTTCGGTCGTATTTTTTAGCATGCCTCCAAACATTAAAACCTACGAAAAATGGCGTCCCAAGAATTATTTGATGCTACTCTCTCTTATATTATATTGTATAAAAACTGCGTTACTTATTCAAAATCCGAAATCCTGCAACTATGGCAGCATTATAAGCGGTTACGGATAAGCGTATTAGAATAAGAATGGTTATCCTATTATTCATTTTCCCCGTGTTTATAATTGCTGCTCATTTCAACCATGATTATGAAATAACACACTTGAACTTAAACTTCATTTACAGGTGGTACAAAAATTCAATTTTATTAAAATCTGTTGGATACTGTTGACTTCATTTTTACCACCCTTGGTCTGAAGTAACTTTATAAGTAAAATTAAATCTAAAAAAGAACATCGATTCGTTTAATAGGTCCACATCATAATCGATTGCTTGTTAAAGCTGAAATATAAAGAGCCTAGTGATGGTCATATGATATTTGAACAGAAATGAGTCGACAATTAACCACAAAAAAATAGTTTTGGTCAAATTGCTTTCTTAACGATCAAAATAGCATACGGAAAATCATAATATTCTTCAATTCTTATGAGTACTAAAGGTACGTACGTGGAAGAAGTACGTTCCTCTTTAAGGTACGTACTTCTTCCATCAAATCCAAAAGTCTTACGACTGCGTTTTTGGACGTAACATTTGAAGAACTAAACGGAAGGCATTTGAGAAGAAGATAATAAAATTACGTTTAAGAGGAAACCTGATGGCTCCTCTTTCAACAAATTAAGTCGTTTGCTCAACCGTTCGTTCACTTTCCAATCTTAAGTATTCTTATCTTCAAGTCTTAAGTATGAGTTCTTTTCCTCATTTTCCAACCCCAAAGTTTCTCTTTTGCTCTTCTCTCCCTCGTATCCCATTCTCTCAGACCCTTAAATCATTCAATTTCCTTCACTCCATTCCTTGGATCACTGGGAAAAAATACTGAAGACCATCTCCTTCCTTTTACCTCCTTACATCATCGATACCTTTATACCACGCCATTATCTGCCTCTTGCCCTTCCTCGATAAATCCTAAACGATACCTTCATCACCGTATCTCTCATCCCTGTTATCTTCCCCTTGTACCCCACACTCTCTCTAACCTCATTTTATCACCCTTTTCCTCCGATCCCTCCTGGGATACACCGACTTTGAAATCGGAGGTGGACGAGTGGAAGCAAACTTTCAAAAGTACTGAACTCTTCTCTTGAAAAATTTGCATCTAGTCCTTACTGTACCACTCTCTCCTATTTTCAACTTTGGTCATTTATCTATTGTTACTTTATTCGATTGTTTTCGGAAAAACGTGGAGTTTCATTACCATCATTAACATTCATTAATCCGAAGATTGGTTTTCTGTAGCTCTCCACTAAACTTTCATATCAGTAAACCACTATCTGTAAACAGGCATGCATTTTATACAAAATGTCTTGTGTAAATCCATTAATCTCATTAACGATAGAAATCAACAGACAATGGCTGCTTACTTTGAATGGCTGAGGCGGAGGTTAGCTACACGAAACTTTAACATTGAGATCATTTCTTCAATTAGAGGTGTTTGCAGCATCAATCACAGAAAAAAGTGGAAATATTTCATACTTGGATCTATTCTATCCATTCAAAGCTATTGGGTTAAGGGAGAAATAGTATGAGCCTATAAACGCAGCGATGAACGTAACTACGATACTAGATTTCTTTTTATCGTTTTTCACTTGGTTTATTATTTTATACGTAATTTAGGCCATGAAAATATTTATAAAACCAATCATAACATCAATTAAAATGTTTTCAGTAAAAAACTGTGTTTACTAGGTGCGGTACTAATTTTTCCTTATTTACAACTCGAAACATCGTTTTGTCATTATTTTGTTACTTGTTTATTTGATCAGTTGAATTTATCTTTCATTGCACCCAATACTTGCATTAATTTCCGGCTAGCTCAGCATTCTTCCTTTTCACCAAAAATTAGCAATCCATTACGACTAAAGTGACTTCAATAATTTCCTCTGCTTTCATAAAATTATTTCAAAGGTTTTTCCTCATGTTATCCATCATTGTGTCCATCATTTTTTAAATCACCCCCTTATCTCTCTCTGACAATATAGTACTCAAATGTGCGGAATTTTCTATATAATAAAATAATTAATTTTTCTCATCTTAATCTTCATCGTTGCCATCATTTTTTTAAGTCGTCCCTTTATCACTCATACAATCTTAAAATCGAATATGAAAATCGTTTGTCTTAGCAGGGATCATTTTTAGGTGTGAAGTTCTCTTTTCTTTAGTTACATCAGTTAAAGATTAATTTCAGCAAATTCACCTTATTTTTATAACCACTGAATGTTTGCACAGCTAAAAAGTCACATTGTTAGTCTGAGCTCATCTTCACGAAATGACAAGCTTCGGAACCAACTACTAGGCTATGGCCTATTTTTAAAAGTTCACGCTGTAAAGCAAAGTCTAGAGGTAAAATATTAATGCACAGATGAAGCGAGTCAAAGGCATACAAGTCGGATAGAATACTGTGAAAAAAGTTTTCAAAGGGAAAAAGTCGCCTTTTGTTGTCGACTCCCCTTTCTATCCACTAACTTGGTTATAAATCATTCGAGCAAACAACGGACCTCGCCAAAAGGGTTTTTGTGTAAACTCTGCAGGTTAGGGACGGCAAAGAGCGGGGAACTTGGAGAGAGGTCTCTGTTAATTGCATGCTTTCGTAATCCTTCTCGCAACTTAGAAAATTCCCTTCCAGTCTTCGTCCACTTAGCCTCTCTATTCCCATCTCCATCATTTTACTGTTAATCTCCATTTCTCAGCGCTTGCATATATCGGACTACCTTTTATAGTTTCTCGTAATCGATCTTTAGCTATTATAGGGAAAAAATCCTTAAAACTATACCGGACTGTCACTAAAAAAATCACCTACGGGGATGAAAAAAACGCCAAAAGGTTCACCTTTCTGGAAGGCAGAGTCGCAAAAACCTAACCTCCTCTTAGTACAATAAGCTATAATCCTCTAAATAACTAATCTTCTATATATGTTTCCCCTCTAAACGTTTTCATTTTTAATAATATTGCATGAAATTATTTGGGCCGTCTTTTTTAAAGTTTAGGAGTAATAATTTCAGTATAACTATTTAGTAAATTTTCCAAGAAAGTACAAAAAAAATCCTAGGTCTTTAAGGCTTGAAAGATTTCAAGGAAACTTCATAGTATGCTTCAAATTCATCGATTGCGGCGGTACTTGGTGGAAATTGTTGTCATAATGAATTCATAGTATGTTAATTGAAAGATGAATCTTGGATATAAATATTTAGCAAGTATTTGATTTACTGGCTTGTATCAAAGACTAAATCGTCAAATTAGGATTTGTTGGTTGCCACAGATAATTTCTTTCCTTACTTATATATCGTGTCTATGACACCTTAAAATTTCACTAGCATTTCACGGAGCTCTGTACTAGATCGCAGTGAAATACAAACTCGCGTTAGAACTTCATTGAATAAAATTTATTTATATAAAAATTTATACCAACCCATCAAAAATGCTACAGTTTTTGCCTGTATATTTAATAAATACTCAAAGTGGTTAATGAATTTTCGCTGCACTTATGCCGTCGCATTATAAGGCAGAAAAAGAAATATACTGGCCAGCTACATATGCTGACACAAAGAATTACCTCAGCATTAAGGATCTCCCGGCTTAGTTTTACAGTCATCATTGGCCGTTCAATCTATGGTTAGTTGACCGCAGTCCAATCAAATGCTATGTCCCTTAATCCCTGGTCGCCGTCCGGTTGCTATGTAATCTCCTCTTTATTTGGTCTATGTATTTACCTCTTGGCCTTCCTCTTGGGAATTTTTCCTCTAATTTTCCTTCAATTATATTCATCACAAGCCCGTTGTGTCTCCGTGTGTTCCCAATCTATCTGGTTCCTCTTTTATGTATAGCGTTCAATATTGTTACTTCGTCTTCTACTCTTTTGTAATCTTCTTCATTTCTTATTATGCACGTCAATTTTTCAGTTTGTTGATGCATTTTTACGGTATCCATCATTAAATGAATAATTAGATATTTTTAATTTTCACACACTTCTATAGCATTATTCATCATCATCTATCCAATATTCTGCATTCGTTTATGATGTGCTAGCAATAAAAGTTGTGATAAATACGAAGTTCCCCAGGGATTTTCCATATAGCAAGGAATTTCTTCTGTCCTACGATCGTTTCCTTGTCTTTCAATTTATTCTACACTCTTACATGTCAAGAACTTTATTCCTTTCTTTGCTAGCTCACTTCACCACCTCCACCACCGTCCTTCCCCATCCCTAAAGCGATTTAACTCAGGATTTACCTCCCGGGGTTCATAATCCTTTAACCTCACCGTCCCTTTCTACTCTTTAGGCTAAACCCTCGCCAACTTCTCCACCTCAATTTTGCCCAGACATTCAAACAAACCCACAATGCCAGAGGCATTCTTCCCCCGCTCTTCTCTTTAACTTCTTTCTTTGCCCACAATGTGGTTGGAAGGTATTATTTCATTTTTTCGTTCTAATCTACTATAAAATTTTGTATTCTCTTAGCCCCACTCATCATCCAATGTTTCTGACATCCAATGACAGTGTTTCGGCATTAGCTGAAGGATTTCCCTAAATTTCTAAAGCTAAATTTCCCACAAAATAATATTCCCCGCTTCCACGATTAGGTCCAGAAGCCTCACCACCACATACGCATCTGAAAAAATATTTCAGAGATGCATTAGTAGTATTAATACATAGTAGTTTACGCTGTTTATCTAAAACTAGGTTTACGCATATTTTAGAAATTTGGCGTAAATGTTTTTTCAAGTTTATCGGCAGCCATAGTTGTCTACTCACTTTGCATAGCTAACGGAGTGGTTGGAGGAGAAAGACTATTCAGAAAAGGCACCAAATAGTCTATGAGTTCTTGAAGTGTGCTACTATTGGCGATAATTGCGGAGGAAGACCAAATTATTGAATTGTCTATTCTTAAGTCTTACATATCACACTTAATTATGTTCCAGTGTGAGATTTTGTGAAGGTCTTAAAGTATATCCCCAGGTCAAATCTTAGATTATCATTTTAATAGATTTAGCATGGTTATTTTTGTATTTTAACTTTATTAACTCCATAAGGGGTTCTATCGTTGCATCTTAATAGCTGCCTGAGCCAGAATTCACTCGTATGCACGCATACTATAGGAATTGGTAATATATGCGTATGCATGCATACATTCCCTCCTAATTCTTTCCAATTCTCACGTTAAATCTCTCTTTAACATTTAATACACTTGGGAAAATACAATTTGAGAACTATCCAACTATAGCACAAGGAGAATTTGATTTCAAACTCCGAACTCAGATACTCATTTTTCTGGATTTTGGGAATAGAGTGTGGAATGCTTGGTCCAAGCAGGAGTAGAACATATCCATCCTTCCCCGTCCTATTAATCGTCTGTCTTTGGTAGTATGGCACTAATTGCCTAATTTATGATAGTTAGCATAAATAAAGAATTATTTTCAGCGACATTCACTAGTCAACATTTGTGAAACCTTCTAGTGTTCCAATTATTTTTTATATTTTTTATTTACGACGCTCGTCGTCCACTACGGCTCTATTTTATTATGCCTCGTTAACTTTAACTGCAATATGATTTTGCATTTGTATTTACAGAATGTAAACTGGGATTTTGGGTTACATGTTTTACAACAGACTGCCGGTTAGTTGGCGTGGACATTCGAAGCGGGAATGCAAAAGCGCTTGTTTTAAAAACCAGAAAATGTTTGATTACACATTATAAAAACGTAACTATATCTATCTGAAACGCATTAATATATTTTTTACCCAACAAAAATGTGAAATATATGTTAAATGACCTTTCAAGCTATCCTATTGATGATATTACACGAAAATATTCAACTATACCCCGAGCCACAAAACCAAGAATTTTAAGTGGCACCTACTCAGACCATCAATAAGTATCATACCGTTAAAGGCAGGTTGAGCTGTTAAAATGAGTAATGATTTCAAGTTCCCTCCAAATAAATGGATGATCTAATTTAATTAAAAAAAAATAAAACATAAATGTGGGCTACCATCACTTTTTACCTCCTCTACCACTTATTGGAATACACGAAGAATCTTTATTTGATATTTTAAGTAGCAAGAACACCTTGGGTTTCCAAATTTGATCGGTGCGTAAGTTATTACAATAAAAAAGGTTAAACACATGTAATTCAAATGAGACCTCGTTTTGACACAAAGACATTATGATGTTACTTAGTATTCTCGCTTATTTTGCAATGCTGACTTCATAACGAAACTCTTTCTTTAATATGTATGAATTTTCAAAATGTTTCATGAATTTACGTATTTTAGCTTGCAATTATGGCTTTAGCTACCTTTTTATATACTTTGGAACATTAAAGTAAAATTATATCAAATCAGATGTGCATATATTTTAAGAACTTTTCATCATTTTGTATCATTAGAAGACATTATTGACCGATTGATTCACAAGACGCATTGTGGGAATTACGGTGCTGTGTTAAACAGGTGAAAGTGTAATACAGGTTAACCAGAATGGTAATATTTACGTGAAATAAATATAATCCGCTGAAAATGAATTATGATCTAGGTCTAGTAACTTGTATCAGCTTGCAATTTCGTTAGCGCTCAACCACATCAAAATCGCCGTAGAAGAGGGCGATAAATCTGGTAACCTCAAGTCCTTCTTCATCAGCGTATCTCTTTAGGAGCTCTTGGTTTTTACCTAAATGGCAAATCCCGACTCTCAAGTTCCCAAGGGTTCGTTTCATCGCCCATTGTCGTCTCTTGGGACTCCAGTACGTCTGCTCGCCAAGCATTTTTCTTCTCCAAATCTCTCCCCCACCGATAAACAGGATGGCATTTTTTGTCATCGAACGGGGTTTTGCCCTCATCATCATTCTTTACTCGCATAGAGTTGAACGAAATCCATGGAAAGTTGCCACAGATAAGCGGTCGTAATCCACCCGATCGTTTTCCTTAAGCCCATCGCCATCTTCTCCTTTCTGCTCACTTTATCAGGCTTCATCACCATAGTGGATTTTCCTCACATAGTTGCATTGCACTAGGAGTCATCGCTTTTACCTTCAAGGGAAAGCAGGTGCTATCAAAGTCACTTTTATCACGCATGGCGCAATGATGAGGAGATAGGTACTATATTAAATCATCTCACTCTCCGAAAATAGTAATTTAAAAGTAAAACTTGAAGATATTCGTATGAATATTTATTAACCCTCATATGGATTCACTGCGCCTTAGCGGCGCCCGTGGTTTTAAAAATGATTTTAAAAATTTCCATTCGCATGGATCTTTATGAAACTTTCAGTAGTCTATTTTTTCTGCTTTCTTCGACTACAAATATATTTTTGTGTGTATTGTGTGCATATTTTTCATTTTATTGGCCTCTAATGAAAAAAGTTACGTCGTTGGATTTACGGCGCCGCTGCGGCGCCGAGAGTTTCCTCGTCGCAATGTCGAGTACTGCACTCTCAATACTAAGTTAAAAGTTATTATGTTTCGTATGACATGTTATCTTCTATTTTTAATCATAATATGTAAATTTTTAAAGTTTATAAACAAAATGAAATTGTTTAACAAAGGGAAAATTTTACTTGGCCAATTTTGCTTAGTCTTTTATCTAATAATCATAATTTTTGCCTGTTTATAATGTTCATTGACAAAACTTCATCTATTTACAAGAATAATTCTTATAAACTCATGGATAGCCCATGGTTTCCATGGCCTTCGGCATTAATTTTTTTGAGTACCTTCTCCGCTTCGCATACCTGCTGCGGTGATGGTCACCTTTGGGGACATCACCGGGTTACTATGTATAGAATTATACCAAGCAGCAATCCCAAGAAAATTTAACCACAATTTATTCTCAGAATTCATACAATAATGCCTGTTTACCTTCGTGTGGAAATTTCCCAGTGAATGAGTAGCAGAAGCTTGGGAGACGATTCAGAAGTTTGCGATAGCGACTTTCAAAATGATTTTGTTTCCGGACTCTCACTCACTGTTGATAAGCAACTGATTGGCTTTCGTGGGCGTTGTCCTTTCCGACAATATATTCCATCAAAATCCGATAAATATGGGGTGAAGATATTTTGGATTAACGATTCAGCGACAGGCTACCCAATGGGGGATTTACCTTACCAAGGAAAGGAGAACGTAGTGATAGCAGCGCCTAACCTAGGTGAACGTGTAGTGGTAATGCTCTGTGCCCCATATTTTGGCTACAATCGGATCGTGACCTGCGATAATTTCTTCACGACCTTGAAGCTAGCACTGAATTTTAAAAACAGTGGTTTAACACTCGTGGGGACACTTAGTACAAACAAGCCCTCTCTATTGTGAGCATATCTGTAGTGTAGTGCATGATTGTGAGGCTTCACTTTGTGACAAGCATTAGCGATTTATGCTAATGCATAATTAGTCGTACTTACACTAACTTTACGGTATATTGTAATGCATGTTGGTGAATACTCACCCCCTGCCCCTGAGGTGGCTTGCAGGGTATTTTGTAGATGTAGATGAAGCCCTAAATTCCATCTAATTTTTTACCAAATCGATCTCGACGGGAACTTTTTCCATATTTGGTTTTGGGTTCACAAAAGCCTAACATTGGTTTCGTATGTCCCCAAGAGGAAAATCTGTAATACTGCTGTCATCAATGCATCATGATAGTAGCATTAGCGATTAAACCCACAGAAAACCAGAAATCGTGTTGCATTATAATGAACGAAAGGAGGTACAGATTTGGTGGACCAAATGGCGCCTTCATATGCATGCCAAGGAAAAACCAATCGATGGCCATTTGCCTTCTTTATGAATATTTTAAATGTAAGTGGCATTGCTGGCTTCAATTTATTTACAACCTTACACCCACTATGGAATAAAAAGAAGCTAGAAAGAAGAAGAATGTATTTGGAACAAATAGCAGTGGAATTAGTTCGTCTGCTAACATTGAGACGGCTACAGAATGCCAAGACAAAGATTTTGAAGCGCTGCATGACAGATTTTCAAGAAGATTCAGTAAAACCTCAATATGTAAGCAATTCTAAAAAACTAAAACGCTCACAGTGTCACTTATTTGTGGTGAAAAGACAGATTTTACAAATTTTCAGCTCCTGAGAAAAAAATTAATGCAAAGACCATTCAAAATTTCTTTATAATGAATGTAAATAAATGCATAGAAAGATATCGTTATGCTAGTTTTATTTGGAAATTAATTGCATGATTTTAATGTTCCCAAATACTTTTACATGGTACTGATATATTTCATAATTTCCGCCTATATTTTAATCTTGCAGGAGATATTCACTCAGTATTTACATGGTAAAAATCTTTTCATGATGAACACATACATAAGACGAATTACCACATAGTGAAAATTTGTTAATATATTTCTCGTTTCTTTGTGTACTCGAAATGCACAGAGGTTTTAGTCGTCCAATGTTTACTAACGTGAAGGGGTGAGTGATGAGAAAGGTGGGTAATTCCATAGAGGTTGTTTTGAGGTGAAGGGCTGGAGATACTTGGTGGTGAGTCGACTGCCAAGGATCAGGGAATACCGGGATCGTTGGGCCATTGTAAGCGTAAAAAATCCGTATCTTGAAGAAAGGTTTAGAGTGCAAGGAGGCAATTAGACACAATAGGCTGCTGTTTCTTCATCCTTCCAGCACTGCGTGTGGGACAGGGAATCCGCGCCTTATCGCAAAGCGCCCCGGGGTAGCCCTACCTTCATTCCGAGAAGGTCTAGCTCGGGTGGGTCTTTGGAGGTGGGGAGAAGTTCAATCAGTTTTTGTGGGGGGAAGAAAGTAGGCGGAGGATGACAAATAAGGAAGCTTAGTGGGAAAGTACTGATGGTCTCATTGTTTGGGTCAGTGCAATGCTACGGAAAGAAAAGGTGAGGGGGTCCTCCCAGCATGAGGGTGTTTTGGTCACCCCAGACTACTAGCTCCTATTCCATCGGTCCCTCACGCAGCGCCGGACCGAAGAAAATAGACGCCATCGTATTCCATGTTTTTTCCATTTCCTGCTCCTTCTTCCTTACCACCTAAAACCCAAACTTCTTAGAAATAATTACTTTGGCCTTTCCCACCAATCCAGAAGCAAAACCTCATCTGCCGCATTCCCCCGCATCACTTTTACCTGTCCATCTCTATGGAGACTCCGCTGTAGGCCTAAAATACCGACTCTTCTAGCCCCCCCTCCAATGCGGTGCTGGACTCTTTGACGCGTCGCATTCCTTATATTTCACAACCCATCTGACTTTAATACATTCTTTTTTTTTATAAATTGCAGGATATAAGCTCCCAGAATGTCCGTTACATATGCGTTGATCGTCAGAATATAGCACTTAATAATCACGACAGTATCACTCGTCTCTTTTCACTCCACCTACCTTTTTTAAATTATTAACGTATAAGAACTCAGGCTTCTGCGAACACTACAAAGATATAACATTTGGGTGGACGTAGTGAAGCAAAATTATTTTACATGGACCCATCCGACTTTTATTCGATTCTCATTTTTAGTATTTGGATGCATAAAAATAAAACAATGTGCACATGATAAATGGGAGTTTATCCAGAATTGCATATAAAAAAATTTAAAACAATTATTACACATTACATTAAAACCTTCTATAGAAAATAACTATCTAAGAGACAATAAAAAAAGAGATTATTATGACAACAAATGGTAAAGAAATCAGTATTATAGATTTTTAGCAATAACTTCTGTAATAACGGGATAAATCTAGCAAAACATGGTTAAAAATAAGGAAAATAGAAGTCACTAGCATAACCAATCAGAAAAAATGCTAAAAAAGTCCAAGTTTGAAAGATAATGGCAAAATATAACGCGGCGCCGCTGCGGCGCCGTAAATCCAACGACGTAACTAAATTCGTAAATCCATATGAGGGTTAAAGAGGATTAAAAATATGTATTCAAGGCTGATTTTTACTTTAGATCTTATGCATTCCTTATTACACATATTCCGGTGTGACATAAATATTACCCAAGAATATGGAAATAAATTTTAAACGTTACTTTCTGGTGGAGGTTAGACTAATTAGGAAGGGTAATTCCTTTCAATACCATATTTTGATAAACTTGGCAGCGGCAGGCTTCCTGTAGTAGTACTTAATTATGTTAGTATTCATGATTGATTAAAATGATCTATACTTTTCTAAAAAGTTTTATTTGTACGACGCGTTTCACCGATTTACGGCATCGTCAGGTACAGAAAGTTTGTTTTGTACGTTTATTGTTGTTTTAGTCACGGGGGAGGAGGGGAAAAATACAAATATTCGGGCAGGGTTGAGAAAGACTCTTAGATCCTGTGGCTAGGTCGTTAGGTTGTGAGGTGGTAAAGGTTAATTTTATTGAAAAGGAGTAGGGAGGGACGCGGAAATAATAATTTATTACATAATAATAATTAATCGTCAGGTACAGAAAGGAACAAGAGAGCTTAGAGTAATAAAAGAGTACACCGTATCATATAATTAAATTAACTGAACAATAAATAGGATCTGGTGCTATCCCGTAGAACCCTAAGTCGGACATCGAAACGGTGGGAAACCTAAGAAAAGTTCCTTTGCTAAACATGTTAACTTTTTCAAAGGCCCTTTTTAAACAAAGGAAACGGTTGTAGGCATGATTTTGTGGAAGTTATCCATTACGGAAGAATTAAAATAACTTAGTGACTCCACTAATTGTTAATTATCACAAACCAGGTTTCAACACTTGGTGTCATCTTAAGATTTTAAGCATTTACTATGGATAACAAAGAAGAAATTGTTTCTGCGGAATGTTCACCAGAAAAAATATCATTAAAAATTTTACTAGTTAATCAACTTATTGATTAATAATAGCTGGAAAGCTTTCCCTAATATTTTCTTTTTCCAATTATTCCTTTTCATTAAATCCCCATATCCGATGGTAACTAAAATAACGGGCAGAAGGTGTTTATGCTTGCAATACCTGAAGTGCTTATGAAGCTTTGAGGATCTCTGTGCTAAGCCATGTGATTTGCATGAGCATTAAGAGAGAGATAATAATCCGATAGAGAAAATGAAAGTAATTGGAGAGGCAATGCCAGGCGTATCGAAGCAATATAGGGGAATAGGGAGAAAACTTGGGTGGCAGAGAGACAAAGAGTAAAGAATTTTAAAAGGGAGGAGGGATCGATTGAGGAGAATAGGATTGAATAATATTGACTCAATTGACACAAAGAAATCTCTACGACTATCTCGGATTAATACACTTTATGGTTGAGGCCTTTACATTGTAGAAATCCATTCTAAAGAAGAAGAAAATTGAAATACTTTGCTTTTTCTACAAATTTACTTTAATCTTCGACTAGTTTCGATACACTGTATCATCTTCAAAGACTAGTGGTACAAAAAACATAGGGACATAGTTATATACCCTCCCAAACCATTCAGTATATAACTATGTCCCTATGTTCTTTGTACCACTAGTCTTTGAAGATGATACAGTGTATCGAAACTAGTCGACGATTAAAGTAAATTTGTAGAAAAAGCAAAGTATTTCAATTTCCTTCTTTATCTCGGTTTAAGCTTTTTAAAGGGATTATCTACTGAAGCGTCGGACTGTGTCTACTCATCAAAAACACTTATTTTCATTTTTTATTTGGAAATACTTCTATTTGGTGCTGATCAGCTCTCCAAGCTTCAGGGGGAGGGGGAAGAGGAAGAGGAGGAAGAGGAGGAGGAGCAGGAGGGGCAGGAGGAGGAGGAGTAGGAGGAGGTGATGGAGGAGGAAAAGGAGGAGGATGAGGAGGTAGAGGAGTAGTAAGAAGAGGATGAGGGAGAGGAGGTAGAGGAGTAGTAAGAAGAGGAGGAGGAAGAGGAGGAATAGGAGGAGTAATAGGAGGAGTAGTAGGAAGAGGAGGAGGTGGAAAATGAGGTTGAGTATGCGGAGTAGGAAGAGGAGGAGCAGGAAGAGGAGAAGGAGGATGGCGGAGGAGTAGGAGGAGGAGGTAGAGGAGTAGTAAGAAGAGGAGGAGGAAGAGGAGGAATAGGAGGAGTAATAGGAGGAGTAGTAGGAAGAGGTGGAGGTGGAAAATGAGGAGGAGTATGCGGAGTAGGAAGAGGAGGAGCAGGAAGAGGAGAAGGAGGATGGCGGAGGAGTAGGAGGAGGAGGTAGAGGAGTAGTAAGAAGAGGAGGAGGAAGAGGAGGAATAGGAGGAGTAATAGGAGGAGTAGTAGGAAGAGGAGGAGGTGGAAAATGAGGAGGAGTATGCGGAGTAGGAAGAGGAGGAGCAGGAAGAGGAGAAGGAGGATGGCGGAGGAGTAGGAGGAGGAGTATGAGGAGTAGAAGAAGGAGGTGGATGAGGAGGAATAGGAGGGGGAAGAGTAGGAGAAAGAGGAGGAATAGGAGGAGGAGGAGGACGGGGGGCCCTTTTACCTTCCCCAGCCAACCATCCTCTTTTCAGCCAACCACCCCTTGACAACCAAAACATTTTAAACAATCAATCAAACATTTCCACACTAAAATAAATTAAAACTTTTAAACAAAAATCATACCAAATTTAAACAAAATCAAATCAAAAACTAAAGTAAATTTCAAACGTTCCACAACAAATGATTTTTCACCTCAAAACTGTAATCGCAGAGATTGAAAGTGTACCTGATTTACAACAAAAGTAATGAAGATTAAAGGTAAGTCCAAGTCCTAGGTAGCATGTTAAAAAATACTAATAAAAGAATGCTTGTCATAGTAAGCAATGCTTGCACCAATCGAAAGTGTGCTTCTACCCACTCCATCATAGTTGAACTTGGGATTGACAGTAGAAGAATAAATCTAGGGTAAATACTGTAGTGAAGCTGTATGTAGTGTTTACGATAAAATTAGGATAGAGAGGGATATGAAAGTATGAGAAATAGGTAATAGACATGTATGAATAGAGCTTGCTTCGTTGGCTTGGCCATGTTGAGAAATGGATGAAAGTCGAATAGCGAAATAGACTTTGAGAACTTTGAGCATAAATAGTGTCCACATTCATCCATATTCATTAACTTATGGCGATATTACAAACACAAAACTCTTATATACTGTACCAAAATATTCCTTAAAATTATGAACACCAATTAACAGTGAAACAATTTCGCATAGGGTTAATATGAAAGTGAAATTGGAATTCTTATAATTTTAAAAATATTATATATCCTCTAACGATAAAACCGCTACATACAGTAAAAAAAGCCGTAGGCAGACGTCATTGATGGTCATGTATTGCCTACCTACATTGGCCTACGAGCAAACAATATAATGCGTTTGAATAAATATATCCTTTGATACAAGTAACTCACTAGATTATTTAGGCAAGTGAGCATTTTGTACCTTGACATTAGTTTTTATTTATTTTGCGTAAAATCCACAAAGTATTATTGCCTATTTACAGCCATGCATAAAAAAGATGCACGTATGAAATGAAACTTCAAAACATAAACCTAAAAAAGTTTAAATGTGTAACCAAAATAGTAAAAGAGATGGAGACTATTCTGAGAAAGACGAGAGAGAGTGTGAGTTTGGTAAGCGAAAACTCATCAATTATCCAGAAATAAATCTAATAAGGGGAAAGAGAGACCCTGGAGCGTTTGAAGCCCGGATAATCTGAGAATAGTCATATGACGTCAGAAGACGTGCAAGTGGGTCTACACGGGACACGAGATTAGTTCATGAGAGAGGGTTGTGGAGTTGAGAATGCGCCAGATTATGCATTTTCCTGGGGATATTAGGAATGCGGAGTGCAAAATCTATTCTATTGTTGTGACACGTCTTTTTTAATTTGATGATTTGTTGGTTTAATTTTTGTTAAAAATTGTATTTGTATTTTTCATATTATTTGTTTAGTTATTTAATTTTCTTTGCAATTCATTTACAGCTAGCTGTTTCAATGCCTCTTTTTTCTAAGTAGGAACACATATACAAAGCAGCTATGTACAAAATAAATGAAGGGCAATGATTATTTATGTTTTCGCAAAATAAAATACTCTACTCTGAAGTCCTCACTGATGTCCATACTTTTCATGGTTTGGCCCTCAAATCTTTTCTGGTTTCAAAATCGGTCCCTAAACGATTTGAATCCTAGTCCAATGAATTCCTCGTACCTATACAGGAATTCGCAAAGCATAAATGATGGCATGAGTTTTTTTTCTATTCCTATGCTGAAGTTTCCAAGTAAATAAAATATTATATAGTTGACGTAGTGAAACAATTAAGATTTTCGATCTTAAAAATTCAATTTTAGGAAAAAGCGAAGCGTATACGAAAAATCTATCTCAAGAATTAAAAACCTTGTTTTTTAAGTTATCAAATTATAATAAATTAAATTCCATATCATGAGTGTGAGTAATTAAAAAAAATCAAAAGACCGCTGCTCGAAAATCTTATTCTATGTACAAATAAGTTACGTAACTTTTAACACACAATCTGTCTCACTTATATGAATCTGATGTACGCGATAATATGTCTCACTGATACAATTCTGATTCACGTAATTGAGCAACACATAAACGATCTGCTTCGTTGCTTGCTTGTCGTTCCTCGCTTCTTTGAGAAGGTCGCGTGCCTACACTCATTTATTGAAACGACTTACACTACGGATTCAATAATTCACAAACGTCCGCAGGATTGCACTGAAAACTCACCAATGTTTGCCCGGAATAAGTTGCAATTCCTCTTTTTATTTCTAAGTAAGCACACATTTAAAAAGCAGACACATTTACATGTAAAAAAAAATGAAAGACAGTGACTTTTTGTTTATTAAATTAAATTGAAAAAGTTGAAAATTTGTATTCAAGTGCTTTGGGATATACATTGATTTGGTCTTACCACCCTCTGCAAAGACAAATAAATTTTGCGGCTGTCCCACTCATGAACATGTGAAAAGCATGGATTTTCCAGATTTAATCCACACACTAGAAGCGATTGACCTTGTGCCTTGTTGATGGTCATTGAGAAGGCAAGGAGAACGGGGAACTGTAGTCGTTTGACTACAACTATCTAATTAGTCACTAAACCTGGCCTCAAAATGCTTCAGGAGTGAATAGCCATTCATTAAATCGCTATTAAATGGATACGCCTGGTTACCAAGAAAATTTCTATTATTGAAAAGGAAAAAATACTGATGAATTTTGGGATAAAAACGCAATACTTGGACAAAAACGAAGCGTATTTAAGAAAGTTGAATGAAATAATTAAATAGTGAATTATTTTACACGTTCTGTGATACAAATTTCCATCCAATATCTTTAGTTCAAGTAATTTAAAAATGCTTTAATGCTAATGGTTTTCTTATGGGCGTAAATTATAACAATAATGGGGTAAAAAAAACCCCAAAAATCGCCATTTTTATAATTCAGAGAACTTTATGGGCACGCGCACAACAACTCACCATAGTTTCATCGCAATCGGATGTATGGTACTGCGTGCATAAAACACGAACAAAACTAACATTCTGTTTGATATATGGAAAAATAGAGAAAGGGAAACACATGATAAGGTGGAGAGATTGTTTCAGCAGTAAAATTTCAGAGGCCAGGAAGAAGTGGAAGAAATTAGACCCAGTGCTTAACAGCGATTCAGTGATAGCATTTGTCCTATTAATAATGCAGGTCGAGGGCATAATATCATTAAAAGCTATTGAAATACGCACCAAGAAGGTTAAATTTCCTTGAATTCAGCCTTTAAATAGCCAGCATATAAGGTCCTGCAAGCCTCGGAAACTATGAGAAAATTACCTAGCAAAGAAAATGAAAAACATCGAAATTTGCAATAATTTTGCGTTTAATTTAAAATAATTCAGTTAATCGATCGATAGAGAAAAATCGATCGCAAGAATTAAATGCTTTAATATTTGGCCTCATTTCAGTCGGAGTATGAAATCTGTATATCAATTATTTCATATTTTAATGAATGAAAGAAAATTACTCTACACGGAAATTATTCGTTTTTCCCATTAAATCCCATTAAAAACAAAATCCTATCTGGGCTTGAAGTGAATGAAAAATGTTGGGATTTTCGATGTTATCCTGACTCGACACCAAATTCCAACCCTCTGAAAATTTCAATCTTCTAGCTCGATTAGAAATGCCCAGGAATGTGTACCAATGAGTGAGTTAGTCAGTTTTGTAGCTTTATATATAAGTAATAATAATGTATAAGGGCTAAAATATAGGAAAAAATTCGTCTAAAATAAAGGTCTAAGACAGGGCTGCTGTATTTCCCCCACACTTTTAAAAATATATTTAGACCAAGTGCTTAAGGGTTGGAAAAGGAAATGCAACTCCATGGGAATACCTTTGAAAGAAAGTACCATATACACCTTAAGCTATGCAGACGACCAAGTTATTCTATCACAAGATTATGAAGATTTAGAATATATGACCAGAAAAATAATAGAAGAATACAAAAATTGGGGTCTTGATATCAGTATCGACAAAACAAAATATATGTGTATGGGAGGAATGCAACAGAATCTTATTTTAGAAAGTGGGCAACAAATAGGACACTGTAAAGAGTATAAATATCTAGGGATGCAAATTGCAGAAAATAAAACAATGGAGGTAGCCATTAGGGATAGATGCAATAAAGGCAAAAAAGCAATAAAACTATTAAATAGCTTATTGTGGGACAATACAATATCCATTGAAAACAAAAAGAGAATTTATAATACCATAGTAAAGAGCATAGTAACCTACAGCTGTGAAATATGGCCACTAACGGAGAAATCAGAAAAACTGTTACTGACGACTGAAATGGACTTCTGGAGAAGAGCAGCCGGTAAATCAAAAAGAGAAAGAGTAAGGAATGAAAGAATTAGAGAAATAATGAATGTCAATGATACCATAATAGATGAGATAATAACGCAGCAATTGAGGTGGTATGGACACGTAAAACGAATGGGAAATGAAAGACTCCCGAAACAAATGCTGCTGTGGAACCCGGAAGGAAGACGGAGGAGAGGCAGACCGAGGAAAAGCTGGATACAAGGGATAGAGAAAGAAATGAGAGAAAGAGGATTAGATGAAGAACTCTGGAATGATCGGGAGGCATGGAAATTGGGAATCGGAAGACGTAGAACGTCGTAAACCGATATATATATATATATATATATATATATATATATATTAAGAAGTCTCCTGACAACCAACAGGGATTGTTGGTTATTTACGAATGAATAAATTGACCACCATGTTAAAAACAACACGCGTTTTTTTGTATGCAATTTCCGACACCACACTATTATTCACTTTTAGTACATTTTTACAACTAAGGTGCATTAAAAAATTATCATGTCACTTCACTTGACAGCTCAACAAATCATGCATTCTCCTTCATTGAAATAATACCCATGCCTTACAATTGCCGTTGTCGTATTAAGAGCAAGTTGCGAGAGTTACGCCAATGATAGATAAACGTCTTTATTGGGGTGGGGGTGCGATAGAGACTTTAAAAGTCCCTTCTTCAATATAACCCCTAATGATGATCAGTGAATAACAATAAAATCCCGCATTATGAGTGGTGATAGCTTCAATTCACATTATCGATCCGTGACCGCGACCACGATATTGATCGAAAAAGTGTTCTATGACGAAAAGTGAGGATTAGATAAACATCATCTGTCTGAGATCCTCGGGAAACGTGATAAATTCGCCTCAGTTACACAATTCGTTCAGGAGGCGACCTTAACTTTTACCATTTTAAGTGCATTTGAGCAAAGATGATGATAGTACTCAAACAGTGCGGTTAGAGTTCTTTGGAATCTATTTCGAGCGAGGAAAAGGGTTTGGTGAGAGTTGGAGCAATTTGTGAAGTCCCCAACAAAAAAACGAGTGGGCGGATGGAATTGAAAGGTTTTGTCTGAGCGCGTGGGTGCAACACCATAAAAGGAAGCTTAATTTATATCTCCTTTCTCTTCCTCCTTCTTCACAATCCTCGTCGCTAACAGGTCGCCCTCCCACGAATCGTTCCAGGAGAGGAGGAAATTGCTCCGTGCAGAGAATGATACGCCGAAGGGGCGATACCTGATTTAGACTTCCACAGATAGTGCACTTGTTTGATAGGTGGTGCATGTTGCTCACAAAAACAGCAAAAATCCTTGTCATGTGTGTAATTTGAGTCTGCGAAACATAGAAATCGGCGACGTAGACTGGGAGAAAATGCATTAGAACGTGAAAGACATGGCGGCGTAGAAAGAGCTAAAACCATTGCAGCATTGATGATGAATTACTAAATGAGATAGTTCTTTCGGGTCTACCTCCATTATGCTAGCACCATTATCCTCATCCATTATGCTGGGACGACAGTTGCTGATATTTTGCCATCGCCATATGTACATCATCCGTTGGAGTCAGGTATGCTTGGATTGGTTGTCCCCCCGCGCTTGTGAACAGAACACGCGTTATCACGAAGAACACACGTTTCTAGGCGTTAATCAGGCCGCAAAAATTTCATTAGGGTTTAATGAAAACTTACCCCTTTTGATTTTTATTAATATTTTTGACAAATGCCTAATTATGATAATAAATATCATAATGTTTCTCTATGGGACTGGGGAAGAGTTATAATAACAAATATATATGAATCTTTTCTTCAATGTATTTCATTAAATTATTTGTGTGATTTTCCAATAGCATGTAGAAATTTAACATTGATAACCTGCTTAACTACAGATAATGTAGTTGAAAATAAAACCAGAACATATCAAAAGAATAGTTATTTTACCAAAAGAATTTTTAAAGTCCTCAAGTACAAAGTGATAAAAGACATCGCAATTTTTGTCCTTAAGTGAAAAACAAAAACATTTACTATGAATATAATTACAATAAAATAAGTTCTTGTCCAACGAATGATGCCAGAATTGCGTTTCAATATTTAATTTGTCAAAGTGCAAACTTTTCCGCTCGCTAATTTGTCATTACGGGGAAGTTTTCCCAGAAGAGCGTTTCTCAGCGCTTAATGGTGCTTACGCAGGGGTTCCTCATTACTCCGAGTGGGTTAGGTGAAAGTGGGGAAGGGAAGGTTTGTAGCTCGGTGTGGAAAACACTCTAGGGAGACATGGTGAATATGCACCAGGAGGCGCTGCTGCCTGCGGATACGGAGCCTGGTGATAGGTCAAAAATGTGGTGAAGGAGATACACGAGCACCTGCACACGTCTACAACAGCAAAATATTGACGTTAACATGCAATAATAATTACTCATCGGAAGTTCTTAACGGGTGTGAAATGTGTCGTTAAACATATTGATAAAAATCTTGGAAGTGCATGCTCAATGATATTACATACATGCAGTATCGTACTTCCTGAAAACTTAAAAAAAAAATTAAAGTTGTAATCCGTCGCAAAGACTCAGGTTGGGCTATATCACAGGCTATGATAGGGGTGAGGAAAGCAGAGGCGGATCCTGGGAGCAATCTTGGGGCGGGGGATTTGTTAGTTTTGTATGTGTGTATGGATTTATGAAAAGGCACGCGCGTGGCATGCGTTCCTATGTGAATCGTATGTCATACATCATATATTTACTCATAACTATGCCCACATATATTTTTATTCTGCCAATTGGGGATTCGCTTAACATCATTAACTACGGAGTTTTTAAACTCGTCTCCACCTATTCTATCCGCGATCTGGTGACGCCGGTATATTAAGGGGTTTTGGCCTTAAAAAGTAATTTAACTATGTGAAACGCAAAATCAAAGATCCCCGCGCAGTTCGAGCCGCCCCCCAGGGTACCACTCTGCACCACTGAGGTAAAGCCCGCACCATTCCTTTCCCCTCCGAAACTCCACCCCTCTATCCCCTCCAGGCACTGGCGAATGGTGTATAAAACTGTGAAAAACATGCACAGCTTCACTCTTATTTGATACACCGTTTGATTTTAAATTCTAGAGCGACAAATTTGCTTAACACAAGGAATTTGACTTCCATGGAAAGGGAAAGTTAGCGATATTTCGATGTGAATTGCTTTTTGCAGGGCATCTCATTATTCCCGTTTTTATTCCCAAAAAAAATAATGGCAAAAAATGAAAAAAATATATAAATTTGTAGCATTTTTTATTTCTACGGATAGTTAATATATTGCTTACATTATTAATACCCGCACCCAGTCATGTAATCAGAAATTTATCGGATGCAATGTGATTTATCGCAGAGTCGGAATGCTACTTGCAGCTAAATTAGAAATCCAGTCCATTTTCCATGGATATGTGAAATGTGGGGTACAGTGTACCAATTGATACCACGATCGACACTTACTGCCAAAGGTCTCCGAGGTTTTTCGGGGAAATTCTAATTGCATTCGACTAATGAGGCTATTGCTAAATCATTAACTTCCATGAGTAATGCAACTTTCTTTCTCGATATAAACTAAAAACGTTTTAAATGTCCCTTGCAAACAATACCTGGTGTATAGCTCGGCTGAAAGTTCCTTGCACTTGGATGTTTAGAACGACAGCAGGAGGAGTGTAAATGTCACTTGTGGGAGGTAGTTTAAATGATTTCACTATGGAGAATGACCGCTATCACCCACAGCTCCACTAACAGCCCTTTTAGCTGCAATTCGTCAACATATACGCGCCTAGAAAAAAAATGGGTTTCTACACAGGGGCCAGGAACTTCACCGTGCTATACACAGCTCAAGGGCTATACGAAAGAGTCAAATTTGGAATTAGGGAGAAGCCAGTAGGGGAGGTGAAGTGAAAAAGAAATTATGTCAAATTCAAGAGCAGACGTCCATGTGTGACATGTGTGTTCTTGTGGAGTTAAATGGCTGTGATTTAAAATAAAAAGTTTCTTTTTTATCACGTAGAACCAAGAAAGAAAAATATCTGAGTCAATCAATGTAATGATTTATGACCGCGTTTAGTTCCGCGGTTTATCAATGCTTACGTTTATACTGGTCGCTTTTGTATCTTTGTGAAGCCCTTTGTTGGAACACCAGTTTAATGAACTAGTTTCAGGCTACTTAGTGTAAATTAACAATCATCACCCCACTGCAAATAAGTCCATTATAAGCTTCCAATGTTATTTTCAACTCATATATTCTATACGCAGAAACCAATCCCCTTTTTGACCCCCCTAAACACAAACGCTATCCGCGTAGGTTCCTTTTGGCCTGGACATTATTTGTTCTTAACTTTCCCTCGCTATCTGCTTTGCCTTTAATCTCAAATTTGGCATTAAATATTGGCAAATGGGCAAGAACCGTGGAGATTTTCTTCAACAATTTGTGCTTACAAGGAACGTACAAAATAGTTTTAATACGATTGTACCTCGAGAATGACGCTCTCGAATTTGAAATCGAATGATGCATCAAGTAGGGATAAGTAAAACTGCAAATTATTTTCTTTGCATAATTGTGAATATCCGAATATTATTATTATTTTCCAGAATATGACACCTCATGTCATTGAAAGGAGGAGGAGGAAAGGGGGCGCCACACCATGCGATGGTGCATGAGGGGAAAAAGGGGTATAGTCTCGGAGGAAAAAGGAATAGCGCTTGCATTACCTCTGTGTTGCAGCGGTACGGGGTAGCGCCCTGGGGGGCGGCTCGACTATATCTCAGAAACTCAAACATACAGATACATAAATAAATATTAGCATGCAAAGAAATAGTTTTTGAAAACCACGCTTATATCAAGTGTACTTAAGAGTAAAGTATAATTTTTTGATCACTCTCCTAATAATAGTTTGGCAATTAAATATTCTTAGAATTTAATTAAATATCCTTAGAAGATCTTATAAGTTGAAAAAACTTCTTAAACAATGAATCCCAGCGCCAGTGATCGACAATTAATCCATGGAGATAATCTCCACTTGAGATCTTTGTTGCCGGTTGATTGTTTATTTCATTTGGTTCACAAAAACACCTAAATTTGGGTTTCATTGGTTGGTTATTCTTTTCACAACGTTTAAAAATTAATACTCAAGCTTAGATTGGTGAAGTTATTTGTCTTTATCGGTAAATCAATATCATTTCAATGCATGGAATGGAGCCGTCGAAAAATGTGCTAATATAACGGTACCGTTTCAGATGCCATATCTTCGCTAAAAATTAAGATATGAAAATAATGTTACCTGTTATGGAAATTAAATTAAATTTTCCAATTTTTATGACTATATTAACCTTTTTGTATATCTCAATATAAAAAAGTGATTCTAAAAAATAATTTTTTGAAGAAGAAAAATATTGACAATTCCAGTTACCATTTTGAAAATGTAAGCAAAATGCGTAAATTTTGGCAGAAAAAGAAAGATACAAACTTTAAGTACAATTTAGACCAGTTTTTATTTGTTAGTATTGCTGGATGCCATTGCTTTTGGGGGTTTTCATGGTAACTGCAGAATGCTCGTGACAAAATGTTTGCGTTGCCATAGCTCGGTAACTAAGGAGTTGCGACCCCATGTTCATAGGACAAATAATGCTTAAAATCACGTTCCCAACTTCCTCCAGAAGTATTGCGCTTTCCTCCTGAAACACCCTGTATAAGAATCAGATAATTGTATTTTGTCAACACCATTTTGTAGCAACATAACTTTTCCACATAAAACACTACGGCGTAAGCAATAATTTTGAGGGTCACATGTCGAGAGCCTGAGGATGAGTGGCCAGTGGTATATCAAATGGGTATATACGTGACTTTAAACCACAATGCGGTGAGGGAGTTGGAGTCACCGACTATTCTGAAGGAGGAAAATAGTTGCTTGGGGGTCTGCTAACTTTGATATTGGACGAGGGATTTTCTGCCATGGAGCGAACTGTGAGGACAGAGGAAGGTGGCTAGACGAGTACATTGGAGAGGATCCTCAACTAAGCTAGTCCCGTTTCAATTTAACAGCGTTATGAGGTACAGTAATTGCTTTCCATTAAAGGCTCCTAAATTTTCCCACCGACTTTTATATTGTAGACCTAATCTAGCGGTATATATGACGTACGAACCGTACGGCCAATTGCATGAATTCGGACAAGTTAAGTGATGACGTTTTTGCGTGAAAATATTTATGCTAAAGTATAGCTATGAAATCAGACAGTTGTAAAAGGTTTATACTTTAGCCATATGATTCAAATTGCTCATAACTTGAGCTTTGAATAGTGAAAGATCTAGGAACGCAAATTACGTTTCTTTTTCACATATAATAAAATACTTCGTTCTTTTCCACACTTTTTATTATGATACGACCATGGTTTCGACAAACTTGTGTCATCTTCAGGTACAGAAATAGGTTCACGTTTGCCTTAAATACCTTAACAACCAGTGGTGGGGGGCGGAAAAGGGGATGGAGAGGGGGGAGGTATAGTATTCTAACGGTCACAGAATTTTTTTGTGAGGGAAGGGGGGGGAAGGCTATGGGAGGTTAGGAAAGAGGTACTAGAGGGAATTGGAGCCATTTAAAGGGCAAGATCAGATGCCTTATCTATGATGAGACCGTCGTGGTGGTAGGCGGATTCGAAGGAGAGGGGGAGAGGAACTGAGGTTAGGAAAAAGAGGGACTAGAGGGAATTGGAGCCATTTAAAGACCTGAGGGAATTGGAGCCCCCACCTCTGGTTGTTAGGTTTTATAAGGCAAACGTGAACCTATTTCTGTACCTGAAGGTGATACAAGTTTGTCGAAACCATGGTCGTATCGTAATAAAAATTGTGGAAAAGAACGCAGTATTTGATGTGTGTGACATAAGGAATTTCCACCAGGTGAAGCCGGAGACTTTGTCTTATATTCTGTTTCTTTGTATATTCAGGCCAACTGAGAAATTACACAATAATTTTTTAAACAGAAGGCCTTTCGAATTCACGTGACTTTCTTGATTCCAAATCGTTAAGACTCGTTTACATAGTCTTGGCACTCCCTCAGCGTCAAGTTTAAACAGACTAACAAAGCATTAAAATAAAATTACAGCGTAGCTCTTGTATGCATTAAGAATGCACATCCTGATGCATGCACAACGTATTGCGAAAATCAAGGAAAGGACTTTGCATACATGATTTCAATACTTAATTTTAAATAAAAAACAATATAAGTAACTTTTTTGAAATAGCATAGAGTTTACCAGAGTAGGTACCTTCAATGATAAACGTTTTTATTAATTAAACATGATTGACTCGGAGAAATTTAGTAAAATAGCTAAAAGGTATTTCGGTACAACTTGGGTTAGTGAGTGCTTTATTAATGCAAGTTAGATTAGAAATTAGAGTGCAAAACTCATAATTTAAGGTGTTCCATTATACTTGTTCAAATCGTACCGAAGATGATTCCAACGTTTATTAAGCGACAGGAAAAATTGTTTCATTACGGTTCAACGAGGAAATGACAAGAACACTTAGAGGCTGATTAAGGAAGTGAACGAAAGGGTCTTCATTATTCACTATTCATCCATTAGGGCGAGGAAATAACCAGATGCCTAATTCTTGGATACACACACGGGGGTAACACGTGTTATAAAAATTAAGGTTGGGTGGAGAATACCCAGAGTAATTACGACGATTGCTTCTAATGTATCTCTAAGTTAAAGTAAAAAATGACAAGGATTATGGAAAAGGTAATAGCAATATGCATACGTCATGCCTACTGATAATGGACCAGCTTAGCATGAATCCACATTTCCTGGGTAAGATGTTATAGCATCAAACAATTTTTCGTAAAGGTCACCGAGCGGTGCAAAATAAGACTTAATTTCCGTTACTCTCCCAGCTGGGATCCAATCAGTTTAATTGACGAATTTTTTCGCTCATGAAGCGCTTAAGAAGCCCTAGAATTGGGTTTAAGCTTTGACTGAATTCTCACATTGGCCAGAAAACTTACTATTCATTCTCTCTATTGCCTATATAGTCTTTCATAACCAAATATGATTTTCCGTTACTTAAGGTTTCTCCATATCCCTAGTTAATATCTCAATTAAAACCTTTTAGCTGGTAATTGATAGTTCAGCTGTTTCCTTAAAAGTTTGCGAGCGAGGAAGGTCATTTCTGGAAATTTGAAAGGTTTAGCCAAGACACAAGTTGCAAGATCATCAGCTTTAGTCTAAGATTCATGAGAGCGGTAGTAAGCTTCCAAAAAAGAGGAATTTTTGAAGACGAGGAATTTTTGCGAATTGATGATAGAAAATGCTATGATATGATGTGAAAGAGGCATTAAGTACTGAAATTCCCAAACCCACTCTGATAGGCCCAGTGGGCCCGTTTACACATGAAAATAAACCAAACTTTACCGGCTTACTTTGCTACTTTTCAACATAGATATGAATAAAAATTTGCTTACAAAACATATTGAACTAAAACATCATAATATGCAAAATAGGGAGCGTGGTGGCCTAGTGGGTAGAGCGCTTGGCTACTGATCGAAGGGTCCCGGGTTCAAATCCGTGTTAAGCCTTTGGACGCCCTCAAACAACCCTGAATATGTGAAAATCACACGCTTGTGGCTTAGTCCGGGGTAAGCTCTACCCTCAACTATCCAAACCAACCTTCGGGTTGAATCACTGAGTGAATGAATATGCAAAATAATAAAGTATCTATAAAAAAAGAGAACACGCGACCAATCAAAATGCAGCGCGCGCTACTTGAATTAAAGTAGCATACCTCGGCACTCCTAATGCTAAATAGGAAAGTTTAGAATTGGCAACTGCATAACTATTAAATTTAATGTGTTTTCCGAGGAAGATTTTCTACTACTTCTCGGGTTAAATCCTTACTCTTAATAAATTATGAATAGCATTGTAGGGCTGTGAAATAATCAACTTTTTATCTTATATTTACACGATCATAAAAAGTTTTTCGAATGCCAAAAGCATTAAATAATGGCTCCTCTAATAACAAACATAACTTCCCTCTTTATTCTCAACAGTAGGTACTTCGAAAGGAAACTACTTTTCAGAATCTGATTGGCATTTGAGGTGCACCTTGGACTTTAAGTGTAGCAATTTTATTGACTGCTTGTACACAAAGCAAATCGAAATTAGAGTTCAACACTAAATAAGTCACTAAAGAGCTAAATGAAATGAGTTGCAGAGGGTTTTCACCGGCACTCTAGTGGGTGCATTGTACCATCGTGTTTAAATAATATCTATAATGAAATATAATTACACAATAGTGTGCATGTTTGGTTAAAAATATACTTGGTTAATACCAAACCAAGTGAAAATCTCGGCATTAGAACTTAGTTTGAGCATTTTATGTCAGCAAAACTCTTCACTACTTCTATTTCAAAAAGGTTTATTGCGATTTAGAGCAGCTATTTCGGTCATCATCCATTACATAATGTCCCCAATTACCTGAAGTCTCGTTATTTCAATTACATTTTCTTTTTCACTTCAGGAGTCAAAGGAATCATGAGTTGAAAATGCCAGAATTGACTGCGCGACTTAGCAAATACTAGCACACCGAAGGAAGTGAATCATTAGGTAATCAATCTCTGCAGCGGATTTGTCGCCCAATTAAGTCCTGCCACTGTCGCACTGTCTTCTCATAACTACTCTAGAGCTTAAACCAATGACTCTCACACGTGACTCCTTCGACAAAGGGACTCCTTGGGTGGCGAACGAATTAATTTGGTGGACACCACTGCCAGAGGCACGGAACGCGACGGAAAGATTACTACTCCCCCCCATTCAAGCTGTGCATACGAAATAAATTCTCCCGTATTACTGCAGTAGCAAGCAACGAGAGTTGAGGTACCATAGGCAAGCAATATATTTCAGAAATAACAATCTGATGGCTAAGTCATAATCAAGTCAAATATGAAAACCAATATGTCACCAAGTGGTCCTAAGTGTTGAATTTTGAATTAATAGTCTGCTTAATGATTTTGCATGAACAATTATGCTTAATATGTGAAATTATTCAATTTGCATAAAAAATGAAGCGGTTGGTTTCTACAGAGATTCAGCTAAAAATATCGCAAGTAACTTCATGACTTCACCCTTGATTTTGGCTTCAAGCATAAGTGTTAAAATAAAAAAAAACAAAGATTTCTAAATTTTAGAAACTACGAACATAAAATTTCACGCTAAACAATGTAGACATATCTACAAACACGCATATATACAAACAATGTAACTTTAAAAAACCATTATTGCTTCTGGAAGAAAGAAATTACACCGCATACTTAACATTGTCGGTAATGACTTATCCCTGAAATATTTTCCCGTGAAAATAGATTTAAAATTTGTACATGTGAGATGACGCGTTATTTTAATCGGTAAAGGAATACAAAAAATTGTTTGCTTCTGAAAATCTTTCAGAGAATCTCAAGGCAAAATCAAGTCATCGACCAATTGAATCTGAATGTCATTCTACTTGTGCAGAATGTCATTGTACTAGTACATTTTTCTATTCTTCATAATGTTACGATAAGAATCTAAAACAACCTACTAACTCGAAGAAAAACATTAAATTTGTTTCGCTAAAACATATTTAACGAGAGATTTCCTGTGTGTGGCAGATTACTTCGTATTTTTGGGTTCCTTATCGCGGGATGAAACAGGATGGAACTAAAAGCTAAGGAATGATTTTGTGGAAAACACTCGGTGGTAAAGTACGTGGACAACTAACTATTGAAAAGGTACATGTAAAACTTAATACAAATGCAGTAGAACTGCATTGCAGTGCATCTTTTAAGTCGTACATCAATACATAAAAATCTAATGGTGTCTGTCTGTTTGTTTGTCACTTAATCACACAAAAACGGCAGCAACGAACACATTGAAATTTTACATTGGGTAATTAAGTACACTGAAAGAAATATAACTTATATTAAAAAGTCCTCCGGCTCCCAGAGACCGCAAAACGGTCCTCTATTATTTACTTTAATAATAAAAGCATTAGAATCATCCGACAAATCCGGAATGGCTCTGAATGCAAATTCTGGGTCACCAATTACATTCGTTTCTACTCCAGAGTTCTTAAAAATCTTGCAATCGAATCCAAAATATCAGGTAATGATGAAAGAAGGCACATTATAAGAAATGAAAATCTGTGATAGAAAATTACTTTTTGCAGCAAAAAAGACTTTTAATGAAAATATATTATACAATGCAATCAATAAAATAAAAGGCAACTGGAAAATTTTAAATACTGCCAGAGCTTATAGCATAACTGGCTACCTAGCATTACGGATCCTACAACAGGTTCCAAAATAAACTACATTACCCTTGATGATCTTTTTAATCAATACTTTTCCGAAATCTCTAGCATACTTACACCCAATATACTCACATCGTTTTACTACCCACTTACCTAATGTCATTCTTTAGTAATCCTTGCAGAGAACCTGATCTTACACTAATCATAACCGGACTAATCCCACATCAAGCTTACATATTAAGAAGAATCAGAAATTAAATGGGCAAGTGAGGGTGTATGTTTGAGTTCAAATATTTCTTGGACCCTACATACTGATATAATTGGTAATAAACTAAGTTACACGTGCTACTTACTAAGAAAAAAATAATGGTATGGTAAGAAAGGACACACTCATAAGTCTGTACAATGGGGAATTTTATTCCCATATCCTACGTCGCATCATCTTTTAGGGTTCCTCACATAATTCAGTCGGCATTTTCTGACTTAAAAACCATTTACATGTGCTACTTACCAAGAAAAAAATCAATGTTACAGTGAGAAAGGGCACACTTCTAGGCCTGTACTTTAGGGAATTTTATTCCCATATCTTACACAGCATCATCTTTTGGGGTTCCTCTCATAACTCAGTACGAATTTTATGACTTCAAAAAATGATGTCAGAATCATAGCCCAAAACCCTAGTAACACTAATGCCGAAAATAAGCTATTTACCTAGCTAATAGTATTATTGTTACAGTTGATAAGAATTCAATTTCTGACATACATATTCTTCCTCAGTAAAACAACTAACAAGGAAAAATCATTTTTGAAATTTCCAAATAAGGTTGTAAAGCAATATTTTGTAGCACATAAAATGAATTTAAATTATGTTGAAACGAGAAAAAAATACCTTAACTCAAAGTGTATGTAAATGAAAGCCTGACATATTTTTACCAGCATCTATTATGGCAAACTAAGACTAAGGCACAAGAACTAAACTATAAATTTGTATGGTACAAAATTGGTAAAAACTCTAGTGAGGAAAAGTGAAAACAGAAAAATATTTAAGTTAGGTACAATGTAAGAAAGATCTAGTCAAATGGGTATAATACTATACCATAACTTCATATTTAAACCTTTAATAGGTGATTAGATTCTTCATTAATATCGCTTAAATGTTTCTGGATTTTGAAACTATGGATCCTTTTAATGTCATAGAAATACATAATATCAAGTGGAAATCATGTAAAATGAGTCGAGCCTTATAAAGTATCTCCTTGTTCTAAAAGAAGGTTTTTTTCACTCTGTCACCTAAACATTAGATCATTAACAATAAAAATGTTGCTCTATATCATAAAGTAAACATAAATTGTCAAGTTTTAGGTTTCTCTCTCTCATATAATCAAGCTAAATATAAAAGAGACTGAACTCGGTCGACTTTTAACTTAAGTGGATATAGTCACGCTTCCATAAACTTAGAACAAGTCTTTACCTAAGTAGCGTAGATGAATTTATCAAAGGAAGAAATGAGAAACATATCAACCTGACCAGAGACTTCAGTTTTAATTTAAAAGCTACAAGGGACAAAGCTGTGATAACTTATAAGAATTTGTTGGCAACAATGGTTTTATGGCCTGTATCAAACTTTTTTCTAGAATTGGAAACAAAAACAATAAGGTTTTAAAATCTTGCAAAATAAACTTTGTCCTCCAATGTTTTAACACAGTCCTAAAGATCAAGTGGGATTGTTGGGGTTCCAATCGGCTCTAAGTCCTCAAATCACTGCTTTCTGTCTAATCTCAGAATTAATGTGGAAATGAGATTTTTATCTTGAAAATTTGAGCGTAGGTACATGTTACTTATTTCAAATATAAATTCAAATGTGGGGTTTATTGATACTGGAAAAAAATTTCGATCAAACTCACTTGAGGGAATATAACCTCAAAGTTTATGGCAATCTTCCCCTAGCCCATCCTCATGAAACTGGAATAATATCTCAGTTTAGCTGTTTTAAGAATAAACAATTTCAGTAAAATAGCTTAACAATATGTACCATTAAGCAACAAAACGGGTAGTTTTCCCTTAGTTAAAAAAACTAAGATGGGAAATGAGAAGTTAGTTTCTCTTCTGTTGGAATAGAAATACTATATAATTTCTTACTTTTATCACTGCCATTGAGAATTAACGATCATTTCTTCTAATTATTTATAATGCTAGTTTTAACGCTCTTTCACTTAGTATTAGAAATGATCAACTTGAAGCAATGATAACCGTTCAAAAGAGGTTAATACTATAAAATCTATAATTTCATCACTAAAACTTATCAAGGGTAATCATAGTTTTATAATGAACAAAGCGCTTTCAGTGAACAGCGCAAATTCAGGGAAAAATTACAAACACAATTTCGTAAAGTCATCACTTAAAAAAGTAAAAATGTTTGAAATATTCATTTGAGAATAATAATCTGATGCTTTCCCGGCGCACGATGTTGGTGAAGTCTATCCAGGTTCTCCACCGGGTCAAACTCTGCATTTCTGCCGAAATTTCGATGTACGAGTCATCCATCGTCATCAGGGAAATTCCCTGTCCTGATGACGATGGACAACTCGTGCGTCGAAACGTTGGCCGAAATGCAGAGTGTGACCCGGTTGAGAACCCGAATAGACTACACCAACTTCATTTGAGAAAAACGTTGGGCTGATTATTCACTTGAGTCAGAATACATGTTATATATTCACCGGGTGCAATAATCTTTATTTTAATTAGAAAATATTTAAGCCTTATAAACAGGCGACGTCCACTTAAAATGCACACCTGTTCTTAAAATTGTGTGCGTTCAGTGATAGGAAAAGCAGGGAAGTTTCTTATTCTGTGGAGGGACGAGGTGAACAAAAGGAGGCAAGAGGGAAACTCGGTAGATAGCAAAAAGTTCCCCCGACCAACATTTGCTATTCTAATTATTGGATTCCTAATTACTAAGGTCATTCATTCAAGATTCATTACAAAAGTGGCACCCCTGGTAATGTAAACTTAATCTCAAATGCGCGAATGTACTTCCAGGACATTCTAAAACAGGCTTGAGTTTTCGGTAGGGTTTGCGGTCTTGAAATCCTTAATAAGTTGCCGAGGGATGCTCTCTGAACCCCCTCTAACATTCTGTTCCTCGTATTCCATCCCGGAAGCCTCGTGCACTTATTATTATTTGTGTGTCGGAAGCAAGCAGGACGAACATATTTCGCAGCGCAGATGTCGTTGAGGCACTCACCAAGAGGATACCCCGTCGCCGAGACAACGGCTGGGCGTGTTGGGCGGAAAAGGAGGAAGAGCAAGCAGGATGGAAAGGAATGAAGATTGAAGTATCCAAACGGAAGAGGAGCACATTGTGGATTTAATAACGAAACTCACGGCATGGCATCCATTTACTAACCCAAAAACTTCCCCATTTCTTCGTCACCCAATGGCAATAAAATGCAGGATGCGTTACAATATTCACTCTTAATGGAGTGCTTAAGGGAGATATGCAGAGCCTTAAAATGGAATACGACCTATTGTTGCAGGATAGAATGTCATTTCACGCGTTCCCGTCTCAGTAGTCAACCCCCGGAGATCCGGCTGGGAAACTATTTTATCTCCGGAGTATTTTGTCGTGAGGAATGCCATCACGGCATATATTGGTGAATGCAAGGCTGCAGCATCTATCGAGACTATCTATGCGCTGGTTTCTCGTTGCCTTCCACATCTCAGTACTCCGACTGATTCAGTGAACTTCGCTGACGCCCAAAGCTGTGACATTCGACACCGTACCGATCTTCTTGACCTTTTTTTTTCATATTTTCTGTTCTTTTGCGCCATCTGTACATTCTACGGAGACCGCTGCCTCTCAGCAGTAGAGCCGGGCAGTTTGGGTAGCATATTGAAAGTAGAAAATTCTCGCTGTCACGTTCCGGAAAAATAAGATGATTTTTTTCTATTAGTATATTTTTCCAAAATAAAGACAATATTTAATCTGAAACCGGCGAGATTAAGAGTGAAACACGTTACCCCTGGGGACACCTGGGCCCTGAAACTACTTCCGTATCAACCTAAATATTTCTTCGTTTCTCACATTTCCATCCGTTTGACCTTGAACCATACGTCCATCTTGAATTTGACCTGGAATTGAGGAACATAAAAAAGACGATTGATAAAACTTATTTTGGAAAATGAACGCTGAAGAAAAACAGTTGATGGGGCATGTCCAAAGGCGAAGACATGTCATAGATGATCACTCGTGTACGAACATAGCGTGTAATAATTATAACCCTTACTCTTTTCGCTCCCTACAGGATGTTATTTCAATTTGGTATCACGATTACATATTACGTAAAAAATACTGACAATACTTAGCAGTGAATTCATTACTATTTAGGTGGAGAAAACTTAAAAAACGTAAAAAAAACTCGTTTCTGGTTTTTAATATTTTTACGTTCGATTTTGGGTCACAATATTCATTCCTACCGAATTCAATTGCCGAGGTCACTTGTAAGTCCTTGAATGGACGTGACCGGCGGAAAGGCACATTTGAATTATAAACACGAGTTAATAATTGTATTAACGACGGTTCAATAACTGTGCGTTGCAGGCTTTATGTCGCAATGCGTATTAAAAGATGTAGAGCTGAGTTTTTGCTTGTCTCTACTACCAAGGTTACCTTACTTGAGACGTTAACGTTAGACGTAATAGAGAGACAACATTCATGTGCGAGGAGAGAGAAGACGAGGTTCTACTGTGACATAAGTTGAAACGAATACTAAGTTCAACTTTTTTTGGGCAACAATTTGCCGTTTCCATTGATGACTTGCCCTAGCTATTAAAAGAAAAAATTAAAATTAGCAAACTATTCAGCGAATATATTTTAAATACATATTTTTTTTTAGCCATGCTATTGGACTACCGAAATTTGACTTCGGTTATTCCAGTGATTCATCTTTAGGTAAAACAATACGGTTTTTAGGAGCCTATTTGTAATTTTAATTCAACTCTCTGTGTGATTTAGCTTCTTAAAAACTGCATTTACCTGAAAAGGGCATTTTCCTTCATGATTCACCTAATCTCGCCTTTCATAACATTAGAGTTCATTTGAAAATATAAAATCGGCGTTAGGTGTTATTATTTTGTTCTTGCGAAAGGGAGATTCTTTCTTCTTGCAAAAGGGAGAAGGGAGAACGCATTTCTGCAATTGATGTTAGCATAATGAACAAACAGTTAAATGATTTGTAGTTTTCCCGGCTGATGAAATTATCTCGAGTTTCCCACCGGGTCAACAAGGAGGTTGTTGCCAACGTTTCGATGACAACTCTGACATCATATTCCGGGATGATGAAGCTCTGAAGGATTCTAGGGTTACATAGCCCTAAAGTAGATGGTAGATACAGCCACGGAAAGGTTGGGAACAACTACCTTCGGGGGGAAACCCGAGAAAGTTTCATCAGCAATAAAATGTTGTTCATGACTTTTTACGGTGTCACCGCCGCATAGACCAGGCCATTACATTTCGAAATTTTAATTTCAAGACCGCATAGACCTGACTGTTTATTTCAATCCCCAGTGTCGTCATAGTTTTGTTCGTAAACAATCGACAAATTAATACAGCCAACGTGGGACTCACTTCTAGTGGAAGTAACTCAGATAGAAATAGTGTGAGGAATTACAGGGAAAATGGCAGGATGTGCGATGTATCGAAATTACATGGCTCAGTGCGCCTCAATATATGGTGAGGCGCTGAGGCTCTCGAGGTTCGTGGGGCATGAGTGCGAGGCATGCCATTACGCGGTGACGCTAAGGACTCCGTATGAAGGAAAGCACCCGTGATGAGGAAGTGAGAGAGATATATGTTCATAACACTAATCTGAGTGTTAAGTTTTTTATTTTTTTTACATGCCTACTCAATGATGTACTGCTGAGACAAGAGTAGTGCCATAATAACTTTTTCAGGATAGTGTGAAATAAAATTTTGTTCCAACGTGAGCATTGATAATTTCAGAGTGTTATATGTATGTGTTCGTGGAGTTCTCAAAGAGACAATTAAACACAGTTTTATATTCTATTTTCGTAAAAGTAGTGATAACACACTCCCAATACCGGTTGTTTTTCCAAAAAGGTCGTACTTGAAACATTGTAAAATACACGGGATTTCAACCTTAAAACTTGATTGAAAGGCTTCTTTCGACTCGGACTGACTTGAATTTTTATATATCTTCACTCTTTTGTTTCAGTGGAAAAATATGCTATTTAGATACACATTTTTGATATCTTCATCTTATTATTTGCTAGAGCATAAAATATTTTCATCTATCATTGGATGTGAGTTTTAAGGTTTAAGAGCCATTTTACAGATAAAGTTGTAATTTTCAAATATCTCAGAAAAATATTTGAATACAAAAATTCTATTCAATCAGTTGCAGGTTACTTGAGTCACCGGCTCTCCATGCTGCTACTGAGGCTATTGGAAGTAATAAATAACTAAAAGATGGTGAATCGTGACGGAAACATAATAACTCTTAACAATTTCCATAACATGAACACTCTTTTGGCATCTCTAAGCAATCATAAATAATTTATATAAATATCAACAGGACGCCATTCATTATTTTCAATGCACAGTTTTTACCAAAAATTATATTCACAAATAAGTTTTCTTCACAGGTTAGTTTTATGAAATAATTTTATATTTGACAATAATGAGTAATAATCGTGTTTAACTAGCACCGAATGGCATTTTATTTCGGCAAGTGGGTCCATCCGTTCAACATTTCAATAAAATATTAGGATTTTTTGATTCTGTATTGAATAATGGCGTTTGTATAAATTCTCAGTTTTGATTTATAATTTGATATTTATTCATGCCTTTCAATCTTTACTAAGACGCAGCATACATACGTAATTAAATTTAACTAATTGGTTGTCAAATTAACGTGGATGAGAAGCCGGTAATGCTGTATGAAATGTAGTGATATCTCCCTTACAAATCTGACACTTGCTCTTAAAAGAACCATTAGTAAGTTTATTAAATTGACTTCACAATTTTGATGATCCTCCATGTGTTGACGGGTTTTGGTATGAATATTCGTTGCAGTTAATCTCATATTCGGGAAAACTTGTTAAGAAAGCGAAATTGGAATAAAAGATTTCTACATTAAATCATGAAAAGCATGAGAATTAATGGGAACTTAGAAGTGGAGTATATTTATCCACATTTTTAAATATAATCAAATACACAGTTTAGTGAGCTTTGAAACATTTGATATAGCTTCTTTAGAAAAACTAAGGAATCACGTGGTATAAAATTAAACGCGTGATTTATTCACTTGGGGGGATAAAACGTCCGATAAGTTGTTTATTGCGGCTCTAGTCGGAAATATGAACTCGATGAACATTTTTACGATGGAAAAAACTCGATCGGGATAGCGGTGTGAAATGTTTTTCGGTGGTTCAGAAACACCAAAAATCCCAAGTATTTGTTCTTGTACCGCGTGAATCCTATTTTACGTGATTGGAATTATCTCGAACGGTTCAAACAAAGTCCATCAGATGACCCTAGAGATAATATCACAGGTTTTGCCACAAAAAAATTACACAGATATTCTGTGGCGATCCCCACGAATTGTATGTGGTGGGAGCCACAGAACAGCTGTGGTACAACAAACATTTTCCAGTAGACACAAGATATGTGTGGCAACCACAGAAAATCTGTAGGCTATTTGTTACTTTTTCTATGGCAAAATCGTGTGGCCTGTGGGGGCTTCTGTAGTCTGTGGCAGGGCCCTGTGGCAGGTCCGTATTTATATGACCGATTCCGTGCGTTAAAGTGACTTCGAGAACTAATTATTAAATGGTAATTCCGTGATAGTTTGAGGAAATACCATTACATCACGATAACAGTGTTCAGGCATTAATTATTTGAAACCTATATTGCCAAATATTAGGAATATAAATACAATATTACTGAGAATAAACAAGATTTTTAGTAACTAATACTAACAATCCCTAGAGAAAATGCCACAGGTTTTACCACAAAAAATACCACAGCTATTCTGTGGCGGCCCCCACGAATTGTAAGTGGTGAGAGCCACAAAGAGAGAGACTGTGATCTTAGCCATAAGGCCGAGCTGCAACTTACTTAGCAACAAATCTACCTGCAACATGGGGAGAGTTGCTTGCTGCTGCCACAGCCATTGGCGGCTGCAAGGAAGGGGGAAATAGGGGCAGTTGGGGCAATTGCCCTCCCCCTAAACCCATCGTATTCTATTTATTTCTCATATACCTAAAACTAAAAGCCGCAATTATTTTATGCTTTGAAGTACGATAGTAGGCATATGTATTAAGCTAATAAGATTTTCTTTTTCATATGACACATAGCTTGTTACGATTTTCCGGGACGAGACCCCCGGGCTCCCCTTTTCCTGGGAAGTATTCCATACCTCCAAAGCCAGTCGTTGTCCACCCCGAGCCTCTGGTCTGGAGCCGTCCCTGACCACAGCACGCCACACACGATGCTCGTTGCCACAAAGCCATTGCGATAGCACCGCCACAAGTACCTTATGTGGCATGCCACACGAGTTTTGCGTTTGCCACATACTCTTATACCTTACCACAGTCACCTTGTGGTATTGCAAAACCAACCCCATATTCCCAACGGACACCACACAATTGCTGTGGCATATCTTTGTGGTTCACCTATGGTCTTTTCTATAGGGGAATAATGTTTCACTGTAAATTTCAGACATTTATTAGATTACTAAGAGGCGACTATATTTAAGTACAGGCGCGGCTAGTTTCGCAGTTCATTGAATATTAGGCCGAGGCTATTTGTTCCAAATCGCCCAACAAGTTTTCCCTAATTTGTTAACACTTAAAAAATGTCTGTCAATTAAGTCAAAATTAACATTTAACCACGCTTATTATTCGATCTTCTCATAAAACTGACCTTTCTTAGTTTATTGGAGACATCTCACCTCCCAAGTTCAGCTCAAGCGAATCGCCTACAAACTTGCTCAACTTTCCGGAAACTCCAAGTTTCCATTTTTCTCACAACACTGCCATTGTTGACCGTTTATCATCCTCAACGCGACATTCGATTTAGCTCCAACCAGACTTTTCCCTAAAGCGGAAGAGGAGAGTTTTATGGAAGAGGACCCAGAAAAAAAAACTTCTGGGTGCTCCAAAATTCCGTGCTGGGTTCATCCGAGCCACAAAAAGGGTCGGCTACGCCCTACGGATGATGCGTATGACCTTCAAAGGGACTTCTATAAACTTTTCTTTCCAATTTGAGAAGGGAATAGGCAGGGCTCATCAAAAACGGTGGTTTCAAGATTGCAGGGGTCTAAATTTGTCGAATATATGATTAAAATTTGGTTACAGTGGAATTCGGAAGTAAAATAAAGTTTTGGATTAAACAACCATTCTTTACTAAAAAAGAATGTTTTACTATCGCCGCAAAAAAGGTCGAACGCTGAATTTTAAGCATTCGTACGAAATTCCGCCGGGGCTCCAAAGAGCCGTGTAATATATATCGTTTTACTCCTTGTTTATTTGACTACAAAATTCATTCATTGAAAAGTGATTAAATGTAAACGTTTAGCTCCTACGGTTGAAAGAGTGAAGAAAAACACGCGAAAAACTAGGAGAACGGCAGTTCTCCTAGTTTTGGCAGAGTAATGGCAGTTAATGTATGAATAATAATGTACTTCACGTTTTCTTTGTCAATCCTGTTTTACCATTCAGGAGTAACCTCCAAATTACTGAAGGGAGTGTAGGTAATTAAAGGAAAATATCATTGGCATGTATTGTATTGTATGTAGCTCAATGGCATATAATTTTAACTTTTCAAAAAATATTGTTGGAAGTTATGTTGAAGCATTCTTGCTTAAAATTTTGAACTTACCAGATTTGCTCAAATGTTGGCACCACTTCAGTTACGGAAACCTTGCTCAATGAAAAAATGAAAATTGGGGAAAATATTTTACTGCGTGCATGACGGAGAAAATTATTAAGTGGGAGCCAGTTTTCTAGACCTGACAGCATTGACTAGGTTATTTGACCTTTCCCTATCCTGTAAGAGAATGGCGTTATGAGTATGTATTCTAACAAGTACATAGAAGGGTACAAAAAAGTGAAAAGTGATTCTAGCATATTAGAGATGAAGAAATTTATCTATATCGCAATATTTCACACTGTACCAGTTGCCAGTCTCCGAGTGCGAATCAGACCTATAGACTTTGATCTGTGAAGTTGAAGACCAGTTTTAACGTAGGAGGGATCTTTTAGGGAATTTTTGCATCCCGATGTGCTTTCATGGTCGAGTTCCACATTATATGCTCGGATGAGGGTCTCTCGAAGGGTTCAATTTTTTAGGGCTGCCATAGCGTCAACGGAAAGCATATTGTGTAGGTAGATCCGGCGTCACTTAGCGATAATGGACTACAAAAATAATAAAAAATCTGAGTACCTGGTAAAAACTCCAAGGCCAAAGTATTACCAGCTGTTATCGATCTCACTTCAGTGCCTGTGAGTGTTAGGTTTTATGTTTCCCATGTCGCCAAAAACTGAAATAGATTTTATGCGCTTTTAAAAATCGCTTTAGTTCATAATTATTTTTATCCAGGCGTCCATGTGTCTTGCGGGTGAGAAAAATTAGAAATGTTTAGTGAGTCACTCATTGGAAAAATGCCAAAACTGATTAGTTTATGATACATAAATGCATTGCGACATGTGTGTTCTGCTTTTCTTTGTCACAAAATGTCACACAATATATTCCTCCATACTAATCGCTCTTTTTTCGGAATGGGGCGCTGCAATTCTACTTCGTTATGTTAGTAGGGATAAGGAACCCCACCGCTTCCACATAGTTTCGTTGATTCCTAGTGAGAAGTCTCAAATATACTTCTGAGGGCTCAGCTTCTAGTGTTGAATGACATAATAGACATCCCCTTTGTGTCAATGCTCATATTTCATATTGAATATTGCGATGACTGTTTTTTATAGAGTAAATGAATAGGACATTTTATATTGCATAAATTGCTTGGATATATCTTTCATTTTTTTAAATAGGTAATAACGTCCTGCATGTTGGTGTGACATAAATGTCACATTGGGCGGATCAGTATGTAAATGATTATCTATGCAGAAGTTGTAACTGATACGTTTTAGACTATAGTTTCACGGCTAAAAATAATTGTTGCCAACCTATGTAAGGGATTCCACGTAAATGCTTTCTTAAATGTAATGCCATCAATATTTTATGAGAAATCTCGTCCTATAGTGAAATTATTCCACTGTGGGATATCATATAGCACGTTATCAACAATCAAGGTATATTACTCAAAGCAGTGGAGCTTGAAAATACTGACATCGGTGACGTGATTTCTATCTATCTTGAACTGCAAGAATCTATGGTCTCCTCGATAACCTGACAGGCAGACAGACTTCCAGGTGTGCCAACTGTAGGGAAAAGCCGATCGCACGAGTCCCCTTCTGTACGGTGGAATCCGGTGACATTTCTAATGTGGATCTATTTCCTATGGAGGAATATTTCGTCTTGGAATAGTCTCATCTAAGAAAATTGGACGAAATACAGCGAGTGGATTAAATTTGAAAAATAGATCTTGGTGAAGGCAATATCTTTTTACCTACGACAGATTTTCCAAAATGAGAATCTTTCGTTGAAAATTTTGAATATGGGTTTTTGCAAATGATGTTTTTTATTTTCTTGTGTAGGAGTCGAACTTTATGTTCCACAAATATTACATAAGAGGAGATGAAATTTTTTATTACCATACTTATTTCACCGGGTAACAATTGGTTTCCTACTAAGTGATGCTATAAGGAAGATGATGGTGATGTTCAAAACACAATGGTTACTGACACAGGGAGAAGAAATAAAATTTCTTGAAATTTGAATAACTTCATTTTGAAGAAAATACAAAGCCCAAAATGAGAGATGAGAGGAAATTGCACCCGAAAATTGATGAATTCAGAAAAATGTTTTCGGAACAGTTCCAAGCTGTGCATAGCCTAGCATTCGATAAGTGCACGATAGCTTATTCCGGTAGGCACTCCAATGGGCAGCGTTTTCCGAGAATCTCAATTCCCTTCGTATATTTGCCAAGTTTGGTAACGAAAAATACCAGTGGCTATCTAGAAGATTTTGAGGTATACCAACATATAAACCCACTCTTCATTCTGAAATACGAAATAGATTAAGTGATATGTTTTCTCATGATTTCACTGTTAGGAAATTTCTAAATGACAAAGGTCCTTGCCTTTCCGGATACACTATTCGAAATCATTCACAGGCGTATGTTCCCTCAGCCATCGCCATTCTCGTGGATATGGTGCATTTAGTACCCTTGGTGAAAATCGTATTCGGTAAGACTGCCTTTTGAAAGTAAGACACTTGAAAAATAAATGGGAAAGAGATTCGTATGAATATCTCACACTAATTCTGATAGGTTGATCCTTGCGAGATGGGCTGACATCGTCAACATAGCTTCAACGTACCATTGTACCCACACCTTTTGACAACTTTTTCATAACTGATAAAAAGAGAGAAAGATTGCAACACAGTTTTTTAAGCCGACATAATGACAGAAATGTGTGCAAATCAATTATTTCATACACTATATATTCATATCTTTTTCACTCCATAGTTCATCAATAACATATCTAACCTTTTCAATAGAAATCTAGACGATTAATATTTCTTTATTATTTCCTTTTGGCGTTTTCCCGTCTGCAAGAGAAAAAAAATTACTTAATTGCAAAAAGAAGTTCTTTTAAAAAACTTCTGAGAATTTCAATTTTCATAGAGCACGTCTATTAGGAATATAAAAGGGTCTTTGACGAAATATACCTCTAGTTTCTCGTAATTTTTGGGAATATTTTCGTCATTACGAGTTTACAAACCTGGAGAATTAATGCAGAGAAAAACTTAGTATAGACAGTTTTTTAAAGCAGCGGAATGGTAGATATGTATTCTGTCGATGCATGCCACTTCAGTATCATGGCATCCCTGTGTGTTACCGTTTGAGGGAATGGGGGTGAGCGTGCATACATCGTTTGACTGAAGGTGGTTGAAGCAATTTTTCCCTGTGCACAAATACCCATGAAACTTTGCATACGTGTCCTTATTAGCAATATCTGTAGATATAAGTGAAAAAGTATTATATTACCGATTTGGTTTTGTGGCAATTCAATTCCATTTTAACACATAGCCTTATGGTACATGAATTTTATTTCGAAATATTTCGATTACGTGTGTACAGATTTTCTCCTAAGGGTGAACAAATGTTTCATATTTATACATTCGTTGCTAAAATATCAAGTTATCATGCTGAGGAAAAAAAGTGATTTGGATCTAGTTTTCGCATAAATTTCTAATTCCGCGCAGAAAATCCAAGCCAAAGCAATGCTTTGATTAAGGCGGAAATTTGAAACTGTAATGCTTGCATCATTTACTTTCATATACTTTTGGTGATTTTCATCGTTTAAAAAGATGTACTTAAATGTAATGTGGTCCAAGAATATTTTTCGACTTAGATATAAAGTTATCAAAACAAGCACTCAATGACTCACGATTGACTCCAGGCACCTCCAGTTTGTCATTCCAGAAGGTAAAACATACGTAGTGCATGGCAGCGAGGGTCAAATGATTTCTCACGATTTAAATAAATAGTAGATGTTAAAGTTATATGTAGGTATATCTGAAGGACAATATGACGTCCGTGTCCAAAAGTCACAATCAAACACCGCGGCCACATTGATTATAACAGAAAACTCATTATGATCGTCCGTTGGGGAGATGACATCAGTTGTAACATGGGATAATGCTATTACTATCCAAGTCGTTCTTACTTCGCTAATATATCGGCCAAGGTATGATTGCGTTGTGCAGGAGGTGCATTGAACCATAATGAGTCAGGAAATTTCACTTAGGTGGGTTCCGTTTTTAAGCTTCCCAGTTTACGACGCAAATGGTTTTTGGTGCACTGAGAAAAAGCGACCACTATGTGAGCACTAGTGACCGGTGTTATCCTATATCTTACTTTTTTAAAAAGAGGTTATATGGCTTTTTTCACGTAATCATTAAGTGTTTTTTTTGCCTTTTGTAATGTCCTCAGTGGCTTGAGATAAGAAAATTTAACAAAATTACTTTTTGATTGACTGTGAATGCAGAGGAAATTCGTTTCGCGAGATTATTGCTCACATTATTCATTGAGTCAGGTACCTCATTATTCTGTATTTAATTTGGCTTATAGATAGACGAAAACGCTCTTAATCAAATGTGATGAAAGGCTTCACAAGTCATGATGAATTCAGATAGTGGAGTATTATTGAAAGCTCTTTAACCAGTTAGAGGCGCCGCTTTAGTATAATGTTTGGTAAATGTCGTTCATTAGGCTTTTTAAGTAAGAAAAACCAGTACAAATGGAAGAGTTTTAAACGCTCCAAAGCAGAATTATTATAAGATGGTTTTAATGGAACCATATGGTGGAAAATGATGAATTTATATTAAAATGCAAATAAGTGCAACGAAGCAGTCATAATAAAAAATTGATGTTTTCACGTGTGTCAACCAAAATACCGACGTTACCTCAATGTTAAGTTTATTGGAAATAAATTAGTGTCGTTAACGAAAGGCACTTCTCTGGTGATAAGGGTAGTTTGAGCGAGATATTTTCGCAGTCATTTTCGAGGCAATATTTGAATTTCGGTTTTTAACTACAGTATGTAAGAAGTATGAAGTAAATATTGCAATGCTAATGGCGCAAAGTATAGTTTTTACTGACAAAAACTCTTCTTTATTACATTAATATAGTCACATAAGTCTCTTGACTCATTTTTCACGCCGAACGGTGAAAACGACTGTTGTGAAAAAAGATTTTTTGCGATTCTGTAAAAATTACTTTGGTTGGTAATTGATTATTTATTTAGTAAATAGTTGAGAAAACATACGAACTACACATCGCTAGGTTTTGGACGAAGTGCAAGCTTAAGAAATTCCTAATTTTTTCAATATTCCCGTATTATATATCCCATATAAAACAGCATATATTATTTTGGGAAATTGGTCGTAAAGTAGTTCAACAAGGGGTTGATATATTTGATATCATGGGAAAGATGAGAGTTATTTTTTTTAATGAGGTCAAATTCTAGTCGAAGGGATATCTTGCTCTTACTGCCTTAATTGCAGAACACGATGATGGTGCTTTTTCCGCATGACTCCAGTACTACCGGCGTTTCGGGGGAATCGGAGGTAATCACTGGGAGTGGAAGTTTACTGAGCTGAGAGCCAAATTATGCCGTCAGCAATGACTCTCAACAATAACCTGTTTTTCCGGTGCATTAAAAAGTGAAATTTCACTGCCCCTTCCCAAACTTATAGTTTAGGTGCCCACTGGTTTGTAGTGCTTTTGGCGATGAATGTGTACTGCCGATGGAGTAAAAGGGGGCGGATTGTGAGCCTGCCTCTTACAAGTATGATTGAATGCGTATCATTCAATGTTGTTAACAGTGCAAAATACTGTGCAGCTAATAATTATTTCAATCATTCAATTAAATCAATCTTAGTGCGATTTGAAAGCTATCGACATCCTCGAAGTATTTTGATTATAATTTGGAATTCACCCATTCTGGAGGCTGTTGTATATGGAATTTTTCCTTGAAACTAAAATTTAACATAATAATTTGTGTCTCCGTTGCAAATAACAGAGATTTTGTGAGCCAGTACTAAATAATTATTAATCAATATGTTATAGTTTTTAGAAGTGATCAATACTTCCTACTAACAAAATAATGTAAGTTCGTCTGAATATACTGAATAGACGAATTTACAAATATCCCGCGGCAACCAAGAAGCTCCGGATGAAAGCATAACAAAAATTCTCTTGATAAACCTTCACTCTGTCCCCAATGCTAAAATAAACGCATACTTATTGCATCGAAGGATTTTGTGGGGTTTGAGTGTAACTATCTTTTGCCAGAAAAGCATTCAACATCCAAGATAAACCAATCTACGTGTTACCATTAAATTTAACAGAAAAATTACGTCCAGTTTTTTACAAGAGAACAAGTTTTAAATCATAATTTGATTTCAAGTTGATGAAAAAATACACATATCCGTTATTTTTTGAAAACATTTACAGGTATAAAGGTCCCATTTACATATATTTGAATTCCATTTCTATTATAATTAGTAAACTTCCATTTAAATTATATAATATCATATTAGGGTCCATGTTTTTACGTGGTAATATTGTTCAAGTAGATTTTAAACGGACCGATTCAGTCACTTCACAAATGAATATGTAGTGTCCAACGAAAAAGCTATGTACATTATCAGACTCGAATTGTCTTACTCATAGTAGTGTTTTCTCTCATGTTTCACTCGAAGTACTTTCTTGGGTTTCCGCAAATATCATTTAAACCTGTGTACTTACAAATTTAGGTTTTGTCTAGGTCTACATTATTTATGAGGAAATTTTTAGCGAGCGGGATTTATCTAAAATGGTAGTTACTCGCAAATTATTGCATTAAAATTTCAATCAAAAATGCTCGCTAATGGATCATTAATTATTTTCACCGCAAATACAGCAAGTAGTTCTGTAGTGTCTAGTTCAGATAGGTATTGTTCGTTTGATACGATAATAGTTGTCACAGGAACAACAATTATGGAAGAGCCAAAGAGATTTTTGCAGTAAAATGACATTAATGCAGTATATATTTAAAACCAAATGCAGTTCATTGACACAAAGCAGGAAAAATTGAGTTTTTCTGTTTAATTTTATAAATATAACTCGTTTAAGTGACGCAGCAATAAAATAAAGCCACCTTAAAGTGTACTATTTAACGTGGTATTTCCTATCATTTGTGCATGATGAGGAAGACGAAGTAACTCGTTAAGATATTGAGTCATTCTTGTGTTTTTAGAGTCTAGCAATTTGTTCCTGCAAAAAAATTAAACAAAATATGCCAACCAGAGTGATTCTAACCATCACGTTCCTGACAGAACTTCCATCCCCAAGGAGAAAAACATTGAACTAGGCCTCATTCTCGAAACGGTACCGTTCTTGTTTTGAGGAAGAATGGAGGAGGAGACGAGGAGGCTTTAATAAATATGCTCTGCAGTTTTCGTTCAACAGTGTAATTGTTTGCCTTCTTGAAGGGCTCATCAGCCCTCTTTTCTTGGCCATAAAATTCTTTCGCCCTAGCAAAAGAGACAACCCTTCTTCACGTCCTTGCTATTTGATGAAACTGACTCCTTGACTTTGGTGTTCTCAGTTCGCGGTGCCAATTAATCATTTTGTCCACATTCCTCTCCCGTTTTTACTGATGATTTTACTCTTAGTGGCTCTCATGATTCAAATGTTTGCCCTGTTGGATAGAACTACGATTAAGAATGCCAACTTCACGCATGTAAAATTAGAACGGACCACTCCACGGTTTTGGACACGTGCACATCTTCTTGTGGGTGCCGCGCACGAAAATTTTCAACATTAATTAATATCTGTTTACTTTGCTTAAAATACTTAAACGTTGGATAGGTAAACAATTCTCTAAAGAAGAAAAAGAATGGCACTGGTGCGTATTTCGTTAGGATTGTGTCATAATTTTCAGGATTGAATTCTGTTCAATGCTCACATCACCTAAAATTGTCCTTGTAATTATATTATTTTCCTAAAATGAATGTGTGGATTTCGGCAGGTCTGGCCGAGAGTATGAGCGCATGAACTTTACGTGTCGAAATGTACGTATTAGTTGCAACATTTATTACGCAACCCATTTTGTATACTCTTCGTCATATTTAGGGCTACATCTTCCAAACACTTAAGGTTTATTACAGCTGTGTTGCGTAATAAATCTCAGTGCGGAGACAATGTGGAAATGTGCTCTGCTAAGATTCTCTGATAACCATTTCGACGCTTAAAAAACTCTTGGGTTTAATTTGTAGACCATCAGTTTTTTACTAAAATGTCTAGTAATTTATGTCTATGGCTCCTATAGCAACTACCTACCTTAAATAAGTAGAAAGGTCTACGATATTTTCATAAGATATTGTTTCTGTATTTTGTGCTTCTGACGAACAATATTTTTAAGTAACATCATTAAATATTTGCATAGAACATTGCTAAAAAGAACCAATAATAAAACGAAACGTAATATACGGCAAATAGGACAATAGCTACCTCAAAACCTTTTATTTATAGTCACCATATCATTTCATCTTTTATATAGCTTTCTCTTGCATACTTTTCGAGTATCTTTTGCATTCCAATATGTAATTAATTAATATGAATTTTGCGCTACTGTGAGATAATTTAAGCCCACCACTTTTCGATTAAAACATTTCAAAGACATGTTGGATGACGATAAGTGTATTTGGCAGTCACCGTTTAAGGCATATTTGTAAGAGAGTAAGTAATTCACGTAGCGTTTGAAATTATTAAATCAACCCGGCCTCTTTCACGACATATTCCCTTTTATTAATCCCTTATTCCCAATTTTTTTTCATTTTTCCGAGAAGCACTATCAATAAATTCAGCGCACGCCGTTTCATCATTAAAAACTTGAATTTCCTTCATGCCATTGAGGGTAATTTAACGAAACATATGGAGTTGAATGTTTGAAATTAGTTTACTCGCTCTTCTGTCAGTAACAATATGCTGCACGAAGGTCAAAACAGTTCTATCAGTCATGAGTTCAAGGATAAAGTTTTTATCAATCCCATGGTCCAAGGCTGTTGGAAATTGGAATACGTGTAGCTATATTAATTCATCAGTTCTTGGTAATTATACACATACGCGCCTTGATTCTGGATGTCTCTTTCAGCTCTGAGAGCACAAAAGGAACCTGATCCTCATTCGAATGACATCATCCCCATTAATTACCATCCCTAAGCTTCCCCACAACCGGATTATCAATAAGGCAAAGTAGGCAGTTGCCTATGGACCCCGGAGGGGTCTCGATAATTTTTTTCCCTTTTCTTCTCTTGCGACTTTTTTTACTAACGCGGGCCCCGTTGCTTGCAATGCCTATAGGCCCCATCTGTCACTGCCCACTACTGTCTTCATTGTGTGCAAAATTTCATTTACTAATATATGAGAGATAAAGTTGTCGTTGAATGTTAGTCCAAAACCTACATGTATTTAGTTTAAAGTCCCTTTAGCGGTTAGTTACAATGACAAGATATACAGAATGTGCTTTTTTTGAAGATTTTCGCAGCTCATGTTTATATTATTCAGGTTTCTGGTTCTGCGATTAAATTATTTTATATTATGCGACAGTTTCGCCGTACTATGCTGCAGGCTTCGTCGGGCTTTTTTTTAAAAAAAAAGCCCGACGAAGCCTGCAGCATAGTACGGCGAAACTGTCGCATAATATAAAATAATTTAATCGCAGAACCAGAAACCTGAATAATATATACAGAATGTGATTTGGTTAAAATAATAAAAGCGGGGTATCCTACTTACCAATCATAATTTTCAAGGTACCGTATTACCCCAAATTACTCACGTCTCCCTCTTCAATCAATATCGCGTTCTTAGACTATTAGGATAGGTTTCCGGGCAATTTCATTTTATTTTAAAGCAAAATTAAAACCTGCAAGTGAATAGAACTACGTGTTTTTAGATGTCAAAGTTCCTTTTTGGACAAGGATGTTATAGGCGGTTCCATTGAATTTATTTCATTGTTCCATAATTATTTTTTTATTAACTGAGACAATGGAAAAAAAGAAAACAAGCAACAAGAAAACAACAGGGAGAAATGGCTTCTTCATTGGAACAGCATGTAACATCCTTCCCAAAAAGGGACTTACCTGGAACCTAAACCGTGTAGTTCTTTTCACTCAATGATTTTTAGTTTTACTTAAAAATAAAATTTGAATGCCCGAGAACTTACAAAAGCAATGTCTATCACTTCTCTACAAAAAAATGGTCTTATAATGCACGTCTCAACAGAAATCTAGCATCGTATATGTTGTATGAAATGAAAGTAGTACGTACTAATATATATTTTTTGATATCTACGAGTCGTCGTGGAGTATAGATTTAATATATTTCATTAAGTTCGTATGCCATAGACTAGTTGTTTTTTCGGAAAAATATATTAGTTTTAAATAATTTGAGAATCCTACAGTTTCCCCTATAATTTAAAATTCGTTGGTAAAACCTTGTTCGCTTATATATAATTGGTTATTCTCAACTCAATATCGAATAAGGGCTACGTAAAACAAAGAAGGCACCAATAATTACACTTCATAATGATACTTATTAGATTAATTATGTTTTAAACGTATGAAATTCACCAAATATTTCTTTGCATCCTATTTTGCATGATTCCTAATATTTAATATCCTACAGTACGGAGCAATGGCTAGGTAAGTAACATGAGTATCAGTAACGTATGTTGGCCTGGATAAAAAGTCCTTTTGCGTACTAATCATGACCTAGCTCATTTAAATCTAACATTTAACTCGTGTTTTATCTAAAAATATAAAAAAATTACCTGATTATCTGATATAGTTTTAACATCATCCTTGAACTGTAGATGAAATGTAGTAGGTAGTTCCCCAAGGGTACGAGAAGACATGTTCTAACCTAACAATTTTTTCGTTTGCATACAGGCACATGCACATATGCATATGCGTTTGACATGCATATAGGCACAGGCTATTGTGACCAAGATCTTTTAAAGACAGTAGGTTTGGCAGAAAAAAACGATCAAATGAGATTATATTTTCACTACCAGGGGGAATGTGATGACTGGTTCTGGAAAAAGTAAAAGGCCAAGCCATGAGAATGAGAGTGGTCCCTCACTCCTTTCCTATTGAAGAGGCACCCATTCAGTATTATAATAAACCAAGTGGAGGACTGGCCCACATTACAAGGTGCTTATGACATAACCAGTAATGCTAAGGAATTTCATGAATAATAACAACAATTCCACCATCTATAAAAACGATCGACCTCCAACGAAGCGTGGAAGTAGACAACTGAGTACTGAACAAATTCGGTAAAGCAGGGGTAAAGAGCGATGGAGCAGAGTCTTAAACGATACGTGAGCCCACTTGGTAGGCAAAGTTAGATCCCCGAGAATGAAGATGGATAAAGGGAAACGAAAATTGACTGGAGTGGGTGTTGATCTCAGCAGGTAGCTCTGGAGTCAAGATGAAAAAGCGTAGGGTGGCAAACGATGAAAATCTAAGAGAAAAGAATATGTCATATGACGGGTGGCAACATCAGCAAAGAGGATGAAAGGATTGTGGAGGAGGGGGGGGGGGGTTGATTAAGTGTTCGGGAGATATAGGGAGAGAAGTGGAGGAACAGATAATTGACCGGAAAGTGAAGGCCTGGAAAAGGAATTAAGGGCTGGAAAGGAGAAGCGGTTAAGGAGACCGTGAAATGGAAGAGCTGGCACGCGGAAATAATTACGGCCGGTTCTGTTGTTCATGAATAATCTCCACTACGCACACAATGAGCACGAACCTCCTCCTAAAAATAGTATTTTAGGCAACAAGTGAGCTCAAAGTAAGTAGGGTAGAGTGAACGTATAATATAAACTTGAAATTGTAGGTTATTATATAAAATTGTATGTTGGTTCAGTTAAACACATTTTTATCCAAATATGTTGAACCATTCAATGTCAGTCATATCTTTCGAGAGCAGCTTAGAAATGGCATTTGCCATAATTTATTTTATCATATTGCTCTTTAAAGTATTTTAATTCTTTTCGCTTTTAATTAATATTCTACCATCAATTTTAGTTGACCATACATTGCCATAGCAGCATTAGCTCTACCGATCTAAGTTACATTGAAATTCCCACAAAATGTCACTTTTATGCTCCCTGGAATGATAGAATGACGTTGTAGTACTCACTTACTGCAAGACAAAACTTAGAACTTTTGTATAGGCAACCATATAAATATTAGTGTTGCTTACAAGTCTTACAATAACTGATCACGTTTCCAAAATAGCTTCATTTATTAAATATATGTCATATTACGCTCCACCTTCTCACAAAAAAGGAGGATAAAGGGTTTTTCAGAGACGACTTTATCCATTAAGAGAAAAAAAGGTATTGCAAACGGCAAGGAAATGACCGCCGACCAAACTTCCAATACACTAACGCTTGAATGCTCCAATTGCCCTCTACTTCTCTCACGTAGGAAGACTGAAAAACGTGCAGCAACAAGTTAAGCCATTAATCTTTTTCTTTTTTACCCGCCTAAACCTAAATCAAGTAAACTTTCAATTATATCATTCTGTATCCAACCTCCAGCCCCTTTTGGCCCAGTTTAACACGGCCACGATCCCTTGGACTACCATCTCCTTTCAACACGTAAAGCTCAGGGCAAGAAGGTCACGTTTTGTGAAGACGTTAGCAGACAAAAAATAGAGAGTAGTGGTCATCGTTATCAGTATCTCACCATGAATATGAAAATTACGAGTCTAAGGAACATTAAGAAAGATAAGGAATATTAGTTAAACATTTTCGTAAAATATTTTCTAGTCGATATCAGCAGTTTGGACCTAATGCTCCGTTAATTGGTTACTAGATTAAATAGTGTTAATATAATTCCATAAACTTAAATTATTTGACTTTTTTTCATGCTTAAAATTCATAGAAATGTAATAAAGGCAAAGAAAGTACTGAATTAACTACTACTTGTGGAAATAAGTGATTGGGCCACACATGATCTTAGAGAGGTACAATAAGTATTTCGATTGTTTGAAAGATTTTCTGTCACTAAGAATAGCTCTATTACTTTAAAATTATCTTTAATAAATACATTTACTTCACGAGAGAGTTCTACTTGTCAAAAGTCCTAAGTTTAAGATTAACATTACTCAAGCCAATTTACCGCATACTTTATCAGAAATCAGATAACTCGTTCCAAACAAGCTGACGTGATCACCTTGATTTTGGCTGATAACCTCGTTGTTTCAAAAGATTTGCTTATCTCGAAAAAGGTTTCATTAGCAATGAATTGTGGTGTATTATATTCCCCTAATTCCCATGGTGACTTCAACCCATTAAAATAACCGTATTTTATTTACCAAAGAAAAAATTACTGCAACGAAATACTTTAAAAGTGATTGATTCAGCGGACATTTCCAGCCTGGAAGTAATTCTCGAACGTGAAACGGAATGCCAATATCAAAGTAAGAACGAAAAATACTTTAAACTTTCTAAATACGCAATTTTTTTGACTCCCTATCCTTAAATCTTGATCTCTCTCCAGCTGTACTTCTAACTTCCCGGATCCCAACCCACTCACTCTTTACTACCCATACCAACCATAACCACATTAGTCAAAAGAGTCTTCCACGGACTTCGGCTTGGGGTTCTCACTCTTCCGTGTCGACCCTCGACCCAAACCTCCACACCGTTACGCCCTACCGCCATGAAAGCCCTACCTAATCCTCCAAGTGACAGGGTTGGCTCCTGAACTCATATCCTTTCTCTTCGCCATATCTTTCCTTACCCCTCCTCCATCTCTTCCTACCAACCATAGGACCACCGTAACTTTAAACTCGTACCGAAATCTGATTTCCACCGAGTTTGTCATCAGGATGAGAGGACAGGCTCACTCACGAAATACCTGAAGTGGTGAGGTGTCGGACATAGGGCCAAACGGAAAGTTACCAGACTCTCAATAATGCTGATATAGTGGTATAAAACATGGTAACAGTTGCGCAGAAGATCCTATTTTATGGAAAATTATATTATCTGCCCACTAGCTCCGCAAGGGAGAGCAAGTTTTTCACCGTTTGATTTTTGTTGAAAACCTTTCTAACATAAGGAAGGCCATCATTTGATGAAGGTGTATTTGACTTTCAATTACATAATTACAAATTTTAAATCTGTTATAACCACTGACACTGTGCGCATTGTTTATAAATAAATTAATAAACGTTATTCACATTATAAATTGTACAAAAAGAGAGAAGAAAAGGATATATTCTCTGGCACAACTCGCAAACGGTCCGCGGAATCATAATAATGCCCTATTTGCGAAGCCCGCTGCAGTGAGGGCGGAGCAGCAATTAGAAACCAGATGCCGGCCGGTACTGTTCAAAATAATTTTTCTTGTCCTGAAAAGCTAGCATTAGCCAAAAAGAGCTGCTATATCCTTCCAAAGGCTGACATATACGCGTGAAATGCCCATGTTAGAGCCTGTATTTCATCCGAGGAAAGAGGGCTAAATGGTAACTTGGCTAACAGCTGTAATTGTATAAGGAAATCGATTTCCACGTATTAATATTACTGTATCGTACATAGAACTCCTTTCTAATTGATACGGCTTGAAAATAGCCAAAATGAAGGAAAAATAGCGCTTTCCAACACACGCCGCGTCACAGAATTCCCCGTTGCCGGCGGGATGAGCCACACTGGGCTGCACGATCGAAAAATCGATTTTGCATCATATTGCATTTGTTTCACCTTATTTAGACTGGCTTTATTCTCGTCGTATTTCAAAACAGACTGAGTCCGTCGGAAATGCTGGCATAAAGAATCTTTATGACTCATGGCATGTTTGATTTCTTGAGAGAGCCAGGGAGCTGGCTTTCGCTTAATCTTTATTTTAATAATGGGAACGTGTCTATCTAGAAGGATAGTCCTTCCAAGAAAGGCCATTCCAGTCCATTTCAAATTTGGTGTAGTATAATTTAGATAAATCTCGAAAAATGATTTCAGGCGGCTTATAAGGAGGCGTCTTGAAAGTATATTGCACATATACCAGATCATGCTCTGATAGAAAGTTTACAGGTTCTTGACCAAACTCAACTATTTTACATTCATCATCAACAATGATTAGGTCAAGCAATGTGTGACTTGATTCCAAAACATGTGTATCTTGAAAAGAGGGCAGATGGAGATTATAACTAAACAGTGAATTTTTTAGATAAGTACTCTTGTATGTGTCTTTGAGCATATCAATACTAAAATGACCAAAAATAATAATACTTTTATACAGAGTTAAATATTTACAAATTAAGTTTTCAAAATCATCAAATATATAACTGGTATTTGGTGGTCTATATATGACAACAAATAATAGCTTTCCATTTGTATGGGAGACATCAACGAACACAAACTCTGGTTTTAGAGGAATTCCATTGGAGATTTCGAGAACTTTACAATTTAAGCTATCATGAATGTATGTAGCAAACCACCACCACCTCTACCAAGTCGATCATTCCGAATTAACCGTTAATTTTGAAGTGTCACCATATAAATTTTTATGTGTTCTTTCGGCCAAGTCTCAGATATTTCAATTAAATGATAACTTTTAGGAAAAATAGTGTCTAAATTCCGCAATGTGTGCAAATAAAGATTTAGCATTGACATGACATATAATGAGTTTCGATAGCTCACGTGCAAATTTAGATTTGGTGCTTTAAGGTAAGGTATGAATTTCAGGTTTAGGTAGACTTATCCCCGTATCACCGTCGGAAATATTGACTGCGTTGCCAACCTCATATCATAAAGGATCTAAGTCGGATTCACAGCGTATAGTGATTCTCCGTCCACCGTCCTCTTTTCCAACAAAGATCGACCCATTGCGAACCCATAGATATTTCAAATTACCCTGCTTTTTTTAAATTCCATTGCAGCGGAGTATAGCCGATGATTGAAGGTGCTGAAGGATTCGTTGATGTATATAGTATGAGTGTCATCTCAGCCAAGGTGTTTTGTGTAGAGATTTTTCTTCGCGCGTCGTGCTGCAAGAAACTTACACACCAGGTTGTAGCGAAGAAACCGAACTTTTAAGATAGGTTGAGCAGGAGAGGCGATCTTATTTGACCGGGCATCAACCCTATATGAATAGTCAATGTCACTGGGGGTTAAATTGACTCCAAGTAGAGATGCCACTTGACAGACTAATGTCTCAGGATGTTCATCGCTCTTTTGAGGAATGCCATGAATATCCACGACATTCCTTAGGGAGTTCTGCTCTGTAGCACTTACGCGAATTTCTAAATAATCAATGCGTTTTTGTAAAGCCTTGCTTTCTTCAACTATGCTATCAGTTTTAGTGTTGATTGAGTTGAGAGTCTATTAAGAAATGCAATGCTCTTTGCATGCTCTACGATCGTGCGTTGCCACTGTGACAAAGTTTGATTAATTGAGGAGAGTTCGGCTTTAATGGATCTCTCGAACTTGGCCGTCCTGTAAGTCGGTGACACGCTGCAGCTGCTGTCTCAGCATACCGTCAGAAGATTCCATGAGGGCTGTGGTCCGTTGGGCTATGAACGGTGAACCGACGGGTGTGTCGTCCCGCCGTTTGCTGCGATTAACCAAAGTGCAGGTTGGACAGATCAAGGATTTTCCCAGGTCCTCTAATGCCTGCAGATTAGCTTCAGTGAGATCGGTACAGAAGAGATGGTGGACTACACTACAGCTACCGCACGTAAGAATCTCCCGTGTGCGTTTGGGTGACTAGGCACACGCAACACAGTTTTCAGGCATTGCGAAATTACGCGCTTTCACTACCGGGAGAGCAACATGCGACCGTTCACGGTGACTGCCAGCTGACGACTGCCTTATGCGTCATGGTTTGACGATTTGGGGGTCTTTCAAACTCCAACTTGCTGAAGACTATACAAAATAAATGATTGTACATTTGATGATCAAGGAAAAAAATGTGAGAGAAGTGTATAAGAATCAAAATTTGTTACCATTAAGAGAATTGTATAAATATGTGTTAATTTGTGATAACTTCTTTGGCAGCAAATGAATAAAACGTCGTGAAATTAAAGCTGACTTGCAACAGCGACGAATGAACAGATTTTCTGTACCTAAGTATTTTAACCTCCTTGGCAAGAGGGCTTTGGCACATGTAGTCACTGGGTTATTCAACGAATTACCTATGTCAATGCAAGACGAATATCGTATCAACGTCAAACGTATATCAGCTCTTAAAAAATCACTAAAAGAGTGGCTGATACGTTAAAATTTTCCAAAATTGTCCAAGAGCTACACAGCAAAAAAAAGTTAACAAAATGCACCTGCTGAAATACCGCTTTGGCATAGCAGGACCTCAATTGTACTATTATTTCTTTTCTCTAAAGTTTCTTCATTATTGTTGAAAGACTATTACCAATACTATTACTGTTACCAATACTATTTCGTATATATTGATATACCTTGTTTAAGTGTTTTGTGTCATAGATTATAAAATATAATGGTACCAATACTATTTTGTGTAGGATGATGTATTTTTTTAAATTTCTTGTGTGTAAAAAAAAGGATTAGATCATATATTTTACGATCTAAAGTGTGTAATTTGTAATTTTTTGTAAAATAAACTTGTTCCTCTTAATGAAAAGGAAAACTAACAGGAAACAATACGCATTAGTAAATAGAAAATGTGGAATAGAAGTTTTCACGTATGTAAGTAATGTCCCAAGTCCCAGTGTATTTCCTAATGGATACATAATTCGTTTTTATTATCGATAGTAGTAAATCGTTATTTATTCCAGGTAGATACGTTACAAAGGGTATATATTTCAAGGCAGACAAGAGTCACGGAAATGTATTATCAACTGGCCGCATTGGCCAAAACTTGGCAATTATTTGCATTAAAGGTCAATACATTTCTATAGAATGATAACTAGCTATTTGAAAAAACACTTATGAACCCTCCAAGATGAAATTTTAGCAAAAAACTTACGCCTCTACAATACGAAATTTCCAAAATTCCTATGAAAGAACCTTAGAGAATTGTTCACAGCCACTTATGTGAGGAGTGCTACTGAAAGAGGTACATATCCTGAAACCTTTCACGTTGCTTTTATCGTTTATGGTATTTTAGTTATAAAATACCAGGTAAAAAATGCTTAAATCAGTTATTTTAAATGAAAATACTTAATATTAAGAATAGGAAGAAGAACCTATCCCTTAACAGAAGAAAAAAGATTACGGGCGTAACAGACAGGTCAGGAGAGTGTGGGTAAAGACCCTTAAGAGCTCCAAAATGCTAGCACGTCAAGAAGGTGAGGGATCGTGCAGAGCCGAGATGGGAAATGGTGATATCGTAAAGTAAGGGCAGCGATATTCAATATGAGCTGGTATAGGTATGGGCTGGTGTAACGTCCTTACCGGAGACGAAGGGGCGTAAAAGATCTCTGATCTAATATCGGAAAGAGGAAAAAAACTAGGTAATGAAATTGACAGGGAGGCTTTTCTGAGAAGTAATGCTCTCGACGAACATCGTACACCGCCATAAAATCACAAATGGAATAAATGAAGAATAAGTCACTACCGGTGGTATTGGAGATAGGAAATGTACCATCTTCATGTTATCGTAGCGAACTGTAAAACTGGAGATTTGTCACTTTGAAGTGGCATAATTGGGCATACACAAGATTCTATTGTTTTCAGAAAATATACCATTCTATCAACTTTAGTCAGTATAAGTAGACAGTGGCGTACGCAGGATTGACTTCTCGGGGGGTTTTGACTTCTGCAGGGGGGTTCATTAATATTTATGTGCATCATCATAAAATGATATTTAGATTATTATTCAATAAAACAGTAATTAAATTAACTTTCTTTTTTCGTGAAGACAATTCAACTATATTTTTCAGCCCAATAAGCAAAATTCTAAACGCTAGTTCAGGTGAACGAATTCAGGTAAACATGTTTTGGGGGGGGGTTTAAACCCTATACCCCCACCCCCTCGTCGGTACGCCATTGTAAGTACAGTCCTCGCGAAAACTTATCTACATCTACATATTACCCCGCAAGCCGCCTCAATAGGCGTGTGGCGGGGGTGTTAGGACACCAGCCGTTTAAAGATAAAAAGGAAACTCTCTAATGAAATTACGCCTAGCATTTATTATAGTCCCTTATTGTTCGGGGGAAAAACGAATTCCCATACCTATCCGTTCGGCAAAATATCTCTCTTAATTTATCGTTTCTGTCGGACCTGGAAATATAGTGGGGTTCTAATATGATGTTCTCCGTGTCGCTCTGAAAGATATCTATTCTCAATTGTTCAAGCAATCTAAGCCTAGCGCGTAGCCTCCGAGTCTCTAGCGGCTCCCAGCCTAATTCGTTTAACATCTGTGTAACGCTGTCAGTACGCCCGTAGCTGTTTTTGACGAATCGCGCAGCTTTCCTTTGTATTTTATTAAGTTCCCGGACTAAGTCTTTCTGCACCGGATCCCATATGCTCGCTGCATATTCAAGGTGTGGCCGGACGAGTGCGAAATAGCACCTCTCTTTTACTTTTTCATCCGAAAATCTTCCCACAATACGCTCGACGAATCCTAGCTTCTTCAGAGCTCTGCCACAAATATTTCTTATATGTGCTCCCCACGATAGGTCCGAAGTTATCGTAACTCCTAGATACTTCACTTCATCTGTCGCCTTTATGTTAACACCATCCACAGCATATACATGGGAATAGTTGGACGACCTCCGCAAGAATTGTACCGCCGTGCATTTGCTTAGATTAAGTTCGAGTCCCCACTCTTGGCTCCACTCATGAACGTTATTTAAATCCGATGATAAGGTTTCAAAGTCAGAGTGATCACTAATTTCACGATAGATGACAGCGTCGTTGGCAAATAAACGTATTTTACTGCTAATTCGAGAGCATAGATCATTTATATATATAATGAACAAAAGGGGTCCGATCACGCTTCCTTGCGGGACACCTGATGTCACTTTAGCGACATCAGAGCTAATTCCGTCAAGAACTACCTTTTGCTTACGATCACTCAGAAAGTCGCGTATCCAGTTTACTACTGTTTCGTTTAGGCCGCATGACTGTAATTTGTATAAAAGTTTGTTATAAGGTACCATGTCGAAAGCTTTCTTAAAATCTAGAAATAATGCGTCAACTTGTCTTTTCGATTCACCAGATTTGAGAACGTCATGAAGAAAGAGCGCGAGTTGTGTTTCACATGATCTACCTTTCCGGAGGCCGTGCTGAGAGCCATGGAGGACGTTACGACTGTCCAGGAACGTCATGATATTGCTAACGACGATATGTTCGAGTATCTTGCCTATAATCGACGTTAATGAAATTGGTCGATAGTTCCCTGGGTCGTGTCTGTTTCCCTTTTTGAATATCGGTGTAACGTTTGCAATTTTCCAGTCTAATGGTATCTTTCCTTCAGACAATGACTTCTTGAATATTATGTCTAAGAACGGTGCGATCTGTGGCGCCTACTCCTTGAGGACACGCGCGGGTATTCAAATGCGTCAACTTATGGCATTGCGCAGTATACGATTTTGGGACTGGAAGGGTCTATTTTCAAAAAACCGGTTGCCGCAGGTGGGAGGGTAGCACCGGCGGGCTAATGTTTACGATTTTCGTTGCCAACTTTTAAATTTGTCATATCAATGAATTTGAATGCGCCCAGCTATTCGCCGCAGTGGGTTATAGAGTGGGCGTCGTCCCTTTGAACCTGAGCGCGCGACAGGGGGTCACGGACTAGGGAACTCAGGCAGATGACTCGGAAGTGGACTTATAGTTTCAAAAAGTCTTAACTTTTTTCTACAATATTAAACAAAAACAAATATCACATTCGTATTTCTTGCGATTTTCTTTTTTTTAATAAATTACGGAAATTATCCATTTTATTTTTGCATGAAATGTGTATCTGTTCTCTCTGTCTCTCTAGAATATATATTCTTATATTTCCATTCTTTTGTGTTCTAAATGTCTCATTTATTCATCGAATATGCATGTACATAGTGCCAATTTATGACATTATCTCTTCAAGTAATTTTTATTTTTTATTTCAGTGACTGAAATTTTAGCTAGTGGTATTCAAATTCCGATTCCATTAATTGCATTAGCTAAGTAAAAGAATAATATAGAATGCACTATTATTTCGTAATTTTATGTTGTATCTCTTAAACCTGGATTACAGAATTTCACCCGGCTGAAAATGTTAGCAACGTTACTGAGAAACAACGGAATTGCGCGAAGTTTGGTGTCTACTCAATCAGCGTTTCAGCGAAATCACGGCTATACTTGTTTTTTTAAATTATTTTTGAATAAATATTAATACGTTTAAAGTAATTGAAATGCCCCGCTCTGAGTCATCGCGTGGGACCATCTATTCCACAGCCCCGGCCGCGGAACGGAGGTATGGCGTTGAAGGGTCGGCTAAGTGCTCCATGCTCCGCGACGAGTCGAATTGTCCAATATGGCTCCGAATTACATTTTTACGCTGAGACGGTATGTTGGTAATTCTGCCTACCACGCGCTTACTTTCCCCTCCGTTCCTTTCCTTTACCCCTCCCACACATTTCACCCCCTCTGTTCTGCGCATCTAAAGGCCGTAAGCTCTAGTGAGGACTGTAGGTAGCTTTAGAATGTGAGCTGACATGGAAAGGCTTACATTTAAAAAAAGCACACGTGCACAAGGCTAAGGTTAGCTCTTTGATTCAGTTTCATTGTTGTACCATGCGGAAAATATACATTTTTCGCAAATATGGAGACATTGCAAAATATTCGGGCTCCTACAATAAGTACATTTTGCATGATGATAAGAATATTCCTGACATTTCAGTCGGAAGATATGCTATTAACCCAGAACCCCTGCGGTTTCCATGGTTGGAATTTATTATTTATCGATATTATTTATCGATTTATATTATTATCGATACTTATTGTTAAACATCATTTAATGTACTCTTTTAATGCTATGGCTTCTTCATTAAACCCAATAGATTTTCAATATTGGTATATATTGATTTTTCGTTCTTTTTTTCGGTAACACTCATTGTATTTTGATAAAGCGCAAGCTTTCGCCGTCCCCTCTGCCGGCTTCATCGGGCAATAGCATTGCAGAGCTTTATTGAAATTATTAAACATTAATTAAAAAACAATCAGTGTTACTGAAATCAAAAACGTAAAATCATGGGTATATACTATTTACAATGGATACATATGCCTAGGATATTTAACTCTTTTTTGTTAGCTAACCGCGCAGTACAAACGCTAATGCAACATTTCACCTTTTATGTATTTAAAACTATTCAATTAATCATATTAAAATAAATAGACTTTGTATGTTGTACACAATTTTTTAATGGTATACCCCGACCGGTTTCAACACTTTCACGTCATTTTCAAGGGAATTACAAATCTTTCCTGTGGCGAGTGCGTTTGAGGTATATCATTAAAGAATTGTGTGGAGTATACTAAGTCTATTTATTTTAATTTTATTTCGATATTCCACAAAGTGCACTCGCAAACCATGTTAGATATATTCAATTATTTCCTTGTTTTTTTCTACCTACAAAACATAAGCACATACACATACCAAATACAGTACATTTAGTGGAATTTCATGCTGTTTATTGTGAACAGAATCATCTATAAATAGGCACACCACATCTGTGGTATTTACTAAGCGTAAAAGGTTAACAATCTTATTTAATAGTAAGCAGACGGAGTTTAAAGTAATTACATCATAAAAATGCAGAAGCAAAACACAACCAGAAAATAATATTGCCGATAAACCCGTGAATAACAGGAGTTTACCCGTCAATCAATATTTGATGTTAATTTGATAGCAAATTTGTGGATGAAAAGAATCCAGGTTTGATAAACATTTCTCTTTTTCTGATTCCAAGATGTCAATCGCCTATCAAAATGTAATACGTGATATACTTCTTATCATAGATTTACTACTGTACTATACGTTGAATGATTACGCGACGAACGTATATCACTTCTTTATTTTGGGCAAGTAAAATTCTTCCTGCTGTATATCATTAGATAATTGCACACTGTGGAGCTTTAATTAAAAGTATTATATTTAATTAAATTTTTATTATACGAGAGTATACGAGAATTATTATTTTATTTTACAAGAGCTAGTATGATTTCTCAATTTTTACCTCTCCAATGCATTTAGGTTTAGGCAACTGAACCAATTACATTCAATAGAAAGGAGAAATGACTTTAGCAAAACAATGAAAAATGTTAAACTCCCCAAGTAATACATAATTCAAGGTTATTCAATATAAAGACTCCATATACCTAGCAGAATATAAAATATAGAGTGTTTAGCAATCTTGGGTTCATACGGAATCCCGCACAATCATAATGCAGTATTAAGATATGGCGCGGAACTGACCAATCTGTGAGTCAAAACAAACCAGCCAGACCTTTTTAGGTGTGGCAAAAACCCTTCGCGATATCCTTCACCTGCGGACGCTAGCAGGATATCTGTTGAAACTGTTGTGCTTCTGGACAACATACGCGAATACAGCCCGAAAAATGTTTATATCATCTGATCATCGCCGCGGAAACCTGCGAACGAATAGCCTTCATGTAGTTTTCATCACATCAATATTTCTTGGAGCGATAAGGATTTTAACCTTGATTTTTTATAATTTTATAACCCGAAAATATTGAAATTGCAGTTAGTAAAAACAATGCACAGTTTTTATGCATAGGTGCAGAGAAACATCTAGAAAGACAGAAAAGGCAGTAGAAAAAGGGACTTCTAAGTTTTACAAATACCGATGCGTTTGGCGTCAACCGTGCTTGGTAAGGAAACCTTAGAATCTTGATACGAATAAAGGACAATAATTTCTAATTGTTGTTACTTGCTAAAGTTACAATAACGAATACCAATTAAACTACTGAGTAAATTCTATCCATCACGACATATAGACGAGTCACCTTCATTTGATGAATTTGATGAAGCATGGAAGAGTAGAAGGGCTGTATTACTGAATGGTTTATTCGATTGTTGTACAATTCTTCAAGTGAAGGAAGTAATTTTGCGCTTAATGGTTCATTTGATTAAATAAATATCAACATTTATAAAAGTCTAAAAACGATATAAATGTCATTAAATGGTACATTTAGAAAAAATGTCCACTATCTGATGTAAACAATGATATGTTACCTTTCCCTTTTGATTTTTTCGCAAATTGAATTTGAAATTTTTCTCGCAAATCGAATGTGAAATAAAATGATGTTAAATGCAACAATGGGAGATACACTGGGAAAATTCGTATTTTTTATATCTTAATATAAATTCCATTTTCACCGATAACTGTTCACGTTAAGTAAAAACGTCCAAGATTTAACGAAAAATAAAATAGATGCATTTTACGAGCTTGATGTCTGAGTTATTAACTAATTAATGCGAAAATTATTAAAGTGAAAACATAGTTTTTCCATTAAATGGTGCTGGCTCATATCATTTTTAAAAAATTGGTCGTTAAAAATATAAACGTGGAATATTCTGCATATTTTGTGTCTTAATTTGGGTTTCCTATAGCTAACACATCAGTGAATGCAGGATTTATGACACCAATTAAACAAAAAGGCGTAATTTAGTTGTTTTGGCTCAAACTGTCGAAGTGGAACCTTCTTAATCAACCTCCTAATAAACCAGTTGTACAAAACATCCATAACTGGTTGTGACCAAGTTATATATTTAGCTGGAAAATTAATCTGCAAATTGAAATTTCTCATTGATAGTTACATTTAAGCACTCAACTAAAGAACTCTATTTATTATTTTTAGTGGATTTAACATGACGTATGCTGAAAATGAATACAGGAAATGTTAACTGCCTAGAGATGTTAAAATCTAAAACCAACATGACGGCATTCCTTTTCCAGCTCAAATGATGTCTTTCTAAAGTGTTTTACAGCTAATGTCCTCTTAAATTACTATTAACTATTATTGTCTATATTTCCTTGTAGATATTAACTTAAATTGCAAAAATATAAAATTAGGATGTACCTAATTTAACAATACTATTAAAGTAAAATAATTAATCCTGTACAACGAGGTATAGCAGAACTATCTCCAGGCGTGAAAATCCACATCCTTTGTCATCATAATGTTGCTAGTAAATAAATAGTAGTAAAATACGTATATATAGAAATTTTTAATGTAATTTAGTCGTCCTTATTTTTAAATTAAAATTTACTGCGTGTTTCTGAATATGGCTGTCACCAAAATTTACAACTCCATAAAGTTAAAAAAAAAACGACTGGAAAAGCTAGACGCTGTTTCAATACTTTTCCCTATTTTGTGATTCAAGCGCTAGTTATCTACTAGACCAGATTTTAACACTAGAGAACTTCAAAGTATTTTCCTATTTCCATTACAGTAAGTTATAATTCATGAATAACGTAATTTTATTCATTTTGATCAATTATTTTACAAGTCAAAAGAGTAGAAAAGGTAAATCACTCAATACAAGTAAGCTGTGATTTGATACAGACGATGGCCATAAATATACAAAGTTCCTTAAACATAGTGAAGTATTAAGCCTTTTTAAATAAAGGTATGGTCAAAATTAGTTAAAGTTAACTTAACGTTGACAAGTGATCATACTGCAAAATTGCAACGGTGAATAGAATTGCAGAGCAGTGCCGGCGAAGGAAATATTTTTAAATGCGATTATTCAGAGCCAATTCCTTTGTTATTTACATTTTTAAGAGTGCTGCTAGGTAATATGTGCAAATGTTGACATACACTTATTTACGTTAAACAAATTAACCCAATTAATTAAGACTGAATTAAATATTAGTTTCACTATGGATAACTGCTTTAATTATATTTCAACACTATTTTTTGTAAGTTACTGTAGCTATAGCATCAAATTTGTGTATGTATGAATTAAATATTTATGAGACACCTTTATGATGCTTTGATATGATGTTTACTGTTTCGTGTTAAACTGCTGCAATTCACTAACGTGTCAGAATAAATAATTTTTCTTAGCACAAAATAATTTCGTTTCTTCAAGTGAACTGTCAGAATAGCAGTGGTTAATTTAACGTGTTTGAAACAAATATAGATCAATCAACTGTTTTTTCATCAAAATTAACTATCGGAACTTCATTTTTGAAGCAAACTTTATATTTATTGCATTAAATCTTTGTTTTTCCTGATTTTTAAATTCTATGACTACATTAATTACATTTATCTATATAAACTACAGATGGAATGATTATTTTATATCCGCACCGTAATTCTTTAGATATTTCTGTATTGGTTTTTTAATGTTATTAAACACATTCCCCAGAAGAGATGGAGTTCTATTATTAGTTTTAGGGTATTTTCATTTTATTTTAAAGCCAGATTCAACTCTTAAGAGTGATTAGAACTACGCGTTTTTAGATCTAGGCAAGTACCTTTTTGGGCAACGAAGTTAACCTGCTTCATTGAAGAGGTTTTTTCTCGTAGAGTATATTTGTTGTTTTTTTGCTGTTGCTATTGTTTCAGATATAGATATTTTAATTTTCATATGCATGTGGTAACAGCTTTTTATGTAACAAAGTAATTCATTTTTGATGATTTGTATTCCTCTAACTTATAATTTACTCTATAGAGCATCAAAATGCCACTTTAAGTTTTTCTGGGTATGCAGCTTGGGTTTAAAAAATAAAAAAAACACACTTATTATATTTCTGATAACACCAAGACTTTAATTATTTTGTAGGCTACTTACAAAGATATCAGCTTTCTTGCGCTATGCGTCGTAATTCTAAATCTTTTGCGTTACAAAGGGAAATTTCAAGCTCTAAAAAAGTAATCTAACTACGCAATAATAGAGGGGTGGAGTTATAATCCCACGGTTTTCCTGTAATGTAGCAAGATTTCTCGCTGTTTAAGATAGTTTGGTGCCTCCATTAAAGAAAAATGTTGAGTGGCACTCCTAGAAGAGAACGACGGAATACTTCGATAGTGATTTTTGAAGGTTAGTTAGTATTTCACCCCGACCGACTTGAAACGGCCCAGTGTTCTTAATTCCCATAAGTGGCCCTTTATTGTGTGACCCACTCTGAGTAACACTCACCCAAAGCTAATATTCAGGGGTACTTTCGATAAAAGCTCCATCACGTAAGGATTTGGAGTGGTTTTTTAATGATGTGAAAATGCAAAATCTTTGATCAAAATTCTTTTGTAGACAATTCGCTGTGTTTGCTGTTATAATTTATTTCTTCACGGGTGGCGGTGTGTGAAAACACGGACTGGTTGCATCAATTAAATGTTAGGGGATGGCAATTTTCTAGAGCGAGAGTTTGTTGGTTATTAAAGACTGGCTTGGTGACTCTAACGACATTATTTCATTTCTTCAAAAAGAGCAAACGAAATTTTCTGTGAAATGCTGAAAAATATAGTAAAAGTCGAACAAAACTATGTTCTGTGCAGTGAAAACTCCACATAAATGGAGCAGAAACCTATAAATTTTGTGAAGTCCAATACGACTTTACTTTGCCACCACCACAATAAGGGAATATGTAAGTATCGGCCTTGCTGTCATTAGAGATTGATAAAAATAGAAACATGAAACGATATTTTACGTCATTTTTTCAGTAGCCGGAAATTAATATTGTTCCGGTACAAAATCCTTTTGTTACCTATAGTCTGAAAAAGTTTCAGTTTACCTTGACGTTTATCGCATTTTGATTCCTGGATTGTGAATACCCAGCTGAGGGCTAACAAAACAATGAAGTCAATACTAATAGTTTTTATGTACAGCTTTGCCTAAAATCATATGATAAGTAGAATCAATAGGGCATTTAGTCCATAAAAATTTAATTCTCAGTGAAGGACAAAAGTGACAAGTTAATACTTGACGACTGTTTATGTTTATGCAGTCATCAAAAGTTTCGTATCCTGGTTGCTGAAGTTTTTATATCGCCTTTTAATAGTGATTACTATGTATAAAGAGTGGGTGATAGTTACCTGCATTTGCATTACAATTTTATCATTTCAGCCAGATGCTCAGCTGAAGAAAAAATCTTCGTGGGTATATGTGCCCATATTTGTTTGAATTATGATACATTTTTAGTGATTCAGATATCTTAAGCCATAACCACAAGACACCAGTGGCATATTTCCTAGAGCTTTGGTCGCATCTCATATTTACAATCCATAGACTATCATCAAGTTTTGAAATAAATACCCTCAAAATAGTAAAAACATGGGAGGCCAAATATTTGACTCTTGTACTAAACATTCCTAAATATATGCTAATGCAGCTAACCTTAAAGTGCCATAAGATGCTCATATGTAACACCTTCCTTAAAGAACTCCATTCAGCAATGAGCTTATATAGCAGTGGCACGTACATCATTTTCCATTAGAGGAGGAACTCGGTTTTCGGGAAAAAAACATTTTCTTGATTGATAAAACACAGCGGCACTCATCCTATCGAGGAACGAAGCGTCAGAGGTTGCTTCGCGCCATGGCAGATGTAAATTTCAAAATAAAGACACACTCCTTAACGTCAAAAAATGATATTCGTGTATCCGCTTCCCTCTTCAATTCGGGGAAATTGTATTGCTCTGGGGACGGAGAAAGAAACAAAGTGATGCAAACGGAGCAAGTGGTACCTTTAAAGAATACGAGATATCTTTGTCTGTATTGAATGTGTAGCAGGCGCATATCTCACGTTGCATCGTCTTACTTTGACAGCAGAGTCCCGACCGTGTTTAACCCGTGTCTGTAAATTTCACCGGTTTTTCACCCCGCCTTCTCGTGCCAGAAGTTTCATGTAGTATGTTGTATAAAGTAAGAATCAAAGCCAAATTCTTAATTTTATTCTCTATATTAATTATTTACATGTTTCAAAGTCATTTTATATTATACTTCTGCAAAGGTTATGGCTTAATGAGTATATATTAATATAACAGTAGAGCACTAATGTAACTTTTTACTTAGCCGGATTGTAAATATTACCTTCTATTGGAAAACAAGTACCTGCTGAGATCAACTGTTTATTTGAAAACACCTTAATCTCATTCCCCCTATGTTAACATATTAAGGCCTTTTAATTCAGTATGCACATACTATTCTTGGGATGGGAAAAGAGTCTTAATATTGCCTTCTTAAAATAAAGATTTGTCGATGTATCAAGGCATGGAAATCTAATCCGTGATTTCGATAAAATACAATGAAGAACTACGCATTAAGAAACTGCTATAAACACACAGAAAATCTGGACTGACTTTCCACTTAAAAAGAGACTTTAAAGACAAACACTAGCCAATCGCGACTCTGAAACACTCTCGAGAGGCTTGTGTACCACCGTAAAACGTACGCACTTCAACCGTGAAAAGCTGTCTGAAATTTGGATGAAAGTTATGCCATCGGAAAATGATGTAACCAATCAAAACTCTGTGGAAGCCATTCAAGAAAAAAAATAAAAGAGACCCAATCATTAAACATGCGAAACCTACAGCACCCATACTCGTCTACCAAGACCTTTTTCGTCACACCAAGGTTTCACACCACACCATCCTCTTAATTTTTCCAGTTGTGATGTTTCATACAGAGGTGGGTTTCATAATTTATGTTTAAGTTCTGTAAAAAAATATCATGGTTCAATTACCAAATATATTCGTGATGAGTTTAACCATTATTGGACCTACAGCACATGTAATAAGTAGATTAAACCATAACATGTTCACTCTTTAAACAGCAATTATTCCCTAGTTCTTTGCTAAACGCTGAGTTATATCATAGTAACTCTAAAAGATAAGAAAGGAAATAAAGAATGGGTCACATATAATGTAAGAAAAGTGTTATTAAACGTATATGCAGTAAATAAAGTTACTACAAGAGATTATTCTGGTTGCCAAAAGTCAGCCTGAATTCAGGAATGTAATCCTGATCTTTATATCAACTTACCGTATACGGTATAAAATATTAGATGACGCGGACCTAGATACAAACTTAAGACCCCGTAGATTAGTAAAATACGCTTACCATTCGCTATGAAAATAATGCAGACTATGTCAACAAACGATCCCACCCACTGGTATCTCCGCCTTGGCGTGGTGGGTGGGCTTGAGCGCTCTGACGACCTCGAGAGCTATGCCAGCGGTAGCTTAGCTCCTGTCAGGGCCTCCCATGCCGACAAGTCTTTGTGAGGTAGGAACCTGACAAAGAGAGATATCCTGGTCCTCCAGGTTAGGGATTGAGTTTTGGGCTGACGACACTCCTTATAAAAACCGAAATGTTCCGAATCATCAACAAATATTAGCCTCAGAAACTGGACAGGATAAACGGATTTAAACCCGACTAAATGTTAAAGGATTACGATTTAGTACATGAAACGTAAGAACATTGGCGGTGCCTGGAGCTATAGACATTTTAGCAGAGGAGTTAGATAAATATAACATGGTTGTGGTTGCCCTTCAGGAAATGAGATGGTCATATGCAGGGAGAATAAATACTAAGAAATATATCATTTATTATAGTGGCTGTGAAGAAAATAGATACTATCGTGGGGTCGGTTTCGCTTTAAATAAGAAAATTGCAGAATCTGTGATACAGGTTGAAGCTAAAGGTAATAGAATGTGCAATATAAGTTTGAAAGGAAAGTTTAAAAAAATATCTCTAGCCAGCTTTTACGCACCGAGGATGCGGATGATGATGTAAATGACACTTTTTACGAACTTATTGAGGAAAATGTGGCGAAGTTACCAGGATATGATATGAAAATTATTATGGGAGATGCAAATGCCAAGTAAGTCGAGAGGAAATTTGGAAACCAACGGTGGGAAATGAAAGCTTACATCAAGAGTCAAACGACAATGAATCTAGACTGACAAGTTTTGTACTGGCGAGAGATTTAGTAATTGCAAGTACTATGTTCCCTTGAAAGGATATTCATAAATACACATGGATATCCCCAGACGGAGCTAGTAAAAATAAAATTGACCATGTTTTAGTGTATCAGCGACACAAAAGTACCTAAAATAACTGATGTTAAAAGTGTTAGAGGAGCAGAATGTGGGAAAGACCACTCTTTCGTTTTAGTTAAAGTGATGTAAAGAATAGCAACTCAGAAACGGAAGGGGGATATTGGAAATAGAATAATTGATACTGAAAAACTCGCAGACCACGATGAGACTCGCTGAGAAATTTCGGCTTGAACTTCAAAATAGATTTAGGATTCTGGAAGGAAGGGAAAAAAACGACAAAAATATAGATACTAATAGGTAAAATGTCAAAGTAATTTTCTTGGAGGTATCGGAGAGCGTACGTGGCAAGAATAAGAAAGTTAAGAAAAAAACCCTGGTTTGACCACGAATGTGAGCGAATGATAAAAGAACGGATTATAGGAAAAAAGGCTTGGATTAACAGAAATAGTGTGGAAGCTGATGAAAGTTATAATAAGATAAACCGAGAAACAAATAAGCTGCTAAGGAAGAAAAAACGATTGTATGTAAATAGTTTACTTGACAAGGCCGAAGAAGAAAACACAGCAAACAACGCAAAAGAATAGAATAGAAAAATAAGGTTTTTTTAAGAAAGGATACATTCCTAGCCCATATGGGGTGAAGATCAAAGAAGGACGGTTATTAGTAGAAAGTCAAAGGGTAATGGAAAGATGGCGTGAGTATTTCTCTGAATTGCTAAACGTTGAAGAAATAGGTACCCCACTAAACCAAGGCAACCAGTCCAGCTATTGCTATGTTCAACCAAATGTAGAACCTCCAAACCGAGGAGAAGTGAAAGATGCTGCTAAATTTCTAAAAGGCAACAAAACTTCAGGAAAATATGAAATTACATCAGAATTATTGAAAAAAGCAGGTGACATTATAATTGATAGACTATGAAGAATAACTTTGAAAATATGTGCAAAAGAAACGATGCTAGTTGACTGGCAGGAAGTAATAGTGGTACCCGTATACAAAATATTAGAGAAAGAAGTTTGTAATAATTTAAGAGGTATTGACTCTTTAGCACTTCATATAAAGTCCTCTAAAAATAATCAGTAATCGCATAGAATGTTATACGAACGAAATTATTAAAGAGCATAGGCAGGGTTTATGAAGGGCAGGTCGACTACAAATCAAATATTCTCTATAAAAGAAAGTATATTCAAATACTGGGAGTATAATAAAGAGTTTTACGCAATTTTTATCGATTTACAAAAAGTATATGGCAGTATAAATAGAGAGAGATTGTGGAGAAAAATGGATAAGTTGGGGATCCCAAAAAAATTGGTAAATCTAGCAAAGCTAAGCCGCACAGAATCGAGGGACTTAGTGCGGATCAATTGAAATCTTTCCGGGCCGTTTAAAATAAATACGGGGGAGGGTAAATCAGGGAGATGGACTCTCCTGAATTCTATTTAACATTGCAATTGAGGAAGCACTGGAAAAATAGCAGAGATAGACCTTGGTATCAAAATTGGGACCAAAATAAACGTTTTAGCCTTTGGAGACGACGTAGCGATATTCGCAGAAATTTTAGAAGATTTTACAATGCTGACAAATATATTTATGAAGGAAACGGAAAACATGGGACTGAAAATAAATTTGACCATTTTAAATATTTAGGAGTAATTTTAACAAATGACAATACGGAAGAGCCAGAAATACAAAACAGGTTAAACCTCGCCAACAGATGTGTACATGCATGCAACCGAATTTGATCTTCTAAATCCCTGTCACACAAAACAAAAATTTAACTTCTAAAACAATAATATCCCCAGTACTACTCTACGAATCCGAAACATGGAGGCTGTCAAAGAAGGATAAGAAAAAACTATTAGTATTCGAGAATAAGATATTGCGGAAAATCTATGAGACCATAGACGAAGAAGGACAATGGAGAAAAAAGCACAATAGAGAAATCAGGAATCTATAAAAACATCCAGACATAACAAGGCAAGAAGAATCAGATGGGCTGGACATATTCTAAGGAAAGAGGAGGGATGTTTGTTGAAGGAGGTACTAAATGGGATTCCTGAAGGAGGAAGACGCCGAGGAAGACCACGTCTAAGATGGTGGGACCAAGTGAGAACGGACATGCAAAACATCGGAGCAACAGAAAGAGAGGCAAAAGATCGATCGAGATGGAGGGGATTTGTTAATGCAGCTAAATATCGCCTAAGATATAGATAGCCCTGAGTACATGAGAGTATGTCAACAAAGGATATTTATAATCACATTCCTTCAGTGACAAAAAAGTTAGATTAAACGTCTTATATTTGGGAGAGGAAAATTCACCAATAATAATATATCTTGAATGCAATGACTCGACGATGATTTGCAGCCTGGGAATCATGCTCGAACGTGAATCTTACTCCCAGCGTCAAAGTAGGAATGGAAAATAATCTGACAATTCTTTTTTACCATTCATTAGGGGCGTGAAATTTTGTGACACGGTTAGGCACGCAGGTCACATGTGTGTCCCAGATTCAATTTTTATGACTGGCTACAACTTTCAAATTTGTGATTTAAGTCATTACAAACGTTGAAAATTGACCCTAATTTATAATATAATTAAGTCGGTGTCCATTTAAGTGCATTAGTGCACAATTTCACGCTCCGAGTTTAGTTTCACGCAACCGTGACGGGGACGAATCGCACGGCACACGTGTCCACACGCTTCCAGTAAGCGACCCATACGGTCTGTATCTCCCGTGTCACGGTCTTCGTGTTGCTCACGGCAAGAGTAAAGGTACCCTGATGAGGGCTCACTGTGCACCTGAATAACGGAACTGACCACGGGGTCGCTTTCAACCCCCCCCCCTACGGTGCAAGCAGGGGAGGGGGCTTTGGTACAAAAAAAAGGGAATCGTCCCAAATATTGTTAGGCACGTCAAAGATTACAAAAGCTGTCGCCTAGAAAAAGTATCACTGACAGATTTAGTCATATGGTCTACGACTGTGGTCCGCACATACTGGCTCTTATTCGCGGGCCGTATACTTCTAATCCTGCTATAGTATGTTACAAACATGCAAGTGAGGTGTTTCAGGACAAAATAATGGGATGCTATTGATAATCACGAGTTTTTGAACTTATCGTATGACAAATGGCACCCGAAAGAAAATCTATGGGCCATCTCTGTGGCCTACACGCACATTGAAGGATCAATACAGAATTTCTGAGGAATATTAGATCTGGAAGAGTTCATTGGTCTTTTGTAAGCAATTATTTCTAAATTTCGGATAAAATTGAATCCATACTGAGAAAAACCCAGTTTGCACCGACGCGTCGGAGCAAGTTATCGTCGGTCACGACGATAACTTGCTGTCCCGATCTCAAGCGTAATTTCTCTAAATATAGTTCTAAATCATAGAATCCAAAACCACGCACCTTTTTTCTCCAAACCTTTGCATTTGTCACATGGACCAGATGAGTCTCCGCCACGGATTTTGGGTCGTGGAGCCCCACTTGCCCATGTCAACCTTCGACCCATCCCCCAAACCCCGTAAAACTCTCGACTCATTTCCTTCTTCTTCGCCATATCTTTCCTTATTCATTCATTTCCTCCTTTCATTCATCGAGGCCACTATAACTTGAATCTCGACCCCAAATCCGATTTCCACCGAGAGTTTCATCAAGTTGGGGCCATCAGGATTGGTGAACACACACACACACTCATGAAAGACGTGAGCTGGTGAAGTTTCGGATATTAGGCCATGCGAAAGGTAAACGGTCATCCAGTAATGCAGGTATAGTGGTAGCAAAACATGGTAGCAGTTGAGAAGAAGACCCTTTTGGTAGCCGAGCCTATTGAATATCTACGAAAGGAGAAGTAAGATGGTCTCCGCATTTAATTGCTATTGCTAACCTTCGTTTCCCGCTTTAACTGTCATTCACGTCATTGCTATCTCTTTATGGCTCTTAATCCAATTGTTTAGGTAGAGAGGAATGAGATTCGAAAAATGACAGCGTATGGAGATGAATTCCTCCCAAGATAAATTCTTCTCCATGGCCAAAGGTAAACTTAGAAGACCTGACCCGCTGTTCATCCGGGGAAAAACGCCGGGTGCGAAGTTATCTTCGACATTCACCGGGAAATAATAAGTTTGTAAATGATATCCTCGTACTTTTTGAAGCTTTTTTTGAATCGTAAACGCTGCCGCAAACTTGCTGCAGATTTATTATCGCCCACTCAAGTTAAATGCAGTTATATTGTCAATGTTGCCTTTAATGTGCAGCCCTTTCCCTCTCCACTCATTAGCTGTTCTACAAGACGATCAACACCATTCTACACGAGCCTAAACCTTAGTCCCACCCTATACTCCTTGACGTCACTTTTCGTGCAGAGGTCAGCCACTATTTTTAGGAACTTATAATGAACCGTACGTCCATATCGACTTCCAAAAGGCATATGACAGCATAAATAGAGATAGATTGTGGAGAAAAATGGATAAGATGGGGATCCCAAGAAAATTGATAATTTAGCAAAGCTGAGCAGCACAGAATCAAGGGGCTTTGTACGGATCAATGGAAATATTTCCGAGCCATTTAAAATAAGCACAGGGGTAAGGCAGGGAGATGGGCTCTCCCCAATTCTATTTAATATTGCAATTTAGGAAGCACTGAAAAAAGTAGCAGACATGGACCATGGCATCAAAATTGGGACCAAAATAAACGTTTTAGCCTTTGAAGACGACGTAGCGATACTCGCAGAAAGTTTAGAAGATTTAACAATGTTGACAAATGTATTTATGAAGGAAGCGGAAAAAATAGGACTGAAAATAAATGATACAAAAACTAAATACATGCATTTTTCAAGACGCCAAAATAGAAATACAGGTCCTCTGCAAATAGATGGTTTTGCATTTGAAAAAGTAGACCATTTTAAATATTTAGGAGTAATTTTAACAAATGACAACACGGTAGAGCCAGAAATACAAAACATGTTAAACCTCGCCAACAGATGTCTGCATGCATGCAACCGAATTCTATCTTCTAAAGCCCTGTCGCACAAAACCAAAATTAGACTTAAAAAAACAATAATATACCCAGTACTACTCTACGGATCCGATACGTGGAGGATGCCGAAGAAGGATGAGAAAAAACCTATAGAGTTCGAGAATAAGATATTGCGAATAATATATGGGCCATGGGTCACATACAAAGAAGGAGAATGGAGAAAGAAACACAATAGAGAAATCAGGAATCTATGTAAACATCCAGACATAACTAGTGAAATAAAGGCAAGAAGAATCAGGTGGGCTGGACATATTCTAAGGAAGGAGGAGGGATGTTTGCTGAAGGAGGTACTAAATGGGATTCCTGAAGGAGGAAGACCCCGAGGAAGACCACGTCTAAGATGGTGGGACCAAGTGAGAACAGATATGCAAAAAATTGGAGCAACAGAAAGAGAGGCAGAAGATCGATCCAGGTGGAGGGGATTTGTTAATGCAGCTAAATATCGCCTAAGATATAGATAGCCCTGGGAGTAAGTAAGAGTAAGTATAATGGAGGTACCAGCGACAATGCTGATTTTACCATTTGCTCATTCCCTCTAATTTTCAATGGTTTTTTCGCAATCCCCTAAAAAGCGAAAGCTAGAATCATTCGCTTCAGTGAGAATCAAGGAAAATAATTTTTTTCTCAAAGAATTAAATATGTAAGAAGTACTTCTCACTCCGAACACGAAACGCTAATACTTGATGAACAGAGCATCTGGAATAGAAGTTGTGCATTTCCCAATGCAAGCAACTTTATAATAAGTTAAGGTGTATTTAAAAAAAGTTCAATTCTTTTCATGATAAAAGCTACAAGGAATAAATAATATTACCAATTAAAATTACGGTAAAGCTATCTCAAAATGTGCTTTAAAGGGTTGAGTACACGCTTAAAAAGTAAACTACGCCTATTAGTGACACTCGGTTTCTCATTCTTCTTTGAGTCCTCTCATAAAAACCTTGCTCAAATCAAGCCCATAATTTATTGTACATATCAAAATCGTTTATCTAAAACATCTCAAGTTCCAAACATCATTTTATTTTGTCTGCGATAGGTATTTAATGACACAAATTCCTAGACGGCTTCTACCACAGCTAAACAGAAAAGCGTATTGAAACTTAACCTCTCCATTCATAAGTTACTAGGTAAGAATATTAAGTTCAAGGCACTAAGTTTACACCCAACCTCCCATTAACCTCCAAAGTAAATTTAGGTCTCCTCAATCATTCATTAATGCAATCGGAAATTTTATTTCAACTTCTACACTCAAGCACATTTACGATTCATTATGGATGATGGTATATCGTAATTCATTCCATGCTTCTAAAAGGAACGTAAACTTCGAGGTAAACAAGAGTCACGACAACTCATTCTTACCACTTTGGCCGAACAGAAAATATTTGTATAGAAGGGTATCGCATTTTCTACAAGATGATAATCAGTTTTTTTAATAGACATACGAACGTTCATTTTAAGTGATGCACGAACGCAATGTTAAAAAAGATTTTACGCAGTAAAAACCGAATTTGCTGGAATTCCTATGAAGGAGGATACTAAAATAATTCATAGCCATTTATTTGAGGAGTGCTACTGAAAGAGACACAACCTAAAACCACTCACGCTGTTTCTATCGTTTATGAGGTGTTAGTAAAAAAATACTTGGATATGAAGTGCATTGCAAGGGGTTTTAATGAAAATATTTAAGGCAACAGTAAAAGGAGAGTACTACCCAAAGAAAATATTATGGAAAAAATAGACAGGGCAGGAAAGCATGGGAAAATACCGCTCATGGTCCTAAAGTGCTAGGACGTCTAGTAGGTAAGGGATAGCGGTGGGCCAATATGGGAAATGGGGATATCGTAAAAAGGGCAGCGATGGAGAGTATGCGCGGGCATAGGAGATAAAATAGGGTGTAACGCCCCAACCAGGGACGGAGAAGGCTAAAAGTTAATATAGAAAAGAGGCAATAAAAACTAGGCAAGTAAATTGACTGGGCGGCTTTTCTGAGAGGTAATCCTCTCAAGGGACATAATAAAAGGATATATGGGGAATGAGTCACCTCTGATGACATGCTGGAGATATAAAATGTACCATCGGCATGTAACGATGGTGAAGCATAAATTCTAATCCTACCAAACAGTAACTTTGTGTCACTTCATTATTGAAATGGTATCATTGGATGAACATAAAAATCTAATTAATCCAGATATACGTATAGCTAAGATTTCTTTTTCCTTGTTGCAAAACCACACCCACTCCTAGCTCTACCCTTTTCCCTAAGCACCCGAACTCCTCCCCACATCATTTCCGTTGCAATACTTGAACCCCTATTTGTCATCCAGCATACAGTCTCTCCGCACACTATCCCTATTTTACCACCCAAACACCCCTCACCAGACCGTTTCTCCACATGCTACCGGGGGTGGTCAGTTCGCTTGGCCTTAAACGTATATTGAGCTAGATATTTCCCTAGTCATAATGGAGACCATTTTCAAATTTATTTTTTTAATTTCAGTGTCTATAAGAAGTATGAGATAAATATAGTAATATTAAGGGAGCAAAAATATAATTATGCATGACAAAAATTCTCAGTAATAAATAAATAAAACCACATAAGTCTCTAACTTGACTCATTTTTCATGGCATATGGTGGAAACGCCTTCATAACAGAACTTTTTTGTTACAATTCTATACAAACTACTGTGGTGAGTAATAGATTAATTTTTGTAAATAGCTGAGAAAAAATACAAGCTTCACACTGCTATTTTTTACGGAATTTAGTAGCTAGAAATTCCTATTTTTTTAATACTCTCCCAATGAGGCACACAGCCGTAATATATCCCTAAAACAGTCTAAGTCAATCCCTATCTAGAAAACAACTTAAATTTAAGGCAAATTGCTCGAAAAGTACTTCGGCAAGAGGAAAATATTTTGATATCATTGGAAAGACGAGAGTTTTTGAAGTGAAACCTCTATAGCCGCGTATAGAGCACTTTAGAATGAGGAGTAACGAAACCGATGTAACGAAAATTTGTCCGTCGCCACATCGGGCGATTTCGGCAGGCTTCGACCGCACTCGGCAGGAGTGCGCGCGCCGCGTCGCCTCTCTCGCTCTCACGCTGCTTGAACGTCAAGCGAGCTGGGTCAGCTACGCCACGAGCTTGGTCAGCTACGCCACGAGCTTGGTCAGCTACGGCACGAGCTTCTTTTCCAACGAGATGCGACCTTTCGTGCTGCTATTGCAACCGTTGTGCTTGGTGCTGTACAGTGTGAGATATTTATTCTTTTGTATTTTAATTAACAATGCAGAACTGAGTGCCATATTTAGTATTAAAATTGTGTATGCCATCAGTTATTTATTTTGTCATTCTAATTATTTAAAAAAATACGAAGAATCTTATTTGTTGAAAAACGGGGGATTTTCTGTGAAGTTTTCCTTCTGTCGAGGGTCCCGAGACCCACCCTATATTTTTAAATTTGAAATTAGGTCAAATTCATAAAATTCAAGGCAGTGATATCTCGCGAAAACCTACCTTAAACCGTCCCACACGTTGAATCAACATCTCCCCAACTCAAACTCCCTCCTCCCCTCTCCATCGGAGTTGTCCCACTACCATCCATTAGCTCTCCTCTTGAAACCTTACACTCTCTTCTGTCGTTCATTGCCCTTCCCCCCACCCCCTATAGCCCCCACATTTTCTCGCCTAGAATCCCGCCCTTATATCTCCACCCAGCCAACCATTCAAATGCAAATGACTTTGCCACAGTGTGGTGAATTTTACATCGTACCAGAGTAATGAAAATGTTTTTTAATATGGATATCCACTGTTTATACGAGGCCAGGCCTTTTACCATCATTTTTTAGTGAACAGGAATTGACATCACAATGGCTACATTAAAAAAATAACCTCATGAACACGGCTTACGTCAACATTCTCATTAAATTTCATTTCTCAGTCTTTACAGAATTGTATGTATGTAAACAAATGTAAATTGTTTTCAGAAATTTTTAAACAATGGGCATATTTTTATCTATTTTAAGCATGCATGCCTCTTTTCCTCACAGTTAAATTCATGCAAGCCTTTTTGTATCTTGCATTTGTTTTGAAAAAATATTATTGAACTCTAAAAAAACTGTAGATTTCAAGCAATTAGTTTTAATTTTAAACTAGAAAAACAATCACTCGATCAAAAACCTGATAATACCGGCAAGGTTTACGTCCTTTATCACAATATTTTGGGAAGCTAAGCGAAGCTTCGTAAGCGGGTAGGGTAAACTTGGTAATCCGTAAATTCTTGTCTTTTCAGCTTACCTATAAACCTAACGACAACTGACCTTCGATCTTAGTTCAAAGCACCAATACCTTAATTTATACTAATTCATTCAACACATTTCTGTAAATTATTCCCGGAGAATTTGTATACATGAAGTCCTATTTATTACCAGAAAGAACTATAATCGAAATAATTAAAAAACCATAGCTCATTCTCTCTCAAAACAGCTAGGATTGTGGATTGGGGAAGCTAGAGAGGCTGACGGTACATTATCACGGAAATATACATGGATAATGTACCTTCATCTTTATCGTCTAAAAATAACTGTAAAGCAAGCCCTTGTTTCATTTTCACTTGAGGAAAACCTGAGAAAAACTAAATCATGGGTAAAAGCGTTAAAAATCTTAGGATTAAGGCGTCAGTACCCTCTCCATAATGAAATAACTTTAACGACATATCCTGTAGTGGGTAGGAAATAAAACTGTAAACATCATGGAGGTTCAAATTCTAGCTGTAAACCTCATATTTTCAAAATCTACTCTTGGGAACTCGATATTTAGAGGTTGACCGATAAAGAGCAAAAAACATGTTAATGAAATAAATTCACCATTGAAGATATTTTGACGCGAACATGTCTTTAAAATCAAACCAAATAAAAGGGACCAGGAAGGAAACGTCGATTTAATGTTTGCTGGGTGATAAAGTTCGAGTCAATAACTTAATTTCTAATAGTACAGTTAAATTGGTTTCGTTTCATCGAGTACACAATGAAAAAACATTGAATTGACCCGCGCGTGCGTGAGGAACGGGCATAAACAAAATATTTTGTCTATATATTTTTCTTCAGACCACAAAACTGACTTTTTGCGGTTTTTGTGTTATAGTGAAAAATATGATCGCTCGTAAACTTCAAATGTTAGATGCCAGGTGATTTCTCATGACTCATTTATCGTCAAAATGAAATAAATTTGCTTTCACGTGTAAAACAAGCGATCAAATCACCATGTGGAAATCATGCGATAGCTTCTGGTAGAATGTTAGACAAAATAATCTGTAATAGAATTGTTGATGATTTATTGTTCCCTCCATTAATGCTATTAGCTTTGTAAAATCACAGATATAGAAAAAATAGATTAGAGAAAATATTTTAATGAGCTACTTTCTTTTCGGTGAAACAAAAGGGGGTAAATTCGGACCAGTAGGGATTGCAGGAAAACGCTCGGCTAGCAACCGAATCCGAGTGAAAATTGATTTCATCCATTTTGATTCACTATTACTGCTAAAAATGCTAACGCTATTAAAACATACAGGATGGATTTATTTAAAAGTTTCAACCAATTACCATCTGATAGGGACTTCCAGCAATCCTTCATTGAAAATACTTATGGCTCTTAGAGCTCCAACAGAAGAACAATTGGCACTAACCTGCAAAAGAGAGAGGAATATCAAGATTAAAAATGTACTAGGCCGAAAAAACAACACAAAATGGTAATTAGAATGTGCTTCAATAATTACTCTATTTTTACAAATAATTTCTTCACTTTCTTAGAGCGAAAAATTACTATCGAAAAAATGAATGGAAAATACTTCAGCCAAAATATCCTTACTAGTTATGATGGACAATGGTGGAATTATAAAGTATGCAAATCCCATTGAGGGTGGCTTTTACGTTATCAGAAACGTTAGGGGTAGTTAGGTAAAGAGCATACTGAAGATGGCAAATTATTATTCTTCATTAGATCTTGGGGAGGAAATTGCTGACTATTTTTTCCAAGTCTATTATCCCCTAGTCCTTTTACATTTCTCTCCCTTCACCCTATATCCCTCGCGTCCCTCATTGTGACTATCGGTTTGTTACAGCGAATTTGAACACTTAATTCCTCCAGCTGATCGTGCGCTCAAGACTTAAGGCCTTCCAATTATATCTGGGGAACTATTGGCTGATAGAAGCATGCCTTTCAGATTGAAATACGTGGAAACTCTTTGCTAGAGCGTGTAAGAGATGGTTAAACCATTTGGCCCACATAACTATTGCCGCTTCCGCTGGATAGCAAAATACGTAATATGGCGACGTACAGTCTAAAAAAAACAGCATTTATTCATCCGTTTTCTCCACTTGCGTGACATTTAAGCAATCGGAACTCATCGTCACTTGAGTGAGACATTCGGCTATGGTTTTATGGATGTAACAAATCTGGTGAGAGCAAAACAAAGCAGCAGCGGCATAATACCAGCCGAACCGACAACATGATTCCGCGAGTAGAGTAAATGGTAAAGGACGACCGCTGACTAGTTGTGAGAGATGATGCTGCCAGACAAGGGAATTTACCCAAAATGTGTACATACCATCTAACATAAAGATCCGAAAGTGCGGAGGTTTTTCATTGTGGGTTCCACGCTTGCTGACTGATGACCAAACGGCTGCGCGGGGGATATTTTGTTTACCCACATGATGAATTGATGATCGCATGTATGGCATTTTTAATCAGTTATCACAATGGACAACATATGGATGCCATTTTTGAACCTTAAACGAATCCGTTAGATTAGAGCTCAATCATTGGAATATCTTTGAATTCTCCCTGCAACATCCTATCACTCACATATTCACGATATTGACTCCCCACCATTCTACTCCTTCTCCTCATTATTAATGCTACCCCTTGCCCAATCTTTTACTCGACAATAAATTATTCCATAGGGGTTGCTCTAATAGTCACAGATTTTTCTCCATCTTACTACGCACACACCTATCAGGTGTGCAACTTATTTCTCTATTAAAAAAAAAAAATATTTTCTTATATCCCAGCGCTAAGAATTTCCTTGGATTCCATGTTTACAATTTAAGCGTCTCGGTCCTCTTCAGTTTCTCCTTTTCTGCATCTTTCGCCTCTATTAAGGTGTAAGGATACATTATACTGTCAACCAAGGAAGGCTTGCTCGACACCCTTTCTTAAAGAGAACACTCACAAACCTAACCAGGACGTATATTCATTATATTTTTATTAATAGCTAACTCTTCCTCCACGTAAACGTTGCAGTCCATGGAAATCATACATGCAATTAGGTGCTTTTTGCATTCGATGGAGATATGTCTATTTTAAGGAAACAATATGAAAAAGAAACGTATCTCATTCATGCTTTATTAAAGCATCCGATAATTTCTTTAATTTTAATCAGTGTGTCTGCTTATAGATAAAACATTATCTATAAGCAGACGCATAATGGTAGTTACGCACTAGAAAAATTATTTTTGGCCACCATACGAGATGTTTTTATTCGTTTTCAAGGGTCATTCTTTCACGCATATATTGCAATAACTCCAGGAACAGGGAACTTCATGCAAAGAGTATATACCTGGATACCTTTCCTGATAGGAACGTAAAATTAACTCACTTTACGCATGGAGAGAAAGCATGAAATGCAGTAAAATGAGAAGGCATTAAATTATCACGGAAAGACTAGTATTTTGAACTTCGGGAGGCATAAACAAAAATAATAAATCACTTAAGTGCAGCATGACAGACTAAGCTAAAATAGTTAAGGTAGATGGGAAGGAATTAAGGGCATGAGAGGAGATTCGTATAAACAAAATCCTCTGTAATATGACGCACGGCCCCACACGAATCCCTCAACGTCTTAATTACGGCGTAATATGAACTTAGGTATTGCAGAACAATCCATTACGAGGGATTCAGAACAAGTACTTCGGGAATAAGATATCCCTAGCGCACCATGCCCACGGGCCCTTAACACCAGCCGTGCTAAAAGCCTATGTTTAACGCTCTAATTCCTATTGAGGACGCAGTAAATCAATGTGTCACCTCCAGACACCCCGACCCACTTACTTCTTCATGCTCTGGGACACCTCAATGGAATCCTACGGTCTCTTTGGGAGCGAGAAGCGATTAAGCTGATTCCTTCTCGTATCAAACCCTATCCCTCCCTGAATCCACTCCTGGAGGAGTAAGCCCCAGCCTCCATTCCGAATTCAAGCCGCTATGAAACTCTGACGCCCACCCTGGGCACATCGGATCCACGTTCATTTTTTCAAAAGGGGTCACCCGTAATAACTGGATTGAAGATGATTCGGATGCTATGAGAATCCTCTCAGATTTTATACGAGTTCTTTCTCATAAAATTTTATTTTTCACTAACTTTCTTCAACTAATTGTAAATAAGCATTAAGGATAAATTCCTAACTGGCAAAAATATTTTTTAACGAATGCACAAAAAATTTAAAAGGTAATTTCTAATCAAGAGTAGCGGTTGAGAAAATGAGAACTTAAAAAAAATTTTGTCTTAAAAATTTGTGATTTGGATGATCGAATGCAACAATTACCTACTCATAAAAGTAATTATATGGAAAGTCACGATGAATTCCGTAGTACTACGGAAATAACCTCCAAAAAGTAAATTTTTTATTCGTACGATGGCAATGTTAAAAAAATACAAGGGTGATCCAATCAACATCATTGTATTCCGTGAATTTGTAATATAAGGTCATTCTTTTCTCAGCCTTATAGATTTGTAAAAAAAATTGCAATATGTATCACAACTATTCCTTCTGATTTAATAATATATATATATATATATATATTAGATCATATTTTACTCTCTCATTATATTAAGTGATTTATATTAAATTTTTATTTAAAAACATTGATTTTGTAATTTGAATTAATTTACATATTTGATTATATTATCTCGATTAATTGGGCTGAATAATTTACAAATGATGTCGTCTTTACCGTAAATGGTTGGATGATTCTTGATAAGAACTGCTCTAAATTTACAAGTCGGTGAACCAATACTGCTTACGTTTGATCGTAATGAAATTTCTTCTTTGTGGACCTTGTAGTCCATATAGCCTTGAACACTTAGGCCGACTGGAACAATTTCTCATGCTCATCCGAAGGGATAGCCGACTTCTTCATCTGCTCTTTCGCTTTTCGCTCAATCCTCAAGAGCTGGGTTGCGTTTTAATTTGCAGCACGTTCCATTACTTAAAAGGTCTGTTATTCATCATATATTAAAATCATTACGCGCCGCACCAAAAAGTATTCTCGTAATTCCTCACGAAATGAGTTAGCTTTTCCTTAGCTTCCCACCGAACAAGTTTCTTAATTTTTTCCGAGGCTTTGAGGTTTCACATCGTTACCATCTTCAGAGTTTAAGGACGAAGGACTTTACCCCTCCTGAGAAAAAGGTAAACTATTTACAAATAAGCGCATTCGCAGTTCATTTGTGAGGAATTCACTTCATAGTACAATAATAAAGCATTAGAATCACAAATATAAGAAGAAATCACAGATTGCTTGTATAAAACTCTATTATCTAAGTTAAAACGTGAACCTAATTGAATAAATAGTTGCCGTATGTTGATATTGTGCCTTCTTGATTGCTTAACATGCATAAAATCAATTTGAACTGAAAATATCAGGAGTTATTTCACATATTATGATGATTTCTACATTTTCGGAAGACTAGGACTTAATTTTTACTGTAATTCGTAAAATGATTAATATAGATTATGCGTATTAAAGTTTCCATGAAGGTTGAGCATTCCAATAAAATGCAATGCAAAGACCGATTATCCATCATTACTGGAATAGGGAGCATTGGGTTGGAGAATAATTTTGAATTTATCAAAAGAAATGGGTACACAGCTGAATAAGTTTAAGCCAAGGCGTTAACATTAATTAAAAAGGGCCTTTTATACTGGCATACAGATTATTCTGCGCACGAGTTTGCAGAATGACGCAGAATGACAAAATTGGAAGTTGAAGCAAAAAAATAGTTAATAATCACTTTTTGGAGTAAATATTCCATCAACTACAGGGCGGAACTATATCTTAACGCCAAAGTTTTAATGAATTTGGGAGTGTTTTCACGCCTCCGTTTTTCTCTTGAGACGTCCTGGAAGGAGAAGGGTTTGAGAAGAGATCAAACCTACTTCCCTTCTGGTTACCGCAAATTCTTAGTAATTTATAACACGTTTACCAATTACTCGCCGAATATGGGTTTTTATCCATATAAGTAATTCCTTTTCCCTGATCATTATTATAATTTGAAAGCGCTCCTTAACTATACAAATTCTGAATGCTATAATGTAGTGGTAGGTATAGATATTCAGAGAAGAGCTTAATTATTTTTGGTGCACAACCCATTCATCTTAGCTCTCCTATGTAAATTCTGGACGCACAATAACCGAGGGACTTATTGCACAGGAAGCACCCAAATCACTAGTCATCAAATATTTAACGTCCCATTAATTTTCAGGCAAATTAATGCAAGCACCACCTACACTATCTCACAGTAGCTAGTCTTAACCAATTCCATGAACGGCTAACTTTCCTAAACATTTAGGATACAAAGTAAGTTATGATGATTTTATCGAAATTTATGTAGCAACCGCGTGCTTAATCTCTATAATTGCTTAATCACAAACATTACTACGTATACTGGTCAAATCATCAATACATTTAACATAATTTGAAATTATTAAAAGTTAAAAATTATTCACTGAATGTAGATAAAAATGTGCCATCCAAAATAGCAACATTTAACACCTAAATACATTCAACGCTTCAACCTTTTCCACTAGAAGGACGGGATGGGTCATTTTGACTCCTAATACGTGTTCAAAATCATATTTACCTACTCATTTGTGAATAGATTATTTTTAAATTTTGTGACTTTGTGCATTTTAATTATATTTTACTAATATGGAAAGAAAATTTCGTAACTGTTGTTTCTTAATATTTTAATTGATTTTATACCTAGGACGGCTATGGGTAATTTTGACCCATTACTTCTCTCGGTATTGGAGTCAAGTGTTCTCACCATTTTCTTCTTCTTCAGATCACTGATATTTATTTATATAAACTAAAATATATCAGTGCACATTGGTTCAATACTTGAAGCCTTTAGATTTCATTTTAATGACATTCGTTGACTGCAGAGCTCTCCTGGTTGTGGTTTACCAAAATTATGGAAAATATTTACTTACAAATCGTGTTTGAATTTGACTTACTATTGAAATCGCCAGAGGTATAGGATTCAAAATATCACTTTCATTCTGCCGTAGTATACATTACTATCTTATTCATTATTAAAATATGTAGCATAAAATATGAAAGCAAATAATAAATTTAGTAAAAATATTATATTAATGTGAGCAGCGAGAGGTTACAACGGCCAGTGGTGCGACAGTAGAAAATGATAGTCTCCTAGGATAGGTAAAGGATACACCTGACCATCGCTCGCCAAATTGTTTTGAACTCTCACTATAAATACGCACGTTCACAAAGACCTTTCTTGTCGCCGAAGTGTCAGCACTCTACTTCCCAAAGCCGTCTATAGGATGCACCAAGCTCAAGTTGTAAAATCTAATTCAAACCCCCGATTCTTTCAGTGCAAAGGGATATCAATCCATAAGCAAAAAAGAAGAGATAAGAGTTATGGCTCGTATGAGAGCAGAAAAGCTTTTTGATTTTGTTCCTCCTAGGTATAAGATTAGTAGGTACATTTTCCGTCGACAAAAAAATTCGCCAAACCTTCCGTATGCATTCTTTGTGTCATCGGCTCCTTTTACCGAAGGTGGCAGGACATATCGTGAAGAAAATAATCCATTCGCTCAACGACAAGAAGATTGCCAGTCCTTGTTTTTTTTCAATATTTAAGACCTGCTGGGTTTAACATTAACATCTGGGTGTTGTACAAAGACGTGATGAATAGGAAAATTAGTAGAAAGAAGTATATTCAAAGACTGGTATAATACGCGGTGGGGATACCAATTGAAAAGAAACACTCACCTTCCCGAAGTACTACCACAGTACTACCCCAAAGAATCAGAAAAGAAAACATTGTCAAATTTTGAAAAATTGCACAAAAAACTGCCAATGTATGTCCTCAATGCAATAGAAGTGTTAGTGAACACTGTGCTGCAAAAAAACTATATGAATACGTTGTGCAAAAAAGTGATCTTTCCAAATATATGCACGTGAATATGTCCATGTATGGATGTGATTTAAAGTATATTTTATTTGAAAAGGGTATTTTTAATGAATATTTATGAAAAAAATGGATATTTATCTAAATATACACAATTTTCAGCTAGATATCTTTTTTTTAATGAGTACTGATGAAGAGGATCAACTGAAATAATTTTAATTATAAACAATTAATAAATAAAAATAATTTTGAGTGCCAATGATGTATAGATAAAGCCTTCTTAATGTCATTTGTGGAAAAAAAAAGTTTCGGGAGAAAAAAGTAGCGATTTTATGCATACCGTCCTTCTAGGTATGCAAAACTCCCGTCCTCCTAGTGTTATAGGTAACACTAGATAAGGTAATACGTTAATCGTTATAGCTGAAAATTTTATCAAGACACTAATTATAAAACCTGAAATTTGAAGCAAAAACGGAACTTTGTGGAAGTGAAGTTTGGCTGAGAATTTTAATGTAAAACCTGGACTTCGAAGTACTGCTTACGATCGCACTTCCGGTTTGCGATCACGTGTTTTTTTGAAATTTTAATCTCGCTGATTTCCACCCAATATGGGCAAAAGGTGTAAACTGATTTTTTCCCAAGAAAAAAAAGCTTTTTTTGCCGCCGTGCGGCCAACAGTTTCCAAGTCAAACCGGAAAAACCGGCTAAAACAGATTTTCACTAACTCAATAAATAATTCACAAAGAAGCACGAAAATTGGGTGGTAGAGTCCACAGGTGATAGGAAAGCGAGGGACATCACCCTGCAGCCAAAAGAGCAATGCAATTTGAGGCTGAAAATTACGAATTTAAAATCCTGTTATCAGCACTAAATGCCCGACTAACTACAATTATTTTTTCACAGATAGACTGAGGCATAATTTCTCCGCAATGTATGAACATATCTGGTTATGTTTTCAAAGGTCCTAGCAGTAGAGGTTCTACCTTAGAGTTATTCAACCGCTACGGAAAAGATAAGTGAATTAGGGTCTCAGAAAGTTGAAAAGGCTGATAAAAGCTTTTTGCAGAGCTTAATGTCAACGAAAAGACATTGTTTACTTAATTTTATAGGAAGGGAGTAAAACATTTTTAATTTTAATGTATTTACATGGCAAGTGACTATCGTAAATAATACTACCTGTAATTTTATAAGACTTATTTCATGGGCAGTTATATGTTCTGTACGTAATTTCTTCTCTGCCGGTGAGTGAAAATGTCCAGCGCCATCTCTCGGCGACTTTTACGGACTAATCTTGGGGGTGTTTGATTCATATAAACCCCCCGCCGATTCCAGTGTTTCTTTAGTAGTCTAGATAGCCCTCTTCATTCTTCCTATACCTTTCGCTGAAGAAGGTGGCGGCGATCCACCGAAAAATTTTCAACCCGTGTGAGTGTCTTTTTTATGTGTTCTCATTTTAGTCACACTTGTGACAAAGTTTTTATATATTTATATATATATATATATATATATATATATATATATATATATATATATATATAGGATAATGATTATATATATATACGCTAACAATGTACACTTAGACCATACATTAAGCTTGCATACCTACTTAAACTATAAACTAAGCAGCACTTCCTGAAATATTTCCCTGAAATTATAATTTATAGAATTATACTTAGAGACGTATAGTACATGCTGATTATGTAAACCTTTTATAATTTTCCATCACAACATAATTGAAATAGTACTTTAAGTAACTTCCATGCTTCCACTATAAAACGTTAGCATTATTTAGAGCTTTAAGACTGAGTAACTTTGGAAAACATTTAGAAAATGCAATTGACCCGTAGGTGATATTAAACATCTAAAAATGCAAGGTTGCTTATAGATCATCTAAAATTCATTCAGCATTAGGACATAAGCAAATTACGCAAGGGAATTTAAATGCCAACTGTATCTTGGGATGGAGAATTGAATCAGCTACTAGGCTCAGCTCAATTAAAAAACTGGTCCTTAAAATAAATAATATACCCCCAACCCCTTTGGAAAAATAATTTAGACATTGAATGATTATTATACTTCAGTGACTAAACATCCGATAAAGCTTTTCATATAGTAATATGAATATCCTCTCTAATGATCCCTGAAACTTGCATGAAACATTTTTCCAGAGGATTCCCTTAATTTAGGCGCCTTATCTATGCGATACAGGAACGAGCAAAATTGCTACGGTATTCAAACTATTTCTTCTGATGATAATTCAACTAAAAACCAATTTTACATCTTTTGATTAATTTTTAATCTTATTAGGATCATAGGAACAGACGAAATGAATACCTACACCTACCTACCTGAATATTACCTGCGTTCCACTACCATGAACTGCTACGACGGAAAAGAAAGGCGAAAAATGATACGAGGGAAGCTAGTAAATATCCCTCGTATATAAATAAATATAGCGTATAAAAATGTATCTCCAATTATAGCTCCTCCGATTGACATTTGTGTCTTATTCGAATTTCCTTTTTTCTCCTAGATTTTCATTTCCTCCTTCACATTAATAAGGAAAAGGGAGCTCAGACCCAAGTCTTCATGATGGTGAGAGCCGTATCCTGTACATGAAGGCATTCATCATAGAAGCTTTTATCCCGGCTATATTTGAAGAGTGACATCCACTCGAAGAGACACGTAGTTTGACCAGGCAGGTGAGTGGCAGATGGCGCGTGGTTGGAATCACACATTGATACCATTTACGTAGAATATGACGAATCCTCTGCGCCAATCAGTTGATAGGATCTCTTTTCCTCATCATCAGACTCAGCTTGACAATACCCGGAAAATGTTTATCCTTTTTTGACGTGTATAACACGTTAATGAGCTCAACACTAATTGTAAGTAAGCTGATCAAAACCTTCTCATAATTTCATCATTACCATTAATTCAGCGATATACACTGCGTTGGCATGACGATATTATTAATCATCATTGGATTTGCTTAGCACTATCCATCTGTATAGTAATATCATCTCACATTCCATGGCCGAACCTCACACAACGTAGGGACATATGTTGAGTCAATAGTTTCGTATTTACATGGGAGTACATAACAACGTGGGCTTGAGGTGACAAGAAAATTTCATCCAACTCAACAAGCAAAACATATATTTTCCCATCCACAAAAGGTAAAGGAAAATCCACATAGTAATTAAAAGAAACAATGCCAAAAAAAAGATTGGTGTTGGAAAGGATCCATTTGCCAATCAATTATTTATTACCCACAGTAGAATTTATTCCTTAATCATGCACTAACTATTTCCATAAATATGGTTAAAAGGCCGACCATAACCATGCAGTCAAGCTTACTTTTCCCAACTGTACCTACAAAGAAAAATGTTGAAGAAACCCTTTTACAAATCGTCAAAGGGGTACTATAAAAAACGTAGGATTGATCAGCATCATTCATTATTCACATTCAGAAACAGGAGAAAAATATAATCCATTCTTGTCTAACGTAAATGCAAATTCGAGATTTTGATTGATATGAGTGATTACAAAAATGTGACAGGGACCGAAAAGTAATTAGTTTATAAAGCATTCCTAAATTGCATGAACGTAAACTGTACTCCTACAATCCGATTGTCAATAATCAATCTAGTTTCAGGATTGAGAACCATTATAAATAAAAACTACCAGTTCTGTGCCGCGGTAACACCGAGTTGAATTTGAGTTCCTTAACATGTTAATATCATTGTGTTAAATTATTGCATTAATTAATTTTTCAGCTTTATTTGTAAAATTGGTCATAGAAAATAGAAAAACAAATGGATTTTTCTCTATTACAAATATGGAAGGGATAATCTATCTTAATAAAATATAACACTTTTTCTGAATGTTACGCAGTCTACTTTTCACGGGAAAACTAGTTGACGGATTATTTTGAAGTTTTTCACCTGGGTATTTGAGTGCATTAGGACGGCAATAAGCTATATAAAAGAGACCTCAGGGGCCCCAAAGGCCCCAATGGCCCTAAAGTGGGCCCTTTGTTGACGGTTAAATATCCCTAGAAAAGAAATTTTCCCCCTCTTAGAGGTATACGCACTAAACTTATGAGGACAAAATATGATCTTAATGGTCGGAAGTAAGGTTGGGGCCCTGATAGGCCCTGAGGCGCCAAAACAGTGCTTTTTTAGTTACCTTATTACGTAATTAACCGATTAAAATGAATCTTTACGTTTCTCACTGGAAAACCGGTTGACGGATTTGATGAAACATATTTCGTTGTTTTCTGTGAGATGGTTTTTAGCTTTCTCAATCTGTCATCCACCACCATTTAACAAAATTACGGAGGCCCGTACAAAGGACGGATAACCAGATATTTGCTACAATAAATGTATACGACCAACCAGCAAGATGACGTCAGATTTCGCACTGCGAAGCCGAAGACCTTGGCCCTTCCAACTCCAATCCTCTTTGGGATTAATCATCACGGTATTTACCTTCCTTGATCTCAGACGGAAATGGGAGAGTAAGGGATATCGCATGTTAGGGCGGTCGGCGTGAAGATGCTTCGCCAAAGCGGGAATAGGCGTCGTCGGGACTTTTGGGTAGTCCTTGTGAGCGTCCCTAAGGCACCCCCACCTCCCAAGTCACCTCTCCTCTCCAGCTCCACAAAGGCCCCGGCGCTCCCTCACACGAAGGGGAAGCACGAGTAGGGTGGAGACGCGGTTTATGTCTTAAGGCCTCGCTCGTTATCGGAAAATAGGGGCACACGGTGACCCCCACCCCCCGCTCTGATCTCTAGCCAAGGCCTGACTCAGTCCTCCCGAACCTCCCTCTAATCCTGCCACCCGTTAATTCCCGTGCGACGAATTCGGTAAGAGGAGAATACGGGGAGGCGTTGGTTAGGGCTAAAATACGTTCAGTGGGAGTTGGAAGTTTAAAGGGTTATCAAACGCTGGCTCCGAGCGCATGAGCGGGAAAGTAAAAGATATTACGGATCATAGGACTTAATTTAATAGGCACGTTGATGCATAAGAGAAAACACCGCGTTTTTCCGAGGCATAATCCGGGAAAAGCTAAAGAGTATTTGCGTCAGCATATTGGTGAAATGATATATGCCAAGACATGCGTAACATATCCATCACGTTGTTGTCTTTCGGGGTAAGTAAAGTCAACTGAGCTTAATCCAGTAACGCCTGGAAAAACATTTATAAAACTCAGTGGTTAACTTATATTTTGAAATCCATTATTGTTTTAGCTATTAGGTTCAACTGTTTTATTTATAATATAACACACGTAGTTATGGAGATATAGCCTAGTACCAAACGGTATCGTGATTGGGGGTATAAAATTGAAGTTTCAAAGAATCTCCTGGAATTCACATGAAGCTGTTGAAAAAATCAGTATCCCTCTTAGTGCCGCCTACTCTCAGCGGTACCAGCGAGAAATGCCAATGGTATTTAAGTAAAATATAACACCTTAGCAAAAGATGAATATTGAGAAGCCATTTTTGAATATTTCAATCAACAGTTTTTATATTTTACCAAAAAGGCAATATTTCATGTTTGTACCATTTATAAACCACTTGAACTCTGCACCTAATTACTGCAGTATTGTAAAAATAAGCAGTATATTTTCGACAAAGCCGATATATCGACCCGCGGCACTTCTCGTCCGAGAATCTAAAGCCGAGAAATCGGCCCGAGGCACTAAGAGGGCATTTTATCACTTGAGTATATTTTTTTTAGCGTAAAATATCATTAAATTCCAAAAAGTATTTGTTATATTATTGTCCTAATATTCAAGAAAATTTATTAATTTTATTAAAATGAAATTTAAAATTGTCCTAAATAATGAAGACAAAGAAGGGATTTTTTTCGAGGCTTCACTCAATCATTGCCATGCTTGAATGGTGCAAAAAACTCAATGCTGCATTATATTTTGCGCACTTCGTAATGTCCTTCTGGCACAATTTTCATGGACACACCTCCGCCGCCGCGCCGTGTGGTGGATTTTGTCAAGTAGTTGTCCCTATCGTACCTTATTTCATCAGAGACACAAAGGAAGATCGGCCAAAAACAACAACAATACAGTATTTTAAATATTAGCACATCATCTGATGATGATTAAATTACGTCATTGCAGTTTCACTGCCTCATAGTGCCGTTGCACTTCCTTCAGATTTTGGGGGATCCTTGAATCTCTCCAAGTATGTCTGCACTACTGCTAGTCGGAACTCCAGCTGGGTAATACCTCTTCCCGACATCTTAATCTACAAACATGCGCTGTGCATCATGTATCCACGTGAAAATGGGCCACCAGCTTTTATCTCTTGGTTTTAGGCCTAGAAAACTGATCTTCTTTAATATTTTCTCCCATACAGCTCTTTTCTTGCAAACCTCATTTGCTTTACTCACATTCATGCATTTTGTTTTTAAGGCCATTCTTCAAGGCCTCTTGCTTTATGTACATCCAAGACTTTTGCGGTCTACCCCTTCCTCTTAAACCTGCAGCTCACTCTCTTTTCTGCACACAAACCAGTATAATTCTTCACTAAATAGATTAAGTCAAACGTTAGAACAATAAAGGAGTTTATCATGCAGAGGCACTTAAAACCTTGAAGAAATTATTAATTATGAGCAAAAGTGCATGCCTCGAGTAAAGATAACAGGAAGAATGAGTAGCTAGTTAGTAGACGGTACAAACAAATTGTTCATCAAATCGGCTGATAGTATTGTTCACATTATAAAATGCACAACAGTTAAAATAGGTTAAAATCTCTTGATCATATGACGCTGCACTTTACAGTATTCAGTTTCAACAGCAAATGTTGTTATGTTGCATCATATCGGTTAGTATAATTGATAATCATAGTCTAATTGTCTTTGAATCAAGAGTTTATAGGATAAACTTGTTTAACTTCCAAATAAAATTTGAAAGCTTATTACTCGAGTGTAACTCAGCTGTAAACATTAGAAGACATACTCGAGGAGATTGCCATTTCTGAAACGGTCGATTTTGAACTAACCTTCAAGTACCCATAACTTCTCAAAGTTTCATAAACGGCAATTATTGATCGCGAGCGACAATCAAGGCAAAAGTTGAGCCAGATCACCTAATAAACGACTGACCAGAAACTTTTGTGGAAAGCTCAGGAAACAGGTTTGGAGTCTCAACGTCCACTCTGTTGGGGTAGTTTCCGTAGTCCCTAAAATAAAGGAACCGAATAGATATTTTTTCACTTAATTTCTCAAGCCGAGACGTTTTCGACGGCAACAATTTTTCCCTCAATATTATTCCTTTTTAAACAAAAATAGAGTGAATTTTAGCTACCTTCCACTCAAATATCCGATCTTGATTAAAATAAAAGACGGGTGTATTTCTACGTCACTCGGAGAAGCTCAAGTTTTGACGGTCGAAAATCACAGAAGGGACTCGTGCAAGGATACACGGACCCTTGATCAGAGCCATCATGGGACGAGCGGTTCGTCTTTCCGCAAGAGTTATCCAAATCCTTAAGTCGTGACGTCGGCGTCACATCGCTCTCTTCCAAAGGCACATCAAACTCAAAATCAAACACTCAACCACAGCACGGGTGAATATATTCCAAGTGGGTGTAATCCAGGAGAAAGTCACCGAAAGAGAAACGGGATACGCTAAAAGCCAAAACTCCCTTTTATCCCAAAGATATATTGCCTATCTAAGTCAGGAATGCGATTTATGATTGATGCCTGCCTCTGAGCATAGGAAATACAAATCGATGGAATTTTGCTACCAAGGATGGTAATGGGTGAATAGCAATTAAAAATGCCAACAACTCAATGGTTTTTGGCTCTCATAATATTTCACAAGTATATAAAGCACTTTAGCTTTAAGAAAATTTTTATCTTGTATTTAAATATTTTTGTATTTGTAACGTATGATCGGTTTAAAAAAAAAATATTTTTATCCCCTTAAATTCATTCTTGTTACTTTAAAATTTATTATTATTATAAACCGCGCTTATATTTCAATTTTTATTATTTGTTTTGTTTATTGTTGTGAACATTTGCTTTGTTTTACAACACAGCTTTGATTTGGTATTAAAGGTTATCGACTGCTTCCTGAAAACTAAATTTTGAAGTCAAAAATTGAAACTAATTGGGCAAAATTCATTTATTAAAATTTTTCCAACGCTATGTATGTATGCTGTAAAGGGTTAATTGCATAATTCATGCAATAGATCATGTGAAGACTACAGCGAAATGTTGACTTCGCTACAGCCCACAAGGGCATTAATCTTTTGGCTAATTTGTTAGGAGTTCGTTAACCTATTCATCAACATATTTTCTTCCTAATCAACTGGTAATTTTACCATACTCTACTCAAAAGCCTTTGTGAAGTCTTATTGCTATTATAATTGCAAAATAATGAAAAGGAGTAGAGTTTCCTAAGACTACGTACAAAGGGTCACAGACATCGTTAGCCTAAAATGAACTTAAGCAAAGGAACTCATTATTACCTGGTAAAATAAGACGTAGACGTATAATGAGGGTTGTAAAATCACCAAAATTTCTTACATTGGTCGTTCTGCATTCTTTGAGATAAAATTAAAATATGAATCAGGAGGGTACTATAATTGCAAACGAAGCTTATTATTTCTCAAGCAGCCAATGTCCAGTATTCTTATTATAGCATGCTAAACTTAGTAACATTAAAGCTGAACCAATAAATATCTCTTCTGGCTAAAACTGGAATGCAAATTAAACCAACAATGGATGTTTTTTTTCATTTAATATTTTTTATGCCAGTAATGAAAAAGACAAACTTTCTAGATTCCATCGGAGATATTTCAATGGTACCAATTATATTTTGCAGAACCGCATTATAGTTATATAACTATTACACATAAAAACATGCAAACACAGATATCTACTCTCTCTCTTGACAAGTAATCAGACACGTGTTACCACTAAAATCATGAGAAAGAAATGGAAATACATACATTTTTCTTGCGGAAATTTGCTTTATTTGATTAAAAGGAAAAAAAAAACATTATCTGCGATATTGATAAGCGAGACGATTGACATGAATGGAAGATGTCGGCCAAAGTATTCCAAGCTAAAGTCTTAAGATAAATGTTTATGAACGTTTTTGACAAATATGTAAGTAATTGTCAAAAGTAAGATTTTGATAAGAGATAACAGAGCTCCAAGTTAAAAAAATACTTCAAGAAAATAAGAAATTGCAAAAATCACTAAAAAGATATACAAAGCAAGCTGAAAACTATTTCGCTACCATATAAATGCAAAGGACTGAGGTGATACTTTTTTCGTAGATTTTCGCAGTTCATATTAATTTTGGTAAGTTTATTTTGGATTTCTGGGATTAAACTATACTTATTTAGCAACAGTTTTGCCTGGCGAAGCCGGCAGAATAGCACGGCGAAACTGTTGCTAAAAAATATAATTTAATCGCAGAAACCCAAAAGAAACTTACCATAAAAATTTCGTGAAAGTTTAAATAAAGCCATTATAAAGCCAAATTGCATCGGTAAAGACTGGATAAATAATGCGCACATTATGTACCTGCTAACGTTTATCGATACTCACGAGCTTGAGGAGAAGCAATAGATAAAAGGGAAAGGGATAAATGGGAATGAGTTATGCAGTAGAATAAAATACTTTTGAAGGGATAAATGCACTTCTTAAAATACAGGTGCAATATTTTCGTATTTAAATAATATTCCAAATATCCACCCTTATTATTTTTATTCTCTTCAATGATTTATTGTTAACAAAAAATGAGATTAAAACTTTAAAATTTTGAAGCATTAGATTTCTAGTTCATAAAATAACTACATTTGTTCACTCCAGTAACCTAAGAAATACATACGACATAGCATATTTTATATAACAATAGATTTGGTTTAGATATATGAGAAAAGTAAAAAAATCCTTGCGTTTTAAACCATGATATCACTATTATAAATTTCAGACCTGAAGACGCCATCAGGATGGCTAGAGAAACTGTTGTCAACAATAGACATCACGCGGAGGGACGTCCGAAAGCTGCTCCAATAACTGTTATAAGTACTACACTGAATTTACAAACTGATGATAGGTACACCATACTCGTGCACAGGTAAGATAAGAGTACATCAATACAAGTTACTAAAAATATAAATGCAGCCATTAACACCGCACGCCTTTTCTGTGAAAGACTGAAATTGATGTCGTAGCAACCGAAAAAAAGCCTCGTCTTCCAATACATCCGAGTTTAGGGAAAATTGGGGTCGGATATGTCTCTTGTGCGGAGCAGATTAGGAAAAATTGACGAGAACGTCGCACAGCAGCGCCAAATCGTCCTATATACCCACGTGATTCACGCCGAGACCAAAATAAGGCAAAAAATATAAGGGAAGTCTCCAATTTTATACTTGTTATCGCTTTTCAACCCAGGGCTATGTGGTGCCTGCGCTTCCGGCCAAGGGATGAACCTAAACAACACATCAGATCCTCTTTTCCTTTTTCTCCGACCTCACAGATTATATTGAACGGGACGCAGAATTTCTGGAACTGGATTTCTTCCCTTCACGTAGATGACAGATTAAAGGCTGCTAAACCATTGAAGCGCGTCTTATCATTTGGACTTTAAATCGGGAACCGTTGCTTCAGGCGGACACAAGTCATTGACGAGTGCCATGAGCCAATGAATACTCACAAGAAACATTTGTTGCGGGTGAATTTTACGCTGGTACAGAGAAATATCGCTGAAAATGGATGACGATACTATGCTTATATACTATGAATTTTGGACTTAATTTTAATTTTGATGGCATCCGTTAATTTTAAACTAAAAATTATAAGAGGCTGGTACAATAGAATCTGGCGGGGCCACTAGGACATTGAATATACCAAGGAGCATAAAACAATATTTTTAAAACTACGAGTTCAAAGGAAGGGAAGATTTTTTAATAAACTAAAATGGATTTAAAAGACTCAATTTACAGAATTGGAGGAAATAGTTTGACCATTTTTTGCTGAAAAGAAGCCGGAGGAAATCTTTATCTCTTCTTAAAAGTTTGGCCATGACAATGAAGGGAGTAAAAATAATTCTTTGGATCTTCAGAAAAATCATTTCTCTTGTTTCCATGCCCATAATGCATAGCAGGTTACTTCAATATTTCGTTGCAACTCTGCGGAATGTCAAGGCACATTACTGGGTTGTCATTTGGTGAGCCCTTAATCACGGAAAGTTGTTGATAAAGAGTAAAATATTATAAAATCATATTCTAAGAATTGCAGGCGTTGTACGTTTTCAAATATTTTAAACACAAGCCGTTTAGTAAGCCACTTTCAGTACTGGAGTCGTTCATCAACATTCCAAAGCCACATCTACCTAGAAATTACATCCAAATAATTACAGCGAGGCAGGGTTTTTTCGTAGGGGTTACTGTTTTTCGTAGGGGTTAAATTGTCTATACTAATCGCCCGCATCCACTTGCTCGCCAACTAAGGATCTTTTGGAAAACTAAAAACTTGAACTTTCGGTCCAATCCTGTAGTTCTAATTAGTTTTAGCTACAATAAATGTGCCTTATACCTCCTATTATCCCATGAATATCCTTTCCATGTGACCCTGAACATTGGAGAGGTTGAAAAATGGAACGAGGAAACGGAATCAACTGTTATCTCTGCGACAATATTCAACAATAAGTGAAACGCAAGTATGTATGTACCATGAGCCACGTGCTTCTTTGAGGATGCTTCCTTTCGGGGAGTGTCTGACGAATCCGAACATGATTCCCTCGACGCTTCTTTCAAAGAATAGCAGCCCGAGTAAGCTTCACATTCTCGAAGAATATTCCCTCCGAGGAAATGGCAAGCCATACCGCGTGTCTCCGGAGCCATGACATTCCCGCTATTGCCGCGGTATCCCGCGAAATACAGCCATCGGAAACTGGGGAGATGAAAGCGGAATCTGAGATGAGGACGCATGCATACAATCCATTACCCAGCGACCCGCTCGTCGTCTGGAGAATGGCACGCGAAGCGAATCAATATTTGGGAGTTCGGTGAAGAGGAGGGGGGTGATGCCTTGGAAGGAAGCAGCCTCGTACGCATCTCCGAAGAAAAAAACCCCTAAACTACCTACTGAGAGCGAGGCAGTCTCCTCTTCACGGCGGTTAGACGACGCGGGTTTTATCTTATCGTATCGACGAGGAAGTTCATGCATGCCATATTGCTTTTGCGATGAAAGTACACCGTATTGTAGATCGATTTTGGCCCTTGAGCTTTGACGAAAAGTATTTCAAAACTTAAAAGGAATATGAACGATAAATTCGGAAGAGCTGCAAATTGATGAACTCGAAAATGCGTACGTGACAATCGAATTTCATTTTCATATCGCCTTGACTCGGAAGTACAGGTTTATGTCCTTGTTTCCAAAATTAATATTGGCTGTAACGTAAAATATTGAACTTTTGACGACGGAAATAAGTGAAGGATGGGCACGTACAGGAGAATTGTTTTTATATGAGTGTAAACGATCCTACTTTAACGGCCTTCCTTTAGCTCTTAGGTATTTATTAGCAAAATACAGGTTTCTAACATACGCTTCTTTCAAAATTAATTCTTATAATTAGCATTATACCTATTTTCACACTTTAATAAAGCAACGGACTTATGCGGATACACTAAGTAAGGAAAATATTTACTGCTGTACGCTATTTGCTTGGAAGGTGTCCATTTCAAACTCATGTAGTAACTTTCACTATTTTATTGATGTACTTACACAAGTGAAAAGAGTAAATTCATTTTTCCCGCTCTTGCAATGTCTTGAAAGTCCCCTAACTAGTTAATGTAGAGTCAAGAAAAGCAAGTGGGTAAATATATAAAATGAGAGTTTTCTGGAAAGAAATATGATTAAGGAATCATGTTAGTCTCTAGAGTAAGAATACAAGGGTATCCGTTCGTTAGAAAGAAGTCCAAAAATGGCATAGGGAAAACAAATATGCATCAGTAATTCACTTATGCTTGTCCGTCAGTCTGTCTGTCGTTCTGCGCCTTTTAAAAGACTAATTTGATCACGTTAAAAATGCCTGTCCTTTGCACCGCCCTGTTACTTTTGTATTCATTCTCCATCATCTCCAAACTCACTTTCTATTCATTTATTCCCTCAGTTATACCTTTCCTCCCCTGAAATGCCTAACACTTCTGCGTTTGCCTTCTCTTTCGTAAATTTGATCCAAACGCCATAAACTAAAACTACTAAAACTGAAGTCACTTACCACTATAAAGTTCGGCGACAAGTTACGCTAATTATAATGGGTTTTTACGCAACCGGATGAAGCGTGTTTGACCCAATGCTGTATAATCGTGGGGAAATGTAGCTTATACTAACCACGACACATTTTTCAATGAATATTATGCGACGAAAAAGATATTTCAACATTTGATGATGAAGCTTGAGCAAGGTTGAGCAAGATTCTGGGTGGTAAATCAGAATTAAACAAGTGTCAGATACAGAGCCACACAATTCTACGCATAAAACTTGGGCTTAAAAAAAGACATCCTCCCAAGCCACCTTTTCAAAGCTTTTACCACCTTTTAGTTAGTTTTTAATAAAATTAAAAATAAATAAAAGTTTTATGAAGTAACTTCACCCCTTACAGCATGTTTTGCTACCTAACCTACTTATTTGTCTCTCTAACTTGTATTTTTTACCTCGTACACCGATTATTTGGAATATTCATCAAACACTCACGTAACCGAAAAGAGTCGAAATGAATTAATGAATAACATTCCCTTTAATACTTCAAGCCAGTCTAATTTTGTCATACAGGCACTATATTTTGTATTTTACTCCTAAGTTAATGTGGAAATTGATTTTTAAAATAGTGACCAATAATACAAAAAAACATACTGTGATCAATTATATTCTGAAAAACCACAACACTTAACGGGCTTTAAGAAATGGCCAGCTGTACAAAAAACTTCGAAACTCAGATTTCAGCGTAGGTATAGAACGGCATAATTGCAGAAAGTGGGGTACACATTCAAATTCAACCTTCAAAAGTGGAGGTCACTTCGTGTTTAGCATGCGGAATACTGTCATCTTATCCTATACGCATATGCGCAGGAGATATTCTCTCATTTGCATTGCAGACAGCAATCAACAGTTCTGTATCACATAACGTGGGGAGGTTCTGTGGAATAAATCCAACGAAATTAGAGCTGGTCACGTCCAGTGGACGTAGAAACGTGCGCTAAAGAACCTGAATGCTGAGAGACGTGTGGCCATCATTAGCATTTGCTGATTACGCTTGCTGGAACTCAAATGAGCCTACTGGAACTTAAAGCCCTGCGACTTTTAGCGAAGTTGAATGCCGTTCACATTACAAAATCTCTACTGGAACTTATCTCTCGAATATAAAACTTTTTAATATTTATAGATGCAAGTAAAAAGACTTGAATCAAAGTTTTGGTTGCTACAAAAAAGATATGTATCATATTAATTACCACAGAAAAAGTTATTATTTGTTTGTTTTGTTTAATACTAGACTCTTATTTTAAATTTTGAAAAATTAAAAATCAACTCAAGTGAGGAATGAAATATATTAAAATGCAAAAAAAAAACAAATCCAAGTTGTTCCTAAAATGTAAAGTTCAAATTAAAGTTTCAAGTGCAAAAAACACTTTTGTAATTAAAATTTTACTTTATTTACATCCATTACACCATTTAGTTCCACATCCTATTATTCAAACCTACCAAGGTTAAAGGGGAGAAATAAAACGAAAAACTTATTAACTAATACAAACGGTGGAATTTACACACATTATCACGACCCTAACGATAAATTAGCCTTACCTGTAGTCTTACAAATTTTTTCAACTTCGTTCTACATAAAATTCACCACCATTGGAAAATTAATTCAGGCATGGCAATAGTCACTGGAGTACATAGTCTATCTTCCTCTTGTTTGAAAAATCGTATTTTGAAAATTTTTAACAAATTTTCAATTCATTTTATTTTCTGTCATTACTTCATTTCTTTCCAGATAGTAGTAAATCATCAGTTGTACATACTTCAGCAGCTAAAATCATTAGCTAAAACACTGCCGGCTCCGGCATTCAGGGCCTGGGTATTTAATAAATGGCCATTCACCGTATATCCGTGCCACACGGTCGCAGTGGAACGGACAGTGAAGTTAGTCACCGAAGCAGCCTCCCGTGTATGCGGTAGTGACGCCAGGGATGGCGTCATCAGATCTACTTTAGTTTCAAGGCAAGTTCTGCCAAAATTTCAATAGAAATCTCAATTTTTGACAATATTTCCGGACGGTGACGATTCAGATTAGATAAATTCTACATTACTATGGTTGGTTGGTTGGGTAGGGCAGGCGGAGGAGCCCAAGGTGCAGCCACCTCCACGTGGTGGGCTCTGGGTCGCTTGGCAAGTGTCGCTAGCCAGGTGAGCGAGGATCTGCACATTTGCTTGATCATATTAGATTTCACACTTTTCCGGCCGCAGAGGAGGCATCTTTGACCTTCGAATTGCACATAACCGGCATATTGAGTCCCGAATGTTAGTTTCCAGTTCAAGTTCAATTGACAACTTCTTACCAGAAAATAAAGTGACTATAGGCGGCATAAAATAGAGTCTTTCCCATCTTGGTGACTACCCTTGACAATTCCAGACATGATTTCCACATCGTTGACTGAAAAAAATGCCTTCCTCGCGTCATATTTCGCAGGCAGCGCGTAAAATGCGGTAGTGCGTTGCGGGTAGTGCCTACCACGCAACCGCGCTTTCGGGGGCACCGTAAAAGGTCATCTTCTCGATAATTAAGTGCAATATAGTTGGCGAAATTGCGCTTAAATGTCGATTACAGTCCTTAGTTTTATCTCATTACCAAAAAAGTGTGCTCGCTCAAACCAAATTTATATTGTTGACAATTTTAGCGTTTTTCGTCGAAATTTTCGAAACTTTAAGGCAAAGTAGCGAGCAGAAGATATTATCCGATTTGGAAAAAAAATCGTATCTGTAATATCCATCCGGGTATGCAACTTTTCCCGGGTATTACGATTCGCTCCTAGAAAAAAGTGGCAAAACGAGGCACCCTACGTGGGTAATGACCAATAAAAATCCACATAATGCGATTCGAGATGCTTACCTTCAGCTTTAATCGGTGTTCTCTTCATCGCGGACTGATATCGCTATTTTTATGAAGCTTACCCAATTCAATTACCGATACAAAAAAGTCATGTTAAGCTGATAGAAGTTTGTGCCTTTGATAAAAAGTTCAGCTTTCCATTTGAATACGTAATTTAAGAGAACAATGTTTCTCAGCACACGATATGCAACCCCGGCTCTTCCTCCAGGTTTATTCAGTCTATATGCTGAATATTGATAGTGATGAGATGACAACATAAATATTTATTAACTCTATCGTGTTTACTTCGAGCGCGGTGAGAAAAAGGTAGAAGATATATGGATCGAATTGATTAATATATTTAATTGCCGGCTTTCATGAAGAGGGGAATAATCAATAAAAGAAGGACTTGCCAGGTCTCTCGTCTTTCAAGTTCTGTGGATTCCCCTTTCTATAACCAAACCATTTTTAAGAGGATAATCATTTTACATTGTAGAATGTATCTTTCACCTATTTCATGAGTTCTGATGATTTCCAGGGAAAAGAGAACTTATTGGCGGCGGTAATTAGGGAGCGAAGATCCTCCAGCGTCTGTGGTCGCGTTGCGCATTGCAGTAGAATAATTAAAAAGTTAAGAAAAAATCTTCCTTACACCCAAAGTGGTACACGAATCAGTTCCCTGTTGGAAACAAGAAAAAAGTCAAACGACCAGATGGAAATATTAACTTATGCAGCAAATTATTGACATAATTTATATTTTTTTATTATAATTATTTTACACATATGAATTATGTGTATCAAATATAAAATAAGTTTAATTCAAGGCATTTAGTAAAACAAAATTAATATCGTTAAAAAATAAGTAAAACGGATTTTATAACGATTATAATATTATTTTAAATAATATGGTGCTACTTAAGTACAATAGTTACTCTTGGCTAGGAAAAAAAATTCACTCAAGAAATTTAATTTTTAAAAATATTGCATGAACATATATTGTAAATTAAATTATTCCGAAAGTAATAGATTGTTTTATTGATTGACGAATTAAAATTAAGTTCAAAGGGCAATACAATACAAGCTTGGAAAAATTTTGCTTCGGTCAGGGCTAATTTGTAGACCAAATATTACATTGATTGTAATAAATTTCCAATATTACTATTTAAACTTTGTTTAGAAGTAAATAGTAGGTCAACTTAAGGTGTTAGGAATAAGAAAATCTTGTAACATTAGTTTCCTCAAAGATGAAATTGGGGAGAAACATATTTTACGTAGACTCTAAAGAACACCTAGTCCAAACCTGAGTTGAGTATATAAAAAAAGTGTTCTGTAGAGTCTTCACCTGATGATGGAGTTGTAGCACGTCGAAACCCGGGTCGTACTAATAAAAACATCAACAAAGTTAAAAGTTTTCCATTTTCATATTTTTTACAGTAAGAGACAGTAGATACAAATTAAAAAAGGATTGCATAATATCAAGTAGCTTAAGTGAGGACTTCCAAAAGGTAAATGATAAATTGAGAAAGTGACGAGCCAAAAACCGGGGGTATAAAAATAGCATAAAATATTTCGGAAAGAATATAAATAGAGCAAAAGTCATAATGAAAATAAAGTAAGCGAGAAATGTGGCAATGGACCAGAGGAAGAGAACGATAGTAAACGACTTTGGAGTATGTAATTGTGAGATGCAAAAAACAGAATGTGAGAGCATTAGGGGTGAAAACAATAAATTGAGGAATTCGAAATACGGGCATTAGAAATAAATGAAGCAGGCATATTTTCACTATCACATACTTACAGCACACGAGAGTTGAAATATGATGACTGAAGACAATAAAAAATTAATATAAAAAATAAATTGGGTTCCCAAATTTCAAATCAAGATGGAATTCATTAAATGAACCTGAAGAAACAAAGAACAAAAGGCCGTAGAGTGATATAATATGATGAAACGATAAGTAGCAAAAAGGATTACATAGTTTTAGTAAGAAATTAATTTTTTTTCATTATCACATCATTTTAAACTGCTTGCTGACTATTCCTTCGATCGTGACCAAGGATTTTTTTTTATTTTTAGAAGTGAAAAAAAATATATTTTATGATTTTTGGTGGAGGTGAGTAAGACGATAAACCAAATATTCCATGCATCCTGGTGTTTCTTAAATTGTAAATCCCCGCAAAAAATAGCCATTTTTACTGAAAAAAACCTTATCTGTATTCCATGATTTCGATACCGAGTTTATCGGAGGCAGATAGATGATTTCACAGAGTTATTTGGCTGGAGCAAACCACTAATTGCCATATTATTATATTATATGGTAATAATATAATATAATAATATGGCAATCAGTGGTTAGCTCCAGCCAAATAACTCTGTGAAATTTCCATTCATAAATTCCAATTGCTGTCGGTTTGGATTCTATATTCGAAAAATTATAATTTCTTTTAAATAGCCTTAAGCCATGCACACCATTTTAGTTAAAGAATGTCAAAGTAATAATAATAGATAAATGAATAAAATAAACTGAAGGGAGTTAGTAAAAGAAATGGACATGAATGTGAAATGAGGAAATTAAAATATATAAATTTCCAATTACCGTTCTCCCAAAATCCCAGGTCCAAAACTGAGAGTTGAAGCGTCAAATAGGTGGTGTCACATCTTTTATTGCTTTTTACATATTGGAAAATTTAAAGAGAGGGTGGCAACAGAAAAAATAAGTCGTGATTCTGTATTCGATCTGAGATATAGTACTCATGCAATCAACCACATACATCCCTTTCCCCATTCAGTAGGTTTTCTTTCAAGCCGGTCGCTTCTTTAAGGCATTAAGAATCTGTATTTCAAGACCTGATATGTTATCTCTCATTTCTTGAGAATTGCAAGAGAGTATGAAATTAGACTCGCTCCTCATGTCTAAAGGGTATCTTGACATGGGGTATAATTTCTGGAGAATAATTTCACAATATTTGGAGAGGCTCGATTAATTCTCTTGAAATAAACCACGAAATCGAAGACGGATTTCATCTCATCATTTCACACGGCTGACAGTGATAAGGTCTTTCGTGGATGCCGGTTTGGAAAAAAACATGACCTCACTTCTCTTCTAATCAAATGTATACACCTCAACACACGAATACGCACATCAAGGCCAAGACGTAATCTTATTCCATGGAATCCGTCACTCAAAGCGTCGTATCTGCTAAAACTTCTATACTGTCAGAGTCACACTTTCCCCACAAAACCGCTGGCAAACCCGTTCATTTCGATATTACTTCTCATACCATACTAGCCACCGAATAGGCAGTGAACGGAGGAAATGGCTGAGGCATAAATAATATATATATATATATATGTTATATAGATAAATGAACGATCTACGGCCCGTATTAGTTGAAAGAACATATATTCCCCCAGGGCCGTACTCTTTATTGGGTAAAGGAAAGGGGGGAGGGGGGGAAAGGATGGATAGGGTGTTGAAAGTTGAGTAAGGATGTCAAAGGGGTAAAAACTTTGTGTAAACTAAAAACACACACGTTTTGGCTCACTCACCCGTCAAGGGGGGTCCCAATCTGTCGTGGTGCTGTTGTGGGTGGCCTGCGCTGGAAGAACTCTTGTCCCCCCTGACAAGCCTGTTAGTGGGAGTAGATCACTGGCGCCAGTGAGGACTTCGCGGGCCTGAGTGCACGCGTGATTGGGACCCCCCCCCTTGACGGGTGAGTTAGCCAGTACGTGTGTGTTTTTAGTTTACACAAATATTTTACCCCTTTGACATCCTTACTCACCTTTCAACACCCTATCCATCCTTTCCCCCCCTCCCCCCTTCCTTTGCCCAATAAAGAGTACGGCCCTGGGGGAATATATGATCTTTCAATATATATATGTTTTTCTGTGGCAAGCCACCTAAGAATAAGTACAGAGTATACAATTTATCCAATCACAGAACAGTATGGAAACAGTATATTGAACAGTATGGAAAAAATGAAATGCTAATCAAGGATTGCAAATATTATTTTGGATTTCAAAAAGATTGGCAAGTTTTTACAACAAAATCAATTTTTACCCTAAACATAAAGAAAGGTTTACAGGTTGTTTCTGCAATCTCACATCATATTTTCAAGTCCACATGCAAAAGAATATACATACAATTATACGAAAGTAAAATTGAACGTAACAGTTACGAATGTGTGGCACTGAATAACAGAATTAAATTCATGTAGTAAATATATTATGAATTCTTAAATTACTACTACATAGATTCCAATTTTAAATTAAAAATTAAAAATTCATGGTTCAAACTATATGCTACGCACAACTATTTCGTGAGTTCAGTAAGTATTTAAAAGTTAGACAGAGATGAAGAATCTGAGTGATGAATCGATCTCAATAAACTGGTTTTAGAAATGTGTATTCCTAAATCCAATCATTTACAGTGGGATGGAAAAATAAAAACGTAACATGACGCGAAGTAACGCTTAAGAAAAAAAACCCGCTCATGGCAATAAAAATAACTAATGTTTTCAAGGAAAATAGGATTACCAATAAGAAAGCAGTTCCTAGATCGTTCGGGTGGAGTGATGCGTTCCATGGCTATGATGGAAAATTAACTTAGTACGAAACTCAGTACTGAATGTGGATGCTAGACACCAAATGGATGGATTAGATCAGAAACCAAGAAGGGCACTGAGTAGGTAACTAAGAAGGATAAAACCATATTAAGCACTATCAGATAGGCAAGGTCCAGATGGATACGCCACCCTTTCAGGAACAACTAATTTCTGTGGAACTCAATAGAAGATAAAGGGAGGCCTAGGGACCAATGCATCGGCCAGCTAAATCGGGATATGAAACGGAAGAGGTAAGGGGCACAAAAGATCGGCGGGAAACTCGGTGGAATGGAGGGTGGAAGCCTACCAATCTAAAAAACGACTAACGATAATGATATCTAACGAAAAAGGGTTTATCGAAAAATCAAATTGACATCTCTCTGGCAAATGTTATGAATGAATGCGAAGACCTTAAAGAGAGTTTAGAAGATTTTATGACATCCACTGATTGATACTTTCCAAGACGCCTCTGGAAGCATAAAATTGGCATCAGCCACATCCAGCCACAAGTTCCCCACTGATGATATCGGAGCTGAACGCCAACAATCTTGGAGTCCCTTCATGGCAGGGCGATGACTATTATGCTTACGATAACTTCCTCCAAATTTTTATCCTGGGGGCAGGATTGACAACGATTTCCAAGACGGATAAGGAGGGAAGGCATGGGGCGAGAGAGCTCGACATATTTTGAGATTTTCTTTCCTAGATCATTTTCTCAAATCGCATGAGAATGGAGAGAAACGGCTGAAAAAAGTCTGAAAAGAACCAATCCGAATAACCCCTCCCCCTCAAAAGATAAGCACATTGTTTCTGCGACTTCTTAATGTAGCCTTGAATCAGAAATTGGCTCAACCGAACCTCTCAGATCCCTTCATAATTCTCTTTTTCCCAAAAGGGAGTCTGGAATTCAAGCCATCGCCTCAGAAATAGTTCATGTGTTGGTCAAAATCTTCCTTCGAGGGGATTTCCCTCTCCCCCAACTGAGGGAGGAAAAAAAGTTCCTTTTTTCAATCCGAGCGTTTATTCTTTTCCCGTGTGAGGGCGTGGTTCATCCGCGTTTTCACATCGTCGTCAACTTTGGACTTCAGAAAGTGTTCAACTCCGAAGAGCTGCGTTTTTTTTATCACTACAATACTATACCACCCAATTTATAAGCCTAATCTCTAACCGGCTGGATGGAGGGAAATCCCGAAGGAAGGAATGAGAGGTTTTCTTTTTATTTTGCGAGAGGGTGAAAGCTCATTTTGCCTCTAAAGCATCTAACTGAGAAAATGACGATGCAGGAAATGCTAAGAACAGGGACTCACTTTCAAACACAGTTTATAGCTAGAGAACAGGAATCACTGCTTTAGCCACAAATATAAACTATTGCACTTTAGGTTAAGAAGAAGAAAACCACTAGGCGTATGTAATGTAATGAAAGTGAACTGCGTGATTCTGAAGTATGGATAAAATAACGGCAAACTGAGTAAAATCGAATAATACAACATATTACAAGAATTAAACGCATATAGCGACTCAATTGCAAAATAATTTGTGTCAGCTTTTATTTTCTTGATACGTGTAAATAAACGCATCGTGAACACTGATAAATTAAAAATTACGAGTAAGGACTGTTAAAGCCATCAAGAGAAGCAGCTCAATGAGGGTGACGGTAACAAGGGGATGCCCTCAGGGAGGAGTCCTGTCGCCGCTTTTGTGGAATATGGTGGTTGATAGCCTGATAACACGCCTGAATAAGACTGGTGCATACGCGCAAGGGTAAGCAGATGACGTAGTGATTCTCATTACGGAAAGTACCTTGATACAGTATCTGGACTAATGCAAAAAGCCCTGAACCAAACGATGAAATGGTACACGGAGACAGGTCTTACAGTGAACCCAGGAAAGACTAAGCTCCTATTATTCACCAATAAGAGGAAAAGAGACGGATTAGGTCCTCTTTCCCTACAGGGTAGGATTATACAAGCGACATCTGCGGTCAAGTACCTTGGAGTCATTTTGGACTCCAAGCTTTATTGGGGAGAACATCTCGAGGAGAAGTCTAAGAAAGCATGTACCTGATTATGGTCCTGTAGAAGTGCTCTTGGAAGAACCTGGGGACTTCAGCCAAGAGTCATAAATTGGATATATACCTCGGTGGTGAAACTGAGTCTCACTGCGCAATCATATCATGGAAGAGGACTCGGCAAAAAGACTCCAGAAGTAAACTTAACCACCTCCAAAGAATGGCCGGGATGGGCATTTCAGGGGCTATGAAAACTACCCCAACATAAGCGCTTGAAACTATCCTCGACCTAACTCCACTCTACGTGGAAGCGGAAGTGCAGGCAAGAGCAAGGCTTATCGTCTTAAGTACTTAGGACAGTGGTATGGTAAAGAAAGTATTTCTGGTCACAGATTAGTATGGACAGAGCTCCAAAGATCAAGTCCCATCTTCGAATGGGGTCTGACGCAATGGTGGCAACATTTAGCAACGCACCCCTCCCGTACAAAACCTACTTTCCTACTAGAGAGCAGTAGGTCAGGGAAGGGGAGAAAGCACTCCTCAAAGGAGCCTACGTATAGTATACCGACTGCTCCAGGAAGGATGGGAAAGTAGGGGCCAGTGTCTTCTGTCGAAGGCCAGCCAATAAACTCTCAATCTCCTTAGGAAAATACCCCACAGTATTTCAGGCGGAAGTTTACGCACTCCTAACTTGTGCCAATGCTGTTAAAGAGGTGGGACTGTACGACAGACCAATACACATTTGCACTGATAGTCAGGCGGTTTGAAAGCCCTGACATCGCCATGGTGCAAGTCACGGCTGCTGCAGGAGTGTCGAGAGGCACTGGGCGCTTTCAGCAAATGAGGAAAGGTAGAAACCTTATGGGTACCTGGACATGAAGGAGTAACCGGAAACGAAATAGTGGATGAACTTGCGAAAGCGGGAAACATCCGCAACCCGATCGGGCCGGAAACAATCGGACCCCCAACAGGAATGGAAGAGATCAGAAGATGGGGCACAACCCAACATTCTGAGATCAAGCGGAACTCATCAGGGCTACGACAAGCCAAATTGCACAAACAAGGACCTAACCTGCGCCTTGCCAAGGGACTCCTCTTATCAAACAGGGGTCAAATTCGAACGATAGTAGGACTGCTTACAGGGCACTACCACGTAATGAGGCACCTCCATCTACTAGGAATCATCGAGTCGGGAAAATGTAGATGGTGCGAAGAAGAGGATGAAACCACATCCCACATATTATGCGAGTGTCCCGCACTGATGAGAGCTCGGAACAGACACCAGGGATCACCATTCTTGGAACCCAACGAACTTAGGGGTATCCCAATTGGAGACTTACTAGCCTTCAGCAGAACTATTAGGCTCTAGGGGTACCGCACGTAAGGTGGTCGGCACAATGGACCAACAGGTCTGAGTTCCTTAGCGACTCTGTAGGAGGAACTCCACCGAAACTCTTACTCTAATCTAATCTTAGGTTAAGAAGATGAGGACCACTAGGCCTATGTAATGTAATGTAAGTAATAATGTAAGTGAACTGCGTGATTCTGAAGCATGGGTAAAATAACGGCAAACTGAGTCAAATCGAATAATGCAATACATTTAAAAAAATTAAACGCGTATAGCGACTAAATTAGTTAATAATTTGTGTTTTTATTTTCTTAATGCGTGTAAATAAACGTATCGTGAAGACTGTTACATTAAAACTTACGGGTAAGGATTTATTTGCTAATTATAAGAGTATATTATCGAATACATTTAAATTCCTACGAGACAGAGAAAAGTAGTTCTCACCGCCGCGTTGGATCTATTAATATTCGTAACTTTACCCCCAATCATTCTCCAGTAAATTTAATTTGATAAAGGTTTCTTGCATCTCAAATTATATTTATTTCCCTCTATTGGCATCCTTTGCACTACCTTAAATCATCACCAACGTAATCCTGTGTGCATACTCATTTCATCATTTTCATCCACATATCCTCTTCCGCTATGCTTCCCGAATTAATTTTTCTTTATTAATTTATTTTCCATATCTAAGGGCAATAATTTAATTGGCCTAATGATTTTCTGTGCTCTATTTTGCTTCATATTTATACTCTTAGCAAGCAATTTTCCACAAAAGTAATATTTGATAGCATGATATCCGGTCGCCTCACAATTTGAACCACATTCCATATAGATTCCTATCTCATTCAAAAGCCGCAAGTTACACCTTAACGGAGTTTCCGAGGTTTAAAGGAGCTGCTTCGGATATTTAAGGTGTTGAGTGACGCTAATTTGTATAGTATTGGATAACGGAATGCGAAATATTATAATCCAATTAATCGTTTCGTCATGGCGGTCAAATTGATGCGGTGAAAGTATTTCTTTCCCTTATTACAGCCGCTGCGAGCACTACATAAAATAGATTTGCGATGCTACGTGTGAAGTCTGAACAATATTCTTAAATTGTAATAAAATGACTGTATTTGAACTCCTTATTAATATAAACGCAGTGCAAATTTAGCAAACACAACTGTAGGACTTGCTTTAGCTCCAAGCGGGAGTAATCTACGGATGTTAGAAGGGTAAACACATGAGGAAAACATCAAAGGGTTATGTATTTATGAGTGAATGGATTTAAATATCCTTGAACTCAGACTGAAATATGTTATTGAAACCATTTTTGCATTAACAAAATCCGTAAGTGTCTATAATAATTAGTTATAAAGTTTCCGGTGTTCACTTACATTGCAATTCTAGAGTAGGAAGTTAGTTTTCAACTCTCGTAGCCACTAACATCGGTTATGTTTCCTCAACGAATTCTGTTGCAGCATCATAATGGAGATTCAGAAATGATCCAGTATGGAAGAATTTTTTCGCCGTCGTTTTACGGTCTTCGAATGATGTTTTTTTCAGTGTATTTTGTCAATGGAACCTTTTCCTCTAAAAATACAGCCTAGCATATTTATTCAAGTCTCAAGTGACACATGCAGGCAGCAAAGAGATTCTCATAGAATGAAAAACAAGTCTTGTCCAAAAATACAAGCCTTTTATTCAATCTATTTACAAAATTCTCTTCTCTCCTAAAACGATAATTTCAACGGATGCTTGCATAAGGGAGCTGCGGCATAAAATTATTCTTTGAATCAGTGTGAAATGTGAGTTTGGGCTTGGATCTTGAATCTACTGTGGAGTAGTACTTGATGATTAACCGGCCTAAAGAAAATGGAGGGATGTCCAATTACTGAAAAAACTTGATTCGAAGGCAATTTTCCCAGTATCATAATGTGGTTGAAGTTGAAAATTTGTTGTTGAAAGAAAAAAGTGAGTAACACGTACGGCGTTTGAAAAAACTAAAAAGTAAAATGTTCATCTGAATACCCATAAAAACATACATTTTACCTATCTATGCTTGAGAATGTATTGAATTAACATTAATTGAAACTACAATTACTAAACAAATTCAATGACAGCGTAAGCTGATGGATTAGCCTAGTTAGCATTAGTGAGTGGTTTCAGTCACAAGACTCAAATAAAAGTTCGTAAAAATGGAGACACTTTTTTTCCTACAGAAAAGTTTGAACCAATCCAGGAAGGTTCAAATGAGACAGTTTTATATGATAGTTTGATTGAGGAACAATATTCAATGTCTTAAGTAAGACAAATTAATATTAATATCTTTGCGCTAAGATTTAGATATCATAAAGCAAGACGAATAAAGAAGAAAGTTCAATTAAATCACTTAAACCATTCAAAAATGACTGTTTATCACTAGTAAAATATCAACTTGTAAAAATATGTAAATGTACAAGCGTAAAGGAAGATATAAGTTTGTGAGAGGTAATAAATTTTTACTTTTACAATGATAATTTTTGGAAAGATAATGGAAATAATAATTTGGAAAGATTAGGATATTTGGAAAGAAAAATAGTAAATATAATTGTCATAGGTTCTTTATATCTAATAAGTGGAATAAAGATACAATGAAGAGGAAAAAATTGTTAGGAGCAGTAACCAGCCTAGCAAAGTAAAGGTTTCGCTTTTCAGTGGTTAATACTTAGTACTCCGGAAGCCACTACAAGGACTAAGAAGGATCTTAAAGCACGAGCAATGAAAAGGATACATAGAGGGAAAGGATTTGAAAAAGGAGAAGAACGAGACCTTCCATGAGACACCAAGAAAAAAATGTTGTTGGTATACAGCAATAGGACCCCAACAACAACAATTCCGTATTTATGTTGAATTCTCGGTAAACTACCGGGTTGTAAGCAAAAAATCTAATTTGACTAATTATAAAAAATAATATCCTTGATAAAAATGTGGAATTAAAGGGGACCAATAGCGATTCCTAGTGAAACACTTTAAGAGAACCCATACCATATTGAAATTACTTAGAAGTTACAGAGCTGTCAGCTACAACGGTTGCAGCTGTGAACAATGGTGTGAGGTGAGATGGAAAGGTTGTGGGGGAGCGTCCCTCCATCTCATAAATCTTCAAGGAATCATCCCCCAGCATATGAATAGGGAAGAAAATGGCGGAGAAGAGTGAGGCCTTGGCTTGAAGACGGCAAGGAGGGAGAGGAGTATGAGGAAAAATGGAGGGTAGCGACCCAAAAGGGGGAGAAAATAGATTCAAGACAAGATGTACGATCTCGGGAGATTGGAGATGAAACGATGAAGAGGGAAAGGAAGAGAGTATATCGGAGAGGCAAAGTTATCTCCCTGAGCTTGGATATAGGCTAAACCAGCGAGGGATATGCGATACTTGGCATGGAACATTAAGCATGAAATGGGCAACTACTGCGGGGTAAAGTCTCACGCGTCAACGGGGCTCCGGCCCGCAACCATGAGGTACGATGGGTGCCGTGATGTTACTGGAATACCAAAAGGAAAATTATGTATACGACGTTCATTTAGCAGCAACCCCGGAGAATATGGTGCAGAAGTACCTAGCAGATACATATTATAGTAAAACTTTGGATCGATTTGGATCAAATACGCATATAATGAGGAATATCGAATCAATCGGTATAAAAACCTACCGGACAAAAAACGTCCCTCGTATGGTAGTGACTGGTTTGGAATGGAAAACACAAGATGCTACAAGATTACATCCTAGGTATCAGTATTACTACTATTTTTATTGCCACACTCCGCCTTGAACTAATTTTTTTGAATTATTTCATCAGGTAAGAATGAATATAGCAGGACAGATTAGAAGGAGCTTCAAAGGTAGAATAAAAACACTTTGCCTGCTTCAAAAAAAGAAACTCAACCTTTCTCTTCAAAATCTCCTACTGAACTTAAAACTACCTACTGAAATCACTATGGCAGTGATTTCAGTTCTCAGATTTTACTGCGGGAAAAGAGGGGCCCATGACTTGATGCTTTGGAGAATTTAAAAATGTTTCAAAATATGAATTCAAAAGAAATTGCTATTTCAAATGAACAATTGTACCTCTACCACACTCCTCTTTCGCAGCTGCCTTTTCGTACACAACAAGCGTCTTCCCGCTGTCTGCAGTAACCACCTGTCTCTGTGCCCAATGCCTCTGAGCACCCAAAATACCAACAACCGCGTACAGCCTTCTTCCCCTCCCCCCCACGTTCTTGCTGTTATACGGACTATCCAGCAAAAAATAAACCCTCCAACCCCTTCACCTTAAACCTCTGCCCTTTCCCCTAGTATATATGGATACATACACGCTATCAGCACTCTGTAAAGCACCTGGAAATGCAACTCAATTACAAAACTGATCTTTTTTATAAAATTAAAGAGTGGATTTGCAAAAGTATTCGTTCGATGTTTCGTACTACTCTTATTACAAAGGTAAATCAATCACATTTCATTCACCCCCGTTGCTAAAAGAAACTTAATAAGAGGGATAAAAAGTATCCATCGAAAAATGAGATTGTCCTAACATATCATCAAACGGAAATTACGTCATCAACGCATTTCACTTCCCATTTCATGAATCATGTCTTGAACCTCCTAGCCTCATTCTCTTTTGGTGGCTCACATTTCTTAAGATACATGTAGATATTTATCGAACAAATAAATTGGAAGAAGTTAATGAACATAATGATTTTCATTTTTAATTTCATTGCAGGGCGGTAAGAATCCCTTGGACTGCCAATTGGGAATGGAAGAGGCGGCAATAATAATTAAACCCTTTGAATGGGAAGCAATTTTCCCAAGGGCACTTAATTTTAGTAATATGAGGCACATGAACACATTTTGGTCGCCAACCGCATGTGTAAATCACAAACTGATACAAATTTACGGTTTGATTTTCATGAAGTCATAAATAAAATCCATAGGTAATGCGACATTTAGTGCCCAGTAGGCCCCGCTTAGGTTCAAAGTCTTTCCCATGAACCCCTCTTCCTGGTTCACACTCTCACATGAGCGTCCATGGCCACGCCTCCTCTGTTTCATTTTAAATTCGAATTACTGTTATTCAAATGATGAGCGATATCTAAAACCTGGACTTATATTTGTGCACTAATCCACTCATGTTGTGGTTGATTATACTGAAAAGCAGAGTACTTTCTCCAAACACAGCAGAGTGTTTGCATATAAAGGTGGATCGTCCTTTATTGCGTGAATAACTGAGCGGTATTAACCTAAACAAGCAAGATTGGAACACTGCTTTGAGTGAGAGCCCCACCGTAGATACCCCCTTTCCTTGTAACGTGAATTATGCTATGCTGTGCCGATCTCTAAGGGTAATTAAAGCATTCCTTGTGTCAAACATGGCATATCTAATTTTAGGAAATATTTCGCTGGCAAGCAATTCGCATCCAAGTACATTTCAAGGAAGGTCTTTGAACGTCTCCGGGAAACGACGAGGGTGCAAAACCTACCCAGCAACTTTATTTGGGGGGAGGAGTGGGGGAGGTGAAGATGAAGACATTCAGATTTTGTGGTCGTTTTGAGTATTGCAAAGTAATTTGAAAAAATGTACTCTCTACGGTAACAGATAACATATTATTTTTATTCAGCATACAATACGAGAGTATTTGGCATTCAGAAAATACAATTGATGGAGGCAGTTGGTAAAATTAAATCTATTCTTTTTAATGTATACTATATAGAATAATACGATTCAAAGCATAAATACGCTGTAAACTGATGCTATACTGAAAAAATTAGTGCTAATTTAAAAAAATGTACTAATTTTACAGTTAGAGTGGCTAATAAATAAAATATTTATTAATATGCTAGAGCTTTATAATAAATGGAAGCTGTCTAAAACCCAAAGCCAAAACCGTGTATGGAGTTCAGAGCGGGATCAAGTCTGTTGTATTCAAAATCTAATATTGTTGTCATGGATTTATTTAACTTCTTATTTCTGTCTTTTTCTGGCCTTCTCACTGATGATAATAGGCAGACGATCCTTGTTTTATCATCGGGGGTTTTTACATAAGTTTCCAGGTCTTACACCATTGATACGATCCGGATCCTCACGTAGCATCCCATAACTTTTAAGATGATACAAGACCGTGCCTGACAACGCATTTCTAAAATTTAGGTAAGTCACCGAGAGCAAAAAAAATAGTCAAACGGCATACGGCATATGATACGATTATGAAAATTGAAAATAATTAAAACATAGCATATTCTGATTTTCAATATTTTGCATCCCATAACTTTTAAGATGATACAAGACCGTGCCTGACAACGCATTTCTAAAATTTAGGTAAGTCACCGAGAGCAAAAAAAATAGTCAAACGGACCGGCATATGATACGATTATGAAAATTGAAAATAATTAAAACATAGCATATTCTGATTTTCAATATTCATTTTAATGCATTTCAACGCATGGTATGTGTATCATAAAAGCTGAATCATTTTTACAATCGAGACTGGTTATTGAAAATAATATTTCCTTGAGTGTAATTTTTAATATAAATATACCTACTTATTTAAATATAATCCGCTTTTATTTAAGAGAATGGGAGCGTATTTACATTAAATCTACATTTTTAGAGTTTCCGAATACGTTAAAGGATTAAATATGCGCTGAAGCGTTGCAGACTTAATTTAAAATTGAATGCCGGTAATAGGCCAGTCTGTGTAAAGAAAATTAATCGTTTCCATGAACTATTATTCAACAGAAATGTTATGTTTGCAAGTGGTGAGGGGGACTTAGTTGATAACACTGGTCTGCGTTTCAAAACTTTTTTTCTGAGGTCAAGGGTTTTTAGGTGATCTTTTATATTTAGTGCATGCTGAATTCAAAAATGTAACTCACTTTTCTCAGTCAGGTCACGTTTCTTCGCTACCTCAATATTTAGGTAGTAGCCTATTAGGTAAATAAGTCATTCAACCCTTTGAAATTTTGAAGTTATTTGTCACATTTGAATTATTTCCACATCATATACCTACATTAAATGTACCATATTCAAATAAATATGGCAAACAAGGGTGAAAAGCTTATTCTAAGTATCTGTGTTTTGTTTTATGCCTTGAAAATGGCACTAGAGGTGCAACCATAGCTGGCAATTCTGTATACTGATATGGAGGTGGCAAATCTGTAAGAGAAAGAATGTTTGGGGGTGGTGGGGGGAGTGAGGTGACCTTGAATCTAGCTTGTAGCCACCTGCAGGCTATGTATGGCTTGAGCTTTCTTAGTGAAAACAACATTGTTACAAAATAAATCAAAATTGCAAGAATCATCTAGACTGACTTCGCTAAATTTGTGGTAAAGTCATAATGCCAAATGGGAAGTTAAAAATCACTCCTTTTGTCAGGTAAGTGTAGTAATGCATACTTAGGTGTTAAGATTGGTGATTAGGACAAGCCCTTCGCACCACACTTATGGTGTAAAACGTGTGTTGAAAGTCTGTGGTGCTGGAGCAAAAAGAAGCAGAAGAGTCTCGGTTTTGGTGTGCCTATGATTTGGAGGGAAGGTAGAGATCATTCAACCGACTGTTATTTCAGAGTACGTTGCATGACTTTGATTCTCATTTTTTCAACATGTCTCTTTATCAGTGGCTTTTACATAAATCAGCTTAAGTATCTTAATACAATTTATTTAATGAATATATATACTTTTACTTTTTTTTAGGTATAAACAAAAAAAAAACAAGGCACACTTAAAATATCCAGACGTACCGTCTGCCATAAGACCAGTGCCACATGGACCAGGAATTCCGATTCCAACACCACTTGATAACCTCTGTGATTTTTCCGACCCAGATGATGAAATGCATGAAGAGGGTGATACATATGAAGCCACTTCAGATACATGCCAACCAAAACCCCTAATCCAAGCTGAACTAAATGATTTGACACGAGATTTGTGCTAATCCAAATAATCTTCCCAGTTACTAGGATCACGTCTCCGTGGAAATAGATTGTTAGCTCCTGGAACAATCTTCTATTGGTACCGCAGTCGTGAAAAAGAGTTTCGATAGTTTTTCAGAATGGATGAAGAAGCTTCCCTGGTTTACTGTCAGGACATCAGTGTTCTCATTGAAACTTTGGGTATTACTTATGGCCCAACTGAATGATGGTTTTTCATTTATTCGCCAAGTAGAAGTTTGAAAGCTGTACTACTCTACAATCGTAACAAGATTGCTTCCGTTCCTATAGGTCATTCAGTACAGATGAGTGAAACCTACAGTAATATGGAACATCTGTTAACGGCTCTGAAATATGAACATCACAACTGGAAGATATGCGGAGACATAAAGATATATTTTTCAGTTGAATGCACTACATGCTTTATGTTTTAATTTTGTAAGTATGTCATACATTCCACAGAATCACATTAATACTATTTGTTACAGGTTGTGGCCATACTTCTGGGTCGACAAGGTGGTTACACCAAATATCCATGCTTCCTATGCTTATGGGACAGTCGGGCAGATAAAAAACACTACGCACAACGCATCTGGGATGCCAGACCTGCTCTGACACCAAGTTCGCACAACGTTAAGTCACAAGCTCTCGTGGATCCTCAGAAAATTCTCGAAATATAGTAAAAAAAAACCCTCTTTTTGCAGTGTTTTAAAATTGTTAATTCCTTTTACAATAACGACCATATGTGTCTTATAATACCTTTAAATATTAACCATTGTGAGTCTTTTTAAGTGTGCTTCTTATGCTGAGAAAAACTTATAATCAATGAGACTGTAAAAACAGAAAGGACGACGAAGAAGAAAAATTTTATCGAAGGAGTTGTTGGAGAGCAGATGGGGGAAATCATTGCTGCAGTCAACCACTTATATTCACTCTAATCAGTGTGCCCACATGCTCAAAGTCAAAAAGAGCATGTTGGAAAATACCAAAATTATGGCAAACTGATGTTCTGAAAGGTCACTGAAGCTGAGGAAATATTAAAAAAAAGTAAATGAGCCACAGCAAAATAAAATGGTTTTCCTCCAGCAATAGTTTCAAAAAGGGACAATAAAATCTCCTCAGATACCAACTCGTCGCCGATTCCTCGGCGCTGTAGTCCACTTAAGTATACTAGAATACACTCCGAATACGATGAATAAAAACAGCAAACCTAATGACTAACTTAACTAGAACAAATGATTCAAATGTCGATCAACAGGTGACGAGAGATCAAAGAATCCTATTAACCATGCTTGAAAAAGTATTAGGTACTTTCCATTCCAACCGTATAAATTATTCAGTAATCAACAATAAAAATAATAAGAAATCCACTCATAAACCTTGCGCTAAAAAGTATACGCCATGAAAAATAAGTCCCAGTAAAATGGCATTTGTCGATAATTTTAAAGTAATGTTTTTAATTTATTCTTTTAATTAATTCAGTATTAGTCAGTAAATTAAAATAAGAAATTATTTATACGCGGTCAATAAGTACATTAATTAAAATGTTTTTACACTCCATATTTTTTTACTATGCGGCCAAAATGTTTCCTCTAGTGTTCTATTCTCTGCGTCTACATAATTTAAAATGGCTGATCATTAGGAGCAAAAAGTAAACAAAAACTATTCATAAACTAATTACTTACAGGCAGCATGCAAGGTTAAATCAAGTTAGTCGTATTAAATACCTAAGCAAAAACCGTAGGAATGAAGATGCAAAGGACGGTCACAAACGGAATCGATCACCTGTAGCCAAAGGTATTTAGCATTACTGGCTTTTTATTACACCCCTTCGTTCAATTTATTTTTAAATGCGTCTTTTCCACGGATTGATGAAGAAGCAGTTATTGTTGCAAAATTAAAGGGAATGATTACCAAGCAGGCAAAGAAAGAAATTTAACTTCAAGGGAGGATTATTACTGAAATCCGTTCCGGCGTGGGCCACATAAACAAGGTATTTTCAGGAGGTGAGCGACGAAGACGGAGGGAAAAAAGGGAAATGTAGTAGAGTGGAAGAATGAGGAGGCGTCTGTCTTTTGGCTGTTTCATTGGCAACATAATTGGGATCTTTGCGGAGGACAAAGGAAGAGAGAAAACAGAGGGCGTTTAAGCTGAAGAGTGGCAGGAGGTAGGGATGATCGCATTTTCCTTTCACTTTCGCATGAGTCCGTCCGTCAAACGAAGAGAGGCCTAAAAGGAGACAGTCTAATAAGTGAACTAATAAAATAAAACCCTGGGGCACTGGTGTGGGGATACGCATATGCCATCCGCCCACAACAACACCCCCACCCACTCCTATTGGTGAATATTACACATTGTTATTTGATGATTTAAACCAATCATATAATCTTTCATTACAAACGGTCTCACAACAAATGTAAAGTCTACTGACGAGATGAAAGAAAATATTTTTCATCCAACTTGAATTTTTTATACACTCTTCTCTAATTTTCTAATTGTTATTGGTGAACAGTGAAGTCGATTACTTATGCCTTATATTTTCTGCCTTTAAGCATATTGCTCACATCTGAAACCACTAGAAACATATTCCTGCCGAAGTAGCCATATGTTCTGAAAATATATGGAAAGTGTGCACCAATAGTGTAATTAGAGTTGATTACCTACACATCAAATACTATGAGACACTTATAATAAGATATCAGATATCTACAATGCAATTAAGTAAGAAGTACATATTGTGTACACGTATTTGGCTACAATTCTCATTGTATCTTTAACTGGAATACATGGGGAATAAATGGCCCTTTAACAAGCATGGTCAGAAGTTCTTTATGGATCGATCAATCAAAAATATAACTGGACTTAAGAGAATGGATTAATTACTAAAAATGATTAATTGATGAGTTCAGATGTCAAACGCGTGAATGGAAAATAGTCCTAGGCTTACAGGTATTATGGAGAGAAGGCAATCCGGAAAGTATCCCTTTCCAAATTTGACGCCATTGGAATTATTTTCCCATCCCAATGATAGTTCAGTCGAATGTAAGCCATCGGCGGAAAGAACTTTCACATTTCCTTCATCGAACAGTCAGGATTGAAGTCTTGGCTATTAGCTTGGATGCTAGAGTGTCAATCGATTAATGCATAGCTTATGCATCTCAAAGTTTGGTGGCATTATTAATATAAAAGAATGGTATTAGTTCCTCATTACTTTTTATTTTGTTATGTGATTGGAGTATATAAATATTATTCACGATAGTAAAAGTGATTCTCTATTGCCATGACCGGCTCCTACGTCTAGTATTAAAGACGCTATGGTAACTCGTCTAAGAATATAAACATTTCATTTTGGGATATTCTCGAGGCTGTGACCTTTGAAAAACGACCATGAAGAATCATGAGCTTCCTACATAATGCAATTCCTCCCCTACAATGCAATCTCCATAAACTGTACTAATGCATAACTTACCTCTAACTCTTGATTTTAAGCGAGGTTCTATGTCCTTATTTGCAGTCTGTTTGCAAAAACAATTTAAAGGGGATTATTGGATGGGAATGAAGTCTTTGATAGAAGACTTTGATTGGTACGATTAGACCGATAGAGGCATCTGACAATCAGAGTAAATGAATAATGACCAGTAGTCAGGAAATGGTGATTTGGAGAGCCATGTATGATATAGAATATGAGCGACGTTCACGGGGGGCGGGGGGGCTGGAAAACATTGGACTTAGTAAAATTCTGGTATCACTGGATTGTGAATGCAAATGAAGAAAAGGGCAGTAATAATAATAGGTGATTCTGAGTTTTACTTTGACGTAAAATTATTTTTCGAACATCATAGGCTTCTGGTTGGCACGCGGGATTGGAAAATGATTGTGAGAAGAAGCGGGTCAAAGGAGAAAACGTAGGAGTAAATTTTAGATACGACTTTTAAACCGATAGGAGACATTTCAAGGAGTACATACTGAGGGGTAAGGGCATACTGAAGAGGGCGATATAGAGGAATTAGGGCTTAAGTGTTCGGTGGAGTATAGTGTTAGAGAAATATGGAGACAATGGCAGACAATACTTTTTTCACATGGGAGACTTCACTGCTTACAAAATGTTCCAAAAGTGGTGGGGGGGGGGGGGTAAGTAGTACCCATGTTTACTTACCAGGATTTCCAAGGTCACAAACCTTCGTTGCTAGTATAAAATTTTTTTATCTGTTATTCACGTAAACTTTCTAGCACTCAGTGGCTCGCAATTTTTTCCATGGACTTTTCCCCTGAGTTTCAAAAACTCTCATCGTTTCATAATGCAGCTTCGTTTTTTATGGTAAATGTTGTCGAGAAACTCTCTTATGGTACTTGACCGCCATATCTAATAAAATGCAGTAATGCTAGCAGTGTTTTTGCGAAATTCCATCTTCATCCTTCGATAACGCGCCGAGTGCTTCAGCCGATTATGCTACCAAGACGTCCTCCTCCCCAGTGAATGTTTATGGCTTTGAGGCTACAAGATGTTGGAGACAGCCTGATGCCTGCAATGTTACGGAACTGTCCAAAGCATGCACTTAGTGCCATAGTCCGCAAAGCTAAAGCCAAACATTGAACACGATGAGGTGTTTGCTGTTTTTGACCAACTTTGAGGTTACCGGGACTAGCAAAGGTTAGACCTTTACGGAGTTACCCACAAGTGCACATTATCAGCGTTGCCTGCCATATGCTGTCCTCTCTCCTCCGCTCCTTTGTCTAACATTCCCATGCAAGTATTCCTCTACTTGACTTGATGCTTTACGCCGGCAATAACCATCATGCTCGGCAACCATCCACTGGATTCCTGTCCCGAGAGTCTGGGTGTGATTCCCGAAAGTGGCGGAGATTTTTCATTGGAATTCCATTGCGGGCTTGGGCGCTAAGAGGAGAGCAGTTCAAGTGCAGTACTCCGGCTGTCTCATGGGACGTTAAGGTGGTTCCACTGTAAAATGACTTAAATGTCACGTTATTCATATTCTGTCTACTTGTAGAAAAAGTTGACCTCTATCTGATACGAACAACAAAATAATACCTTTCCACGCTATTCTATTATATAATTGAACTTGAAATTACACGGGGAAAAATAGTATTTTTCCATAAAATACAAATGCCATTTTCGTGGAAAACTGTCTCTTAGAAGGAAATAATCCAGATAAATTGAATAAAAATAAAATACAGGCATCTTACCACATTATTATTCTAGTTATTGAAGAATTAATGCCGTAATTGAGGTCAAAATGCGGTAATTCGTAGGAAATGGCGCTGCAGTCGGTTCCTAAGGCTGGAAAAAAGTGCACATTTAAAATACTCTCGTGGAATAATCTGCATATTTTGTACCTTACTTTTGGGTTTCTATAGGTTACGCATTGCATCAGTGAAATCAGGATTTTTTTGACAAAATATCAAAAATGTGGAATTTAGTATTTGTTTTGACCAACACAGTCACGGCAGAACCTCCTTAAATTTCGAAACCCTTGGTGCCTGTACATAAAACAGAACCAATAACAACGTAAAATTTCCCTCCACTCTTCCACCATTGCCAAGTAAATCATACCTTACAAACCAACGCACTGAACTTAAATTTCACAACATTACTACAGATGCGGGTGACCAAATCGCATGACCAAACAACCAAGATTATCGAAATGTGAATGTTGGCAGATTGAGAAGAAGAGCAGGAATTTTGCAGGGCATGAGCGAATGGAGGAAAACAAATTGATCGAAAAAATATGGGTAAGACTGTCCATGGAACAATCATTTTATTTAGAAGAACACTTACTGGAATGCTAGAGTTTTTTTAGAGGAATAACCACCATACCATGGTGCGAATGTTGCTGCGATTTCATGATGGATGGCAGATCATTTTATCATTGTCTGATTTGTGGAATGGCTACAGCTTAGATACCAAAATTACTTCCTATTCTATCTTCGAGCAAAGAGTTCTTATCAGAAAGTGCGATGATTTCCAATGGGAGAAGCCTAGTGCCTGTTGCTCACGGTACAATGTTCGGTAAAACGTTTTATAAAATCGACTAATTTAAAAAAAATGGGTTTTCTAACGTTAAAACCGTTTTATAAAACCTAGTTTTATAAAAGGTTTTACGGAATAGGACTGGTTCTATTTCCATAAAACCGTTTTATGCAACAACCAACGAGATGTTCCGCTCATCGCGTTGATTATAATCTAGTATACATGGGAAGCCAAACAAGGACAACGTACACAAACATGGCTGGAAGTTCATGGAACGTTGAGGCAGTATCCTTCTAGTTAGAAGAATGCGTTAGAGCCTTAGCACCGTTGAGTGTGATCAGAAAGTAAGTAAATAAACAAGACATATAGTTTTTAACCTAACAGCAATTTAAAAGAGAGTGCATTTATCACTTCACGTGTTCACAAAGCGTCTCATAGATGGCAGGACAATGCGGATTAATAAATATTTTTAACGTGAGCAAGCAAGTACGTTTTACGTACGATTCATAAAACTTGCAATAAATGTTTATAAAACTTTTTATGGAAAATTTTACCGTGAGTAACAGGCATAATGAACTTCTACAGAAAAATACAAACTCCATATACCAACGGCATATAAGCATAATTCATGAACTAATTTGTATAGAAACAAAAATATTTCCACCTTATCAAAATGAGGCTTCTTCTCCATATACAACGGTCAACAAATATTTGTTAATTGAGCGACTCCTTGTAACACAATGGGAAAGATGAAGAGCTTAAATTCCCATGCTAAAGTAACGATAATACCTTTTATAATTAAATAACATTCTGTTTATTCTGCCTCCATCGCAATCCAATGACACTATAATTATATATATATATATATATATATATATATATATATATATATATATATATAATTATAGTGTATAATTTTATATGTGTTCGTCCTTTTATGTGTACCTATCCATTTCCATTTTCCTATGAATGTATGTATATATATACATATAAAATTAACTTTAAGGAGGTGAGAGAAAGAGATATAACAAAGATCCCTCCTTCAAATTTGATGATCGAAACAGCTGCAAGGATAAATAACATAAGGGCGTTCAAATACTTTCTATTATGCCCATAAGTTGATTATGAGAGAGAAACTGAGTAATCCCCCGCAATGCGATTAATAAAACCACTATGTAAAATACAATGCGTGGGTTTTCGATTTATCAAGTCCACCTGCATTTTGCATCTACCAGCATATTGATTATTCATTTCTTTCAAAAACTATTTACCTATTCTCAGTCCGTAATAATTAATATTGAATTACATTAATTAAGCAAACATTTCCGGTAGTATCAGGCGTAACTTGGTATAACTTAGTCATTAGGAAAAGGGAAAAATTTTAACTTGGTGGTTCCACAATGATCTGTTTATTTGCACGACCCGGGTTTCGATGTATTACAACGTCATCATCAGACCTGATGTTGTAGTAGTACATTGAACGTACGTAGACGTTGAAGTAGAGCGTACATTGAACATTTTTGTAGTAGTATTACGTAGTTGAACATTGAAACCCGGGGTCGTGCAAATAAATACATCTTTATGGAACAACTAAGTTAAAAGTTTTTCATTTTCACATTTAAAAACATCGAATGTCTTAAGAGCAATTATGTATTAAAGAGCAATAAGAATGACGTTATCACCAGATAATCGGATACACTATAGTTATTAGTTCCTCATTTCTGAGTGAAAAACATCAGGTGTTTGCATTTCTTTGACTGCACCAATAGTAGATGCTCTCATTGTAAAAAATGTCAGGAATGTAAAAAAATCCATTATAATCGTTGTATAATAGTTCAAGTTCCGCAGGAAACGACACAAAATACAGACAATAATTAGAGCCAAGACAAGAAATTCTCTTCCAATTCCCATGCGGGTAAGAGAGGCAATATCCGCAACGGGTGAAGGAGAAATGCGGAAATGAAAACTCGCCGAATAAGATCGGTAGGACGAGTTCTATTCCGGGAAAATAGAGAGGGATTGGAGATGGAGACGGTGGAAGAGAATGAATGGAAAAATTGAGACATGGCTTTGAGAATGGAACGGAAATGAGACAGATAACAGGAGACTGAGAATGAAGTTTGGGGAAAAGTTTGAACTTTGGGGAAAGATTGAAGAGAACCATGATCAAAAAGAATGATTTGAGTAAGTGACGGATCGCATTATCAATATCCTAATGAAATTAAATAACAATATTCACGTACTTGTACAGAAAACATTATTGTGATATTGGGTGAAAACAAAAGCATATTTTCTATCTCTGTACTTTTACGGGTTATTTCAATTATTTTGTTTTATTTCATCTTTATTTTAATTGGTCGAAGTGTCTTTTTCTATTACTAGTTGAAATTCTGTCTTAATATTTGTTGTATAGTTTTTTATTAATGTTTATTGCATAATGGTTTAATATCCGATTAAAAATGTATTTGTATTTTGTTACTTTTCATGGTTGAATATATAGTTCGGCGAAGAGTTTTTTTTTAATTGCATGATTCTCAAACTAATGCCTGTAGGCATGTATGGACGCTAGGGTCCATAGGCCAAGGTCCTGGAGCAGATCCTCCATTTACGTAGTATTATTAATTTTATTATCTTCTTGGATACAGTTCAAGGTACTTTTTCCCGTTTCATGTTCAATGAGGGTGCCTAAGGTAGGAATAAGAAGTACTGCACGTAAGATATGTCTTTTCTTGCGCATTTTATCCTTGTTACTCTTTGCGCAACACTAAAGATACTATATGGCCATGCAGTAAAGGTTAATATTTTGAGACGACAAACTAAAATTTCTGAAAGATACAAATGCCTTGAAAGATGGATCTGGAATGATATCATTTACTATATTTTGATACCAAAGCTTAAGCTAAATGGAGTTCTTGGGAGTTGTCACCCTTGCGAAAATTAAAATAAGAAATTTGAGAGAAAATCACAACATACACGATTTTCTTGGGAGGAGAACTAATAATACTAATCAATTAGCATATAAGGAGGAAATCCGAAGAAACAAGTAAAGCTCATACAAAAAATACCAGTAACAACTGATTTGCTATTGTCTGCTTAGTCAAAATCAAATAAATGATATAAAAAGCATAAGAATAAAATCGTCAATAGTAGGAAGTCTTAAGAAAGAATTGGAAATAAAGGAAGTTTACTCAGCAAGAAAGAAAGAAGAAAGAAGAGACAAAACTTATAGATACAATCCGCGACATAAAATATTCTTAACAAAGGAGAGAAAATATATAGAAAACAATGATGGAGAGAAAACAAATGTGAAAAATTATCGAGGAAGGCAAATGTTGGAAAAAATTGGGAAAATACGATGGATACGAACCCGTTAGCCGAGAGGAGTGGAGTGCGGCAGCTTAACAATCTTCGGATTGATGGCTGTTGATGTGCAACACCTACGTTTATGCATAATTCCTCAAATTATAGTTGTCACAAAAGAGGAGCATTTATAATTAAAGAAATAAAACTTTCATTAACTATAAAGTGACAGAAACTTGATAAGTGAGGTGTTTAGTTACAGAATATCTGTTGATCCGACCAGTTACTTGGTGCAATGACGTAATGGGGCTAGAGCGGTAATCTTGGGTTATTGAGTGCCATTTTAATAGTTTATAAGTAAGGCGAAAAAAACGTCTTTTTCCCACGTGTCATAGAGTGCATTTGTTTTTGCTTTGGAACCATGCAGGGTATTATGAAAATGATACAAATATTTGCATTTTAAATGTTTTCCTGTACCAAAGAAGGTTATGACTATATTTTTCAGCGTGGTATTCAAAATGTAGACGAAACTATATTGAAATATGTTGTTTTCGAATATTAGACTTATCGTAAACACATCTTGATCACAAAGACATCTTGATGTTTGTAAGCAACAATTAAAATAATTAGAAATATATTATATCACGTTTAAAAAAGTACGTAAACAAATAATCAAATTAAAACGTCTTAGAAGCTATTTATAACGTTAAATGCAATTTGATACAGTCGAGTAAAAAAACAACCTAATGCTTGGTCTTTTGGTAGGCCCAACAAATAATTTCCATGATAACAAGACTCCTAAATGCTAACACGAATATACATTATACTTAATCGTGGCAGTCGAATGTCACAGTTTGGGAAAATTAGGCTCATTTATACGCTTCCTTGTCGCATTTTTTTACGATTGGCGTTGAAGTAGTCTCATGCAAACATAAGTTTTTCCAACTCCTCCGTAATAATCCATCCGTATAGATGTTCTGTGTATGAAGTGATGGACATATAAAAATGAGAATTAAGTATTAAATTTATTTCTCTTCTTTAAGCTGTGTTCACGACAAAAAAGAACTAAAACATATAATTAATACACATGTGAATTCATCAACCGCAGGTTTAAATGAAAAATTTGAAAAAAGTCACGTGATCTAAAACGGCACCTCGGTGGCTTGACATCACCGCATGGTATTGCTTCTCTAATTTAATTAAACGCATTTCAACCTGAAGGATCCATACATACTAGCTCATTGTCTTTCGTATGGGAGATTAATAATTCCGTCAAATTACGAAAAACAATCCGAGCCTTGCAAGGAAACGCATCCTACTGCTGTTAGCCAGACCGCTCAGTGACGCCATCGCCCGGATTCCTGATGACGTAGTGTTTACACGCCTCCAAGCGTCGTAACCTTTACTAAAAGATATATTAATAATGCAACATTATCTTGTATTAATGTTCATGTCCTGCATATTTTTAAGAACACGTACGTATTAGTACTTGTTCTTAAAATATGCAGGACATGAACATTATTATAAAATAAGGTTAGATATATAAGAAATAATGCATAAAGGAAGAATGCAAAATATATGGAAATATACAGTGGTAAACTTCCACGCTGACGTCCACGTAAGATATGGAAACACCAATGTTGAATAAAGTAAAAATAGGATTTTTGCCTAATACAGAAAGACGAAGCAGAATACTGAAAATTAATCCTTAAAGTAGATTGGAGGAACGGATTAGTGCGGAGACTAAGGTGCTGTCCTCCCATTCAGAGGGCGTAGGTGCAAATTTCCTTAAATGGAACTCCGATTCCTTTATAGGTTCCATATAGAGAAATGATTAGATGAAATACTCTGTTCAATACATGGTATATTAAAATGAATTTCCCTTGGTGCCTTCCATTCAAAAAAAGATTTATTTCGAGGTTTCTCTCCGGCCTATTTTCGTTTCTTAAATGATCCTAAATGTCTCTGCCAACTTATTGGAACTTTTGGCCTCCCAAATTGCAGAAGCCTCGCCGAAAAGCAAACCTTACTAAGTCTTAGGTATATTCTGATGAACACACGTTTTATGTCCATTAGGTATTTCATATCATAAAGTTAAAGCTTGCGTATTTGAGTCTGTTTTTATTTTTCTAATTAAATCTGGCTTGAGTATTCCACACGCAGATGAATGATATGTATTCCAGAATAGCAGAGCAGTTAAGGAAACATTCAATGCAAAAAAACCCTGAAAAAATGGTACCATGTGAATTTATACACGTACTTTAAGGTTTTGCTTTCCGTACTTGGGATCAACTAGTTCCTTTAAAACCTCGGTGAAACTCTAATTACAGAATTTGTGCTGGTCAAAAGGCACGGTTGATGTACCATTAATATCGCATCCTGATTAAGTAACATTACAGAAGACGCTGGATCGCTGACTACTCGGATATATAACTTATGCGTATGCTTCCTATTGCTGCCCTAAGATTATCATTTTAATTTCAATGGACAGCGACCTGAGTTTAATTCCAAAGATAAATGACTAACTTTCCTTAAAAAAGCTTAAAATTATCTACCACCTGGTAAAACTTGAGGACAAACGTGTCCAATTTCAGTGCCGGAGAGTGGTTGTAGTGGATAGATATTGGAGGCTTGTGAGTTGTGGTTGATGCCTAAGTTATAGAGGTGTAGGGACAATGGCATCAACGGAACGTAAGTCAAAAGAAAGAGTGCTAGGCACCGTACGGAAAGGATTTAAGCTGTTTGAGGTTTGATGCAGCAGTACAGGGAGAGTACAGGAGGTAATAATGGGGAACATTTATCATTTTTTTTAAACTAGTCGTATTCTTAATTTTTTTATTATTTTCTTACTTTCAACAGAACAACACCACTTAGATTCACTCAGTTCTGGGGTTATCCTGTACCAAAGAAGGTTATGACTATATTTTTCAGCGTGGTATTCAAAATGTAGACGAAATTATATTGAAATATGTTGTTTTCGAATATTAGACTTATCGTAAACACATCTTAATCAAAAAGACATCGTGATGTTTGTAAGCAACAATTAAAATAATTAGAAATATATTATATCACGTTTAAAAAAGTACGTAAACAAATAATCAAATTATAACGTAAACTTCGTTAAAAAGTGACGGATGAGACTCCTTCTTGGAACCTTGACTGATTTAAAACTTATTTACTATCTGACCAAATATTTTGACTGATTAAATACCTGATTGCTAAAAATATATATCTATCTGACTGAATTCCACACAGTGATCTCCCCGATATTCTGGTTCTTTGACCGATTCAAATTGTTCTAAAGTTTTCCCGACGAAAACAACACTCGCTACTCCGGAAAGCGTACCCGTAGGGCTTTGTGTCGATCGGAAGCGGATGAGAGATGACGCTTTGCCGCGGGTGGAGCCACACTCAACTACGTGTGTCTCCGGGACACCTTGAGCCTCTTCTCACGGATCTCACCGAGACACATTAAAGAGGAGAATCCTTGTCGGATTTCCCAATTCCGCCACCAGGTGGCAGGGCGGCAGCGAGGGGAGTGGAGAGTGGGAGGAGTGGGGAGGCGGAGAGATGGAGAGAAAATGGGAGGAAGGTAAGAGGCGCCACGCTGACTGGAAACAAAGAGCAAAACTTCGGTGAACGGAAGAAGCGCTCCCATCGAAAATCCCCCAAGGATGCCTTGAGAGCCTTTAAAACGCAGCGATTACGCACTGCGGATAAATGGGTAGGTATGCGGCAATGGCTTCGGCTGCGATGTTTCTGTAGACTGCAGAACCGTAAGTGGTGAACTAGGCATGCAATAGCGAGAGTAGAAATTCTGGTAAAAGGTAGCTTGAGTGAGTAATTGAGTTCATGTAAATGAGGGCTATTTAGTGCATATTTATATAATTTTCCAGGTAATTCGAAAAACAATTCTAGGACCACGCTGCATTTGAGTGAATATGTTTATGCGTTGGAACTCGCCATATACGTATTCATGGTAATGATACAAGAAATATATCTTTTTTTTACTTTAAATCAAAGCATGTTATGGCTAGTTTTCGGCGTGGCATTCGGAAAGTAGACGAAATTATATATAAATGTGATTTTTTTGGAATGTTTAACTCACCGTTACACCTTGATAATTGTGTAAACAACATTTATAATGATAAAAATTGCATTATTTCGCGTTTAGAAGAAAATTTGCACATATGTAATGGAACTGTTACGAAATATATTTCATGTAGAGCACCGTGTGACACTGCCAGTTGACTGAATGCCCCCTAAATAAAATGCAAAATAGGACGGAGGATAGACATTTTCTGACCACGCTTTGTGAAGCTAGTTACCGTAATATCATAGGGCACCAATATGTTGATACAGACCAACAGAGATAGTTAAAAAATATAGCAAATTATTGTCAAATTATGTTAGATAACTTGATTCGGGGTGGTGAGAGCAAGGACTTTATTATTACCTCTCAAATAAAATGCGGAAATCAAGAAGTATGTACGTGGCGGAAAAAAAAACATGATTTGCATTTACAAGGGCATTTGGAATAACCAGCAGGTAGTAAAATATCTGCTGGGTGAAAAAGCTTAGTTCCAATGAACGATAAATCTAAAACGAGGAGGCAAAAAATCCTCCTTTCAGAGTTATAAAATATGATCATATAGTGAACAAATTGAGAGCGTTTCTATCTCAGCATCGCCGTTGTGGGCACCGAATTTGCTGCTGAATATTTGATGAAAATATAAGCTTTAAGAAGAAAACTAATTTAAGACAGACAATTTTGCAAATAAAATACACCATTAGCAATAAAATATCAAAAAGGGAAAAAGTCCTTTTTGAAATATTAACACATTTTCTGGTAAAATATGATGTGATACTTCACCTGTCAACACCGGAAAAGTATCATTTTCCACTAGTTCTAACAAGATGCAAATTACGTTGGGCTTTAAGGCAGCTTCTTAAAAGATATTATTTCAAGGAACTTGAAAAATTCGGAAAGGGACTCTCTCCAGAGGTTAATAAACGAAGCGTTTCCCACCATCAACGTACAATAAAAATATTCATATGTATTAAATTAGATTCCACAAGCGCAGAGTAAAACTCAACAGCTGTAAGATATAAATTACTGCAGCTTTGAATTGGGCCACAGCTGCAAATCTAAAGAATGAGGGTATCACAACACTACATCCAATGAATCTATTAATACAGCATATTTTCTAATTCCAGAAATTAAATATGGGTCATTCCACCTCAATTCAACAAACGTTTGTCCCTTAGGGTCTCAGATTTTGATAAAAATAGGTGTATGGGTACAATATTAACTCAAACTAAATTCCCTCTAACCGTTTTGTGGAAAAAAAACTTTTAGTGAATTATGCATATTTTATTTTTTTCGCATTTTTAGCAAAAATCAGAGCCTTAAATCATGTTATCCCTTATAGCTCCGCTTTTAATTGTCATACAGCAATGGTTAATAACTCTTATAAAAGCTAAATTATTATTGAATGCAAATATATCAATAAAAAATTACTTTCTTTTATACCCTATTGTTGTTAATTACTAATGTTTAAAAAATTGTTAATAAACGTTTCTCAAATACTCCATCTCAGAATCGGCCGAAACTTTGTTTTCGTAATCTAAACATACCCAGCTAACTATTCCAAAAATAAAATTTAGTCGCAACTCATAAATGCGTTTTTTATAAATATTTAAACATTTACAATTTTCTCTCGCGCGGCCCGTCGGCTCCCCCATTCGGAATACATGCAGCAGACACGCGATGCAAGCCTAAAAATTTCCTAATTGCTCAAGGTCGTGGCTATATGAGATAAAATACATTATAAACTATAAATTTTAACAACAATTGTTATTTGTTCTGTTAAATGGATGTTTGCAGAGAAATTTACCATTGTGACGCAGTTTCTATGCGCGAAATATTTTGCTAACTACTCCGACACAATCGATTGAAAACTAACGAGAAAGCAAAATCCTTGTATTTAAAACAAATTTAAAATTGCTAAGTTAGCATGATTTCCGTAAACATTTGATGTCCTAACTTGTAGGAAGGGGTCCTCTCGGAAATATTTTATTTGAGGATCCTGTTACTCCTGCCTGCCTGCCTCGTCCCATGCTTGGACGAAGAGAGTCTCTTCATTAAAACCACTCCATTTGATTCGGGTATTGCTGCATGAAACTCCCTAATGCCTGGTATACTAACTGCCTGAAGAAATCTTTTCGCAAGTACATCGGAATATTTTCCAATTTCTTCTTTCTTTGAGTAGCCAAAAGCCACTCCTAAAATATGAGCATTTGCCCAGTTAAAGAGATCTGTAGGTGTACGTAGTTGATTTTCGTATGGAAGCTTGCTTCTAGTCTTTTCAAAGTTCCTCCCAGTCCGTCACTTGGCCCTTTACCATGCCGTAGCAAAGAAATGCCATTCTGCAGAGACTGTGAAATCTTTCCTGTGAAGAGATAAGTTGTGAATGTTATACTTGTTTTTATAATGAGCAGCTGCTCCATCTGAAAAATATTCTTCTTTTTTAAGCTTCGGATCTCGGATAAGCTTTTTAAGCTTTAAGCTTGCAATCTGAACCTGGTTATACCTGGTTATTTTCATTTATTTTCCCTTTTCCTCTACAAAACACCAAATGGACGGTTCCGTCTTTTTGGCTATTCTTCGCACCGTTACATATTTATTAACAAGGTATTAAATTTTACCCCTGATACAATAAAAATTTGCCATACATACTGTTTGATAGTGAAATGTTAATTTATTTTAATTATTTTAGTAGAATTTCCCGCAATATTTAAATTAAATGCTTATCAATCATAAAGCATATTTATTTAAGGACTATTGTTTTATAGCGCTTAAAAAATTGCGTGGGAGCATAAAAATCTTAGGTAGCATACGACATAGTGATCAAGGGAGCTATGACTTCACTTTTCTCTGTGAAAAAAAAATCTCAAGTCAGACGAGCACCTGTCTGATGCAGGTATAAACAATAATGAAAAATGTTCTCTAGTTTGTTTAGAGAACCCATTGGCTGAGAATCGCAAAGGTAGCTAAAAAGAGCAACCATTATATGAAACTGAGACATCACTTTCGTTCAACCTGACGTATAAAAACGATGTTTTCACCTTAGTGTTGCATAATTAAACTATATTTTATACGCTTTTTACACACATAATCCTGGATTTTGCCGTTCCTTTTGTTACACAGCTTGTTACACAGCTACTTGTTGTGGTAGGCAGATTAAACAATGAGTTAAATTCTCCGGGGTAGGCCTGTAAAGTTAGGTCTCCTCTAATGATCTCCTATATACCGTCTTATTCTTGCAAGCATTCTCATACATTGGGTCATATAAGCCCCTGTGTTCTTCAGAAGATTAACATTCTTCATCTTAAGAGCTTCTTCCACCAAATTCAACCAAAACCATTACGGTCTACCTCATCATTCATTGCAATCTTATATACCGTCGCAAGTACAGGTGGCCATAAATTCAGCATTAACACAATCGTTTCAGGCTTTCGGAAGCTAATGCTTAGCTTTATGTGTGTAATTGAAAAAAACACTATGTGCACCTTACTTTATGGGAAATCGTCTGATTATTTTTTAATCAAAAATTATTTCATTATATAGTACGAGCTTCTCTCAATTTATAAAACTCAATCCTGGCTCTCTTTGAGATTCAGGATAAACGTTCGTCAGATCGACCGACAAGATGTTTTCAGAACAAATCTCATGCACGAAGCAGCATCATATGAATGGATCACAGCCATGGGTGACTAAGCGCCATCACGGCTCATCACTGCAATGAACAGAAAAAAAAATCATATTGTATTCAATGACAAACATCAGTAACAGTCTTACTATCATGTTCATCCACCATGGAGGTTTTTAAAAGCTGCTATACTTTTTTATATTATATCTTTTATTTCCTGAAAATGCAATAAACGGCGCTTGGTTATTGGAACAACGGAAATCGTTGGCACTCGCTCGCGAGGAGCAGTTGGCTAGGGAGAGGAAAACTCATAAGAGGGGTGGGATAGAGCGGCCGAGGGTGCCTCTAAAAACTCCTTCAGAATTCCATCGGTACCTTTGTCCCCTTATCAACGCTAGATTCACACTCAATGACCTTATATACTCCACTGGTGAGTTACACTAAGTTTTACTATACTCATGCCTATGGCACTGAGCCTTACAATAGTGAGACCAGGAAAGTAGTTTATTCCTTCCTCTGGACACTCATCGCATACTTGTTAAGATCAATTCATTAAAAAAATCTCTCCTCACTTTTCGTGATGAAATTAATCCTTCCCCTGGAAAAAAAAATAAGCCTTCGGTTGACATTGTGGGTTTTTGAGTGGCCGAGGAGAGTTCATTACCGCCATCTCGTCCCTCCAAAATGAACTTGGTAATCAATCTGCCGATAATAATTTATTTTTTTAATCAATTCTCCTCTCCATACTCATACTCACTACCCTTCACCCACAACTCCTCCCCTCCGAATGGATTTATTTCACCCACCCATCCTCCTCTTCCTCTCAAACACAATACCTCCATTACCGCCTGCTCATCTTCTTCCATGAATGGAATTTCACCGACATCCTTTCACTTTTACACCGAGGCGCGACGGAAGCGACATGACAATGCGTTCACCAGAGAGGACCCGTAGCATAAATTTCAAGGAAATAAAAATGATAAAGTTCAGAAATTTGCGAAAGTGAAACTTGGAAGCTCTAATTTAAGCTTAAAATGAAAATAAATGGGAGTCAGTCGACAGACATTATGCATGAGAACGATTCCGCACTACTATCGTAATCCCTGCAGCTTTTCTCAACGGCATGAAGATCCCTTATTGAGGTAATAAAGCTGTGAAGAGAAAGAGTAATATTTCACTCACAAAAAAGATGCAGTCATTGACTGGATGATCGATGAAGGGTATGCACATTTTCCTTGCATCTCAGAAGAATGTGAAAATGTTTTGCTCGTATGTGAATCCCTCAATATACAGGGAATTAACTGTTTTCGGTGCAATCGTATTTCGCCTTAAGGAGAACTTATATTTTTGCTAGCAAATAATTCTAATTTTGGTATCTTATCTAAAGGGGACATCTATTTTTAAGCTTTCCTTAAAGAGTTCTTCACTCGTAAGGATATACTCCTGCATAAATTCTGTTTGCATAATTTGTCACATGCAATTCAATACGTGTCAAAATGTAAGTTCACTGAAGGAAGCCCCGTCGAATGACATTTGATGTGGAATGTGAAGTACAGGGAAAAGGTAATGAAGAAGTGTTTATCGAAGAAAAGAAACTCGCTAACAATATCTCCGACGTTAATAGTAATAATAATTTCGATAATTTCTCCAACGTTAGCGCTTCCATCGCCGTTACAATTTGCTTCGCGCAAGTATAAAATTCAAATCAACACAGAAGCCTTCTCACTTAGTCACCCTCCCCAAAGAAGAACCTAAAGAAACTAAGAACCTCCCTAAAGAACCACCCCAAAAACAGCCACCCTCATCTCGTTTAACTCTCCACTTGCGAAACCCATCATTCTCAGCAAGATCTGGGCTGATTTTGTCATGAGAGCATTGGCGTCTCCGTCTGCAGAGCAACAAAGCTTCAACTTTAAGTTAGAGGTTCAACATCAAGCAGAAGTAATATTAGGCGAACCATAAGGAACTCTGATTGAAGAACGGCTGTCGCGACAAAATAGAGGATTAGGTATTTATAAATATGAACTCAAAATTTACTCCTGCAAAAATCTGCCATATTCATAAACACTTAATTTTCTAGGCAAATGAAGGGGCGAACTATATAAACAAATTGGTTCTGAAGAGCAGTGGTTTACCTAGGGTTTCTGGCGCACCTGAAAAAATGGAAGGGTTGGCACCCCCCACTTTATGATAGAAATGTTAATGAACTTAAGAACAACTGATTAAGAACACTTGCTTATCATTATCTATTAATACTGGTTTTTGAGCCAAAGATAATATCAATGTCCACTATTGTCACTTCATTTACCTTTTAACTGAATCAACGTTCATCCCTTTCTCCATTTTCCGATTTTTGTTCTCACTTTATAATCTCTACAATTTTCTGATTGAATATGGAGATAATATTGTTTACTTCGACATTATCGTATATCGTGGAAAGCGCCTCCTTGAGCAGAGCAATAAAGCTTTAAATATCCAGTTGAGATACACGTTAACCCGAATTGATATTTAGTTAACCTGAATACTTTCGAATTATAACGGTAAATGAAGAAACTGCTGACGCTGTCACGAAAAACAAGAGTATGTACGCTCCCTAAAATATTGCTATCTTCATTAAAACTTTATTTAATACAAAAAAGAAGAAGAAATCTCCATAAACAAATTGGCATTGAGTGAGAGATGTTTTTCTGCAAACTTTTTTTCCATGCTCAGATTTATTCAACCACCCAATTGGAGGGAAAATAAAGGAGCAAATGGTATTTGTAAGAGCTCTTCCGTGTCAAAATCGAGTCCCTAAGAACGACGAGACGACACGTGGGACGAGGGAATTTCAGTTCGTGATTGAAGGATTGAGATAGAAAGATTAGGCCAAGCGGACGAATTGGGCTGATAAAAACATTTGTAAGACTCAAGGAAAAGTCGATGATACCAAAGTAATATGAAAAATATTGATGGAAAAGCTTTTATCTGAAATAATCACTATGCATCTCTGCTACTGTATTCAAAATTTACGACTGCTCAATTCTCTTTGTAGAATTTTTTTCAGATGGTTTGAAAGAAATGGTTTCCCAAGCAAGACGAGCCTGTATACAAGATCTTCAATAACCATAATAATCCCTTTGACCTGACTACAGCTGCTGGAACGCAGGCGAAACTGTTGTCTAAAATTCAATGACGCGATGCAAAATCCGAAAAAAATGCAGCCTTCCAACTTAAACGCAATGTGGAAGCCTTTGCACCAAGTTTGTCTCTTCTTCTCAGATTTCATTATGCTTCATTTCTCACCAATTCTTCGTTGGTGATTCACAACGTGCATTTTAACTTCATCATTCTTAAAAAATACCACACTTAGAAAACCACACCAGATAACAATACACCAGTGATCACATATAGACACAATTTTAAATATTTTCCAGTTTAGCTCCACGGTCAAAATGAGTTTCGATTTAGATTCCTTTTTTATGAAAAATCATTCTTTTCATTTTTATAAAATTGTAAATAATTGACTTAGAGTTACTTACTGGGCTTAAAACCCATATCATGAGTTTTAAGTCCATGAGGAAACCATGAGTGGAATGAAAAGTGATGAATGCATTCGTGTCTAGAGAATGATGGTTTAATAGGAATGATGGATTGCATTGAGAGCGCATTCACCTGAGCATTGAAAGAATTTCCTGGAGCGTTTACGATGACATAGACGTAGGTTTTGATTAAAGAAATGAGCTCGCGTACTTTTAGACTCGCAAACTCGAAGCAGGATGACTTAACCCTCAGGATTTTAATGAAGGCCTAACAATCAGAAGGCACGAAGCTCCTCGGTGTTTCTTCTCATTCATTTCCCCTCTCTGTGCTGGCATTCACGTGCAGTCCACACAGAGTTACAGTCTCGCGAGTTAAATCCAACCACTAATTGGTAGCCCAAAACAAGGTTCCCTCAAAACGTTTTTACTCTAGAGAATTAGGCTACTCGGGCAAAAAGTTACTTAGCACTCGATGGCTTGCTGAATGCAGGATTATTTTATTATAAACCGTCGACTTGATTATGCAGTAAGTCACCTACTGGCTCCATGAATCTCAGGAGTCTTCCTGATGTCAATGACAACGAACATTTTATCGTAAAGATCAAGGGATTGAACCAATAATTATGCACCGCAAAACGGAATAATTGAAATTGGAACTTTATTTTTCTAAATTCACAATTCATAGTTACCTCTCCACACATGAATGCAGTAGAATTCAAATACCCAACCTTTTTTCAAGTCTGCCTTCATAACTATTCCAATGAAATATTTGAATGTGATAATTTAATAGATACATTTAAATGCCACTCCCCGCAAGTTGAAGAACAAGCCATGTGAATGGTAAATTTCCATTGCATCTGTGCATCTACGTTCACCATACATGTCTCCACGTCCTTTATCATAATTCTTTTTTACTGTTCGGATTTCAAGAGAAGCTTAACCTCCTAGGTGGCATTTCACTAATGTATCATGTTTTAAACGGAGAGAATAAGTTCATAATAATAATATTCCGAAGTAAACGCCAATTATCACACCCTACTACTACTCCACTTAATGAAATGCATGAAGAATTTAAATTATATTCCGGCACTAGCTGATAGTTCATAGTTGTTGAAATAGTGGTAAATATAGGAGTTGGTCCCCTTCCGATAAATTCAAGCACTCTGGCCTCGACAGCATATATATCGAGTGGCAACCTCAGGGTTTTGCATTTAAATGCACTTGATTCAATAAAGCACTTAAAGTTTTTTTTAAAGGTGACTATCTGAAGCCTAAAGGAAACCACTAGTGGTTCGAGAGGGAAAAATGACTTTACTTATTCTATGACTTTTCACTAATTATTCACAAATAAATCAGTGAGACAAACGATATCCTATCTATTCATTCAATAATTGTGAAAACAAAGCTTCATAATACGATTGGTTTTTTAATAAGATGCAGCAAATGATACTATTACACAAGCAATTACAAAGACAGGCCAGTAGGTTTATCCAGTTTCAAAACTATCATGTCTTCTAGATAGTTCATACTTTTTAGCATGATATTCGGAATCTTTTGAGGGTGTGTGAATCCCATTCCCCGTTTCTTCTGGCTTCTATTTCCTTTACGCTAACTTTCTCCTTCTCTGTCGATAATCTTTCAGCTCGCTGGAACCCAAACTCACTCTACTTGAATAATCCATCTCTCCCGCGGCAAAATTCGATCAGGAGAGCGAGTCTGAGCTTGAAGATGATATTCGGAGGATGTACCTCGCAGATTCGACCCGCCTACTGTTTGGGTACTCATTCCTCGAAAGGTCGTGTTATGACGATAGGAGTTTGAAAAACACTTAATGTGGGAAACGTGGGAAATATGCAAGAAGGGGCATTACAACGATATTTCACACAAGACATCTCAACGCCCAAACTATTCAGCGCTAAATGAATGATTGAACCATTATTTTGAGCATCGTAGTTGCATGGGAGTTAGTCCCATCATAACCTAGGTAGGTAAACTTTTCTATGAAACAACAGCTCACTTATGAAATAATACCAATTTTTAAATTGATAAATACATAGGTCATGTCGTCATTTTCTTAATGACTTTTACAAGCGTATTACGTCTTCAAGTTTATAATTTATTTTCTAACGGATGATTAAAAATATTAAAAAGTCACACGATGTATTCCTCTAGAATAAAAGGTATTTAAGGATGGTTAAACTTAAACCCAATTAAGAAAACCTTTTTCTACCTGTAGTCAACGTGACGGTATGACATCGGGATCACAAATCCAGCGAGTGACTATAATAATTTCCTTCCGACTTTTCAATCGAACGGAACAAAAACGGCATGCGCTTATCAAAACATGAGATGTTCTTGCATATATATCTTCTATGACTTGATTATTTACGAGGACTAGAAAAACCAGCCGTCATATTTATTTATATTTGTTGTTATTTAAATTACGCACACACATCTTCGTATAATTTAATCTATGATAATATATATTATTATATTATATTTATGCACACGAATATATATTATTCATACCACAAGAGCGTAATCCAGCCGTCATAATGATTTTCATTTTTTGTTGTATAAATTACACACGCAGTTCATCATATAATATACACTCTAATACCAATAAATGAGGCACTAATATATATATATATATATATATATATATATTAGTGAAATATTCAAAACCCGTGTGAGTTCTTTTTTTAAGTATTTTTTTCCTTTTAGTCACCCTAGTGACGAAGTATATATATATATATATATATATAAAACTTCCAGGAAAATCACTCGGGTGATAAATATACAGTATGCCAAGAGGGTGGCCGATAAAAAATATACACACGGAAAAAAGAACACTTACACATAAAAATTTTCGATATTTCGGTGAAGTCTAGCTCCACCTTTCTCAAGGTTTAAGGTAGGAATGAAGAAAAGGAGAGAGATTGAGGTATGGGAGGGGAAAGAGGGGGAGACGAAGGTGTAAGAGGGGAAGGAGGGGAAAGAGGGAGAGAGGAAGGTGTAGGAGGGGAAGGAGGGGAAAGACGAAGAGCGGGGAGAGGGCGTGGAGGAAGCAGGGAGAGATGAGATGAGGGGGAGGGAGAAACTAGTGTGATTTATTGAGTCCGGGGGGCGAGAAAGCCTGGTGGATTAAAATACAAGAAGATTCAAGATCTTTGAGCTGAAGGGGAGAGGAAGAAGGGGGAAGGGAAGCAAGTAGACCGACTTTAAAAGTGTTATTGAAAGTGGAGTTGTGGGAGGAGACGTGAATGGCGACAGGGAGAGAAACAGAGAGGGAGGGGCAATCGTTACAAGACGAGCGGTGCCCATTCATTCTAATATTGAGAGGAGTGGTGGATAAGCCAATATAGAAAGAAGGGCAGTATTGGCAGAGGAGGATGTAGACAATGTTAGGCGTGGTGCAGGAGGGTGAGAGGACAGAAGGGAGGGGAAAAGCGAGGAACTTGTCCGGCAAGGGCTGGGTGATGAGGATGGGGCAAGTTTTACATCGCGGGCGGTTGCAAGGGGTGGGAAGGGATTTGGTGGGTTTGAGTGATTTGGACAGGGGTTTGGTAATATTGAAAATGGCGGATAGATTGGGGGGGCGTCTGAAGCTGAGAGAGGGACATTGGGGGAATATTTTAGAAGTGGTTAGGTTGTCCGACAGGATAGGGTAGAGGTTTTTAATAATACGCCTAATAGAGTCCACACCTGGGAAGTAGGTGGTACAGAGGGAGATATTGTGTTGGGAAATGCTATTAGTAGGAGGCAGTTTGGGGGAGTGTGGTTTTTTGAGGATTTTTTTATTGAGAAGTTGCTCTGGATAGCCTCTGCGAAGAAGAGATTGATGGAGGTTAGTAAGGAATTTATCAAGGGAGTCAGGGTTGTTGCAAATTCGGTGGCCACGAATAGAAAGGGAGTAGGGGAGGGAACGTTTAGTATGGGAGGGGTGGCAGCTGTTATAATGGAGGTATTGTTGTTGGTTGGTGGGCTTGATATGCACGGAAGTGCTAAATTTGCGGTCAGAGAGGGAGACGTTTACGTCCAGAAAGACGACGTTAGAGGCAGAGATGTTAGAAGTAAAGGAGAGGGGAGAGGAGGCGTTGAGGGAGGAAATAAAAGAGTTGAGAGAATGAATACCATGTGGCCATAAAAGGAAGATGTCGTCAATGTAACGAAGCCAGAGAAGAGGTTTTAGTGAGCATGAAGATAGAAAAGATTGTTCAAAAAGTCCAAGGAAAAGGTTGGCGTAGGAAGGACTGAAGCGACTACCCATAGCGCATCCTTTAATTTGAAGAAAGAATTTGTTATTGAAAGAGAAAGCGTTGTGGGTTAGGATGAAATTGGAAAGATCAAGAAGGAACTCAGAGCTGGGAATATGAGGAGCAGGGCGTTTAGTGATGAAATGGCGGATGGCAGAAAGTCCTTCAGAATGAGGAATGTTGGTATATAGGGAAGTGACATCAATAGTGGCCATTAAGATATCACAGTTAGAGGGGAGTGGAGTAGAATGGAGGCGTTCAAGAAAATGATAAGTGTCTTTGATAAAGGAGGGCAGGGAGTGGACAATGGGTTGTAGGTAGTAGTCAACAAATGCGGACATGCGTTCGGTGGGTGAGTTATAAGAGGAGACAATGGGGCGGCCAGGGTTGTCAGGTTTGTGGATTTTGGGTAGAATATAGAAGTTTGGGGTGCGTGGGTGTGACGGAGAAAGAAGGGTGATATCTTGTTTAGACAGGCCTTCATCAGGGCCTCTTTTATTTCCTCCCTCAACGCCTCCTCTCCCCTCTCCTTTACTTCTAACATCTCTGCCTCTAACGTCGTCTTTCTGGACGTAAACGTCTCCCTCTCTGACCGCAAATTTAGCACTTCCGTGCATATCAAGCCCACCAACCAACAACAATACCTCCATTATAACAGCTGCCACCCCTCCCATACTAAACGTTCCCTCCCCTACTCCCTTTCTATTCGTGGCCACCGAATTTGCAACAACCCTGACTCCCTTGATAAATTCCTTACTAACCTCCATCAATCTCTTCTTCGCAGAGGCTATCCAGAGCAACTTCTCAATAAAAAAATCCTCAAAAAACCACACTCCCCCAAACTGCCTCCTACTAATAGCATTTCCCAACACAATATCTCCCTCTGTACCACCTACTTCCCAGGTGTGGACTCTATTAGGCGTATTATTAAAAACCTCTACCCTATCCTGTCTGACAACCTAACCACTTCTAAAATATTCCCCCAATGTCCCTCTCTCAGCTTCAGACGCCCCCCCAATCTATCCGCCATTTTCAATATTACCAAACCCCTGTCCAAATCACTCAAACCCACCAAATCCCTTCCCACCCCTTGCAACCGCCCGCGATGTAAAACTTGCCCCATCCTCATCACCCAGCCCTTGCCGGACAAGTTCCTCGCTTTTCCCCTCCCTTCTGTCCTCTCACCCTCCTGCACCACGCCTAACATTGTCTACATCCTCCTCTGCCAATACTGCCCTTCTTTCTATATTGGCTTATCCACCACTCCTCTCAATATTAGAATGAATGGGCACCGCTCGTCTTGTAACGATTGCCCCTCCCTCTCTGTTTCTCTCCCTGTCGCCATTCACGTCTCCTCCCACAACTCCACTTTCAATAACACTTTTAAAGTCGGTCTACTTGCTTCCCTTCCCCCTTCTTCCTCTCCCCTTCAGCTCAAAGATCTTGAATCTTCTTGTATTTTAATCCACCAGGCTTTCTCGCCCCCCGGACTCAATAAATCACACTAGTTTCTCCCTCCCCCTCATCTCATCTCTCCCTGCTTCCTCCACGCCCTCTCCCCGCTCTTCGTCTTTCCCCTCCTTCCCCTCCTACACCTTCCTCTCTCCCTCTTTCCCCTCCTTCCCCTCTTACACCTTCGTCTCCCCCTCTTTCCCCTCCCATACCTCAATCTCTCTCCTTTTCTTCATTCCTACCTTAAACCTTGAGAAAGGTGGAGCTAGACTTCACCGAAATATCGAAAATTTTTATGTGTAAGTGTTCTTTTTTCCGTGTGTATATTTTTTATCGGCCACCCTCTTGGCATACTGTATATATATATATATATATATATATATATATATATATATATATATATATATATATATACATGCATAAATAAAACAGTGATACACTAAACAAACACAGAAACACGCAAAAAGGACACTCACAAAATAAAACTTGTACGTTTCGGCGTCAGGACGCCTTCGTCAGCGGTAGAGGAATGATGAGTCCGCTCTGTTCCCTTGGGAAGGAAAGGGCAGAGAGGAAGGAAAGGGGGGGTAAGTGCGAATGGATAGTGGTGGGGAGAGAGAGGTGGCTATTGGGCTTTTAATTCAATGGGCTAGGTTTAGCCCGGGCTTTTCGAATGCTCTTGTCACCCAAATATGGGCGTATTCACGAATTTTCACGTCAACATTACCGGCGGATTGAGGAAGGGCTTCTATGATCTCTAGGGAGAAACAATCGTCAAAATTTTGAGAGTGGGAGGCATAACATACCGCCTCCCACTCTCAAAAAATTTTCTCTCTCCCCCCACCACTATCCATTCGCACTTACCCCCCCTTTCCTTCCTCTCTGCCCTTTCCTTCCCAAGGGAACAGAGCGGACTCATCATTCCTCTACCGCTGACGAAGGCGTCCTGACGCCGAAACGTACAAGTTTTATTTTGTGAGTGTCCTTTTTGCGTGTTTCTGTGTTTGTTTAGTGTATCACTGTTTTATTTATGCATGTGCATCGTCGCCGAGAGCGATTTTCTACCAAGACATTATATATATATATATATATATATATATATATATATATATATATATATATATATATATATATATATATATATATATCTTTGGAAGTTTTCGCCAATTGGCCACAAATATATAAATTCAAACTTACAGGAGGTAGGAGAAATAGGAAAAGATAAAGAATTCGTTCTTACGGAACGTTTCGAACCAGTTGGTCCTGGTCGAACCAGTTGGTCACGTTGACTACAGACTTCTAGAGCTGACGAAGGACCAACTGGTTCGAAACGTTCCGTAAGAACGAATTCTTTATCTTTTCCTATTTCTCCTACCTCCTGTAAGTTTGAATTATATATATATATATATATATATATATATAATTCAAACCACGGGAGCGTGGTTAAGCATTAGTTCAACAATATTCGTCAGTTCAAACACTTTATTTGTGCTAGTTGTCATATGTGCGTAAAGAAACTGAGATTCAAAAGTCCTACCATGGCGCTCACTCAACTTATCCATTCAGAGGCACATTTGTTACGCAGCGATTCCCTCCACCGCTCCCGGAGCGCTACTCCCCCTAATGCGCTCACTGCAAAGGGCTTTCTCTTGTTGGGTATCCATCATGTTTTTCATTAAACTCCGTCCGAGGTTGTGGCGGCGTGAGCGCCTGCCACGGACATCTCTCAGAGATGTGCACGCGATATTCGGACGAGCTGTCAACCGTTGATGAGAGTGAGTTCAGTTTTGACGACAGGGGGGAGGAGAATATCAGAGGGTGGAACACGTGTCGTTTCTAACGACTGGTATTGCGGGCATAGATAGCTTAAGCGCGATATCACTTAAGATAAAATTAGATGAAATTTCCCTGATTAAAAAAAATAATCTCGTATTTATAATGAGACCAAAATACCAAAATTGCTTTATTTTTCGAGAATTGATGAAACAGAGCTGTTTGCGATTGGGTATGGTACCGCTGTGCGCTCTAAAAGGGCATAAAGACCGATGGAGTTTTGACACATAATTTGCGTCAGAATATCAGCGGTGTGTACTTTGTACGTTTTCTTAAATATTGAAAAAAAGAAATTTATCACTCATCGTAATGCGTTTCGTTAAATTCGATAAAATCCTTCAGTTGAGAAGGTATTTTCAGCATGCGGTGTGAATAAAACAAGTGAAAAGATAAAAGTCACAAACAAAGTTAAAGCATATTTATGTGTAATTAACGTTACAACTATCATTTTAGGTATCAAACAAATGCATACAAATTTGAAATAGTACTCTAATTTATCTTTAACATCTATCTCCAAATACCTTTTAATAAACATTTTCAACAATAATTTCGCCATTCTCACCATGCTGCCATAATGCCGTATTAATAAGTTAACGATGTCGTTCCCCTCACTTTAAGGGAGAGGGAACTAGGTCCCCAAACTAATCGAATTGATACTGAATAAGAGAATTTTTGCGAATTATGGATTTCCCATTTATTTATTAATTTTAACAATTTTTTGCATTCCAGTTCCATCTGGCAATGCCTGTGGACGGGACATATTTCATATCTAATGTTACAATATAAAAAAAATATATCAAATTCAAGTATCCCTGGCTCACTATTACAATAATCGTACACCAGTAGTTTAAGAAATACACAATTACATTTGCAATAACATATCTAAATAACATATTACCATGAAATATTAGCGATTTAGTGCATTTTATAAGACATTGTGGTACAATCTGAGGTTCGCAAGTTCGAGACTGAGTTACGGCTAATATTTTCTTGATTTTGAAAAATACATCAATGAGAAAAAATCTGGAACGAGACAACAAGAATTGCTACACTAAATGGTATTTGAACAGCTAGCCTACATGCTAATAAAAACTACCCGGCTTCACTTCTGAGAGGTAGCAGTCTCAGAAAAAGACACTGATGGCGCAGATCAAGAAGATTGGTCCAGTATCAACTGCCACAGCTTCGGGTCAGAGTAAAATTCACAGATCCGCCGGAGTACTGCGACGTGGAACGCAACGGGAAACCACCACGTTAGTCTCCATAGAAGATGCAGTCTTGCATTGATATGACGTGATGGCAATGCTCCCGGTAAAATATTCCGTAGGTAATATATTCCCCAAATCGGATTTCCGCGTGGAGACTACTGGGAGGTGAACATCAGTCAGAGTGGAAACCTGATACTTTAATGCGCTTTTAAATCTAGTTTATTTTTTAAATAAATATAAGTGATATCATGATTACCTACCCGGAGACTTTATTTTGCATCAAATTCCGTCGCGGATTGAAATGGTGGTGATTTTACACTAGAACTACCGATGGAGTCATGTTGACTCCTCGCGATTTATATTTTTCTGCCCCGACTAAAATGTTTCGAATTTCGGCTTGAGATTCCGTGACCTTTACTCATTTTTGACACAAAAGAAGGCTTTGCGATAAAAATAGTTTTAAAAAATAGTACCAATTTGTCAAAATTTACCTTTGACTACCAAAGAGAGTCATTTTGACTACCTACTGTATTTTGCTAGTCTTTTCGCCAAATAGTATTATTTGTGTGTTTTATTTTGCCTTATGATCATAATTAATTCAAAGCAACTGTTGCCATTAATCTATAATTATTACGCTTTTTGGAAAATATTTGCGATATTTTGAAGAAATTTCTAATTTTACGGGTCCATGTTTGGAACTACAAACCATGTGAATGTCCTGATGTTATTTTAACTTAAGCGATAAAGTGGTGAATATGCCATCCATGCCGTCGTGTCTGCCTTGCTTCCCTTCTCATCACCCGTCAGTCTCGCTGCAGAACAATACTGTCTAGCATGCTCCATTGTTTCAGCCTCAACTTCTTGGAAGTTGATTTTCAAACGTGAAAAAGTAACTTTGTACCCTTCCATTGATAAACTGATGTATCAGGAAAATAAATCAGTGGAAAGAAACGAAGTTACTATCGTAGCATGTTCGCATGGGCGTAGCCAGGGAATTTGGCTTGGGCATGGGACCACTCCAGGACCACCTACCCTCCGGGGGGTCTGGGGGGTACCCCTCACTTCAAGAGGGGGTGTTTCTCCCCTGGAATTTTTTTAAATTTAACCTTCTCAGAACTTAAATTAAGCCTAATTTTTGATGACATGTTTGCATAATACGAAAGGGATACACCGAGTTGGAAAATAAAATGGGTTTTATTTTCAACGAGGATTCACACATTTTCAGAGGGATTATAGTAAAATTTGGGATGATTTTCTGCTAATAAATTAAAATCTCACAACTTCAATGTTAATTTAAAGTGAAAACAAAGAATAGTAACAAAAAAATTGGTTTAAAGGAATTTTCTGTTTTTTTTTACAAAAATGTTCAATAATATCAGTGTCGGGAACCTTTTCTTTAACAAGTGATATTTCGATGTGAAGAATGGATAGATTTGAAAATCTTGATTGACCGGTTGTAGACCGAAACCACGACTTTATTCTTCGCATGACTGAAAAACTTCTTTCACATCTGCCCGAGCTGACGGGCAGGCTAATTGCTACTCGGAGTAGTCTGTAAACATTCGGCATGATGTCTTCATTTATTTATGCCGTTGCTTTTTTAAGTTTGACCTCAAGTTCTTTGCTTTTTAATATATTTATCAATACTGTTGCCTCGGCAATTAAGAAATGGGTATCAATATTCAAAATTTCTTTGTAATTATTTATGAAATCATCAGCTTCAGCCAAGTTCAGCTGTGTAAAGGCATCCGCTGCCTTTGCCAGGGGAACGGACTCAAACATGTGCTGAAAATGTGAAATAACGTTATCAAAAACCCTGTTGTACACATTGATTTTCCAGTAGTCTTGAGCGATGGGGTTGGTGTGAGATGGTAGGTTGATCAGCTGGATTTTTCCTACGGTAGGATCAAAGCAGCAGTGCCTGGTCGCGGCGCACATTTAAATTTCGCAGTGCTGTCCCGGCTGCTGCAGTGTAAATTGTAGCTTACCTTTGGCCTAAATATAGACCCCGCCCCAAAATATAGACCGATTTGGACCAAAATTTGAAATATCGACCAATATAGACCATAAGCAAAATGTCAACACTCTATATACCATATGGGATGCCTGGTTTCCCGTATTCTTGAAATCCAATTTCCTACATGGGGTTTAAATATTTTGGTGTTCACTAGAATGCCACAGTCACCCGCTGGAAATCTTTCTATTAATACATTCGCTGAATCCGAACTGTTCTTGACAAATGTATTGAAATCAATGCACACTGAGATTTCATGCGAAAATAAAGAGAGTAAATGTAATAACTATCCCTGCAAATACCTCACTCTCACTCTGTGATTCAATCCGATGGTTGGTCCAAAGTTAGTTATAGTTAAGGGTAGAGCTAACCCCAGACTAAGCCACAGGTGTGTGTATTTCACACATTCAGGGTAGGGGGGCCAGTTCCTTTCCCTGGGCCACCTAGCACTCCGAGGATTTTATGTTCGGGGCGTCCAAAGGCTTCACCCGGATTTGAACCCGGGACCCTTCGATCAGTAGCCAAGCGTTCTACCCACAAGGCCAACGCGCTCCTTGCAAACAACTAGGTAATAAAATAAACAAACCGTGATGTAAGATAGGTTCACTCCAAAACATATATATATCGTTACGATATTAGAATACGCCTGACCACCATTACATATAAATACACGAGTCCAATATAAAGGTGTCAGATTTTACTTTACGTCAATTCATCAACACTACCTCATATTTATCGTACTATATACATTTCTGTCGCTCCTCGTCGTCATATAGACTTTTACCAGGTCCATCTAGTATTTTAACTTTTTTTTACCTTCTTTACTAACTTGCGTTCACACGAACCACAAATTCAGGTAGCCTGCGCAAAACCAAGTAACTCAATGCTGATAAAATCAGTTTACCAGTGTTTCTCCAACCTGCGTTCACACGACGGACTTGGTACTCAAGTTACTAGCATATACGGGTTACTGGCTTTCTAACCTAGTAGTGTGAACGGGGCCAAAGGGACCGCGCCGCCGTGCTGTGACTTGGCCGCAGGCGCGCGAATCCGTTTTTTGTGTGAAGCGTGGCCACCACGATTTCGATTTGTCAAATTTTTCTGGGGAGGCCACGAGCATTCTTGGGGGGGGGGGGCGTCGGCGACATAAAGCGATGTACAATTGCGGAAGCACGCAGGCCAAATGATGATTTTACTCTTTCCGATGAGGAGGTAGATGCATGTAGTATTGCCATATTTTACGCCCGCGGAATATCAGGCACGAACGATCACTCTATTACAAGTATTTGGTCAAACGATTGGGAAACACAATTCCATAAAACGACGATGTCTAGGAACCGTTTTGTAAGCATTTTGCACTGTCTAAGATTTGATGAGAAGTGTAATCGATCCCAGCGACTCAAAAATGACAAGTTTTTCTCTCTTTTCAATAGTGTGGGATAGATTCATTGATAATTGCATTGCTTGTTACAAACCTGGTCCGTACATTACGGTTGATGAACAACTTTACCCCAGCAAAACTAGGTGTCCTTTCACTCAGTACATTCCTTCTAAGCCGGACAAATACGGCCATAAATATTGGCTAGCTGTTGACAAGGATAGCAAATATCTTGACAATGGCTTCCCTTATGTTGGAAAAGATAATTCACGTCATGTTGATTGCCGTTTAGCTGATCACGTAGTACTGAAGCTGCAATATTAGTATTAATGCAGCCGTTTCTGAAAAAAGGGTGAAATGTAACCGTAGATAATTATTTTACTTCAGTAAAACTCGCTGAACAGCTAAAAAGCCAGGGTACTGGCATTGTGGGAACGGTAAATAAAAAAATGACGAGAAGTACCAAAAGAGATCAAATCAATGAAAGAAAACTTTTACAGCTCAAGTTTTTTAAAATCAACGATGATTTCACACTTGCTACATATCAAGGTAAACCAGACAAGAATGTCATAGTTCTAAGTTCCATCCATCCAGATTTCGACGTTGCTTCTGATTCCGCTAAAAAAAACTCCTAAAACGGTGAAGTTTTACAATGAAACTAAATACGGAATAGATGCCGTAGACCAAATGGCGCGCAAATAGACCACAAGAACATGTACTCGGCGATGGCCTATCCACTCGTTTGAAAATACTCTCGACTTAGCAGGTAAATTTTGGGATGAGCCTGGTAGCCTAAAGTTAGAAAGACGGAGAGGAACAGGTGCGTTATGGCAAGTGGGATGTATAATAAATATAGCCATTTGCGGAAGGGAGATAATACCATTACCATTCATCATTGCAATAGGGTTTTCAAGCCACCCATAAAACATTTTCCCCCAAACTTTTTACTTCAAATCACACATAAAAATGACGGCAATACTGATGAAATGAAAATGAAAACAAAAAGGATCCCATAAATTACGCCAAAGTCAACGCGCAAAATTTTCAATATGATAAGGAATACAACTTCATTTGCATTAACTTCCATATGCGGCGAGTCAGGTTTTCAAGTGGAAGTATTTTAGCATAGGCTTTGCAAGCATATAGCACCCTCTATTTAATTTTCCACCATCATGCACCAATTACGGCGGATGCCTTTCTTAAATTTAAAAACATACAACAGAAATAGCGAAATGTATAATTTACGTCAGAGATTGCTGATTTATTCATTTATTTGCAGAAAGGAGCGTTGATATTCATAAGCATGATTAATAAAGAAACATACCAAATACTGCATTCAAGAAGCGTAAACTGATCTCTTCCTTCTTCTAATTCACACGCAACATTGTGTTCAACCCTATGTCTTTTAAAATATCCCTATCGCTACGACGAAAAGCAGCTTATATACTTCCTCAAAATTGAAATATTTATCTTTGGCTGAAATGTCGCTGATAAAATTAAATTAGAGACACATAGAATTGTCATTAGAATAAAACCACCTGGACCTATTTAACCACTGACTTTAGTCTTTTCGGACCAATGTGATGGACACCACGCTACCCAGACAGAAGATGAGAACTTTCACATAGCTTACCACTGCTTACAGATGGTATGGAATTTAGTATTATGAAAAACAGAACATCAATTCTTCTAAATCCTGCTGAAATTGCCATGAGATTCAGGAAACTTGGAAAGAGCAAGGGTCTACGCCTTGATCCTTAAAGTCAAAGGACCAGGTTCGAGTTCCAGACCAGGTGGGTTTTTTCTCTGAGCAATTTACTACGCTTTTCCTCATAGATCGGTTGGCTATTTATCAAAATCCCAAACAAAAACTTGTAGAATTACTCGAGGATAATAATATAATGAAAAAAGCATTAGTCAATACATACAAAATGGATAATAATAAACATTGACGCATAGAGCATCTATAGATCGAATGAAGGTAGGTAATCGTAAGAAAATTTGGCCAAGGACCAAAATACTCATTTTGGCTTTTTAAATCTTGATGCTGTCCATGGATATGACAGTTAAAATACTTGTAGATCGATTCAAAATGAATATGCATACTTAATACTAAAGACGACGCTGTCCAAAATACGACGCTATGTCATATTCAACTGATATTACTATATCGCTATATTATGAGATTTTTGCGAAATGCTCCCCTTGAATCTCATTTCTGCCGTCTTTCTTCTCAGAGCTAGAACTTTCTTAGCTGCTCTTTTGAAATTCAGTTTTAGAGTAAAACTTACGTACAATCATAGAATGATTTCTCTCCCTCTAAAAATTGATATGCCAGACCAATATCTTGCATACTACGTGATAAACTAGGGAGTAGTTTTGCTCTGAATAGCATGAATAAGGCTTCATTTTGAAGATTTTTTGTAAGATAAGCATCAAGTCAAAATAATTTATTCAAGAAAAAATAGTTAAATTAAATTATTTTCCATTTTTAAGCTACACCTCCGTTGCAGCAGATGCTGACAGGAACCCAAAAATTAAATTAATTTTTAAATTTAGTAATATTTTCGAGGGGACATACTACCTGTGATTAATTTTTTCCATGTATTTAAATATTGATCGCTTTCGCCATCATTTCATATAAATATAAACTTTATCTCTGCCTTTTTGCCAAAGCTACTCGCCTCAGGGTGAGCGCAGTTGGCCGCTTCGCATGCATATCTGAATATTTATTACGCAATACGTATGAAATAATAATTGAACATTGATAAACCAATAAACCGATAAAATGAAATCGATGACAAGAAGTTAGAAATAAACCGATGACGAGAGGTTAAGATGGAGATTAGGATGCCACAATTCTTCGGGTAACCGATGAAATCCGTTTGATCACACGATTCCTCTCAAATACGATTTCTCTCTATAAGTCAGAAAGGACAACCGCCGCTCTTGGCCGCATCCATACCAGCTTTCACGATTTCTTTCCTTATCTTGTAATATGGATTACCACTCATATTTGCATCAATTAAGTCTTTTATATTTCTTCTCAATCCCCGCTTGATAAACATCCTTCTAACTACGGTCTTCAGAATCCCGTCACGACGCGATGAGGGGATACTAAAGACGTCGCACCATCTCTTCCATTATCCTCCAAAACTTCATTTCAAGTGCTTCCAATGTCATCATTCCTAAGCGTTTATTTTTCCCTAGCATTCCTTTTCTTTTTCAACCTTCCTTTTTTGCAACTTCCATCAAGGATTCTGAAACTGGTTTTCCACTATTAGTGAACGCCTCTTTCTCGTTTGAATTCCCCGCCGTTATTTTTTCCTTCATTGAGCTATAAATTAAGTACCTAAATTTCTACCCTCTTCAATTAATGCCTTCAACTTTGATTATTTACCTTGTTTTCTTTGTCCTATACAATTTTTACTTTAGTGATTACACTTATGATGGATCTTTTTTGCAGTATTTAAAGTCTAATTAGTCCACAAAAGACAAATTATATTGACGATATACTTCCAGAAAGTCAGCAGACAGCAAATATAATGGGCTTCATCAGATCTCATTCTCCGTTTTAACTCTACTCTAACAGCTCTATTTATGCCTTTTTTTACCATTTCTTGGGCATAAAGTTGCAAATCAATGGCGATTAGAGGAAACCATGCTCATTCACTGAATCACAATTTCCTACCTTGATTTTCCATATAACCCCTACTCATGCACCGTCTGAGCCCCAAAAATATTTAGATTTCGTCTTTAATTCCCAAATCCACTATGCTGTCATCAGTACTCATGAAGGAACGCATTTTATTTCCAGATGCTTGCAAGTTTGTTTTAAGGATACTATATTTCCTTTTTGGTCTCACCGGTGAGAGCTCTGAAAGTTCAAAAATTTCACAGAGAAGCAAACCATCAACCTTGACCGAGAGCACAAACATTCGCAAGGAAGAAGGACTCCTCGGAGGCTAAACATGCGAAATCACCCGGTATGAGGTCTGGGCCTGCAAATAATTTAACCTCATCGCAAAAGTTCTTTATCTATACAATGGTAATTGGTTGTTCACGTTATGGTTTATTCATTAAATACTGTTCACTAATTTTGAGAATAACTGTGCTTAACCATTAAAAAATATTTTAAAAAATGTTTAAACTATTTTTAATATTAATATTAAGCAACAATAGCCACCCATAAACCTTAAAACGGTATTTCTCTGATTTCAGACCTTGCGAGTGAGTTCTACGAGTGTATTTATTGCACATTATGAACTGTATCGGTGAGATAAAGAATGGCGTAAGTGAAAAATAAAGCTTTTGTAAAATGAGGCTTAAAGTAAAATAAATAAAAAAACTAAACGCTATGTTCTCCTCTCAATTGAAAAAAAACACTTGAAGCTAAAGAGCACACGACTCAGGCAAAGAACAGAATATAAAGTAGCGGAATACTTCTGCGCACACAACTAAAATAGGCATGGCAAAAAACTGACAACCAATTTTGCTCTAAAATTCTCGTGATTACAAATTACAAACAACGATTGCGACCCTGAGAGGATACTCGTAAACAAAAGTCTCTTGTTTTTTTAGAGAAAATGGAACCACTAGACCAGGATGGCGGTCCAAATACACCTATTTACTTCCACATCCGGTATATTTCCTTTCAAGCTACCGTCAAGACCACTGGGTCCTCCTTCAGAGTTCCCACTGCCCACTAGAAACGAGGCGACGGATCCGAATTATGCCCCCTTTCCCATCGTGATGAGTGAGCCTCGCGTCCCTTAATAGCGCCCCCGGGTGAAATTCAGCTGGGAACCGAGGTGCGGAAATCTAACTGAGGGAAACCATGCACTGCGGTCCCTAGCACGAGAGATTGATGAGAGAGAGAGAGAGAGAAGAGTCGTTTGCACGAGAGAGAGAGATAAGGATGTAGGAACAGGCGTCAATCGCTTTCGCCTTCCGTAAATCGTCACTTACGGCGCAATTACATGCTAGATACGCCTTCCAAGAGCGAATTGAGACGGGTAGTGATCGACGCAGTTTCCCCTTCAAAGCAGCTGGTGATAATGAGTCTCTCCTGATACGTTCTCCCATTAACCATTCCATCTCTACTCCCGGCAAGCCTGTTCTGATGGCCCTGGGTGCGCCAAGGCAAAACCTTAAAGAAAGTGTAACGGGATGGGGAATAAAGACCTTAAAGTAGTCAAATGCGACTGATTTCTTTTAGTGGAATAGGAAATTTAATTGAACGACATTTTCAGATTTGTGTTGATCCTGTTTGTGACGTCAAGGTTCATAGTAGATTACCAGGACTAGAAATTCAGTAAGTATTTTTCAATGTCAAACGAGTGTTTACGTATTTTTAATGTGACATAATTCCTTAGACTATGTATACCAAGCGAATGTTAAAAATTCACTTATCTAAAGATATACCGTTAGAATGCTTGGAGCAAAAATGAAGTATTTTTGGATTGCTGCTTCACAGTACCACATTCCCTGGTTCCAAATTTACTGGTTTTCAAGTTAAGGTTGGCCAATTAGTGGCTACTATATAATTTCCGGATTTTTACCTGATATCCCAGGCACTTTTATGTTTTTTTCCCGGTTATTGTGCAATCAATTTCCATACATTATGTATTATATACGTTAAAATGGGAGTGAAGGCAATAGTGGCGATGAAATAGCATTCGGCGCATTACTAGACGGTATCTATAGATCGTAATATGTACGTAGAGATCTACTAAGAAACATCTTTACCTACTTTAAATGGAACGTTTCTTTGTACGCCAAGGTGTAAGTACACTTTTAATTAGAGAAATTTAAAATTAGTTTTGTTCTGTTTCTTCATCAGCTTTATATATACCTACCTATGCAATTTTCACCGTTGTCCACTACTGTTCGTGCCAAATATAAAAAAAAAATATTATGGCCTTGACGCGTACGTGCAGCAAAAATTCGATGGATTCCGATCATAATAACTTTCTTAAATTCTCAGTTGTATGTCAGTTTCGTTGCTGCCTAGTCAAATTTTGTTACTGATGTTACATATGCATTATTTGGGTGGATTGAGTGGAAACAAGGAAAATTTGTTTGACAACTTGTTGGTACGCTATAATGGTTTTCTTGTAGTAAGGTTAACAATACCAAAAGCATTTATGAAATTCTAGATTTCTTTTAAACGAACATTTTTCACAGCTAACACGTCCAAAAAAATGGTCGCCACGGCTCTACCAGCCAGTGCAGCTACTCATGTGGTACATGGCTACTAGCTGCGATCCTGCTGCAGATAAAAATCTTCGGTACCGAATACTGAAGGCATCACAACAATAATATTACCAAAATACTGGTTTTTGCAGATAGTTAACAAAGTGAATAGAACAGAAAAGAACAGAAAGTGATGAAAGTGAAATCAGCTAAAGGCAATATCCGAAATAAGCAAAAATGTCTTAATCCACCAATTAAAGGAGACATTTGAGACCGATTTCTCCGGGAAAATAATTCCACAGTTCACATTTAAATGCTTCCCAAAAGGAAAACTTCCAAGGGATTGCTGCCGGATTCTCCAGGTGGAAAAAATTAATCCAATAACGATAATTTCACACGATAGAAGGCATTAAAAATTTACGGTTAATTTCACCGGTGAAAATGTTTTCTCCAACTACATGTATTATTTGACGCTTAGATTGACGCAATGAGCACATTTTATGGAATAGAAATAGGAACGAAGGCGGAAAATTCATTAGAGCTCCTGGCAACAGACGGGAAGTGAGAATAAAGGAACTTTTCACCATGCCCTCGGACCAAATACCCAAACTTAGTAGACAAAAGATTATAGGATGTGAGCCGGAACATGCACAAAAGTGTTGTTAAAATTTGCAAAAACAATCATTTGGATTTCGTTATAAACTTGTTCCCTCCTTAAATCTGATACCTTAATAAGAAAGAGCACTGCTGTTCAGTAGCACCATTCCTCACGGTGAAAAAGAAGTTAAATAAGAAGACATGAAGTCAGAATTCTCGATGAGCTTCACTTTAGCCTTAAATGATAACCACTAAGCACACTGGCGTGAAGCACTAGCACGTAACACCCGGGATTGGCTCCAATTAACAATGCATACGTCAATTACTACACTATCCTTGAAATCAGCAGCAATACTGCTGAATCTTAGAAAACTATGCCTAATGAAGTGGCCGCCTTTATTAGGAAACCGGTCGTGCATTAAATTAATCAGTAAAAAGTCTTATTTTTTATTTATTTAAGGATAATGCATTTGAACAAAATTGAGCCAGAACTAAACAATTCAGTAGTAAACGGTCTCAAAACTCCTTGTAACGGGCGAGAAGTTTCGGAATAGTCACAATTTTGTCGGTCTACGAAGAATAATACGAAAGAGTACTGAAGATGTGAAGAAAAACAGCCGCCAAAATGTAATACCTCGTCGCCCTATCCATAGTGCATCCTTATTCCCCACCCCGTTCATAACTTAACAATCCCACAATGCATCACCTACAGGTTCACCTAAAGAAGGCCGTAACGACAGGGCCTGGGAGGGGTCACAGAGGAGAAAGGTCGCGCCGGAAGGAAGGTCACTTTGCTTACTACCACGTCCACTCTTCCCATGACACCCCCACCCTCAGCGAGTACTGCAGGTGACACTGGGATAGGGGGAGAGGACTGGAAGAGGGGGGCATTGTGTGAAGGGACCTCTTCTTCTGGGGGTGAGAGGGTGACCTCCCACGGTCAAGGTTTCACCCTCGGTTCAACATGCAACGGCTAATGGGGAAGGATGAGATGAGAAAGCTCAGAGGAGAATGGGAGACAAGTTGGCAGGGTGGTTACTTGAGGCGGCGACCGACAAATGAGTAAAGGTGGGAAGGTAGGTAAGGGAAGAATTTTTTTTACGGACCGAAGGAAGGGTGAAGAGATACTGGCGTCCTCATTAGTGTGCGACAAAGGTGACAACATTTTTATGTTTCATCTGAAGGATAGTAGTAGAATTATTTTTGTTTAACGTGCTTCGATGGCTAAGGTCATTTCGCAAATACTATCTACCGCTTGCAGACAGGGTCAGGGGATCAGAGGATCACCCCTTCAAACACGAGCCGATCCCAAAGATGCTTAACTTCGGTGACTGATCGGGAACCGGTGTATCAATCGTGGCCCATCTGAATGATAGATTAGCGGCCGTGGCCGATATTTTGAAAGCTTCACAGAATTTTTCTACGCTTTCAGCTTATTTGGTTTTTCTGAGTCTTGAGAAGCTTCATTTCATCTGGATAGGAATTCCTGTTCCCTGCCGGCGATCTAGAGGGTCGCTTTTATTTTGCGTAAAAAAATAAGACAAAGTATTAACTTCGGTCTATTATGTAGGGCCACTCTGTTCCGGATATCATTATGATTATATCATAGGTTGCAGTGGCAGTTAAAATCTTCCAAATAAATAGCTTGATAAGGTAGTTGAGGCAAAGCTTCAGTGGGGAATTGGATTATTGGAGGGGATTCGTAGATGTTGGATATGGTGGTCTCTTCACTTTCATAACAATTGAGCCGTCCATGACGTCATGGCCTTCTCGACGAGCATTGAGTGAAAGGAAGAGTGCGGAGTGCGGGTGGATTCCACCGCCACCGCTTGGCACATAGGCACCCTGCCTGTTAAACAGGACTGTCTTGTGCTGGCCTGTGGGGCTAGCCTTATGGGGGCTAGGTATAAAAGGGACACACACCCTGCCCCCGGGCTGATTTTTGGCCACGAACTCCTCGTGTGAGGACGACGGGGAGTGCGTTCGTTGGAGAGACGAGCCGACGCTGCTTCACAAGATCACCACTTGCACAGGTACCGCGCACGCCTTCCCTTCCCTATCATTGTCCCTTTCCTTGGCTCGCCGATCGCCCGCAATAGTTTATTTTTGTTTTAATTTAAAGAATAAACTGGTGCCCTTTTTTCTAAGTAATCATTATTTTTTTGACGTTTCTACCGATGACTCTCATATCCACGTGTCTCACAATAATATGGATGTTATTACTGGAGCCAGTGTCTAATAAGTATGCACTTCCTATGAAGCTCCTAATGTATGTAACGCAGCCTTAGATGTAATGTTATGCGGCATCGAGTATATCGTATCTGGTAGCCTGTCGTTCCCTGTTTTATGATTAGTTTCATCACCAATGTGGAATGCTTCAATGGCAACTACGTAGAATTTGTTATGTAGAAGGATTTTTGTAATTATAAGATGCCTCTTACGTTATCACTTAAGTTCAGGTCCATATGTTTCGTAGCTAGAGTCGGTTTAAGCCACCAGCTGCTGCTCTTGATCATTTATCGTAACCCAGGGTCCACGTATAGCCGAGGAAAGATAGATAATACCTCGCAGAGGGATACCTAACGAGCAATACAAGCGGTAAACTTGAGACTTTCATCGCTTCGAAAGAAAAATATTTTCACAAGTATCAGACGAAATGGTGTGACATTTAAATACTAAAGATAGATACGAAACTTTCCACAAAAAAAGAATAACTTAGACGATTCTGGCTCCGACGCAGTAGATCACATCAGGACGGTACATATCTTAACCAGTAGAAAATGTTTTTAGAGATGTGTTAGTTGGAACTGAATGTTTTCCTAATTACTCTGAGAAACTTTCTGCTAAAAATAGGAGTGAAAGGGGTGATCATATAATAATTCATTCCATTTGTTGATAATACACTCTGTCGATTAAAAGTAATATTTATCCACGCATTACTCTCTGGCTTGCTGATGCCTGTTTGTCTTTGGTCCACTTGATGATTGGGTACTACTTTAAAACTCGAGTTTTAATTCGTTGTTCTTTTTTATGAAAAATTGTGCATATGTTTGTCCAAAAAATATTAAAATTGCAATGCACCCTCTAACCTAGGACCTTAATCTGAGGCAATTCAGATTTGTTTCTCGTATTCATTTTGATTTCAACACAAAACCCCGAACTTCGATTTGTCACGCAAATCCATATCCGACATGGATCCTGCAACCGCCAAAGATGACTAGGATGCGAAAGAAAAAGAACTGTTTTTATTGAAATTTAAATGATGGAGAAGTATTTGCCGCTTCTTCCAGGTGCCAATTTAACTTCCCTTTCGTTCTACAGGAAGAATAAGAATAGGTGATATAATATAATAATACTAAATGGAAACCTTTGATGTCACAAACGAAAGCAAAGCAAGTGAAAGCAAGAACATAAAACATGCAAAACAATGAAAATCTAAAATCAAAAGCTTTGATGACACTATGTTCTTGGTGAAAGCTTATTTTATATTAAATGAAAAAAGGCAAATGTGTTTAAACCCTAGCCATAAAGCCACCATAGCGGCCCCACAATCCCTCAGTTACCCTTATCATAACAAAATTTTAACTTTCATTCTTTAGTATGATTTTCAAACTAAACGTAAACATGCGGGAAAAAGCAACAAATAAATTTTGATGGGATTCTGTTCACTAAATAAAATGTCATCATGCAATCCCCTGAAACCAAATTGAAATATTGTCACTGCAGGGCATTCAAAAATGCTTCCTGAAGAAAAATAAATACAAAACGTTTTCTGTAATGGTAGCTGACCTTCCTTTTTTATACTTTCCATACTGATTTGTCATTATAAAAATTGATTTGATTTCGATTTATTGATTTAATTGGATTTTTCTATGTTGTTTCCATGTGATGAGTTCCGTTTGCAGCTAGCAGAAAATAATTACATGCATCAAAAACACCCTGGATATATTCAGCTCGCAATAACAAATCGTTGACAAGTAAACTAACACTAGATGTTCATTCCGTGGCCATGAGTCTATTATTTGCGTGAAAAATGTAGGAAAATATGAAGCCTAAATCCAAGCCTCAGAATATTCGATTAATCCAAGGGAATTAATTCGCCAGTGCTAAAAAGGCTATCAGCATGGCTAACTTATATCAGCTGCTTTATATCTCACTGAGAAAATAACTCCCATAGCTGCATACTTTTTGCCCTTTCAATAAGCACAATACAAGGATACAATGCATATACATCAATAAATATTGTAATATGAAAGATATTCGATAAAAATGTGTTTTCCACGTCGTATCCCTATAGTTTCGCAAATACGCTATTTGATTTGGAAAGGTAGAGGGGATGAAAGCAATATTGATAACGGACTATTCTTTTGCAATTTTAATAAAATGCAAGTTACCTCAAGCAGTGTGTTTAGTAACTAAGTTACACGCAATTTCATCGCTAACACTAAACACAGTTTCTCCCTTAACATCTATGGCAAAGGTAAAACTGCAGGCTTCATAATCAAACAAACGTGAGGCATGCCTTCAAATATTTTGTTAATTAATTTTATCTCTCTATTAGACGAAAACTATAAATTCCTAGTAAGAGTGGTTAGATAAAAAAATGGCATCAACCAACAATTAATGAATTTATCTCACGATCAAATGCGTTAACTCGGTTGAAAAAATAATGCATATGCAATGGATTAAAACATATTTTGTAAAACACATATATGCCTCTCAACATCTTTTCAAATTGTCCTCGTTCCACCAACAAATGCGACCGCCATTCACCGAGAAGAAGCAATGATAAAATAAATGGGATGTCTAAAAAATGAAATAAAAAATACAGTAACTTTTAACAATAATAATAATAAATGGGAATAGTGATAAACGCAATATTTTTAGATCATAGAATGATATAAGCCCATTAAGATCGCCTCTTTCCTTTGGTTTCAGATCAAAGTTAACACAGAGTGAAAAAGGCAAATATTACCGAATACTCAAGATGTTTTGCATTTTAACTAAGCTCTCTCACAAAACTAAAAATAATACATTAGCAGTAAAATTACTGTTCTATTTCCTGGTACATAAATTCTCTCATCTCCCATCGCATGTGCAAGCGCTAAAGGAACATAGGAAGATCTCATTGTAGAGGTTTATGGTTACCTTTCAGCGTAGCTCTTTCGTTCAAGGACTCTCCTGGCAAAAAAAAGCGTTCAAAAAGAGTCTTTTTTAAGTCTCTTGTGAAACTCTCAACATGAATTTCGACGGCATTAACGCTTGCCAGTTGTTTTGTTATTAACGTAAGAATCACAAGACTGACATGCTTTTCATTTGCAAGACCACTGGCGGTAGAGAAAAAGGAAGGCAAAAAATTAAGTTTCGCAAATCTTATCCATCACGGAACGAGGAATTAAAATTGAAGAATGCCACTGTTCCGAGTAATGATGAAGTAAAGAATTCATCCCTTTGTAGACGCGCAGTATTTCTTGCGTATGCATTTACATCCACGTTTTGCAGTTCTTCTGAAATCCCTCAAAGACAGAGACTCCGTGTGGCATCAAGCTGTAGACCTTGATTGAAGTTAAATTATTTTCCCAGCTATTGTACGCAGAAGCAGAAAGAATTGAAAGAAAGTGCTCGGAAAAGGTCAGACAATACAGCAACCATGTAATTTTGAAAAAAAAAAACAATTAAGATTTGTATTGGCATCATGGTTGGAATTAATTTCATACATAGTACACGGATTTTGGTTCTAAAGCTCATTAGTCTAACATTAAGAGAAAAAATAATTCGTAAATACTTACAAAGATAGATTTCTGAAAAATTCAATTTAAAAGTCTCAAATAAACTAAAACACGTGAAGATATTTGATCGTTGCTTCTCCATAAGCCACAAACTTTGGTAAGTTGTTGTTCGCGTGCCCCTTAAGGTTTCTGATTTATAAAAATGGCAATTTTTGGGGTTGTTTAATATTGTTCATATTTGTAGTGAAGGCTACTCGGGTGCTCCACCGGGTAATCTCCTCCATGGCTGCCGACGTTTCGGGGTACGAGTCGTACTCCATCTTCAGCCCTGACGCGTCGGCAGCCATGGAGGAAATTACCCAGTGGAGCACCCGAGCAGCCTTCACTACCAGCATACGCCGGGCCCAGCATCAGTTCTTTTTGTTAATATTTACTCCCATTAGAAAAGCGTTGAATTTGGTACAGGTTTTTCTTTAATTGCTTTTTTAAATAGTATTTATTAAAAGCAAAATCTTTAACCATTGCACAAAACCCAATGCATTGAATTTCTAATCAGGTTAACTGAGCAAAATGAATTTCCAATGCAATAAAGACCACAGGAAATATGCTGTTGTTGATTTATCAGCAAAAATAAACCACTGCATGAAACCCAATGCTTAGCATTCCTAATCAGCTTAACTAAGCTAAATCAATGCGTTAAAGACCAAAATCTGGTTGTCAAGGAAATATGCTATTGTTGATTTTTGAGAAAAATGTGCGTTTTTTCAGCTTAAAACGCGGTTTTCAGACAAATACGAAAAGGAAAAGATAATTGATTGAAAGAATTATAAACTTCACTCTTTTAGCCATTTGACTAAAAAATACAAACCCTCTATCTTGAGCGGAAGTAGTTTTAAATAGCTAAAACTGTAACCACTGAAAAAAACCCAATTCGTAGCTTAAACCACCAAAGGGCCCTTTTTTGGGACCTTTTGGGGTCCAATACCTAAACAATTTTGAAAAACCTTCTATTTGAAAAAATACATATATGTGCCAACTATCATGGTGATCGGTGAAAAGGTGTCGAAGTCTATTAATCTCGGGCAGACAATGAAACAAATATACAAACATCCATTCTTATATACATAGATAGATAAATAAACAAATATTTCTTTATATCTAAAATATATATATAAGAGAAGAATTCCTGATTGACTGATTAATTCATCAACGCACAGCTACTAGTGATAGAACTGCGAAATTTTGAGGATATATCCGTACCGTTGAGTATAGGCGCATTAAGAAAGGATTTTTTTAATAAACAATTTTTGGGGTTGTTTTTACCCCATTTATGTTAAATTTTACTCCCATAAGAAAAGCATTGACTTTGGTGTATGACTTTCTTTATTTGCATTTTTAAATTACTTGCACACAAGATATTGAATAGAAATTTATATCATAGGACGCATAAAAGAGTGCAATATGTAATTATTTCATTCAATTTTCTTATACGCTTCGTTTTTGCCTAAGTATTGCGTTTTTATCTCTAAAGTCATCAAATTTTCTTCCTTTTCAGCAATAGAAATGTATAATGGATTTAAGGTTTAGAAATTTACTTCTCAACCAGGCGTGAATATTCATTTAATAGCGATATATGATGAATGGCCTTCACGCCTGCAGCTTTTAAAAACCAGGCTCAGTGACTAATTTGATAGTGATTAACCCAACCTTACTATTTGCGCTTAATGGCTTTTATATAACATCAGCATTTAGCCCGCCACATTAATTCTTTTTGTCACATACAACGGCTTTCATGTTTTCACTTTCGCACTGAATTTTAACGGGCATACTCATCTTGCCCTTATTAGCATTATTTATTACCACAGTATGAAAACACAATATCAAGTAGTATACTTGGTATTTTTCTGCTTCTGGAATTTTTTAGAATATGTATACCAACTAAAATATTCTGTGAATTTGAACTTAAAATCATGATGCTTAAGAACATTTTTTTTTCCAAGAAAAACGAACGATAAGGGATCGAACTGGAGATCATGAGTTACATGAAGACGTGCATTACGTTACGTGCGTTACGTGCATTGAAGACATTTTATAATCCTTAAAGTTTGAAAATTTAACAACATTTCATTTTTGAGTTTTACACGAGTATGCATACTTAGTACATTATCTATAAGATTATCATTATATATAAGTAAATTATAATGAGAATTCATTCCGAAGTTCTAACGTGCGGTTAATGGTTGATAGATAGTACCTGAATATAGTACGCGTCATGCATTGATTCTTATTGATAAAGGTAAATGACATCTCCCACTGAAATTCAGCGGGCATGATCATCTTTCCCTTATGAACATAATTAAGCACTCTTTCTGGACAAACATTGTGTAATAATGCTACCAAATATGTGGTTTTGTAACATTTGTTTGTCTCTTCTTCCGAAGTATCTATAAAATATGCTTTTTGAAATATTCTCTAAATTAAACCTCAAATTTTGTCATGTATAAATTTTATTTTAGCCAAGAACATTTAAAATGCTCAACATTAGCCCAGTTATTTTATGCATCATCGAAGTAATTAATTCACAGCTTCCCGTGCGAAGACGGGTCCCGGAGGTATAGTTTTACTCGAACGACTACAGTTCCCCATTCGCCTTTCCTTCTCAATGACCATCAACAAGGCACACTATCAATAGCTTCAGTGGTGTGAGGATAAAATCTGGAAAATCTATGATTTTAATATGGAAAATTACATGTTGTATGCTCACGAGTGGGACAGCCGAAGAGTTCATTTGTTTTTTCAGAGGGCGGTAAGACCAAAAAATATTGTATATCCCAAAGCACTTAAATGCATTTTTTCAACTTTTAATTTAATACACACAAATTCATTCTTTCATTTATTTTATACATGTAAATTGGCTTCTTTTGTATATGTGTGCCTACTTAGAAAGAAAAAGAGGCATTGCAACGCATGTCGGGCATTTTGAGGGCATGTGCAATTTGGGCAGATTTTCATGAAAGTGAAAACTACGAAAACGCAGACCTACGCCTACCTGAGCGGCGCCACTGGACGGGCAGACACTAGAGCGAATGCGAGAAAATAATGTCCTACTCAACCTAGACCTGATTCGGGCAGATCAGCATAACTCTGTTTGTTTTTATTCTGGTGGGGGTCCGGGGGCGAAGCAGCCGACATGGGGGGTCCAGGGGGGCTTCCTCCCCTGGCTAGCTGCTGCGGTGAGCGAAGCAAGCCGTCAGCGGCTGGTATATATATTATATAAATAAATATGTAAATATATATTTTCCACCTTTATATCTCACGCATTCCAAGGAGAAAGGATACACTATTGATGTTTAGCATAAAACTCAACAATAAAAAGTTATAAAGACAATTTGAAGAGAAATTACCCCAGTCGACTAGAGAAAGAAAATTCCGAAATAAACTACAATTTATGAACTACATAAGATCTTATAATTAAAATCCAGAAGAATACTACTGCGTTTTTGTTCATTATCTCCACATTTTGGAGAGCAGAGATGATTATTACTTAGACAATGACCAGTTTGGGTTCAGAAAGGAGCAGGAAACTGGATGCGATTACAGTGATGAGAACACTTATAGAAGAGTACCTAGAGTATAATCAGGACATTTTTGCTTGCTTTGTAAACTGTGAAAAGGAGTTCCATAAATTTGATTGGGGAGAACTAACGGAGATCTGATGAAAAAAGTAATACGTGGCGATAAAGGTGCATCATCCAAATCTTAAATATGGTCCAGTGGACACATGTGAGGATGGCAGACGTAGAGTCAGGGTTGATAGTAATAGATCGCGAGCTAAAGTAAGCCTGCCTCTTATACCCTTTATGTTTTTAACATATGTGTCAAGGAAATGGTAAGAAAGGCATTGGAAAAGATAGATGAGGGAATAAAAAGAGGACGCCAGGTGATAACGTAGATAAAATTCGCGGATGATCTGGCATTAGTTTGCCGTTCATCCAAAGGAGTGCTAACTTTGGCAGGTACATGCGTTAGAAAATCACAGCGGTAAATGCGGAATGGAGATAAATTATAGACAATTACATGTAATGACATTTTATAGGACAAAGAAAGCGAGGTTGATCATAAAAGTAGGAGGAAAGAAACTGGAACAAGAAGAGAAATTTAATTACTTTAGAAGTTATTTAGAAGAAAATGGGCATATTAGCAATTAAACTAATAGGAGAATTGCCGTATCGAAAGAATCTTTCAGCATTAAAAAGAAGCTGATGTTGGCGACCTTGAGGAAAGTTATAAAATAGAGACTGATGAAGAATTCAAGTTTGGCTTGCATATTTTAGTATGAGACCTTCGCATACAGATACGTTCAAAAATAATGTTACATCGTATGACAGTGACCTTGGGTAAGGATATAAAGAAGAGGCTGGTGAAGAGTTTAACGTGGAGTGTAGCGTAAAATGGGGCAGAAATGTGGACTCTGAGAAAGGAAGACGAGAATCGGATGCAGACGTTCGAGATGTATGGAGGAGAATGGCGATGGTGCGGTGGACGGTAAGAAAGGCAAACAAGGGAGTGATGTGTAGGTGAGGGAGGAGAGGAAACTACTGGAGGAGATTAGGAGAAAGCAAAGCAGGTGGCTGCAAGATGTCATGAGGGGCCAAGGGTTGCTATAGTTCGTGATAGAGGGAAGTGTTTTGGGAAGAAAGAGATTAGATTTTAAAGTCGGTATGTGTGCTGAGATCAAGAAAGAAATTGTGTAGGTAGATAGGGCGTAGAACAAGTAAAAATCTGGTGGACTTAAACTCACTTCCATTTAAACCTACCTAAACAGGTAGATCATCATAATGGCAAATAATCTTTACATGAAAACCTGAAGGCTTGATTTAATTTCTACCTATTTTTATACACTCTGCTAAGTGATTACTGCTTCAACCACACATTGTAGCAAACCATTTTTTAACTCTGGTCGCCATCGCCTAAGTCAGTGAAATGAATGACTGGCCCAAATACAGTGACGCTAATTATTTACTCGAAAGCAAGGAGTTTTCTCCACTTTTTACTCTCTCTCTCCGCATACCACACATTTACAATGCCAAATCCTTTAAGATTCTCGTATATGTTGCCTCTTCTTAACGGACGAGTTTCCCATCTCTTCCTGTCTTCCCCACAATAACCCAGCATTTTCCATCCAAGTTTATCTTCAGTATGTGTTTTTTCAGTCAACACGTTTTTCAACCAATTTTTATGCCATTTCATCTAGTTTTTCCTATCAGTTTTCCCTCTTCTGCTACCATACAAAAATTCCTTTTCTCTTCTCCTACTCCAAACATATCTTTTATTCAAATATATTCTTTCTATCCATCTCTACACCAATCTCTACGGAATCCATTCTCCGGTCATATATAAAATATTATTTAATGCTCCTTCCTTCAGTATGATGGACGAGAAAACGACCCATTCGTAAAATAATTGCGCCACAGATAACAGCTTTCGCCTACCCTTCGACCGAACAAGATCCTTTCGCGCTCTATTCTCTCATCAATCATAGTTAACTGATGGCATAACCATGAGCGACACGTCACAACTTTGCCCATAGCTTTGTGAATATTGACAATCTTGTGTCTACTGTCCCGGGTATACATAAAATCTATTAATAGGGCTTCTTATTTCCAGCCACTACAGCTCGGAAAATGAAAAATAGAGTGATTCCCGCATCAATTGAAAGAACTTGAGCACTGACAGTAAGCATAAATACGAACTAGATTTTTATTGACAATGGCCTTATGACTCAATCAACCTTAAACGCAAGAGAATGTAATAGTTAATCAATAGGAATGTTTCAGTCATTCTTATGGTTTCAGCAATGTTTGCTCTTTATTACTTCCGAGAGCAATCGCGTTCGGTTTCTTTTTATTTATAATAGGAATTATTGAAGAACCCTATCACATTTCAACCGGGAAGACGGTTACATCATCACGTCGACGAAGAGAGTTATTACTCCGGCAAATCACGGCGCTCAGTAGGAGAGGCAAAACATTGTGAAAAAGCAAACGTGCACACGTGATGGATCCCGGAAATTTAAAAACATACCAATTTCTCACTCGCAATTGCCCAAACAGTTCCCAGGAAAGGAGGTATTTAGGATGAGGAAGCGCGATGAGTGAACTACTTTTAACACTCGAGGATCAGGAAGAGAAAAAAATAATCCCATCTTTCTCATAAAATCCCGTCTCGTTTGCCATGAATAACTCCGGAGTCCACTAAAGGGGGACGCAAAGTGTAATATCACGGAGCAGGGTGTAACTTTACAAACTGTCACCTCCGCATGATATTTGCCAACGTTTTCAATTCGAGCGGGAATATTTGGCATTTGACCGATGGTGAGATCATTACTCTCACAGTTTGGAGGCGGACTACTAGTCTGTCGGCGAGGCTCTTCGCTCGGAAAGCGCAATCTTGATGCTCTAGAATAAATAATCACAGATTATTTGGGGTACGTACACACGAGGATCCCACTCTTCAAAACGTAGCAACTACGAAAGAATGAAAAATCGAAATTGAAAATAAAATATTCAATCCCATCGTAGAAAAAAATATTTCCGTACTACCAGAGTCATAAATTAAAAAAAAAACTGCAAAACACTTTAAAGGAAATAACTTATTTGTTATACTGAATAGAATATTGTATTCCAGACCCAATAATGTTTTAATGTTCATTTCGGAATTTAAAAAAATCTGTAGACCAAATCCCCGTACAGCTGTTGATTCATAGAGAATTTGTTGATATTTTATCCTGTCATAGACATTTCCACAATGAAATACGTACAATTGACCACCAATAAAAACTTTACCGTATTCACGATCCAATTTCTACGTACTTCGTCGCCGTTCAGCGCGGCAGGATAAAAAAATCATCGCTACGTAGCTAAGTATAGAGTTAGTGTTTTTTTATAATTTAATCTCACGGGTTCTGTCTTCTCATTAGTACCATTTTCACTTTAGTTGCCAACATCGATAAACAGCAAGGGCACAAAGCGTAATTCCCATTATTTCACCATACTTGTCACGAGAACTAGGAAGTCTGGAAAGCGTAGTGTGAATTGGTCATCATGCCAAATTTTGGTGGTTCGAATTCCGGTCCAGACCAATTTTTCCGCATGGGAATTTCTACGAAGTAGCAAATAGGCCGGATTGTTTCACGTCTTCACGCTAGGTATAGACGTAAAAGAACTAAGGAGGGCATATATCGAATGCCATATTTCTATGCAAGGCCGATTTTTATTTGAGCTTTAATTTCGTTAGTTACTACTTGGGAGGCTCTCAATAACAGAGGTCATTTTTGACATACACCAAAGAGCGTGAAATTCGTTATGAAAAAAATCGTTTGAATTGACCGGAACCCGGATCTCCCAATTGGGAGATCATTGTACCCATGCACGTGACTGCGTACCACATCATTTGTGCAATCGAAATGATTGGAAAATTGTCGTTTTTGACGATTAGGAAAGTAGATATGAGGGAGGGTTGGTAGAATATAAAGATGTCTCTATCGGAGTTGTTTACGAATTACCGGCATGGAAGCTAGCGCTACCGTTGCAATTGTGACGTAAATGATGTCTTCCCAGACTAGTCCGAATAGAAGTGAAGATGATAAATACTTTATTGTTCATAATCAGTCCTGTGATTTATCTTTAGTTTAGCGGCTAGGATTACTGCATTTTTTACATCTTTTGAGGCAGCCTGTATATTCTAAGAACCTCGGGCAGGCTGGAGAAAAACGGATGAAGGGAGGAAAGAAAGACTGAGTCGGCAGTAGCTCAAAAAAGCTCCAAGAGTTCCATTGTTAACCGCAGCGTACCAGGGACGGTTTACTGTACTAGTAATGCTATCCACATAACACCCTAATAAGGATAGGGGTCCATATAAAAAATCTCTGCATCTGCCTTAATTCGAGCAATGACCCTCAGAATGGAAAACTAGAACTCTATCCAGAGCACTACCAAAATCCCTCTTTTGACATTAGACCTGGTAATTAATGATTTCTTTCGCTTAACTTATAAACGTTTTTCGAAGGAACCCAGTCGCTTAGTATAGATTCAAACGACTGTAGAAGCAAAATGGAGAGAAACGTTTGTTTAAGTAAGGAAGAACTTAACGAAGTCCGTGTGGACGAATATATCTTTAAGTTTTGCCGGATGAGTACGATCTTCAAGAGTAGTTGCAGGATTAAAAGGTCAAGGAAACAATTCCAGGGACATTATGAACGCTTTTATTTGCCGGTTTACCGTAGCTCAGGGTCGAGGAGCCAAGAAAGTTTCCAGGAGACAAACGGATTTTGGGAAAAAGTAGGAGAGGTGGGTGGAATTAAATTAAGATTAATGAGTGTATCAATTCAAAGTGTCTCTTCTTTATTAATATAGCTCAAGAGGCCTTTCACATTCATGGAAATTTACGATGTGATTGAATCGTCAACGAGTACTTAGTTAACTTTTTAAAGGATGAGATCGGGTACTACAGTTTTAAAATAAGTAAAAGAAAGTAAAAAAATAATTTCCTTTTCGTATTTACTTACCTTTCATCATAACCATAAAGAGCAAGCACGGTAAATGAGTGGCATTTGCCTTGAAAAGCTTGCTTGAAAATGATGCTGAATAATAATTAATGATATAACGACACATAAAGGAATTTGTTAGAAGAAAGTTGATCTCTGAGATCCGCCGAGTGAAATGAATATGAAACTTGGCCAATTGGCTAAAGTGTAAATTAGCAGTGAATAGCAAATTTTATTGTAAATAGTTAAATATATGGCATATGAACATGAAAAGACCCCGAAGAGTCACTGACGTTTCGGCGTCCATACGATTGAACACGGCCGTTTACGATCATATGGGTATTCATCCATTCAATTGTAACATTGGAACTTCGTTCAACAACAAAGATTTCGTCTATGACTCAAAGAAAGCTAAATTATTAGCAACGTTTAAGGACTCCCTCAAAATAACAAACTATTTCTACCGCGCCATGCACTGCTACATATTTACTCTCCTGTTTCTGCCGATTGTTATATTCCTTTTCTTGTGATTATCGTTCGAGAAGTGACTTTTAGAGCTCACTACTTCCTCGCCAGCCACCGAAATAAATAAGCTTTTTCACTATTTATAATTCAAAAGGAACTGCCGTGATGGCGTATGTATGTATGTATGTGTATTTTATTCCATACCTACAATATATGGAATATAATGCGTATAAATGTTATAAGGCATGCAATAGAAATACTTTGATGTAAGAATAAGCAAAAAACTTGCAATATTAATTTCTGGTTTGTCCATGCCACCTGGCGTATTGCCCAGTTGCAACACAATCAATCAATAAATAAATAATAAATAACGAGTTTTACCTAAACAAATAAAATACATATGTAAATTTGTCACAAGCTAAGAATGCATGTTTTCAATGGATAACCCATCAAATATCGGCCAAAGAATCAATTTCATAACTTTTTGAGAAAATGTATAGTGCTCCCAAAACCTTAATAGAAGCAGTTTGTAATTTTGCAAAGTAACTCCGAAAATTGAATAAACACATGAGGGAATAATCGAGGATTAGCACGAAAATATGTCTAAATCCCTGATATGGGAGGTCGAAATGTCCAGGAGTGTCAGCCGTTTCGAAGGGTATAAATGAGGAATGGCCATTCTGTACATGTATGTTTCTAGCAAATTATTTTAGAAGTGGGATGCTGAGTACGTCCAAAAAGGGAATCAGGCGAGATGGACATGATGGATTTGTTGTCCGATTAATTGGTCAGAAAACTAAATTAGATACGATAAAATTATGAACAAGGAAAGGAAGTCGTCAAAGCGGTAATTTTTATCTACTTGGGGTAACCAAGCAGATAGAACTATCAATTTCTACTTTGAATCAACGGATGACTATTTGTATTAAGTCAGAGTCAGGACAGGTAGAAATTTACATGAAATGTGAGTGCGTGTGAAATCAAGCGTAAAATTTCCTCAATACGTCGATATCACAGTCAGTTGGGGTCCCTCCTATTTGAAGAGAGCGATGAGGTAATGGCGGAAGAGGTGTGTAGACAGGCGTTTGGACCGGAACACGTACTCATACTCAATAATGAGAAAGAACCTCATTTTGACATAAAGTAAGATCCTCTATTTCTATCATTGGTGGATTTGCCTTCCTCCTTTTAATAAACGAATTTGACAACAGTTTTTCGTGACAAAAAGGAGCATATATTAGGTTACTAATGTAGGGGTGCATGAAACACATTTTTTGGAATCTTAAAGGCAAAAAAAAACAGATATTCACGCTCAGAGAAGCATTAATTCGCACATCAAGATCAAAAACTCGAAATGCGAAATAAATGCTATCCTTTGAAGATATGAGTGCAATCATTATATAAATTAAACCATTCAGAGCAGTTATGTGTGCACTGATTCATACTTTAGATATGTATACTTCAGTATGTATCCTTCTGTGTTTGAGAAAGGTTACTAGAGTGGCCGAAATATCATAACGTATAGTGTGAGTGTTCTTCTTTTTTATGTGTCTATATTTAATTCCGCCCCACCTGTGGCAAATTTTATTTAAATTATCGCGTGTGTGATTTTCCACGAACTCGTATATATATATATATATATATATATATATATATATATATATATATATATATATATATATATATACGAGTTCGTGGAAAATCACACACGCGATAATTTAAATAAAAATAAACTTTGCCACAGGTGGGGCGGAAATAAATATAGAAACACAAAAAAGAAGAACACTCACACACTATACGTTCTGATATTTCGGCAGCCGAGCTGCCTTTCTCACAGAAGGAAGGATACAGAATGATGGATAGGCATGGGACACATATATATATACATACATAACTTCTTGGAGAATCACTCGGGTGATAAATATATAATATGCCAAGAGGGTGGCAGATAAAAATATAGATACAGAAAAAAAGGACACTTTCAAATTTAAACTTCCGATATTTCGGTGAAGATATTAGCTCCACCTTTCTCTAGGAGAAGAGTAGGTTGTAGGTGTCCTTTTTTTCTGTATCTATATTTTTATCGGCCACCCTCTTGGCATATTATATATATATGTGTGTGTGTGTGTGTGTGTGTGTGTGTGTGTGTGTGTGTGTGTGTGTGTGTGTGTGTGTGTGGGTATATACATATATGCCTGTTAAGTTATTACTTCCTGGTGATGCGACCCTTCACCGCGTTCATATAGTTTTGTGAATGAAACACAGCAGAATGGGTAGTACTGCGGAAATATCTCTTTGTAGACATGAGACCGCGATATGAATGGAACTCAGTTACGAGAGGCTTGATTCAAAAGCAAACGAGGGATGACGCGACGTTTCAATCGGTGCGCAGGTGTGTCCAGTCCCTGAATAAATTTGTTCGCGCCCACTCCAGAAATTTTTTTCCGAGTTAAAAGAAGTCTCCTTCCTTAGTCGTCCTTTTATTCGTCTGGGTCGGAAGAGCAATGCTCTGACGACCTAAATAAGAGGTATATTTGAGCGAAAAAGTCCTCGAGTTATATTTCTAACGAATACTTTTTCAAGCATTGCAAATCTCTGCTGTGGGATATTTCCGTTGAAGTGGTTGGAGTGATTTTTGTTAATGTAAGATTTGCGTGAACCATTGCAAACTTCTTCTCATTAGTGTGTGATTTTTTATTTGTTTTTCTTTTTGCAATTCTAAGATATTTTAAAGTTTAGCCTTATGGCACATTGCATACATTTCGAAATAATTCCATTACATATGTATGTGTATTCTTCTAAAAGACAAAACATAAATTTATTATTATAAGAGTGGATTACAAATATCGTAGTGTCTCGCTAAGTCCAATATTCAAAAAATTACATTTCAATATAATTTCGTTTAAATATCAAACACTCTCCCGAAAACTATAGTCATAACTACAACTAAGGAAAAAAATTAAAATATAAATCTTTTACCATTTCCATTACAGCCAGCATGGTAAGTTCCACACACATGAACATATGCAATTAAATGAAATGTGGTTCAAGAGTTTTTTTTCGGCTTACTTAAAAATTATTCTGCTATAAAAAATAATTAATCTACTGCTCCAGCCGCCTATATTGTTACTGAAATGATACTGTTGTGGCAAGTGCAGAAGACATTCAAATCGATCTGTCCGTTTCGTAAGAGACATATGGAAAATGTCAAGGGGAATTATGAGTTTCATAGGAAGGGTTGTCACCGATTGAACTGAATATTACTGATAAGTCACAAAAAAGTGAGTCATTGCCAGTATTTTTTCCAAATTGATTATTTTCATTTTAGATTCGTAGTTTCTTTCCATTGATTACTCAAACTAATCCATAATTGATGTGTGATATGTGACAATGCTTTTTTTTACTGGCAAGCTACATAATTAAAACACGCACGTCAAGCCGCAAGCCTACGAATAATATATTTAAGGGAAAGATCTTTAAAGTCATCGTAATCCCCCTCATGGAGGAATGAACGAGAGTATGGGGATGAGTGTGAGTTGAGGTGACAGGACTGAAAATGTATGCTTGCAAAATTCGACTCATTTTGTAAGCGAAATTCTGTTTCCCATTCTCTTAGAGTTAGATATCGATTGATCGAATGATATTCTCTTGCTCATTTCTGTTACTTACGAATGGACCAATAGCCAACCCTGAAAGTTTCCTACACGCATGTATCACAACTTTGGTTTTAAAGCGTGCCCACCGCCGGAAAATGTTTACGGAGATGTATGTCAAGGCACTCTACAGCATGAGAACGGCTATTAAAAAGAGAATTGAGTGCGGGAAGGAGGTGATGTACGTATTCAAGTGAGGAAGGGAATGAGTGTGGGTGGAAAATGCCGGAGGATTTAAAGGCTACTTGAAACTTCTCACCGCCGTGGAAAGCCTTGAATTACCGCAGAATAAAATGCAATTCCCACGCCCAAAGTAGGTAGTGAGAGCTGAGACTTAAAGAGCAACGGAGCTTCTCCAGTGAGAACAAAAATAGGCGTTATGTAATGCATTTCATTCATTGGCGCTTATCAGGAGGTGGTACACACTATATAATAACAGATTTGTGGGGGATTTCAAACTATCTACTGCATCGATTCTCCAACAAGATTAGCTGCCCTAAGTTTGATTCTGAATCTGAACGTTTTCACGCCCAAAAATAAAACTACAAACGAGGAAAATAAATGTCTCTCAGGATAAGAAACATTAAAATTACATTTCGGCATCTATGTATAGCTTAAATTTCCATTAACTCAAGAACTTGTTTTCTTTCTTCCCAACTCCAACTTCAAGCAAAATCCTGAGAGGTGATGGCGAGAATGTTAAAAACGTAGGTAGAGTAGAGCTTACGTTTGTAGAAATATCTATTGACGAGACTCTGGATAAAATAAAGAAACTTATTAAAAAAATGATTAAGCTTTGGATCTTAACTTAGAAATCGAAACAACCGGTTTGGTAGATTAAAAAAGGACTGGAAGCAAATATACTGCCATCGATAGGGAACGGCTGGCCATTGAGAGGAAGGGATGTTGTGTGGAAGCCATTTATAAAAACGCTGCTGGAAGCGAGTCTGGAAGGTGAAATAGAACACCACAAGTCTGCTGAAAGAGAGTCATTGAATCGCAGGAACGACCGCAATTACTTTAAAAGAATATAAATTCCCCAAGGCCGTACTCTTTACTAGTATAAGGCCTTGGGGAATTTATATTCTTTCAACTGTTTAACGGCCGTAGAAAGTTCAATTATCTAGACCACAATTACGCTAATCCTGTAAATTGAATGAATGCAAGTTTCATTCAGCACTGGTTCTTCAGTCAGACGTCCTGATATAGATGAAAGACATTCATCCACTCAGTATCGCAAGTATTTGATTAGCAGTAATTGATGCCAAAGCGATGGTCATTTCACTCGATTTAATATAGCACCCTGTTTGTTTTATGCCTGCAACCCGAAAATAAAACGCCAATTTAATATTGGCTAGAACTTATAGTATGAGATTAAATGTTGCAGGAAATGCAGGTATTTTAAGTTTCTCCATTGGGTCTCCGTCGACTGAGAATGTTACTTGAAGCTATAACTTCCACCCACCAAAGTACCTGCACTTTGCTGCCATCTCATTCCTACCAACCTACACTTGAAGGTTGTTCGAGCTTTCCACCGGGTTAAACTCTCCATCTCTGCCGACAGACTGGCGTGCCATCGCCCATTTTCTCGGCCTTCAATTAGTGAACTTCGATATATGCATATTTATTCACGTTTTTCCTCGCTCCTTTTTCGGTCTATATCGAAGTACGACGAAATTTCTGCCTGAATATTCGTGGAATGATAAATCAACTATCTCCAAGAGCATTTACGCTGACCTAATTTTAAGATCTCTCGAAGTTTAAATTCCGCATTCCAAAATCTGAGGTAGAAATTATTTCGGACCCCGTTGCTAACGACCATTCTAATATATTTGAAAGAATTAGGTTAGTTACTCGCCAAATAGCTTGAACGGAAACGGTGAAGATAGTAATACGGAGAAAATGTATGAATGCATAAAGCTTAGTAGCTCCATGTACCTAGGATTTAGCAGCGGGGCTTGCAACCAAATACCTCCTCCCAAGTTTATATTATGATACTCGTAGATAAAAGTCGAAAATTAGATAGTGAACTAATCCTCAATTAAATCAGAGCGGCCACAGGACTCCTCTTTCGATCTCAAAAATCAAGCCCTACTGGAACTCGAACTTAAGCTCTCCAGGGAAACCAGTGCTACTGCCAACAAACCAACCAGAATCTTCATTATACCGTATTCTACCCATATAATACATTAGGATTATTTCAGCCAACTCCAGATGCAGTGGGATTTTCTTTTTTATTTCAAAGCACCGCAAAGCAATCAGGCCTCATCGTGACGACTGTTTCATCAGGACGACTCCCAGAGGGGCTTATCCCGGGGGTTATAAGGACCCTCTGGAAGAGGTGCTCATCCAAATTAAAGGGAACAGTGAAAGACAAGATCAATAAACTCTCCAGAGGCGCAAAAGAATGTGAATGGAGTTGAATTGAGTTCTCGTCAAGGGAAAAGTCGTAATCGAACCGTTGATAACAAGAAGAGCCCGGGAGAAATCAAGTTGAAAACAATTACAGGAAATGAATGGAGCCCGCTCCCAAACTCCCCTTTCTGCACTGCAATTTAGTAGGAAATTCATGAAACTCCAATCCTTGGTTTTGGTGATCCATTTCCGAAAAAAATAAAATTTTTCTTAATTTCTTTAAAAACACCACATTAGGACATAAACGCTTTGCTATGTTGATTGCAGAAAGAATTTCTACGCTTCAACAAATTCTCCATTTTTGGTGTAACAAATATTTTCCACGACGTTTTCATACAATAATATCCTGCAGCCTAGTGGAAAAATTGAAAGAAGAATCAGCTAATATGCTTCATAAAGAGTCATCTTGAACTTTTAGGCAGCTACCTACGGCCGGTGAACCCTAAGTCCCCTCCCTCTGACTCCACCTTTTTAACTTATTGGGCAAGTTGCCCAGCTGATCCCGTGACGTAGTGCAGCAAAATTCAGCCGTTTAGGACCTCGGTAGCGCAGCGGAACTAGATAATTTAGCGGATTGATCTTTTGCGTTCAAATAAGAACTGCATGAAGAAACGTAATTTGTGAAAGGGAAAATAAGAAGTAAACGCATTTTCGTAATCCATTCTCCATTACCAAAATATATATATTCGGTGCTAAAACGCTTTCATTGCTCTGGCAAACTTGTTTCGAAGGTAACGGAAGTGAACGTACATGCATCCATTGAGAGTAATCACTAATTTAGGTATATGTTTAACTGTATGTTTGTCTGGTATTTTGCAGTTCATAGGTCAGAGGCGACTAAGAATAGCATTATTCAAGCCATTCGTACCCTGCCAATGATTGATCTTATCCTACATAAAATATAAATTACTCAGTTTTTTTGATGCAGCTCTGTCATTTTGAACAAATTATGTAGCTATAATGTGCTTAAGATGCAATATATTTAAATTACGAAGATATTTTTATGCAAGAAACTACCTACACTGAACCTTAAGAAATGATACAAGTGTTTTAGTATCATATTGTGTTCCATCGAAAAACACCTAGTCAGCATTTTTGGGAAAACCTCCGAATCAGAAGCCATTATTTCTAACTCAAATTTCATCTCGGAAATCTGGCAGTTGTAGTACAGAAAATTTCAATAACTATCTTTCCCCTCCAACGCTAAGCCCGTGCTCCGCTTTGATGCTACCTTAACACGTATTGCATTCCTTGGTGAGTCACGCTTACTATAGCTCATCCAATATGATCGAAATAGATTCATCTACATGAATTAGGGTCTCCGAGGCTACACGTAATGCTTATATTACTTGAAAAACTCAGATCGGCCGAGTGTCAGTACGACACGAAGGGCATCATTAAACCCCCGCGCCATATCTCTAGAACTACTAGAAACAAGATAGATTAGATGCAATGCCAAACTTGTAACTCAAAACAATGACCTCTTTCCACACACCATTATTGATTATAATAAAGACAGCGTGACACTAACATAAGACACATAATTAAAACACTGTCCTCTCTCCATTCCTATTCCTCAAGCCCTCTCTTGCCGTGGTTGGTGTCTCAACATCACCTGCCACACACCATTGTGGCAGCTCACAGAGTTAGACTTAGATAGATATACTCATACCTCGATAGGATGGACCTCATTTAACGGATTTTGGAAGCAGTGGACAAAATATGGAGCAGTTGACTCAATTAATTAAGTCCCGTTCGCTACGGATGTTAGATACTGTGGCAACACTCAACACGCGGCGCTGCTTCAAGAATTGATCGCTGCCTTAGTATCGGTACCTGCGGACAATCAGCTTTATCCGACCGATGGTTCCCCTTTTAGTCCGTAGCACCGAGGTATGAGAGTGCGTGGTATCTTGCAAGCCACCTGAAGAGTGTGTGACAGGAGGTTACACCGCAAGCATTTGCCGAACACACTAATAAATGTTACTACCGATTTTACCAGATACATTTTTTAGTAACGTATGGGTAAGAAGATTCCACATGCAATATGGAGTTTAACTATAATTTTACTCATTTCGGATGGGCATTTTACTCTTAAATCACGGTAACTATTTTTTAAGCTCATTCATGCTAACATGAAAAAAAATAACAGCATTAAAGACAAACAATAGCTAAATAAATAAATCAGCAAGCAATGCAAAAATGATGAAAAATAACGTTTAACTGATTAATCTCTCTCATTTGTCGTTCTTAAGTGAGTGTATAGATGGCTTGCTTCCTCGTATTTCCCTGACACAAAAGGAAAATCCTTTACGATTGTCGTTCAAATAACCTCAAAATACTTTGCTTTTGAAATTATCTAACATCTTTCGACATGTTTCCTCCTCTAAGATCTTTGATTGCTTGTTATTTACAGGATGCATTCAATTATTCAGTGATTCTACAACCCTAAAAGCAACAGACTTATACATTATGACGTAAATGAGGTGTTTATATTTTAACGGACAGATTACAAAATAAATTACACAAAAAATGGACAAATTACAAAATATTTCAATAGTTGTAGCATTTTAACAAGTAAACAGATATAGCCTGTTTTCCGGTTAAAATGCTACAGTTATTGAAATATTTTGTAACTTGTCCATTTTTTGTGTAGCCACTTACAGGTCAACTATTTACATAACATATTTTTGAAACGGAAAATTACAATATGTATATACTTATAAAAGTTCGCAACTTTCCACAGGTTTTTAATTCACACGGCATTGCGTTCCATATAACGGTAGACCTGACGACTAAGGAGACATTGTGGCACTGTGTAAATAAAAGTTTGATGAGTTACTTGTAGGTAACATAAGTCTAGTTTCAGTCGCAGAAAATATAGCTCAAATATGAACTGAGTATGAAGTAATTGTTATAGGTAATTTTTACCAAAACACATCGTGGGAACCCAAAGTTAAACCAGGAGTTTAATCAACGTCTAATCTTTGTAAACCTGTTATCGCGATACTGTGGGATTGTTTCTTTAAAAGGTGATCGGCTCCTCCACTACTCATAAGGGCGGAAGTTAATTTAGCACCAAAAACTTCTCAATCTCTAATATAGCGAGTACACTTTCAATGTCACGGTGTCACTACGAATTAAGAAAGCGTTTTCGAGAAAAATGGCCGAAAAAAACCCGAAATCCTAAAGAAAGGACTGGAGAGTCCAACGAAGGGGAATGAAACATCTCGGTGCGATGACACTTCGGCACGAGCCAATTCGGCACCGGACAACGCATAGCGCAAATAGTGTGCCTATCAGGCAAATAAATATTGAAGATACGAGTGTTGCAACATGGGACAAGTGTGTGGATGGAAAGAAGTTGGCAGGCGTCATATGAGTTCAATACGCATTAGGGTGGATTGATTTCCGCCTTTCATCAAACTTTCAAACGCCTGTAGGTGGAAACGCTGCCTTTTGCGGTGTTAATAAATCACGCCACACTTTTGAATGTTGAAAATTTGCTGAAAACCAGGCGGAATCCGGAAATATACTCCAATAAAACTGGTAATTATGGAGTCAAAATACCTCACCAGGTTGGAAATGTAACTAAAACTTTTCTAATCAATGCTTAAAATGTTTAATTTGCTTCCTATTTAAATATATCTATCACCAAAGAGTATCAGAAAGCATAACAAATTCGGCACAAAGGCCATCCACTAGACACTCCAGAGCTCAAATCGGGGCTGCGAATAATTAAATTGAAGTAATGATTTCGATTTTAAAGGCTCAAAATATACCGTATTTCGCTGAAGTTGGGCATGATTAACGAAAACTTCAAAAAGCAAATTTGCACCTTCATGCGTTTAGATATTAAAAAAAAGTGAAAATAGATCCACTCAAATGCGAAGCTCAATTATCCACTGGAAGGGCAATTCAATTCGCTGAATTCAATGAGGAGAGGCGTAGGAATATTAAAGGAAGATTAAAACAGGATGACACATAAGGAACGCCCATAGTGCTAATTGGGATACTCGATTCAAAATGTTTTGAATGGAGGGATAGAATAAATCCAATGAAGGACCAAGCTTACGCACCCTTCAGGGTTTCGAGGTGCGTTTAGATACATTGGGATTGGCCCTTGCATGGATATTGGCCGATAATTGATGACAAACTTACGCATGTATGCAAAGATGCTCGATATTTAACCCTCGGGTGGGCGCTGTCTTATTGAAACTTGGGTGGGAGCGGTGACCTCACAGGTCTGGTGGATTTTATGTTTAAAATCTTACACAAATGGAACCTTATTGTAGGTAAATTACCATTTTCTTGGTGGTTTTTATTTTAATAAACCCATTAATAACTTTATTACATGTTTAACAATTTTTTTAGCTATTTGCATTACTGATAAGTTAACAATGAACATCTTCAAAAATCTAATATCAAATCGTTTACACTTTATTATTGACACGGATTTTTATGGTGCAATGTAAACAATGTAACTAAAAGTTATTCCTTTGTTGGATTGAGGTATTTTCAATGCGAAAGATTTCATGAGTATGTAGAAATATAGTGTATAAATTTTTATCGAATTTAGTATAAGAAACACTGAGCACTGGAGCGTTTTGCCTGTTCTATTATTAGGCAACAGTCTTATGGTTACAGGCATAACATATGAAATTACAGTGTTCTAGGCACAAATATGTATCACAATGTTTACAGCTGAATTTTTTTGGTTTTTCCTTTTTTTAATTTCGACAAGGCTTGTACTTTTTCCGCTTCACACCAGCAGTTGTAAAAGAATCTGCAGACTCTTCTGTTAATGGTAGGAGGCGTTCTTCGGATAGCTCCTATTGTTCAAGTGTTGATGAACGGCTTTCAATTCCACAATTCACGCCATTCGCTGCCTTATTACAGTTCAGTGTTGTGGTCCCTTTGTTAGAAGTAGTTTGAGAGGTTTCTGAGTTCGATGTTTTTAAATACTTCTTGATTTTCATTTGTAATATGTGATGTATTCTTGTCGTATTACTCATCCGTCGTTCTAAATGTTCCTTCAACAATTGCTCCCCAAGTTTTCTCAAGAAATGTCTACGCCTTGTAACTTTTATTTTATTCCCAGCGAGGATGACTTGCGAATTAATGCCTGCCATATTCAAAATAGAATAAAATATAATCATAGGTCACCGTCTTGTGTTTCGGTTCACTTTACATTTATCGCACATTTGATCATTTGTACCGGCCCCAACTTTATTTGTTATTAGAAGTTAGAATTACTGGTTTTTTTCTTTTCCTATGTGTCCAAATTTATGGCATTGTCGTGATGTATTGTTGAAATTAGGATTACGTTCTTTTTTGGCCTGGGAACATAGGACGATAACGTTGTTTTAGGACGAAACCCAAAAAATCTCGAATTCACTTCTCGGCCAGTGAGGTTTTTCAATAGAGGATATGAATTCCGGCGAGATATGGTGGAAGTTTTCCATTATGGACAAATGAAAAACGTAGTGAACTCCACAGGTTTTTGAAAGCATACAGAATTTGAATTTTATTTTATCTAAGCGTTCGTGCGACACTAAGTTTGTCATTTACTAATTCTTCTGCTAATATCACATCTGAAAACCAGTTGCTCTTTGTTACGTTACGGCCTAAATTACGTATGGGTGCTGAGAGCTATTTCATGACATCAACTGCCTTATTTCTCACAGAAAAAGGAGATCCCTCTGTTTAGGCACCTGCGTACATTTCTAATTGGAAACGTAAAAAACGGAACTATCTGCCATAGTGTAAATTTTCATTCCATATTTACGTGGTTTTGAAGGAATATATTGAATAAATTGACACCTTCCTCTAAAACCATCCAATTTCTCATCAATCGTCACATCCTCTCCAAGAAAAAAACTTTGAACTTTGAAAAAAGCTGGGAATTTTGAACAAATTTCAGGAGTACATCTCTGATGGGAGCGAGTTGATCACTCTCTATTCTCTCTGATCGAGATTACATGTCATCGAATCGTAAACATCTCAGAAGAAAAAGAAATCGTTTTATATACATCGCCAAGCCAAAGATTTCAACGCCAAATCCAGTGTTGTCCCCTAGGTCTACGGTATTGAGACGGTTAGCACAAAATAGACCTGCAAAATATAAAAAGCAGATCAATACCTTAATTTCTACCACATCGGTGAGACGAGCAACTGTCTTTCTCGGTTATATTTTCCCTTTACTTTAGCTCTATATGCTGATTGTTGTATTTCACAGATATATCCAGCAAAGCTGCATCAATAAACACTCCCATGCTTCCTGAGGGCTTTTCACGTGACGAGCTTGTCCTAAAACAGTTCCCGGAGTAACTGAGAGAATATGTTGTTTTTCCCGCCTTCTCTACAACGAAGTATTCTTCCACCTCCAAAGATCTACTATGTTTCCTTCTGTTTTCGATACGCAACAAAATGTTCACCGTCTTCGTCACTGGGTTCATCACATGTCACTACATTGCCATAATCGAACTCGTTGGAGTCGCTCATTTCCGATTTTGAGTCACCAACTCTTTCTTCTATTACCTCCTCATCCGTATCCACATCACTAACTGACTCAGAGCTGTGGGAATCATCCTCGCTTTCATACATTAGAGCACGGACAAATTCTGCAAGGTCGCCAAGATCATCGAAATCGTAACACTTTCTTCTTGTAGCCATTTCTACTGGAATGAAAATTTTAACATCATAATAAATAGTGAACTAAGAAGCCTTTTTTCCGCAAATTGCACTCGTTAAAAATGTCTTAGGCGTTATGACATTATACATTAGGGAAAAAGAATAGTATTCTCAAATAAATAACTAAATGTACAGTGTCACCTACCAGAACGTGGGCGGGTGCGGTGGACCTGAGGGGGCGATTTGACTGCCGACACTACATGCGTTAACCGAAGCGTCCGATTACACACTGACCTTCGAGGAGACTAAGAATGGGGAGGCTAGACGGCCCCTCACGTTTGTAACGCCATGACGTGATTAAAAAATGGGCAAACGGGGCGACACGGATCTCTGAGGTCCGCGCTCGCCGGATGGTCAAAAGGGCATAACTTTTTTGAAAAGAACAGAAATTTCATTACTAACTGCCGACTCAAGGAAAACAATATGAATATGATACAAAGAGCATTGTTCTTTCTGGACACGAAGCACACAGCAAAATAATGAAGATTAAACTGCTGAATATGCTGCTCAACACATTATGCATCACTTACAAATTACTTGATTGACTAGTACTATTTTTTCTTGTTGAAAAATATTTTAAAATTTTTAAACCCATGTGGAACTCACGTTTTTGAACGACATCATTAACTAGAAAAAATTACTAAGAATCATGTACTGGTATATTTACGCTAAAAGCACAATTATTTTGTTTTTATATTACATGATAGCGAATATATTAAGCGTAATACAATGCGCGCGGAAGAAAAAACGAAAACTTTTTAAGTTTCAAGCACGGTTACCACAGCATAAAAGCTTATGTTTCCAACGAGCAATGATTGCCCTTTGCAGTAAAGTCGCATATAATTCTAGTATTGAGTATCGTACGGTGTGCTGTAACAGCGATTGTATCAAGAGTCTGCTAACAGTAAAATCGGGCTTCTCCTACTCTACTTTTAAATATATATCGCACCGTCCATCCAGAAATACCAATCCTGAGACAAGCAGCATCCGTCGAGTCGGAATCCGAAACTATTAATTTGGGTTTCCAGGCCGACCCCTCTCTAGTAATTCATCATGGTAGTATAAATAAATAATGAATGAGAATTGTACTCTTCCCAGCAATATATTAACTCATTACGATAGATTTCATATCTCGTATATATGCAATACTTCACAATATCAGCAGGAACAGGACGCGTGTTGCAGAGATAGCTGTATTTATGGGCGTCTGTGCTCGATTCATGCCGGTTCAATCCGTGAGATTTCTTCATATTCTTTCTGATTGTGAGTATTTTAGGTAATAGATAGGGCTTGAGTACATTTAGATTAACAAACTTACCGTTATTCCGTTTACCGTAATATTCAACCTTTGTAACTGTTTTGTTCATATCCTCATATTTTCTACACCCCATAATCCCAACAAAGTAGCTATCATTTCCCAAAGTCGTGCCCGCTTTTCAAACTTCCTTGCTTCTATTGTAGCATTCCGCATACCGTTAGTTATATTTATCTACCCTAATGCCATAACCTGTCATCTTTTTATACCTACAGTAATCGTCTTTTCTCCCCGATTACATCCATTTTCTTTTCCCTTTCTCTTTGTTTCTCAAACCCTGTCTTAAAAATCAAATCATAACAACTTAACTCATCTCCTGAATTATCCTTCTCCTATTTCACTTACACTTACATGACTACCTTCAATTGCAGTACAAAGTGAAAGTCATTTTTGGGTATTTTAAATCTCTTTTCCTATCTCTTCGAATTCCAATACTGGAGCGCACCCAGTTTGCATTCATCAACTCTCAATTCAGATAATTTTCCGCTTCGTCACAGATAATCTAAATCCGAAGTAGCAATCCTCGTTATCTCCGCTCAATTGTTTTTTGCCACTCTTCAAGTCCCCAGTTTCTCGCGCCATTTCCTTACCCTCATCAAGTTAATCGTATTATACTCAGCATCATTTCGTCTTCCACAAGGGAGCTCCTTCAGAGATTTTTTCACTTTCCTCATCCACTTTATAAAAACAACTCAGGGTCAAAATACTTCTCCGGCGTAATTAAATGCTTCGAGCACCTCTTTCCATGGGCTATCTCCCCAAGAGTTCCAAAAGGAGAGTTCCAAGAGGGCCTAAAATCGACATTCACTTTTCTGCATGACGAGACGCACTGATTGAGCTTCTCCTTTTGCGACGTAAACAACTACGTAGTATAGTGATACTCCACCGGAAATGGATACAAATTTTATGTATTTGGGAAAAGTTCTCGTGCTTATTCTTTGACTGTGATTCTTTCTTTGTCATTGCATGCTTTTTGGCTGGTATGGGTTGGCTGAGTATGGTTGACAGAGGCATTTCATATTTGTGGAAGGTTACTTGGGATTTCCACCGGGTCAGGTTCTCTAACTCCATCTTGGCCGACGTTTCGATGAACGAGTTGTCCATCGCCATCAGGGCATCAATGCCCTGGATGCTCTGATGACGATGGACAACTCGTTCATCGAAACGTCGGCCGAGATGGAGTTGGAGAACCTGACCCGGTGGAAATCCCGAATAACCTTCCACAATTCTATACGCCGGGAAAGCCTGCGATCATTCTGCATTTCATATTAGTTATATTAGGAGCATAACACATTAAGGCAATAAACAGTTTTTGAAATGTGCCTATAATATGTAATTTTCTTTGTGATTATCACACAAATGAATATCATTTTTATTTACTACCAATAATAGAATGCACGTAATAAACCCCTGACTAAATCCCGAAGACATTTTATTTTCACACGCTGGCCCTAAAATTACCAAACCTTCATGATGTAAAAATATAAAACCAATAGTCAATGCTCATAATACCAATGAGTATATCAATAGTGAAAGAAGACTATATGCAATGATAATGTTCTCTTGCTAATTTTTAACACATTGGTAAGAGATGCAGGTGTTCAACAGCAGTAAAATGATAAGCAACTGCTCTTTAAAAATAAGTCCTAGTAATATGCTACCATGTTTAATAGGAGCACAATCGCTGGCAAATGTACACACCTTGAAGCATCATTTTCTCCACAGTCATCAAAATTTGTAGTAAAATAACCTTTCTCATCATTGTTTATTATGCAGTTTTAATAGTTTATGTTGAGTTACATCAAATATACCCATGAGGGGAAATTCGACGGCACCACAAACGGTTTAAATTCCTGTAAATTGAGAGACATCAGCAAAATCATTTCACTGTCTGGATCGAGTAACTGCTAAAATCTTTTCCTTGTTTTTAGAAATTTAAAATGATCTTTATAGACTTTAATGGTTAAAATGGGCTTTGTTTGATGTTTTACACTAACATTAAAACAAGCAAAAAATAATATTTTCATAATTTAATTTCAATGAAATTAATAACACTTATTTGAATTATGTAAAAGCGTGTCGACGAAAGAGCGGCTCTATCGACATATAATGAGAAGCAGGTGATGGCAGTCAGGGAGCTGATAGGGCATTTAGAAGGGTAGAAACGAGTAGCCAATGGAGGGGACGAGCCACATGGGCCCTCTTCGTGTGAGGGTCATGGAAATCGAGGGACTATATCGGAGTAAACGACATAGGGACATAGGAACGTAAAAGACAATAGGATTCAGTTTTTCCTCTAGGAGGACAACGCGCTTCAGTGTTGCCATGTTATGCGAGGTTTCTAATTTCCAGGTTTTTCTATCAGCATTCATTCCATTGCTAAGTGTTAATCACAGAGACATCAATATTTTTTGTTTTTGATTTTACAATTATTCCCAATGATTATTAGATATTCTTGCTTCAAGGTTTCCTCTGGGGTCCTTTTATTTCAGCTCCTCATTTTACGGCCTTTTTTGAATCGTTGTTTCGGCAGATCTCAGCCTATTTTCCTTGCCCTTCAGTCACAGACGTTTGAGCTGGGGCTTTTAACCCCTCTTCCCCTTTAAATAATAGAAAACCGGTAACATGGTGACCTTCTACTCCTCCCTTAGTCTTCCCCCGAATCAGTTTTCCTTCCTTTCCTTTTTTCGCAATTTTTCACCACCCATTCTCCACATTCTGTAAGTAAGGGGTTGACGTACTTCAAATCTTTGCCCTACTCCCAATAGTTCTCGGCCTCAGCCTTGCTATGTGCATAAAAAATGCTCTTCCTCCCAGTTTTGTCCTCACTCTGCCATGCCCTAACCCCCCTGCTCCTCTCTTCCCCATTTAAAACCAACCCTAACATTTTAAAAACTTTCTCTGGGTATATTTAGTAAACCCTAAGATTAAGAATGTGTCATAAGATGCATTGTTAAAGTGAAACCGGTCGCAGTTTTTAAATAAAGTGTGATAAAGTACAAAGTTTTCATTCAAAATGGACACAAAGTAATTGGCCAATAAAAACGCTTGAATCAGAAAGAAAGCACTTATCCTGAAAAAAATAACGAAGCTACAGTAAGTGAAACAGTATATCTCGTGACGTCGAAGCAAAAAAAATCAAGACTGACCGATAGAACAATGCAACCGTTAGAAGGGAGAGCTGCACAAGACACGGGAACTGCAATGACTGGTGATCTTGAGCACACTAAAATAATCCTAGATTAGGTATAACTTTCGCATTGAAATCCTGGTAAAAGCAATGCTTTACGCAACCCAGTTTATCTATTCCACGAAGATTTTCATTTTTCTGGGGTCAGTGTTGATCCATAACTTGGAAAATAGCAGGAAAAGTTCGAAAAATAGCCCGTATTCGTAATTCGTGAGAGATAGAACACTGGGGTGCGTTCTGAATCACGCATGCTGCGCATCAAGTTGGAGCGCTGCAGCTGTCGTTCCGAATTGCTGACGAGCTTTGAAGCGCTTGATGCGTGTGCGCGAATCGGAACGGTCTTGATGCGAAGATGGCGCCAAAATAGTAATTTTCAAATGTGAGTGAGGTGGAATCGGGTGGAGGATCTGCGGTATAGCATGCGATTATCCGTTGATTAAAATGTCTCTCTGGTGAATTTCTAAAAGCGTTGATACATATTGACATCACGATAAAATGGAAAATATTAGTATGTATGTAAAAGAACGTGTGTACATGTACAACTAATATGCTTCACATGCAAGAACGTTGCATACATTGATGTTTTTATTAATAAAAATTTTCCCGGATTATAATTATGGAATTCAAACAACTTACTTATCTCAGGTAAAAATCTGAAATTTCCTAGTCCACTGTCCTGACTCCCTTGCCCTCTCCACTGACATTCATGCAATGCAACTGCAATGTTACTGAGAATAAACAAGATTTTTTTCCAATTCCCTCACGTTGCAATCAAGATGTAGTAACTGACTTGCGAAAATGTTGAAAGCAGAAAATTGCTGTACCAATAAACACAGAATTAATATATGTGTAACGGAAATTAATTACGCAAATCTCTCAGTGAAGTGTTTATTGGCTGAACTAAAGTCTCTCCGATTCATTTGCAAGTTTCCCATTTTTGCGAACATTTCGGGGAAAGAATAAACCACGGGCGAAACATACCGGGTACATACTTCTTAAAATTCGTTGGAAATTATAATAATGGAACTTGGTTATGAACCACATATAAAAAAAAATTTCCTTTGTACTAACAAGTGATAGCCTAGTGGTTTTGAAGGCTGATTTTATTTCAGTGTAAATTTCACCCATAGCTAATGGACAGTGATGGGAAGTATTTGATTGCAAGTATCCGAGTACCGGTAACGATTACATCTGATTTACTTTTACTAATAATCGTTACTTTTCTCTAATTGTAATTTTACTCGTACTTTACTCCAGGAGAAATCGTTACATTTTTGTAATCGTTATAACTCTCGAGGTAATTTTTAATCGGCGTGTAATTGGTCTTTGATAATGTGGATTACTCTGGTTTTTTTATTGTTTTAGACTTCATGACCAGTTGTTCACAATAGGTTATTCTGACTAAATGTTTCAACCCCTATCCATTCAACTTATTCTGAAGCCGGATCTCTTCTAGGAACATTTTCCGCGTAATATGTTTCACGATTTACGAAAGCTTTATCGCAACCAAACTTCTAAATATCGAGTGTCGCTGCCAATATACCGGCTAGTATACCGATACCGGTTGTGAACCGCAACTGAATAACTTCATTATTATCAAATAAATTATTTTATCGCTTTGGAGCGTTTCGCCCGATATATCAATTATCACACCGATATGCCTTCCCGGTATTTTAAAAATACGCAAAATATAATTCACTGGGAAAATAAATTCAATTCCGATTTTATCGGTTATTTTATGCAAAGTTACAGCTGTCGGTCACCTCACACTATTTGTAGCTCCGAGATTTATTATACTGGTATATTTTAACACTTTGATAATAATTATGCATTCCACGTAAATTTATGAGGGTTTTAAAATTATTTCAAAATAATTTTTAATTTGTTTAAAATAGTTTTAAAATAATTTTCAAAATTTTGTATGAAACAAAATGAACATATTATTTTACTATGAAATGCAAAAAAGAAACTTTTCATGCAAAACTTGTCTCAGCACTTCCTATATATGCATAAATATATTAAATCAACAAAAAATATGACAGGAAACGGAACTTTAAAAGAACATTACCTCATACATTATTTAAAATCTTGAAAAAGTCATGAGTTTTGCCATCTTATGACATTTTGATTTTAAAATTATCGGAAATAATTTTAAAATAATTTTTCAATATTCTTTTGCTACTCGGGAAGCTATAATGTAATTTGTTGACGAAGAAGCAGAGTATGTCAATTTGTAGAAGATTTAACAGTTGTTTATACATTTCAGAGAAGCATGGAACGCGTGGCCAAATCCAGTTAAGTATTGTTAGTGGAGGATATGGTTTAATTTATTAATTATTAAATTAATCTGCAATAATCTGTTCTTGCCGTCTGTGCCTCCTCGGGCGTTAATAAAAATTGGATAGCCATCTCATAGCCGTCCACCACCACCTCAATTGTCTCCATGGTCACTTTCAACCAAATATTATGCTTTCAACTTTCGCGGGCTACGGGGTCTACGCATCAACTGCATCAGAAATATCTGATGACTTGATGCGCGCTTCAGTTTGCCGGAAATGCTCGTTCCGGGGCCGCTTTAAAGCGCTCCAAAGCGCGATTCGGAACGACCTGAAGCGATTTGATACGCAGCATGCGGGATTCGGAACGCACCCCGGATGTCAGACGGAAGCGCACAGGAAATGACGTTTAGTTTTGGGAGGAGGCTGGAGTTGGCAGGGTGATGATACACGGGGAGGGGGAGGAAACTAGACGTGAGAACGGTGTGGGAGGGAGGAGTGACAGGGGCTGTCGTCTGGGGAAAATGAAGGGAATAAAGTCGTCCGACGCACCGCAGGATCAAACAGGTGGAAAAGTTTGAAGTTAGCCCACCGATGCTATGTGTCTCCCGCGCGGAAAGTGATCATCTATATTGGAAGCCTGAGTTAATTCCATGAAGGATGTTCGCTAACTTCACACTTTCAAAGGCGATCAAAATCGATTATGAGATAAAGACCGAAGTCTAATATACAAGACGCCAATCGTAAAAGGGGAAATATTTAGGAGTAATCTCACGCTAAAGTCCACGTTAACACACTAATTTTGGTTTTAGCATTTGAAAGAGTTTTTTTATGCCATTTATTCATTGACATTATTTTTTCAAAAAGTTTAGTTGGATGATTTGATTCATATTTGCTCTCGGTATAAATGTACCGAAGCTAAAGACTGCATCATAAATGATCGTGTCAGGATAAGGTAGCAGTTTTTTTGTTAGATTAATTTGGAAATATGTTTTACTTCCTCATTAAAAATGACTGTCAGTATCTTTAGAAATGGCCACTCAGTTACATGGATCATTATAAGCCCTCCATTTCAACAGTTAATCCCAGCAGAGTTATTCAAATAAAATACTCAACTAATATTGGGCCCCTTCAGGCATTTTACAATTCATTTAGATTACATGGTAATGTCGAAAGAATAAAATCAGGTAATTTGCATATGTTACGTAATGATAGTTGGTAGAATTCACCGTATTTTCCTTCAAGATGTAGATCAAATAAAGCACCTTGAATTGAAAACTAATTATAAATTGAAGCAAATTTCTTTTAGCTAAATAACTGAAATGCTAAAGTCGTTTAGTTTTTTAAAATTGACGTCACGATAACTGTCCTTCTTAATCTCTTCAAATCATAGCTTCCACAAAGAACGTGCAAATATAGCAATTTGAAATTAATCATAGAGGTTGTAAACTGCCAAAGAGAAAAAATGGGTTTCTCACCTGCAAAGTCTTTCCTCCCTTCCTTTACCTAAATTTATTACAAGGATGGGATTGGAATAAAGTTCATTATTGCACGTTTTTATACTCTAATATTCATTAAATCGTTTATTCTTTATCTTAATATGCTCATAATAATGTAACAAACTGATAAAACGTTTTACACAAAACTGGGCCTCTATATAGATTTATTATTTTACTAGCGGGAGGTACCGGTTGAAATGCAACGGGTGTGAAAAACATTGAACGCATTTTATAAGAAAACCACAAAGCCTGAAGAATACTGTCAGCGTAATCATTTGAGGAGTTTTTAACCTGTAATTTCAATATTATGTATTAGTGTGTGTCTATTAGTATGTTGTGTTCGTTATAGTAGATACGCTGACCGTTTTCCAGGTGCACGGGGCGATGATTGACTGTTGGTCCTCTTTCAAATATGGGAAACCCAAAAATGCAGAATCATTACTACTTATAAAGCACCCAGGTTGATAGATGGTCACCTCGTCCCTCCAGTTCTCTTGAGCCGTCTTTTGAGTGAATAACAGCTTGATGGCTTCCCTTGTGTACATAAATATATTTGCATTCAATGACTCAGTTGAGTTGCGCCATTCAACAACGATATGTGCGTTGAGTATCTTAATCAGGGTCGGAGAGTAGGGTACAGTACAGCAGTTAACAGCGTCAAAAGGCGCATTTGCAGCAGCAGCGGCCATGTTTATTTGATCTATGAATCCTCCATCACCCGGACTGTGCCTTCGGCATAAAGGGTAGCCATAATTCTTGGTTTCATTTGCTAAATAAAAAATCTATGGGGATTCATTGTGCTGTTGCCGATTTTAATGCACGGATATCGTTCATTGCGCAGAATTTCCGTTCTTCTTTCGGGAAAGAAACACGTAGTGACGCCATTATAATGTCCGCCATCTTAAAACAGATTGGGGTAAGAAGCATGTAGTGATGTAATTATTATTTCCACCATCTTAGCAGAGATTGAAGTTTCGGAACAGATGGGTCTATATTTGAAACAGATTTGTAGTAGGTTACCCGACCGTAGGTTGGGTTGGGATGAAATTTGTGCGGTTCTTAGCTTAACCCGGGCAAAATCACGAGGAGATACTTAAGCGATCGCTGGTGGAGATGTCTTTGAGCATCCGAGTCTAACCTTTGTCGTTTTTTCTTTTAAGGGCTCATTTTCTCGCAAAGAACACATTCCTCTTGCTCTAGAATATTAATTCGAAAGTTAACTCATTTTTCTATTAGGGATTTTGGTGGATATATTTTTAAGTCCAAGGAAGGGAAACACAGCGGCGAGAAAGAGTCTTGAAAAGGAAACACGATGATTAAGTGAATGTAGGTTAACTGCACTTTCACAGCTTAAAACATATTTAAATAACTCGCAACGTTTATGAATTGGAATTGTCCTAAAAAAAACTGTTCGCAGTTGTAGTAAAATTCAACGGGTTTGAAAAAAATTTAACGTGTTTTATAAGAAAACAACAAATCCTTAAGAATACTGTCAGCGTAGTCATTTGAGGAGTTCGAAACCTAGTATGATATTCATTGACGTACATTTTCGTTCGTTCGTATGATGTAAGAATTGGTCTTAAAAACAGTTCGTAGTCGAAATGAGAGGCAGATGATTCCAATACGTGTAATACATCTGAGTATTAAACGATAATAAACAACGCCGTGTTTGTTGTAACAACTGAGGCATTATTACCATAACTTTTTATTGCACGTAAATATTCTTCCACGTTTAATTCCTTTACGTGTATCGTTTTCTACGTAAGTGTTCTCTTATATGCAGTGATTATATGAGAGCTACTATGAGAATAAACATTGAAGAATATACTTTATGTAAATTTGCAATGAATATACCCCCAAAGCGATTTATCATGGGGCCCTTGGGACTCTGGGCCCTTCTGATACAGATTTTCTTTCGACGTGCTATCATGGGCCGGCAGGAAAACTTAAATGCTAGAGGCGAGAATATTCTTTGAAAATCAAATCTCTGGTTGTCAAGGAAATATACTATTGTTGATTTCAGAGAAAAAAGTGATATTTTCAGCTATAAACATGATTTTCATACAATTACGAAGCGTGAAAGAAAATCGATTGAAATATTTAGAAACTTCATTTAATCAGCCATTCGATAAAAAAAAATTCGATAAAACGCCATTATAATGTCCGCCATCTTAAAACAGATTGGAGTTTCAAAAAGAATGGGTCTATATTTGAACACGATTTATAGATGGTTACTCGTCCGTAGGTCGTTGGGTTAGGATTAAATTTGTGCGTTTCTTAGCGTAACTCGAGAAACACCACGGAAAGATGTGATCGCTAGTGTGCATGTATTTCAGCATCCAAGCCTAACCTTTGTCATTTTTTCATGCAAGGACTCATTTACACGCAACGAAGACATTCCCTTTGCTTTAGAAGATGTTTTTGAAAGGTAACTCTTTTTTTATTTATTTAATTACCACCGAAAACAGCACTTATATTGGCCTTTACATCGGGGTATTCACAATCAACAATGGACAAGCACAAACAACCATTCTCTGGGAAGTGAAAAATCCTCCCCAGGCGGGATTCAAACCCGCGACCTTTGGGTTAGCAGGCGAGGACGTTACCCCGCCGCCAACGAGGGCGACAAGGATCATCTATCTATTTTTCTATCAGGTATGTTGCTGGATATATGTTTAAGTCCAAGGAGCAAGGAGGTCCATAACACGGTAGCAAGTGAGAGTCTTGAAGAGGCAACTCGATGATTGAGTGAATGTGTTTACTGCACTTTAACACTTTTAAACATATGTAAATAACTCGAACGTTAATGATGTGGGAATTAATCTAAAAAACAGTTCGCAATTGAAATGAGAGGAAGATGATTCCACTACGTGTAATACATCTGAGTATTAAACGATAATAAACAACGCTGTGTTTGATGTAGCAACAGAGGCATTATTACTTATACTATTTACTGCTCGTAAATATTCTTCCACGTTTAATTCCTTTATTTGTACCGTTTTTTACATAAGTATTTTCTCATATACATGAAGTGCCCATATGAGAGCTACTTTGAGAATAGACATTGAAGAGTATAGGTACACATAAATATGCATTTAATTAATCGATTACCCCCAAAACAATCTATCATGGGGCATTGGGACTCTGTGCCCTTCTTATACAGATTTTCATTCTACGTGCTATCATGGGCCTGCAGGAATAGTTAAATTCTAGAGGCGTGAATATCCTTTGAAAATAAAATCTCTGGTTGTCAAGTGTTCTTATGCTCTTGTTGATTTCAGTTAAATGCGTGATATTTTTTAGCAATACACATGATTTTCAGACAATTACGAGGCATAAAAGAAATTCAATTTAAAGAATTAGAAATTTAATTTATTCAATCAACCTATAAAAAATTCCAGCCCTCTATCTTGAGTGAACGTACTTTAAAAAAAGCAAAAAATGAAACCACTGTACCGAACCCAATGCTAGGGATGTACCATCAGGGACCACCAGGGGGGGCCTTATGGGGGGCTCTGAGGGATTTTGATATGGCCAATGTTAATCCCAGATACATTTTCCCTTTATATGCTAAATGTCACCTCAATCCGTTAAGTAGTTTTTGCGTGATTGAACAACAGACAGACAGACACAATTCAATTTTTTATATTATTATGATATTTCGTATGCATCCGTTTTTCCATCAAATAATATCGAAGTTACTTCAGAGTACATGTAGGGCATAAAATTACGTTTTTTAAACGTCCAAGTGATGTACATTTGCCTATAACTCAGGGGCATTTTTTTTTCTTTCTGTGAATGAAGTCAACGGATTATGGGTCACAAGGGGAGGCACAACCCACGTGCCAAATTTTGTTGAAATCTGAGATGGAGATGCAACAACCATTTGTCGATTTAAAATGAAATGACCCTCTGAAGATTTGAAATGTGCATAATGATACCATATCTGAGGATCTCCTCTTTTGTTCATTATATACATAAATGACCTATGCTCTCGAATTATCAGTAAAATACGTTTATTTGCTGACGACGCTGTCATCTATCGCGAAATTAATGATCACTCTGACTTTTAAATTCTAACATCGGACTTAAACAACGTTCATGTATGGAGCCAAGAGTGGGGACTCGAACTTAATCTGAGCAAATGTACGGGGGTACATTTCTTGCTGAGGTCGTCCAACTATCCCCGTGTATATGCTGTGGATGGCGTTAAGATAAAGGCAACAGATGAAGTTAAGTATCTGGGAGTTACGATTACCTCAAACCTATCGTGGGGAACACATAAGAAATATTTGTGGCAGAGCTCTGAAGAAGCTAGGATTCGTCAAGCGTATTCTGGGAAGATTTTCGGATGAAAAAGTAAAAGAGAGGTGCTATTTCGCACTCGTCCGGCCACACCTTGAATATGCAGCGAGCATATGGGATCCGGTGCAGAAAGACTTAATTCGGGAACTTAATAAAATACAAAGGAAAGCTGCGCGATTCGTCAAAAACTGCTACGGGCGTACAGACAGCGTTGCGCAGATGTTAAACGAATTAGGCTGGGAGCCGCTAGAGACTCGGAGGCTGCGCGCTAGGCTTAGATTACTTGAGCAATTGAGAATAGATATCTTTCAGAGTGACATGGAGAACATCATATTAGAACCCCACTATATTTCCAGGTCCGACAGAAACGATAAATTGAGAGAGATATTTTGCCGAACGGATAGGTATGGGAATTCGTTTTTCCCCCGAACAATAAGGGACTTTAATAAATGCAAGGCGTAATTTCATTAGAGCGTTTCCTTTTTATATGTAAACGGCTGGTGTCCTAACACCCCCCGCCACACGCCTATTGAGGCGGCTTGCGGGGTAATATGTAGATGTAGATGAAGATTGGTTGACTGCAGCCCTTCATTCCACCCTATCTAATGCTAGTTCCCTTACTACCTCATAGAACTCCTTATGTCCTTTTCTCTTTATTCGTTCTATGTAAT